>BSYR01000013.1:9472500-11872500 GCA_030270665.1 Hibiscus trionum | reverse complement strand
ACTCGAACATGATGAACCGAAGTTGACCCAAAACCCGAAATAAATTGAACCGAAATCGAGCCGAAATTTTTTGTTGAACCGAAATGGACCCAAACCAATTTGACCCGAACCGAATGCTACCCGAACCGAAAGCTGGACCGAATATCGACCCGATTTTAACCCGAAAATTAAGGTAAAATAAATGAATTATTTATTTTTAATATTATCTATTTTTAACAATGTAATAAATAATAAAATGAAGTATGTTTTATTATCTTTTTGTACTATACCATGGAAGAGACCATTACTCTTGTCAAAGTTGTGGTATAATAACATTTTATGTCATTTTGGCTAAAATTAAATCTTAGAAATTAAAATGAACAAAAATATCATTATATTAAATTAATAGACTAAATTACAAAGATTAGTTAATTTCGACTAAAAGTAAATTTTTAGAGACTAAATATCAATATGGGGAGGGGATTTCTATAAACTGTGGGATACTTGTGACTAAATTAAATTAAACTAAAACTAAAAGTTGAATATTAGTACTAAAATATAACATTTTAAATGCAACATGACTTAAAAAGTAATTAATCTCTAGCTTAAAAAATTGGTGGCTTATTTCCCTCTAAAATTTTGTATTTTCCCTCTCTATTTTTACCAATTATCTTTTTTCTTTTTTTAATCTAGCTTAAAAAATTAGTGGCTTATTTCCCTCCAAAATTTTGACTTTTCTCTCTCTATTTTAACGAAATGTCTTTCTCTTTTTCTTAATTCAATTGAATTTCAATATAGATTAATTTAATTGAAATTTCACATTTAGTTTTAAAATTATTTTAATTATGTCCGTGATTTATGCTTCTAGATTTTAGTTAGCTCAATTAGATCCTAAGTTTAATAAATTAATTCATTTCAGACATTATTATTATTATTATTATTATTATTATTATTATTATTATTATTATTAAACTTTGATTTAATATAATTATACACAAAATTTTGATATGGATACATGAAGCTTTAATTTAAATATTTAATCAAATTTAAATGCATAGATTAACAAGTTGAATCAGAATTAATCTCATACACCAATAACTCTAAACTAAACCATAAATACTAAACCTCAAACCCTAAACCCAACTCAAAAACGAAAATTCAAATGTTGGCCCGGCCCAAAATCGACCCGAACAACATGATTTTGACCCGAACCGAAAGCGACCCGAATGACCCGATTTTGACCCAAACCGAAAGCGACCGATCCGATATTGACCCAACCCAAAAACAACTGATCCGATTTTGACCGGATCCAATACCCGAACCGAATCCGAATCATCACAGACCTAAATTAAACTCGAACCCGAACCCGAACCGAATCTAAACCGATTCTAGATAGACCCGAAACGACCCGAACCAAACCCAAACCGAACGACCCGATTACCACCTCTAACTATAAGACACCCAGATCATTTTCATCGAACACAAAACAATACATATTCCATAAGCATTCAAACACCTCACCAAGAGGTAAGAGGCATCAAGCCAATCTATTACACGTTATTCTCGATTCATCACTTACCAAGTTATTACACGTTATTCTCATTCATGAGAGTTAAAACTCGATTTCTCAATTTTACTATTTATTTTACCACACCAGAAGCCAATTGGGCCTCAGTCCTCGAATTATAAGTCATTCGAACTCAAAACGTAATTTTCGAGCAGATTGCCTAGTGGGTATCGATACCCTCCCTAGTATATCGACACGCCTCTGTGGGTACTGATACCCACCTTATGCGTACCGATACCCAGATTCACACGTAAAAGAGTTTAACCAGCAACCTCGTACCAGTACACGAGGGTCGTATACTGATACCCTACAGGTATTGATATGCTCACATGCGTACCGATACACCTTTATGCTATTAAAATTTTCAATGGAACAGGGGTACCGATACTCCCCTAGGTGTACTAATATGCCCTTTAAGAATTGCATGCGTTCATCATTCAGAACACATGGTATCGATACGGCTCCCCGTGTACCAATACCGAAACCTAAAAATGGCTTCCAAGGCTCGAGAAATCACTTACCAAGCCCCGTAAACGTAACCCTTAACTAAATCCTACATCCTATGAGAGTTAATTATTGTGATTTGCTACCATTTTAACACATTATTAACAATTAATATAAATTTCATCATTAGCAAGGCTCTAAGCTACCAAACACCCAACTAGGAATCATAAACTACAACATCAAGCAAAGCAATCATTTTATGATCTTCATGAAGAGTAGGAGTCAGACCTTTTAGCAACCAACCCAGATTTACTTCACGCACTCAAAATCCTCAACTTCTCCTTTTTAGCTCCAACTTGAATAAACCCCTAGACATCTCCTTTTTACTTCACAATAAGGAACGAATCAAGACTTAAACCAAATACTAAAGAGAGGTTTAGCCACTGATTAACAACCTTAAAAGGAAATCTCCAAAGCTTAAAATCTCATAAAAACTCATAAATGGTAGACTCACCTATTTGAAAAAAGAAGACACTTTTCATGAAGCTTTTGACTAGGAGATTAACATACTTCACTCTTGTATTTCGAATGAAAGGAATGATAGAGAAAGTTTAAACCTTTAAGCTTTGAAAATGTGGTGCTTGTAAGCAAGATAAGGAGGAAATGAGGGACAAAAAGATGATGTAAGGTTGTCTCCCCCCAACATAGGTGAAAACCAAAACAAAACAAATGAAAATCAGTTTTTTCTTTTAAAAAAGGTATAAACACCATCCAAAGCCCTCAACTTTCATCCCTCTCCTAAAGCCCAAACTTGACCTAAAGGGTTCAATTATTCCAGCCAACTCGAAGGTCCTTAACCCAGGTTAACACCCAACGTTGACTTAAAAATTCAAGTGTTACACACAACCTAATTCTCTAAACCCTTAAAATTAAAAGGCTTGTATAAACTTGTGTATCAAAGTATTTCTCTCTCTCTCTCTCTCTCTCTCTCTAAACTGTATAAAAAATTACACAACCCTTAATATTTAAACTATAAAATCTAAAACTAAATCCCTAACGCTAAAGCCCTAAATTTTAAACCCTGCAACTTAAACCCCAACCTAAACCCTTAAACCCTAAAATTAAAAGACTTATGTAAACTAAAGTTTATTGGTGTGGTTATAGAAAAGCATTTAAATTCGAACTAATTAGTACCATAGCATTATAAATATTTACAATTACCATAACATTATAAATATTTACAATTAAATTTAAACAAAAAAAAATCAAAACTCGAAAAAATTTCAAATAAAATTAGAATTATAAAATGACTCTTCACCTCGACTAACTAAAATTTTTTTTGCTTCAACTTGATGAAATGCCCACTCATTTACATGGCAAAATGGTTGGCATGGTGTAACGGATTTGATCAAGCCGTTGAGTTCATAAATGTCTAAACTCTAAAGATTGACCTCATTAGCTGTCTGGTAAAATTATCAGAATAGACACTTCACAATCGTATTAATGGACAAAGTCTGAGTGCCTTGGTGAATGAAAACAGATTCCATGTATTCATGGATAAACCTGTGATCAAGCTACACTAAACAAATAAACAGTTTCTATCTGGTGTTCTAATCAAATGGATTCCCTGATTTATAATCCATAGCGACTGCAACCAAACCTCAAAATTCAACAATTGTCATTATATCGAAAAGAAAACAAGACTACTTGCAGTTTCTCTAACATTGTTGACAGCTGCTGAAATTCAAGTAGTCCGCAGATCACATGAACAGAATTCTGTGCTTGTGCAAAAGAAAATATAATGGTTTTACAAACAACTGGATTGAAATAGCGAAATACAAGTATTGTTAATACTTAATCAACAAATAGTCTACAGTTGAAAGAGCAGTTTTGAAATATTTTTCGGCGGTTCACAACCAAATACAATCTTGGTGAGGAATGGAGTCATGCGTGCCTGGATAAAACAGTTTAGTTTTGTTCATATTGCTAATTTTTCAACCAACTTCAAAAACATTGAAAATAAAGTCAACTGATTAGCAATGCTAGTATGCCATGTCAACCCAAGAAAGTTTAGTAGCAAAGATATGCAGTTTTCCAACTGTTGAGAAATAGGCAAATAGCTAAATTCTAGTAGCCTTACCCGGAATCAGCTTTGGTTGGGACATCTAGCTGCTGCCAATTTAACCCCAAAATAAAATAAAATAAAATTAGCAAATATATTTTTATAGACTTAATGCATCAGGTTTCAATAAAAGGGAACAATTTTTAACCTAAAACCCTAGAATCGTCCATAATGTAATAAAAATCAAGGAAAAACTCATTGAAAGTCAACAGACTTGATGTACATACCATTTTGAACTGTGTTCACTGCTGAAGTCTGAGATGAGGTCCTTCAATTCATCAACAATAGCTTTGTAGCAGAAAAAATATTGATCCTATTAAATGGTTGGTAGAGAAAGTCAGTCAAAACTTCGAAAGTTCAAAAACAAGAATGTGAAAGAAAGAAAAGAAAACGTATATGAGCTTGTTCAAAAACTCTCGTCGTGACAAAATCTGAAACTATTTCTCCCGGTGTTGCTTCTAACAAATAGGTCTAAAGAAAAAGTGTTAGATTTATTCCTTCTGTAATACTAAAGTCTATTCAAGATAGGACAAAAGAGCTATCCTAATCCCATCCTTTACAATGTAAGCTTAAACATAATGAACAATAAAACATCGAGTAATGAAACAATCTTGATGTTTAATATCTCTACAATTTTTCCGTATAAAGGAAATCAGGATTAAAACCCAGCTCTTGCTGGAATCCACCTAAGAGAGGTGGGGGAA
Source organism: Hibiscus trionum (assembly GCA_030270665.1). NCBI lineage: Eukaryota > Viridiplantae > Streptophyta > Magnoliopsida > Malvales > Malvaceae > Hibiscus > Hibiscus trionum. The sequence continues at coordinate 11,867,684 of BSYR01000013.1, read as the reverse complement.
CTATTTAAGCTCCAAGTTCTTGGTGGCTAGTATCTTTACTTGCCAAAGATAAATTCATTCATTGAATTCTACAACAAAACAGAAAACAGTGGGGATATATTACAGCTCTCAGTGGAACACTTTTGATGCAATTATACTTTAAATGCAAAGATATCTTTAATAAATGCTTCAATTTTTTCTAACCAATAAGCCAACTACTACTTTGTACTGCATTGCATAAAATGAACTGTGTAATTTGTTTTATTTCTCTTTTTTGGTCTGACTGCAGAAAAGTCCCTTATAAAATTCATGCATCCTTAGCATTAGGGCTGACCTTGATTTACATATGGCTATTGACCCTTTTAAGGAACTTAGAGTATCCTAGTAGCTTAGAAGCTTGAAATAGTGTATGGAAATCAGATGCTCTCAAATTAAAAACTGAATTTCTAGACATGGAAGTAATACCATGGTTTGAACCATTCCAATGCGCTGGGACCTGAACATAGATACGGTATTAGCAAGGTCTAGTGCAGACATGTCCCCAATGAGGATTCTCTGGACAGTGTTATGAATTGCACAGTATGTTCCAGTTCTCCCGATACCTGCACTGAGCCAGAGAGAAATTGTCTCAGGCAGACAAATAACAGACTCAGAACCCTTGAATCATATTTCAAAATAAATATGAGTTTTAACCTGCAATGCACCAGTATTGGGCCAATATTTACTGGTACTTGTAATACTCTTTTCAATATTTCACGGACAGCAAGAGTGTCAATGGGAACTCCATGGTCAGGCCACTCAGGATACTGAATATGTAAAACAGATAGTGGTGGGTCTTCTGACTGCAAAATCATACCCAAAGGAATCAGGACAATAGTTCCTTAGATGACTACAAAGAAGTAATTACTTTTCAGTTCTTTTATAAATAAAGAAACGTTTTGCCTTAAACATGCAATACAACAGTTGGAAGCAGAGGCTGTAAAATCTTGACCAATCTTTAGAACTATTTTAGTAAAGGATGCCCAATAACCATCAGTTTACGGTAGATTTACAGTTCCCACAATGTGTACAGGTACTATACACCAATCTTTTTCTCTTTTTTTCCTAGCATGGGAGCAGAGGCTGTAAAATCTTGACCAATCTTTTTTCAGAACTGTTTAAAAAAAGGATGACCAAATAAACAACATACTACTGAAAATTTACAGTTCTAACCCAGTCTAAACAAGAAATTAATAATATATCCCACTTACATGTCATTTCAGAATCTGTTGCAAAGTTACTAGAGAAAAGGGTACTAATAACAAGTTATTCATATGGTCTTAAACTCCAAGTAATTTAGGTAATTAATACCTCAAAAGGAAAGAAATACCAATCCAACTAACTCCTAAAGTGACCAATATGCATATTAATCTACCTGAAATAAACTTCAATATATTTATACATGTTGTTATTAGATGGAGAGACCGTCATTATATTGCGAGAAACAAGAGTTTTTATCATTATCATTATCTCTTTCTTTTTTTTGGATAAATGGTGTTTTTATTCATCCAAAATGGACCTCCACAAAACCAATATTACAAATAAACATCAACCCTAGACAACCAACAAAATAAGCCTATACAAACACCAAAAAACTAATTGTAACTATACCAAATCCCACTCAGTAAGCAAAACAGAAGAAGAATGAACAAATTTCCTGCAGCCAAATAAACGCAGTCGAACATCCTGCCTTTAAGCGCGCTTTAAAAAAAAAAGATTAAGATGATGGGATTTTAATTAATAAGATAACAAGAATTATGGTATTTTGAACAAGAAAAAGATAGAAACCGAAGGGTCGCTGAAAATGGCTTTCTCTGCACAAGGAATGGAGTGAAATGCAATAAAGCCACTGCCTGTTTAAAAAAGCCTCACCTAGCATGTTGCAGAGTGTATTTGGTCTTTTTGACTACGCCTAGGCGTGCATCTTAACATCACTGCTTTCCGTTTTTCTCAAAACCTACTAGTGAACAATCTTACCTTTTTAACAAGTGTTGTGTAGATCATAGCACTTCTACGGCTCTCTTCTTGTTGAACATAAGAATATGTTTCGTCAAGAGAAAGAAAATATAATTTACTAAGCACTTGAACCCTTATCTCATCATAGCCATTATTTAATCCAGTTAAAAAATCATAAACCACTCTTTTTCTACCAGCTTCTAGAATCTAACTACATCTCCAGTATGTCGCGATTTATTTAAGAAAAATACTGAGAAATTGTCATCTCACCCTATTTAGTGTTATGGATTGAGATGTCGCCTTCAATAACATTGTCGCAGTGTCGAGCAATAGATGTTCTAGAAATTTAAGGTTGCACAGTGTCAGGAAATATTCTTGTAAATTAGGGAGATTATGTGTAGATAAATGGAATCTCGTAGATTCTTGTTAGCTGTCACAATCGCTAACTTAAAGGGATTTTATCTTTCCTAGAATTAGTATCTTTCATAACTTATGTGTTTCCTAAGTTAAGGATATAAGCTGCATATATTTAGGCATTGAATACATAGAAAGTAAGTGAGTTTTTTCACTGAATTTTACTCTATTTTGACATGGTATCAGAGCCTTATTAAGCCTTTTTTGAATCCTGTCAGTCTCCATTTTTAATAATATTTCTTTCTTCAACCACCTTCATGTGAGTATCCACTGTTAATCCAATAAAAAACATGGTCGAAGTGGGTGATGTGAGTAGTACTGAGACTATGCAAGGAGTTACAGTGAGTGAAGGAAGCCATTCTCAGACAAGAGACTTGCAGAACATACAATCTGCCTATAGGTTGAATGGAAAGAACTATCTTAAATGGTCTCAGTTGGTTCGTACCTTTTTAAAGGGAAGAGGAAAGCTAAATCATCTTCTTGGAACCGGACCAAAGGAGGGAGATCCTCAATTTCATGCTTGGGATGAACAGGATTCACTAGGGATGTCCTGGCTATGGAACTCAATGCTACAGAAATCAGTGATACTTGAATGTTTCTCAATACAGCCCAAGAGATATGGGAGGCAGTCAAACAAACTTACTCGAAGGTCAAAGATGTTGCTCAAATATATGAAATCAAGAACAAAATTGCATCCACAAAGCAGGGAGGCAGATCCATCACAGAGTATTCCAACTTGTTGCATAATTTGTGGCAGGAAATGGATCACTACCAGTGCATCCAAATGAAGTGTAGTGAGGATGCAGCAATCCTGAAAAGGTTTGTTGAAAAAGAAAGAATTTATGATTTTCTGGCTGGACTAAATGTTGAGTTTGATGCAGTAAGAGTCCAGATTCTTGGAAAAGAGGACTTGCCCTCACCGAATGAAGCTATTGCCACCATTCGAGCTGAGGAAGGAAGAAGAGGAGTCATGATTGAGAACAATCAAGGGGATAGTTCAGCACTTGCCACAAGAGCTGTAATTGAGGGAAAATTGAATCTGGATCAGCAAGGTATTAAAGAGAATAGATCAGAAGGAACTAAGCTAGCAAATAGAGACTCTCTGTGGTGTACCTATTCCAAGAAGTCTCGCCATACAAAAGAAATGTGTTGGAAACTTCATGGGAAGCCACAAACAACAAGTAAATTTGTTTATGAAAGAGAAGGACCATCAAGAGGACAAGGGAGAGCATACAACACCAAACAGATGACTGATGATCCTCAAGAACAGTCCTTTGAATTCAACAGAAAGGAGATAGAAAAATTGAAGAACTTGCTGGGATCTCTAGAAAAGCCCTCCTCCACAGGTACATGTAGCTTGGCTTTCTCAGGTATATCTTCTTCTCAGAAATCTAAAGTCTCAAATTTTCCTGCTCAAAGTTCCTAAATAATCGACTCAGGAGCTACAGACCATATGACCAATTCATCCTTCAGATTTACCAATTATACCCCTTGTCCTAGTAATAGGAAAATAACTGTTGCAGATGGAAGTAAGATAACTGTGGCCGGTCAAGGAGATATTGTTATAAGTAACAACCTTACTCTTAAAAATGTCCTCCATGTGCCTAAATTATTCACTAATCTTCTGTCCATCCAAAAAATTACTAAAGACACTAATTGTTGTGTTCTTTTTTACCCAACTCAATGTCTGTTCCAGGAACCAGAAACGATGAAGATGATTGGGCGTGCTAGAGAAGTAAATGGCTTATATTATCTTGAAGATCCCGGTGGACAAGTCAGTGTTCTGAACTCTTCACTTTTCTCCTTAGCATCAGAACCTAAAAATAATAAAGAACAGATATGGCTTCATCACCTCCGCCATGGTCACCCATTATTTTGAAGTCTTAAAGCTCATGTTTCCTTCCTTGTTAAGTCTTTAAATAATGAAAATTTTCATTTTGATATATGTGAGCTTGTTAAACACAAATGCACCTCCTTTCCCATAAGCAATAAAAGGATTTCTACCCCATTTACTCTCATTCATAGTGATGTTTGGGGACCTTCAACTGTTTCAAATATTACGGGTGCTCGGTGGTTTGTTTCGTTTATAGATGACTGTACTCGGGTGTCATGGATATTCCTTCTAAAACAAAAATCTGATGTCAACCTTACTTTTAAGACTTTTCACACCATGGTTAAAAATCAGTTTGGGGCAGATATAAAGCGTTTTAGGTCTGACAATGCTAAAGACTACTTCAATCAAATCTTATCCTCTATTTTCCAAGAAAAAGGGATCATACATGATTCTTCTTGTGTAAACACCCCTCAACAGAATGGTGTAGCAGAAAGGAAAAATAACCATGTTCTTCAAGTCACAAGAGCTCTTTTATTTCAAAAAAATGTTCCTAAACAGTATTGGGGGAAGCTGTGTTAACTGCCACCGATATGATAAACAGATTACCTACTCAAGTTCTTGATTTCCAAAGTCCTATCCAACTTTTAACCAGTTTCTATCCTAATTTTAGCCCCTCTCTTCATCTTAAACCCAAATTTTTTGGTTGTGTTGCCTTTGTTCATATTCACTCTCAAAATAGGGGTAAGCTTGATCCAAGAGCTTTAAAGTGCATTTTTGTGGGATACTCATCCACTTAGAAAGGTTATAAGTGTTATCATCCACCTACAAGAAAACATTTTGTTTCTGCTGATGTCACTTTTGTTGAGAATGAAAATTATTTTACTCGCCCTTATTTTTAGGGGTAGATTTTATTTAGGGAAGATAAGGACAAGGATCATTTACTTCTTCAACCTTTTTTCACTGATCAGCAATCTGTCCAGCCTGTTCAAATCCAAATTGATCAACAACAGTCTGCCCAAATTGACCAATTTGTCCAAATTGATTCTGCCCAGCTTGTCCAAATTAATGACCAGCCTGTCCAAGTTGATCAACCTGCCCAGCCACCCTTTCAACCAGTTGTTGACCAACATATTACCTTCCAACCTGAACCCACTACACCTCAGACAGGAATTCAAAACACTAATCGTCCTCTACAGGTCTTCTCGAGAAAAAGGGCACCAGTGCAGGCTCAATCATTTCCCCCTTCTCCTATACAAACTGAGGTAATTACTGAACCCATCCTTGATCCAAACACTACTGAATTTCTAATTCTGATTCTGATCACAGGAATTTTGAGTTTCCCATTGCAATTAGAAAAGGAAAAAGGACTTGTACCACAAAAAAACCCCTTTACATATTTATGTCCTACAAAAATTTATCTCCCAATCATAAAGCCATCCTTACTAGCCTAAATACTATTGCCATTCCTAAAACTGTTTTCGAGGCTTTAGACAATGAGAATTGGAAACAAGCTATGCAAGTTGAAATGGAGGCACTAAAGAAGAATGGAACATGGGACTTGGTAAAGCTGCCAGAAGGAAAGAAAACAGTGTGGTGTAGATGGGTGTTTACAGTTAAGTACAATTCGGATGGATCTTTAGAGAGATATAAAGCAAGGTTGGTGGCTAAGGGGTATTCTCAAACCTATGGGATAGATTACTTGTAGACATTTGCCCCTGTAGCAAAAATGAATACTGTGGGGATTTTATTGTCATTGGCTGCCAATCAAGGATGGAGATTACAACAGTATGACATCAAGAATTCTTTTTTGCATGGAGATCTTGAGGAGGAAGTCTACATGGACATCCCACCTGAATTTAGTCCAAACAATGAACAGACTGTGTGCAAATTAAAAAAAGGCTTTGTATGAATTAAAACAATCCCCAAGAGCCTGGTTTGGAAGATTTACAAAAGTGATGTTGAAGCTGGGATACAAACAAATTCAGGGAGATCACACCCTATTTGTGAAGCACTCTTCAGGGGGAGTTGTTGCTTTACTGGTCTATGTAGATGACATCATTGTCACAGGAGATGATTTGAGAGAAATTGATAACTTGAAGAAATGTTTGGTCAAAGAGTTTGAGGTCAAAGATCTTGGAAAATTGAAATACTTCCTTGGCATTGAAGTGATATATTCACAGCAAGGAATCTTTATATTTCAACAGAAATACACCCTAGACTTGCTGACAGAAACTGGCAAATTAGGGTGCAGACCAGCGGAAACACCAATAGAAGCTAATCATAGGCTTGGAGATACAACAGAGGATGCAGCTGTGGACAGAAGTTCCTATCAAAGACTTGTGGGCAGACTAATTTACTTAGCAAACACTCGACCAGACATTGCTTATGCAGTCGAAGTGGTAAGCCAATTTATGCACAATCCTAAAGAATCACATCAAAGAGCAGTAACCCAAATTCTGCAGTATTTAAACGGCACACCATGTAGAGGAATTTTATTCAAAAGGGGGGAAAAGTTGACTTTGGAAGCCTATATTGATGCAGATTATGCAGGGTGCTCAGTTGATCGAAGATCAACATCAGGATATTGCACTTTTTTGGAGGAAATTTAGTGACCTGGAGAAGCAAAAAACAGAATGTTGTAGCTAGGTCCAGTGCATAAGCCAAGTTTAGAGCCATGGCTCTTGGGATTTGTGAATTATTGTGGCTGAAGATTATTTTGGAGGATTTAAAAGTTAGGTGGGAAGGACCAATGAAGTTGTATTGTGATAATGAATCAGCAATCAATATTGCACATAATCCAGTTCAACATGATAGAACTAAACATGTTGAAGTGGATAGGCATTTCATCAAAGAAAAACTTGACAATGGATTAATCTGTACTCCCTATGTATCCACTGGAGATCAAATTGCGGATATACTTACTAAAGGGCTACTTGGGAAGTTGTTTCAGAAGTTAACAAGCAAGCTGAAGATGGAAGATATCCATTCCCCAGCTTGAGGGGGAGTGTCGGGAAATATTCTTGTAAATTAGGGAGATTATGTGTAGATAGATGGAATCTTGTAGATTCTTGTTAGCTGTCACAATCCCTAACTTAAAGGGATTTTATCTTTCTTAGAAAACTTATGTGTTTCCTAAGTTAGGGATATAAGTTGTATATATGTTGGGATCGAATACATAGAAAGTAAGTGAGTTTTTCATTGAATTTTACTCTATTTTGACACACAGATTGATAAGCCACGCCATAAGCCCATAACAAAGGAATATTCTGAGACCCATTGATTAAAGGTAGGGTTGTTGGCTGCGGGTTTTCTTGTATCGCAGGTAACATATCCCTACAAGCCTCTAATCTTGATGAACAAACATGATTGTGACCGTGCAAACTTTACGAGACATTTGCAAATAGGGCGGAACGAATTGCAACAATTTTCTTATTTCCACCATTTTAGTAAAAAGTTTAAAATCAAACCCAAAAAAAACACCTTAAATAGTGTAATTATGCTATAGTAGGCCAAGAAAGTCAATAACCGACTTTTGAGCCAACACCAGTCGGAGCCAAGGGAGCAACAAGACACAAGAAATACAACAACATTGACGACAACAAGCGAAACTCAAGATTCTGGCTGCCAGATTAGGAAAGAACAATGTTCTGTTTTTTTATTTAAGCTTTGTTTTGTTGCAGCATTTTATGTATTTTTTTCAGCATTTCAAGTACTTTTTCAGTGTTTCTTAGTTCAGTAACGAAGCATTTATATTCAGAATTTCAGATTAAGGAAAGAACAATGTTCTGTTTTTTTATTCAAGTATTGTTATGTTGCAGTGTTTTAGTATTTTTTTCAGTACTTTTTTCAGATTAAGGAAAGATAGTATTTTCTATATAAGCAAAGTAATGAACACATGTAGAAATTATTAGAAAAAAGTATCAACGAATTAAAACAAAATATCATTCGAATTATGATCCGAAAAGGCGTTCCAACTAAACCTACTCCCCACGAATCGCAAACAGTAAAATTAGTGAATTGCGATTGCGTACCCGTTCCGCGAACCAAAGCGAACCGCGAATTAGGTAACACTGTTCTGGCAGAGTGAGCATCATGTGAAGAATGTACAATACATTGATGGCACATGAGACTCATGTGCAGACTAGATGACCACCAGACTTTAGGGGTTGGCCGGTGTGGTGCTCTGACTCTTATAAGGGTGTGAGAGAAGAAAAACGAGCTAACGAGTATGCACCAAAATTTTGTTTTTAGAGTTCTAAAAAAGTTTTGAAGAAAAAGCGAAATTGAGACCCTTAAGTATATGTTTTTGACTCTAATGCCCCATTGAAACAGAGAAGTAAACAAGATGAAAATAAATTGCTAGGATTATTAGTTATTTAAGGTTTAAATCTAGGGCTAGGATTAAAATTTTACTTGTAACCATAGTACAAGTTGTAAAATAGCTTTACAGTGAACCTTGTTATTTGTAATTTGTTGGAATTAATAGACTTCAAAATCTATGGGGTTTTATAGCCCTTTATTTTTCTAGAGTATCAGCTACTATCTGATTCGTTTTTCAGCCTTATTTCTTTTGATTGCAGCTATTTTCTTCCTAAACCACACCAATGTAGTATAAAATTGGTAAAATAAAAAGCATAATTAGCAGCTCCTTAGCAAGCTCCATTTTAAAGAATAACAAAAATCATACCTCCTTATACTTCACTTCCAAGTTGCGTAGCAATAATGACGTTTCTGTCGTTCGTATCCATTTAGTATCAGTACAGATATTGCCAAATTGTCTAGGACCATCTTCTGCTTGAAAATAATCTCCACATTTTACCGTCTGCACATAAATTCTAAATAAGAATGAAACCAAAAATCCAAATGAATACCAAAAACATGAAATTGTGCATGCTCAATCAAAAAGTGAAAGGTAAATATATTATGCAAAACTCTCTATCATCAATGAAAAATACCAACATCAAAATCAACTAGTTCAGATGATAACTTCACAAGTCAAATGCATATGGTTTGTTGAAAGTATGTGCAACAATTAGTAACAAAAACAAGCATAAAGACTAAATAAACAAAGTTGCCTGCTAATTGTTGTCTCTACTATTGAAATTACACTACAACCAGAGACTATTATCCCTATGGTCACTTCATATTATATCAATGAATAACACTTTTCTTTTTGAAAGAGAGAAAAGGGTATGAGCATACATGTTCTCAATTATTATCAAAAACAGAAGCAAGAGCTAAGCCCTAACTACAATAATGGAAATGCAACAAATAATCATCACCTAGGTCATATTTTAGGGGAAAAAGTTTATACTTAATTTTATCATGCACACATCTAAAACCAATTACTTAGATGGACTGGTGAAGCTTTTTTGGTTTAATGAAACATGCCCGGACAGAAACCATGCATATCTTGGACATAGAAACAGTATGTAGTCAAACTCAACCACTTTCAAGGGCAATGGCATTGGATAACTAAGTACCATATAATTGTCAACCAAACGAGTAAGCATCACAATGACAGGGCAATGGCATTGGATAACCATCTCCCAGAAATCCTCATAGGTGTGAGGTAAGGGACCTTGTGTGGCTATAAACTGAGAGATGCTTTCCGAAGAAGAAGTCTACATTCAAGAATAACACAATCCAAATAGGTCAAGTCGAGGAACAAAATTCCAAATACCCTATATAAACTACTTTCAAATAAAACACAAAGAACATAGGAATCTACCGTTACAAAGCTAGCATTGATATAACCCATTGCAGCTGGTCTGTAATCTTTAGAGGAATTAAGAACTACCCTATTAGCGTCAACTGAAACCATTGAAATCAAGTAGTCAGAAAAATTCACATTAACCAAAAAGAGAGAAAGAAACACTCTTAATCATTTACTACGGACTAATCATTCAAACGACTAAGGCAATTTAGTTTGGAAAGAAAATAACTTTTTTAAGTACATGGTACGACATCAGAGTATCTATTTTTGTCCATATTGACACCGTTAAGACCCACTGTGCATCTCCTCATCATCTCCGAAGGTGTAACCCTATTTGCCTACAAATAGTAAAACAAAAGTTAATAACCCATTTCGGAAAAATAATTTTAAAATGAAAAAAGAAGAAGAGATAAATAGAACCTGCAAGTGAGAGAATTCGCGGTTGATTTCGAAGGGCGTCTGGAGCTTTTCGGAGAAGAATTTGAGAGCCTCAGAACAGTAATTGAATTGATCGGGAGTGAGTGAGATTTTGGGAGGATAATTGGCTGAGAAGACAAAGCGGTTGGGCTGAGTAGGGTTGGAACCCGAGTTCAACGGGCGGGGATTAGCGGCGGCAGCCATGGCGCGTTTCCGCTTTGAAGAAACGCAACTGGAAATGAGGTTACCCGTTGTAGTAATGTGTTTGGTGGGAATTTGAGAAAATGGATTCAGAGTTTGATCGCAATATGATTCGACGGGATCCGAATGATCTAATGGGGGGTATAATTATTGCTTAAGGGTACGAGGAGTAATTCAACTTTCGGAAAATAAAAGTTGGCTTAATGTTATCTTAGGCCCTCAAACTTTTTAAACATCTCAACGTGACCCTTGAACTTGTTTTGCATTTAAACTGATAAAAAATTAACCTTTTGACTAACAAAATCTGAAATTGACAGTTATGGACAATATTGTAGCTTTGATATGCATAAGTGAACTTTTGATTCCTTTTTGTGTGTCATTCTTCATGTTTACGCTTTAACTACGAGCTCATCTCTTCTGAAAATCATGAGCCTTCTAGTGTTCGATTGTCGAACGCCTTAAAGCCACTATTCCTCTCTGGTTGATGCCGCAAATTGTGTCGTGCATCTCTACCTAGCTAGATTACTTGTCGAAACAAATTGGTCGAGATCTAATTTGCACTGCCTCATGACCTACAATGGTTGCATATTTGGCATGCCTCTACTTATTGTTGTGTGCATGTTGCTTCTAGTACCGACGTGCTCCCCAACTAAAGAGTGCATGCCTTACCTCTGATGCTCGTTTGCGCCACCAACCATCAGTTGTGTCCTGACTATTGGGTCGTATTGACCCGTCTGAAACTCATAACCCAAAAGCTCGAAACTCGAACCCCTACTTCAATGATCAAAACCTTTTGGTTTATCATTTTTTACTATTACTAACTTATATATATATATATATATATATATATATTGCAATCATTTACATTATTACTTTTTGAACAATTACTAACTAGGGAAAGGAAAATTTGCTCCTAATGGGTATTGAACCCACAACCTAGAGGAGAATGAATGGTGTCAACTGAGATCTTTTAACTACATGCTCTAAATATTGTTGACATTTACACTATTATATATATATATATATATATATATTATGGGTTAGGAACCACTTACGCTATGCAAAACTCAATTGGTTTTGCATTAATCCATGACCATTAGATGTGTGGAATTGATAGATAAGATTTAAAATTAAAAGTGAAGAAATTTTAAGGGGAAAATAGAGGAGTGTTTAATCTTATACATACATTTCACACATTTAGGGTAGTTTGTATTTTTATCTTTTTTCGGTACTTGACATATTAATGTCAAGACAATGTTGTCTGAAATGTGTGCTAGTGCGTGCAGAAAGATTAAGAGTAAAGGAGTCGCCTTTCTATAAATAGCCTAGCACAAGCTGATCCTTGGAGAGCATAGAGCCACACGGGACTACAAATACAACCTGAACTTCACGGGTGCACCTCTACAGCTACTATAAGAGACACGCGGAGCATGGATGTGTTGGGACCACTTTGGTGGTTGAGGTCGCAGACTGCCCGTTGCATCAATACAAATCCTAAAGAGGCTCTGAGCTTACAAAGAAAATATGTTTGTTTGGAGAGTTTTCCTTAAGAATTTTCCCGAGAAAATGACACTTGCCCTAGAAGCTTAAAGAGCTTGGAGGTCCCGATGCCGAAAGAAGCAACGGGGTGGTTGACCAACCCTCTAGATTGACGAGTTGTAGTAAAGGTCACCGTGAGGCTTGCTAGTTCGAGTTTATGTGCTCGTAACTGGGATATGTTTCTTGTCATAGATCCTACGTGATCAAAGAAATGTGGTTTTTTTGAACTATCATTTCTTTTATCTTTGTAGAACTTAACTTTGTTCATAATATAGTAACCCTTGGTTTGATACCTTTGGCTAATGGCTTTGTTCTTTATACTACTCCACATATATGCGCATGTGTATGTTGTAGAATGCATTTAATGTTCCAATAGCAAAGTATGTAAAATGACGAAGCAGCATGAGTAACGAAAGTTTCCACCTAGCCTAAGTCAAGTGACACAATGGGGCTTAGTCAGGGATGGGCATACTTGCACCTAAATGGCTGGTGTACCGACAAGCTAGGTCAAGTGACACAATGGGGCGCTAGCTTGGGTGCATTCATATGCTGTCTCAAAAGGGAATCTACCATCAACTATGTCGTACCATAGTAAAAAGATAAACATCCCGGCAAGTTCTATATAATATTCAGAAATCAGTTTGATCACAATTTGTTGGTTGCAACTAGATGTATCAAGGCCCCCTCTCTCCAGTTTCCTTTGGAAATCTTCTTTGTATTTCTCACTTGCATTCTTGACCACTTATAACCTTATATTGAATACAAACAACTTTAGACTGCCTCACTCCTCATGGGATTCAGCAACTTAACACACACACACACACATTGTGTGTGTCTACTTTAATACTTGTGTCGATAATGTATGCTTGCACTTATATTATGTAGAAAATAAACACCATCGCAAAATGTAGACCAAGTTTTTGGCGTCGTTGGTTGGAATTGATTTAGTAGCTTTATTCTTTTTAGTTTAAGTTATTTTATTTGTTTCTTTTCATTTGTTTTCTTAGGTGTATGACTCGTAGCAACCCAAGAGAATTTTTCCAGCACAAAAAGAACAAAAAAATATTCATTGGAAGAAGACGACGAGAAATACAACAAATTATGTCTAACCGTAGAGATGAAACCAACATTTCAGGTCATGACAACCACCACAACAACAACAAAATGTTGATGCAGTAGGCCAGAGGAACAACATGAAGAACACCAGTGTTGTTGACGATATTGACCGACCTATCAAAGACCATGTTGTGCCAACACTGGAAGGTTTGAATCCAGGAATTGTTCGACCAACTATCAATGTTGCATATTTTAAACTTAAACTTGTTTATGTTCCAAATGCTACAATCTATAGGGCAGTTCTGGGGAACACATTAAGAGATCCCTTGTGTTTATCTAACCTCTTTTATTGAGCCGTGTGATTCATTTATACAACAAGGAGTTCCAAAAGAGGCTTTGTGCATGAAGATGCTTCCATATTCACTTAAAGAGAGAGCCAAGGAACGGCTTAGCTCTCTACATCCAGGTTCTATATTGATATGGACAAAACTTGCAAAGAAGTTTCAGCTTCGTTTTAGCCCACCAACTTTCAATGCTAAGCTAAGAAACAATATCACTTCTTTTCAACAATAAGATGATGATAATCTCTATGATGCATGAGAATGATACAAAGGTTTACATAGAAAATGTCATATGCATGGCTATCCACCACGGACTTAGATGGAAATATTTTACAATGGCATGAATCTGCAATCAAAGATGGTTGTTGATGCCTCAACTAATGGAACCATGCTTGACAAGAGCTATGTTGATGCTCTTGGGATTATTGAAAGGATTGCCAAAATGCTTGTCAATTTCCTACCGCGAGGATTTTATAGAGAAAATTGGTTGACAGCTCTGTACATGATGATGAAAGATTTTCTGCACTTGTTAAACAAGTGTCGAAACTTGCCGATGTAATTAAGTAGATGCATCAACTAGGACAAGTACAAGCAGTGCAAACTCCCATAGTTTCTTGCATATTCTATGATGGATCACATCCATATGAAGAATGCCCTAAGAATTTAGAAATCAATGTGCTATGTGGGAAATCAAAAATCTCATTGACAGTAATGTCTATGGGAATACTTATAATCCTAGCTAGAGGAATCATCCCAACTTATCCTACAAGAATGCAAATATCGGAGGATGAATCTATAATCATCAATAGTCTTCTCATCCTGCTTATCTCAACCAAAAATTGTTTGCTCAACAACATATGTACCAACATGAGCAACAACCTAGATAGATGTAGCAAGGATAAACTTCAACCGGTTCATCTGAACCAACGTCTTCACTTAAGTCTTTTGTAACCCCCTTAGCCCGGTCTAGACGGTTGACCCGAACTACGAAGATTACACGGGGAAAACCAAAGTCAACCCGAAAGTCAACCTTGATTAACGACCCTTTTTTTCTTTTTAATCTTATCTAAATGCGTATTAACCTTAGTTATGATCATAAAATCATCATGCTCAAAAATCACAGCGAACGGAAAATATTTTGGGACTCAATTGCACAATATACAAGTTTAGGGACCAAAATGCAAAATCTGGAAATTTTGAGAACTTAACCAGTTTTTAAGTTACCAATATGAAATTAATCATGTTTCATGCTTCTCTGCCAAGTTTCAACTCAAACGGGCATCTCAAACACATCCAATTGCATAAACAAGGTTAAGGACCAAAACGCAAAGATTTCAAAACATATAACCATCAATTTCAGTGCCCAACGGTCGCGTGTTCCGGAACAGGACTGAACCGTTCCGAAACGCGGGACCGTTCCGAAACTCGTTGCGGAACAAGGCTTGGCAGTGGCAAATCTGTTCCGGAACGGCTCTACCCGTTTTGAAACGCCTAGGCCATTTCAGGCCCTCTGTTCCGAAACGGTAGCACCTGTTCCGAAACAGGCTGCCCAGATTGCAGATTTTTTTCTGGTTTAAATCACTTTCAACCAATCAAACACATTCCAATAACACTCAAATCATACCAGCAAGTCAATATATACTTAAGGAACATAGCAGCATCATCCAATCTCAATCATGGCATCAATTAAGGAAAAACCCAATTCTATAGGCATACAACCTATATTAGAAATCATGCAAACATCAATCCACCAAAACCGAATACCAAGAGGCCATTTACATGTTCCATCATTATCAAAAGTATAAAACCAACTTAGGGAGTCCAAAACATCTCCCAAAAACACAAATTAGGTCCCCATTGCCAAATACCAAAAGCTAAACAAGTTTTGGAAATAGTCACCATACATGAGCTTAAGCTTCCACTTAGATTCTTGACCACCTTGCTGCCCCTTTAAGCACTTCAATGCTCTACATTATTGGTTTAAGAAAGAGAGAGAGCGTAAGCTTATAGCTTAGTGAGGAATGCTCATTTTAAAACATCACAACAGTGCATTAGTAGAAACACCTTTCAAAGCCTTTGATTCAAACATCATTTAATCATGCACATATGCATATAAACCAAGCATTTCATGCTTCAAATCATCAACATGTCATATTGGCTTACAAGTGATAATCACAACCATTTTCCAATTCAAACACAATCGATAATCGGATACGCGGATTACAAGCATTGTCCCACACGCTTCATACACACTACCAATATCAAGGTGGAGCATGGTACAATCACAACCCCTCAACACCCGTGATGGAGACTATGGTACAATCACAACCCCTCCACATCACTCATTGGTAGTTGTATAACATCACTAACGAGATCACGGGACATACAACACAAGATCCACACATGGACTTTTAACCACCATTGTGATCTTACAATACACAAGGTCCACACATGGACTTTAAACCACCATTCCTTTTCCTCAAGAGCCAAGTCCTTCAAGGCTTCAAGAGGTGGATCTTGTGTATCCTCTTCTTTTGTTGGAATCTCATTCTCCTTTGAAGTTTGTCCTCCATCAAAGGCATTTATGATTCCTACATCATCATCATCACAAGAATCCTTCCTTGGAAGGAGATTATCATCGAATACAACATGTATAGATTCTTCTACTACTAAAGTTCTCTTGTTAAATACTCGATAGGCTTTAGAGGTTAAAGAGTACCCTATGAAAATAGCTTCATCACTTTTTGCATCAAATTTACCTAAGTTATCTTTTCCATTATTTAAAACAAAACACTTGCAACCAAAAGGATGAAAATAGCTAATGTTAGGCTTTTTAGATTTTAAAATCTCATAAGGTGTTTTCTTTAAAATTGGCCTAATCATTACTCAGTTAACAATATAGCAAGCGATGTTTGTGGCTTCCGCCCAAAAATATTTAGGTAAATTATTTTCACAAAGCATGGTTCTAGCCATTTCTTGTAAAGTTCTATTTTTCCTCTCAACTACCCCATTTTGTTGAGGAGTTCGAGGAGCTGAAAAATTGTGGCTAATACCATTTTCATTCAAAAACTCTTCAAACCCTAAATTTTGAAACTTGGTTCCATGATCACTTCTAATATGAGAAATTCTAAGTTCAAGATCATTTTGGGTTAGTTTTGAAAATGTGATGAATTTTTCTAAAGCCTCATCTTTAGTACTTAAAAATAGAACTCAAGTAAATCTAGAAAAAACATCAACAAGAACAAATGTATAAGATTTACCACCCAAGCTCATAGTCCTAATTGGCCCAAATAAATCCATATGGATAAGTTGTAAGCACCTAATTGTAGAAACATCATTAATGGATTTAAAGGAAGACTTATGTTGTTTACCCTTAGAGCATGCATCACAAATTTTATCGTTTGAGAACTTAATCTTGGGTAAACCTCTAACTAGATCAAGGGAAACTAATTTTTCTAAAACACTAATGCTAGCATGTCCTAGTTTCCTATGCCTCAACCATGCATCATTTTCATTTTGAGCTACTAAACATGCATGGGATGAATGTATGTCATCTAGATGCACCATGTAAATGTTACCTATGCGATGACCTATGAGCATAATATTATTAGATTTAATGTCAACAATTTTACACCCATTTTTATCAAATAAACATTAAATCCTTTATCACACAATTGACTTATGCTTAACAAGTTATGTTTAAGACCATCGACATATAATACATTTTCAATAAGAATAGTAGAGTGATTACCTATGGAGCCAATACCTTTAATGTGGCCTTTGGAGTTGTCACCAAATGTCACCACTCCTCCGCTTTTTGGCTTTAGATCCATGAATCTACTCTTGTCTCCGGTCATATGCCTCGAGCATCCACTATCAAGGTACCATGAGTTTTGACTTTGTGCTTTGGCCTTGTAGCAATGCTCCCCCTACAAACAAAGATATTGAACTTTTGTTTTTGGTACCCAAATCATTTTGGGTCCACAAGTGTTAGCTCCCAATAGCTTGGTTCCCTTAGGAATCCAAGATGACATAGCAACAATGTTATTAGATTTTACAAGTTCCTTAAGAACCCATACACTTCTAATCCTTTTAGTTCTACTATGTCTAGGAAATCTACTTTGTTTGTAGTCATTAGTCTTTTTCCTAGGTTGGTTTGTTTTTGAAGATTCACCTATTTCATGCTTCACACTACCAACATTTTTAAAAGACTCTTTGAGCTTGTTAAGCTCATCTAACACCTTTTGGTGTTCAATATTACATTGAGAAAGAAGATTATCAAGGTCAACATTTTCATCTTGGAAGAATTTTAGTTCATCTTTCAACCCTAAAATCTTTTTCTCAAATTTTAAATTAGCCTGAGAAAGTGAGTCATTTTTATCATTTAATTCCGAAATAATTTTCTTATTTCTAATGACCGACTCCTTGTATTTCTCAACTAATTCATCATAGACCTCTTGCAACTCATCGTATGCATCATTTAATTCATCATATGTAAAATCTAAAGATGATGAGTTAGAGGTTACCATGGAGGAATCTTCCTTAAGTGCCATGAGGCAAAGGTTGGTCACTTCTTGTTCGTCATCCTCGGATGACTCCTCATCACTCCAAGTAGCAAGCTTGGCTTTGAGCTTCTTCTTCTTCTCAAATCCCTTCTTCTTGAGTTGAGGGCACTCCGAACGTATGTGGCCGGGTTTATTGCACTCGAAGCAAATGATTTGATCCCTTGCTTCTTCTTTGTTTTTACCTTTGAAGTCCATCTTTCTTTGAATTTTTCTTCCCCGGTTGGACTTCATGAAGCGTGAGAATCGTTTGGCTATCATATCCAATTCTTCTAGCTCATCCTCCTAACTAGAAGAGCTCTCCTCAAGTAATGAAGCTTCGAGAGCTATTCCCATCTTCTTCTTCTTTTCCACCTCTAGCTTCTCTACTCTTTTCTCTTCCTTCTTCTTCTCTTCTTCCCTTCCTTGCTTCATAATCTCATGAGTAAGGAGAGAACCCACTAGCTCATCAAGTTTTAAAGTCTTCAAGTTTTTGGCTTCTATGATGGCGGTTCTCTTCCCATCCCAAGATTCGAGAAGTGAGTAGAGTAGCTTCCGGACAAGCTTGTCTTCCGGTATAGTCTCTCCAAACCCTTTAAGCCCATTGACTATGGTTGAGAAGCGATCAAACATCCTGGACACCGTCTTATCGGGCTCCATCTTGAAATTCTCATAACTAAGATTGAGAATTCCAATCTTGGTTTCCTTGACATCGTTGGTTCCCTCATAGGTGGTCTCAAGAGTATCCCACACTTCTTTGGAACTCTCAATGGATGAGACTTTGGAGTAGATGTCTGGACCGAAAGAACAAAAGAGCATGTGAAGAGCTTTGTCATTTATTTGGATCTTCTTCACTCATCTCCATCTTCTTCTTCAAAACCATCTTCCCTTCACTATCTTGCTTCAATGGAATGTAGGGGCCATCTTCAATGACATCCCAAACCAAGTAATCATTGGACTTGATGAAGAGGCGCATCCGATTCTTCCAAAACGAATAGTTGTCACCATTGAAGAGAGGTGGTTTTATAGTGGATTGAGACTCATACATGCTCGAACCGGAGGTAGATGCCATATCTTGATTTTTGGATGATCACACTCGTCCTAGGAACTCCTCTTGTGGTTGTTAATCCTTCAAAGAGGTAGGCTCTGATACCAATTGTTGAGTGGATCGAATGATCGAAATAAACAAAGAGGGGGTGAATTGGATTTTTAAAGTTCTTGGTGGTGGAATTTGCAAATAAAAATGGTAGACAAGGAATTTTAGAGTGGTTCAAGTTCCAATTGAACTCTACATCCACTACCTTAGCTTCACTAAGGATTTGCAACAATTCCACTAATTGCTCTTCCCCTTTTCTAGGCTAAGGAGGTAACCCTTACAATTTTCGGTCAAATTTTCTACCCAAAATTTGACCCAATCCTCACACAATAGAAACAAAGAAGTTGTTGGCTAAAATAAGTATCTCTCAATACACAATATAGCCCAATTACAAGCACTCAACCCAATTGAAATGATAAGAATGAAAAATACAATTGGGGTTACAAGACAATAATGGGATTTAGGCGCAAATGCTTGGATTTGATGTTTGGATGTTTGCTTTAGGATCAATAGTAGTTGCTGAAGCTTTTAGAGATCCCTTTTATACATTCTCATTGAATTCTAGCCGTTGTGGTTGTTGCATTCATCAATAGAGCCGTTGGG
Source organism: Hibiscus trionum (assembly GCA_030270665.1). NCBI lineage: Eukaryota > Viridiplantae > Streptophyta > Magnoliopsida > Malvales > Malvaceae > Hibiscus > Hibiscus trionum. Next base: position 11,847,952 of record BSYR01000013.1, on the reverse strand, counting down.
ATGTTATCTTCCCTCCATAAATGCAGTCTGCAACCAACCGTTTCGAAACGCCCGACCCTGTTTCGAAACAGACCAAAATAGAAAGAGCCGTTGGGGTGCATTAAAGAGCCCGCATCGAAACGGTTAGAAATGTTTCGATACGCTAAGAGCCGTTTCGAAACCCGTTTCGAAACAATTTTGCCACTGTCAAGGACCGTATCGAAATGAGATGAGATAGTTTCGATACGCCTTAACGACTTGTTAAAAATCAGTTAAAAACATTCAACGGTCATATTTTTCAAATCTGATTGAGTACCGTTTCGAAACATTTGATGTCGTTTCGATACGGTATCTTGAGGTTCTTAAGCCGTTTCGAAAAACGAGTTGGCAGTGTTGAAATCGTTTGGATACCCGTTCCAAAACATGAACTCACAGTTTCAAAACTGTTTCGAAATGCCTAAGGCCATTTCGAAACGGTGACTCGAAAATCATTGTTTTGGCTTTAAGAACACTTAGAAAACATTTGATAAATTCAGTTTTTAACTTAGGCATATTGTTTAAAACATATAGAGAGGTTTGAGGACTTAAAAATTCGTTTTCACATTTTCAATTTAGTCCTTAGATTCTTTAGTTATATCAAAAATTAAAATATCGGTTTCACAGATTCCAATCCTGGATCAGGAAGGGTGTGACAGCGCCTGTAAGCTAGGAAGCATTGTCTCGTTATTGTTGGATGATGCTTGTGTTTGGTGGACATCTGTGTCGGTTGCATCGAGTATCCATGATGCGGATTGGGAGTTCTCTTTATCTGCCTTTAATAGGAGATACCTGGGAGATAGGTTCTCGGGGGTTAAGCAACGTGAGATCGTGACTACATATGGCAATGGTGACCCACATGAGAGCAAAAGAGCTACGAGTTCTGGCCTCGAGAATGGGTGTCGTAAGAGACTTCGTGATAGAAGGTTTCGTCCGGGTCTGAGGTTTGCGAATGGTGGTGGTGTGGATCAAGTACATCAAGGTCAGAGAGCGGTGGTTCATCTACCATAGTGTGGTCGTTGTGGAAGGCGACACATTGGGGTTTGCTGGGATGCTGGAGCTTGTTGGAGTTGTGGTGTGACGGGACATGTGAAGCATAATTTTCCTCAGACAGAGAGACCAGCTCCAGCGCGTGCAATTGAGTCTCAAAGGGACCGTAAGCACAGCCGGGACAGGGTTCGGCGGTGGCAAGAAGGGCAGAGAGACGCGAGGTGTGCGATGATTGAGTCTTGTTGGAAGTGTGGGTTTGTTGGACATTTGAGGCGAGAATGTCTAGTATTAGCTCGGGGTGGTCAATGTGGGATGTCTGTTGAAGCTCCTTATGACTGCGAATGCTACCATGGTTCTTCTCAACAAGGAAACGATGATGGTTCTGCTGGAGTTAGTGCTTGTCGCTTGGAGCCCCAGGACAATGATGTGATTGCAGGTATCTTTTTATGCAATCTGTGGTATTGCTATCTTTGCCTAGTTTTGGTTTTGCATCCTTTTGTGTAGTGGTTAGGGTCCTATCGTTAGTGAGTTGGGTAGTAATTGGTGTTGTTTTGAAAACAACTTTGGTGAAGAAGAATAATGGTTAGAGTAGTTTGTTGTAATGAGTTGTAAGAGTGGAGAAGCAGGAAAAGTTTGGAAATGGGATAAGAGGTTGTTCTTATGATGGTCTGAGGACGTTATTAGTAGATGTGAACAGACATACATGCACAGTTAAAATTAGTTGTATATATATATTACATATGTTGGTACATGCATACATTTGGCATGACATTAGAAGTTTACATACATGTGTATAGGCATTCGTAAGGGCATGTAGGTAATCATGCATACGAATGTTCACACTTACGAATAGCTAATTAGACCTGATAGTGATGAGTTATGATTAGGGTAGTTTGTGGGTTTAAAGTTTTGTTTTGGTACGAGTTGAAGAGTGGGTGTGAGATTAGGAAATGAATATGTTTACCGTTAGGAGTGAGTGTGGCCTAGCTTGGGTTGGCCGGAGGTAAAGTTTCTAGGTGTTTTAAGAGCCTTTGGCGGCTTGGTGGCGAAGAGGAGACCGTTTTGGTTAGAATCGGCTGAGGTCGTTTGGTGTGTGGTTAAAAGCATTTTGAAATAGCAGTTAAGTGTTGCAGTTCCTATTTGTTGGACGGTTGTTGTAGGTTTGCAGATGTTGTATTCTTGCTTGAATAATTATAGTGGGATGGTTGTTTTAGGTGGATAAAGTTTTGACGATGACCTTGGAAGGGTTGGGAGGAAGTTCTGACGATAGTTCTAATTGAGGTATAGCTTGAGCTGAGTAGAGGATTCATGGTTCTTGGATGTGTTGCAGGAAGAGTGGTTAAGCAGGTTGGAAGGTTGTAGCGCATGCTTTCAGACGGATGTAAGTGCTTGGAGAATGAGCTTTATGCGTGGTTATGTAAGCTCAAAAGCAATGTTGTTTTGGCTTGGTTTCCGTGAGAGGGTGGTCTATTGGCTTAGTGTAAGTAAACCTTTTTGAGACAATTGATGTATGTAACCCCCTTAGCCCGGCCTAGACGGTTGACCCGAGCTACGAAGATTACACGGGGAAAACCAAAGTCAACCCGAAAGTCAACCTTGATTAACGACCCTTTTTTTTCTTTTTAATCTTGTCTAGATACATGTTAACCCTAAGTAAATACTCATGAAACAAATATGAGAAAGGCACAACGATCGAACAACAAAGAGGAACTCAATTGCACTTATTACAAATTTAGGGACCAAATTGTAATTTTTGTAAATTAAAAGGTCATAACCGTTTTTAAAGTTACCAATATGAAATTGGTCACATTACATGCTTCTCTGCCAAAATTCAACTTAATTGGACATCTCAAACACCAGCAATTTCAACATCAACATTTGGGACTAAAATGTAAAGCTTGCAAACTTTAGCACCATTCAAATCAGTGCCCAACGGTCACCTGTTTCGAAACGGCGTTGACCGTTCTGAAATGCGGGTTGGCTCCGAGACTGGTTCCGAAACAAGGCCTTCCAGTAGCAAAAACGTTTCGGAACACCCCTTAGCGTTTCGAAACACGAAGGCCATTTCAGGCCCCCGTTTCGAAACACTAGAGGGTGTTTCGATACGGTTTGCCCAGATTCAGCAGCAAAGTCTGGTTTTTCAAGCATAAACCCATTCAAACACGACCCAATGACTCCCTAATCATGTCAACAAATCATCATACATAAATGGTACATGTTTAGAACTCCTACACACATTCATAGCATCAAACATGGTAAACTCATATTTCTAGAGGCATGCTTCCTAGTCAAGCAATCAAATAAGCAATCCAAACCTCAAACAAGCATTTAAGGCCATTTACAATTCAAATCAACAAAGGCAAACATGCCACAACCACAGGGAGTTCAATACATCTCCCGAACCAAAGTATAGATTCCCATTGCCATGTTACCAAAACTAATAGTGTATGGAAACATCACCATACATGAGCTTGGAATCCCTTGGACACACTTAGCTTCCTTGATGACCTTAAACACCTCAATTATCTGCATTATTGGTAAAAGAGAGAGCGTAATCACAAATGCTTAGTGAGGCATGCTCTAAGTAAACCAACACAATAATGCATTTTTAGAAAACACTTTCAACAAGCTTTTAAAACACATACTCATCTCTTTCTCATGCTACCATGCATACTTTACAAGCATCTCATGCTTCATTATATTCAATACATTATATTGGCTTTCAAGTGATAGTTCGTAACCATTTCAACACAAAACACAATCGGATACGCGGATTACAAGCGTTGCCCCACACGCTTCATACACACTACCGGACTACACAAGGTTCACACTCAAGAGCAATCCCTCCATTGATGTGACACCTGTGGTGGAGTATAACGGTACAATCTCAACCCCTCAACACCACTCATCGGTAGTTGTATAATTCCACTAACGAGAGTAAGGGACACATAACACAAGATCCACACACGGACTTTCAACCACCGTTGTGATCTTACCTCAATCGTTAGGGTACTTGGATGGAGTTTACGGTACAATCACAACCCCTCAACATCCAAGGCGACTTTACTTACGGTGCACCCAATCCTATAGCTGATTAACTATATCTCATTCAAGTACTTTAAAATCATTTCATCACTTGCCAATATACATCAAATACCATCAACAACTCACTGTTTTAAAGCATTAATCAAAGCCATTAAACATCATGCATCTCCATGCATCATTACCAAATTAATATCATGACAAACCAAGTATCTCTTACCTTGAGCATCCTTCAACACATGGCTTTCAAAACCAGCATTAACCATGCTAAACCATGCTTTCAAAACAGTAAATAAACATGCAATTTATAACCAATGCATCAAACCACATCTTGGCACATCCGAGGGAGTTTTTCCGAAAACTTACTCTTGAGCTTAGCTAAGTTGTTTAGACTTAAACTAAGCTCCCAAAACCTCCAAATAAACGTTTCAAAGCTGGAAAACCATCTCCACTCACCAAATACGTTTCGCTTGCTTGCCGAAACGCCAATTAAGCTTCCAAATCAACTCCAAAGGTGTCCGAAGATGTCTCCCCTGTTTTAGACAGATCAAAGCAGAGGATTAATGCATCATCATGCATTGAAATCTTCAGCCAACACACCTAAACTCGCTGCTCTACCTAAAACCAACATTTCGGCTACCAAACACAACCGAAATCACCTCCAAACTCTTCTAAAACTTTACCCAGCCAAGATCCATCACTTCTAATCATTTCTAAACATCAATCACCATAAAAAACAAACCTAAACTCGACCTTATACCTCCACCTATAACAGAACACAAAGAACACCTCAAAAACCATCATTTTCTTGACCAAAAACTTAGGAAACACAACCTATTCAGGATTGGATTGATAAAACCTCATTTCTAAAATCATTTAATATCCAAAATACATTAAAGAACAATCTCAAAATAGAGCCCAAACAATCACAATGAAATTCTTCAAGATCTCTTCCAAAATCTTGAGTTTTAAGCCAAAATCATGTTTCTAACATTAAAACCATTTATAAAACTTAAATTAAGGATTGACAACTTGAGAATTTCAGTAAAGAACTGAGTATTTAGAGGAGAAGAACAATCTTACCTCTAAATGATGATTTCTCCTTGATTTGGGCCAAATTCCTTGAAAATTCAATGTGGAAATCAAAAGGATTTGATGCAAGATTGATTAGGAACCAATAGATGATAGAAATCTCATCAATTGAAGTGAAAATCTATGTGAAAGTTTCTGGCGAAAAAGTGTTTGGATGATGGGATTTTGAGAGAAAAAGGAATGAGAGAAAATTAGGAAAAGGTAGTTATGAGAATCTAAAAGTAGTTTCCATCTTTATTTTATTTAATTAAAACATTAATTAAATCACCCAAATTAAAGAAAAATCTGGAGAAAAACATTTTGGGTAATTAGCTCCTTAAAGATTCAAAGTTTCAATCCTTTACAAAACAGTCACTACTAAACTTTTCAAAAATCGCATTTTGGTCACTACACCGAAATGTAATATTTCCAAACCTTATTTTGTAAAATCGATTTCACCACTCTCTTATATATATTAAAAGAGGATTTTTAGATATTTTTCTATATTTTTAAAGCATCCCAAACTAGGTTTTCCCTAAAACCTCCTTTTATATTCGAATCGTTTCTCAAACCGGTCCGACCAAACCCTAAACTTCTAAGCCCAAAATTAGGGTGTTACAATGTAAGTGGAGCAGCTGATGGAGACGGTGTTAGAGTCTCGTGTTGAGGATTTTTGGATGGTGAGTGGGCGGATTTTGGGTTTTCGTGTTAAGAGGTGTAGAGTTCACGGATCACAAGAGTTGTAGTATCTAATGTTTCAAGAGAAGTTAAATCTTAGGCAACGTTGATGGGTGGAGTTGATTAAGGATTATGATCTGTTGATCGAGTACCATACTGGAAAGGCTAATGTTGTGGCCGATGCTTCGAGCAGGAAAGCGGCTGTGGAGTTGAGGGCGATGTTTTCTCGCTTGAGCATATCACAAAGTGGTGGTTTAGTGGCCGAACTGCGGGTGAAACCATCCCTGAACCGGTTGATCAGGGATAAGCAGTTGCTTGACGATTCTCTTGTACCACGTGTTCAGGATATCGCGGATGGGAAACCTTAAGATTTTGGTTTCATTGAAGATGGTGTTTTGAGTTTTGGGAACTGAATAGAGGTGCCAAATGATGTTGTATTGAGATGCTCTATTCTGGTTGAAGTTTATAGTGGTTCTTTTGCTGTGCGCCTTGGTGGTACAAGGTGTATCATGGTTGAGAGTTGGGTGATACCTGATGAGGTGAAATAGGATGCTGCAAAGTTGGTAAGCAAATGTTTGGCTTGTTAGCGGGTGGAAGCTGAGCTTTGGGTTTCTTCTGAGTGTAGTAACCCTTGAGGATCTCAGAATGGGGAAAGATTACCGTGGATTCATGTTTGGATTACCTTTGACACTGTCAAATAGGAATTTTGTTCGAGTGATTGTTGACCGTCTTGCGAAGAGTGCACATTTCTTGGCAGTGCATGCTACGTATGCATTGGATAAGTTGGTTGAGTTGTTTATTGTTGAGATTGTGCATTTGCACGGCGTGTCGAAGTCTATAGTGTCGGATAGGGATCTGAGGTTCATGTCGAGGTTTTGGGAATGTTTGCATCAAGCCTTGGGTACACGGTTGAATTTCAGTACTTCTTATCATCCTCAGACGGATGGACTGTCGGAACGTGTGATCCAGGTGCTGGAGGACATGTTGAGATGTTGCGTTATGGATTTTCAGGATTCTTGGGAGAAACACTTGCTATTGGTTGAGTTTGCATATAATAATAGTTACCAGGCAAGTATTCAAATGGCTACATACGAGGCTTTGTATGGGAGAAACTGTAGAACCCCTCTTTGTTGGGCAGAAGTTGGGCAAAAGTTGATTTTGAAGCCGGCTATGTTAAAAGGAACCATCGAGAAGGTGAAGCTCATTTGTAAGCATTTGAAGGCAGCACCGGATCGACAAAAGTCTTACGCGGATTTGAAGCGTAAGGAGATTGAGTTCGCGGTTGGCGAACGTGTGTTCTTGAAGGTATCGCCTTGGAAGAAGGTGATGAGATTTGGGCGTAAGGGTAAACTTAGCACGAGATTTGTTGGACCATATGAGGTTGTGGAGCGTATTGGTCCTGTGGCATATCGGTTGATGTTGCCTCCCGAGCTGGAAAAGATTCATGATGTGTTTCATGTCTCGATGTTGCGGGGTACAGATCGGATCTTTCGCATGTGATGCTTGTTGAGGAGATAGAGTTGAATCCAGATCTGTCTTATGATGAGGAACTGGTGAGGATCCTTGATGTAAGCAGCAAAGTTCTTCGTGGCAAGACGGTAGAGCTTGTAAAGGTGTTGTGGCGACACCGAGGAGTTGAGGAGGCCACTTGGGAAAGCATGGCGGACATGTTAAAGCAATTTCCGCACCTTTTTCCTTCAGGTAAAATTTCGGGGACGAAATTTCCTAAGTGGGGGAGAGTTGTAACGCCCTGGTTTTGGGCCTAGATATTCTGGACATCGGATCGGGCCGATCTAAAACGGTTCAAATCATGTTATGTGATTTATGGAAATCAAGGATCGGGAAATGATAAAAATATGGTAAAAATTGCTAAAATCCTCTAAAATCATGTTTTAGGGGTTGGTCAAATCAATTTTACAAAAAGAGTTTAGGAAGTGGTACATTTTGGGTAGTGACCAAAATGTAAAGTTTCAAAACTGTGGAAAATTACAACATTTCAAAAAGGAGTCAAAATCTTAGAATCTTTAGGGAGCTATGGTGCAATTACACCTTCCTTAAATTGACATGTGTTTTAAAAGGATTTTTAGATTATTAAATAAAAATGATTTTTATTTAATTAAAATGTTAAAATAGAATAATGGGAAGTTTTTCACGTAACTAACTTCCATTATTTAGCAAAATCATTTTCTCAACACTTTCTCCAGAATTCTTTTCTCCCAAACACTCTCCCTTTGATTTCTAACCCATTTTCAAGAACTCTCTTTAAATTCTTCAAACTTTGTGAAGGAAAAACTTGTCAATCATTAAGGAAGCCAAGGATTGGAGGTAAATCCCGTTCTCAACCTTAAATCTAGGTACTTTATTGAAATTCCCAAGATCTTTGGCTCTTAAATGTTGTTTTTGGCTGAGTTTTGATTTAAGATCAAAATCGTGCAAAATTATAGTTTAAATCTTGATTTTTGGAGTATTGTTGATGAGCTTTGTTTTGGATTGATTTTTGTGAAACATATGCTTTAATTTTGATATAACCAAAAACCTAAGGACTAATTTGAAAAATATCAAACCAATTTTTTAAGTCCTCAAAATACCCTTAATGAATTTAAGACTATATCCTGAGTTAAAACCAAAGGTTTACAAATATTTTTTTAAGTATTTCAAAGTCAAAACAGTGAATTTTCCAGCCCCGTTTCGAAACGGCCCCAGGCGTTTCGAAACACTTTCAGTTCGATGTGCACCTGTTCCGCAACGCGTATCGGAACGGGTCAAGGCGTTTCGGAACGATATGACTCGTTTCGAAACTGTTCTTCATTCATAAGAACAAAGGGCAACTGTTTAAACTAAAATTTGAAAAAAACAGGGCGTTCCGAAACGGGCTAAGGCCGTTTTGAAACACCCCTTTGACAGTGGCAAAATGTTCCGAAACGGGATAAGGCCGTTTCGAAACACCCCTTTGGCAGTGGCAAAACGTTTCGAAACATCCTCAGGGCGTTTCGAAACGGGCTCTCGTAGACGCTCCAACGGCTATATTATTTGAAATCCGTTCCGAAACAGGTTGACCCCGTTCCGAAACGGTAGGCTGCTGTGTGCTGTAAAGTTGTGAGAAAAGCACCCCAACGGCTCTAATCTTTAGCCCATCACCCACAACGGTTGGAAATCAACAAGAGGCTATAAAAAGACCCCAAGAAGCTCCAGCAATCAACATTGAACCTCAAGAATACATCATATCATCAAATCCAAGCATTTGTGTTAAAATCCCATTATTTGTCTAAAAACCCCAATTGTATTTTTCATTCATATTTTGTTCAATTGGGTTGAGTGCTTGATATTGGGCTATCATTTGTATTGAGAGATACTTTATTAGCCATCAAATTTCTTTGTTCTTTTGTGTGAGAATTGGGTTAATTTTTGGGTAGAAAAATTAACCGAAATTGTAAAGGTTGCCTCCTTGTCCTAGAAAAAGGGGACGAACAATTAGTGGAATTGTTGCAAATCCTTGGTGAGACTAAGGTAGTGGATGTAGAGTTCGGTTGGTGAACTTGAACCACTTTAAATCCCGTGTCGATTAATTTTTGATTTGTAATTTCTCTTATTACATCTCTAAAATTCCAATTCACCCCCCTTCTTGGTTATTATCTATCGTGTGATCCACTCAACAATTGGTATCAGAGCTTAACTCTTTGAGGATTAACAACCACAAGAGAAGATCCTTGGAAGAAGTGTGATCATCATCAAAATATCAAGAGATGGCTTCAACCTCCGCTCCCGGCATGTACGACTCACAATCCACCACAAAGCCTCCTTTCTTCAATTGTGAGAACTACTCCTTTTGGAAAAATAAAATGCGTCTATTCATTAAATCAAGTGACTATCTTGTATGGGATGTCATTGAGGATGGACCATATATTCCATTGAAGCAAGATAATGAAGGCAAGATGGTGCTAAAAAGGAGAACGGAAATGAGTGAAGAGGAAAAAAAAAGATTCAAGTAAATGACAAAGCTCTTCACATGCTATTTTGTGCTTTCGGCCCGGACATCTACTCAAAGGTCTCATCAATTGAAAGTGCCAAAGAAGTGTGGGACACTCTTGAAACCACCTATGAAGGCACCAACGATGTCAAAGAAACTAAGATTGGAATTCTCAATCTTAGTTATGAAAATTTCAAGATGGAATTCGATGAGACGGTGTCAAAGATGTTTGATCGGTTCTCCACAATTGTAAATGGTTTAAAGGGATATGGAGAAGTTATACCAGAAGACAAGCTTGTCCGAAAGCTACTCTATTCACTTCTCGAATCTTGGGATGGGAAGAGAACCGCTATCATCGAAGCAAAGAATTTAAAAACTCTAAAGCTTGATGAACTTGTAGGCTCTCTTCTTACTCACGAGATCATGAAGCAAGGAAGGGAAGATGAGAAAAAGAAAGAAGAAAAAAGAATGGAGAAGCTTGAAGGGGAGAAAAAGAAGAAAATGGGAATAGCTCTCAAGGCTAAAACTTCCCAACTTGATGAAAGTTCATCTAGTGATGAGGATGAGCTTGAAGAATTGACTATGATAGCCAAACGATTCTCACGCTTTATGAGGTCCAACCGAGGAAGAAAAATCCAAAGGAAGATGGACTTTAAAAGCAAGAACAAAGAAGAAGGAAGGGATCCAATCACTTGCTTCGAGTGCAAACAACCCGGCCACATACGTTCGGAGTGCCCTCAACTCAAGAAGAAGGGCTTTGAGAAGAGGAAAAAGCTCAAAGCCAAGCTTGCTACTTGGAGTGATGAGGAGTCATCGGAGGATGACGAACAAGAAGTGGCGAACCTTTGCCTCATGGCACTTGAGGAAGATTCCTCCTTGGTAACCTCTAACTCATCTACTTTAGATTTTTCATATGAAGAATTAAATGATGCTTATGATGAGTTACAAGAGGTATATGATGAATTAGTTGAGAAGTATAAGGAGTCGGTTGTTAGAAATAGAAAAATTATTCTAGAATTAAATGATAAAAATAGCTCACTTACTCAAACTAATTCTAAACTTGAGAAAAAGATATTAGGATTAAAAGGTGAACTTAAATTTTTTCAAGATGAAAATGTTGATCTTAATAATCTTTTATCTCAAAATAATTGTGAACACCAAAAGGTGTTGAATGAGCTAAATGAGCTCAAAAAGTCTTTAAAAAATGTTGGTAGTGTCAAGCATGAAGTAGGAAAATCCTCTAGAGCACACCAACCTAAGAAAAAGACTAACTACTACAAACAAGGTAACTATCCTAGACATAGTAAAGTTAAAAGAATTAGAAATGTATGGGTTCCTAAGGAACTTGTTAAATCTAATAATATTATTGCTATGTCACCTTGGATTCCTAAGGGAACCAAAGTTTTAGGAACTAACACACATGGACCCAAAATGATTTGGGTACCAAAAACAAAAGTTTAAATATCTTTGTTTGTAGGGGGAGCATTGCTACAAGGCCAAAGCACAAAGTCAAAACTCATGGTACCTTGATAGTGGATGCTCAAGACACATGACCGGAGACAAGAGTCGACTCATGGATCTAAAGCCAAAAAGTGGAGGAGTAGTAACATTTGGTGACAACTCCAAAGGCCACATTGAAGGTATTGGCTCCATAGGTAATCACTCTACTATTCTCATTGAAAATGTTTTATATGTCAATGGTCTTAAACATAATTTATTGAGCATAAGTCAACTATGTGATAAAGGTTTTAATGTTTTGTTTGATAAAACCGGTTGTAAAATCGTAGACATTAAAAATAATAATATTATGCTCATAGGTCATCGCATAGGGAATATATACATGGTGCATCTAGATGACATTCATACATCTCATGCATGCTTAGTTGCTCAAAATGAAAATGATGCATGGTTGTGGCATAGGAAGCTAGGACATGCTAGCACAAGTGTTTTAGAAAAACTAGTCTCTCTAAACCTAGTTAAAGGTTTACCCAAGATAAAATTTTCGAACGATAAAATTTGTGATGCATGCTCAAAGGGTAAACAACATAGATCTTCTTTTAAATCCATTAATGACATTTCTACTAGTAGATGTTTACAACTAATCCACATGGATTTATTTGGGCCAATTAGGACTATGAGCTTGGGTGGCAAATCATATGCTTTTGTACTAGTTGATGATTTTTCTAGATTCACTTGGGTTCTCTTTTTAAGTACTAAGGATGAGGCTTTGGAAAAATTCATCACATTTTCAAAATTAATTCAAAATGATCTTGAACTTAAAATTTCACATATTAGAAGTGATCATGGAACCGAATTTCAAAATTTAGGATTTGAAGATTTTTTAAATGAAAATGGTATTAGCCATAATTTTTCAGCTCCTCGAACTCCTCAACAAAATGGGGTAGTTGAGAGGAAAAATAGAACTTTACAAGAAATGGCTAGAACTATGCTTTGTGAAAATAATTTACCAAAATATTTTTGGGCGGAAGCCACAAACACAGCTTGTTATATTATAAATCGAGTAACTATTAGGCCAATTTTAAAGAAAACACCTTATGAGATTATAAAATCTAAAAAGCCTAATATTAGCTACTTCCACCCTTTTGGATGCAAATGTTTTGTTTTAAATAATGGAAAAGATAATTTAGGTAAATTTGATGCAAAAAGTGATGAAGCAATTTTTATAGGTTACTCTTTAACCTCTAAAGCCTATCGAGTATTTAACAAAAGAACTTTAGTAGTAGAAGAATCTATTCATGTTGTATTCGATGATAATCCCCTTCCTAGGAAGGATTCTTGTGATGATGATAATGTAGGAATCATAAATACCTTTGATGGAGGTCAAACTTCAAAGAAGGATGAGATTCAACCAAAAGAAGAAGACACACAAGATCCACCTCTTGAAGCCTTGAAGGACTTGGCTATTGAGGAAAAGGAAGTTAGCTATCCAAGGGAGTTGGACTATGTCAAAGATGGTGAAATCTTGGGTGATCCATCCAAGGGGGTAACCACTCGTTCTTCTCTTAGATTAATGAATTATATTGCATTTATCTCATGCATAGAGCCTAAAAATATCAAAGAAGCATTGAAAGATGATTTTTGGATTATGGCTATGCAAGAAGAGTTAAATCAATTTGAGAGAAGTAATGTTTGGACATTAGTTGATAGGCCTAGTAATCAATCTACAATAGGAACTAAATGAGTCTTTAGGAACAAACTAGATGAGAGTGGTAACATTGTGAGAAATAAAGCTAGACTTGTAGCATAAGGTTACACTCAAGAAGAGGGAATAGATTTTGATGAAACCTATGCACCCGTAGCTAGAATGGAAGCCATTAGGATGTTGCTTGCATATGCATGTTATTATAATTTCAAGCTTTTTCAAATGGATGTTAAAAGCGCATTTTTAAATGGTTTTATAAATGAAGAGGTATATGTTGAACAACCACCAGGTTTTGAGGATTCAAAATTTCCAAACCATGTGTTTAAACTTACAAAAGCTCTCTATGGTTTAAAACAAGCTCCAAGAGCTTGGTATGAGAGACTTTCAACTTTCTTAATTAAAAAGGGTTTTGAAAAAGGAAAAGTGGATACAACACTCTTCATAAAAAGATATAACAATGACATTTTAGTAGTTCAAATTTATGTTGATGATATTATTTTTGGTTCTACTAATGAATGTCAATGTCAAGAATTTGCTAAGTTAATGCAAGGTGAATTCGAGATGAGCATGATGGGGGAGCTCTCATTCTTTTTGGGACTCCAAATCAAACAAAAGAAGGATGGCACCTTCATAAATCAAGCAAAATACATAAAGGATATGCTCAACAAGTTTGGCTTGGAGAACACAAAGCCTCAAGCCACTCCTATGAGCTCATCTACAAAGCTTGACAAAGATGAAGGAGGTAAGTGTGTTGGCTCTAAGCTTTATCGTTCTATGATTGGATCTTTGCTTTACCTTACCGCAAGTAGACCGGATATATTGTTTAGTGTTTGCTTGTGTGCTAGGTTTCAAGCTAGTCCTAGAGAGTCTCACCTTATAGCCGTAAAGAGGATCTTTAGGTATCTTAGAGACACTCCTTGTTTAGGTCTTTGGTACCCTAGAGTCTCTACCTTTAACCTACATGCTTATTCGGATGCGGATTATGGGGGTTGCAAAATTGATAGGAAAAGTACTTCGGGAACTTGTCAATTCCTAGGTAGTATGCTCATATCTTGGTTCTCTAAGAAACAAAATAGTGTAGCCTTATCTACCACCGAAGCCGAGTACATATCCTTAGGAAGTTGTTGTGCTCAAGTTCTTTGGATGAAGCAACAACTCTTGGATTATGGTGTAAAAATAGAAACCATACCCCTAAAATGTGATAATACTAGTGCAATATGTTTAACAAAAAATCCCATCCAACACTCTAGAACCAAACATATAGAAATAAGACATCATTTCATTAGAGATCATGTCCTTAAGAAAGATGTGGTTATAGAGTATGTAGACACCTTGAATCAATTAGCGGATATTTTTACAAAACCATTAGATAAAGAGCGTTTTTGGTGCCTTAGGAGAGAGTTAGGTCTAACTAGCCTATCTTGACCTTTTAGAACTTCTTTTTAAATTTAAATATGCTTGATCTTGTGCAATACCATGTTTATATGTTTAGACTCCAAATTTCTTCCATGCATATAGTTAGGGGGAGTATGTTTATGCCTAAATATGTTTTGCATGCTCATTCATAACATTTATGCATGTTTGGCCTCTTAGAATTTCACTTTTCTGCACTTTTAGAGCCTCATCTGCACTTCCAGGCCCAGGTGTATCGAAACGGGACCCCCCTGTTTCGATACGGGTGCCTTAAAATCTGTCCTGAGAGAAGGGCATTTCGAAACGGCCCTAGGCGTTTCGAAACGGTTTTGGTTCGATGTATGGGTGTATCGGAACCCGTTCCGATACGGGTCAAACGTGTTTCGAAACGGTCATCCCGTTTCGAAACGATCTGTCGATAAGTTTAAGAAGGGTCAAAACCCTAGCCGCCCCGTTCCGAAACGGTCTTGACCGTTCCGAAACGGCCTCGCGGAATGCCTTATTTACGGCTTTTAATGACTCAAAATTTTATTTAAACTCAAACTCTTAAAACCCTAAAAACCCTAACCGACCCCCTTCTATAAATACCCTCTCAAACCCTTTGTTTTTCACAAAATTGTGAGGGATTTTTCTCTAAAACACATATCTAAGCAAGCTTCATCAATCTTGTGCAAAGATTTCATTCAAATCATCCAAAATTCCAAACTAAGGTAATTTTTCTTATTTTTATCTTTTTCAATATTTGTTCAAATCTTAGGCTAGATAATTATAATTTTGTATACATTATATGTTTTTAGTTGTGGGTTTTTCATATCTTGTAAAAAAAAAATTTCAAAATCTCAAAATTTTTTATTCGAATATAAAATTTTTTAATCGTATTTTTTAATTCTGTTTTTTTTTTAAAAACCTAAGTGGGATTTCCTATTGGATTGATTTTAATTATCAATGCATACACTTAATTTTAAAACTCTTGCTTAATATTTTTAGATGGCGGATCAATCGAACAAAAAGCGCAAAGCCGTTCAAACCGGTGAATCGAGCATTCGTCCAAATATCACTCAACTCTTTCAGAAAACTCTTAAAACTCAGCAGCAGCGTACTCGCTTCTCCTACGTCAAAAATCTCGCGGTTCGTAAAGAAAGGGTCATTGATCTAGATTTCCTCAATTCCGAGCGATTCCTCTTTCGGTATCTTGGACGTTTGGATGAGTGGGATCTTCTTTTCTTCTTGAGCATCGAGGATGTTTGCTACAAAAACTTGGTACTCCTTTTCTACTCTAATGCTCGTTTCCTTTACGATGAAACCAAAACCGAGATAGTAGGAATTGAGTCATCTTTATTGGGGCAAAAGTTTGTTATTAATATTGCTCTTTTGGAGTCTGCCCTTAAACTCAAAAATGAGGGTCTTGAAGATGAATGTCACTTTGGCACCTTCACCGGGAAAGCCCTTCATTTAGATGTGCACGATCGTGTCCTTCATTTGATGGTTTCTTGGTTCATTCGACCATCCGGAGGAAAATACTCCCACATCCGGGAAAAAGATCACTTTTGGCTCGAATGTTTCCGAAGAGGTGAGCGCCCAAATGTGCCCAAAATTATTTTCGCTGAGATTGTCAATAATATCAAGCTTATTGACACCAATGAGTTGACGTCTTTCACTTACGACATTGTCTTGAGTTTCCTCTTCGATCATCTTGGTATTGATTGTACCTATGACTCTCCGGAACCTAGCAAGACCAAAATTGGTGAGTCCTCTCTTCGAAAGTCCGGATTCACATATTTGGATGGTTATTGGCAAAGAATTGATAGAGAAGCGGTTCCTCCTCCCGTTGCTCCTCCACCTCAAGTTCAAATGGGAAACCAAGATGCTCTCACGGCTTTCCTTACCGAGCGTTTCAATGCCTTGGATTCTCGTTTTGACACTATGGATACTCGTATTTCTTCGGGCTTTGAAACTATGGGCAATCGGTTGAAGAACGTCGAGGATCGTCTTCAATCCCTTGAGACTTCCAATGCCAACCTTGATCTTTCCTTCTCTACTCTTTATGGAGAATGGACAAAATATCACCGTTCTCAAGCCAAGAACGATGATGATGATGAGGATGATGATGACGAGGCCTAGGATATTCATATCATATCATATTATATTATCTATGCATTTAGGATTGAGTTTGCTTCTTTATGTTTTCTCATGTTTTAGGAACCTATGCTTATGATCTTTTATTTTGGGATTTTATTATGAACTTATTGTTTTATGTTTTGGATATTTTGATGATATTTATTATGATTGCTTATTATTGCTTATTGGTACTAATCTTCTTTATGAGCTTTCTTTGTTTCTTTTTGATCTAACAAAAAGGGGGAGAAGAAATTTAAGAGAATTGCCTTGCCATGCCACCAAACAAAATTTTCAAATTTTTGTTAAGGTTTTGTTAAACTCTACATCTTGAATTTCAAGACACAAGTTTTAAACTTCAAAACCTATCTTAAATTAAGGGGGAGTTAGAATATCTTCAAAACTTTCAAAATTCTTAAAAAAATTCTAACTTTGGTTTTGTTATATCAAAAAGGGGGAGATTGTGAAACATATGCTTTAATTTTGATATAACCAAAAACCTAAGGACTAATTTGAAAAATATCAAACCAATTTTTTAAGTCCTCAAAATACCCTTAATGAATTTAAGACTATATCCTGAGTTAAAACCAAAGGTTTACAAATATTTTTTTAAGTATTTCAAAGTCAAAACAGTGAATTTTCCAGCCCCGTTTCGAAACGGCCCCAGGCGTTTCGAAACACTTTCAGTTCGATGTGCACCTGTTCCGCAACGCGTATCGGAACGGGTCAAGGCGTTTCGAAACGATATGACTCGTTTCGAAACTGTTCTTCATTCATAAGAACAAAGGGCAACGGTTTAAACTAAAATTTGAAAATAAACAGGGCGTTCCGAAACGGGCTAAGGCCGTTTCGAAACACCGCTTTGACAGTGGCAAAATGTTTTGAAACGGGATAAGGCCGTTTCGAAACACCCCTTTGGCAGTGGCAAA
Organism: Hibiscus trionum; assembly: GCA_030270665.1. NCBI lineage: Eukaryota > Viridiplantae > Streptophyta > Magnoliopsida > Malvales > Malvaceae > Hibiscus > Hibiscus trionum. The sequence continues at coordinate 11,830,569 of BSYR01000013.1, read as the reverse complement.
ACGTTTTGAAACATCCTCAGGGCGTTTCGAAACGGGCTCTCGTAGACGCTCCAACAGCTATATTATTTGAAATCCGTTCCGAAACAGGTTGACCCCGTTCCGAAACGGTAGGCTGCTGTGTGCTGTAAAGTTGTGAGAAAAGCACCCCAACGGCTCTAATCTTTAGCCCATCACCCACAACGGTTGGAAATCAACAAGAGGCTATAAAAAGACCCCAAGAAGCTCCAGCAATCAACATTGAACCTCAAGAATACATCCTATCATCAAATCCAAGCATTTGTGTTAAAATCCCATTATTTGTCTAAAAACCCCAATTGTATTTTTCATTCATATTTTGTTCAATTGGGTTGAGTGCTTGATATTGGGCTATCATTTGTATTGAGAGATACTTTATTAGCCATCAAATTTCTTTGTTCTTTTGTGTGAGAATTGGGTTAATTTTTGGGTAGAAAAATTAACCGAAATTGTAAAGGTTGCTTCCTTGTCCTAGAAAAAGGGGACGAACAATTAGTGGAATTGTTGCAAATCCTTGGTGAGACTAAGGTAGTGGATGTAGAGTTCGGTTGGTGAACTTGAACCACTTTAAATCCCGTGTCGATTAATTTTTGATTTGCAATTTCTCTTACTACATCTCTAAAATTCCAATTCACCCCCCTTCTTGGTTATTATCTATCGTGTGATCCACTCAACAATTTTAATTGAGTTTTGAGTTGATTATTATGTTGAAAAAGAGTTTTGATAATATAGATCCCGAAATCCTTGAGTTTCTTGATGGTTTTAGTTGGGGTTTTAAGGTGGTTTGATGGTGTTATGCTTTCTAGAGGTATAAGGAAGGGTTTATGTTGTTTTTAGATGTGTTTTGATGTTTATTAATGGTTGGAAGTGATGTATGTTGGCTCGACTTGGTTTATGAAGCAATCGATTGAGTTTTCGGTGGTTTCGGATGGGTAGATTGGTGTGGTTTTGGTGAGCAACGAGTTTGTGTTTAGTTTCTGGTGTTAAAATGCATTTTAATGCATTTGGATCTCTGTTTTGATGCTCTAAAAACAAGGGATCTTGATCCGGAAGCAAGCGAAGCATTTTTGGAAGCTTCGGAAGGGTGATATTTGCGTCAATGAGGAAGGTTTCGCGTATCGATGAGTGGAAAAGGATTTTCCGGCTTGAAACATTTAGAACGTGGTTTTGGGAGCTTAGTGTAAGTTTGAAATACTTAGCTAAGCTCAAGAGTAAGTAAATCGGAAGTCTCTCTCGGAATGTGCTATGTTTTGGTTTAAAATGCACTTGAATAAAATGTGGTTTGATTACTGTTTTAAAGCATGTTTTTAGCATTGATGGTGCTGGTTTTTAATTCCATATTTGTTAAGGATGCACATGGTAAGTGATCCTTGGGTTAATGTGATTTATGCATTTGGTTTAAACATGTTAATGCTTGTGAAAATGGCATTGTATGTTATGCTTGTAAAACAGTGAAATGATGTTAATAAATGGTTATATTGGCAAGTGAAGGAAATGGTTTTTGGTTACTTTAATCGGATATAGTTAGCCGGCTATAGGATTGGGTGCACCGTGAATAAAGTCACCTTGGATGTTGAGGGGTTGTGATTGTGCCGTAAACTTCATCCAAGTACCCTAGCGATTGAGGAATTGGCGTCCCCACGATGGAGTATGGCTCTCGTGGGTCGACTTGGTTAATCGTCACAACGGTGGAGGATTGGTCCCGTGTGTGAGCTTGGTTAAGGCGATTACAATGGTTGAGGTAGCTCCCATGTGTAAGCCTTATTTTGTGTCCCGACTCTCGCTAGTGGGTTATACAACTACCGATGAGTGATGTTGAGGGGTTGTGATTGTGCCATTAACTCCACCATGGGCGTTGAGGGGTTGTGATTGTACCAATAACTCCACCACGGGTGTTGAGGGGTTGTGATTGTGTCATTTAACTCCATCACGGGTGTTGAGGGGTTGTGATCGTTCCATTGAACTCCACCTTGTGCAGCCGGTAGTGTGTATGAAGCGCGTGGGACAACGCTTGTAATCCGCGTATCTGATTGTATTGAATTGTGTGGTGGGTTGGTTAATGTTCTTGTTATTGATCACTTGCGAGCCAATATAATGTTGATGGTTAATGATTAAGCATGAGATGCTTTGGAATTATGCTAGAATGCATGTGATGCTTGGTTCAAGCATGAGCAAAGGATTTTGCTGTTGTTTTTAATGATGCTATGAGCATGTAGTTTTAAAAGTGCATTCATTCTTTGAAGAGCATGTTTTAAAGGAAGGCATGAGTTTGCAAATGATGATATGTTGGTTTTATAAAATGCATTGATGAATGTTTGGTTTTAGCGATTCTCACTAAGCTATATGCTTACGCTCATGTGTTTCATCAATGCAGAGAATTGAGCAATCAAGGCAGTCCAAGAGCAAGGGGATTCCAAGAGTTTTTGGCTTAACATTTGTATGTGGTTTACTCTTAGTGTAATAAGAGGCAATGAGTGGGATTTCTACTCTTGGTTTTGTTGGTGATGTTAATCACCTTGAGCATGTTTGGTATATGTTTATGGATTTGTAAATGGCCTCTAGTTAGTTTATGGTTTGCTTGTTTTGTTTTGACTATGCCATGGTCTATATCTCTAAAGCATGCTTGAGTAGCCAATATTCTTCCATGATTTAATGTGCTTGAGGGTTATGTTATGTTGTTTGTCGATGCTTACATGTTTGGTAAGTTGTTTATAGCTTGTATGTATGATCTAAGCCTGTTTAGACGTGGTTAAATGTGTTTAAATGGCGTTTGGAAGTGCATCTCTGGTATGCGTATCGATACACGGGGTTGAGTATCGATAAGCTAAGGCCAAATCCAAGCTTTTCAGCTTAGGTGTATCGATACGATTTGCCCGCGTATCGATACGCCTAGGCAAATGCTTGAAGCCCGTTTCGGTACGAGCTTGGGCGTATCGATACCCCTTTTCCCAACAATTTCTGCTGTCGATTTGCACATATATACGGGGAGAGGCGTATCGATACGGGTTCGTTATTTTCGGTTATTGGAATCTTGAAAGTTCTGTATTTATGCATTTTGGTCCCTAAGTAATTATTGTTCAATTGGTTGAGTTCGGATGGTCCATTTGTGATGAAATTTGTCATGCTGGCATGTTAGATGATTAATCATGGATTGGTAACTTTAAAAATTGAAAAGTTCCTGTATTTTCTGGAAATTACAAGTTGGTCCCTAAAAGTCAAAAGTATGCAATTGAACCCCTAAATGATTTTCGATCGTTGTGCCGTTTTCTTCTAACTACCTTGCTGGACACATAGGATAATAATGTGCATCTAGAGAAGATAAAAATGAAAAAAAGGTCGTTAATCGAGGTTGACTTTTACGAGTTGACTTTGGTTCTCCCCGTGTAATATTTTTTGTTCGAGTCGGGCGTCTAGGCCGGGCTAAGGGGGTTACAGAATGTTATGACTAAAAAGAAAAATTTTAAACGAATGAATACCTAAAGGGTAGTTAATCACTAAGCAAAACAATTGGACGACAAATGCAAATTGGTAATTAATTATTGGATAAAAGTATAATCGTGTAACACGTATGAGACGTATTCACACTACACATATAAATATAGACTATAGACTATAGAACACAAAAGCTTATACTATAGAGTATAATAATAAATTAATAACGATATCATCGCGTATGATATATTATATATAGGTTATAAACTATAAACTATATAATAATTGAAAATAATCTCATACACTAAGCTAAACCTTAAATCTTAAACCATATAGATTAATCTCATAAACCAATAACCCTAAACTACACCAAAAACTCTAAACCATTAATACTAAACACTAAATCATAAACTATAAACCTTAAGCCATATAAATTAATCTCATAAACCAATAATTTTAAACTAAATCATAAACCCTAAACCATTAACACTAAGGCTTAAATCCTAAGCCATAAACTAAAATAGGGACTAAATTTACTATTTCACCATAAAATATAGCCTACAACCAAAATTTGGGACTAATTTTACAATTTGAAAGTGTAGAAATTTTAGAGTCCAATGACCAATTCACAATATTACCATAAAACATAACATAAAATCAAAATTATGGACTAATTTGACAATTTGAAAGTGGAGAAATTTGAGAATCCAGTGACAAATTTCACAATTTTACCATAGAAATAAATATGAGTCAATTTCGACTAAAAATTAAATCTTAAAAACTAAAATGAAGTAAAATATTAGCAAGACTAAATTATAAAAATTAATAAATAGGGCCAATTTCGACAAAAAGTACATTTTTACGGACTAAATATCACCTTAGGGAGGGATTGCCATATCCGAAATCCAAACCGTGAAAATACTTATGACTAAATTGAATTAAACAAAAATTTAAAAATGAATATTAAGACTAAAATAGAATATTTTAAACACAACAAAACTTAAAGGATAATTAATCTCTCCTAAAAAATAGGCGTTTCCCCCTCTATTCGTTTCCTTTTTTTTTTTACCAAATACTATCTTTATCTTTTATTTATATATAATTAGAATAAAAGGGCGGGAGGCAAAAAGTAAGAACCGCCTTTTTTTTCCTCTATCCGTTCCCTCTTTTTTTCTTTCAAATTTCTATCTTTTTTCTTTTTTTAATTAGAATGAAAGGGCGGGAGGAAATAAGTAAGAACCGCCTGATTTTTTAGGTTTGGGAAAATTATTTTGTTAGCCCTTTCGTCTTTAGAGGTTTTTTTTTATTTAAGTCTTAATTTTTCACTTTTATATTTTAATTTAATTCAATTAAGTTCTAATTTAGATTAATTTAATTTAAATTCCACATTTAGTTTTAAAACCCTTTTAATTATGTCCATGATTTATGTTTCTAGATTTTAATTTTACACGTGAATGTTTGATTTAAATACTTTTTTGATTAGATAAGAGGTATTACATTCCTATACCGGGATACGAACCCATACAAGATGGGACAATCTGAACATTATTAATCAATCCAAATGCATAAATTAGAAAGTTGAATTGAAATTAATCTTGTAAATCAATAACCCTAAACTAAACCATAAATCATTAATACTAAACAAAAACCATAAACCTTAAGGAATCAAAATTAATCTCACAAACCAATAACCACAAGCTAAACAATAAACCATTGATATTAAACCTTGAACCTTAAGGAATCCAAATTATTCACATAAACCAATAACCTTAAACTAAACACTAAACTAAACCATAAACCTTAAGGAATCAAAATTAATCTCATAACCCAATAACCCTAAACTAAACCATAAACCATAAATAATAAACCACAAACCTTAAAGAATCATGTTGGAAACATTTAGAGATTTAATAAAAGTTTTTAAATATTTTTATATACTATAATTTATAAATAAAAAAATAAACATATTAATTTAATGATCATAATTAATCATGTACCTTAAATTATGAAGATGTATTTTATCACACTATACTATAATAAATTCATGATCTCACAACTTCATCAATTGTAACTTATTAGTTATTACAAGTCAGATAAATACCAAGTCAGGTAAATATCAGGTCAGTTCAATAACAAGTCAGATCATTTACAGGTTGAGTCAATTACAGACCAGTCATCTGTCATCTACTGTTTGCCTGTCTATTTCACGCCCACCTTTCAAATGCCAGCGTCGATTGCAACTAAGCTTAATAAGATGTTTGCAAGGTTTCTATGGGGCTCCTTAACAAAGCGCTCTATCCACTAGGTCAATTGGCAATATATCTGTAAGCCAAAGAGTTTGGTGGACTCGGTATTTACGATTTCAAATTGAGAAGCCGATCCTTTCTAAATGGATTTAGAGGTATGGCCAAGAACAAGACAACTTATGGATAAGGGCTATCGATGCTAAGACCAGAGCTGATCCAAGAAGCTTATTACCCTCGCTTCCCAGAAACAACAAGAGCATCTGGGTATGGAAAAACATCATTCGCCCACTTTCAGATACAAAAGATCACTTTACTAAAAACATTCGATATGTGCTAGGCGATGGTCGTTCCATTAACTTCTGGGAAGATGCATAGACTAGTAACCGCCCGCTTAAAATTGAGTATCCACGGATTTTTGCTTTGGCAAGATAGATGATAGGGAAGGTCGTAGACTTTGGCTAAAAAATTAACGAAAAATAAGAATGGAATATAGAACTTCGAAGAGAACTTTTCGATTGGGAGACCGAGAGGTGGGAAAGCTTCCTCAATTACATCGAAGTCGCACCTAGTTCTCCAAGTAATAGAGATTGTATCCGTTGGTCCGACTCTACGCTGAGGTCTTATCAACCCAAGCTCTTATGTGAACCAGTTTCTTCAGATGGTCTCCAACCTGACAAATCTTGGAAATGGATTTGGTCCAATCTAGCTCCTCCTAAAGTCGATTTTTTTGTGTGGATAGCTGTTCAAAGAAGAGTCCCTACCAGACATGAGCTTCAAAAGAGAGGCATTTTCACAAATGATCAAACTAAATGCATTTTGTGCGCACAGGAGCGGGAAACCATCGATCACATATTGTGCCACTGTAATGTTTCATGGAAATTGTGGCAGACGTGGTGCAGCTTTTTGAATGTGCACATAGTTATGCCACAATCTCTAAAATCATTCAAAGCGATATGGGAAAACTCTCCGGTAAAGCCTTCGCTGAAACCTCTCCGGCATTTGGCTTTTTTTTGGTATTGGATGGACTATATGGCCACAACGTAATGATTTCCTCTTCAACAATAAACCATGTGAGTTGGATCGCTTAATCTATTGGGCTCTCTTGTGAATCGGGTAATGGTGCAAAAGCAAGTGGCCAGACTCTATCACTTCGGTTAATGCCTTTTTATGATGTCCAGCAGTTGCATCTCTTCACTGAAGCCAAACAAAAGACCCATTTTAGGTTCCTAGATTGCCTCTAAAGCTGGCTGCCTAAAGTTTAATGTAGATGCATTAGTGAACGAGAGTTTCGGGGAGGCATGCATAGGTGGAATTCTCAGAGATCATCATAGTAAAGTCATGATATGGTTCTCCAAATCAATAGGAAACCCAGACTCTACGGGAGCAGAGTTGGCCGCGATCCATGAAGCATGCCAGGTTTTTCGATCTTCTTGCCGGTTTTATGGGTATAAATTATGCATTGAGTCGGATAGTTTCCTCGTTGTGAGTTGGATTAAAAATCCAAGATGTTATCCCTCTTGTTTTGCCCAAATGGTATTGAAGTGCCATGATTTCTGCTTGAAAAATAATTGGATAATCAAGAAGGAATTGGCAGAATCGCAAATATTATGCCACTGTACGACTGAAGGTTCACTCCTTGCAAAGTTGGTTGGAGCTTATAATTTGAAAACGTGGTAGAATTTCTGCCTCAGTGATGTTAATCTGTTGTTTAGTTAGGATGGCTACAAGCTATGCTCTAATCCTAACACACTATAATGGAATCGACTGATGAGAGTAATTTCTGTTTGTCGCCGATAAAGCACACTCTTTTTCCTCCAATAGGTTTAGAGAGGTTTTTTAACGAGGCCTTTATCGGCTTCCCTTACCTTTCGTATCAATCAATAAGACTTTAACTTTTCAAAAAAAAAATTACAGATCAGGTTCATAACAGGTCAGTCTGATAACATGTCAGGTAATATCAGTTATTTACCAGGTTAATCTCGGGTTCGAGTTCATATCAGGTTGGATGCAGGTCGGGTTCATTTATCACATTATCAGGTTGAATTCGGGTTCAGGTCGAGTTCAGATCTAAAATTTCTAGGTCTAACTCAGGTTCAGGTCAACACCAATTTGGGCTCGAATCGATTTCGAATCACTACCACCTCGAGTCACAAGTAGTTTTGACTCAAATCGATTTCAGTCAGTTTTGCAAGTCGGGTTAGCTTTTTACATCTCTAATAATGTTCGATGTAATACGTCGCGTGAAGAGCGCCACCGCTCATTCTTTCAATTCCCCATATATGTGTAATTCGTGAAAAAAGGATTTAATTAGTTGAATAAAGAATAGGGGAATTGAAATGGGCACAACAGGGGGCCTGAACAGGGCATTGCCATGTTGCCTATTCCTTGGAGGATTTTAATCCTCAAGTGCGGCTATGGTTGCCAATTTGTTCAAAAGGATGACTGCATTCAATTAAAATAAAAGGGGCCCAACCCCATGCACAAAGTGTGCAGGAAACAAAGGGACAATAGCAAACATAAAGCACGAGGCAAACAAGCGGCAGAAAACAATATCCGTGCAAAGATGAATAGTACAGAGGGAATACAAATCAACATAGGCAAGAAGCCTATCCAGAACCGGGGCAACTAGGCCAACACGGCTAAGAAGACGCCTATCAAGGCAAGCGAAACTCCCACCACAAGAAGACCTCAGATCAGAAAAGGGCGTAAGTGAAATTACTGTTCTGGGAGAGCTCCATCCGGAGGCAGGCTCCCAATCCCATTGAGAGATTGGGTCTTGTCACCAAAATCGCGGAAAAACAAAGCCCCAACTGATATTGTTGTGCTAACATGTCTGTCCAAGTTGAATCCGACGAGCTAGCAAAGAAAATTTGAACTTCCGAAGATTGGACCATCATCAACCGGATCTTGAAACGATGGGTAAAACCGTCTGGATCCCATTCGAATCTAAAAAACTTCGATCCTATTAGAAAAGTAGACCCGCCTGGATCCCAACCAAAACTAAAGATATTTAATTTCCGAATCCTATTGGAGGCTCAAACCCCGCCAGATTTCCAAATCCCTTGAATCAAAGGACGGTTTGGCCATTTTTGGAAATAATTTGGTTGTCCTGCAGGAAGTGGACATTTAAAGAAAATTCATTTTTGAAGGACGAGATTGCCCTTATCCCTGCATTCCACTATGATCCAGGCTGTCTCCATGTCAACACCGACACTAGGAGCCTGCCGGAATGGAGGAGATGATGGCGCCGTGGTGCCGCGAGGCGGCAGCTCACCGGTGTGACGTCGGCGAGATATGCCCTGTGTTTTGACTTTCTCGACCACAACCGACGGAGGTATTGACAAAACCTTCCAATGTCCGTATAGCGCGAAGTAAAACTAGGAGACTCGGGGACACGATCGATATGGGGAGAGTGATAGCGTTCTGTCGAGACTCCGCTGAGGCTACCGTCGGCAGGGCAGAAAAGGAAAAATGGTAGAGCGCGGTGGAAAACACAGCCACGCCGCCGTCGTCGTGAGGGGCACCTAGGATCTGGAACCGGGTTCCGTCACAGCTATCTGAGAACACCAACTTTACGGGTCAAACCGGAAAACACAAAAGAAGATATACGAGACGATCAGAGAGGAAAAGATAAAACCCATGGTACTTTCCTTGCCCACCCGAAACTACTTTGGGCAAACCATCAGATGTCGTCGAAACACGGCAGCAACCGGCACGGTGTCGTCCTGTTAACGGGGACTGCGCCACTCGAGAACTGACGGAGCAACCTGTGCTGGGCGGTGAAGTCGAAACTGAACAGCTGAGGCACAAAGGTTCCAGTGATGGAGCATATTTTAGGGAGAGTCCTACACTTTAAATTTACATGGAACTTGCTCTGTCTGCAACTGCACCAATCTGTTTTGGCTATGGTTGCCAATTGGGCGAACCAAATAATGGCTGTAGGAAATTGTCCATGCAATACCGTATAATTTGGTTTGATGCGTGTAGTTGTTAGGGAAATATAAATGGTTCAGATATTATAATAAAGTGGCAGTTTTGTTGTGAGACGATTAATATACGGCTAATAAACGGCGTGACCGATTAAAAGCGCAAAATAGGTAAATTACTTATTTTGTTGATAATATTATCAACATATTAGATAACGCCTATTATGTTATTAAAGTTTAGCTGATGGGCCTTGGAAATCCGACGATAACAAAATAGGTAAATTACTTATTTTGTTGATAATTTTGAGTAAATTACTTATTTTGTTGATACTTTCGAAAGTATCTATACTTTTTTAAAAGTATCGATACTTTTTTAAAAAGCAATGTAACCGGTTGCAATGTGGCTCGAAAGTATCGATACTTTTTTAAAAAGCATTGTAACCGGTTGCATAAAAGTATAGATACTTTCGAGCCACATTCCAACCGGTTATATTGCTTTTTAAAAAAGTATCGATACTTTCGAGCCACATTGCAACCGATTACATTGCTTTTTAAAAAAGTATCGATACTTTCGAGCCACATTGCAACTAGACCTGGCAAACTTGACCCGAGACCTGAAACCCGAACCGAATTACCCGAACTGAAACTGTAAATCAACCCGAAATCTGATCCGAAACCTGAAATAAACCGAACCGAAACTGAACTGAATGGACTTGAACCGAATAGACCCGAACTGAATGGACCCGAACTGAATAGACCCGAACCGAATGGACCCGATTAATAGAAATAAAGAAAGATAAAATATGAACAGCTGCACAAGTCACTAAAATGTCAAATATATTGACTTTATAAAGTCATATAATGGGTGTAAAAATCTGACCAACCTAAAAATTTGATTAAAATCGACTGATCTCTCATTGAACCGAAAATAACCGAACTGAAATCAACCGAACCGAAAATCAACCGACCCTAAATGACCCGAAACACAATATACCTGAACTAAAACCGAACCAAAACCAAAATCAAATCTGAACCGAAAATATCAGACCCGAAATAACCAAAACTGAAATGACTCGAATCGAACCTGAACCGATTGACCCGTTTGCCGCCTCTAATTGCAACCAATTACATTGCTTTCTTAAAAAGTATCGATACTTTTAAAAAAGTATAGATACTTTCGAAAGTATCAACAAAATAAGTAATTTACTCAAAAGTATCAACAAAATAAGTAATTTACCTATTTTGTTATCGTCAGATTTCCAAGGCCCCATCAGCTTAAACTTTAATAACATAATAAGAGCTACCTAATATGTTGATACTCTTATAAAAAAAATAAGTAATTTACCTATTTTGTTATCGTCGGATTTCCACGGCCCCATCAGCTTAAACTTTAATAACATAATAGGCGCTACCTAATATGTTGATATTCTTATCAACAAAATAAGTAATTTTACCTATTTTGTTATGTTTGTATCGATATCTACCGATAACTTAAGTTTGCCGGTTACCAAAATTTTTTAATATTTCTTCATGTTTTCTACCGGATACATTATACTATGTCAACATATCCAGTAGCGCTTTACCGACTTTGTTACTTATCTTATAATATTTCTGGTAACGCCGTTTCTTAGCCGTATATTAGTCCACCTTTCCTTAGAATTTCCCATAATAAAGTGGTTATGTAACGCCTTGAAAATGGGTTTATGAGTTTTGGTGTTTTAGGTTCGAATCGAGGAACCGAGTTTAGCGATTAAAATATGTTTCAAGAAAATAAATTATTTTGAAATGGAAATTTTAAAGTGATAAAATTCGGTTAAAGCTTTTAAAATATTTAATATTATATTAAGCGTTATGGGTTAGAAATTGAAAATCGATTTAATTAATTGAGGTGACATTTTGAATATAGTGACCAAAATATAATAAATGCAAAACTATTTTTAATGACTAAAGTGTAATTGGGCAAATACTAAGAATCCTTAGAGAGATATTTTTCTAAAATTTTTAATTAAAGGTTTTCCACCTTAATTAAGTAAGGTTTTGACGGTTAATTGTTTTTCCAAATCATTTTGCTAATCTATCAATTTTCTTAGATTTTCTCTCATTTTCCCAAACAAGATTTTTAAATTTCTTTGTTGTTTTTCAATGAATATGTTGAGTGGATCAACCGAATCGAAATTGGCCAAGAGGGTGTGAATTGGCTTTTTAAAACGAAAGGTAACAAATTGAAAATGTAAAAAATGAAGACAAGGCAATTTATAGTGGTTCAAGCTTCGAACAAGCTCTACATCCACCACCTTAGCTCCCACTAAGGATTTTGAACAATATCCACTAGATATTCTTCCCTTTTTCTAGGCTTAAGAGGTAACCTTTACAAACCGGTTAAACTTTCTACCCAAAAATTAACCAAGACATTCTCTTTACAAAGAAGAAATGACAAGCTTAAGATTATCTCTCACAAGATTGATATGTTGCCCAAATTACAAACAAACTCTCCACAAACTTGAAAGAAATGTATACAATGAAAATTAAAATAAGTGAGGTACAAGAAGTTGACTCTTTAAGCTCAAGAGTTTGGATGTATGCTTGGATGTTGCAAATATGTTCAATAGTTGTTGATGTGGCTTTGGAGGCTTGCTTTTATACCCTTGCATTGATTTCTAGCCGTTTAGGTGGTTGAGAACATTAATCTAGCCGTTGGGCTGCATTTTTGGCGCAATAAATGCTCTTCAGCTACCCACCATATCAGTACATGAAGGCTCGTATCGACACTTGTCTCAAAGAAGAAAGATCCGTTGTGTACATTTAAGAGGGGCATATCGATACACGAGAAGGCACATCAGTACGACTATAGTGTAAAATAAGGGGCGTATCGATACACAATGACCGCATCAATACGAATTTCGCTCACTAGAATCCTAATTGAAAGTTAAGAAAAAAGTGTATCGATACGCTATAGGGGCGTATCGATACGGTCCAACGACTGTTTGAAAATTGCTGATTCCCATAACTGACAAGCAACGGATATTTTATTAAATGCAAAGATTTAGTTAATTAAACCAAACCGTATCGATACGGGAACAACCGTATCGGTACGCTAAAGCATAAAAGTAAGCGCAAAATGAATACTGTATCGATACAAGTATAACCGTATCGGTATGCTTTTGTCGATAAAAAATCTAGTGCTTGAAAACCGTATCGATAAGACTAAGCCGTATCGATATGTCTGGGCGTAAATGTATAGTTTGGCTTAGAAACACTTACAAAAACATATTTTAAATGTTTATTAAACTTAGAAACAATTTTGGTTCAAATTGCTTGTCAATTTGTGAAACTTTAGAACACTTAAAAATTTATTTTCTTTTACAAATAGGTCCTGAGACAATTTGTTATATTAAAATCAAATTAGGTTTTACAGGATATTTCATCATTTGATTCCTCATCTATTTCCTAACAAAACCTTGTTGAGATATCATAAAGATCTCATTTATTTTCCAAGTTATTTTCAAGAGAAAACTTACGTCAATTTTGGTGGAAGGTTCTTTAAAGGTAAATTTCTTCTTCTCTCTTAAAACTAAGGTTCTTTATTGAAATTCCCTAGTGATTGGCTTGTGTTTTGTGGATTATAACATGGTTTTGCAATTTAATGCATGTAATACCTTACAACCAAACTAAGAGGTATTACCTAACTACAAGTGTACAAACTAACTTTCTAACCAAGTTAGTGTTCGAAACTTGAAGGAAGAAGCTGTTCGAACAATTTCTAATAACCAACAATCAAGAAGTTATACCATCTTAGTAAAAACAACAAGTAGGTTCATTAGAAGATTTTTAGAATTTCCTAAATTTACTACATGATAAGAAGGTTAAACGAGATTTGCCAAGATCAATTCAAGAGCCACTATACTTAACCCAAATTAAGACATCACCAATTACATATCATGTATTTCAAAGATTAATTATATGATCTCCTAATTTCGTACAATTTACCAAATCACATACATACCAATGATTTCTCTTGTCTAAAAGCAATTAGCCGAATAACTCTTAGACTATTTTCACTAACTATCCATAGACATTCAAATTTCAAGATTTGTAACACATAAGGATTATTAACCTAGTCTAGTTAGATTTTCCCTATGGAAATCAAACGAACAAGGCAAACTTCATCACCTACATCTATCATCAAGCTATCATAAGCATTTACATATCAATCTCAACTAGGAATAACTAGATCATCCTAAGATTCATCACTATTCAATCGCAACAACCAAAACCATACACGGGACACAAAAGGCCTTAAATTACTATTTACAAATCCTTAAAAGATACACAAAATACATAGCCATGATTATATACATGCTAGTGCCACCTTCTAGGAGTTTAATATAAATCTACATGCTAGCTGTCGATAATCAATGGATAAATCTTATTGACCCGTTCTTCTTCTTTACAAATAGGATCGGGGCTCCCCAAGGAGATGAACTTGGCTGAATAAAGCCTTTATCTTGTAATTCCTGCAACTGTTTCTATAATTCTTTCAATTCGACTGGGGCCATACGATAGGGGTGATGGATACGAGATTGGATCTAGGTTAGACTTTGATCTTGAATTCAAGTTCCCTTATTGGGGGTAATCCCGAGAGTTCCTAAGGAAAAAATATCAACAAATTCAGAAACTATGGGAATTGAACTAATACAAGGTTCAAATTCATTATATCCAGATAGGGTACCAAGCAAAGTATTCGACCTATTTGGTCTTTGTTCAATTAAAGGTATAGATTTCTTTCCTAACCTATAGAGAAACAATCTCCTTTTACAGCAATATACCCATGCTTGGTGATTGCCTAACCAATCAAGCCCCAATATTAAATCAAAATCACTAAGGGAAAAAGCAAAGAGGTCAACTAGGAAAGGAATACCTCAAATATACAATGTGAAATTTCTACACAAAAGATTTAAAGCTACAATCTTTCATAGAGGGTTTGAAACAATCAATTTAGGATCAACAGTTTTTGAATTTAAATTGAAATTTCGAATTAAGGAGTAGCAAATAAATGAATGAGTTGAACCAAGATCAAATAAGGCATAAAAAGATGGTTATTCAGCTTAATTGTACCTGTTATGACATCAGGTGCCTGCTCATCTTTTCGGCTCCTGATGTGATAAACTCGAGCAGTGGCCCGATATTCCTAATGGGTAGAACTAAGGGCTTGTCCTCGATTCTTTCCCGAAGCTCCCGATTGAGCTAGCTTTGGTCCCTTACCCCGATGTGATGAAGTAGAAGCAGGATTCGAATTCACCTTACTTGGAGTCTTGTTCAAATTTTGTGGACAATCATTAATAAAATGGTACAATCCCCCACATTGATAACAAGCATTTGATTGCTTCCTACAAGGACCCAAATGATAATTCTGACAGAATTTACAGAAACGAGATTGTGATTCTCTTCCTGAGTTCCCCAAACTATCAACATATATTGTTGGTGCAGAGGTTCTGATTATAGTATGTGGCTTAGGCAGGAAGTTTCCTTTCAGTGGGGAGAATTTCTTAGAAGAGTTCCCTCCTTGGTTCTTGGACTTTTTAGATGACCAAAAAGGCTTGTTTTCATTTCTCCGCCTTCTATCCTTCCGAGAGTAATTGCCTTTTCTTTTTTAGATGCTTTTAACTTGGCTCCAATAACAATTTCTCGGTTCACTAGATCTTGAAAGTCGAAAATCCTAAGTGCCGTAAACATGGGGCTTAATTCATCATTAAGTCCATCAATGAACATTCGACATTTATCCTCTTCTTTCTTTATATATTCAGGCCCGTACTTGCAGTACTTGAAGAATTCACTGACATATTGTTCAATGGGCTTCCCCCTTGTTTCAGGTACAAGAAACGTTTCTGACGCTCCGCTAAGTACTGTTCACTGATGTATTTCTTCCGAAATTCCTTGAGAAAGAATTCCCAATTGATGGTATGAGTTGGTGCAGCCAGAGTTGTAGTTTCCTACCAGCTTAAGGCTTCATCAGCTAGCACTGCCAAAGAGCATTCAAGTTTGTGTTCATCAGAACATTGCAATTGCTTTGTCAAGATCTTAATGGTAGTCTATAACCAATATTCTACAACTTCAAGATTCTCATCATCCGTTCTCGAGAAGGTGTAAGCTCGATGCTGAGCTAATTTATCGATTGGTGCTTTAGACTAAGCTGCTACAGAAGTAGAAGGAGCATTTTGCTTCAATGAAGTAACAAACTGATTAAACATCTCACTCATGCTGAGAAAGCATTCTCTTTGAACCGGATGGATTTGAGGAGCTTTTGGCTGTTGTTCATCAGCCTTAGAAGAGTTTGGTTGCTCATGTCCCATTCTTACACTTCCTCCTTCGTTGGAGGAACCAGTTAGGCTCTCATTATCCCGACCCAAGTGAGTTCTCGTTCCAGACATTCTGAAAAGTGTTCATAAATATTCAAGGGGAGTTTTTTTAACAAACAAGCTCACAAATGTAAGTTATTTTCAACTCCTAGGTGGCACTAGATACTTGATGATGCAACCTAATCTAGTTTAGTCCTAGAATTGACTAAACCTTAGCTCTGAATACCAAGTGTAATACCCTACAACCAAACTAAGAGGTATTACCTAACTACAAGTGTACAAACTAACTTGCTAACCAAGTTAGTGTTCGAAACTTGAAGGAAGAAGCTGTTCGAACAGTTTCAAATAACCAACAATCAAGAAGTTATACCATCTTAGTAAAAACAACAAGTAAGTTCGTTAGAAGATTTTAGAATTTCCTAAATTTAATACATGATAACAAGGTTAAACGAGATTTACCAAGATTTGTAACGCCCCGGTTTTGGGCTTAGAAGTTTTGGGCGTTGACCGGTTTGGTCAAAGTGCTGTTCGAATCTAAAGAGGTGAAATTAGGAAAGCCTAGTTCGGGTTGCATTAAAAATATGGAAAAATGTTCTAAAATCATCTTTTAATATAATTAAGTGAACTGTGAAATCAATTTTGAAAAATGGGTTTTGGAAGAGTGACATTTTGGTTAGTGACCAAAATGTAATTTTTGAAAGTTTTGTGACTGTTTTATAAAGAGTTGAAACTTTGAATCTTTAAGGAGCTATTATTCCAAAAGTAGTTTCTCCAGATTTTTTCTAAGATATTTTGAGATTTATTCTGATTTTAAAACATATCAAAAGTGGAGGGAAAGGCCATTTGGCTATTTTCTTAACTAACTTCTCTATTTTCTTTCTCTCATTTTCTCTCAATCCAAACACTTGTTTTCCAGAGAGTTGTTTCTGATTTTCTCACCTAAAATCCTCCTTTCAACATTCTTTTGATTCCTAATCAACATATCTTCAAAACCTCATCATTTGCTAGTTGATTCAACAAGGTTTTTGATTCCAAAAAGTGGAGAAACACAAGTTTGGAGGTAAGAACGTCCTTCTCCTCTAAACTATCAGTTCTTTACTGAAATTCCCAAGTTCTCAACTCTTAATTGAAGTTTTATTAAAGGATTTTAAGTGGTGAAATGGATCTTGGCTTATAATGCAAGATTTGGTGATTTTTGATGATTTTCGTTAGATATGATTAATCTGTGATTTGAGGTGTGTTTTTGATGTTAAATGAACTCTAAATTGATAAGGAAATGAGTTTTGATTAATGCAATCCCGGATAGGTTGTGTTTCCTAAGTTTAGCTTGTGATTCTTGGATGTTTTTGTGGTGATCTTGTGGATCTGATGTTGCTGGAGGTATAAGGATGTTTATAGGTTGTTTTTAGATGTTAAATGGTGTTAATGGATGTTAGGTTTTGCTGGTTTATGGCTGGGCTTTGTTGAGAAGTGGTTTTGATGCAATTTCGGTTGTGTTTGGTGGCCGAAATTGGAGTGTGAATGAGAGCAGCGAGTTTGAGTGCTTTCATTGAAGCTTTTGATGCATGATGATGCATTAAATCTTAGCTTTAATGTGTTTAATCAGGGGAGGCATCTTTGGATCCAAGTGGTGGTGATCCGGAGGCTTGATTTGGTGCTTCGGCAAGAGGCGAAGTGGAATCGGTGAGTGAAATTGGGTTTTCGGCTTTGAAACCAATGTCTTGGGAGCTTAGTTTAAGTCTAAACAACTTTGCTAAGCTCAAGTGTAAGTTTTCGAAAATACTCTCTAGTGGTGGCCATGATTTGGTTGTTGTGCAATGTGGTTTATTGCATGTTTTAAATTCTGGTTTGAAAGCATGATTTAGCATGGTTAATGCTGTTTTTGTAAGCCATATGTTGAAGGAAGCTCAAGGTAAGAGTTCCTTGTTTTTGGACATTGTTTAAATGTGGTTTGATGCTTTAAAATGCATGATGTTTATGGCTTGGTTAAATGCTTTAAAACAGTGAAATATTGATGATAAATGATGTATATTGGCAAGTGATGTTTTGAAAAGGTTAAGGTCACTAAGGTGGTTAAAAGTCCTTGAGTGAGCCTTGTTTACTTAAGAACATCAAGGTGGTTAAAAGTCCTTGGATGGTTCTTGTTACGGACACAAAGGTGGTTAAAAGTCCTTGTGTGGTCCATTCTATGGTGTTTAAAAGTCCATAGGCCAAGGTGTTTAAAAGTCCTTGGGGTTCAAGGTGTTTAAAAGTCCTTGAGGTAATTCAATTCATGGTGTTTAAAAGTCCATGGCCAAGGTGTTTAAAAGTCCTTGGGGTCAAGGTGTTTAAAAGTCCTTGAGGTAACTTATATCATGGTGTTTAAAAGTCCATGGCCAAGGTGTTTAAAAGTCCTTGGGGTCCAAGGTGTTTAAAAGTCCTTGGGGTGAAAGTTGATGAACTTGTTTTCAAAGAAATGAATTGTATCACTTGTGGCCAATATGACATGTAATGAAATGAAGCATGAGATGCTTGTTAAAGTATGCTTTTGAGCATGTGTAAATGATGATTTGAAGCATGATTTATAAGTGTTTTATAAATGCATTATTGAATGGTTTTACGAGCATTCCTCACTAAGCTTTTGCTTACGCTCTCTTCCGTTTTCTTAATTCAATAATGCAGAACATTAGAGTACTTGAGGGCAGCAAGGAGGGCAAGCATCCAAGTGGAAACAAAGCTCTAAGTATGGAAGGTTTTCTAAGTACATTTTAGCTTTTGGTAATTTGGCAATGGGGGACCAATGTATATGTTTTGGGAGATGTTTAGTACTCCCTAAGTATGTTGTTTGATGTTGAGAAGGTTGGTTTTGGTGTTGGATCCTTACATGCTTGTTTTGGAAGTTTATGCTTGAATGGCTTGCTTGTGTAGGAAGCATGCCTTTAGATTTGGGGCTTTTTGCTTATGATGTTGTTTTGCTGAATTGATGATGCTTATATGTCCCTTCTATGTTTAATTGCATGCTGGTAAAGTTTGGTGGCGTTTGGTGCATGATTGGGTGTTTAATTGCATGTTTAGTAAGGCTTTTTGAGGCAATTTGTGCAGGGTGTTTCGGAACAGCACCTACCGTTTCGGAACGGGTGCCTTAATTGTGCCCAGGCGTCCGAAACGGGAGGGGCCGTTCCGAAACGGAAAGGCTACTGCCAGACCCCCGTTTCGGTACGCGTTGCGGAACGGCCCCGAGTTTCGAAACGGGCTATGCCTGTTTCGGAACGGGTGACCGTTGGGGGCTGACATTGGCAGTTATATGTTTTGGAATGTTTGCGTTTTGGTCCTGAAACATGTTTGTGCAATTGTATGAGTTTGGGAAGTCCTTTTGAGCTGAAATTTTACAGAGAAGCATGAAACACGATTAATTTCAAGATGGTAACTTCAATTTGGGTTAAGTCCTTATATTTATCAGAATTTACAATTTGGTCCCTAAAGTTGTAAATTGTTCAATTGGGTCCCTGTTAGATCTCTGATGTTTATGATCTTTGAGTATGCTGTTGTATGAACATATCTAAGGCTTAATATGCATCTAGAAAAGTTTTAAAAGAAAAAAAAGGGTCGTTAATCAAGGTTGACTTTCGGGTTGACTTTAGTTTTCCCCGTGTGACTTTCTTAATTCGGGTCAACCGTCTAGGCCGGGTTAAGGGGGTTACAAGATTAATTCAAGAACCACTATACTTAACCCAAATTAAGACATCTCCAATTACATATCATGTATTTCAAAGATTAATTACGTGATCTCCTAGTTTCATACAATCTACCAAAACACATACATACCAATGATTTCTTTAGTCTAAAAGAAATTACCCAAATAGCTCTTAGACTATTTCCACTAACGATTCATAGACATTCAAATTTTAAGATTTGTAACACATAAGGATTATTAACTTAGTTTAGTTAGATTTTCCCTATTGAAATCAAACGAACAAGGCAAAATTGATCACCTACATCTATCAACAAGATATTATAAGCATTTCCATATCAATCTCAACTAGGAATAACTAGATCATCCTAAGATTCATCACCATTCAAGCGCAGCAACCAAAACCATACACGAGACACAAAAGGCCTTAAGTTACTATTTACAAATCCTTAAAAGATACATAAAATACATAGCCATGATTATATACATGCTAGTGCAACCTTCTAGGAGTCTAATGTGAATTTGCAAAACATACTTTTGAGTATTCTCGTGACCTTGCTAGACTCCCGAGCTTGAGTAAGTAACGACTTCACCTGAAATTAACAAGGTGACTTATCAAACTAGTAGCCTCGATATCCAACTAGAACAAATTTAGTGTAAAGGACTATAGCACATAGATCTATACGAGATCGAATAAGGAATAGCTTATTCCCAACAAGGCTAACATAGTTCAACTATTAGATCACAAAGATTATGCTCACTAAATATCAAGGAAGTGGGCTTATGTCAAGCATCCTTTTCTTTCATGTATTTTGAATCTATTACTAGCTTCATAGAGAAGATTTACCCATCATTTACTATACAAGATAAACACTTAAGCAAGTATGAAATGTCTACTTTTCAATTAAGAATTCAAGCAACTTTTGTTGTTAACAATAGCCTTGATTAGATACTAGCCTAGAACCATTATCTTCTTTTCGAAGCAATCATCAAGTAATATTGATAATTACCATTGAAATTTCCATTTCTAAAGAACATAAATGGGTACTATTGTACCATCAAGGGACCGTAGTCTGCAACAAGCTGAGCTCAGAATCTATTGGCATGCCAATCAAGCTAGGACCAATACTAACCAAGGCTTATGGTATAGTTTCCATTTCATTATTCACTTACTTTTATTATTTTCTTTTTCAAGAATTCAATCATTAACTCAGTATGCTATCAAAGCATTCTATTCTCGACTAAACACATACATGCTTATTTAATCTAATCCTGGAATACAATCAATCAATAAGTATACTTACCTCACAAAGAGTCAAGCAAGCAAAAACAACATAAGCTTTCATATTAAAATTGACAATCGAATATAATTGTAGCTTCTAACAGCATTACGCTTAATTTAATATTAAATTTACACTCACAGTTATGTCGATCTACTCCTGATCATGAATCACCACACCCTTCTGTCTATCATCCCCTTGACCGACTCTCTTCTCGTCTCCTTATAACAACAATTCAATAGTGTATTAGCAATTAGCTCATTATCTTCTAATTGTTACTCATTTACCAAACAATCTTCAATGACCAGCTCCCCACGATTTCTTTATAAGAATGTATATAAATATATTAAAATATAATCACCAATTCATTAACCAATTTAAGACATTGCACATGCTACAAAACATAAAACACCCCATTATAGGACACAAGCATGTTTGAATCTGCCCACCTATTGATCCTTATTCATTTTTTTCGTTTAACAACCTTTCGATTAAGATTATAAATCCCAAACATTCTACTACTAGTTAACATGCTTTAAGTCCTTACCCAGCACTCAAATCGACTCCAAACAATGTTTAATAAATTGAATCTCATTGAACCACTATCAAGACTGAATTTAATACATTTCCCCCGTTTCTTCTTCATTATACATTTTCTTACAAATTATTAATACCATTATGTTAACACTAATGTGAAGTTAAACAGTCCATAGTTACCGATTATCAAAACTATGTCATTTAATATCAATTCCGAATAGATTAGCTTCCAAACAATCACATATATCATGTATAATACTTCATGAGTGAGTTACCAATTTCCAGCATCAAAGTTACTATAATGATTCAATAATTAACAAAGCCATTCCGTCTAAACACCAATTCATGCCTCAATCTATCTAATTCCATTATTCTTCTAATCTATTGTAAAGTGTCCACATGTTCTATATTTCATGCACATTTCATCTTATATTATTGCTATTTTCGAGTACATTCTAGGCATAATTAGGACCATGCATTGCATTTTACATTATTTCCTTACTTTGTCATGCTTTTATAGATTATCTTTTATTCGGTGAAGAAAATGTACTGTTTTAGCTTAGTTTTAGTTTCAGGTACTAAAGGCTGACAGAAGGAAAGAGGAGCTAATGACATGATGCTGAGGTAGCTGGCCAAGGAGCTGTACTGATGCAGTTCTAGACAGAGACAACAACTGCTGAGTAGCTGCCGCCGCCCAACTTGCCGCCCAAGATAGCAGACTATGGAATTGGAGAACCAGAGTGCGATATGAACAACAGAAAATCTTGATTCTATCGATGTTGTCCACTTAATTTTCCGACATCTGTAGCAGCAGGCAGAGCCGCCGAAGGAGGAACTCGAGATTTCTTGCGGAGCAAGGCAACGTGATAAAGTCCACATTCATCTCAAAGAAGTCAGAGTTTAAAGTCACATTTAATGTAAAAAGCTACTTTGAAGACTTCTACATCAAGAAGGACTAGACCTAGCTAATGCCTATATATACCCATTGTAATTCTATTTCAAAACAAGTTAGGTTTTCCATAGGCATAGTTTAGGTTTTCTTTGTCGCCATTATGTTCTAATTCTCTCTTTGGGTTTGGGTTATAATGTAATTAGTGTGAGAACGGTTGTTTAGGATTTTAAGTTTGTTTTTGCTAATAAAACTTCAAGGTTTGCTTATTCCATGTTCTTCATAGTTTTCAATTAAGGCAGAAGATTAGTTGAATTCTATCCATTTGTTCGGTATCGAGAGAGTCGAACTCACAAAATGAGTAAGTATGATTTCATCTATAGACGGTGCGATCAATCCGGCCTAGACATAGGTTAGGGTTTAAGGCGGCTAAAAGAGGACGAGTTAACATTATTGTCTTTTCACGATTCACGCCGCGACTGGTATTATCTACAGTGGGCATCAACAAAATTCTGACTTAGACATAAGCGGGATCACTTTCGAAGCATTCTGCCGAGCCTTGTAGTTCTGCCGAGTCTGCCGCCGAGACACAAATTTGTTCTCCTACCGAGGCAGCGAGAGGGTCCAGTAGCTTACCTGCCATCCCCCGCCGAGGCAGCAGAGTCTAGCAGCGCAAAACAACTTGTCCTATTCAACGCAGTTTCACACTAAGCAACATCATAACCCTGCCCATTCTATCAACCTGATTTCTTCTCTTTTAGTTACTTGTGTTTTTATTCTATTTTTCTTCTCAAACAATCAACTTAATTGTGCATTTACTTTTCTTGTGCAGGAACAACAATTCGAATCAAGCTGTCCAATCCCTGTGGGAGACGATATCTTTCATATTATAACTTGACAATAGTGTGCACTTGCGCTCATAAATAGAGAACACCCAAACGCTCTACAAGTTTTTGGCACCGTTGTTGGGGAATGGTAAAAACGAAATTCATTTTCAATTTCTGCACTTTTATTTCTTTGCATTTAATTTTATTTTTAGTTTTTATTTTTAATCGAAAAAGAGAGAATTTTACAATTTCCTTTGCTAGTGCATGACCAGGGTGAATTCAAAAAGAGAAATCGTTTATTACGGCGATATAGAACGAAGAGCAAGAGAACTCAAAAAGTAATTCAGAAAAGCCCTAGGGAAAGCTAAAGAAGGAATAAAAGCAAAGGTAAACATGGAAAACGACAACCCTGCCAACAATGCTGTGAACGGAAGGGATGAATAGCAAGACCCGCCGCCTAGAGAACATCAAGTGTCGCCCATATAGGCACAATATGTGCGAACCACCAGGGACTACTTGGAACATGACTTCAGAGGGTTTGATCCGACAGTGATAGAACCTGAGATTGAGGCAGATCACTTTGAGATGAAGCCCGTGATGTTCAACATGATCAACACGTTGGGGCAATTTGGATGGACTGCCACAGAAGATGCTCGGCAGCACTTAAGAGGATTACTGGACATATGCAAGGCATTCAAAATACACAGAGTCCATCAAGACGTGCATAGACTGAGGTTATTCCCCTATTCACTGAGGGATAGGGCAAAAAAGTGGTTGAACAACCAGCCAGCAGGGTCATTCACCACATGGACAAAGTTGTGCAAAGATTTTTTGGATCGTTTCAGCCCATCCAATATCACAGACAAATTGAGAAACGAGATCACAACCTTTCGACAAGGGGATGATAAGCCGATGTAAGAAGCATGGGAGCGGTACCAACAGATGCTTAACAACTGCCCGCTCCATGGTTTCCTGGCTTGGACACAGGTGTCAATGTTCTATAACGGGGTGAACTACCCAACACGGATGATGATTGATGCCTCATCCAACGGAATCATCCTTGACAGACTACCAGAGGAGGCACTGCGGATCCTAAACCAAGTAGCCAAGAACGATTACAAGTACCCAACAGCCTGCCGAGGCAGCGTTAGGCGGTCAGCTACTGTGAACGAAGTCCAAGCCTCAGAATCTGTTAATGCCCGCCTCGATGAGCTAACGGAGCTGGTTATGAGCATAATGAAACCCACTGAGAAAGTCTATAAGACCAAGGCTGTGGAGCCATTATGTGATGAGTTTGGGGCAACCACGATTCCTCTGAATGTATTGTATCTACCAATTTTATGGAAGGATACGAGAGGAACAACAGGCCTGCCACGAACACGTACAATCCTGGATGGAAGAATCATCCCAACTTCCCCTAGAGCAATCCTAAGACTGCTACCAACCCACAACAGCAACATGGAGGATACCAACAAAACCAGTCCAGACAACAAGCTCAACAACCACAAATAAATAAATCACTAGAAGCAACTCTTCATACCTTTATGTCTAGAACTAGTGATTTTATTGTTCGCACTAATAAGTTTATTGATAAAACTGAGTCCTTCATGGACAGGATAGAGATGAAGATGAATAATCAGGAGGCTGCGATAAAGAACTTGAAGACCCAATTTGGGTAGTTCACGGAGATCTTTAGCAGCAGAACAATAGGAGCAACATGCAGCAGTACAGAGGCCGTAACCAAGCCCACTTATGAGAAGTGCAAAGCCATATCAACCAGAAGTGGGAAACAGTTGAATGAACCCAGGGTGGAAAAGCAACCAGAAACACAACCATCATAGAAAGAACCACCTGCCGCGTCAACATCAACTCCAGCCGCTTCGATAGCTGAACCTGACAGTAGTCCTGAGGCAGATGATCCTTCACGGATAAAGTTCCACTACAAAGAATGAATAGAGGACATCCTCCTACCAGCACTTTTCCCTAGAGGCTTAAGCAACAGAAACAAGAGCACCAGTTCAACAAGTTCTTAGATATACTGAAGCAGATGCACATAAATATCGCTATCATAGAAGCCATTCAGAACATGCCCAACTATACCAAATACCTTAGGGATATGGTTACTAAAAGGTAGAGAATTGGGGAACTCGAAACAATTGTTGTAACAGAGGAGTGCGTGGCTATGCTGCACAACAAACTGCCGCCCAAGTAAACAGACCCGAGCAACTTTGTTATTCCATGCAGAATAGGAAGCAAGCATGAAACAAAAGCCTTGTGCGACTTAGGAGCCAACATCAACCTAATGCCTAAGGCAGTCTTCGACAATCTAGGAATTGGGCAAGCCAAACCTACCTCCATCATTCTGAAACTTGCCGATCATTCTTTTGTGCAACTAGAGGGCAAGATCGAAGACATCCTAGTGAAGGTGGACAACCTTATTCTTCCAGCTGATTTCCTTATCCAAGACTGTGAGGCAGATGAAAAATCCCCTATCATCCTTGGGTGACCATGAGGGTAGACAACCAAACCATCAAGTTAAACGTGTTACAACCCTCATAAAAGAAAAAGGAATAATGCCCAGATGCTCAGGCCGCCAAAATCAGCACAGAGACATGCCAAGGAAGCAGCTGTCACAACAGACCCAAGGGCAGGCTGAAGGACCCAACAACACATCACCTGCAAGAACAAGAGGACCCCCCCAGGAGGGAAGAACAAGCCAAATCACCTTAGGAAGTGGTTATGTCTGGGAGATGCACCCAAATGCACTCCCAACATAACTTAATTTTTATTTTCATATTTTCTTTATATTTATTTTTATGCATTAGGATTAGAGTTTAATTTATTGCAATTTATTTTTAGGATTAGATTAATTTCCACATTTTTATTTTCAGAATTTATTTTAGTATTTAATTATCATTATTTTTATTTCAGGATTAGGAATAAAAGAGTCGGATCAAGAAGAAGGCCCAACAAGGAGCCCGCCCAACATCCCGCCGAGACAGCCAAGGGCAGCCCAGCGCAGAAGGCGCGTAACGACTAGTTACCCACTAACGACTAGCTATCAACGGCTATAGAAATAACGGACAGAAATCCCGTATCATGCGCTAGACAACTGGATCGTTGGGCATTTAATGCCGCCACGACACCCCTCGGCAACCTCTATTTAAACCCTTCTCACCCCATTCATTTACTTTACTTTCATCTCCTAGCTATATTCTTCTTGAATCCATTACTCTCTCGTCTCACATTATTTTCTTTCAAGTTTCAATTAATTACAACCGTCTCACATGGCATCCGCATCCCAACCTAAACCCACCTACCAAAGATTTTGCTCCAGGGCAGACAAGAAATGATACAAGGATCAGTTTTCCAAGCAGGCAATTTGGGAGGAGTAAGGTTTCCATTATACGAAACAAACAGAAGGCCTTGGCTTAGAGCTTGCCCTCAAGGCCATCCACAACAAGGGATGGGAGATGTTCACACGACAATCAGAGATGGCCAACATCACTTTGGTTAGAGAATTCTAAGCCCATCACCCCTGCTCAGAGCTGCCATTCGTATATATCTGAGGGGAGCCTGCAAGCTGAACACCGTCGTAATCAACAACTTTTACAGCCTAGAGATGGACGACAACCCTCATGAGGAGTGGAGGCAGTGACTGACGGCTGCCAACTACGACAGGCTCAAGGCCAAGCTGTGCAAGCCCAACACGCCCTGGTTGGCAGGAAAGCATGGAGGCTCTGTCCAACGCCGCCACTTGCTGCCCGAGGCAATGCTGTGGATTACCTTCATCAAGAGGCGTCTGCTGCCCACCTCCCACAACTCCACTGTCGACCGGCTGCGCCTTGCACTAATCCACAACATCATGGTAAACCGGCCCATCAACGTTGGGGAGATCATTTGCAAGGAGATCCACAATTGTTTCTGCAAGAAGAAGGGTAGGTTATACTTCCCATCACTCATCACCGGCCTTTGTGCCAATTTTAACGTCCCAACCGACCCCAGGGATGAGATGACAACAACAAATGAGGGGTGGACCAAGAAAGTTTGCATGCAAATGATGCAGGCTCCGGAGACAGAGCCCATCACCCCCAACCAGCCCTCTGCCACCTAGCCTACAACTCCATCCGCCCCCGACAGTACTAAAGCTACCCCAACAAGTGAAGTCCTCACTCTGATGCGCACCCTCATCGACAACAACAAAAGGATCGAGCAACAACAATTAACCTTCATGAAGTATATGAGAGAGGTCCAAGAGGCCTTTGTGGCTTATCTCCTACAAAAGTACCCAGATGACGGCCCCACCTTGCCACCCTACCCTAAATATCTAGATGTCGCAGCTACTCCAACACAAGAAACGCCATCAGCCGCCACTGCCTGCCACGCCACCTTCCACAGACAGATGTCGTCTCCGATGCACTACCCATCGTACTCAACCACCTCCCCTTCCAACACGGTGGCAGACTCCCCAGAGCGGCATAAGCAACATCATTCCCCCATCTGGACATCGGCAACAATGGCCAACACATCCTCATCAGGAGAGGTGCATCATTAGTCGCCAGCAACAGAAGCAACAACAGTAGAAGTAGTAGCCCCAATGGCAATAAACCCTCCGGCAGCACCAAGAGAGGAAGGAACATGGAAGAGGAAGCAACACATCATAGCCGCCGAGCCGGTGAACGATGAAACAGAATCAGAAGAGAGCGAAGCCCCTCCTCCTGTAGAACCTCAAGAAGAACCTCGTCCCACTCCCAAAAGAGTCCAGCCACCGCGGACAACAAAAGTCTCACCTGCTAAGTCTGCCGCCGCTTAATCATTCAATTCTCTTCCTCCTCTTCAGCAGCAAAGACTCAAGCCTCTTCTCAACCCTCAGCCGATTTCTAGTTTTTTTTCTTTCTCTTTTATTCTCTTTTATGTTATTTTTCTGTTTTTATCGCTTGTATTTATTCTTCTATTTTTAATTTTCTATTTTTTTAATTTTTTATTTTGTGCATTGAGGGCAATGCCCATCTCGAGTTTGGGGGGATAGTAGCTCTCACATTTTTTAGGCATACTTAGTAGCATATAGGTTGCATTGTACTTGACTTAATATTAATCGGAATAGAAAATTTTGTTATAACTTTTGCTTATGATAGTTAGCCGATTAATTATTTTTGCACTAATAAAGAAATTGAACTTAATTTGGGAAAAGCATGAAAAATGACTTAGAATTTTTTTTGCCAAAACTGTCAAACACTTATGTTACTTGTTGAATTTGTTAGAATGAACATTGCCTACCTTATTTATAGAATTCTTTGCAAAGTTCTAACAATGGTTGCAGGTAGCTGCCGAGGCAAGAAACAGAAACATAAAAATAAAGCACTGCCACGACAACAGAGAAAAAAACAAAGAAACATTGAGATTTTACCCTAGAGGTGCCCGAAACAAGCTCTAGGAAGAATCGTGTGCGAGGACACTCCGCTGCTATTAAAGTCCATGAATCTGAAAATTTTGAAGTGACGGACAAATTAGCATGAGTGAATGAAAGTCTTCATGGGATAACTCTACTCTATGTGTTCGAGGTTTTGTAGTTTGCTCCTATCTTAATTTTAGACCTAGAAGAGTAGTTGTGATAAGCTGAAGCCCTCATTGCATGATTAAAAACTTGTGCTTAATTGTACTGTCTCGGCAGCAACCTTATATATCATAACATCATCTTTGTTTATCTAGTTATTCTGCATATTCAGCATGTACACAGTTCTGCACACACTACATTGGCATTATAGAAATTAATCCTGAGTTATTTTCTTGCAATTTTCCCTTCACTAATCTAATATAGGTGCCACGGCCTTGAGGTACTGAATCAAGTTGAAAACATGTTTTTCTTTCTGGTTAATATAAGGGCAAGTATGTTTAGGTTGCATTGCTTGAGGACAAGCAATAGTTCAAGTTTAGGGGCGTGTAAAGTGTCCACAAGTTCTATATTTCATGCACATTCCATCTCATATTATTGCTGTTTTTGAGTACATTCTAGGCATAATTAGGACCATACATTACATTTTTCAGTATTTCCTTACTTTGCCATGCTTTTATAGATTATCTTTTATTTTGTGAAGAAAATGTATTGTTTTAGTTTAGTTTTAGTTTCAGGTATTAAAGGAAGACACGGAGAAAGAGGAGCTAAGGACATGATGCTGAGGCAGCAGACCAAGGAGCTGTACTGATGCAGTTCCAGACAGAGACAGCAGCTGTCGCCGCCCAGCCTGCCGCCCAAGATAGCAGACTATGGAATTGGAGAACCAGAGTGCGATATGAAGAGTAGAAAATCTTGATTCTATCGATGATGTCCACTCAATTTTCAGATGTCTGTAGTAGCAGGCAGAGTCGTCGAAGGAGGAACTCGAGATTTCTTGCAGAGCAAGGTAACGTGATAAAGTCCACATTCAACTCAAAGAAGTTAGAGTTTAAAGTGCATTTAATGTAAAAAGCTAATTTGAAGACTTCTACATCTAGAAGGACTAGACCTAGCTAATGCCTATATATACCCATTGTAATTCTATTTCAAAACAAGTTAGGCTTTCCTTAGGCATAGTTTAGGTTTTCTTTGCCGCCATTATGTTCTAATTCTCTCTTTGGGTTTGGGTTATGTTGTAATTAGTGTGAGAACGATTGTTTAGGATTTTAAGTTTGTTTTTACAAATAAAACTTCACGGTTTGCTTATTCCATGTTCTTCATAGTTTTCAATTAAGGCAAGAGATTAGTTGAATTTTATCTATTTGTTCGGTATCGAGAGAGTCGAACTCACGAAAGGAGTAAGTACGATTTCATCTATAGACGGTGCGATCAATCCGGCCTAGACATAAGTTAGGGTTTAAGGCGGCTAAAAGAGGATGAGTTAACATTGATGTCTTTGCATGATTCACGCTGCGATTGGTATTATCTGCAGTGGGCATCAGCAGAATTATGACTTAGTGTAGAGCGTTTGAGTGTACTCTATTTATGAGCGCAAGTGCACACTCTCGTAAAGTTATAGTATAAAAGAGATTGTCTCCCACAGGGATTGGAGCAGCTTTTATGAATGGTTTCTTGCACAAAAATTTAGTAAATGCGCAATCAAATCTCACAATGTGGAAATATAAAAACACAAGTAAAATAAAGATAATGATGAGAGGGATGATAGGGAGAGATTTGGTCGATAGATTGGGTAATGCAATTGCAGCTCAGTAGCGTGTAGACTGCGTTGTAAAGCCTAAGAATGTTTTGCGCTGCCAAGATTTGCTGCCTCGGCGGGTTTGGCAGGCAGCAGCTAAGACCTTGTCACGCAGCCGCAGCGGGTCACTACCCCTGCAACTTTTACTGTCTCGATAGGTGGAACGGAAATAAGTCTTGGCGGCAAGTCTGGCAGTTATTCCAAGTTCGGCGGGATAGTCGACAGTGATCCTCCTTGTGTCTAGGCAAGGATGCTTGAATGCTTGCGTGATTTAGGCAATACCTAGCAATCTCGTGTGAACCTAACACAAGCAAGTCAATTCGGTTGGTGATCCCTTTTTTCCGCTGAAACTTTTGAGCTTTTGAAACCAAGTTAGTCACGCCTCGACATGTTATGACCGTGCTTAACCCTTTCGTGAGCCTTACTCTTTCGTGCTCGACAAATGGATTCTCTCAACTGAACGGTTAGAACTAATTGAAAGAATGAAGTGCATAGATTAAGCAAACTTGGAATTTTATTGAAAACATACTTAAACTATTACAACAGTTTCTCACAACTACTTTACATACAAGGATCTAAACCCTAGGAGAGTTGGGCCGCGACCCCAAACAACTCTCATCTATCTAGCTACCTCTCCGATATGCAGCTATTCATGCGTGCATCCCCTCATGCCCCTATACCCTCACATACATTGGGTATATATAGGGCTCATGGCCTAAGTTTGAGTCCTCATTGAAATAGGAGTTCTTAAAGTAGTTTTACATTAAACTCTAACTCCTTTTTTACTTAAACGTGGACTCTTTGGACTTTACCTTCTCCCGCAAGTAAGGATAAGTACTCATACTTATCAATCTTGGATCAGTTCTACCGGCCGCTATAAGCTTCAGAGAATTGCAAGACTGGGCTCAGGGAATTGCCCTCTTTAAATCGCAACCCATCTTGGCTAAGTCGATGTAACTCCTGCCTGGGCGGCACTTGGCGGCAATGCTGCTTCGGCAGCGTCCTTGGCGGCATCTGGAACTGCTTCAGTACAACTCCTATTGTTTCCAGCTTTCCTATCTGTCATCTTTTGTCCTTTCCTCCTCTACACACCTACAACACCTGAAAATAAAAACTAAACAAAAACAATATCTTTTCTTAGCTAAACATAAAATATTCAATAAAAGCATGATGAAAGAGAAAATATTGTTATTAGGCATGCAATGCACCTAAATATGCCTAAATGAGCTTAAGAATAGCAATAATAAGGGCATGAATGTGTACAAAATATAGAACTTGTGGACACTCTACACCAACAAACTCGAACTACTGCTTGTCCTCAAGCAATGTAAATCTAACTAGTAACTCTGCCCATTGCAAAAAATTAATTGAAAATTTAGCCTTTAACTTGATTTCTTACCTCAAGGGCGTGGCACCTATTATGTTAGTGATAGGAAATGGCATGAAATAACTTAGATTTTAATTTTCTTAGTGCCAGTGCAGTGTGTGCAAGTCTGTGTTCATGCTAAACATGCTGAGATAAATAAGTTAACAAAGAATGCCTAAAATAATTGAATTTCTAAAAAAGATACGAGTTGCTGCCTTGGCAGCACAATTGGGCATTTTCGTCTTCTTTTTTTATCATGGCTTTAAGAGCTTCAGCTCATCACAACTATTCTCCGAGTCTGAAGCTAAGATAGGTGCACTCTACGAAACTTTGAACCTTTTGAATAGAGTCATCCCGTGAAGGCTTTCATTCACTCTTGCTAATTTGTCCGTCACTCGGTTTAGATACGTGGACTCTGATAGCAACGGAGTGTCCTTGCTCATGATCCTTCCTAGAGCCTATTTCAGGCACCTCTAGGGTTTTCACCATCTTTATTCTACTGCCATGTGCTGCCGCGGCGGCAAACCTCTATACAATTAAGAAATTTTTATTAAGTAAGGCAGGTAGTGTTAAAATTAGAACTCAAGCAAAAATTCAGCATTTAACAGACAATGTAAGAATAATTGGCAAAAAGAATTCTTTTTCTAAGTGTTTTTCATGCTTCTTCCCATAGTTAGGTTAAAATTTTTAGTATGGTGCAAATATAAGTAGTCGACTAACTATCATAGGAACAAATTTTAAGCTAAAAATTTCTACTTCATTAAGTGTAGAGGGAAGAATTTACATATGCTCCTATATGCTACTAAATGAACCTAAAGGAAACAAAGAGGACTATTCCCCCCAAACTCAAGGCTGGCATTGTCCTCAATGCCTTAAACAAAAATAAAAAGAGAAAATAAAACATAAAGATAAAACAAAAATAGAAAAATAAAATAAAATAAAATAAAACATAAAAATAAAGAAAAAGTAAAGAAAAAGGTGTTATAGACTAGGAGGTTTCCCCTTTGTTGCTGCTGTGTCAGATGAGGATTCGGAGGAGGCGGGCAAGACTAGGCGGCGGGTGGCAAATGGTCTGGTGGCTGGGCTCTTTTTCTTGGATTGTCCTTCAAGTCCTCCACTCTGAGGCTCGATTGCTGACCGCTTTTTCTTCCTTACTACCTTTGTCGGTTCATCATCGAAGGAGTCAGATATCTCCATGTCTGAGTCCTCGGCATCTTTGGCAGCTGCCTCTTTTGCTACTGAAGAGGCGGCGATCGGCTCCTCCTCTTTCTCCGACTCTGATGAGGAGGTTAGTTCGTACGGCTGAATGGGAGCGGGCGAGGTCCTTCTCTTGAGGCGGATGTACGGCCCCTCGCTGTCAGTGGCGGCTGGAGTAGCAGCTGGTTTGGGTGTGATATGGGTCGGTTTAGACGCTGCTAAATCCGATGGGAATGCTGGGAACTGTGGGCCACCGTCATGGTATTTATCAAGCAAGTAAGCCACAAAGGCCTCTTGCACGTTCGTGATATATTTGGTGAAGATCACCTGTTTGTGCTTGATCATTTGGCAGCATTCGACGAGGCTTTATAGCAGTGGGATCACGACAGAGGGAAGGGTAGCTTCAGTACTGCCCACTGTGGCTAGGGTGGCGGCAGGTTGGGACGGCGACTGGGTGATTGATGGTGTTTCCGGTTCTGAATCCTGCATCATCTGGTGGCGCACCTTTCTTGTCCATATTTCCTTGGAAGGAAGTATTGTGTCCTTGGGGTGTGGCGGCACGCGAAAATTGGCGCATAGGCCTATTATGAGTGCAGGGAAGACGAGAGGTCCCTTGGCGTTGGTCTTATCGGTGTGGGCATAGATCTCCTCTAGAATTACTTAGCCAATGTTGATTGGCCGCCCTGTCCTAATGTTGTGGATAAGGGCAAGTCGCGACTTGTTGACTGTTGATCCATGCGTGGTGGGCATCAAGTGACGTTGGACAAAGTTGCTCCAAAGAACTGCCTCCGGCAACAGATCGCGGCGGTTGACTGATCCATTGTTCTTGCCTGTTAGCCACTTGGTGTTGGGCTTGCAGATTTCTTTCTTGATCTTGTCTTAGTCAGCCGCCATTATGTAGGACTTTCATTTTCATGCAGATTCCCTCGAACGTCTATGCTGTAGAAATTGTTGATGGTATCCGCCGTGAACTTCACTCCTTCACCGCAGACATATACGAAAGGGTTTCTCGGTGTAGGTTTGTGGGTGTAGAACTCTCGCATCTGGTTTCTGTTTATCCCTTCTGCTGACGTACGAAAATGTCCCAGCCCAAAGTATGAATCTTTCGAATATGGTGGGTTCGAGGCCAAAATCCCCATCAGGCCTAGTGTATTGGAACCTCATTTCCTCCCAGAGTTGCCGCTCCGTGAAGTACTTCTTGTAGGTTGACGACATAGTAGGGTTCAAGAACCTTTAGAAGATGGGCTTGGAGGTGGAGGCGGGTAGCTGTGATGTGGCAATAGCTGAGAGAACGGTTGTATTTTCCTAAAGAACAAGAAAAAGAAATTGCAAGAAAGTAAAGCTAGTGAAATTTTGAAAGCAAAGATAGCATAATGAATTGAGAGTGAAGGGGAGAGCTGTTGGGTTGTGTGGTGCTCGATTCGTTCAACCGATTATGCTCACCAAGTGGTGGAGAGGTGGATATTTGGGTGGAAGGGTAAAGGAAGCTAAAAAGAAATGTGACACAAAGATTTATAGTGGTTCGGTCTTCTAACAAGCACCTACATCCACTACCTTAGCTCCCCACTAAGGATTTCACAATCAATCCACTAATTGATTCGTCCCCTTTTCTAGGATTAGGAGGAAACCCTTACAACCGATCAAGCTTCTACCCAAAGCCTTGATCAAAACCCTCTTTTACAAAGAGATAAATAAAGCAAACTTAAACCCTCTAATAGGTGTTTGTTTGCACAATGAAGCACTCACCCAAAGCCTAAAACACTTGAGCAAATTTGACAATTTTGGCTCACTAGTGTTTGTCTATACAAGAATTGACAATTTAAGTGCTAAGACAATTTCTTGATCATTTTATGTTTGACAATGTGAGCATTAGCCTTCTCTTGATGCTTGGAGGTCCCTTTTATACTCCCAAATGAGTTTGTAGCCGTTACTAGCCGTTGGGATCAAATTGGAGCCGTTGAGGACTTTAATTCCCACCATAAATGCATTCTGCAGCTCCCCGTTTCGAAACGCTCGAAGCCGTTTCGAAACACTCTCAATGTAGAAAGAGCCGTTGCAGTCTGTCAGGGCATTTGTTTTGGAACGCCTCCTGGCCATTTCGGAACGCCTCATGTCCGTTTCGGAACGCCTCATGTCCGTTTCGGAACGCCTCCTGGCCGTTTCGAAACTCGTATCGAAACGCTGTAGTCCCGTATCGAAACGCCTGCATTTAAAAGTTGGTTGGGAAAATAGCCGTTGGGGTTTATGACCGTTGGGGTCATTGCCACGTGGGCGTATCGAAACGGCCTAGCCCGTTTCGAAACGCTGGGCAAAAATGCTGTCCATAGAGAGCCCGTTTCGAAACACGTTTCGAAACGTTTTAGCTACTGGAGGCACCTGTTTCGAAACGCCCTAAGGTGTTTCGAAACACTAGGACAGTTTTGTGAAAAATGGCCTTTGAAAACATAAGAAAACCTTTTTAAAGACATCCCTAAACTTGTTTGGACTTTGGAAATGTTTTAAATACTTTTTAAATTAGTCCAAATTATTTTTCAATTATTATATCAAAACTTTAGTTCTACAATCTCCCCCTTTTTGATATAATAAAATCACTTCAAAAATTGTTTGGGATTCTCCCCCTTTAACTTTAAAAATGTGAATAAGAGATTAATAAAAAATTTAATTCAAATAAAGCTCCCCCTTATTCAATTGAAAATTCAATTTTTTCAAACCATTTCTCCCCCTTTTTGTTATATCAAAAAGATTTAAAACATTAAGCTTAAAAATAACACTAGAGGTAAAATTTGACAAAAAAGTAAGAATTTGGTTTTAAAATTGGCTCCCCCTTACTCAAAGCATCATTGAAATGTTAGTCCAACATATGTGATCATCTAGTTGAATAAACTAAAAATTAAAACAAATAAAAGCAAAACAACTAGATTTTTACCAACACTTGAACCCAAAGGTAGGATGTGAAGCCTTCCTTCTTCAAGTGTTCTTCCTTGTGTGTATGGAGCTCCCCCTCAATGTTTGACTTGTTGAACATCTCCATCACACCTACAATAGACAATCAAGTAACTTTTGGCATCCAAATTGCTTTGGATCCATAAACGTTAGTTGCACAAAATTTAGTCCCCTTAGGAATCCATTTTTCAATTTCATCCTTTTTAGTTGAAATGGTTAGTCCTTTTGGGACCCAAACACTTCTAAAACATTTTCCATTCACAAATCTAGGGGAACTAGATTGTCTAACATAAAAATTTGATTTTCCAAAATTATTTTTCTTTTCAAGCTCTTTGGAAATCAAATCTTTTTCTTCTTGAACATTTTGAAGCAATTTTTGTAAATCAAAACATTTTAATTCAAACTCTTCAAGTTTTGCTTCAAGTTCAAGTTTGGTTTTAGAAAGCAAATCATTTTGAATTGTTAACTTTGAAACCAATTTTTTGTTTTTCAAAATGTGGCTTTTAAAATCTAAAACCAAATCATCATAGGCATCTTGTAATTCATCAAAGGAATAAGAACATGAAGTAGATGAATTAGAAGTTACCCTTGAATCTTCTTCGATGGCCATAAGGGAAAGGTTGGCTTGTTCATCGTCGGTGGAGTCTTCATCACTCCAAGTAGCCAAATGTGCCTTCTTCTTATGGCTTGAAGTGCTTGCCCTCTCCTTCCTCTTAGGTTCTCGTTCAAGCTCTCTCAAGGCTTTCTTCATGAACGGGGCACACTTCTTGAAGAGATGAACTATCTCTTCTTCTTCATCCTCCTCTTCACTTGAGTAGACATGATTGCAAGTGGAGGATTTGAGAGCCATGGCACTAGCATTGATGCCAAGCCCTTTGATTTTCTTCTCTCCCATAGCTCTAATTTCTTCCCTTTTCTTCTCCTCTTCCTTGTTCTTCTTCATAATTTGATGAGTGAGAAGAGACCCCATAAGTTCATCAAGCTTCAAAGTCTTCAAATTTTTGGCTTCGATGATGGCGGTCCTCTTTGAGTCCCAAGACTCGGGAAGTGAGTAGATGAGCTTTCGAACAAGCTTTTCTTCCGGGATGGCTTCTCCAAAACCTTTAAGACCGTTGGTGATGGTGGAGAACCTATCAAACATCTTCTCGATGTTCTCTTCCGGATCCATTTTGAAGTTCTCATACTCCAAGGTTAGGAGCCCAATCTTGGTCTCCTTGACTTCGTTTGTCCCTTCGTATGTGACTTCAAGCTTGTCCCATACCTCCTTGGCACTCTCACAAGAAGACATCTTCTCATAGATGGATGGACCAAATGCACAAAATAGAATGTGTAAGGCTTTGCAATTTAGCTCCATCTTCTTGCGATCGTCGGCACTCCACTCCGCTTTACTTCTTTGAGGCACGAACGGACCATCTTCAACTATGTCCCATAGCTTGTAATCTCTTGACTTCAAGAAGAATTTCATCTTTGTCTTCCAATGGGCATAGTGGTCTCCGTCAAAGAAAGGCGGTTTGTCGATTGATTGTGCCATTTGAGCCGGTTGATGAACTAGTGATCGAGCTTGCCGGATCTTCTCAATAGGATGTGAATCGCCTTCGATTGAGCCAAGCTCTGATACCAATTGTTGGGTTGTGTGGTGCTCGATTCGTTCAACCGATTATGCTCACCAAGTGGTGGAGAGGTGTATATTTGGGTGGAAGGGTAAAGGAAGCTAAAAAGAAATGTGACACAAAGATTTATAGTGGTTCGGTCTTCTAACAAGCACCTACATCCACTACCTTAGCTCCCCACTAAGGATTTCACAATCAATCCACTAATTGATTCGTCCCCTTTTCTAGGATTAGGAGGAAACCCTTACAACCGATCAAGCTTCTACCCAAAGCCTTGATCAAAACCCTCTTTTACAAAGAGATAAATAAAGCAAACTTAAACCCTCTAATAGGTGTTTGTTTGCACAATGAAGCACTCACCCAAAGCCTAAAAAACTTGAGCAAATTTGACAATTTTGGCTCACTAGTGTTTGTCTATACAAGAAATGACAATTTAAGTGCTAAGACAATTTCTTGATCATTTTATGTTTGACAATGTGAGCATTAGCCTTCTCTTGATGCTTGGAGGTCCCTTTTATACTCCCAAATGAGTTTGTAGCCGTTACTAGCCGTTGGGATCAAATTGGAGCCGTTGAGGACTTTAATTCCCACCATAAATGCATTCTGCAGCTCCCCGTTTCGAAACGCTCGAAGCCGTTTCGAAACACTCTCAACGTAGAAAGAGTCGTTGCAGTCTGTCAGGGCATCCGTTTCGGAACGCCTCCTGGCCGTTTCGGAACACCTCATGTCCGTTTCGGAACGCCTCCTGGCCGTTTCGAAACTCGTATCGAAACGTTGTAGTCCCGTATCGAAACGCCTGCATTTAAAAGTTGGTTGGGAAAATAGCCGTTGGGGTTTATGACCGTTGGGGTCATTGCCACGTGGGCGTATCGAAACGGCCTAGCCAGTTTCGAAACGCTGGGCAAAAATGCTGTCCATAGAGAGCCCGTTTCGAAACACGTTTCGAAACGTTTTGGCTACTGGAGGCACCTGTTTCGAAACGCCCTAAGGTGTTTCGAAACACTAGGACAGTTTTGTGAAAAATGGCCTTTGAAAACATAAGAAAACCTTTTTAAAGACATCCCTAAACTTGTTTGGACTTTGGAGATGTTTTAAATACTTTTTAAATTAGTCCAAATTATTTTTCAATTATTATATCAAAACTTTGGAGATGTTGTAAAGCCTAAGAATGTTTTACACTGCCAAGATTTGCTGCCTCGGCGGGTATGGTGGGCGGCAGCTACGACTCTGTCACGTGGCCGCAGCGGGTCACTGCCCCTACAACTTTCGTTGTCTCGACAGGTGGAACGGAAATAAGTCTTGGCGGCAAGTCTGACAGATATTCCAAGTTCGACGGGATAGTCGATAGTGATCCTCCCTATGTCTAGGCAAGGATGCTCGAATGCTTGCGTGATGTAGGCAATACCTAGGAATCTCAGCGTGAACCTAACATGTAACGCCTGAGTTTTGGGCCTAGATGTTTTAGAGGTTGAATCGGACCGGTCGAGAACGATTCGAATCTTTAAGGGAGGTTTAGGGAACACCTAGTTCGGGATGCTTTAAAAATATGAAAAAATATCTAAAAATCCTCATTTATTATATAAAGGGTTATGGTGAAAACAATTTTACACAATGTGATTTGGAAATATTACATTTTGGCATGGTGACCAAATTGCAGTTTTTGCAAAAGTTGACTAGTGACTGTTTTGTAAAGGATTGAAACTTTGAATCTTTAAGGAGCTAATTTTACCAAATTGTTTTTCGTCAGATTTCTCTTTAATTTGGGAGTTTTAATAATGATTTAATTAAAGGAATTAAGAGAGAAATTCCATTTTTGACTTTTCATAACTTTTCGATACATTTTCCATCTTTCCATTTTCTCTCGACTTCCACTCATCCAAACACATTTCCCTCATCAAATAATCTCTAGTTTTCATCTCTTTTGCTGAGATTTCATTCTCTTAAGGATTTCCAAACTTTGCTTCATTAAATCATTTTGTTTTGACTTTGGATTTTCAAGAAATCTTGCCCAAATTGAGGAGAAATCAGCCATTAGAGGTAAGCTTCGTCCTTCTCCTCTAATGACCAGTTCTTTACTAAAATTACCAAGTTGTCAATCCTTTGTTAATGATTTTTGAGTTGTTTTAATGTTAGAAGCATGAAATTGTTGTAAAATTCAAGATACTTGGTGAGATCTTGATGATTTTCGTAACTCTTTGTTAAGCTCTGTTTTAAGGTTGATTTCTAATGTGTTTTGGATTATAAATGATGTTATGAATGAGGTTTTAACAAATAAACCCCGAATAGGTTTGGATTCATAAGTTTTACATGTTAGATTTGTGGTTTTTGGGATGATTTTGGTGATCTGTTGTTGCTGGAGGTATAAAGACGTGTTTGTGATGATTTTTATGTTGATTGAGGTTTAGAAATGATTAGAATTGATAGATCTTGGCTGGGCTTTGATTTGGGAAAGTTTGGAGGTGATTTCGGATAGCCGAAATGGTGCTTTTGAGTAGTGCAGCGAGTTTGAATGAGTGGATGGTGATTTCAATGCATGATGATGCATTAATCTTCTGTTCTTATGTGTAATGAACATGGGAGACATCTTCGAACGCTTTTGGTGTTGATCTGGAAGTGCCAAAAGCCTAGTTATCGTTTCGGCAAGCAAGCGAAACGTAATCGGTGAGTGTGAATGGTTTTAGAAGTCCTTGAGGGACAATGAAACAAGGTTTGGGGATTTAGGTTTGGTTTGAAACACCATCCTAAGTCCGGAAGTAAGTATGGCTAGATTTGCTCTCAATACGTGGTTGATGCCCCTAAATGCTTTTAACATGCTCTTGATTTGTGTTAGACAAAATCCTACTGTTTTATGCATGTTTTATAACATGAAAAGATGTTATGTGTTGATCCCATGTGATAGCATGTCTATGAAAAGAGTTTTGAGACTTTGATTAGATGAAATGCATGAATTGTGGTTTTGAAATGGGATGAGAATGATTTGAGAAATGTTGCATCAAAACAGTATGTGAGATGATGTTTTTGATATAATATATTGGCATAAATGATGAGATAATTATCGGATATAATTGGTCTACCAATAGGATGAAAGTGCACTATAAACTAAAAATTTGTACGTGCTCTTTGGAGTCGGGCAATGGGGGTAGTGCCATCCTGATCCAAAGTGAGAATCCGATGATGAGAGATACCATTGGGGTAGGTCTTGGTGAAACACCCAAGCTTTGTGGCGAAGAGAGATACCGCCATAAGAGACCGGTGATGTGAGATTCCACCGGGGTAGGACTTGACTTTATGTCAAGCTAATCCGCATATCCGAGTAAAGATGTAATAAGAAATGCCAATATATGAGATTGTATTTGAGTCACATGTACCAAATGTTGAGATGTGTTATGCTATGAGAAATGCGTATGAGATTTGTGGTTTATGAAATGCTTTAGTTTTCATTAAGCATGTGTATGGCTTTGCCATGAGATTTGCATTGGTTAAATGCATGAGTTAGATTGAAGGTACATGTGATTTTCAAATGGAGAATTGCTTTGAAATGGTTTTCAAGCATGAGATAGAAAGAGCATATTGTAGAAAATGGTTTTTGAGATAGAGTTTTGAAGTTGCCTTGTTGTGTTGGTTTTTCTTAGAGCTTGCCTCACTAAGAAATTGTGGTTACACTCTCTTTTACCCACAATGCAGATATTTGAGACATATTTGGGCAGCGATGAGGCTAAGAATATCCAAGGAAGTGAAAAGCTCAAGTATGGTGACGTTTACATATACTTTAGTAATGATAATTGGCAATGGGGACCTATGGTTAGTTTTGGGAGATGTATTTTGAACTCCCTGTGGTTGTTGCAAGTTTATTACGACATACATGGTTTGTAAATGTCCATTATGGTATGGTTTGTGGCTTAAAACTTTCATATGGTTTTCATGACTAGGGAGCATGCCTATAGTTCCAATGATTGCATAATTGGTGCCATGCATTACCCTATGCTTCATAATGATGATCTTGATGCTTAATCATGTTGCTAGTATGATGTGGTATGTTTTGGGACCCTTTTGGATGTGTTTGAATGTGAAAAACCAGCAAAGTATGTATTTGCAGGGCTGGGCGTATCGAAACGCCCTTATATGTTTCGAAACGGGGGCCTGAAATGGCCATAATGTTTCAGAACGGGTAAGAGTATTTCGGAACGCTTTGGCTACTGGAAAGCCATGTTTCGATACGGGTCTCAGAACGCAACCGAGTACCGAAGCAGTCAACTCAGTTTTGATACGGCCGTTTCGATACAGGGCTTAGCGTTTCGAAACACCCGACCGTTGCCTTGGATTTTGAACTGTTTCAAGTTCTTGTTTCTTACATATTAGTCCCTGATGTTTATGAATGCAATTGGATGAGTTTGGAATGTCTGATTCAGTTGATATTTGACAGAGTGGCATGAAATAGAACTAATTGAATATTGGTAACCTTAAAAGCTGTGAGGTCCTTGTAATTTATGAAATTTACGTTTTGGTCCCTAAATGTCTAATTCGTGCAATCAATCCCCTAATTGAATTCCGATCGATGTGCATTTCCTTTCCATGATCTTGGATGGTCACATAGGATTAATTTTTCATTTAGAAAAGATAAAATAAAAAAGGGTCGTTAATCAAGGTTGACTTTCGGGTTGACTTTGGTTTTCCCCGTGTAATCTTCGTAGTTCGGGTCGAGCGTCTAGGCCGGGATAAGGGGGTTACATTTGTTGGTATCAGAACCAGGTTTGCGAATATTTGGGGCTTGGTAAGTGGTCAATGGGTGTGAATATGAATGATTGTGACTTTTTGGTGAAATCATGATGTGTGATTGTTGATGAGATGTAATGCATGCAATATGGTAGATTGAGATGAATTTGTGATGCTATGCTATGTTTGGGGTATAGTTGGGGAGCCCATTGCCATATCATTACTATTGGAAAGAATTGTTTTGAAAATGAGCTTGAGTACTTGGATTTCTTGTCTTATATTGCCTAATTGAATTTATTGCATTTTGATAGTTGCATTGCTTTTAAATGGGGCCACGTAGAGAGCTTAGAGCAAATGTGTGTGCTGCGGCTGAGAATGAGAATGATAAGCATGTTGAGAATCTACCGCCTCCTTCTCCTGGTGGACCACCTGGTGGTGGTGGAGCGGGGGTTGGCGCTGCGGGAGCCGGAGTAGGGGTTGCTGGACCTGAGGGAGTGCAAGGGCAAGCTGCCCCTGATATGTCAGTGTTAATACAAGATGTTGCTGGAGCTTCTCAGGCGGCAATAGCTGGAGCTCGTGGGGCTGCACCTCAGGCTGGTGCTGGTGTGAGTCTGCCGTTGGAGCGACTCCGCAGTCTTGGAGGGACTGAGTTTAGGGGTCTGACCCCGAAAGGTTCTGAGTCTTGGTTAGAAAGTTCCAAGAGGATACTCGGGCAGCTGAACTGTAACAATGCTCAGAAATTGGGATGTATTGTGTCCCTGCTGCACGGTGATGCGTATACGTGGCAGACAACCACTATAGCAGGGTTGGATGATGATGAGGTGACTTGGACATTCTTCTTGAATGCGTTCAAGCGAAAGTATTTGGGATTCCGCTATCTGGATGAGAAAAAGAGGGAGTTCAGGTCCCTAGTGCAAGGAAGTATGTCAGCGGCGGAGTATGAGGTGCAATTTGTACGCCTTAGCCAGTATGCACCCGAGCTGATCCCTAGTGAACAAGAGAGATGTAAACGATTCAGATATGGGTTGGTGGCTGATGTGAAAACATATATGCTCGCAGCAGACTATACTGATTTTGATGTTCTGGTCACTCGAGCCAAGGACATTGAGTTGAATCTTGGTCTGGCAAGCCGAGCATGAGGATCTGGCTCGGGGAAGCGAGCTACGAACCGTGAAATTGGTAGAGATCGGTTCAAGAGATCTACGGATAGAAGGTCACATGTGGATGCTAGACGTGGAGGAGGTAACCCTGGAAGAGGTCAGCAAGGACCGAATGCTTTCATATAGACACCTGAGTGTAATCGGTGTGGAAGGAGGCACACTGGTGAGTGCTGGGGCAACCTTGGTACGTGCTGGAATTGTGGTAATCATGGGCACATGAAAAGGGATCGTCCGCAGCCGATGAGAGA
The DNA here is from genome assembly GCA_030270665.1 of Hibiscus trionum. Lineage (NCBI taxonomy): Eukaryota > Viridiplantae > Streptophyta > Magnoliopsida > Malvales > Malvaceae > Hibiscus > Hibiscus trionum. The sequence continues at coordinate 11,786,964 of BSYR01000013.1, read as the reverse complement.
GGGTCAGGCTCTAGTGAGAGCAGTTGATCCACAGAGAGGTCGTGGGCGTGGCCGTGGCAATTTCTAGCGTAGAGATGAAGGTGCGAGAAATATAGCACATGTGGTGGCTGTTCAGCCTGAAGGTGGTGTCCAGGCTAGAGTGTATACCCATCGTGAATGGAGGAATGACACGGACGTGATCGCAGGTACCTTTACTTTGCAGTCTTTGTCATTATTTTCTTTGATTGATTCTGGATCTACACACTCGTACGTATTGCGTGAACATGCCCAAATGCTTGGTTTGCCTGTTGAGTCTTTGGATGTGGGTATGCGTGTGACTAGTTCCTTTGGTGAGACGGTTGTAACAAGGAGATTGTATAGGAGATGCCCCTTAAAGGTGCAAGAACATGTGTTTTTAGTTGATCTTATAGAATTGCCATTCTATTGGTTCGATGTAATCCTTGGTATGGATTGGCTTGTTGAGCATAGGGTCGTGGTGGATTTTGAAAATAAGCGAGTTTCGCTGAAACTTACGGATGATTATGAGGTTGTGGTGGTGGGAGAAAATGTGAAATTCCTGTCTAAGTTGGTGTCGACGCTTGAAGCAAGCCAGATGTTGCGTCAGGGATACGGGGCTTATCTAGCCTTTGTTATGAATCCTAGTACAAAGAAGGTTCGTGTACATGATATAAAGACCATGTGTGAGTTCCCTGGAGTGTTTTCGGAGGAATTACCGGGTTTGCCGCCTAGTCGAGTGGTTGAATTCGGAATTGAGTTGTATGAGAACACAACTCCAGTGTCCATTGCTCCCTATCGCATGGCACCCAAGGAGTTGAAGGAGTTGAAGACGCAACTTCAAGAGTTGCTTGACCGAGGCTTTATTCGGCCTAGTGTGTCACCTTGGGGTGCACCGGTCTTGTTTATTAAAAATAAAGATGGCACAATGAGAATGTGCATTGATTACCGTCAGCTGAATAAGTTGACTATCAAGAATAAGTATCCGTTGCCGAGGATTGATGATCTTTTCGATCAGTTTCGAGGAGCGGTTGTGTTCTCAAAGATAGATATGCGGTCAGGATATTATCAGTTGAAGGTGAAGGATGTAGATGTGACAAAAACAGCCTTTCGAACGAGATATGGGCATTATGAATTTCTAGTGATGCCGTTTGGGTTGACGAATGCCCCTGCTACTTTCATGGATATGATGAACAGGGTGTTTCATGAATTCTTAGATGAGTTCGTTGTGGTGTTCATCGATGATACCCTTGTGTACTCTCGTACCGAGGAGGAGCATGAAGAACATGTGAGGATTGTTTTGCAAGCGCTGTTAGAGAATCAACTTTATGCTAAGCTGAGTAAATGTGAGTTTTGGCTAAAGGGGGTTGTTTTTCTTGGCCATGTGGTTTCGGCGTAAGGGATTCGTGCTGATCCCCAGAAGATTGAGGCGGTGGTTAATTGGAAGCCTCCAAGATCTGTTCATGAAGTTCGTAGTTTCCATGGGTTGGCAGGTTACTACCGAAGGTTCGTGGATGGATTTTCTAAGATTGTTGCCCCTTTGACGAAGTTGTTACAAAAAGATGTGAAGTTTGAATGGACGGAAGTGGGACAACAAGCTTTTGAGAAGCTAAAAGAAGCTTTGACACAAGCTCCTATCTTGGTTCAACCAGAGTCAGGAAAATAGTTTGTGGTGTATAGTGACGCATCCTATGTTGGTTTGAGGTGTGTGCTGATGCAAGAGGGTAGGGTAGTGGCTTATGCATCGCGACAGTTGAAAGTGCATAAGCGTAATTACCCTATGCATAACATTGAGTTGGCAGCGGTAGTTTTTGCTTTAAATATTTGGAGACATTATCTATATGGTGAGAGGTGTATTGCGTACACGGATCATAAGAGTTTGAAGTACCTTATGTCTCAAAAGGAGTTGAATCTTAGGCAACGACGCTGGGTGGAGTTGCTTAAGGATTACGATCTAACGATCGAGTATCATCCGGGGAAAGCCAATGTTGTGGCCGATGCTTTGATTCGAAAGGTGGTGGTAGAATTGAGGGTGATGTTTGCTAGCTTGAGCATATCGTGAGATGGTGGTCTTGTTGCTGAATTGCAAGTGAAACCATCTTTGGTTCAGTTGATAAAGGATAAAAAGCTGTTGGATGATTCTTTGGTACTGCATGTTCAGGACATCGCAGGAGGTAGGCCTTCATATTTCTGTTTCAATGATGATGGTGTTCTATGTTTTAGGAGTTAGATAGTAGTGCCGAGTGATGTGGAGTTAAGGCACACTATTCTGACTGAAGCTCATAGTAGTCCTTTTGCTATGCACCCTGGTGGTACGAAGATGTACCGTGATTTGAAAGATGAGTACTATTCGGTGGGATTGAAGAAAGATTTCGCTGAGTTCGTTAGCAAGTGTATGGTTTGTCAGCGGGTTAAGGCTGAACGTCAAGTTCCTTCTGGGTTGTTGCAGCCGTTGAGAATTTCAGAATGGAAATGAGAGAGGATCACTATGGACTTCATGTCTGGGTTGCCGTTGTTGCCATCAAAGAAGAATTTTGTTTGGGTGATTGTGGACCTCCTTACGAAGTGTGCACATTTCTTGCCTGTGCATACTACTTATACCTTGGATAAGCTTGCGGAGTTGTACATTATTGAGATTGTACGATTGCATGGAGTGCCAAAATCCATAGTGTCGGATAGAGATCCGAGGTTCACTACAAGATTCTGGGATGGACAGTCGGAGCGTGTAATCTAAGTGCTTGAGGATATGTTGAGGTGTTGTGTTATTAAGTTTCAAGGCTCTTGGGAGAAGCACTTGCATTTGGTTGAGTTTGCTTATAATAACAGTTACCAGGCAAGCATTCAGATGGCACCTTATGAGGCTTTATACGGAAGGAAGTGTAGAACTCCTCTTTGTTGGGCTGAAACGGGACAAAAGTTGGTCTCGATGCCAGCTTTGTTGAAAGTAACCACCGAGAAGGTGAAGCTCATTTGTGAGCGTTTGAAGGCAGCACCGAACCGACAAAAGTCTTATGTGGATTTGAAGCGTAAGGAGATAGAGTTCGCAGTAGGCGAACGTGTGTTATTGAAAGTTTCACCTTGGAAGAAGGTGATGGGGTTTGGCCGGAAGGGCAAACTGAGTCAAATGTTCATTGGACCATATGAGGTGATAGAACGTGTGGGTCCTGTTGCTTACAAGCTGAGACTACCTCAAGAGTTGGAAAAGATACATAATGTGTTTCATGTATACATGCTTCGGAGATATAGATCGGATCCGTCGCATGTTATGCCTGTAGAGGAAGTTGAGCTGAACCCATACTTGTCATATGATGAGGAGCCCGTTGAGATTCTGGATTCAGATAGTAAGGTTCTCCGGGGTAAGACTATCGAGCTGGTCAAAGTCTTGTGGAGACATCGTGGCGTTGAGGAAGCCACGTGGGAAAGGAATGATGACATGAAGAAGCAATTTCCTTACCTTTTTCCACCAGGTAAATTTTGAGGACGAAATTTCTTAAGTGGAGGAGAGTTGTAACGCCCGGGTTTTGGGCCTAGATGTTTTAGAGGTTGAATCAGGCCAGTCGAGAACGGTTCGAATCTTTAAGGGAGGTTTAGGGAACACCTAGTTCGGGATGCTTTAAAAATATGGAAAAATATCTAAAAATTCTCATTTATTATATAAAGGGTTATGGTGAAAACAATTTTACAAAATGTGATTTGGAAATATTACATTTTGGTGTGGTGACCAAATTGTAGTTTTTGCAAAAGTTGACTAGTGACTATTTTGTAAAGGATTGAAACTTTTAATCTTTAAGGAGCTAATTTTACCAAATTGTTTTTCATCAGATTTCTCTTTAATTTGGGAGTTTTAATAACGATTTAATTAAAGGAATTAAGAGAGAAATTCCATTTTGACTTTTCATAAAAACTTTACGATACATTTTCCCTCTTTCCATTTTTTCTCAACTTCCACTGAGCCAAACACATTTCCCTCATCAAATGATCTCTAGTTTTCATCTCTTTTGCTGAGATTTCATTCTCTTAAGGATTTCCAACCTTTGCTTCATTAAATCCTTTTGTTTTTACTTTGGATTTTCAAGAAATCTTGCCCAAATTGAGGAGAAATCAGCCATTAGAGGTAAGCTTCCTCCTCCTCCTCTAATGATTAGTTCTTTACTGAAATTCCCAATTTATCAATCCTTTATTAATGATTTTTGAGTTGTTTTAATGTTAGAAGCATGGAATTGTTGTAAAATTCAAGATTCTTGGTGAGATCTTGATGATTTTCATAACTCTTTGTTAAGCTCTGTTTTAATGTTGATTTCTAATGTGTTTTGGATGATAAATGATGTTATGAATGAGGTTTTAACAAATAAACCCCGGATAGGTTTGGATTCCTAAGTTTTACATGTTAGATTTGTGGTTTTGGGGTGGTTTTTGTGATCTGTTGTTGCTGGAGTTATAAGGACGTGTTTGTGATGATTTTTGGTGTTGATTAAGATTTAGAAATGATTAGAATTGATAGATCTGGGTCAGGCTTTGATATGGGAAAGTTTGGAGGTGATTTCGGATAGTTGAAATGGTGCTTTTGAGTAGTGCAACGAGTTTGAATGAGTGGCTGGTGATTTCAATGCATGATGATGCATTAATCCTCTGCTCTTATGTGTAATTAATAGGGGAGACATCTTCAGACGCTTTTGGTGTTGATCCGGAAGTGCCAGAAGCCTAGTTATCGTTTCGGCAAGCAAGCGAAACGTAATCGGTGAGTGCGAATGGTTTTAGAAGTCCTTGAGGGACAAGGAAACAAGGTTTGGGGATTTAGGTTTGGTTTGAAACACCATCCTAAGTCTGGAAGTAAATATGGCTAGATTTGCTCTCAATATGTGGTTGATTCCCCTAAATGCTTTTAACATGCTCTTGATTTTTATTAGACAAAATCCTACTGTTTTAAGTGTGTTTTATAACATGAAAAGATGTTATGTGTTGATCCAATGTGATAGCATGTCTATGAAAAGAGTTTTGAGATTTTGATTAGATGAAATGCATGAATTGTGGTTTTGAAATGGGATGAGAATGATTTGAGAAATGTTGCATCAAAACAGTAGGTGAGATGATGTTTTTGATATAATATATTGGCATAAATGATGAGATAATTACCGGATATAATTGGTCGACCAATAGGATGAAAGTGCACTATAAACTAAAAATTCGTATGTGCTCTTTAGAGTCGGGCAATGGGGGTAGTGCCATCTCGATCCAAAGTGTGAATCCGATGATGAGAGATACCATCGGGGTAGGTCTTGGTGAAACACCCAAGCTTTGTGGCGAAGAGAGATACCGCCATGAGAAACTGGTGATGTGAGATTCCACCGGGGTAGGACTTGACTTTATGTCAAGCTAATCCGCATATCCGAGTAAAGATGTAATAAGAAATGCCAATATATGAGATTGTATTTGAGTCACATCTACCAAATGTTGAGATGTGTTATGCTATGAGAAATGCATATGAGATTTGTGGTTTATGAAATGCTTTAGTTTTCATTAAGCATGTGTATGACATTTCCATGAGATTTGCATTGGTTAAATGCATGAGTTAGATTGAAGGTACATGTGATTTTCAAATGGAGAATTGCTTTGAAATGGTTTTCAAGCATGATATGTTTGTGGCTTAAGGCTTTTATATGGTTTTCATGACTAGGGAGCATGCCTATAGTTCCAATGATTGCATAATTGGTGCCATGCATTACCCTATGCTTCATAATGATGATCTTGATGCTTAATCATGTTGCTCGTATGATGCGGTATGTTTTGGGACCCTTTTGGATGTGTTTGAATGTGAAAAACCAGCAAAGTATGTAGTTGCAGGGCTGGGCGTATCGAAACGCCCTTATCTGTTTCGAAACGGGGGCCTGAAATGGCCATAATGTTTCGGAACGAGTAAGAGTGTTTCGGAACGCTTTGGCTACTGGAAAGCCATGTTTGGATACGGGTCTCGGAACACACCCGATTATCGAAACGATCAACTCAGTTTCGATACGGCCGTTTCGATACAGGGCTTAGCATTTCAAAGCACCCGATCGTTGCCTTGGATTTTGAACTATTTCAAGTTCTTGTTTCTTACATATTAGTCCCTGATGTTTATGAATGCAATTGGATGAGTTTGGAATGTCTGATTGAGTTGATATTTGACAGAGTGACATGAAATAAAACTAATTGAATATTGGTAAACTTAAAAGCAGTGAGGTCCTTGTAATGTATGAAATTTACGTTTTGGTCCCCAAAAGTCTAATTCATGCAATCAAACCCCTAATTGAATTCTGATCGCTGTGCCTTTCCTTTCCGTGATCTTGGATGGTCACATAGGATTAATTTTGCATTTAGAAAAGATAAAAGAAAAAAAGGTTGTTAATCAAGGTTGACTTTCGGGTTGACTTTGGTTTTCATTATGTAATTTTCGTAGTTCGGGTCGAGCGTCTAGGCCAGGCTAAGGGGGTTACATAACACATGCAATTCAATTTGGTTGGCGATCCCTTTTAGCTACTGAAACTTGTGAGCTTTTGGAACCAAGTTAGTCACGCCTCGACATATTGTGACCGTGCTTAACCCTTTCGTGAGCCTTACTCTTTCGTGCCCGACAAATGGATTCTCTCAACTGAACAGTTAGAACTAATTGAAAGAATGAAGTGCATAGATTAATCAAACTTGGAATTTTATTGAAAACATAATTAAACTATTACAACCGTTTCTCACAAATACTTTACATACAAGGACCTAAACCCTAGGAGAGTTGGGCCGCGACCCTGTAAAACCTATGTTTGATTTTTATATAACAAAGTATGTTAAGGATTAAATTGAAAACTTGAAATAGATTTTTAAGTCCCTCAAATGATTTATAAATCATCAAGGCTTTAATCTGATTTGAAAAACTCAAACTCCAAATATTTTCAAAGTGTTCCAAGGCCAAAGTAATGAAAAACGTCCAGGCGTATCGATACGCTTCTAGTCGTATCGATACCTTTTTTACAAAGTTGGCTACTCGAAAGATGCGTTTTGATATGCTCCTCACCGTATCGAAACAGCGTATCGAAACAGATTGCATCTGTATCGATATGCTCTCTCTGTAAAACTGAAGGGGTTTGATTGGCGTACCAATACGGTTCCACCCGTATCGATACGGATTTAATGGAATTTTAAATTCGAAAGCTTTTAATGATTTCGACCGTTGGTGTCAGTTGTTAGGTAACTGAAATTTAAAGCGGTGGTTGTCCTGTACCGATACGCTCCTTGCCGTATCGATATGGAAACTTCTAGTGAGCTCAGTTGAAAAAATTGCATTGATACGATTGTTCCCCGTATTGAAACGGTCCCTGTCCCATACCGATACGCTTACACGTGTATCGATACGCCCTCTTGTTATTGTGCAACGACTTTTTCTGTTTTGAGACAGGTATCGATACGGGTCCTCGTGTACCGATACGGTAAGCTACAAAAGTGCATTTATGGTGGAAAGAGAGGGTCCCAATGGTTATATTCATTACCCTAACCACCCAAACGGCTAGAATTGATAGAGAAGGTATAAACTGAAGCTAATTGAAGATCATCAACAACAATTGCATCAAAGATAAACATCCTAGCAAAAATCCAAGCTCAAAGTCCTTATTTTCCAATCTCTTATAAAAGCCCAAGTTGAGTAGTGTTCAATTCTAATCTTGTTATCAAATTTGGGTTGAGTGTTTGTTCTAAAAGGGGCAATCTTGTATTGAGAGATATCTTTCTTGCCTTTAATTCTTCTTTGTACTCTTGTGAGGGTTTAGTCAAATTTTGGGTAGAAAATTTGACTGACATTGTAAAGGTTACCTCCTAAGCCTTGAAAAGAGGAAGAACAATTAGTGGATTGTTGGAAATCCTTAGTGGTAGCTAAGGTAGTGGATGTAGAGTTCATTTGGAACTTGAACCACTCTAAAATTCCTTGTTCTTCATTTTTAGCCATTCTATTTATTCCAACAATTTTTAAAAACCCAATTCACACCCTCTTGGCTTTGATCAATCCATTGATCCACTCAACAATTGGTATCAGAGCCTACCTCTTTGAAGGATTAACAACCACAAGAGGAGTTCCTAGGAAGAGTGTGATTAACCACAAATCAAGCCATGGCATCTACTACCGGGTCAAGTATGTACGAATCTCAATCAACCACCAAACTGCCTTTCTTCAACGGTGATAACTACCCCTTTTGGAAGAACCGGATGCACCTCTTCATTAAATCCAACGATTATCTAGTTTGGGATGTCATTGAAGATGGTCCCTATATTCCAATGAAGAGAGACGACGAAGGAAGATTAGTGTTAAAGAAGAAAAATGAGATGAGTGAAGAAGAGAGAAAGAAGATTCAAATCAATGATAAAGCTCTTCACATGTTGTTTTGTTCTTTAGGTCCCGACATCTACTCCAAAGTTTCCTCCATCGAAAGTGCTAAGGAAGTGTGGGATACACTTGAGACCACTTATGAAGGAACAAGTGATGTGAAGGAAACAAAGATTGGAATTCTCAATCTTAGCTATGAGAATTTCAAAATGGAGCCCGAAGAAACCGTGTCAAAGATGTTCGATCATTTCTCAACAATCGTCAACGGGCTAAAGGGTTTTGGAGAGATAATCCTAGAAGACAAACTAGTCCAGAAGCTACTCTACTCACTTCCCGAGTCTTGGGATGGGAAGAGAACTGCCATCATTGAGGCCAAAAATTTGAAGACACTCGATCTTGATGAGCTAGTGAGTTCTCTCCTAACTCAAGAGATAATGAAGCAAGGAAGGGAAGATGGAAGGAAGAAGAAAGAGAGAAGAGTGGAGAAGCTAGAGGTAGATAAGAAGAAGAAGATATGAGTGGCTCTCAAAGCTTCACTACATGAGGAGAGCACTTCTAGTGAGGAGGAAGACCTAGAAGAATTGGCTATGATAGCCAAAAAACTGGGTCACATTCGTTCGGAGTGCCTTCAAAACCAAAAACAAAAAAGAAGAGAGGGATCAAATCATTTGCTTTAAGTGTAAAAAACCGGGTCACATTCGTTTGGAGTGCCCTCAACTCAAGAAGAAGGGCTTTGAGAAGAAGAATAAGCTCAAAGCCAAGCTTGCTAATTTGAGTGACGAGGAGTCATCCGAGTATGAGGAACGCAAAGTGGCCAACCTTTGCCTCATGGCTCTTGAGGACGATTCCTCCATGGTAACCTCTAACTCATCATCTTTTGATTTTGCATTTGAGGAATTGCATGATGCTTATGATGAGTTACAAGAGGTATATGATGAGTTAGTTGAGAAATATAATGAGTCGGTCATTAGAAATAAAAATATTATTTCGGAATTAAATGATAAAAATAACTCACTTTCTCAAGCTAACTTAAAATTTGAGAAAAAGATCTTAGGTTTACAAGATGAACTTAAATTCTTTCAAGATGAAAATGTAGACCTAAACAATCTCATTTCTCAATGCAATAGTGAACACCAAAAGGTGTTAGATGAGCTTAACAAGATCAAGAAGTCTTTCAAAAATGTTGGTAATGTAAAAAATGAGATAGGTGAATCCTCTAAAACTAACCAATCTAAGAGAAAGACATATAACTACAAACAAAGTGGCTTCCATAGGCATAATAGAACTGAGAAGATTAGAAGTGTATGGGTTCTTAAGGAACTCGTCAAATCTAATAATGTTGTTGCTGTCACCTTGGATTCCTAAGGGAACCAAGCTTTTGGGAGCTAACACTCGTGGACCCAAAATGATTTGGGTACAAAAAACCAAAGCTTAATATCTTTGTTTGTAGGGGGAGCATTGCTACAAGGCCAAAGCACAAAGTCAAAATTCATGGTACCTTGATAGTGGATGCTCGAGGCACATGACCGGAGACAAGAGTCAATTCATGGACTTAAAGCCAAAAAGTGGAGGAGTAGTGACATTTGGTGACAACTCCAAAGGCCACATTAAAGGTATTGGATCCATAGGTAATCACTCTACCATTCTCATTGAAAATGTTTTGTATGTTGATGGTCTAAAACATTATTTATTGAGCATTAGTCAATTATGTGACAAAGGGTTTAATGTCTTATTTGATAAAAATGAGTGCAAAATTGTTGACATTAAATCAAATAATATAATGCTCATTGGTCATCACATAGGTAATATATACATGGTGCCTTTAGATGACATTCATACATCCCATGCATGTTTTGTTGCACAAAATGAAAATGATGCATGGCTATGGCATAGGAAACTAGGACATGCTAGCATTAGTGTTTTAGAAAAATTAGTTTCCCTAAATCTAGTTAGAGGTTTGCCCAAAATTAAGTTCTCAAATGACAAAATTTGTGATGCATGCTCTAAGGGTAAACAACATAGATCATCCTTTAAATCCATTAATGATGTTTCTACAAGTAGGTGTTTACAACTTATTCACATGGATTTATTTGGGCCTATTACAACTATGAGCTTGGGTGGTAAATCGTATGCATTTGTACTTGTTGATGACTATTCTATATTTACTTGGGTTCTATTCTTAAGTACTAAAGAGGAGGCTTTAGAAAAATTCATCACATTTTCAAAATTAACTCAAAATGATCTTGAACTTAAAATTTCTCATATTAGAAGTGATCATGGAACCGAATTTCAAAATCTAGGTTTTGAAGAGTTTTTAAATGAAAATGGTATTAGCCACAAATTTTCTGCTCCTCGAACTCCTCAACAAAATGGGATAGTTGAGAGGAAAAATAGAACTTTACAAGAAATGGCTAGAACCATGCTTTGTGAAAACAATTTACCTAAATATTTTTGGGCGGAAGCCACAAACACCGCTTGCTACATTGTAAATCGAGTAATGATTAGGCCACTTTTAAAGAAAACACCATATGAGATTTTAAAATCTAAAAAGCCTAACATTAGCTATTTTCACCCATTTGGTTGCAAGTATTTTGTTTTAAATAATGGAAAAGATAACTTAGGTAAATTTGATGCTAAAAGTGATGAAGCTATTTTCTTAGGTTATTCCTTAAACTCTAAAGCCTGTCGTGTATTTAATAAGAGAACTTTAGTAGTAGAAGAGTCTATTCATGTTGTATTCGATGATAACCTCCTTCCAAGGAAGGATTCTTGTGATGATGATGATGTAGGAATCCTTGATGCCTTTGATGGAGGACAAACTTCAAAGGAGGATGAGATTCCAACAAAAGAAGGGGATACACAAGATCCACCTCTTGAAGCCTTGAAGGACTTGGCTCTTGAGGAAAAGGAAGTGAGCTACCCAAGGGAGTACAACTATGTCAAAGGTGGTGAAATCTTGGGTGATCCATCCAAGGGGGGTAACTACTAGATATTCTCTTAAACTCATGAATCATGTTGCTTTTATCTCATGCATAGAGCCTAAGAATATAAAAGAAGCATTAAATGATGACTTTTGGATTATGGCTATGCAAGAAGAGTTAAATCAATTTGAGAAAAGTAATGTTTGGACATTAGTTGAAAGGCCTAGTAATCAATCTACTATAGGAACTAAATGGGTATTTAAGAACAAACTAGATGAGAGTGGGAACATTGTGAGAAATAAAGCTAGATTAGTTGCTCAAGGTTACACTCAAGAAGAGGGAATAGATTTTGATGAAACCTATTCACCCGTAGCTAGAATGGAGGCCATTAGGATGTTGCTTGCGTATGCATGTTATCATGATTTCAAGCTATGTTAAAAGCGCATTTTTAAATGTTTTATAAATGAGGAAGTGTATGTGGAACAACCACCAGGTTTTGAAGACTCAAAATTTCCAAATCATGTTTTCAAACTTTTTACTTGAAAAAGGTAAGGTGGACACTACACTTTTCATAAAAAGGTATAAAAATGACATCTTAGTAGTACAAATATATGTTGATGATATTATTTTGGATCTACTAATGAGTGTCATTGCAAAAAGTTTGTTAAGTTAATGCAAGGTGAATTCGAGATGAGCATGATGGGGGAGCTCTAATTCTTTTTGGGACTCCAAATCAATCAAAAGAAGGATGGCACCTTCATCAATCAAGCAAAGTACATCAAGGATATGCTCAAGAAGTTTGGCTTGGAGAATGAAAAGCCTCAAGCCACACCAATGAGCTCATCTACAAAGCTTGACAAAGATGAAGTAGGTAAGTGTGTTGACTCTAAGCTTTATCGCTCTATGATTGGATCATTGCTTTACCTTACCGCAAGTAGACCAGATATTTTTTTTAGTGTTTTCTTGTGTGCTAGCTTTCAAGCTAGTCCTAGAGAGTCTCACCTTATAGCCTAAGAGAATCTTTAGGTACCTTAGAGATACTCCTTGTCTAGGTCTTTGGTACCCTAGAGACTCAACCTTCAACCTTCATGCTTATTCAGATACGGATTATGGGGTGTAAAATCGATAGGAAGAGTACTTCGGGAACATGTCAATTCTTAGTTAGTATGCTCATATCTTGGTTCTCTAAGAAACAAAATAGTGTAGTTCTATCTGCCACCGAAGTCGAGTACATATCCTTAGGGAGTTGTTGTGCTCAAGTCCTTTGGATGAAGCAAAAACTCTTAGATTATGGTATGAAAGTTGAAACCATACCCCTTAAGTGTGATAACACTAGTGTCATATGCTTAACTAAAAATCCCATCCAACACTCTAGAACCAAACATATAAAGATAAGGCATCATTTCATTAGAGATCATGTCCTTAAGGAAGATGTTGTTATAGAGTACGTTGATACCTTGAACCAACTAGCGGACATTTTTACAAAGCCTTTGGATAAGGAGCGTTTTTGGTCCCTTAGGAGAGAGTTAGGTCTAACTAGCCTTCCTTGACCCTTTAGGACTCTTTTTGAGGTTAAAATTGCTTGAATTTATGAAATTGCATGTTTATGTGTTGTTGCTCTTGAAAATATCCATGCTTATAGCTAGGGGAGTATGCTTCTATTAGAATATGCTTAGAACTGCTCATTCATCAATTGCATTCATTTAGGAAGTGCTAAAATCGAGCCTTTGGTTGTTCTTAAAGCCTAAAATGTATTTCTGTGCATAGGGTATCGATACGGCCTTAAGCGTATCGATACGAGTACTGTATTAGCTATCCAGACTACATTTTGCCTAAAACAGGTATCAATACGGTTAAACTCATTTCGATATGAGCTAAAATCGTTTCGATACGGATTACATCTGTTTCGATACGGACCTTCAACGGGCGTTTCAAGGGAATTACAATTTTACCCCCGTATCGATACATCTTCAGGCGTATCGATACACGATTGCGCAGACAACTTATTAATGGCATTGAAAGAGTTTCACTTTAGCCAAAATTGCAATTTTAAAACCCTAACCGTTTTCTCTCTAGAAAAAGCCTCTTAATCTCTCATATTTTCACACCACAACTCAAAATCTCTTGAGGGTTTTCAACATCAAGCAAAGTTTTTCATCAATTTGGTGCAAAGTTCTTCTCCCATTCCTCTCTATCAATATCAAGGTATAAATCTCTTTTATTCTCTTTTGATTTTCGTTTTAAATTTTCTTTTGTTTTTGTTTTGTTTTTCTCATCAACAATTTTTTAAAACCTAAATTTTTTTGTTTTGTTTCTAATTTTTTTAAAAAAACCTTGATTATTGATTTTCAATGGGTTGAATGAGAAAGTTAATGCATACACTGTTTTTGATCTTTTCTCTAGTCAATGGCACCTAAAAAGAGAGCACGTACTAGTGAAGCCGGTGAAGGTTCTAATGCCGGAGATGGTACTCGCCCAAACCTCACTCTTATCTATCAACAATCCTTTAAGACCACAGAAGCTCTCACCTATTTCCGACAATTTCAAAACTATAAAATCTATCCGGAGAGGGTAATTTCCATTCCTTTTCTTAACTCGGAGTGTTTCAAATTTGATTACTTACCTTTGCTCCAGGAATGGAAGTTTATGGATTTTCTACAAATTCCCGACTTTTTCTATCGCAATTTGGTATTGATTTTCTATGCTAATGCCAAGTGTGTCGCCAATACACCAGGTGTTGTTACGGCTATTAATTCCTATCTAATGGGTAAAAAGGTCACCATCAATGTTCAATCTCTTTGTGATGTGTTTAAGTTAGAGGATGAAGGTCTTGATGATGAGAATGCTCATGGCCATGTCTTGGGAGGTTTCGTCACCGCTCTTAATGCTCAAGATAGGATCTTGCATTTGATGGTTTCTTGGTGGTTTAGGCCCTTGGGAGGGAAGTATTCCACTATTCTCCAAGTTGACGATTTTTGGATTCGGTGCTTTCGTCAAAGACAACGACCAAACCTTGCTCGAATTATGTTTGCGGAGATTGTCTATCTCGTGCAACATCGCCACACTACTCTTGTCACTTCATTCACTTATGGAACGACCTTGAGTTATTTCTTCACACAAAAGGAGATAGATTGTTCACATGACTACCCGACTCCCCTCACCGATCCTATCGATGAAAGATCTCTTTCAAGGGGTAAGTTCATGTACTTCAATAGAAATTGGATTCGCCTATCCAAACTCCCTAGTGATGCTATTCCGGAAGAAATTGCTAATCCTCAAGCCGCTCAAGCTCCTCAAGCTCCTCCTCCACTTTCCATGGATTCCCTCATGACCTTTCCCAACGAGCAATTCACGGGCTTGCGCATGGGAATTGCTTACATGGATCAAGCGATGAGTTCAGGATTTGCTGCTATAGACACATGTTTTACAAGTCTTGAAGATCGTGTGAAGAATGTGGAGATGCGTCTCACTTCCCTTGAAGGCAGTCACAACTCAATGAACATATCTCTTACCGCTTTTCATGGCGAGTGGCGTCAATCTAGGAGGAATGATGATGCAAATGAGGAGGATGATGAAGATGATGAAGATGGTGATGGAGATGCGTAGTAGCTTAACTTTGCATATCATTCATGTCATTTAGAATATTTATGCACTTTCGATTATGTTTTTAGGACTAAGTTTGCATTCTAAAACCTATACTTTGATTTTCTGTTATTTGGATTTTATGTTGATGTTATCTTTATTTTGAACTTAATGGTTATCTATATTATGTTGCTTGGATATTATTTATGACTTTTGCCTATGTTTATCCATGTCTCTATTTTTGATCTAACAAAAAGGGGGAGAGGGAACAAGCTCACACTTAAAATTTTGATTTTCAACTTAAAGTTTACCTAGTTAATATTAAGGGGAGTTATTTTGCAAAGTTTTTCAAAGTGTCAAAAATTTCAAGTTTTGGTTTTGTTATATCAAAAAGGGGGAGATTGTAAAACCTGTGTTTGATTTTGATATAACAAAGTATGTTACGGATTAAATTAAAAACTTGAAATAGATTTTTAAGTCCCTCAAATGATTTATAAATCATCAAGGCTTTAATCTGATTTGAAAA
Source organism: Hibiscus trionum (assembly GCA_030270665.1). Classification (NCBI taxonomy): domain Eukaryota; kingdom Viridiplantae; phylum Streptophyta; class Magnoliopsida; order Malvales; family Malvaceae; genus Hibiscus; species Hibiscus trionum. The sequence continues at coordinate 11,771,600 of BSYR01000013.1, read as the reverse complement.
ACTCAAACTCCAATTATTTTCAAAGTGTTCCAAGGCCAAAGTATTGAAAAACGTCCAGGCGTATCGATACGCTTCCAGCCGTATCGATACTTTTTTTACAAAGTTGGCTACTAGAAAGACGTGTTTTGATACGCTCCTCACCGTATCGAAATAGATTGCATCTGTATCGATACGCTCTCTTTGTAAAAATAAAGGGTTTGAATGGCGTATCGATACGGTTCCACCCGTATCGATACGGATTTAATGGAATTTTAAATTCGAAAGCTTTTAATGATTTTGACCGTTGGTGTCAGTTATTAGGTAACCGAAATTTAAAATGGTGGTTGTCACGTACCGATAAGCTCCTTGCCGTATCGATACGGAAACTTCCAGTGAGCTCAGTTGAAAAAATTGCATCGATACGGTTGTTCCTCGTATCGAAACGGTCCATGTCCCATACCGATACGCTTACACGCGTATCGATACACCATCTTGTTATTGTGCAACGACTCTTTCTATTTTGAGACATGTATCGATACGGGTCCTCGTGTACCGATACGGTAAGCTGCAGAAGTGCATTTATGGTGGAAAGAGAGGGTTCCAACGGCTATATTCATTACCCTAACCACCCAAACAGCTAGAATTTATAGAGAAGGTATAAATTGAAGCTAATTGAAGACCGGTAACAACTATTGCATCAAAGATAAACATCCTAGCAAAAATCCAAGCTCAAAGTCCTTATTTTCCAATCTCTTGTAAAAGCCCAAATTGTGTAGTGTTCAATTCTAATATTGTTATGAAATTTGGGTTGAGTGGTTGTACTAAAAGGGGAAATCTTGTATTGAGAGATATCTTTCTTGCCTTTAATTCTTCTTTGTACTCTTGTGAGGGTTTGGTCAAATTTTGGGTAGAAAATTTGACCGGTATTGTAAAGGTTACCTCTTAAGCCTTGAAAAGGGGGAGAACAATTAGTGGATTGTTGGAAATCCTTAGTGGTTGCTAAGGTAGTGGATGTAGAGTTCATTTGGAACTTGAACCACTATAAAATTCCTTGTTCTTCATTTTTAGCCATTCTATTTACTCCAAAAAAAATTAAAAACCCAATTCACCCCCTCTTGGCTTTGATCAATCCATTGATCCACTCAACAGACCCCCAACAACTCCCATCTATCTAGCTACCTCTCCGATATGCAGCTATTCATGCGTGCATCCCCTCATGCCCCTATACCCTCATATACATTGGGTATATATAGGGCTCATGGCCTAAGTTTGAGTCTTCCTTGAAATAGGAGTTCTTAAAGTAGTTTTACATTAAACTCTGATGCTTTTTGACTTAAACGTGGACTCTTTGGACGTTGCCTTCTCTCGCAAGTAAGGATAAGTACTCCTACTTATCAATCTTGGATCAATTCTACCGGTCGCTACAGACTTCAGACAATTGCAAGACTGGGCTCATTGGGCTTAGGGAATTACCCTCTTTAAATCGCGACCCATCTTGGCTAAGTCGGTGTAACTCCTGCCTGGGCGGCACTTAGTGGCAATGCTACTTCAACAGCGTCCTTGGAAGCATCTAGAACTACTTCAGTACAACTCCTATTGTTTCCAGCTTTCCTATCTGTCCTCTCATGTCCTTTCCTCCTCTACACAGCTACAACACCTGAAAATAAAAACTAAACTAAAATAGTATCTTTTCTTAACCAAACATAAAATATTCAATAAAAGCATGGTGAAAGAGAAAATATTGTTATTATGCATGCAATGCACCTAAATATGCCTAAATGAGCTTAATAATAGCAATAATAAGGGTATGAATGTGTACAAAATAGAGAACTTGTGTACACTCTACACTTAGACATAAGCGGGATCACTTTCGAAACGTTCTGCTAAGCCTTGTAGTTATGCCGAGTCTGCCGCCGAGACACAAATCCGTTCCCCTATCGAGGCAGCGAGAGGGTCTTAGCAGCTTACCTGACATGCCCCGCTGAGGCATCAGAGTCTGACAGCGCAAAAAAAACTTATCCTATTCAACGCAGTTTCACACTAAGCAGCAACATAACCCTGCCCATTCTATCAACGTGATTTCTTATCTTTTAATTACTTGTGTTTTATTCTAATTTTCTTCTCAAACAATCAACATAATTTTGCATTTACTTTTCTTGTGCTGGAACAACAATTCGAATCAAGCTGTCCAATCCCTGTGGGGGACGATATCTTTTATACTATAACTTGACAAGAGTGTGCACTTGCGCTCATAAATAGTGAACACCCAAACGCTCTACATCCATATCCACCCGATTCTTCCTAATCATGCATCAATCAAACCAAAGACATCAAATACATATCCAAGCTTTACAGTAAAGATAAAACATAAATGAAACTTACTTCATTTGGAAAATAAAGTGTTATTCAAGCAACTAGACAACTGATTCCAAGCAAACTAGGAAGAATTTGCTCTCTTCTTCGATCAAAAGAAGAATGAAGAAGATGATGGAATTGTTTTATGTTTTTTTGTTCCACTTATGATTAGGATGTCTACAAGTTCCCTTAACCAACAAAGCCACATCATTCACCTCTACTAAATTATTTAATCACCATGCAAGACTACAATTTGTGAGAATTACTAAGTAGTCACTTTAATTTAGCTCCATTGTTTCATAGAATCTCAATTCGACCCTTTTAAGGTTTTTTAAAGAAGTGGTTGCAAATTCAATTCTTTAAGAATTATAACAAGGCATTTCCTAATTCAATATTTAGGGTGTTACAATGCAAGAAAATGACATTAATTTATGGTTTTGATGTTTTTTCCCTAAATTCTTGTTTTATAAGATGATTGTTGGAGATTTCTATTGGATTAATTCACATTTTGATTGTATAAAATAATGTGAAATGAGATTTTCATAATCAATCTTGAAACTATTTAATTGCCTAATTTCTAAGGTAGTTTAATATTGGTTTTGGGGCTATTTCGATATATTCTTGATTTCTGGAGGTATAAGGATGGTTGGAATATGTTTTTGGATGTTCTTTGATCTGGTTAGGATGCTAGAATATTTAGTTTCTGGATGGAGATTGTTTGGTTGTTAATTGGAGTAGTTTTTGGTGTTTTCAGAAATTTTTTGATGCAATTTCGTAGAGGTTGCAGGGGATGATTGTAGGCTGGTGTTAGAATTCCTTTTAATGCATTTTGCCTATGGTTTTGTGTTTCCAAAACAAGGGCGAGTCAAGCCTAGCTCTTTTTTTTGGAATTCGGCTCGTTTCAGATGCTTGGAACGTAACAACAAGTGAGGCGTTGTATATCAGTGAGTGTAAATGTGTTTCAGACACTCTTAAAAGGTTTGAATAAGGAGATGTGAGTTTAGATTAAACCTAGAAAGCTTAGCTAAACTCGGATTTTTCCCTAATTTCGCCTTAAATATCGGTTTGACATGCAACTTGAATTACATGTTTTGGTTTAAAAGCATTTATTGGTTTACTTACTGTTTTATGCATCTTTTAAATTATATGCAATAATTTATCATGTGTATGAATGCTTAGAGCATTGAGAAATGGTTCCTAAATGGAATTTGGTTGTTTCCTTGGGCAATGTGATATTTTCATATGGAAATCAATAAGTAAACATGTTTAAAAGTGTATATTGGCTATGTGAAAAATAGAAATAATGTATCAGATATAGTTGGCATGTCGTAGGGTTTAAAGTGCACTATAATATGTAAAGTTGATGGCACCATGGTCCTTGAGGAAAGTGGTTTAACTAGGTTACTCGGGTTGATGGGTATCATTTGTGGTTTGTGGTTTAACTAGGCAACCCAAGTTGATGGTGTACCTTGAGGCAGGATAGGGGTGAGCCTATACATGTCAAGGTTTGGTAGAAGTGAGTCTACCGGGGAAATCCGTGTATCCACTGTAGTTTTAATGAAACAATAATTTATCTAATGGTTACATTATTTTCCAATATATGAGAAACATGTGAAATTATATTTCCATATGGTTGTTATGCATATTATGCTTTGAAAAGGGATTTTAAGGGTGTTGGCTTTATACTCAAGTTTTTAATGCATTGATGAATATGATAGAGTGACACCACTAAGCATAAGTTTGCTTACACTCTCATTCTTCTTTGTAGAGAATTGAGGATTGTGGGAGCATTGGAGCGAGGAGATCCTAAGACATCATTTGACTTTGAGTATGGTTTTAGCTTAAAGCTTTTGGTAATAAGGTAATGTGTTGTCCAAGTTGGGGATTTATACTTTGATTGCTTTTGCTTCCAAAGATTGTAACATGTTGGTTGATGGATTGATGTTTAGATTTGGGATGTTGATTGATGGTTTCATGCTTTGTTTCTATTCCGAGTATGTTGGTTGAATTGTTTAGGAAACATGCCTATAGTTTACGCTTTTGTATTTGAAAATGCATATTTGATGGTTTGGTATGTTGTGGATGTTACCCTTTTATGTTAAATATGTTTAGTATGCAGGCTAGGATGTTTGGGGCAAGTTTGTATTGATTTAGAGGTTAAAAATCAGATGAAATGGGCATTACAAGCATCTAGGTATCAGTACAAGGTTATATGTATCTGTACGTAGGAACTGAATCAGGTCTCAGAAGTGGAAATTTGGTCTGGGTACTAATACTAGAGGAAGTGTACCGGTACGTGTTTTGGCTATTGGAATCTGAGTTTTGGATAATTAAGCCTGGTTATGGATACGCCTCTCAACTGTATTGGTATGAGCCTTGTGTATTTGACCTGGGTATTGGTATGTGTATATCTGTACCGTTAAAACCCTTTTTATGAAGCTTGGTATCGGTATGACACCCCGTGTATTGATACCGAAGGCTGCTATGTCAGTTATTTGGCTGCTGTAGTTTGAGTTTCTTCCATTTTGGTCTCTGTTTCGTATGTAGGCAATTTATATGTATTCGGTCGATTCGTTTTAGCCAAAATTGAACTTGTGAGCATGGAACCTAATTAATTAAGGATTGGTAACCTTAAATCTAAGTAAGTCCTTGTAATTTTCTAGATTTGCAATTTGGTCCTTAAATTGCAAGCTCATACAATTGGATGTCCATTCGACGCCCGATTCAGATGTAAGTTTAACCGCTGCCAATTTAAACATTCTAGGGCCTAATGATGCATCTAGATAAGATAAAAAAAATATGGGCGAAATTATAGCTATTCGTTTTAGGTTTGCTACGACAAACCTAATGTAGCTCGCTCGGTTTGGCCTAACGCCTAGGCTGGGTCAAGGGGTTACATTTGTTGGTATCAAAGCCATGTTTACGAAAAGTTGGGATGGTTTGCTGAATGTTTCAGTTGTTGTTGATATGTTCTACAATGTTAAATATGTTAAAGCATGACTTTTTTACTGTTGTGATGTCAGTTTTCTTAAATGTGGGTTGAATGGGAACACATTACCTATTACCATTGTTTTCAAATGATTTTACGCTGGTTGTGTCAGATCCTCTGCTGAATGCAAGCCTAACTAAAATTGCTTTTACTTGTTTTAATTGTTAGTGAACATGGGCCCACGGTGTGACACTCGAGCGAGTGCAAGTAACGCTCAAAATAACCAAAATCCCGAGGATGGCATTATTCCTCGTACCAAATTTCCACCTCCCTGGCCTATTCCACTAGCTGGAGTGGGTAGAGGAAACGTACCCAATCCCCGCAAGAACCGTTTTTGGGACATGACACCTTTAATTCAAGCAATGATCGGAGCTTTCCAAGCAGCTTTTGCTGGAGTGCAAGTACTGGCACCAGCTCCTGCAATTGTGGCTAATCTTGGATTTTCATTGGAGCAGCTATGTAGCGTGGGAGGAGTTGAGTTTCGAGGGTTGTGTAACACCCTAAAACCGGCCTAGTAGAAATTGGATTTCAACGATCGAAAATCCAACATCAGAAAGTCAAATTATTACGTTGACCTTTGACTAATTTGTCAATTGTTCTATTATTAAATCCTAATTAAGCATTGTTGTTGATTAAGGACCATATTGAAACTATTGAAAATTTAGTTTAGTGACCTAATTGTGAAAATTGGAACTATTGGGGCAAAGGAATAAATAATGAAAAGATAAGGGACTAATCTTGCGATTAGCCCCTCTCCAAGCTTAATCACCACTTACTTGGATGATAGAAATTAGCTTCCTTTACCCCAAGGAAATCCTTTAAGCTGTTGAAATAAATAAATAAGGAAAATATAAAATGTTTATCGGTTGGTATTTCCATACAAACTTCACCATCTTCATCTTCTTCCTTGGAAGCAAGCACCTCTATTGGAGAATTTCTAAAGCTTTGATTTTCTTCGTATTATTAATTCTAGATTACTGTCATCGACATGGAAAGGTAAGCCCATTATTGTTCCATTAATTTCCATAAGAAATCTATAAAGAAATCAAGCTTTGGAACCTATCAAAATATAGATAAACTTCCATGGAATTTCAAGTTATGCTTTTATCAATTCTATGGCTAATTGTAGCTATAGATGTGTTTAATTCTATTGATTTATTGGAATCTCCGTAAACCCCTTTCCTATAATATTTTGATAGCTCAAAATATTCCTAGTGAGTAAACAACCAATCCACTGGAATCCACCAAACAAATGAACAAGGGGGTTGCTATCCGGGAGCCTTGAAGGACTCAAAAGTTCCAGTGAGTGTAGTCAGAGTCTCGGGAATGGCTAGGTGCCTTCCCAGTTCCATATTTATTGTATATTACATTGCTAATACATTCACAAGATATCATTGCATCGAAACCTCGTAGGAGATAATGTTGGTAAGTATTGGTAAGTATGCTGCATTGAACTATTGGTTATTGGATCATAGTATCGTCATTGATATCATTGGATTATTGGTTAAGGTCATATTGATCGTTGAACATTGTTATTGAATTATTGAACCATTGATGTTGCCATTGTCATCAATATTGTTATTATTAACGTGTTAGCTTAAACTATTAGACCTTGGATTCAAATGGAAATTGGATACAAATGGCATGCCATAGAATTCATGAGCTCATTGGTATGAAGTGAAATACGGTCCTTGAGCTAAGGCTCTATTTTGTGATGTTGGCGGGATGTGTTTTGATTTGGTCTATTGGCGACGTTGGATGGGAATTTGCATAACCACTATCTTGATTCAATCCAAGGAAAATGATGTTATATGTTAATTTCAAGATTTAAGCGTGAGTATTAAGTGAATATATTGTTATAGCATGAAATGATATGCACACCATTAATATTGATGTTATTTGTGACTAATTCACTAGGCAAAGTATGCCTAATGCATTTCATTTCATGCATTTTAGGTTAAGGAGTTGTAGATTGAGATTCGAGGAAGTTAGTGTTTAGGCAAGTCAAAACCTAGTGAAGTAATGTCTTTTGTCCCTTTTAAACTCCTAGTATGGTGGCAATATAGTTAAACAAGTCTCATATGATGTTTTTGTTGTAGCTATGTGTTTGTATGAGGTGCGTACTTGAATGGCTTTAAACGACTCTTTAGTAATGTATGAAATTGGTAGAAATAGTTTGTTAGGCCTAAAAAGGTAAAAACATTGTAAACGAATTCGTATTGATACGAAACTTGGCATGCTACAAAATTTAGGTAATTATATCTTACCTGCAAAATTTCATTAAAATTGGACACTAGTTGTTGGTGAAAAGGCTCAAAAATAAGACATAATCTGTCATTACAGAACATGGCGTATCGATACGGGTGATGGCGTATCGGTACGAGTGTGCATTATTGGTCATAGCCGTTAAGGCATATCGATACGTGTAGGGGTGTATCGGCACGCAAATTGGTCACTGGAATTGATATATTGAAGTGGGTACTGATACGAATTAGGGTCGTACCAATCCCTTTAAGGGTATGAACCCCGTATAGATACAGCTGGGTCTATATCGGTACGCCAAAACGCCGCTGTAATTGGTTAATAATTGAATCATGCAACGTGTACCGATACGTGTAGACCCCATACCGATACATGTACACCAATCTTAACGAACTTAACAATCATGGTAAAGGCGTACTGGTATGGCCTCTCGAGTACCTGTACCGATACAAGTAAGTTAGTTAAAACTATTGAAAAAGGTTTGTAAAACTTGCAAACAAGTTACTGAATTTTAATTAGTTGATTGAATGAGTAGATGAATTCAAAACTTAACAAAATTTGACATGCATGTTATTTATATAATGAATTTTACATAGGTAGACTTATTTACTATTAAGGACCTCTAAATTACAGAAATTTACATATTAGTCCATAAAGTAGTAAAAATATAAAGGACGGTCCCCTAAATTACTTATTGTTTCATGTGTTGATCTATTAGCTTTATCGCACGGAATAAATATTGATGAATCACTGCATTATAACGAAACATCATTAAATCACTAGAATTATTGTATTGATCACCGTTATCATTCTCTGATAGTATCTCCGACTTGATTCCCAGCTAGACCAAGAAGGGAGTGTTACAAGTTGAATCCTGAATCTGTCTAAGAGTGGCTTGAAAGCACCGAGTGTATTCTTGCTCAAATATAGTGTACGAGTGCACGAAAGCTTGGTTGCATTAGGTCTCTACTGCATGGTGATGCATATCACTGGTGGATAACCACTATAGCTGGAGTACCAGATGCTGATGTCACTTGGGTGTTCTTCTAAAAGGCTTTCAAGAGGAAGTACCTTGGTCCGCAGTATCATGATGTGAAAAAGAGAGAGTTAATGGATTTGGTATTGGGTTGGATGTAGGAGGCCGAGTATGAGGTAAAATTTGTCCGTTTGAGCATGTATACTCCTGAATTGGTTCCGGATGATCGTCAGCGCTATGATAGGTTTTGCCATGTCCTTGTGAAGGACATCAAGACATATTTGCTTGTGGCTGACTACACTGATTTTGACGTGTTGGTCAATAGGGCCAAGGATATTGACTAGTCTTTGGGTCCAACTTCTGAGTTAGGGAATGTTAGCTCAATAAAGAGAGCCGTTGAGTCTGACTTTTCTGGTGGTTAAAATAATAGGTCAAGGGATAAACGTTTCAAGTCAGATTGCAAGCGATGTGGTAGTAGTAGTAGTAGACGCGGTAAGAACGCTCAGCCTTCTGTGGCTGTTATGGTTGATTGTGAGCATTGCAGAAGACACCACCTAGGGAAGTGTTGGGGAACGCCTGGAGCTTGTTAGGAATGTGGTTCGAGAGAGCATCTGAAGCGTGATTGTCCAAAATTGGTTGGAGATGCACTGGTTCCAGGAGTCGTTGTGGTTGCACCGATTAGGGATCATGGCCGTGGCAGGGGTAATTTCCAGAGGCGTGATGAGGGTCAAAGGACTGTTGCTCATACCATGGCTATTAAGCAGGAGAATGAAGGGCAGACAAGGGTGTATGCACATCGCGAGGGCTGTAATGACACCGACGTGATCACATGTACTTTTGCCTTGCAGTCTTTGTCATTATTTTCTTTGGTTGATTCGGGTTCCACGTATTCATACATTCTGAGTGAACATGTACAATTGTTAGATATTCCTATTGAGATTTTGAATGTGGGTGTCTTAGTAACTAGTTCCCTTGGGGAGACTGTTACTATTAGAAGAATGTATAGGAGATACCCATTGGTGGTTTAAGGCCATGTGTTTGCTGTTAATTTAATGAAGTTGTCGTTCCAAGGTTTTGATGTCATCTTGGGTATGGATTGGCTTAGTGATCATAGAGCTGTTGTGGATTTTAAAACCAAAAGGATTTCTCTAATGTTTGCCGACAACTATGTTGTTGTAGAGGGCGAGAATGCTAAATTCTTGCATGTTGAGTGGATCAATGAAACGATTTAAGCCAAGAGGGGGTGAATTGGATTTTTAGAAATTTTCGCGGTGGAGTGGAAAATGAAAAGATTGCTAGACAAGGTATTTTAGAGTGGTTCAAGTTCCAATTGAACTCTACATCCACTACCTTAGCTTCACTAAGGATTTTCCAACAATCCACTAATTGCTCTTCCCCTTTTCAAGGCTTAGGAGGTAACCTTTACAATATCGGTCAAATTTTCTACCCAAAATTTGACCCAATCCTCACTCGAGTAATACAAAGAAGAGTAACCCCCTTAGCCCGGCCTAGACGTTTGACCCGAACTACGAAGATTACACGGGGAAAACCAAAGTCAACCCGAAAGTCAACCTTGATTCACGACCCTTTTTTATCATTAATCTTGTCTAGATGCACAATAAGCCTATGTGAAAACCCACAAGACATGGTAGAAAAAACACAGCAATCGGAACGCATTTAGGGACTCAATTGCATTTTAAACAAGATTAGGGACCAAATTGTAATTTTTGTAAATTAGAGGGACTTCACTGATTTTAGGATTACCAATATGAAATTAATCATGTTACATGCTTCTCTGTCAAGTTTCAGCTTAAATAGACATTCCAAGCTCAAGTAATTGCATCCACAACATTTAGGACTAAAATGTAAAGCATGAAGACTCAAAGCAATTCAAAACTGCGTCCAACGGTCAATTGTATCGGAACACCTACCTACCGTACCGAAACACATGTATAGAAATGGTGTTGACCATTTCGATACGCGGGTATGTTCCGAGACCAGTACCGAAACAGGGCACTCCAGTAGCCAAACTATTTCGAAACAGTCTCAATCGTTTCGAAACACTAAGACCATTACAGGCCCCCGTTTCGAAACACTTGAGGGTATTTTGATTCACCTTGCCCAGAAACAATAGATATAACTGGTTTTTCATCCATTAACCCATTCAAACATGCCTCAAAGATTCCCAGATCATACCAGCAAACCATTTTACACATAAGGAACATATTTAGGACTTTCTAACACGAGCATGACATCAAACACAAATTCACATAGTCTAAAGGCATGCTCCCTAATCACAAAACCAATATAAGAAATCCAACCTCAAACAAAACATTTAAGGCCACTTACAACGCAAAAATGCCAACATAAACATGCCACAAACTTAGGGAGTTCAAACATATCTCTCAAATACAACCTTGGTTTCCCATTGCCATTATATCAAAACTAAAGTGTATGAAAACTTCACCATACGTGAGCTTGTACTTCCTTGGATGATCTTATCCTCTTTGATGACTGGAAACACCTCAATTATCTGCATTATTGGTAAAAGAGAGCGTAAGCGCGAATGCTTAGTGAGGCATGCCCTAAAGAAACCAACACAATAATGCATAACTTGAAAACACTTTCTCAAAAGCTTTTTAACAACATGCTCATTCTATCTCATGCTTGAAAACCATTCAAAGCAACTTCTCATTGAAAACACATGTACATTCATTCTATCTCATGCATTTAAACCAATGCAAAAGTAATGGCAAGGTCATACTCATGCTTGTAACACCAAATCATTTCATATACAAATATCATATGCATTTCTCATAGCATAAATCATTTCATCAAAGGTACATGTGAATAAAAAATCAATTTCATATTTTATATTGGCATTTCACATTTCATATTACTCAGATATGCGGACATCTCACTAGACACTTCCAGTGGCATCTACCATCACCGTACTCACTCGTCTAGCAACATAATTTCCGGTGGAATCTCACATCACCGTACTCACATGGCGGAATCTCTCATCACCACAAAGCTTGGGTATTTCACCAAGTCCTACCCGATGGAATGCCCATCATCGGTTCTCTCCCTTTGTCTTAACCAAAGAGCACGTACGCATTTTTAGTTTATAATGCACTCTCATCCTATTGATCGATCAATTATATCTGGTAAGTATCTCAACATCTATGCCAATATATTATGTCAAATCATCATCTCACCTACTATTTTTCATGCAATAATTCTCAAAACATTCTCATCTCATTTCAAAACCATAAAATTTGTCATGATTTAAACAAAAGCTCAAATCTCAACCATGCAACATGTTAATTCATGAAATCATTTCAAGCATCATCTCATGCTATAAAACATGCATAAAAGCAGTAGGAATTTATCAATCTCAAACCATGAGCATGTAAAAGCATTTTAGGGGCAATCACCACATCTATGAGAGCAATCTAGCCAATACTTACTTCCGGACTTAGGAAGGTGTTTCAAACCTTTCCTAAATCCCCAAACCTTGAGTCTTTGTCCCTCAAGGACTCCTAAAACCATACGCACTCATCGATTACATTTCGCTTGATTGTCGAAACGCTATCTAGGCTTCCGGATCAACACCAAAAGCGTCCAAAGATGTCTCCCCTGTTTTAAACACATAAGAGCAGAGGATTAATGCATCATCATGCATTGAAATCATCAGCCACACACTTAAACTCGATGCTCTACTCAAAAACCACATTTCGGCTACCAAACACAACCGAAATCACCTCCAAACTCTTCCAAAACAAAACCCAGCCAAGATCTATCACTTCTAATCATTTCTAAACATCAATTAACATCAAAAACCACCACAAACTCGTCTTTATACCTCCAGCTATGACAGAACACCAAAATCACCCCAAAAACCATAATTATAGCAAGCAAAACTTAAGAAACCAAACCTATTCAGGAATTGATTGATAAAACCTCATTTGTAACATCAATTCACATCCAAAATACATTAGAAAACCACCTCAAAACAGAGCCCAATCATTCACCACGAAAATCTTCAAGATCTCTTCCAAAATCTTGAGTTTTAAGACAATTTCTTGTTTCTAACATTAAAACCACTCAAAAATCATTAACAAAGGATTGATAACTTGGAAATTTCAGTAAATAACTGATCATTAGAGGAGAAGGACGAAGCTTACCTCTAATGGATGATTTCTCCATGATTTGGGCAAGTTTTCTTGAAAGTTCAATGTAGAAATCAAGAGGATTTGATGAGGAATTGATTAAGAATCAAAGGAAGATTGAAATCTCAACAAATGATGTAAAAATCAAAGTATATTTTCTGGAGAGAATGTGTTTGGTTGAAAAGAATTTGAGAGAAAATAAAATGAGGGAAAATTTGTGAAAAGTAGTTATGAATAGTCAAAGGTAGTTTCTAAATTAATCAACCTTTATTTCCTTTAATTAAAACATTAATTAAATCACCCAAATTAAGGAAAAATCTGATGAAAACATTTTGGTAAAATTAGCTCCTTAAAGATTCAAAGTTTCAATCCTTTACAAAACAATCATTATTTAACTTTTGCGAAAACTGCGATTTGGTCACTACACCGAAATGTAGTATTTCTAAACCTTATTTTGTAAAATTGATTTCACCATAACCATTCATATATTAAATGAAGATTTTTAGATATTTTTATATAATTTTAAAGCATCCCGAACTAGGTGTTTCCTAAAGCTCCCTTTAAAATTCAAACCATTTTCTGACCGATCCGATTCGGACTCCAAAACATCTAGGCCCAAATTTGGGGTGTTACAAGAAGTTTAAGGTTAAGACTAGTATCTCTCAATACAAATGTAGCCCTTTTTACAAGCACTCAACCCAAATTGGAAAATAAGAATGGAATTACACACAACACAATTTGGGGTTTACAAAGAAATATGGGATTTTTGCACAATTTCTTGGATTTGATGTTTGGATAAATCTTTTTGGATCAATAGTTGTTGCTGGTTCTTTTAGAGGTCCCTTTTATACCTTCTCATTGAATTCTAGCCGTTGGGGTTATTGCCTTCATTATTATAGCAGTTGGGATGTTATCTTCCTACCATAAATGCAGTCTGCAACTATTCGTTCCGAAACGCCCGACCCTATTTTGAAATAGACCAAAATAGAAAGAGTCGTTGAGGTGTAATAAATAGGCCATACCAAAACGGGCACGATCGTTTCGATATACTAAGAGCCTATTACGAAAATCGTTTCGAAACATTTTTTCACTGTCAAAACCTATATCAAAACGGCTTAGAGGCATTTCGATATGCTTTAATTATTTCTTAAAAAAATAGTTTAAAAGCTGAACGGTCATAGTTTGAAACCAAGTTTGAATTCCGTTTCGAAACGTTTGAGGTCGTTTCGATACTGTCGTATCGAAGCGGTTCAAATCATTCCGTTGTTCTTCATCCGTTGCGAAACACGTTCCAAAACAGAGGTTAACAGTTTCAAAACGTTCCGAAACGCCCAAAGGCCGTTCCGAAATGGTGACTCGAAAATCACTGTTTTTACTTGGTAAAAATTTAGAAAATATTTGATAAGTTGAGGTTGTGACTTGTACATTTTTCTTTAAACACTTAGAGAGGTTTTGAGGACTTAAAAATTCATTTTCTCCTTTTCAATTTAGTCCTTAAATCGTTTGTTATATCAAAATCAATTTATTAGTTTCATATTGCCTATTGTCTTTTCGGCATTACAATATGAGAAGTTGATGAATGAGGGTTGTCAAGCCTTCTTGGCTTTTGTGATGAATCAAGGTACCAAAGGAGTTTGAGTGCAGGATATTCTGACGGTATGTGATTTTCAGGAAGTATTTCCAGAAGAATTACTCAAGTTGCCATTGGATAGAGAAGTTGAGTTCTGCACCAAGACATACTTCGTTATGACTCTGGTGTCTATTGCTCCATAACGCATTGCGCCAAAGGAGTTGAAAGAGTTGAAAACTCAACTACATGAGTTGTTGGATCGGGGTTTCATCTGTCCAAGTGTCTCACCTTGGGGTGCACTAGTGTTGTTCGTGAAGAACAAGGATGAAACTATGCAGATGTGTGTTGATTATTGGTAATTAAACAAGTTGACGATTAAGAACAAGTACCCGTTATCGTGGATTAATGATTTGTTTAACCGATTCTAAGGTATTGTTGTGTTCTCAAAGATTGACCTAAGGTCTGGGTACTATCAGTTGAAGATTAAAGAGGCGGATGTGCTGAAAACTGTGTTTCGCACAAGGTATGAGCATTATGAGTTTTTGGTGATGTCGTTTGGTTTAACCAATGCCTAAGTTGCTTTCATGGATATGATAAATAGAGTGTTTCATGAGTATTTGGATCTGTTTGTGGTTGTGTTTATTAATGATATCTTTGTGTACTCCTATAACGAGGAAGAGCATGATTAACATCTTCGGATAGTGTTACAAGCCTTGAAAGATAATCAATTGTTTTCCAAGTTGAGTAAGTGTGAATTTTGGCTTAAGGGGGTAATGTTTCTTGGTCATGTGGTGCTGGCGGAAGCTATTCACGTAGATCAGCAGAAGATTAAGGCTATCCTTAATTGAAAGCAACCTAAGACGGTGTCTGAAGTCTGTAGTTTCCTTGGTTTGGCTGGTTATTATTGTCGTTTTGTGGATGGTTTTTTTAGTATTGCTGCTCCGTTGAGAATGATATTGCAAAAGAACGTTCCATTTGTTTGGATGGAGGATTGAAAATGTAGTTTTGAGAAGTTAAAGGAGGTTTTGACACACGCTCCTATGTTGATTCAACTAGAAGTGGGTAAGGAGTTTGTTGTGTATAGTGACACATTGTATGTTGGTTTAGGTTGTGTGCTGATGCATGACGAGAAAGTTGTGGTGTATGCATCACGACAGTTAAAGGTTCATGAGCGCAATTATCCTACACACGACTTAGAGCTTGCTGCAATGGTATTCATGCTAAAGATTTAAGACACTATCTTTATGGTGAGAAGTGTACCGTTTACACTGATCTTAAGAGATTAAAGTATATAATGTCTCAAAAGGAGTTAAATCTTAGGCAACGGAGATGGGTTGAGTTGCTTAAGGATTATGATCTAACAATTGAGTATCTTCTTGGAAAGGCTAACGTTGTAGTGGATGCATGGAGTTGTAAGGCACTACTGAGCTTAGAGCGATGTTTGCTAGGTTAAGTATGACACAAGTTGATGGGTTGTTGGCAGAGTTGCAAGTTAAGCCTATGTTGTCTCAAATGATTAAAGCGAGGCAACCGTATGATGATGTGTTGGTTCCGTGTGTAAAGGACATTTCGAATGGTAATCCGACAGATTTTCATTTTAATGATGGTGGTGTTTTGTGTTGTAAGGGTCGAATAGTTGTGTTGGAAGATGCGGAGTTGAGGTGCACTATTCTGACTAAAGCCCATTCTAGTCCTTTTTCTATGCACCCTGATAATACCAAGATGTATCGTGATTTAAAAGAAGAGTATTATTAGGTTGGTTTGAAAAAAGACGTAGTAGAGTATGTTGCTCGTTATTTAGTATGTCAAGGAGTTAAGGCTGAACATGGGTTTCCTGTTGGGTTATTACAACCTATACAGATTCTAGAGTGGATATGGGAAAGGATTACTATGGATTTTGTGGTAGAGTTACCGTTGACGCCATCCAAAATGAATTATATATGGATGATTGTTGACCATTTTACGAAGTGTGCATATTTTTTGGTTGTGCATACGACATATATGTTGGATATGTTGGTACAAATGTATATTGCTGAGATTGTGAAGTTGCATGGGGTTCCAAAGTCTATTATTTCGGATAGAGATTCTCACTTTACATTAAGGTTTTGGGAGAGTCTACAGATGGCTTTAGGAATCAGGCTTAATTTTATTACCTCGTATCATCCTCAGACAGATGGACAGTTCGTTGGTGGAGTATCATTGAGTTTCAAGGGACTTGGGAGAAGCAACTTACGTTGGTGGAGTTTGCTTATAATAACAGTTATCATGCAAGTATAGAGATGGCTCCCTATGAAGCTCTTTATGGACGTAGATGTCGGACGCCGCTTTGTTGGGTAGAGACATGTGAGAAACATGTCATCGAACCTAATTTGCTTAGAGGTACGAATGTCAAGGTGACACTTATTACTGATCATTTAAAAGTGGCTTCGGATCGACATAAGTCTTATACGGATTTGAAGCGAAGGGAGATTGAGTTCGTTGTGGGGAATAAAGTGTTTTTGAAGGTATCTCCCTGGAAAAAGGTTATGAGGTTTGGGCGTAAGGGTAAGTTAATTCCCCGGTTCATTGGACCATATGAAGTGATTGAGTGTGTTGGTCCAGTTGCTTATAGGTTGAAGTTGCCAGCTGAGTTGGAGAAGATACATGATGTTTTCCATGTGTCTATGCTTCAGAGGTATAGGTCAGATCTGTCGCATGTTGTGCTAATTGAGGAAATTGAGTTGTGTCCGGATATTTCTTATAATGAGGAACATGTAAAGGTATTGGATTCTAGTACGAAGGTTCTTCACGATAAGACCATTGAGTTGGTCAAGGTATTGTGGCGTCATCGATGAGTAGAGGAAGCCACATGGGAGACAAAGAAGGATATGAAGAAATAGTTCCCACATCTTTTTCCTTCAGGTAAATTCCAGGGACAAAATTTCTTAAGAGGGGGAGAGTTGTAATGCCCTGAAAATGGGCTTAGGAGTTTTTGTGGTTGCAAAACCAAAATTGATTTTGATATAACAACATTTTCAAGGACTTAATTTCAAAATAAAACAATTTTTTAAATACTCAAAAGACTCACAAAATAACAAGGATTCGAACTTTAAGTATTCCTAAATCAAAAGCCAAGTATCCAAAATACTTTCCAAGTATTTTTTAACTTAATTTTTAAAGTTTAGTCCAAGCGTACATATACGGTTGCACCCGTATCGATACGGTTTTTTGCTACTAGAAACAAGTCAAGAAAAGTGTACCGATACGCACAATGCCATACCGATATGGTTTTCAGACTCGATGTAAACTTGGAAACGAAAAACTACTTACAATATCGATACGCTCCTTTCCGCATCGATACGAGTTGGAAAGATTTTAAAAATCTTGGCATTTAATTTTTGATCGTTGTCCTGTCAAATTATTTGAACCAAACATTTGAAAAGTTGGTTAACAGTACAGGTACGCCTAACCACCGTACCGATACACTTTTTTGTTAACCAATTCTCCAGATCCCAGTGCACAAAATCGGTACTGGTACGTACTATGTTGTAACGATCCCCTATATACACTTTTGGCCATTTTTGATTCGATTAATCCACTTAACAATTAGTATCAGAGCCTAACTCTTTGAGAGGCTCACATCCACAAGAGAAGATCCTAGAAGAATATCAATCAACCTTTGAATCAAGCCATGGCATCTACCTCCGGCCAAAACCTCTTCGAGTCACAATCGATCATCAAGTCGCCTTATTTCAATGGGGATAACTATCCTTATTGGAAGAATAGAATAAGGCTCTTCATCAAGTCAAATGACTACGTCCTTTGGGATGTGGTGGAAGATGAACCAACTATTCCCATGAAGAGAGATGAAGAAGGAAGGCTCGTTCTGAAAACAAGAGAAAAGAAGAGAGAAGAGAAAAGAGTGGAGAAGCGAGAGGAAGAAAATAACAAACAAGGAATTGCTCTCAAGGCTTCTCAAGAGGAAAACAAATATACTAAGGATGAGTTTGAGGAATTGGCTATGATAGCCAAGAGATTCTCTCGGTTCATGAAGTTCAATCGAGGAAGAAAGTTCCAAAGGAGAAAAGACTTCAAGAACAAGAACAAAGAAGAGGGGATGGATCAACTCATTTGTTATGAGTGCAAGAAGCCGGAGCACATAAGATCGAATTGCCCTCAACTCAAGAAGAATGGCTTCGATAAGAAGAAAAAGCACAAAGCCCATGTTGCTACATGGAGCGATAAAGAATCATCGTCCGATGAAGAGGAGCACGAAGTGGCTAATCTTTGCCTCGTGGCTATTGACGATGATCCTAAGGTAAACCCTAACTCATATACTTTCAATTTCACATTTGATGAATTTCAAGATGCATATGATGAGTTGCAAGAGGTTTATGATGAGTTGGTAGAAAAATATAAGGAATCTGTTTTGAAAAACAAGAAAATAATTTCTGATTTGATAAACCAAAACGATTCCCTTTCCAAAACCAACACGAAACTTGAAAAGAAGATTGTGGTTTTACAATATGACGTAAAATATTTTTCAAGATGAAAATGTTGATTTAAACAATCTTCTTTCCAAAGTTCATGATGATCATCGCAAAGTGGGGAATGAGCTCAAAGATTCTTTGAACAAAGTTGGTACTTCTACTTTTGAAAAAGGTCAATCTTCTAAAACCATGTGAAACCAAAATTGATTTTGATATAACAAATTACTTAAGGGACTTAATTGAAAAGTAATAAATTTTTAAGTATTTCAAAGACTCACTTATTTGACAAGCATTTTTGAACCAAGTACTCTTTCAAGTCAAAACATATTTAAATGTTCAATTTTCTCTAAGTGAGTTTTCAAGCCAAATTTCAACAAAACGCTCAGGCGTATCGATACCCTTATAGCCTATCGATAAGGATTTTCGCTACTAGAATTTTAATCGACCATAGCGTACCAATAAGTTTTAACCCCGTATCGATACGATATTCATCTGGGTAACACTTTAAGCTATAGTGTATCGATACTCATCGGGACAGTGTCGATACGGTTCTTTTCAAAGAAAATTATTTTAATGCTATAGCGTACCGATACGGTATGTCACCGTACGGATACGATATATTGATATTTGCAAATCTTAACATTTAATATTCGAACGTTGTCTTGTCAGTTATTGGAATCCTAAATTTTAAACTGGTCGTTGAATCGTATTAATACACAAAGGGAGCGTATCGATATGCTTTTTATGAAAACACAAATCAAGATTCCAGTCAGCAAAAACCGTAATGATGCGACACTTCGTATCGATACGCCCTTATGACCGTACCAATATTCCCTTCACGTGTATCAATACGCTTTGTTTTCCAGTCACAACGGCTCTTTCTTCTTTGAGACAGGTACATATACGGTAACGAAGGGTACCGATACAGTATGCAGTTGAGAAGCATTTATTGTGGAAAAATGCAGCCCAACGGCTAGATTAATGACCTCAACCACTCAAACGGCTAGAAATCAATGTAAGGGTATAAAAACAAGTTTCCAAAGCTACAACAACAACCATTGAACCTTCAAGCAACATCAAAGCATTTATTCCAAACCCTTGAGCCTATTAGAGTAAAATTGCGTACCCAAGTTGTAAAATTCTCAAATTGTTCATCTATGTTTCAAGTTTGGGGAGTATTGGTTTGTAATTGGGCAATATATTAGTCTTGTGAAAGATACACTTCAAATTGCCTTTTGTTCTTTGTAATTGAGAGTCTTGTCATTCAATCCTTGGGTAGAAAGATTGAATTTGTAAAGGTTGTCTCCTTATCCTAGAAAAGGGGAAGAACAAATTAGTGAAGAGTTTGTTGAAAATCCTTAGTGGGTGCTAAGGTAGTGGATGTAGAGCTTTTTTAGAAGCTTGAACCACTATAAGTGTCATGTTCTTCATTTTTAAATGTTCCTTTTGCTCCCTTCAATTTTTAAAGGTGCCAATTCACCCCCTCTTGGCCATATCGGTTAAATCGATCCACTCAAAAATTGGTATTAGAGACTACCTCTTTGAAGGCTTCACAACCACAAGAGGAGATCCTAGAATATTGTTGATCAACTTCCAAGTCGAGCCATGACATCTACCTCCGGGCCAAGCATGTACGAGTCTCAATGTACCACCAAACCACCCTTTTTCAATAGGGATAATTATCCCTATTGAAAGAACCGAATGCGTCTCTTCATCAAATTGAGTGATTACCTAGTATGGGATGTGGTAGAAGATGAACCAACCATTCCCATGAAGAGAGATGAAGAAGGATGGCTTGTTCCAAAGAAGAAGGTGGAGATTAGTGAAGATGATAGAAAGAAATTGCAAGTGAATGACAAAGCCTTGCAAATGCTATTTTGTGCTCTTGGACCGGACATCTACTCCAAAGTGTCCTCAATCACAAGTGCTAAAGAAGTGTGGAACACTCTTGAAACCACATATGAAGGAACAAACGATGTGAAGGAGACAAAGATCGGGATCCTCAATCTTAGTTACGAGAACTTCAAGATTGAGGCTGATGAGATCGTAACAAAGATGTTTGAAGATGTTTGATCGCTTCTCTATCATCGTCAATGGTTTGAAGAGCTTCAGAGAGATCATCCCTGAAGATAAGTTAGTCCGAAAGCTACTCTACTCTCTTCCTGAATCATGGGATAAGAAGAGAACGTCCATCATCGAAGCAAAGAATTTGAAGACCCTAAAGCTTGATGAACTAGACGGTTCTCTCCTCACACATGAGATCATGAAGCAAGGGAGAGAAGAAGAGAAGAGAAAGAAAGAAAGAAAGAAGAGTAGTCAAGAAAGATGTAGAGAAGAAAAAGCAAGGAGTTGCTCTCAAAGCCTTTCTACCACAAGAGGAGAGCACTTCTAGTGGAGAAGATGAATTTGAAGAATTGGCTATGATAGACAAAAGATTCTCAAGGTTCATGAAGTCTAACCGTGGTAGAAAGTTTTCAAGAAGAAAGGACTTCAAGAACAAGAAAAATGAAGAAAAAGAAAAAGACCAACTCATTTGTTATGAGTGCAAGAAGCTGGGCCACATTCGTATCAATTGCCCTCAACTAAAGAAGAAGAGCTTTGAGAAGAAGAAGAAACTCAAGGCTCAAGTAGCAACTTGGAGTGATGATGAGTCATCATCCGAGGATGAGAAGCATGAAGTGTCCAACCTTTGCCTCGTGGCCCTCTAGGAGGAATCTATGGTAAACTCTAACTCATCATCTTTTACTTATGATGAATTATATGGTGCATATGATGAGTTGCAAGAAGTTTACGATGAATTGGTTGAGAGATACAAAGAGTATATTTTGAAAACAAGAAAACTATTTTCGATTTAAAATCTCAAAATGAGTCACTTTCAAAAACCAATTCCGAATTGGAAAATGAAGTTTTATATTTGATAAATCTTTCAAATGATCTTAAAAAGAAAAATCTTGATGTTGAAAAACTTCTTTCCAATTGCCAAGATTGTCACACTAAGGAAGTGGATAATCTTAAAACCTCTCTTGCTATTGGGAAAATGGTTTTAACAAGGGCAGTTCTTCAAAAACCCAAGGGAACCAAGTTTTTAGGAGCTAACGCTTATGGATTCCTAAGGGACTCTCAAAGGCATCCTAGAGCTAAGAGGATTATAAGTGTATGGGTTCCTAAGGAACTTGTAACTTCTAACAATATTGTTGCTATTTCATCTTGGATTCCTAAGGGAACCAAGTTTTTGGGAGCTAACGCTTATGGACCCAAAATGGTTTGGGTACTAAAATCAAAGAACTAATCTTTGTTTGTAGGGGGAGCATTGCTTCAAGGCCAAAGCTTCAAGTCAAAACACATGGTACCTTGATAGTGGATGCTCAAGACACGTGACCGGAGACAAGGGTAGATTCATAGAGCTCAAGCCAAAGCATGGTGGAGTGGTGACTTTCGCTGACAACTCCAAAGGCCACATTGAGGGTATTGGCTCTATTGGTAATCTCTCGTCTATTCTTATTGAAAATGTTTTACTTGTCAATGGTCTAAAACACAATCTTTTGAGCATCACTCAACTTTGTGATAAAGGTTTTGATGT
Source organism: Hibiscus trionum (assembly GCA_030270665.1). NCBI lineage: Eukaryota > Viridiplantae > Streptophyta > Magnoliopsida > Malvales > Malvaceae > Hibiscus > Hibiscus trionum. Next base: position 11,749,248 of record BSYR01000013.1, on the reverse strand, counting down.
TCATTTTGATAAAAATGGGTGTAAAATTGTGAACATTAAAACTAAAGAAATAATGATCATTGGTTATCGCATAGGAAACATTTATATGGTGTATTTAGATGACATACATTCATCTCATGCATGTTTAGTTGCACATGATGAAAATGATGCATGGTTTTGGTATAGGAAACTAGGACATGCTAGCATAAGTGTTTTAGAAAAATTAGTTTCCCAAAATCTAATTAGAGGTTTGCCCAAACTAAAATTTTCATTAGATAAAATATGTGATGCTTGTGCTAAGGGTAAACAAAAGAGAACCTCATTTAAACCCATTAATGATGTTTCGACTAGTAGGGTGTTAAAACTAATCCACATCGATTTATTTGGGCCTATTAGAACTATGAGCTTGGGTGGTAAGTCATATGCATTTGTATTGGTAGATGACTTTTCTAGATACATTTGGGTTCTATTCTTAAGTACTAAGGATGAGGCTTTAGAAAATTTTATTACAATTACAAAAATTACCCAAAATGATCTTGATCTTAAAATTTCACATATTAGAAGTGATCATGGAATCGAGTTTCAAAATATGGGTTTTGAAGATTTTTGTAATGAAAATGGTATTAGCCATAATTTTCGGCCCTCGCACTCCTCAACGGCTTGTTATATTATTAATAGAGTAGGACAATGCATTAGAATAGATAGATAGGACAATGCATTAGAAGAGATAGATAGGACAATGCTTTGTGAAAACAATTTACCTAATTATTTTTGGGCGGAAGCCACTAATACGGCTTGTTATATTATTAATAGAGTAATGATTAGGCCTATTTTAAAGAAAACACCTTATGAGATTTTAAAATCCAAAAAGCCTAACATTAGCTATTTCCACCCTTTTGATTGTAAATGTTTTATTTTAAACAATGGAAGAGACAACTTAGTTAAATTTGATGCTAAAAGTGATGAAGCAATATTTTTGGGTTATTCCCTAAATTCTAAAGCCTACTAGGTATTTAATTAAAGAACTTTGGTTGTAAAAGAGTCTATACATGTTGTTTTCGATGAAAACCTCCTTCAGAGGAAGGAATCTTGTGATGATGATGATGTAAGGATCATTGAAGACATTGATGGAGGACAAACATCAAAGGAGGATGAGATTCCAACTAAAGAAGAGGATGCACAAGATCCACCTCTTGAAGCCTTGAAGGACTTGGCTCTTCAAGAAAAGGAGGTGACATACCCAAGGGAGTTCAACTATGTCAAAAGTGGTGAAATCTTGGGTGATCCATCCAAGGAGATAACTACTAGATCCTCTCTCAAACTTATGAATCATGTTGCATTTATCTCATGCATAGAGCCTAAAAATATCAAAGAAGAGGGAATTGAGAGAAGTAAAGTATGGACATTAGTTGATAGGCCTAGTAATCAATCTACTATAGGAACTAAGTGGGTATTTAGAAACAGACTAGATGAGAGTGGTAACATAGTGAGAAACAAGGTTAGGCTTGTTGCTCAAGGTTACACTCAAGAAAAGGGAAATGATTTTGATGAAACATATGCACCTGTAGCTAGAATGGAAGCTATTAGGATGCTTCTTGCATTTGCATGCTATCATGATTTCAAGCTTTTTCAAATGGATGTAAAAAGTGCTTTTCTAAATGTTTTATAAATGAAGAAGTGTATGTTGAACAACCACCCGGTTTTGAAGATCCAAACTTTCCAAACCATGTTTTTAAACTAACAAAAGCTTTATATGGTTTGAAACAAGCTCCTAGAGCTTGGTATGAAATACTTTCAAACTTTTTAATTGAAAATTGTTTTTAAAAAGGCAAGGTGGATACTACATTTTCATTAAAAGATATGGCAATGACATCTTACTAGTTCAAATATATGTTGATGATATTATTTTTTGTTCTACTAATGAATTTTATTGCCAAGAATTTTCTAAGCTAATGTAAGGTAAGTTTAAGATGAGCATGATGGGAGAGCTCTCTTTTTTCTTGGGGTTCCAAATCAAGCAAAGGAAAGATGACACATCCATTAATCAAGCCAAATACATCAGGGATATGTTCAAGAAGTTTGGCTTAGAGAATGTGAAGCCTCAAGCCACTCCTATGAGCTCATCAATTAAGCTTGACAGGGATGAAGGAGTTAAGTGTGTTGATTCTAAGCTTTATCGTTCTATGATTGGATCTTTGCTTTACCTTACCGCAAGTAGACCCGATATCATGTTTAGTGTTTTCTTGTGTGCTAGGTTTCAAGCTAGTCCTATAGAATCACACCTAGTTGCCATTAAGAGAATCTTTAGATACCTTAGAGATACACCTTGTTTAGGTCTTTGGTATCCTAGAGACTCTTCCTTTGACCTTCATGCCTTCTCCAATGCAGATTATGGGGGATGTAAGATATATAGGAAAAGTTCCTCCGAAACATGTCAATTCTTAGGTAGTATGCTCGTATCTTGGTTCTCTAAGAAACAAAATATCATAGCCTTATCTACCATTGAAGAGGAGCACATATCCTTAGGGAGTTGTTGTGCTCAAGTTCTTTGGATGAAACAACAACTCTTAGATTATGGTGTTCAAGTAGATACCATACCCCTTAAGTGTGACAACACTAGTGCCATTTGTCTCACTAAGAATCACATCCAACACTCTAGAACCAAACATATAGAAATTAGACATCATTTCATTAGAGATCATGTCTTGAAAAATGATGTAGTTCTAGAATATGTTGATACCTTGAACCAATTAGCGGATATATTTACCAAACCTTTAGATAAAAAACGTTTTTGGACCCTTAAGAGAGAGTTAAGTTTAACTAGCCTTCCTTAACCCTTTTAGGTCTCAAATGGCCAAAAATGTGCTTGAAATTAATTGATGCTTATGCTTATGTTGATTTGACTTCTTTTGCATCTATGCTTGTTGTTAGGGGGAGTATGCATCAGTTTTAGTCATTAAATCTTGCTCATATATCATTCACATGCATTTAGGGTCGTTCAAAGTGGAATTTTTGAACTTAAAACTGTCCAAAATGTATTTTCTGATAATGACGTATCGATGCAACTACAAGAGTATCGATACGGGTTCGTCAACGGGAAGTGATACAGTTCAAACTGTATCGATACGGTCACGTATATCGATATAATATTAAAAATTAATTTAAAATTAGGGCAAGGCGTATCGATACGCTCTACAAGCGTACCGATACAGTTTCAGTGGAAACTTAAAATCCGGCTTTTAAATGAGAAATCACTTTTACATTAAAACCTCCCCTCTTTTTCTCTCAAAACCCTAGGCGTAAATACCTATAACCCCCCCCCTCAATCTCTCTAATTCTTCTCATCAAACCTAAAATCAATTGAGGGTTTTTCATCAACACATCAATGATAAGCTTTGTTAGCAATCTAGTGCATTCCCATCTCATCATTCATCCATTCTCCATAACTCAAGGTATAAACCAGTTTCTTTTCTTTTTAATTTTCGTTTAATTTCGTTGGTTGTTTTCAATTGATTTTTGTATAAAATGTATACATATATTATGGGTTTTCAAGTTTTTGCAAAAATCATTAAAATCTGAATTTTTTTATTCGAATATAAAATTATACGGTATATTTTTCAAATCTATTTTTCAAAATTCTTTTCACCAAAAAATTCTTTTATACTTGTATATATTTTTAACCTATAAAATATAGTGTTTTTAGCAATACCTTGAATTATTGGAATTTATCTTTGGATTGAATGTGATGGTAATTGTATACATGTTCGAATTGTTTTTGACACGCGTCGTAACGTGTCAAGAATAATTTCCTTCTTCCAAATAAATAAATCAAGGAATTAAATTAAGTATAGATAGGGAAGTGGGAGTCGAACCCACAAGGACTTGGACTTTCCTTGTTACGCCTTTGACGTTTATGAACCAAGAGATGATGGAATTGAATTTGTGTGATTTGGGGGGTTGCAATAAAATAATTTAAGAGAGCAAGAAGATTGGTTTAAAGATTTAAAACTAACAATAGAGATATTCAGCCTTGGCTAAGCTTTGACTTGTTCTACTCGGTTCATTGGTAGAGATTTTAATTTCGAAAAACTTGTTGGCGAAATTACTTCAAGGTCAACCCTTAAAATTTCTTTGTAAACTGAATTTCCAAAATCAATTTTTGGTTTTAGTTTTGATAATTTGTCTAAACCAACTCAATGTTTGAGAAAACAAATTATTTAAGCTCGTAACCAACTCGAAAAGTTATTTATATAAAAACGATTCGATCTCAATTTCCCTTAGTAATCTATTTACTAAGTGTGTTCCCTGGAAGTCAGATTTGTTTCAATAACCGATCCTCCCTCCCACTTGATAGATCAAAACAATTGTTTTTCTCCAAAGTCAATCTTTGGGTTTAAAAATCATTTTGATTTAGAAAATAAAGAATGAAGAAATCGAGAGAAGTTTCCGAAATATTTGAAGCATACTTTCAAACCTCGCATTGAGAACACGTCATTGCAAAAGCCTTCGGCTTATGAAGATCTAGCCGAGAATGGTTATCAAATTAATCATGCTCTACATTGAAGAAATAATCAAAAGAAAAATAAGAAAAGAACTTTAAGGGGAAAAAACTAAGAAGAGAAGAATTTCCAAGATGAAGATGAAATGATATTCAATTGATGATGAAGTTTTTACCCAAGAGGGGTATTTATAGTACTTCAAATAACCTAAAAATACTAAGAGATAAAAACGTAAAATACAAAAGATAATTCTAAAAAGGTAATTAAAAAGATAAATTCCCAAGTTTAAATTTAAAACTCAAAAAATCCGAAGATAAGCTATCTGATAAGCGGCCTTATAAGCTATCACTGCTGCTGACGTCAGCTTCTAGAAGACGCTGACATGGCGCCCAGTCAGTATTCATGCCCTGATTCATGCCCATGAAGTTGCCCATGACTCCAGCATTTTCTACAGTATTCCAGCTTATTTTCAGCATCACGTTCCCTGCATGAAAACAACATAAAACATCCCAGTTATGTCCCTCAAACTTATATTTAATCGAAATAAGGACCAAAAACACAACCAAAATAAATACCCATCAAATTCCCCCTCACTTATTCGATGCTTGTCCTCAAGTGTCTCAAAATTAAACAAACCTAAGCTCAAGTTGTCATCCTTAATTTCACGAAGTCTCAAAGTTTCCGATATGATTAAGCATCTAAACATGAAAGAAAATAAGGAGCAAATAGATAAATGGAAAGATTTAGAAATTTAAGCAAAAGCGACATTCCAATACCCTACTAACATCAATGATGCAAACAAAGTACCCTCACAAGGAATCGTTCATGTCACTCAAAGTGTTTAAGGGTAGAGAAAATCACTCGAGCCAAAACTAATTAGAGCATTACCATATGCTTGTGGTTAAATCTAATCTCCACTACTAAGTATAAATGTGATGCAAAAATCAAGAGGTCTTAAAAAGGGTTGTAATAGGGCTAAGGTTTGGGTAGGATAAAGGCTGAAAAATAGGGTTTAAAATTCAAGACAAAATTCATCCTAAAAATTTATTCGAAACTGCCTTTTTTCCATTAGAATCAAAACTATTCTTCAGTATTTTTTTGAACTGCACTGCTATTTTTTCTGCTCTTTTTTACTACATATTCGAATAATTTTCTGTAAAGTTTTTTGTCTGCACTGCATATTCGATATAGTTTCTACACAGTCTCTTTTTTTTTCTGCACAGTGTTTTCTGCTCTATTGGACTGCATGATTCGAATCTGTTTTTTAAGACAATTTTGTCTTGAAAAAGGGACAAAAATAATAGAAATAATAAGAAAACGGATTAGGCTAAAATATGGTGAATCTCAAGAAAAGGGTCAAGGCTCAAAATTGTTTCACTAAGAGAAATTAATCAAAGGGTAGGCAATTTGTTTGGGAAGAGAAAGGGTTAAAACCCAGTGCCTCAATCATATTTAAGCATCATATTCAAATAATGTAATCTCAAAAAGAATTTAAACACAAGTTCTAGAATGCAACTAATTTAGCTAGGCACACTCAAAGAAACAAAGAGCAAAAATAATGCATGCTCATTAGGCTCAAAACTCACAAAAATTGTATTATGTACCTAGGTAAGCATCATGTCAATTAATAGAGAAAGAAATGTCATAAAAAGGATTTTATGGAAAAATTAATCATGCCAAAATCTACGATGCAACCTAAAATTTTCTAACAAGATAGATACAAAATCATACGAAAACAATGAGACAAGGCCAAACTAAGGATTAAACAAGGAACTTAAATTAAATAAAATCAGGAAAACAAGAGAACAACCAAACGGATAAGCAAGAAAAAGAATTTGACCGAAATTCTTACTCCCCCTCACTTAAGTCATTTTGCCCCAAAAATGAACATAAAATAAAGGGTAAACTATATAAATGACCACCATACTATTGCAAAAGTCGCGATTTGACCACCTTACTTTTTTTCGAAGCAATTAAACCATCATACTATTAAATTGGGTGCAATTTGACCACCAGCCGTTAAAGGTTAACGTCAGGGTGACGTGTCACTTGCATTTGTGGCACGTGTCACCACCTGATTGGAGGATGAAAATAAATTTATTTAATTAAATATAAATAATTAAATCCCTCTAATAAGGTAGTGACACGTGTCATCACCTAATTAAATAATTAATTTATTTTATTAAATTAAAATTAGGACTAAATTGAAAGAATGTATAAGTAGTAAAGACCAAATGTGTAATTATACCCTTATTTTTTTAACTGACACGTCACCCTGCCGTTAACCTTTAACGGCTGGTGGTCAAATTGCACCCAATTTAATAGTATGATGGTTTAATTTCTTCGAAAAAAAGTAAGGTGGTCAAATCGCGACTTTTGCAATAGTATGGTGGTCATTTATGTAGTTTACCCTAAAATAAAATACAAAAGAGAGATGGTGAAAATACTCCCTGATCCCAAAAGAGCATGTTCCAGTAGTGGGCTCCGAGTCTGGTGTAGGGAGGGAGGCGAGCTTGCTCCCGAGTTCGGACTATTGTGGTGGTAACGATGGACGATCGGGTGATGAAGGTTGAAGATGAAGTGAGAATGGCGGCTGGTGATATTTGTGTAGTTTAAAAAAAATAAAGAAGAATGGTTTGTTGGAAAGGGACGGCTGGTGATATTTTTTTTGATAAGGGGTGTTTAAAGTTGGGAGGTGGGGTCCACTAAATCTCTAAAAAAAGGTGAGATTGGTTTGTTTGAAAATTGAATTTGTGGATTTTTTTAATTTGACCGAAAAGGAGGGGAGATAAGGGTGGGGTCCACGGGTGATAAAGGGATAAAGTGATTTTTTTAATTTGTTTCCTAGTTCCCAAACAGATTCGAATCAGGGATAATGCGATAAAAAAATTTTGAGTTCTAAAAAATTAAAAATGGGCCCACATAGTCTAGCTGAAAATGATATTTTCTCATGCCTTTATTCGATCTGCCTGCAAATAAAATAAAATAAATTAAAATTAAATTAAATTGAAATAATGGAAATAAAAATAAATTCAAAAAAAATTAAAATCAAGAAATAAATAAAATGGGTTGCCTCTCATCCAGCGATTGTTTATCGTCTCTAGCTTGACGACCTTATTCAAGTGACATGTTTGATTAAACGAATTTCCTCGACTGGACCAACCGGAGCATTGTCATAGTACGGTTTAAGCCATTGACCGTTAACTTTAAATGGCTCTCCGGAATTACTTTTAATTTCCACTGCACCATGTGGAAAAATATTAGTCATTGTATACGGGCCAAGCCACTTTGATCGTAATTTCCCTTTAAAAAGTTTTAATTTAGAGTTAAATAATAAAACATTTTGACCAATATAAAATTATTTAAATGCAATATTACGATCGTGAAAATCTTTATTTTTTTCCTTAAATATTTTTGAACTGTCATAGGCAGTTTTTCGAATTTCTTCCAACTCCTGGATATCGAGTTTATGCATTTCGCCAACTAGATCCATTTCCATGTTGCATTTTTGGACTGCCCAATGCGCGCGGTTCTCCAATTCGACCGGTAAATGGCACGACTTACCAAAAACAAGGAGACATCCCGATAGGAGCCTTATACGTTGTCTGATAGGCCCATAATGCGTCATTCAGCTTAACACTCCAATCCTTTCGATCGGGTTTCACGATCTTTTCAAGAATGATCTTAATTTTGCGGTTTGATACCTCCGCCTGACCATTCGTTTGCGGACGGTACGACGTCGCGATGCGTTGGGTGACGCCAATTTTTTTTATTAGTGTGTCGATGACTCGATTGATAAAATGTTTCCCTCTGTCGCATTCAACGCTCTCGGTGTGCCAAACCTGGAAAAAATATAATCTTTCAGAAATTTGACAGTGGTTTTAGCATCATTATTTTTTGTAGCTTTCGCCTCAACCCATCGCGAAACATAATCAACGGCTAATATAATATAAAAATTACCGAATGATGATACAAATGGCCCCATATAATCTATTCCCCACACATCAAATATTTCGCAAACATGAATAGGATTTAGGGGCATTTCATTATGTCGGCTTAAGTTACCAACTCTTTGACACTTATCACGTGATTTGCAAAATAAATATGTGTCACGAAAAATATTTGGCCAATAGAATCCACATTCAAGAATTTTATGAGTTGTCCTTTTAGATCCATAATGTCCACTACATGCATATGAATGACAGAAATTAAGGATAGATTTTACCTCATCTTCGGTTACACATCGTCGTATTACCTGATAGAAATAATGTCTCCAAAGGTAGGGATCATCCCAAATATAGAACCTGGATTCCCTCTTGATTCGGTTAATTTCTGACCGTGGCAAGTCAAGGGGCAATTCACCTGTAGCCAAATAATTCACGATGTCCGCAAACCAAGGTGTTGAAGCTTGCGACATCATCAAATTTTCTTCAGAGAATTCGTCATTAATAGGAGACTTCAAATTGGTCAGTGGGATTCGACAGAGGTGATCGGCCACAAGATTTTCACTCCCCTTCTTGTCCTTTATCTCGAGATCAAACTCCTGAAGGAGTAAAATCCACCGGATCAACCTCGGTTTTGCTTCCTTCTTGCTCATCAAATACCGCAAGGCTGCATGGTCAGAAAAAACAATAATTTTAGTTCCAAGTAAATAAGAGCGGAATTTATCTAAAGCAAAAACTACATCAAACAGATCTTTTTCTGTAGTTAAATAATTGCGTTGCGCTGGATCAAGCATTCTCGATGCATAGGCGATGACATGAGGCTCTCGTCCTTTCCTTTGTCCAAGTACCGCTCCAACACTAAAATTCGAGGCGTCGCACATAATTTCGAACGGCAAGTTCCAATCGGGCAGTTGCACTATTGGCGCAAATACAAGTTTCTCTTTAATTGTATCAAACGATTTCCTGCATTCGGATGTTAATTCGAACTCTACATCTTTCTACAGTAACCGACATAGTGGTTGTGCTATCTTCGAGAAGTCTTTTATAAATCGCATGTAGAAACTTGCATGTCCAAGAAAAGAGAGAATATCCCTCACAATTGTGGGGTATGGGAGTGAGCAGATAATGTTTGTCTTAGCCTTATCAACAGAAATTCCTTCAGAAGATACAATATGTCCTAACACTAAGCATTTATTAACCATGAAGTGACATTTTTCGTAATTGAGTACAAGGTTAAACTCAATGCAACGTTTTAATATATTAGTTAAATTAAGCAAGCACTCACCAAAAGAATTTCCATATACAGTGAAGTCATCCATAAACACTGCAACCCCCTTCTCAACATAATCGAAAAATATACTTACCATACATCATTGGAATGTAGCCGGAGCATTACATAATCCAAACGGCATTCATCGATAGGCGAAGGTTCCGAATGGGCATGTAAACGTGGTCTTCTCTTTGTCTTCAGGGGCTACGGGAATTTCAAAGAAACCTGAAAAACCATCGAGACAACAATAGTGAGATTTACCATCTAATCTTTCAATCATGTGATCAATGTATGGTAAAGGAAAGTGATCTTTTCGGGTTAGAGAATTCAACTTCCTGTAATCTATGCAAATGTTGCTTGTAAAAGTGTCTATCGCAATGTAGTGCAAGTGTACACGACGCAAGTAGTAAAGTGATACGGAAGTATCGGATATCGTCTCCATAGGGACTGGGCTAATAGCTTCACCTTGGATTACTGCACGAAAGAAAAGAGATTTATTTAAGTTGTTGTCACGAGAAAATAAAGAATACTTAAATAAAAGAGTAATGGAATCAAGATAGAGAGAATGGGCTGGTATTGAATTTCTCAGTAGTGTAGGTGTTGCAAAGTCTGGGAAAATTTGTTCTGTCGTCGTCCCTGTCGCGGTAGCACCTGTCGCGGCAGTGGTCTATTGTTAGTCGCGGCAACGATTACACAACTCTGTACTTCAAGCTTGGCAAGAATCCCTGTGATGCCTTGGCCTATCCCTAGGTCCAAGTCTGTCGATGAACACGTCTTTGATGATACCTCCCGGCGTGAATCGAAGGATGAACACCGATGTTGTTGAATTCTTCCTTAGCCACTTAACCTCGTCCAATCCCTAGGTCCGAGATAGTTCAACTATAAACTAGAGAACCCGCACTTATTCCTTTCGTATACTTAACTCTCCCGATATTAAGTAAATAGATAACCTCACAATGCTCTCCCAATACTCTTGCAAGATGTTGAAAACCAGAATAAGCGAACTTGAAGTTTATTTTATTGAATAGAAAATTCCTAAAACAAAAGAAATCCTTGCAACTACTTTTGTAACACCCGGGTTTAGGGGTCGGGTGAAAATAATATTTTAATACTATTTGGGCTCGGTTTTATTATTAAAAATGATTCTTTCAAATTTTGAGTTTTAAAATAAATAATTTAAATGAGACAAATTGATTTAATTGCAAGTTGAAGAGCTTTTTAAGGATCAATGAAATAGCCATTTATTAATGGCCTTTTTATACTAGTTAGACTAGTGTATTAGTTACCTTCATAGAGATGTGAGCGGGATAATTTTCTGAGTTCCATGATCAGTTGTAGTAGCTCTCCTAGATGTCATGTGAGCATATTCAAGTACCGAGAAAGACCATGGCAAGTTTTGAAGTTAGTGTGGTAGATCCTATTAGAGAATCAGTGGTATGCCAAGTTGAGCGAACGTGAACTCCGAGTTAAGGAAGATGTTCTCCTAGGACATGTAGATCAGTCGAGTGTGTTATATCTATAGTTCCTAGGTCTAGCATTGTTACTTTCAGAGAATTGTAAATAGTCTTTTGAAGATAGCTGCTCCATTGATAGATTGCTACAGAAGAATGTTCGGTGGTGTGGTTAGATGCGAGACAATGAGCCCTTGAGAAACCGAAAGAAACTTTGAAGAGAGCTTCGACCTTGATCCAGCCTATACTAGAGAAAGAGCTTGTGAACTGTGGTGATGTATTACATGTAGGGTTAGGTTGTGTGCTTATGCAAGACGGAAGATTGTGACTTGTTCATCGAGATAGTTGGAAGACTGTGAGAAGAGTTATCTGACATGAGACATAGAGTTGGTTACAGTTGTATTTGCTTGAAGACTGTAGTATCAAGATTGTGTACCATCCGAAGATAGCCTACGTGATGACCGAAATTCCGAGTTATGTTTGTTGTTAGATTAATAGTAGAGTTGCGAGCTGTGTTTGTCAGATTTAGTTTGCCAAGTGATAGTGTTCTTGTGGCCGAGTCTCATGTTGAATCTATATTGAGTCAGGATGATTGAAGAGAAACGGTTGCAAGACAGATTCTTGGCACCTCATGTGCGAGGCATAGTAGAAGGAAGACCTTCAGAATACAGTTTCAGAGATGATAGAGTTTTGCATTTCAGAGACAGAATAGTTGTACCGACTGACCTAGTGTTTTAAGACGTATTGTGTTGGCCGAAGCACACAGCAGTTTGATTTATTTGCATCTGAGTTGTATGAAGACGTATTGTGGGTTGAAGACGAGCACTTCTGGATTGAGTTGATGAATAATGTGGTGCAGTACGAGAATAGGTGTGTAAATTGCCAGTATATTGAGACCGAGCGTCAGTTTTATTCTAGTTTGTTACATCCGTGGAAAGTTTTTAATGGAAGTAGGTAATAGAGGTCCGGGACTTAAATTAGATTGTTTTTGAAGACGTCTGCATAGTGTTAGGTTAATTGATGAAGTCAGATGATCAGTCAGAGAAAGTTAAGAGTCAAGCGTTCAAACAGTGTGGTATGCGTTGGGAGTCGGGCTAGATCTGTTGTTTATCTGTTACGGTTATCACCAGAGTTAGAAAGAGGGTTGTGATGCGATTTATGAATCTATGATTCAGAAGTGTGAGTTGGATTTGTCCCGTGCTATGTTGTTGAAGAGATTGAGTTGAGTTTTATATTGACATGCCTTGAAAGAACCAATGGGAATCTCGGCATTAGATAGCTATTGTTGTGGGGTAAGTCCACTGAGATTGGTTAGTATGTTGTGGTGAGAAGGAAGTGTGGAGAGACAGTTTCTGTGATTCTTCCTGTCCGATAAATTTCGGGGACGAAATTTCTTAAGTGGGGGAGAGTTGTAACACCCGGGTTTAGGGGTCGGGTGAAAATAATATTTTAATACTATTTGGGCTCGGTTTTATTATTAAAAATGATTCTTTCAAATTTTGAGTTTTAAAATAAATAATTTAAATGGGACAAATTGATTTAATTGCAAGTTGAAGAGCTTTTTAAGGATCAATGAAATAGCCATTTATTAATGGCCTTTTTGGTAATTTACCCATAATTAAATTTAAAACCCCTTTATATTAAGATAAGCATTATCATCATCTTCCTCCCTCCCCAATTATTTCATTCTCACGACAAAGGAGAGAGTTTTCTCCAAGTCACTATTTCATCTCCTTCCTCCCTCGTTTTGGCTCGGTTTTGAAAGAATCAAGTGGGCACCGGTGAAGCATCGGAAGTGAATCCGGGAAATTGAAGACAATTGCTTGCTTGGTCTTGAGCTCGGGAGTTTAGGTGAGTGGTTAAATATTCCTAAATGGTTTTCAAGTGTTGGTTCAAGCATGTGAACTAGGTTGGGATTAGTAGACCCACCTAGAGTTGGGATTAGAGTGGTAGCCTAATCCCAAGCTTTAATTAGAGACTTTGGTTGCACTCTTTAATGGTCGTATATGCCTCGTGTTGAATTGTGATGGTGTTGGTTATATATGTTGTATACATGTATGTTGAGGCATGATGGATGCATTGTTACATGCATGTTGATGATAAATGTGATGGAAATATACATATGACATATGAGGTGATATTTGTGTTATTGAGATGCATGTAGTGTTGACATGTGGAATGTATTAGTATTGGCACTAGTATACTTGGGTACAAATGATCGATCATTAGGATGTTAGTGTGTACACATGAGTCAAAAGTCGCGCGTGGCCTTGGTGGCGTTGAGTCATCAAGGAGGAGTACGGGTACGCTCGGAAATTTATATATATTCTACGTGATGATGAGTGGAATCCCATCCGTAGGGCATGTGGCGATGAGTGGAATCCCGTCCATGCAGGGTCGGTGATGAGTGGAATCCCATCGACGGGCGTGAGGATGAGTGGAATCCCCTCCGCGTGAGATGAGGCGTGAGGATGAGTGGAATCCCCTCCGCGTGAACGGTGATGAGTAGAATCCCACCGCCAGGTAATGGTTGTGTTGTTGGATGTGAGTTCCAACGGTTATCCGTGTATTCGAGTCATAGCTAGGTGCCAATATGGATTGTATTTATGTTGCCATTATATGGTTAATTGTGAGCTAATGAGATTTGTGATGTGTTGCTAACATGGTTTAATATATATGATTTCATGAATTGTGGTATTAAACATGTTGAGCATGACATGACATTGAGTATATGTTCATGCATCATTTTATGATCATGGCTCGTGGGGACCGGAGGTATGAATATGCATTTTATCTCAGTTGTATCTCGTGTTTGGACCCTGCATTGTTGAGGTTGTTTTTAAAGAGCTTACCCTCACTAAGCTTTTATGCTTACGCTCTCTTTTGTTCGACAATGCAGATAACTAGCTTGTGGGTGGCAAGGGCAAGGAAAGGTCTTCAGGTGTTGCTTTTGGTGAGCTCAATGTATGAGTTTTAAGTAATAAAATGTAATAGTTAAGCAATGGGATAGGTGTTATTGATTTAAATGCCTTGTTGTATATTGAAGTGGTGTGGCTCTTGGATGCCTTGTTGAATTGTAAAGCTTGCTTATGATGCATGACTTGTATGCCTACATGTTTTGGTTGCTAAGGCTTGATATCTTAAGTGCTTGAGTGACCATATATGCATAAATTGCTCTTTTGTTAGAATGCCATGTATGAATGCTTTAATCCATGTTTGAGTGATTCCTCTGGCTTAAATATGTGTGTTTACATGCTTGTATATGCTTAGGTGAGTCGAGAATTGCATCTAGAGTCGTGTTTGAGGTCGTTTAGCTTAAAATTGTGGACTTGCAGTGCAGGGCGTATCGATACGCTAAGGGCTGTATCGATACGGCCTTGCTCCTAGAGAACACAAATTTGGCTGGGCGTATCGATACGTGGGGTGTATCGATACGGTCCCAACTCTCTGAAATTCAGGTTAGGCTGGGCGTATCGATACACAAGGGTGTATCGATACCCTCTTAACTCTCTGTAATCTTGGGGAATTGTGGAGTGCATGGCGTATCGATACGGTGTCCAAGCGTATCGATACGGTTCAACCTAGTTGACCAAGTGGTGTTGACCGAGAAGGGCGTATCGATACGCTCAAGGGCTGTATCGATACGGTCTTCTTATGTTGACCATAGGGTGTTGACTTTGGTCAATGTGTATCATACGCTCTGAAGGCGTACCGATACGCTCTGAATAAAAGGGTTAAATGGGTTGTTTTAAGGTGTTGTTTTGGTTGGTCGTTGCTATGGAGTTGTGTTTCCGCTGTCGTGTATCACATAGGACTTAATAAGGCAATTAGACAAGATAAATTAAAAAAAAAAATAGGGTTGCTAACCGAGGGGGAACCTTAACGGGTTTCGCTTCGGTTTTCCCCGTGTGACCCACTCGGACCGGTCATCCGGCCGGACCGGGACGAGGGGGTTACATTTGTTGGTATCAGAGCTTAAGGTTATCGAGACCTTGGACAGGTAAGTGAAGTAAGTTGTGTTTTATGATTGATATGCACGGTGTTTGCTTATCATATAAGCATGTTACTTGTTATCCGCGTATGCTGTGATGTATGATCGTTTGATTGAGAATGTATGTTGTTTGATAGTATGCATAGGTTGCTTGTTTGGCAAGTAAGCCTTGTTATATGCTTGGTTGAGCATGTATGAGTGTTGAATTGTTTGAAGCATGTTTAGTAGAGTCCCATTGCTACTATTACGTGGAAAAAGAGATTTTAAGTGAGGGAATCATACTTGAGCCACTTGGACCTTCTCCTTTGCTAACCCAGTTTGTATGTTAATTTACTGTTGATGTTGTTGCTGATTTTAATTGCTTTTCGGTAAGTAGAAGTCGTAGTTTCTGAAAGGGTGGACGATGTTGAGGGAGTCCATCGCCTTAGTTAGGGAGGTGTGGTCGTACCGAAATTGAGGTACAAATTGTCCGTTTGAGACAGTGTGTATATGGGTTGATTCTTGTGGATGAGGGACGGTGTGATCAACTCTGGCATCAGTTGGTAAGAAGAAGTGAAGGCCTATGAGTGAGGGTCAGAGTAGTTTGATTGTTTTATCGAATGATCCCTTGGTACAATATCAAGTTGTTTCCTCCAGTTGATTCTGAATCCGTATCTCTATACATTGTTAGCAAGTATGCAAGTGGAACATGCCTGGTGAAGTGTTAGTTGGTGACCGTTGGGGTTCGGCCTATGATTTTAATGCAAGACAGCCGGTCAGTGTTCGTGAGTGGGAGCTAGTTTGTGTGATTGGGTCAGTGTACGTCGAGTTGTCTTTAAGGGAGCAGAAGAGATGAAGTCACTTCCGATATAGTTGAGCCGAGAGGGGAGTCTTGAGCTTTGACTCCAGATCGTTTGGTAGGGGTAGAACAAGTCCAGCAAGACTGTTTGTGTATGATCAGAATTGAATCTTGAAGTTACGAGATGCTCTAAGAACAGTTTAGAAGAGTTAGATTTTGTTGAAGAATCAGTCTGAGAACGAGAGGACCGGAGACTATCAGTTGGGTACCTGTGAAGATGCAATTTCCGCGGATTCGTCCTTTTGTGTGTATGAGCATGTAAGAAATTAGATATCTTTGTTGAGACCTTAGATGTAGGGACATCTGTGACTAGCCTTTGGGAGATAGTAGTGATCAAAAAGATGTACAGAAGATGTTGTTGGTGGTTCAGAGTTACTAGTTTCTAGTAGAGGTGAAGTGATCGTCTTCCTACGGTTTTGATGTGCCTTTTGACAAGGTTTGACTTGAAGAGCACAGAGTTAGCGTATACGTTGAGATGAAGAGAGAGTTGCCTTGAAGTTGCAGATTTCTGTGAACTGTAGTAGTAAGTGAAGATGTAAACTTCTTATCGAATGTTGATCCAGTTTAGAGATCAAAGGTTGATTGAGTTTAGTTGACAGACTTGCTTAGCAAGTGTAATGTATTTGATTTTTGAATGAAGATTAGACAGCAGAGTGCTAGAATAGTTTGTGTTTAACTAGAAGTGTTTGCAAGAATTACCCAGTTTGTCTCTGGACAGAAAAGAAGAGCTTATTATTGATACCGTCTCTGAGTTTGCTTCTGCTTTGATTTTTCTGTGTCTTATGGTTCCTGAAAGAATTGAGAGTGTTGAAGAATCAATTATGAGTTTGTTAGACCGTAAGTTCATTAGGCCTAGTACGTCATCTTAGAGTATAACAGTACAATTTGTGAAGAAGAGAGAAGACAATACAAGAACGTGATTAGATTTCAGACAGTCGAAACAAGTGACAGTGAATGATTAGCATCAGTTTTCGAGTGTTAGTGATTTGTTGGTCAGTTAGTGTGTGCTTCAGTCTATTTGATGATTAGCTTGAGATCTGTTTACTACCAGTTGAAAGCAAGAAAAGTTGAAGTACCGAAGACATCTTTAGGGGCAAGATGTGATTACCTTGAGCTCTAAGTTATGTCGTTTTGTTGGACTAGTGTATTAGTTACCTTCATAGAGATGTGAGCGGGATAATTTTCTGAGTTCCATGATCAGTTGTAGTAGCTCTCCTAGATGTCATGTGAGCATATTCAAGTACCGAGAAAGACCATGGCAAGTTTTGAAGTTAGTGTGGTAGATCCTATTAGAGAATCAGTGGTATGCCAAGTTGAGCGAACGTGAACTCCGAGTTAAGGAAGATGTTCTCCTATGACATGTAGATCAGCCGAGTGTGTTATATCTATAGTTCCTAGGTCTAGCATTGTTACTTTCAGAGAATTGTAAATAGTCTTTTGAAGATAGCTGCTCCATTGATAGATTGCTACAGAAGAATGTTCGGTGGTGTGGTTAGATGCGAGACAATGAGCCCTTGAGAAACCGAAAGAAACTTTGAAGAGAGCTTCGACCTTGATCCAGCCTATACTAGAGAAAGAGCTTGTGAACTGTGGTGATGTATTACATGTAGGGTTAGGTTGTGTGCTTATGCAAGACGGAAGATTGTGACTTGTTCATCGAGATAGTTGGAAGACTGTGAGAAGAGTTATCTGACATGAGACATAGAGTTGGTTACAGTTGTATTTGCTTGAAGACTGTAGTATCAAGATTGTGTACCATCCGATGATAGCCTACGTGATGACCGAAATTCCGAGTTATGTTTGTTGTTAGATTAATAGTAGAGTTGCGAGCTGTGTTTGTCAGATTTAGTTTGCCAAGTGATAGTGTTCTTGTGGCCGAGTCTCATGTTGAATCTATATTGAGTCAGGATGATTGAAGAGAAACGGTTGCAAGACAGATTCTTGGCACCTCATGTGCGAGGCATAGTAGAAGGAAGACCTTCAGAATACAGTTTCAGAGATGATAGAGTTTTGCATTTCAGAGACAGAATAGTTGTACCGACTGACCTAGTGTTTTAAGACGTATTGTGTTGGCCGAAGCACACAGCAGTTTGATTTATTTGCATCTGAGTTGTATGAAGACGTATTGTGGGTTGAAGATGAGCACTTCTGGATTGAGTTGATGAATAATGTGGTGCAGTACGAGAATAGGTGTGTAAATTGCCAGTATATTGAGACCGAGCGTCAGTTTTATTCTAGTTTGTTACATCCGTGGAAAGTTTTTAATGGAAGTAGGTAATAGAGGTCCGGGACTTAAATTAGATTGTTTTTGAAGACGTCTGCATAGTGTTAGGTTAATTGATGAAGTCAGATGATCAGTCAGAGAAAGTTAAGAGTCAAGCGTTCAAACAGTGTGGTATGCGTTGGGAGTCGGGCTAGATCTGTTGTTTATCTGTTACGGTTATCACCAGAGTTAGAAAGAGGGTTGTGATGCGATTTATGAATCTATGATTCAGAAGTGTGAGTTGGATTTGTCCCGTGCTATGTTGTTGAAGAGATTGAGTTGAGTTTTATATTGACATGCCTTGAAAGAACCAATGGGAATCTCGGCATTAGATAGCTATTGTTGTGGGGTAAGTCCACTGAGATTGGTTAGTATGTTGTGGTGAGAAGGAAGTGTGGAGAGACAGTTTCTGTGATTCTTCCTGTCCGATAAATTTCGGGGACGAAATTTCTTAAGTGGGGGAGAGTTGTAACACCCGGGTTTAGGGGTCGGGTGAAAATAATATTTTAATACTATTTGGGCTCGGTTTTATTATTAAAAATGATTCTTTCAAATTTTGAGTTTTAAAATAAATAATTTAAATGGGACAAATTGATTTAATTGCAAGTTGAAGAGCTTTTTAAGGATCAATGAAATAGCCATTTATTAATGGCCTTTTTGGTAATTTACCCATAATTAAATTTAAAACCCCTTTATATTAAGATAAGCATTATCATCATCTTCCTCCCTCCCCAATTATTTCATTCTCACGACAAAGGAGAGAGTTTTCTCCAAGTCACTATTTCATCTCCTTCCTCCCTCGTTTTGGCTCGGTTTTGAAAGAATCAAGTGGGCACCGGTGAAGCATCGGAAGTGAATCCGGGAAATTGAAGACAATTGCTTGCTTGGTCTTGAGCTCGGGAGTTTAGGTGAGTGGTTAAATATTCCTAAATGGTTTTCAAGTGTTGGTTCAAGCATGTGAACTAGGTTGGGATTAGTAGACCCACCTAGAGTTGGGATTAGAGTGGTAGCCTAATCCCAAGCTTTAATTAGAGACTTTGGTTGCACTCTTTAATGGTCGTATATGCCTCGTGTTGAATTGTGATGGTGTTGGTTATATATGTTGTATACATGTATGTTGAGGCATGATGGATGCATTGTTACATGCATGTTGATGATAAATGTGATGGAAATATACATATGACATATGAGGTGATATTTGTGTTATTGAGATGCATGTAGTGTTGACATGTGGAATGTATTAGTATTGGCACTAGTATACTTGGGTACAAATGATCGATCATTAGGATGTTAGTGTGTACACATGAGTCAAAAGTCGCGCGTGGCCTTGGTGGCGTTGAGTCATCAAGGAGGAGTACGGGTACGCTCGGAAATTTATATATATTCTACGTGATGATGAGTGGAATCCCATCCGTAGGGCATGTGGCGATGAGTGGAATCCCGTCCATGCAGGGTCGGTGATGAGTGGAATCCCATCGACGGGCGTGAGGATGAGTGGAATCCCCTCCGCGTGAGATGAGGCGTGAGGATGAGTGGAATCCCCTCCGCGTGAACGGTGATGAGTAGAATCCCACCGCCAGGTAATGGTTGTGTTGTTGGATGTGAGTTCCAACGGTTATCCGTGTATTCGAGTCATAGCTAGGTGCCAATATGGATTGTATTTATGTTGCCATTATATGGTTAATTGTGAGCTAATGAGATTTGTGATGTGTTGCTAACATGGTTTAATATATATGATTTCATGAATTGTGGTATTAAACATGTTGAGCATGACATGACATTGAGTATATGTTCATGCATCATTTTATGATCATGGCTCGTGGGGACCGGAGGTATGAATATGCATTTTATCTCAGTTGTATCTCGTGTTTGGACCCTGCATTGTTGAGGTTGTTTTTAAAGAGCTTACCCTCACTAAGCTTTTATGCTTACGCTCTCTTTTGTTCGACAATGCAGATAACTAGCTTGTGGGTGGCAAGGGCAAGGAAAGGTCTTCAGGTGTTGCTTTTGGTGAGCTCAATGTATGAGTTTTAAGTAATAAAATGTAATAGTTAAGCAATGGGATAGGTGTTATTGATTTAAATGCCTTGTTGTATGTTGAAGTGGTGTGGCTCTTGGATGCCTTGTTGAATTGTAAAGCTTGCTTATGATGCATGACTTGTATGCCTACATGTTTTGGTTGCTAAGGCTTGATATCTTAAGTGCTTGAGTGACCATATATGCATAAATTGCTCTTTTGTTAGAATGCCATGTATGAATGCTTTAATCCATGTTTGAGTGATTCCTCTGGCTTAAATATGTGTGTTTACATGCTTGTATATGCTTAGGTGAGTCGAGAATTGCATCTAGAGTCGTGTTTGAGGTCGTTTAGCTTAAAATTGTGGACTTGCAGTGCAGGGCGTATCGATACGCTAAGGGCTGTATCGATACGGCCTTGCTCTTAGAGAACACAAATTTGGCTGGGCGTATCGATACGTGGGGTGTATCGATACGGTCCCAACTCTCTGAAATTCAGGTTAGGCTGGGCGTATCGATACACAAGGGTGTATCGATACCCTCTTAACTCTCTGTAATCTTGGGGAATTGTGGAGTGCATGGCGTATCGATACGGTGTCCAAGCGTATCGATACGGTTCAACCTAGTTGACCAAGTGGTGTTGACCGAGAAGGGCGTATCGATACGCTCAAGGGCTGTATCGATACGGTCTTCTTATGTTGACCATAGGGTGTTGACTTTGGTCAATGTGTATCGATACGCTCTGAAGGCGTACCGATACGCTCTGAATAAAAGGGTTAAATGGGTTGTTTTAAGGTGTTGTTTTGGTTGGTCGTTGCTATGGAGTTGTGTTTCCGCTGTCGTGTATCACATAGGACTTAATAAGGCAATTAGACAAGATAAATTAAAAAAAAATAGGGTTGCTAACCGAGGGGGAACCTTAACGGGTTTCGCTTCGGTTTTCCCCGTGTGACCCACTCGGACCGGTCATCCGGCCGGACCGGGACGAGGGGGTTACATTTGTTGGTATCAGAGCTTAAGGTTATCGAGACCTTGGACAGGTAAGTGAAGTAAGTTGTGTTTTATGATTGATATGCACGGTGTTTGCTTATCATATAAGCATGTTACTTGTTATCCGCGTATGCTGTGATGTATGATCGTTTGATTGAGAATGTATGTTGTTTGATAGTATGCATAGGTTGCTTGTTTGGCAAGTAAGCCTTGTTATATGCTTGGTTGAGCATGTATGAGTGTTGAATTGTTTGAAGCATGTTTAGTAGAGTCCCATTGCTACTATTACGTCGAAAAAGAGATTTTAAGTGAGGGAATCATACTTGAGCCACTTGGACCTTCTCCTTTGCTAACCCAATTTGTATGTTAATTTACTGTTGATGTTGTTGCTGATTTTAATTGCTTTTCGGTAAGTAGAAGTCGTAGTTTCTGAAAGGGTGGACGATGTTGAGGGAGTCCATCGCCTTAGTTAGGGAGGTGTGGTCGTACCGAAATTGAGGTACAAATTGTCCGTTTGAGACAGTGTGTATATGGGTTGATTCTTGTGGATGAGGGACGGTGTGATCAACTCTGGCATCAGTTGGTAAGAAGAAGTGAAGGCCTATGAGTGAGGGTCAGAGTAGTTTGATTGTTTTATCGAATGATCCCTTGGTACAATATCAAGTTGTTTCCTCCAGTTGATTCTGAATCCGTATCTCTATACATTGTTAGCAAGTATGCAAGTGGAACATGCCTGGTGAAGTGTTAGTTGGTGACCGTTGGGGTTCGGCCTATGATTTTAATGCAAGACAGCCGGTCAGTGTTCGTGAGTGGGAGCTAGTTTGTGTGATTGGGTCAGTGTACGTCGAGTTGTCTTTAAGGGAGCAGAAGAGATGAAGTCACTTCCGATATAGTTGAGCCGAGAGGGGAGTCTTGAGCTTTGACTCCAGATCGTTTGGTAGGGGTAGAACAAGTCCAGCAAGATTGTTTGTGTATGATCAGAATTGAATCTTGAAGTTACGAGATGCTCTAAGAACAGTTTAGAAGAGTTAGATTTTGTTGAAGAATTAGTCTGAGAACGAGAGGACCGGAGACTATCAGTTGGGTACCTGTGAAGATGCAATTTCCGCGGATTCGTCCTTTTGTGTGTATGAGCATGTAAGAAATTAGATATCTTTGTTGAGACCTTAGATGTAGGGACATCTGTGACTAGCCTTTGGGAGATAGTAGTGATCAAAAAGATGTACAGAAGATGTTGTTGGTGGTTCAGAGTTACTAGTTTCTAGTAGAGGTGAAGTGATCGTCTTCCTACGGTTTTGATGTGCCTTTTGACAAGGTTTGACTTGAAGAGCACAGAGTTAGCGTATACGTTGAGATGAAGAGAGAGTTGCCTTGAAGTTGCAGATTTCTGTGAACTGTAGTAGTAAGTGAAGATGTAAACTTCTTATCGAATGTTGATCCAGTTTAGAGATCAAAGGTTGATTGAGTTTAGTTGACAGACTTGCTTAGCAAGTGTAATGTATTTGATTTTTGAATGAAGATTAGACAGCAGAATGCTAGAATAGTTTGTGTTTAACTAGAAGTGTTTGCAAGAATTACCCAGTTTGTCTCTTGACAGAAAAGAAGAGCTTATTATTGATACCGTCTCTGAGTTTGCTTCTGCTTTGATTTTTCTGTGTCTTATGGTTCCTGAAAGAATTGAGAGTGTTGAAGAATCAATTATGAGTTTGTTAGACCGTAAGTTCATTAGGCCTAGTACGTCATCTTAGAGTATAACAGTACAATTTGTGAAGAAGAGAGAAGACAATACAAGAACGTGATTAGATTTCAGACAGTCGAAACAAGTGACAGTGAATGATTAGCATCAGTTTTCGAGTGTTAGTGATTTGTTGGTCAGTTAGTGTGTGCTTCAGTCTATTTGATGATTAGCTTGAGATCTGTTTACTACCAGTTGAAAGCAAGAAAAGTTGAAGTACCGAAGACATCTTTAGGGGCAAGATGTGATTACCTTGAGCTCTAAGTTATGTCGTTTTGTTGGACTAGTGTATTAGTTACCTTCATAGAGATGTGAGCGGGATAATTTTCTGAGTTCCATGATCAGTTGTAGTAGCTCTCCTAGATGTCATGTGAGCATATTCAAGTACCGAGAAAGACCATGGCAAGTTTTGAAGTTAGTGTGGTAGATCCTATTAGAGAATCAGTGGTATGCCAAGTTGAGCGAACGTGAACTCCGAGTTAAGGAAGATGTTCTCCTATGACATGTAGATCAGCCGAGTGTGTTATATCTATAGTTCCTAGGTCTAGCATTGTTACTTTCAGAGAATTGTAAATAGTCTTTTGAAGATAGCTGCTCCATTGATAGATTGCTACAGAAGAATGTTCGGTGGTGTGGTTAGATGCGAGACAATGAGCCCTTGAGAAACCGAAAGAAACTTTGAAGAGAGCTTCGACCTTGATCCAGCCTATACTAGAGAAAGAGCTTGTGAACTGTGGTGATGTATTACATGTAGGGTTAGGTTGTGTGCTTATGCAAGACGGAAGATTGTGACTTGTTCATCGAGTTGGAAGACTGTGAGAAGAGTTATCTGACATGAGACATAGAGTTGGTTACAGTTGTATTTGCTTGAAGACTGTAGTATCAAGATTGTGTACCATCCGAAGATAGCCTACGTGATGACCGAAATTCCGAGTTATGTTTGTTGTTAGATTAATAGTAGAGTTGCGAGCTGTGTTTGTCAGATTTAGTTTGCCAAGTGATAGTGTTCTTGTGGCCGAGTCTCATGTTGAATCTATATTGAGTCAGGATGATTGAAGAGAAACGGTTGCAAGACAGATTCTTGGCACCTCATGTGCGAGGCATAGTAGAAGGAAGACCTTCAGAATACAGTTTCAGAGATGATAGAGTTTTGCATTTCAGAGACAGAATAGTTGTACCGACTGACCTAGTGTTTTAAGACGTATTGTGTTGGCCGAAGCACACAGCAGTTTGATTTATTTGCATCTGAGTTGTATGAAGACGTATTGTGGGTTGAAGATGAGCACTTCTGGATTGAGTTGATGAATAATGTGGTGCAGTACGAGAATAGGTGTGTAAATTGCCAGTATATTGAGACCGAGCGTCAGTTTTATTCTAGTTTGTTACATCCGTGGAAAGTTTTTAATGGAAGTAGGTAATAGAGGTCCGGGACTTAAATTAGATTGTTTTTGAAGACGTCTGCATAGTGTTAGGTTAATTGATGAAGTCAGATGATCAGTCAGAGAAAGTTAAGAGTCAAGCGTTCAAACAGTGTGGTATGCGTTGGGAGTCGGGCTAGATCTGTTGTTTATCTGTTACGGTTATCACCAGAGTTAGAAAGAGGGTTGTGATGCGATTTATGAATCTATGATTCAGAAGTGTGAGTTGGATTTGTCCCGTGCTATGTTGTTGAAGAGATTGAGTTGAGTTTTATATTGACATGCCTTGAAAGAACCAATGGGAATCTCAGCATTAGATAGCTATTGTTGTGGGGTAAGTCCACTGAGATTGGTTAGTATGTTGTGGTGAGAAGGAAGTGTGGAGAGACAGTTTCTGTGATTCTTCCTGTCCGATAAATTTCGGGGACGAAATTTCTTAAGTGGGGGAGAGTTGTAACACCCGGGTTTAGGGGTCGGGTGAAAATAATATTTTAATACTATTTAGGCTCGGTTTTATTATTAAAAATGATTCTTTCAAATTTTGAGTTTTAAAATAAATAATTTAAATGGGACAAATTGATTTAATTGCAAGTTGAAGAGGTTTTTAAGGATCAATGAAATAGCCATTTATTAATGGCCTTTTTGGTAATTTACCCATAATTAAATTTAAAACCCCTTTATATTAAGATAAGCATTATCATCATCTTCCTCCCTCCCCAATTATTTCATTCTCACGACAAAGGAGAGAGTTTTCTCCAAGTCACTATTTCATCTCCTTCCTCCCTCGTTTTGGCTCGGTTTTGAAAGAATCAAGTGGGCACCGGTGAAGCATCGGAAGTGAATCCGGGAAATTGAAGACAATTGCTTGCTTGGTCTTGAGCTCGGGAGTTTAGGTGAGTGGTTAAATATTCCTAAATGGTTTTCAAGTGTTGGTTCAAGCATGTGAACTAGGTTGGGATTAGTAGACCCACCTAGAGTTGGGATTAGAGTGGTAGCCTAATCCCAAGCTTTAATTAGAGACTTTGGTTGCACTCTTTAATGGTCGTATATGCCTCGTGTTGAATTGTGATGGTGTTGGTTATATATGTTGTATACATGTATGTTGAGGCATGATGGATGCATTGTTGCATGCATGTTGATGATAAATGTGATGGAAATATACATATGACATATGAGGTGATATTTGTGTTATTGAGATGCATGTAGTGTTGACATGTGGAATGTATTAGTATTGGCACTAGTATACTTGGGTACAAATGATCGATCATTAGGATGTTAGTGTGTACACATGAGTCAAAAGTCGCGCGTGGCCTTGGTGGCGTTGAGTCATCAAGGAGGAGTACGGGTACGCTCGGAAATTTATATATATTCTACGTGATGATGAGTGGAATCCCATCCGTAGGGCATGTGGCGATGAGTGGAATCCCGTCCATGCAGGGTCGGTGATGAGTGGAATCCCATCGACGGGCGTGAGGATGAGTGGAATCCCCTCCGCGTGAGATGAGGCGTGAGGATGAGTGGAATCCCTTCCGCGTGAACGGTGATGAGTGGAATCCCACCGCCAGGTAATGGTTGTGTTGTTGGATGTGAGTTCCAACGGTTATCCGTGTATTCGAGTCATAGCTAGGTGCCAATATGGATTGTATTTATGTTGCCATTATATGGTTAATTGTGAGCTAATGAGATTTGTGATGTGTTGCTAACATGGTTTAATATATATGATTTCATGAATTGTGGTATTAAACATGTTGAGCATGACATGACATTGAGTATATGTTCATGCATCATTTTATGATCATGGCTCGTGGGGACCGGAGGTATGAATATGCATTTTATCTCAGTTGTATCTCGTGTTTGGACCCTGCATTGTTGAGGTTGTTTTTAAAGAGCTTACCCTCACTAAGCTTTTATGCTTACGCTCTCTTTTGTTCGACAATGCAGATAACTAGCTTGTGGGTGGCAAGGGCAAGGAAAGGTCTTCAGGTGTTGCTTTTGGTGAGCTCAATGTATGAGTTTTAAGTAATAAAATGTAATAGTTAAGCAATGGGATAGGTGTTATTGATTTAAATGCCTTGTTGTTTGTTGAAGTGGTGTGGCTCTTGGATTCCTTGTTGAATTGTAAAGCTTGCTTATGATGCATGACTTGTATGCCTACATGTTTTGGTTGCTAAGGCTTGATATCTTAAGTGCTTGAGTGACCATATATGCATAAATTGCTCTTTTGTTAGAATGCCATGTATGAATGCTTTAATCCATGTTTGAGTGATTCCTCTGGCTTAAATATGTGTGTTTACATGCTTGTATATGCTTAGGTGAGTTGAGAATTGCATCTAGAGTCGTGTTTGAGGTCGTTTAGCTTAAAATTGTGGACTTGCAGTGCAGGGCGTATCGATACGCTAAGGGCTGTATCGATACGGCCTTGCTCTTAGAGAACACAAATTTGGCTGGGCGTATCGATACGTGGGGTGTATCGATACGGTCCCAACTCTCTGAAATTCAGGTTAGGCTGGGCGTATCGATACACAAGGGTGTATCGATACCCTCTTAACTCTCTGTAATCTTGGGGAATTGTGGAGTGCATGGCGTATCGATACGGTGTCCAAGCGTATCGATACGGTTCAACCTAGTTTACCAAGTGGTGTTGACCGAGAAGGGCGTATCGATACGCTCAAGGGCTGTATCGATACGGTCTTCTTATGTTGACCATAGGGTGTTGACTTTGGTCAATGTGTATCGATACGCTCTGAAGGCGTACCGATACGCTCTGAATAAAAGGGTTAAATGGGTTGTTTTAAGGTGCTGTTTTGGTTGGTCGTTGCTATGGAGTTGTGTTTCCGCTGTCGTGTATCACATAGGACTTAATAAGGCAATTAGACAAGATAAATTAAAAAAAATAGGGTTGCTAACCGAGGGGGAACCTTAACGGGTTTCGCTTCGGTTTTCCCCGTGTGACCCACTCGGACCGGTCATCCGGCCGGACCGGGACGAGGGGGTTACAACTTTACAAATCAACCCGTAATCCTAGAGGAAGTTTAGAACATGTTGAGAAGGGGAAAACGGCTAGGGTTTGGGAAGAAGGCTAGAGGTGAAGATGATGTCCTCTTCTAGGTCGAATTACATGCCTTTATATAGGCCTTGGGTTCAAGTTTTCTAATATGGCAAGAATACAAGTTTAAATTAAAGTACAACTCTATTAAAGACTAAATCTTCAGAGCATAAGTCTTTAATTCGTCCTTCCTTCTTGCTTGGAGTTTCTTCCTTGAACTTTGGGCTTGGCCTTCATTCTGATCTAGGGCTTGGAAAAATATATGGGTGCTCTACGACGGATGGGCTTAATTTTCTCTTTCTATCACGGCCCACTTTGCTTCTTCTCCTCAATACTGTTGTCGTCATTGGCTGCCACGGTAGCGACCATGCCAGCATCGTCCTCCTCGTCTACATATCCAGTTCCAACTTTTCTGCATCACTGCCCAGCGCCTGCTTCTCCATCTGCTACAGCAGCTACCTGCAAAAGCAACCAATTTCAGTAAAAACTGTGCCATTTAATATATTTGTGATGTATAACTGAAATCTAACCTAAATGCAATGAATTATGCTTGAATGCAGCAGAAATACGGGTTAAATAGGGGATAAATTATAGAACTTTTACACACTCAACATACCCCCAAACTCAAGTTTTTTGCTTTCCCTCAAGCAATTCAGTCCTAAAAGAAAAACAAAATATTTTTGTTTGGCTTAAAACAGTGAACTTTTCCTTACCTATCATTCATTCCCTATTGTGAGCAACATCTTGTCGAATAATTCAGGATTCATCCGGAACGTTGCTATAATCCTCGTGCAGTGTGTGCATGCTTATGAACAATTATATGCCAAGACTCCCTTAATTTCACTAGAATAGTTAAGCCTCTAACTTGAATTTTTATGCCAATTTCATCTTTTTGGAGGCAATTCTTAGGCTCCTTTAGTTTTTATTCAGACTTGATTTTATTTTCTCAAGCTTAAGTTTGACTAGAGCCGGTTTCGGGCACCTCTAGCTAACTTCCTAGAGCCGGTTTCGGGCATCTCTAGGTGTATTGAGTCTATTTTTCTTAACTTCTTTTCCTAGAGCCAATGTTAGGTGTAACCCCCTTAGCCCGGCCTAGACGGTTGACCTGAACTACGAAGATTACACGGGGAAAACCAAAGTCAACCCGAAAGTCAACCCGAAAGTCAACCTTGATTAACGACCCTTTTTTTTAATCTTATCTAGATGCTCATTAAACTTAAGCGTACTCTTGAGAAAAGCATACTTGAAAATCACAGCGATCGGAAAGCAATAAGGGACTCAATTGCACAACGTACAAATTTAAGGACCAAAATGTAAATTCTGGAAAGATGGAAGACTTAGCTGATTTTTAAGTTACCAAAATCAAATTAGTCATATTACATGCTTCCCTGTCAAATTTCACCTCAAACGAACATCTCAAACTCAAACAATTGCAAATACAAAATTCAGGACTAAAACGTAAAGCTTGCAAACCTTAAACCATTCAAATCAGTGTCCAACGGTCTAGTGTTTCGGAACGGGGGTTGACCGTTCCGAAACGTGGGTTCGTTTCGAGACTTGTACCGAAATAGGGCTTGGCAGTGGCAAAAGCGTTTCGGAACGGCCTCTACCCGTTTCGATACACGAAGGCCATTACAGGCCCCCGTTTCGAAACGTTAGTGCCCGTTCCGATACGGACTGCCCAGAAAGTGCAGATTTTGCTGGTTTAACATACATATAATCACTCAAGTACATCCTAATGACTTCCTAATCATGCGAACAAGTCATCATACATATTAGGTACATGTTTGCATCATCAAAACACGATCATGGCATCAATTAGGAAAATTCACAAGACTATAGGCATGCATCCTAATGTCCAAAGCAAACAACCATCAAAACATCAAAGCAAGCACCAAAATGGCCATTTACATATCCAAAGCATTTAAGGCATCATGCCACAACTAGGGAGTCCAAAACATCTCCCAAAAACACAACCTAGGTTCCCATTGCCAAATATCAAAATCTAATAATTGTTGTAAAATAGTCACCATACATGAGCTTAGCTTTCCCTTGGATTCTTAGCCTCCTTGCTGCCCACAAACACCTCAATTATCTGCATTATTGGTTCAAGAAAGAGAGCGTAAGCACAAATGCTTAGTGAGGTATGCTCTAAAGAAACAACATAATAACGCACTTTATAAAAACACTTTCCATAATGCCTTTAACACTTAAACATCATTATTCAAGCAACAATGTATTCACAACAAGCATCTCATGCTTCAATATCATTAACATGTCATATTGGCTTCCAAGTGATAAACCATAACCTTTTACAACATAAAACACAATCGGATACGCGGATTACAAGCGTTGTCCCATACGCTTCATACACACTATCGAACACACAACGTGGAGTTTACCGGTACAATCACAACCCCTCAACACCCGTGATGGAGTTTAACGGTACAATCACAACCCCTCCACATCACTCATCGGTAGTTGTATAACACCACTAACGAGAACACGAGACACACAACACAAGATCCACACATGGACTTTTAACCACCATTGTGATCTTAACCATCTCGTTAGTGTACTTGGATGGAGTTTACGGTACAATTACAACCCCTCAACATCCAAGGCGACTTCATTCACGGTGCACCCAATCCTATAGCCGGCTAACTATATCTGATTCAAGAACTTTAAAACCAACACATCACTTGCCAATATACATCAATTATCATCAATAATCCATTGTTTTAAGCATCCAAATCAAAGCCATTTACAACATGCATCACTATGCATCAATCCACATTTTTGACAAATCAAACCAAGGATCTCTTACCTTGAGCATCCTTCAACAATTGGCTTACATTACCAGCATTAACCATGTTAAACGTGCTTTCAAAAACAGAATTTAAACATGCAATTATCAACAAATGCATCGAACCAATCCATGGCTTATCCAAGAGAGTTTTTCCGAAGACTTACTCTTGAGCTTAGTTAAGTTGATTAGACTTAAACTAAGCTCCCAAACCTTCAAATATTCGATACAAAGCTGGAAATCCAACTCCATTCACCAATTCCGTTTCGCAAGCTTGCCGAAACGCCGTTCAAGCCTCCGGATCAACACCAGAAGGATCCGAAGATGTCTCCCCTATTTTAAACACATCAAAGCAGAGGATTAATGCATCATCATGCATTAAAATCTTCAGCCATTACACCTAAACTCGCTGCTCTCACCAAATCTAACATTTCGGCTACCAAACACAACCGAAATCACCTCCAAACCCTTCCTCAACATAACCCAGCCAAGATCCATCACTTCTAAACATTCTTAGACATTAATTAACATCCAAAAAGAACCTAAACTCGTCCTTATACCTCCAACTATAACAGAACACCAAGATCACCCCAAAAACCACCATTTTCATAAGCAAAAACTTAGGAAAATCAACTTATTTGGGATTGCATTGATTAAACCTCAATTACACATCATTAAACATCCAAAATACATTAAAAAGCCATCTCAAAATAGAGCCCAAACAATCACCACGAATTTCTTTAAGATTTAATCCAAAACTTGAGTTTTAAGCCAAAATCAAGATCACAACATTAAAACCTTGAATAAAACTTAATTTAAGGATTGAGAACTTGAGAATTTCAATAAAGAACTGAGTATTTAGAGGAGAAGAACATCTTTACCTCTAAATGTAGATTTCTCCTTGATTAGAGCCAAAATCCTTGAAAATTCAATAAGCAAATGAAGAGGATTTGATATAGAAAGGATTAGGAATCAATTGATGATTGAAACCTCATCATTTTGTGTGAAAATCAAAAGAAAAGTTGTTGTAGAAATGTATTTGGCTGAGGGAATTTTGAGAGAAAATGAGATGAGAAAGTTTTCAAGAAAGTTAGTTATGAAATCTCAAAATTGATTTTTCCCAACTTCCTTTAATTAATTAAACATTAAATGAATCATTAAAAACTAAGAAAAATCTGGAGAAATCAATCTTGGGTAAATTAGCTCCTTAAAGATTCCAAGTTTCAATCCTTACAAAACAGTCACCACTGAACTTTTCAAAAATTATATTTTAGTCACTAATTCGAAATGTCACACTTCCAAACCTTATTTTGTAAAATTGATTTCACCACTCTCTTATATATATTAAAAGAGTATTTTTAGATATTTTTCCATATTTTTAATGCAACCCGAACTAGGCTTTCCCTAAAACCACCTTTTATATTCGAATCGAAAATTAGACCGGTCCGGTTCAGACCCTAAACTTCCAAGCCCAAAATTGGGGTGTTACATTAGGAACCTCTAGGGGCAACTCAAGTGCTAAGCTTCCTATTCTAGTTTACTAGTAGAATTCTAGGCAATATAACAGTCACAAATGGTGTTTAAGTTTCAGAACTATAGTAAGGCTCTAAACTGCTCCTAAAACTATCCTAAAGGCACTGCCACGACAGAGGTTGTCACGGCAGGTAAGTTCAATTCAAAGACTTAAGCCAAAATTTTCATTTTTTAAGCAAAAATAAACTAAGTAAAAGACACAATTTTTAAACTTAATAAGACTCCATTAATGGAGGGATGCCACCCCCAAACTCGAGGGTTGCATTGCCCTCAATGCAAATGAAAGTTAAAAGAAAATAAAAAGTAAATCACAAAATATCAAAAGGCAGACAGTAATATAATATGAGAAACTTAAAATTTAGGCGTTGTCTTCGCCGCTGCTGCTGCTGCTGAGCTGGATCTGCCGACGAGCAGGGACCTTCTTGGCTGGTGCTGGTTGGCGGATGGGGGAGGCAGAGGTATTCTTCGTTTTGGCCTCCCTTGGAGGTTGAATACGGGTAGGGGAGATGTGAGGAGGTTTCTCCACTACCTGAACCTCAGAGCTGTTGCTGCTGCTGCTACTGCCACTGTCGTTGCCGCTATCTTCCTTTCCTTTGTTCACTACTGTTTTCTGCCGCTTTACTGGTGTGAACTCCTTGGACAAATTCCTCTTGACAGAGGGTTCACCGTCGGATTCCTCCCAAATTGAGGAAAAGGAGAAACCTGTTATATAGGCGTCGAGTTCAGCTGAAGGCATCCTTCTCTTGGTTCCCCTGGCAGATGTGTCGGCTGTGCGGCTGCCGCCTGCAGCTGTTGTGGCAGGGGTCGGTGTGGACGCTGCAGATGGCGTCTTGGGCATGGCAGCAGGTGTGGGGGTATGGGCAGGGGTGGGGGCAGCAAAGTATTGATTGGGGAAAGTAGGGAACACAACATCGAGGAAAATTAAAGAGGTATGGATGAAATGTACCGTGGCAGTGGTGAAGTCTCGGATGAAACTCATGAGATTGAGCTGTCGTTCCTCCAATTTTTGTATGGCAGCAAGGATCTGGGAGGAGGTGTCGGCCGGAGGTGCTGATGTTGTAGGCTGCCTGGGTTCTGTGGCATCAGGCTCGATGTCGGTGGGTTCTGTCGGCTCTGCTGCTGTGGCAATAGGGTCAAAAGACGACAGCAGGGTGGCAGCAGTGAGTTCCATCAGGCTGAGTATATTTCTCTTTGTCCAGCCCCTCCCTTGGACTCGTAAATCTGTGGCAGCTTTTGGTACTTGGTGGCCGCGGCAGAGGGTGTTGACGAGATAAGGGAAGAAGAGTGGTCTTGTCGGCCGGTATGCACATTCCAATATACTCTCCCGGATGTATCTACCGACGTTAATTGTCTTCTCATTTAAAATAGAATGGATGAGGGCTAACCTTGGTTGGTCGACGGTTGTGTTGTGCGAGGAGGGCATAATTCGCTTTTTGATGAAGGCGTTCCACAGTTTGGCCTCCGAGGTGAGTTGGACTCTCTTCACCGTCCTTGGGTTTTTCGGATCAGTGTTCCACTGGGTACCCTCGTCCGTGAGTTCTGCCATCACAGCGTCGTAGGCGGCAGGCTCTAGACTCTCGAGAAATTGCTGGTGGCCATCTTCGTTTCTACCCACATAGAACCCGTAGAGAGTGTTGATGTACTCGAGCTCGAAGGGCACCTCTCTCCCTCTTACTGTGACTGCTGTCGTGTTCCTACTGCCGGTGGCAGCATAAAAATCTCGGACAAGAGACACGTTCATCTCCTCTGGTTGTTCTGCGAATATCTGCCACTGCAGGACTCTGATTTTCCTAGCAATGAATGGTTGCAGTCCCAGGTTCCCCGTCTTGGAAGTGTAAATAAAACCTTTCTCTTCCCACATATCACGGATCTAGAAGGATCGTGGAGTTGATGCTGCCGGGGCAGATCCGGAGGCAGTACTTCGGCGGGTGTTTCTAGAAGACATGTTGCAAGGATTGTGTAAGAAAAATGGAAGCGAGTAAAAATTCTAGAGAAAACAAGTAGAAGAAGTAGAAGTGAGTGAAAAATGAATAGTAAAACAGGGTTTATATAGGGGAGAGTTTGCTGCACGTTGGAGCTGTAACGGCAGACGCGAATAACGGGGCCAGCTGTTACGCAGTTTCTGACGCGTCTGTCACGTGTTTCCGTGTCTGCCACGACAACATGTCGACAGGCTGTATTTTCCGCGTCTTTCGCGGCAGCTGTAACGGCTGGCTCCAAAGTTGGGCTCTTTGGGCTGATGGAAAGATGGTGGGCTTAATTCACTTCTCCTCTTCTCCTTGTCTCCTTTATTCCCTAAAAATAAAAATAAAGACGTTATTTCCTAAAAATAAAATAATTCTAATTTCCTAATATATAATAAATAATAATAAAAATAATAATAAAACTTAGGTAAAATTAGGGATGTCAGGAGGGGCATCTCCTAAGGCAACCACTTCCTGCATTCTTGGGGCTTCAGTCCCCTGATAATGCTTCAATCGTTGTCCATTCACTTTGAATTGGTGCTCGTCTTTTAAAGATCTGATCGTGATGGCACCATGGGGAAAAGCATGTACCACTTGGAACGGGCCAAACCATCTAGATTTCAGATTCCCTTGGAAGAGTTTCAACCTAGAGTTGAATAACAACACAAGCTGCCCTGGGCAGAACTGTCGTGGCAGCAACTTCTTGGTCTTGTCCTTGTAGATTCTTGCGTTGTCATAGGCCATTGTTTGAATTTCTTCAATTTCGTTCAGATCAAGTAGCCGATAGGGTGACATTCCCAATGGAGTTTTGAATGCTATTCTGTAGGCCCATAATGCATCATTGAGGTGTAGAGACCAATCCTTCCGAGTTGGCTTAACCATATTTTCAAGAATGTTCTTAACCTCTCTGTTGGATATTTCAGCTTGTCCATTGGTCTGAGGGTGGTATGCTGTTGCAATCCGATGTTTTACACCATACTTTTTTAAGGCAGCAGCTATAACCCTATTGTCAAAATGCCTCCCTTCATTACTGATGATCGCCTTAGGGATGTCGAATCTGGAAAAAATGTTTTTATGCAAAAACCTCTGAACCGTCTTGGCATCATTTTTCTGAGTGGCGATCGCTTCAACCCACTTGGACACATAGTCCACTGCCAGGAGGATATATAAGTTCCCACATGAAGTTGGGAATGGTCCCATAAAATCTATCCCCCATACGTCGAAGATCTCGACCTCCATAATATTTTGCAGCGGCATCTTGTGTCTCCTTGAGATGTTTCCAGTCCGTTGACACTTGTCACAGTTCTTGTAGAATGTTTGGGCATCCTTGAACAGTGACGGCCAATAAAATCCCGACTGCAAAACCTTGGCAGCAGTTTTGTTACCTCCTAAGTGTCCTCCATACTGTGAAGCATGACAGTGATGTAGTATAGCTTCATGTTCATCCTGTGGTACACATCTCCTTATAACCTGATCTGCACAAATTTTAAAAATAAGAGGTTTGTCCCAATAATAATGCTTAACATCATTTTGGAACCTCTTCCTAGCTTGATAATTAAGGTCGTGAGGGTTTATTCTGCTAACTAAATAATTAACGAAATCAGCATACCAAGGGAGTTCAGAAAACTTACCTGCCGCCATGGCTGTCGCGGCAGTGCTTGTGGCAGCAAACAGCTGCTCATCAGGGAAGGTCTCCAGTATGTGTGTCTCGTCTGCTGGGAGATTCTTTCCCTTCTCTAACCTTGACAAGTGATCTGTAACTTGATTCTCTGTCCCCTTTTTGTACTTGATTTCAAGGTCGAACTCTTGCAGTAGCAGAATCTAACGTATCAGTCTAGGCTTTGCATCCTTTTTGGTGAACAGATACTTCAATGCAGAGTGGTCTATGTGGACGATGACCTTCGTTCCAAGTATATAAGAACATAAGTTGTCAATAGAGAATACCACAGCTAATAGTTCTTTCTCTATGGTAGTGTAGTTCACTTGGGTGTCGTTCAGTGTTTTGCTGGCATAATATATGACATGAAAAAGTTTGTCTTTCCTCTGCCCAAGTGCTGCCCCGACAGCATAGTCACTAGCATCGCACATGATCTCAAACGGAAGTTTCCAATCTGGTGGCTGGACTATTGGGGCTGTTACCAGCTTTTCTTTCAGAACCTTGAATGCTTCAGCACATTCATCGTTGAAGTCGAAGGGACGGTTCTACTCCAGAAGATGGCATAAGGGTTTGGTGATCTTCGAGAAGTTCACGATAAACCTCCAGTAAAAACCAGCATGCCCTAAGAAACTTCTGATTCCCTTGACTGTGGTGGGTGGCGGCAGCTTTTCGATTACTTCTATTTTAGCTCTGTCGACTTCTATGCCACGGCAGCTAATTTTATGGCCAAGGACTATCCCTTCATCCACCATGAAGTGACACTTTTCCCAGTTCAATACCAAGTTTTCTTTTTCACATCTCTCGAGCACCTTCTGTAGGTTGCCTAGGCAGCTTTCAAAGTTGTCTCCAAAGACTGAAAAATCATCCATAAATATTTCTAGAAAATCCTCCACCATATCGGAGAATATTGCCATCATGCACCTCTGAAAGGTGGTTGGTGCATTACAAAGTCCAAATGGCATCCTCCGAAAAGCATAAGTACCGTAAGGGCATGTGAACATCGTCTTTTCTTGATCTTCCGGTGTGATGGCAATTTGATTATAACCTGAGTAACCATCAAGAAAACAATAATAAGGCTTACCCGCTAATCTATCAAGCATTTGATCAATAAAGGGTAAGGGGAAGTGGTCCTTCCGGGTAGCTTTGTTAAGCTTCCGGTAGTCCATACAAACCCTTCAACCGGTCACAGTCCTGGTTGGGATTAGCTCGTTTTCTTCGTTGGTTACCACGGTTATTCCTCCTTTCTTGGGAACGCACTGCACCGGGCTCACCCACTTGCTATTCGAGATGGCATAGATTATTCCAGCATCTAGCCATTTGATGATCTCCTTACGAACCACCTCTCGCATAGCATCGTTTAGACGCCTCTGTGCATCAATGGTCGGCTTATGATCATCCTCTAAGATGATCTTATGCATGCATAGTGCCGGACTGATGCCTTGGATATCAGCTATCGTCCATCCAATAGCCTTCTTGTGCTGCTGCAGCATCCCTATTAGCTGTTGCTCCTGTTCCTGCATCAACTTGGAAGAGATGATTACGGGTAACGTATCATTTAAACCAAGGAAAACATATTTTAGCTGCCCTGGCAGGGGCTTAAGATCTAGAATAGGGGGCTCAATAGTTGATGGTTTTTGAATTATATGGTTATCTGAGGTGTAGTTTAAGGGCTCGAATAACTTACCTGGACGATTGCCTATCCAATTTACCTCCTCTTGATCTTCAGTATCAGATGTATCAGATTCTGAGGAGCTGCTGTCATCGGTGCTGTCGTGACAGTCTTCTAAGTGTCTGCCTAGGCAGTGACCAATT
Organism: Hibiscus trionum; assembly: GCA_030270665.1. Lineage (NCBI taxonomy): Eukaryota > Viridiplantae > Streptophyta > Magnoliopsida > Malvales > Malvaceae > Hibiscus > Hibiscus trionum. The sequence goes on along the minus strand of BSYR01000013.1, from coordinate 11,712,036 downwards.
TTGATGTCGTGGCAGCCCGACCTGATGCAGGGTTGGTCAAGGGTAACTTAAGTGATAACCTTGCATTCTTCTTCTACATCAGCATGTTTCATTGCTTGGAGAACATTCAGCTTGATTTCTTGATCGTTCACTCTCATGGTGAGTTCTCCTTTTTCCACATCAATCAGTGATCTTCTCGTGGCTAAGAAGGGTCGCCCCAGGATGATTAGTGCGTTTTCATATGCTTCACAATCTAAGACAAGAAAGTCAACATGAAAAATAAACTTATCCACTCTTACCAGAATAACTTCAATTTTTCCTTCTGGATGAACGTAAGAGCGGTCTGCCAGCTGCAGTACTACTGTTGTGGGCCGAGCTTTTCCAATACCTAATTTCTGAAAAACAGATTTGGGCATTAAGTTTATACTAGCACCAAGATCACAAAGTGCCTTACCCACAAATTTGTCTTTGATTATGCATGGTATGATGAAGCTCCCAGGATCCTTCTTCTTCTGGGGTGGATGCTTGTGCAGAATACTCATGCATCCTTCTGTCATCTTAACCGTTTCAAATTCCCCAAGTCTGGATTTCTTCGACATGGCATCCTTGAGAAATTTGGCATAACCGGGCATCTCCTTTATAGCGTCTAAGAGCGGTATGTTGATATGAACCTACTTAAAAATATCATAAATTTTCTTAAGCTGGGATTCCTGTTTCAATTTCTTTAACCGCTGAGGAAAAGGAGGTGGAGGACGATAATCAGCAATACGTCCTTCCCACTGCATTCGGATCTAAGGAGGTTTTGGTTCATCATCTTTCTCCTTTGTCCCTTCTGCTGTCGTGACAGGCTCATCGGCAGCAGGCTGTTTGTTACCTGTCGGGGCAGCTTCCTCGACAGTCGACTCCAAGGCTGGTTCCTTAACTGATTCAGCTTTCTTCTTAGGCCCTGGTAGTTTCTTCCCACTCCTAGTAGTGATGGCTTTGCACTGCTCATGTGTGGGTTGTCTAGCGTTTTCAGTATCGCTAGGAAATCCTCCATTCTGCCTCGATTTAATATGCTGGGAAACCTGACCCATTTGTGTCTCTAATGATTTCAGAGTAGCTTCATGATTGGTCATCCGCATCTCTGTTTTATCCATGAATGTCTCCGTCTTCTTGACAAAGTGATTCATGTTCTCAATGTAGTTTCCTGTTTGAGACATAAATGTAGCCAAAGTCTGTTCCAGTATACTAGTTATGGCAGCTGGTGGTTGTTGCTACTACTGCTGCGGTTGTTGCTGAATCAGTAATCTAGGTCCTCCCTGGTTCTGATTATTCTGTGGTTGAGGATTTAGGGCATTATTAGGATTGCTCCAAGAGAAGTTGGGATCCTTTCTCCAGTTGGGATTGTAGTTGTTGGAGTTATAATTCTGCTTATTATAGTTTCCAACATACATCCCTTCTTCTAACTGTAATGGACATTCCTCTGAACTGTGATTTCCATCGCAAATTTCGCATACCTCTTCAGCATAATAGACAGGCTGTGAATCTTCTTTCAAGAGCTTTTTCATTGCCTTAGTGAGATATGCCACATGTGATTTTAACGAACTGCCGGCCTCATAATCTTTTACAGCTAGAACTCGTTTACCCCCTCTTCTTGTTGTAGGAAACTGTTCCTCATTCTTCGCCAGATTTTTCAATAATGCCATTGCCTCATCTGGGTCTTTGTCCAGCAATAATCCATTTGCTGCTAAATCAATTCTGATACAAGTTTGTAAATTGGCAGCATTATAGAATTTAGTTACCTGGTTCCAAACGGGGAATCCATGCATCGGGCAGTTCCTTAGCAGAGTGGTAAATCTGTCCCAGGCTTCGTGCATTGGCTCGTCGTTTTCCTGTTGAAAAGTAGCAATTTCGTTACGTAATCGCTCAGATAAGTGTGAAAGATTAAAACGAGACAAAAATTCACGAGTTAAATCTGCCCAAGTTCGAATTGAACCCGACGTTAGTTTATTCCACCAAGTCTTTGCCCTGTCCCTCAATGAAAGAGGAAATAAACGAAGGCTCAGTATCTCCGGATTAACTCCTGGTAGTCTAAACGAACCACAGATTTCCTGGAACGTTTTCAGATGCTCCCTAGCATCCTCTGTAGCAGCACCACTAAATTGGCCAGCGTTGTTGATCATGCTGAACATAACAGGTTTCAGCTCAAAGTTGTCAACAACTACGTCTGGCAGGGTGGTCTCTAGTTCTACATGATCATTGAGCATATAGTCTCGGCATGACCGGCGTGCGGCAGCGGCATGAGGGTCAACAGGTGGATCGTTCCCTCCATCTCCGGCAGGATTTACATTATCCTGAGGATTCCTTTGGTTGTTCATGGCCTCTAACTGTTCTTCAAGGTATTCGTTTCTGGCTAGTACGAAGCGAAGTCGGTTCCTAAGATTGCACGAACGTTCTATTTCAGGGTCTAATAGATACTCCGGTTCCTCTCCTCGTCTCGATCTGCGCATAAACAAGAAACCTTGTGAAAAGCACAGGTTTGAACAATCCAAGATAAAACAGAAAAGTAAAAAGAATGCAGTAAAAGATAGGGTAAAGTTATGTTGCCAGTCCCCGGCAACGGCGCCAAAAACTTGTTGCGTGTAAAAGTGTCTATCGCAATGTAGTGCAAGTGTACACGACGCAAGTAGTAAAGTGATACGGAAGTATCGGATATCGTCTCCACGGGGACTGGGCTAATAGCTTCACCTTGGATTACTGCACGAAAGAAAAGAGATTTATTTAAGTTGTTGTCACGAGAAAATAAAGAATACTTAAATAAAAGAGTAATAGAATCAAGATAGAGAGAATGGACTGGTATTGAATTGCTCAGTAGTGTAGGTGTTGCAAAGTCTGGGAAAATTTGTTCTGTCGTCATCCCTGTCGCGGCAGCACCTGTCACGGCAGCGGTCTGTTGTTAGTCGCGGCAGCGATTACACAACTCTGTACTTCAAGCTTGGCAAGAATCCATGTGATGCCTTGGCCTATCCCTAGGTCCAAGTCTGTCGATGAACACGTCTTTGATGATACCTCCCAGCGTGAATCGAAGGATGAACACCGATGTTGTTGAATTCTTCCTTAGCCACTTAACCTCGTCCTATCCCTAGGTCCGAGATAGTTCAACTATAAACTAGAGAACCCGCACTTATTCCTTTCGTATACTTAACTCTCCCGATATTAAGTAAATAGATAATCTCACAATGCTCTCCCGATACTCTTGTAAGATGTTGAAAACCAGAATAAGCGAACTTGAAGTTTATTTTATTGAACAAAAAATTCCTAAAACAAAAGCAATCCTTGCAACTACTTTACAAATCAACCCGTGGCCCTAAGATAAGTTTAGAACATGTTGAGAAGGGGAAAACGGCTAGGGTTTGGGAAGAAGGCTAGAGGTGAAGATGATGTCCTATCCTAGGTCGAATTACATGCCTTTATATAGGCCTTGGGTTCAAGTTTTCTAATATGCCAAGAATACAAGTTGAAATTAAAGTACAACTCTATTAAAGACTAAATCTTCATAGCATAAGTCTTTAATTCGTCCTTCCTTCTTGCTTGGAGTTTCTTCCTTGAACTTTGGGCTTGGCCTTCATTCTGATCTAGGGCTTGGAAAAATATATGGGTGCTCTACGACAGATGGGCTTAATTTTCTCTTTCTATCGCGGCCCACTTTGCTTCTTCTCCTCAATACTGTTGTTGTCCTTGGCTGCCACGGCAGCGGCCATGGCAGCATCGTCATCCTCGTCTGCATATCCAGTTCCGGCTTTTCTGCATCACTGCCCAGCGCCTGCTTCTCCATCTGCTACAGCAACTACCTACAAAAGCAACCAATTTCAGTAGAAACTGTGCCATTTAATATATTTGTGATGTATAACTGAAATCTAACCTAAATGCAATGAATTATGCTTGAATGCAACAGAAATATGGGTTAAATAGGGGATAAATTATAGAACTTTTACACACTCAACAACAAACTCGCCATCCATTCTGAACTCGAGTTGGAACTAACTCACCTTCGTCATTTCTGATTACTGTGACGTCAATTTTTTTAGGAACAACATGAATAGGACTTACCCACTCGCTATCCAAGATTGGATATCTAATATCGGTGTCTAGAAGTTTTTGAATTTCGTCTTGTACTACCTTCATCATCAGATCATTCAGGTGTCATTGACCTTGTCGAGACGACTTTGCCCCTTCCTCGACTTTGATCTTGTGCATACAAGTTGAGGGGCTAAGTCCTTTGATGTCTGCAACCGTCCACCTGATTGCTTCCTTACACTTTTTTAGGACTGTGACAAGATCGACTTCCTCCTCTTCGGTTAATTCGTTCGAAATGATAACCGATAAGGTATCATTATCTCCCAAGAAGGCGTACTTAAGGTGAGATGGGAGTTCCTTTAATTCCAACTTCGGCGCCTGCAAAATAGATGGAAAAGGTTTAGTCTTAGATGGAATTAAAGATAAATCAGAACTGATAAAGGAAACAGATTCGTCCTCAATTTCTGCTTCACCTTTGCAAAGCTCATAGTCCATATCAAAGTTATTAAAAACATTAGTATCCACATACTCTTCTATACATGGATCAACAATGTCAATTGAGTTAACAGATTCAACCTGATCAGGATACCTCATTGCCTTATAAACATCGAATTCTACTACCTCACCGTCTAATTCCATGGATAAAAGGATGCTCCTTACTTCTATTTTTGTGTTTGCTGTGCTAAGGAATGGACGTCCCAACAACACTTCGGAGCAAGTGTTTGTTCTATCGTGAGCCATATCGATCACGTAGAAGTCCGTAGGGAAAAATAAGACATCTACCTTTACCAAAACATTTTCCAACACTCCTGGATAGATGACTGATCGATCCGCCAATTGTATCGTAATCCTGGTTTCCTTCAAAGGATCATTAGTTATCATTTTTTAAATAGAAAGTGGCATTACATTTATTGAATCCCCAAGATCGCACATAGCACGTTTAATAGATACGTTACCAATTTGACAGGGTATAGCAAACATACCTTGGTCTTTCATTTTGGGTGGTAACTTACGTTGAAAAACTGCAGAAACATGCTCTCTCAAATTTACCTTTTCGTTCCCAGTGAGTTTTCGCTTGGTTGTGCAGAGCTCTTTAAGGAAACGAGCGTACCTTGGCACTTGGCGAATGACTTCTAAGAGGGGAATGTTCACTTGGACCTTTTTAAATACTTCAATAATTTCCCTCTCTTCAGCCTTTTTGTCACGTTTTACCAATCGTGATGGGAAGCGAAGCGCGACTACAAGAGGTGGAGAACGAGAAGGAGATAGTGGTAAAGGGTTATCTTGGTTTTCGTTACCTTCTTCTATGGCAGGAGTGGGATTGTTGTTTTTTTATGGTTCTTTTGGAGCTATAACGGTCCCACTACGGAGTGTGATGGCACTTCAATTTTCTCCAGGGTTTGACTCCGTCTGAGAAGGTAGCTTCCCTTGCAACTCTATTCTTCCTATTCTTTGGGCCATTTGACTTATTTGCTTGTCCATCTCTTGAAGATGGGCCTCCGTACGGGTTTGGAATTTTTCCTAAGACATAGCCAACTGCTCTACAATGGACTCTAGGTTTGACTTTTGTTGGAATTGTTGGTTAGGTTGCCTTGGCTGGTATTGTTGTCTTTGGTTTTGCGCAAAGGTTTGGTCTCTCCACCCTTGATTGGCACTAGGGTAATACGGGTTTAGACAGGATCCCAGAAAGTTCCCCATCGCTTTCACTTGTTCGGTATCTTCTTCTTGGATCATAGGGCAACAATCTGTCGGGTGCTCGGGGCTTGTGCATATCCCACAAAGCCTAGAAACAATCTTCCTATCTGCAACCAAAGTTTGAACAATGTCAGCTAATTTATCAATCTTGCTTTCTAATGAAATGGTATCTACCTCATTAACTCTTCGAGATGGTTCATTCGATTGGTAGAAGCGTTGTGAGTTGGCTGCCATGGTCGAAATCAATGTCCTTGTCGTCAGAGTCATATTGACTAGGGCTCCTCCGCTAGCTTCATCAACTACTTTCATATCTGTAGGGGTTAGTCCTTCATAAAAATATTGAATAAGTGTTTGAGCTGACAAACCGTGTTGTGGGAAATTTGTGCATAGTTTCTTGAAGTGCTCCCAATATTCATAAAGTGTTTCAGTATCCTTTTATCGGATACTTATAATATTTCGCCTCATTTCGCTTGCTTTAGCGGCTGGGAAGAACCTGTCAAGAAACAAGCGAGCCATTTCAGTCAAGGTAGTCACTGAGTTAGAAGGTAAATCATAAAGCCAATCCTTAGCAATATCAGATAAAGAAAAGGGAAAGGTGTGAAGTTTAATTTGATCCTCAGATACTCCCTGTGGTTTCGTAGTTGAGAAAACCATGTGGAACTCCTTTAAGTGTTTGTGAGGGTTTTTGTTGGGCAAACCGTGAAAGGTTGGTAGGAGATGAATCAAGCCCATTTTTAGTTGGAACGGTGTTTCACCATTCGGGAAGGTTATGCACAAGGGTTGATTGTCATCTGGTGCCCTAGTTAGTTGTTAGATCGTCTGTTCGTTGTCTCCCATTTGGTTTCGTTCTTCAAAGTGTGTTTCGGGTTGGGATGATTCGAGATCTTGCTGGAATCGTTGTTGGCGCAATTTATATTACTTCTCTCGGTTTCGTTGTGCGTTTTGTCGTCTCGTAAATGCTTCAATTTCCAGAATGAATTCAACCTGTTCTCCCAGATTTCTCCCGGTTATAAACAATAAAAAAATAGTAAAAGTTGCCGAAGTCCCCGGCAACGGCGCCAATTTTGACACGTGTCGTAACGTGTCAATAATAATTTCCTTCTTCCAAATAAATAAATAAATAAAGGAATTAAATTAAGTATAGATAGGGAAGTAGGAGTCGAACCCACAAGGACTTGGACTTTCCTTTTTGCGCCTTTGACGCTTCTGAACCAAGAGATGATGAAATTGAATTTGTGTGATTTGGGGGGGTTGCAATAAAATAATTTAAGAGAGCAAGAAGATTGGTTTAAAGATTAAAAACTAACAATAGAGATATTCAGCCTTGGCTAAGCTTTGACTTGTTCTACTAGGTTCATTGGTAGAGATTTTAATTTCGAAAAACTTGTTGACGAAATTACTTCAAGGTCAATCCTTAAATTTTCTTTGTATATTGAATTTCCAAAATCAATTTTTGGTTTTAGTTTTGATAATTTGTCTAAACCAACTCAATGTTTGAGAAAACAAATTCTTTAAGCTCGTAACCAACTCGAAAAGTTATTTCTATAAAAACGATTCGATCTCAATTTCCCTTAGTAATCTATTTACTAAGTGTGTTCCCTGGAAGTCAGATTTGTTTCAATAACCGATCCTCCCTCCCACTTGATAGATCAAAACAATTGTTTTCTCCAAAGTCAATCTTTGGGTTTAAAAATCATTTTGATTTAGAAAATAAAGAATGAAGAAATCGAGAGAAGTTTCTGAAATATTTGAAGAATACTTTCAAACCTCGCCTTGAGAACACGTCATTGCAAAAGCCTTCGGCTTATGAAGATCTAGCCGAGCATGGTTATCAAATTAATCATGCTCGGCATTTAAGAAATAATCAAAAGAAAAATAAGAAAAGAACTTTAAGGGGAAAAACTAAGAAGAGAAGAATTTCCAAGATGGAGATGAAATGATATTCAATTGATGATGAAGTCATTCCCCAAGAGGGGTATTTATAGTACTTCAAATAACCTAAAAATACTAAGAGATAAAAACGTAAAATACAAAAGATAATTCTAAAAAGATAATTAAAAGATAAATTCCCAAGTTTAAATTTAAAACTCAAAAAATCTGGAGGTAAGCTATCTGATAAGCGGCCTGATAAGCTATCACTGCTGCTGATGTCAGCTTCTAGAAGACGCTGACGTGGCGCCCAATCAGCATTCATGCCCATGAAGTTGCCCATGACTCCAGCATTTTCTGTAGCATTCCAGCTAATTTCCAGCATCACGTCCCCTGCATGAAAACAACATAAAACAGCCCAGATAAGTCCCTCAAACTTATATTTAATCGAAATAAGGACCAAAAAGAGAGCAAGAAGATGTTTAGCCTCTACCTTCGAACCTATCGAAGATAATGAGGGTAATCCTAAACTAAACCTCCCTTTCATAATCCAAAGCATTTTTCCTAATCCTTCGGATTTGACACGTTACAAGCTTTTTCAAGGTTTTACTCTTAGGGAAGTATGTGTCATCTCAATCCCGTTTTTAAACTCTGAACGTTTTAAATTCGAGTACCTTGGCTTGTTTCGTAGATGGAAACTCGTGAACTTTTTGAGCCTATCCCCGATTTTATATCGAAACCTTGTCATAATCTTCTTTTCAAATGCCAAGTGTATTCATGATGCTAATAGAGAACATGTTGTTGTCGTTGAATCTCATCTTATGGGCAAAACTTTTCAAATTGATCAAAACGTTCTTTGTCGAGCTTTTGGTTTTGAAAATATTGGGATTGATGATAAAAATTCTTTGGGTCATGGTCCTCTTGGCTCCGTCACTGTTTTAAACGCCCAAGACCGTATACTTCATCTTATTATTTCTTGGTTTATTCGTCCTTTAGGTGGGAAATTTTCAACTATTCGCCAAGTGGATGATTTTTGGCTACGTTGTTTTCGTGAGGGTAAGCACCCAAACCTTTGTCAAATCATGTTTCCTGATCTTGTCTACCTTGTCTAACACCGTCACATGGACCAAGTCAAATCCTTTTACGATTCGACGGCCTTGAGTCACTTGTTTCATTATGTTGGGGTAGATTGTTCCCATGACTATCCCGAACCCCTTGGCCAAACCATTGATGAGCGTTCCCTAACCCATGCTCACTTTGCATACCTCAACAATGAACGTGTTCGTGTTCCTCGAGCTCCTCGCCAAGATGATCAATTAGTGGTTCCAAAAGGTCCACAAGGTGCTCCTATTGCTCAATCTTCCATGGATACCCTCGTGACATTTATCAATGAGAAATTCAACAACATGGAAGCCGGATTTGCTGCAATTTATACTCGCTTCACATCATTGGAGGATTAAGTCAAGGACCTTGATACTCGCTTCACATCTTTGGAGGATCAAGTCAAAGATATTGGACTTCAACAAAATTCCATGGATGTCTCTCCCACCGCCTTCCATGGTGCTTGGCTTAATCACACTCGGAAACCTCAACCAAGCCATGATAATGAAGATGAAGAGGACGAGGATGAAGACGATGGTGGGGATGAGTAGTTTTGCACCTCATGGCATATCATTTAGCCTTTTTGTTTATGCACCTATCTATGTTTTGTTTTAAGAACCTATGCTTTGGTTTATGTTTTTAGGATGAGTTTGCAATTATGTTTGCACTTAATTTGCTTTGGATTTTATTGCTTAATGATATTGAGTTGCTTATTTATGCTTTACATTGTGCCTCATGTTTATTATCCTTATTTTATGCATTGATTATGTTTGATCTAACAAAAAGGGGGAGAAGTGTGTAAGAGCTAATTTTTTAAAACATATCTTAAACATCATTAAGATATATCTTAAACTAAGGGGGGTAAGCTTTTCAAAATTTTCAAAACTTAAAAATTTATATTTGGTTTTGTTATATCAAAAAGGGGGAGATTGTGAAACCAAAATTGATTTTGATATAACAAATTACTTTAGGGACTTAATTGAAAAACAATAAAATTTTAAGTATTTCAAAGACTCACTTATTTGACAAGCATTTTTGAACCAAGTACTCTTTCAAGTCAAAACATAATTAAAGGTTCAATTTTCACTAATTCTTTTCATGAGTTTTCAAGCCAAATTTCAACAAAACGCCCAGGCGTATCAATACCTTTATACCGTATCGATACGGATTTTCACTACTGGAATTTTAATCGACCATAGCGTAACGATACGTTTTAACCCCGTATCGATGTGATATTCATCTAGGTAAGACTTTAAGCTATAGCGTATCGATACTCATCGGGACAGTATCGATACGGTTCTTTTCAAAGAAAACTATTTTAATGCTATAGTGTACCGATACGGTATGTCACTGTATCGATACGATATGTTGATCTTTGCAAATCTTTAGATTTAACATTCGAATGTTGGCTTGTCGGTTATTGGAATCCTAAATTTTTAAATGGTCATTGGACCGTATCGATACGTAAAGGGAGCGTACCGATACGCTTTTTATGAAAACACAAATCGGGATTCTAGTGAGCAAAAATCGTATCAATACGGCATTTCGTATCGATACGCCCTTATGACCGTACCGATACGCCTTTCTCGCGTATCGATACGCTTTGTTTTTAGTCACAATGTCTCTTTCTTCTTTAAGACAGGTACAGATACGGTCACAAAGAGTACTGATATGGTATGTAGTTGAGGAGCATTTATTGCGGGAAAATGCAGCCCAATGGCTAGATTAATGACCTCAACCACCCAAACGGCTAGAAATCAATGCAATGGTATAAAAACAAGTCTCCAAAGCTACAACAACAACCATTGAACCTTCAAGCAACATCAAAACATTTATCCCAAACCCTTGAGCCTATTAGAGTCAAATTGTGTACCCAAGTTGTAAAATTCTCAAATTGTTCATCTTTGTTTCAAGTTTGGGGTGTGTTGGTTTGTAATTGGGCAATATATTAGTCTTGTGAGAGACACACTTCAAATTGCCTTTTGTTCTTTGTAATTGAGAGTCTTGTCATTCAATTTTTGGGTAGAAAGATTGAGTTTGTAAAGGTTGCCTCCTTAGCCTAGAAAATGGGAAGAACAAATTAGTGAAGAGTTTGCTGAAAATCCTTAGTGGGAGCTAAGGTAGTGGATGTAGAGCTTGTTTAGAATCTTGAACCACTATAAATTCCTTGTTCTTCATTTTTAATTGTTCCTTTTGCTCCCTTCAATTTTTAAAGGTGCCAATTCACCCCCTCTTGGCCATATCGGTTAAATCGATCCACTCAACAAACCAACTATGTGAAAAGAAACTTTGTGAACTACAAACAAAGAGGCTCCCAAAGGCATCCTAAAGGTAAAAAGGTTTGAAATGTATGAGTTCCTAAGGAACTAGTAGTTTCTAATAATATTAATGATATTGCTTCTTGGATTCCTAAATGAACCAAGTATTTGGGAGCTAACTCACATGGACCCAAAATGATTTGGGTACCAAAAATCAAGAACTAATCTTTGTTTATAATGGGAGTATGGCTACAAGGCCAAAGCTTCAAGTCAAAACACTTGGTACCATGATGGTGGATTCTCAAGACACATAATTGGTGACAATAGTAGATTCATGGAGCTAAAGCCAAAAAGTGGTGGAGTTGTGACATTTGGTGACAACTCCAAAGGCCATATTGAGGGTATTAGTTCCATTGGTAATATCTCTTCTATTCCTATTGAAACCTATGGTTTTATTAATGAAGAAGTGTATGTTGAGGGTATATTGAGGGTATTGGTTCCAAAGGCCATATTGAGGGTATTGGTTCCATTGATGAAACCTATACACCCGTAGCTAGAATGGAAGCAATTAGGATGCTTCTTGCATTTGCATGTTATCATGAATTCAAGGTTTTTCAAATGGATGTTAAAAATGCATTTTTAAATGGTTCTATTAATGAAGAATTGTGTGTTGAACAACCATCCGGGTTTGAAGATCCAATTTATCCAAACCATGTTTTTAAATTAACTAAAGCTTTATATGTTTTGAAACAAGCTCCTAGAGCTTGGTATGAAAGGCTTTCAAACTTTTTGGTTGAAAAAGGTTTTGTAAAAGGCAAGGTAGACGCTACACTTTTCATTAAAAGAAATGGCAATGACATATTAGTAGTACACATTTATGTTGATGATATAATCTTTGGCTCTACTAGTGAGTTTTATTGCCAAGAATTTTCTAGGTTAATGCAAGGTGAGTTTGAGATGAGCATGATGGGGGAGCTCTCATTCTTCTTGGGGCTCCAAATCAAGCAAAGGAAGAATGACATCTTCATCAATCAAGCTAAGTACATCAAGGATATGCTCAAGAAGTTTGGCTTGGAGAATGTGAAGCCTCAAGCCACTCCAATGAGCTCATCAATTAAGCTTGACAAAGATGAAGGAGGTAAGTGTGTTGATTCTAAGTTTTATTGCTATATGATTGGCTCTTTGCTTTACCTTACTGCAAGTAGACCCGATATTATATTTAATGTTTGCTTGTGTGCTAGGTTCCAAGCTAGCCCTAGAGAATCACACCTTATAGCATTAAGAGAATCTTTAGATACCTTAGACACACCTTGTTTAAGCCTTTGGTATCTTAGAGACTCTTCCTTTAACCTACATGCTTATTCCAATGCGGATTATGGGGGTTGTAAGATAGATAGAAAAAGTACCTCTGGTACTTGCCAATTCCTAGGTAGTATGCTCATATCTTGGTTATCTAAGAAACAAAATAGTGTAGCCTTAACTACCACCGAAGCAGAATATATATCGCCTGGAAGTTGTTGTGCTGAAGTCCTTTGGATGAAGCAACAACTTCTAGACTATGGAATTAATGTAGGTACCATAACCCTTAAGTGTTACAACACTAGTGTCATATGTCTCACTAAAAATCTCATCCAACATTTTAGAACCAAGCACATAGATATAAGACATCATTTCATTAGGGATCATGTCTTAAAGATGTTGTTCTAGAGTATGTTGATACCTCAAACCAACTAGCAGATATCTTTACAAAACCATTAGACAAAGAGTTTTTTTGGACTCTTAGGAGTGAGTTAGGTCTAACTAGCCTATCTTGACCTTTTAGAGCCCTTAAGTGTCAAACATTTGCTTGAATTTGAATGATGTTCATGTTTACGTAATTTTGCTTTTTGATGCATCTATGCTTGTTGCTAGGGGGGTATGCACCTGTTGTAGCCTATACATGTTGTTCATATATCACATACATACATATCGATTCAATTAAGATAAAAATTTTGAGCTCTTTGCTGCCAAAAATGTTCGAGTCGGTACCGATACAGCTTTTAGCATACTGGTACGCGTTGACGCTAGAGTGTTTAAATGTCATTAAATAAGGGTTTCCAACTTTAACTAAAACACAACCACATTTTCTTCAAAACTCTAGTCGAACTTGGCTATAAAAACCCACCAAAACCTTTTGATTTCTTACACAATTCTTCAAATCTTTTGAGGGTTTTTGCTTTTCAAATCAAGCCTGAGCTTTGTCATCAATTTTGTGCATCATCTCCTCTTTCATCCCAAATTCCATATTCAAGGTATAAACTCTTTTTCTTATCTTTTTCAAATTCGTTTAATTTTTTACACTTTTTTATTTGGTTTTTGTATATACACTATGCATATTGTATGGGTTTTAAAGATTTTACAAAAATTCTTTCAAAACTGAAATTTTTTTATTCGAATATAAAAATATACTGAATATTTGGATAAGTTGTTTTTCAAAATTTTTCTTACCAAGAAATTCTTTTGATACTTGTATATATTTTTAAACTATATTATATATTTTTTAACAAACACCTTGAATTTTGGATTACTAAAGTGTAATTAGGTCAATACTAAGAATCCTTAGAGAGCTATTTTTTTCAAATGTTTTAATTAAAGGTTTTCCACTTTAATTGAGTAAGGTTTTGACGGTTAATTTTTTTTCAAATCGTTTTGCTATTCTATCAATTTTCTTGAATTTTCTCTCATTTTCCATCACTTCTTCCCAAACAAAATTTTCATATTTCTTTGTTGTTTTTCAATGTAGATTTTATAATTTGATTCCTCATCTATTTCCTAACAAAACCTTGTTGAGATATCATAAAAATCTCATCTATTTTCCAAGTTATTTTTAAGAGAAAACTTACGTCAACTTTGGTGGAAGGTTCTTCAAAGGTAAATTTCTTCTTATCTATTTAAATTAAGATTCTTTATTGATATTCCCTAGTGATTGGCTTGTGTTTTGCGGATTATAACATGGTTTTGCAATTTAATGCAAGAAACTGAGATTAATTGATGATTTTGATGTTTTGTCTAAATTCTTGTTTTACAAGATGATTGTTGGATATTACTATTGGGTTAATTCACATTCTTGCATGTATAAATATAATGTGAAATGACATATTCATAATCAACCCCGAAACTATTTAATTGGAAAATTTCCAATGGAGTTTAAGATTGGTTTTGAGGATGTTTTGATAGATTCTTGATTGATGAAGGTATAAGGATGGTTGAAATATGTTTTTGGATGTTCTTTGATGTTGTTAAGATGCTAGAATCGTTAGGTTGTGGCTGGAGATTGTTTGGTTGTTGATTGGAGTAGTTTTAAGAAGGTTTTTAGATGCAATTTCGTAGAGGTTGCATAGGATGATTGTAGGCTGGGTCGTGGATGACTGTCTGAGTCGCTGCCTTGCACAACTCGCAGTAGAGGAAACTTAATATTATAGATCCCCCAACGGAAATTTCTTGCTACAAACGACGTCTGCAAGAATGGGAGGTAATGTGTGAACATGTGAGAACTCAATTTGTCCGGCATTAGCATACCACCGAGAAGAAGCAATATATAGGCTCGCGTAGAGCTTTCAATTTCTGCCGATGTGGAACTTCTATCAACTTGAAAATCACTCTTCAACCATGTCATCTTCACATGTTTACCATCAACAACATGTGCCGGTGGTGTCTTCCCCAAATAATTGAAGTAGTAATCAGTAGGTAAATACCTATTCTGAGCAATGATTGAACTGCCCAATATTAAGACATCGAGATGCATAGTAACATCTTCGAGGGTGATTGTGCACTCCCCGCACGACATGTGGAACGTATGCGTCTCCGGTCTCCAACGCTCTACCAACCCATTAATCAACTCCGACATGTTTTCAAAGTCACTGTAACCCCCTTAACCCGGCCTAGACGGTTGACCCGAATTAAGAAAGTCACACGGGGAAAACCAAAGTCAACCCGAAAGTCAACCTTGATTAACGACCCTTTTTTTTTCTTTTTAAAACTTGTCTAGATGCACATTAAGCCTATTGGTGATCACACATACATCATACCAAAAGATCACAACCATCAGAGATTAAACAGGGACTCAATTGAACAATTTACAACTTTAGGGACCAAATTGTAAATTCTGATAAATTAAAGGACTTAATCCAAATTGAAGTTACCAACTTGAAATTAATCATGTTTCATGCTACTCTGTGAAATTTCAGCTCAAAAGGACTTCCCAAACTCATACAATTGCACAAACAAGTTTCAGGACCAAAACGCAAACTTTTCAAAACACATAACTGCCAATGTCAGCCCCCAACGGTCAACCGTTCCGAAACGGGAGACAGCCCGTTCCGAAACGCGGGGCCGTTCCGAAACAGGCATAGCCCGTTTCGAAACGGGGGTCTGGCAGAGGCTAAACCGTTCCGGAACGGCCCCTCCCGTTTCGGACGCCTGGGCTCATTTAAGGCACCCGTTCCGAAACGGTAGGTGCTGTTCCGAAACACCCTGCCCAGATTGCTTCAAAACATCACTTTAAACATGCAATTACACATCCAAACATGCTCCGAACACTACCAAACTTTGCCAACATGCAATTCAACATATAAACAACATATTAGCATCAACAATTCATCCAATCATCATCATATGCAAAAAGCCCCAATTCTATAGGCATGCTTCCTACACAAGCTAGGCATTCAAACACCAAACTTACAAAGCAAGCATATAAGGTTCCAATTCAAAAGCCAACAAACACATCAACATTTAACATACTTAGGGAGTCTCCAACACCTCCCAAAACATACACATTGGTCCCCCATTGCCAAATCATACAAAAGCTAAAATGTACTTATAAAACCTCATACATTGAGCTTCACTTGAACTTGATTGCTTGCCCCTTTCTTGCTGCCCTCAAGGTACTCTAATGCTCTGCATTATTGAATTCAGAAAACGAAGAGAGCGTAAGCAAAAGCTTAGTGAGGAAAGCTCTTAAAAACCATTCAATAATGCAATTCAAAACATTTACAAAACATGCTTTAAATCAACCTTTTCACATGCTCAAAAGCATTCTTAACAAGCAATCTCATGCTTCAACATAAACATTAAAACAAGCATCTCATGCTTCTCAATATTCTTAACATGTCATATTGGCTCAAGTGAACATTCCATTTATCAAAACAAGTTCAACAACTTTCCCAAGGACTTTTAAACACCTTGGCCCCAAGGACTTTTAAACACCTTGGCCTATGGACTTTTAAACACCATAGAAAGTATCTCATCAAGGACTTTTAAACACCTTGATCCCAAGGACTTTTAAACACCTTGGCCATGGACTTTTAAACACCATGAATGAATCACATTAAGGACTTTTAAACACCTTGATCCCAAGGACTTTTAAACACCTTGGCCTATGGACTTTTAAACACCATAGAAAGGATCACCTAAGGACTTTTAACCACCTTAGTGTCCGTAACAAGAACCATCCAAGGACTTTTAACCACCTTGATGTTCTTAAGTAACAAGGCTCACTCAAGGACTTTTAACCACCTTAGTGACCTTAACATTTTTAAAACATCACTTGCCAATATACATCATTTCATCACTTACATCACTGTTTTAAAGCATCAAAACAAGCCATATTCATCATGCATTTAAAAGCATTAAACCACATCATTTCAATGTACAAAAGCAAGGAACTCCTACCTAGAGTTACCTTCAACATATGGCTTACATCAACAGCAAAAACCATGCTAAAACATGCTTTCAAAACAGTATGTAAAACATGCAAATTATCATTTCGCATCACAACAAAGTCATGGCCACCACTAGAGAGAAAATTCCGAAACTTACACTCGAGCTTAGCAAAGTTGTTTAGACTTAAACTAAGCTCCCAAGACATTGGTTTCAAAGCCGAAAACCCATTTTCACTCACCGATTCCACTTCGCC
This sequence comes from Hibiscus trionum, assembly GCA_030270665.1. Lineage (NCBI taxonomy): Eukaryota > Viridiplantae > Streptophyta > Magnoliopsida > Malvales > Malvaceae > Hibiscus > Hibiscus trionum. Next base: position 11,695,122 of record BSYR01000013.1, on the reverse strand, counting down.
ACTTGCCGAAGCATGAATTCAAGCCTCCGGATCAACAACTCTTGGATCCAAAGATGCCTCCCCTGATCAAACACATTAAAGCAGAGGTTTAATGCATCATCAAGCATCAAAAGCTTCAATGAAAGCACTCAAACTCGCTGCTCTCATTCAAACACCAATTTCGGCCACCAAACACCACCGAAATTGCATCCAAACCACTTCTAAACAAAGCCCAGCCATAAACCAGCAAAACCTAACATCCAACAACACCATACAACATCTAAAAACAACCTATTAACATCCTTATACCTCCAGCAACAACAGATCCACAAGATCACCTCAAAAACTACCTTAAAACACAAGCTAAACTTAGGAAACTCAACCTATCCGGGATTGCATTGATCAAAACTCATTTCCTTATCAATTTAGAGATCATTTAACACCAAAAACATCTCTTAAATCACAGATTACTCAGATCTAACGAAAATCATCAAAAATCATCAAAATCTTGCATAATAAGCCAAGATTCATTTCAACACTTTAAAACCTTTAATTAAACATCAATTAAGAGTTGAGAACTTGGGAATTTCAGTAAAGAACTGATAGTTTAGAGGAGAAGGGCGTTCTTACCTCCAAACTTGTGTTTCTCCACTTTTTGGAATGAAAAACCTTGATGAAACTTGTAGCAATGGAAGAGATTTTGAAGACACAATGATTTGCTATCAATTGAGAGTTGAAAGGAGGAATTTAGGTGAAGAAATCAGATCAAATTCTCTGGAAAAGGTAATGTTTGGTTGGAGAGAAAATGAGAGAAAGAAAATTGGAAAAGTTGGTTATAAAATCTAAAATAGCCAAAATGGCTTCCCTCCAATTTTAATAACCTTTAAAATCAGAATTTAGACTTAAAATATCTTGGAAAAAATCTGGAGAAATCACTCTTGGATTAATAGCTCCTTAAAGATTCAAAGTTTCAACTCTTTATAAAACAGCCACCAAACTTGCAAAAATTACATTTTGGTCACTAGCCAAAATATCAACCTTCCAAAACTCATTTTCCAAAATTGATTTCACAGTTCATCTAATTATATTAAAAGATGATTTTAGAACATTTTTCCATATTTTTAATGCAACCCGAACTAGGCTTTCCTAATTTAACCTCTTAAGATTCGAACAGGACTTTGACCGAACCGGTCAACGCCCAAAACTTCTAAGCCCAAAACCGGGGCGTTACAACTCTCCCCCCCTTAAGAAATTTCGTCCTCGAAATTTACCTGAAGGAAAGAGATAAGGAAACTGCTTCAGCATGTCTTCCTTCCGCTCCCACGTGGCTTCCTCAACACCGCGATGCTTCCACAGCACCTTCACCAACTCAATGGTCTTGCCACGAAGAACCTTGCTATCCGAATCCAGAACCTTCACCGGTTCCTCATCATAGGTCAAATCCGGATTCAAAACCACTTCCTCCACAGGCATCACATGCGAAGGATCAGATCTATACTTCCGGAGCATAGAAACATGGAACACATCATGAATCTTCTCCAACTCCTGAGGTAACCTCAACCGATACGCAACAGGACCCACACGCTCAACCACCTCATATGGTCCAATGTATCTAGGGCTCAACTTGCCCTTCAGACCAAACCGCATCACCTTCTTCCAAGGCGAAACCTTCAAGAACACACGGTCACCCACCGCATATTCTATCTCCTTACGCTTCAAATCCGCGTAAGACTTCTGCCGATCAGAAGCAGCCTTTAACCGCTCACAAATGAGCTTCACCTTCTCTGTGGTCCCTTTCAACAAAGCCGGCATCGAAACCAACTTTTGACCAGTTTCAGCCCAACAAAGAGGAGTCCTACACTTCCTCCCGTACAAAGCCTCATAAGGTGCCATCTGTATGCTCGCCTGATAACTGTTGTTATAAGCAAACTCAACCAAAGGCAGATGCTTCTCCCAAGAACCTTGGAACTCAATCACGCAGCACCTCAACATATCCTCCAAAATCTGAATAACTCGCTCAGACTGACCATCCGACTGAGGATGATAGGAGGTACTGAAATGCAACCTTGTACCCAGAGCTTGATGCAAACACTGCCAAAACCGCAATGTGAACCTCGGATCCCTATCCGACACAATCGACTTAGGCACACCATGCAGCCGCACAATCTCAGCAATGTACAGCTCTGCTAGCTTATCCAAAGAGAACGTAGTATGCACAGGCAAGAAATGTGCACACTTCGTCAGGCGATCCACAATCACCCAGACCGAATTCTTCTTCGAAGGAGACAAAGGTAACCCAGATACAAAATCCATGGTAACCCTCTCCCACTTCCACTCAGGGATTTTCAACGGTTGCAACAACCCAGAAGGAAACTGATGCTCAGCCTTAACTCGCTGACACACCAAACACTTGCTCACGAACTCCGCAACATCCTTCTTCAAACCAACCCAATAGTACTCATCACGAAGATCACGATACATCTTAGTACTACCAGGGTGCATAGCAAAAGGACTACTATGACCTTCAGTCAGAATAGCACGCCTCAACTCAGCATCATTGGGCACAACTATCCGACTACCAAAACACAGCACACCATCATCATTGAAACAGAAATCCGAAGGTCTACCCTCCGCGATATCCTGAACATGAGACACCAAGGAATCATCCAACAACTGCTTATCCTTGATCATCTGAACCAAAGATGGCTTCACTTGTAACTCAGCTACAAGACCACCATCACGCGATATGCTCAAGCTAGCAAACATGGCTCTCAACTCAACAGCTACCTTCCTACTCAAGGCATCAGCAACAACATTAGCTTTTCCAGGATGATACTCAATCGTCAGATCATAATCCTTGAGCAACTCCAACCAACGCCGCTGCCTAAGATTCAACTCCTTCTGAGACATCAGATACCTCAAACTCTTGTGATCTGTGTACACAGTACACTTCTCACCATACAGATAATGCCTCCAGATCTTCAGAGCAAAAACCACTGCAGCCAGCTCAATATCGTGCGTAGGGTAATTGCGCTCATGCACTTTCAACTGCCGCGATGCATAAGCCACCACCTTACCCTCCTGCATCAGCACACACCCCAAACCAACATAGGATGCATCACTGTAAACCACAAACTCTTTCCCTGATTCAGGCTGAATCAAGATAGGAGCTTGTGTCAAAGCCGCCTTCAGCTTCTCAAATGCCTGCTGTCTCGCTTCTGTCCACTCATACTTAACATCCTTCTGCAACAGCTTCGTCAAAGGAGCAGCAATCTTGGAAAAACCATCCACAAACCTCCGGTAGTATCCCGCCAAACCAAGGAAACTACGGACCTCATGAACAGACTTAGGAACCTTCCAGCTCATCACCGCCTCAATCTTCTGAGGATCAACACGAATCCCCTCAGCTGAGACCACATGCCCAAGAAAAACCACCTCTCTTAACCAGAACTCACACTTGCTCAGCTTAGCATAAAGCTGATTCTCCAACAAAGCTTGCAAAACAATCCTCAAATGCTCTTCATGCTCCTCCTCAGTACGCGAGTACACAAGGATATCATCAATGAACACCACAACAAACTTGTCCAGGTATTCATGAAACACACGATTCATCATGTCCATGAAAGCAGCAGGAGCATTTGTCAACCCAAACGGCATCACAAGGAACTCATAATGCCCATACCTTGTCCTGAAAGCTGTCTTAGGCACATCCACATCTTTCACCTTCAACTGATAATACCCTGACCTCAAGTCAATCTTAGAGAACACAGCAGCTCCCCGAAATTGATCAAAGAGATCATCAATCCTCGGCAAAGGATACCGATTCTTGATAGTCAACTTGTTCAGCTGACGGTAATCAATGCACATTCTCATAGTGCCATCCTTCTTCTTCACAAACAAGACCGGTGCTCCCCAAGGTGACACACTCGGCCGGATGAAACCACGATCAAGCAACTCTTGCAACTGCGTCTTCAGCTCCTTCAGCTCCTTAGGTGCCATTCTATAGGGAGTAATGGACACAGGTGTTGTATTCTCATACAGCTCAATTCCAAACTCCACCTCGCGGTTAGGAGGTAAACCAGGCAACTCCTCAGGAAAAACACCAGGAAACTCCTTTACAACCCTGATATCTTGCACCCTCAACTCCTTAGAGCTAGGATTCATCACAAAAGCTAGGTAAGCTTCACAACCTTGCCTCAACATCCTGCTCGCCTCCAAAGAAGATACAACATTGGCAAGAAACTTCACATTCTCACCAACCACCACAACTTCATAATCATCCGCAAGCTTAAGCGAAACACGCTTATTCTCACAATCCACAACAGCCCGATGCTCAGCAAGCCAATCCATACCAAGGATCACATCAAAACCATAGAAGGGCAACTCCATAAGATCAACATGAAAGACATGCTCTTGAACAACCAAAGGACACCTTCTATACAACTTTCGAGTCACAACAGTCTCACCAAAAGAACTAGTGACCCGAACACCAACATCCAAAAACTCAATAGGCAAACCAAGCAATTCAGCATGCTCACGAAGAATATATGAATGCGTAGATCCAGAATCAATCAAAGAAAGCAATGACAAGGACTGCAAAGTAAAGGTACCTGCAATCACATCTGCATCATTCCTGCCCTCTCTCTGAGCATACACCCTCGATTGGCCTCCACCTTCAGGCTGAATAGCTACAACATGAGCTACCCCTCGGCCACCTTCCTCTCTCCTCTGGAAATTACCACGGCCGCGCCCACGACCTCTCTGCGGTGCAGCAACAACAGGAGCACGCACCTGCTCACCAGCCAACCTCGGACAATCTCGTCTGATGTGGTCCGCAGAGCCACAATTCCAGCACCCATTTCCACCAGCATTACCAGCTGTCACAACAGGAGCTTGTGCCACTCTCTCAGCACGAGGACAATCACGCTTCAAGTGACCACGGGAACCACAGATCCAACAAGCACTAGGATCAGCTCTAGCATTGCCTCCTCTAGCAGGCACACCACCACCCCTCCTGGCTGAGGACTGATACTTCTGACCCCGTCCCCTCTTGTTCCGTCCACCTCCGGAACTATACTCAGCAGCTCGCTTGCCAGCACCCTTAGCAGACAAACTCAGGTTCATCTCAACATCCTTTGCTCGGCCCACCAACACATCAAAATCAACATACTCGGTGGCCAGAAGATACATCTTAACATCTGTCACAAGACCGTAACGAAACCTCTCGCACCTAGCCCTCTCATCAGGTATCAGCTCCGGTGCATACTGACTGAGCCGTACAAACTGTACCTCGTACTCAGCTACACTCATGCTCCCTTGGGTAAGAGACATGAATTCCCGCTTTTTCTCATCCAGATATCTCACTCCCAGATATCTCCTTTTAAACACATTCTGAAAGAATGTCCAGGTAACATCAGCTTCAGCCATACCAGAAATGGTAGTCGTCCACCATGTATAAGCATCGTCCTGCAGCAAGGACACAACACAGCCCAACTTTTGCACATCCGTGCAACTCATCTGACCCAAGATACGCTTGGTACTTTCCAGCCAAGCCTCAGAACTCTCAGCTGATAAACCTCTAAACTCAGTCCCTCCAAGACTGCGCAGACGCTCCAAAGGCAATCTGACTCCAGCATCTCCCTGATGCCCAGCTCCCTAAGCTCCAGCTACTGCTGCTCGAAAAGCACCCGCAATAGCTTGTACCAAAGCAGACATATCAGGCACAGCTTGCCCCTGACTAGCCTCTAGTCCAGCAGCTCCAGCACCAGCATCAGCTGCAGCTTCAGCTCTCGCACCTCCATCACCACCACCAGGCGGAGGAGGGGGTAACACAGCACTATCAGCGTGCTCTTCATTCTCATTCTCATTGGGAGCCGTAGCTCGCACATTACCTCTTAACTCTCTACGTGGTTGTAACGCCCCGGTTTTGGGCTTAGAAGTTTTGGGCGTTGACCGGTTTGGTCAAAGTCCTGTTCGAATCTTAAGAGGTTAAATTAGGAAAGCCTAGTTCGGGTTGCATTAAAAATATGGAAAAATGTTCTAAAATCATCTTTTAATATAATTAGATGAACTGTGAAAACAATTTTGGAAAATGAGGTTTGGAAGGTTGACATTTTGGCTAGTGACCAAAATGTAATTTTCGCAAATTTGGTGGCTGTTTTAAAAAGGATTGAAACTTTGAATCTTTAAGGAGCTATTTGCCCAAAAGTGAATTCTCCAGATTTTTCTAAGATATTTTAATCCTAAATTCTGATTTTAAAGGTTTCATAAAAGGAGGGAAACTCATTTTTACTATTTTCTTTCCTAACTTCCTATTTTCTTCTCTCATTTTCTCTCCAACCAAACATTTCTTTTTTCCAGAGATTTTGATCTGATTTCTTCATCTAAAATCATCCTTCCAACTCACAATTGATAGCAAATCATTGTGTCATCAAAACCTACTCAATTGCTACAAGTTTCAACAAGGTTTTCATTCCAAAAAGTGGAGAATCACAAGTTTGGAGGTATGAACGATTTCTCCTCTGAACTTTAAGTTCTTTAATGAAATTCCTAAAGTTTTCAATCCTAAATTTATGTTTAATTAAAGGTTTTCAAGTAGATTTGTGGATCTTGGCTAATTATGCAAGATTTTGATGTTTTCACTTGATTTTCGTTAGGTCTGAGTAATCTGGGTTTTAAGAGGTGTTTTTGATGTTAAATGAACTCTAAATTGATAAGGAAATGAGTTTTGATCAATGCAATCCCGGATAGGTTGAGTTTCCTAAGTTTAGCTTGTGTTTTAAGGTGGTTTTTGAGGTGATCTTGGTGATCTGATGTTGCTGGAGGTATAAGGATGGTTGTAAGTTGTTTTTAGATGTTAAATGGTGATGATGGATGTTAGGTTTTGCTGGGTTATGGCTGGGCTTTGTTTAGAAGTGGTTTTGATGCATTTTCGGTTGTGTTTGGTGGCCGAAAATGGAAGTTGGATGAGAGCAGCGAGTTTAGGTGCTTTCATTGAAGTAATTGATGCATGGTGATGCATTAATTTACTGCTTTGATGTGTTGAAACAGGGGAGGCATCTTTGGATCCAAGTTTGGTTGATCCGGAAGCTTGATTTCGTGCTTCGGCAAGTGGCGAAGTGGAAATCGGTGAGTGCAATTATGGAAATTGGATTTCAGCTTTTTAAACCAAGGTTTGAAGGTTTTGGGAGCTTAGTTTAAGTCTAAACAACTTTGCTAAGCTCAAGTGTAAGTTTTCGGATTTTCTCTCTAGTGGTGGCCATGATTTTGATGTGATGCAAAATGATGATTTGCATGTTTTAATTACTGTTTTGAAAGCATGTTTTAGCATGGTTTTTGCTGATGATGTAAGCCATATGTTGAAGGTAACTCTAGGTAGGAGTTCCTTGATTTTGTACATTGAAATGATGTGGTTTGATGCTTTGAAATGCATGATGAAATGGCTTGATTTAATGCTTTAAAACAGTGGATTAAATGATGAAAATGATGTATATTGGCAAGTGATGTTTTTAAAATGTTAAGGTCACTAAGGTGGTTAAAAGTCCTTGAGTGAGCCTTGTTACTTATGAACATCAAGGTGGTTAAAAGTCCTTGGATGGTTCATGTTGCGGACACTAAGGTGTTTAAAAGTCCTTAGGTGATCCTTTCTATGGTGTTTAAAAGTCCATAGGCCAAGGTGTTTAAAAGTCCTTGGGATCAAGGTGTTTAAAAGTCCTTGATGTGATTCATTCATGGTGTTTAAAAGTCCATGGCCAAGGTGTTTAAAAGTCCTTGGGATCAAGGTGTTTAAAAGTCCTTGATGTGTTACTTTCTATGGTGTTTAAAAGTCCATAGGCCAAGGTGTTTAAAAGTCCTTGGGAAGTTGTTGAACTTGTTTTATGAAATGGAAATTGTCACTTGAGCCAATATGACATGTTAAGTATGTAAGAAGCATGAGATGCTTGTTTTGATATATGATGTGAAGCATGAGATTGCTTGTTTTAAAGTGTGCTTTGAGCATGTGCAAAGGTTGATTTTAAGCATGATTTATAAATGGTTTTAATTGCATTATTGAATTGTTTTTAATGAGCATGCCTCACTAAGCTTTTGCTTACGCTCTCTTCGTTTTCTTAATTCAATAATGCAGATCATTAGAGTACCTTAAGGGCAGCAAGAAAAGGCAAGCAATCAAGTTCAAGTGAAGCTCAAAGTATGAAGGTTTTATAAGTGCAATTTAGCTTTTGTATGTTTTGGCAATGGGGGACCAATGTGTATGTTTTGGGAGGTGTTTGAGGCTCCCTAAGTATGTTGAATGTTGATGTGTTGCTGGTTTTTGCATTGGAGCCATATATGCTTGTTTTGGAAGTATGGTGTTGAATAGCTAGCTTGTTAGGAAGCATGCCATTAGAATTTGGGGCTTTTCTTATGTGTTGGTTATATGTTGAATTGGTGCTGCATTTATGGTCCTTGCATGTTGGTAGACCATGTGGTATGATTTGGTGTTGTTTAATTGAGGTTTGATGCATGTTTGTTGCTGTTTAAAGTCGATTTCTGGCAGGAGTATCGATACTCGAGCTTGCGTATCGATACGCAAGAGCCAAATCTGCAGATTTCTGGCCATGCGTATCGATACGGGTTGGGTATCGATACTCGTCCAAGTTTCTGTTTTCCCCGTGTATCGATACGACTCCAGGCGTATCGATACGCGACCGTTAATCTGGTTAAAAGTATCTTTAAATGTTTTGTTTGGTTTACGTTTTGGTCCTGAATCTCGTTTGTTCAATTGTATGAGTTTGGGAAGTCCTTTTGAGCTGAAATTTCACAGAGAAGCATGAAACCTATTTAATTTCAAGATGGTAACTTCAAATTTGGTTAAGTCCTTATATTTATCAGAAATTACAATTTGGTCCCTAAAGTTGTAATTTGTTCAATTGGGTCCCTGTTTGACCTCTGATGTTTGTGATCTTTGAGTATGTTGTTTGTATGATCACACATAGGTGTAATGTGCATCTAGATAAGATTAAAAAGAAAAAAAAGGGTCGTTAATCAAGGTTGACTTTCGGGTTGACTTTGGTTTTCCCCGTGTGACTTTCTTAATTCGGGTCAATCATCTAGGCCGGGTTAAGGGGGTTACATTTGGTGGTATCAGAGCTGAGTTCTCGAGTAATTGGGAATGTATGTATGCATGATTGAAGCATGTTGCTTTGTATGCTTGTTGTTTGAAAGCATGTTCAGTGGCTTGAGATGTTGATGCAATTGAGTTGTATGTTGTGATGTTGCATGCTGAGGGTACCCATTGCCAAACAAAAGCTAACGAAATGAAATTGATTTTGATTGAAATGGAGCTTGAATACTTGGATTGCTTACCTTGCTGGGCCTGACTTGTTTTATTTTGCATTGTTGTTGCATGGTAAAAGTATGGCACCACGTAGAGAGTTAAGAGGTAATGCAAGAGCTGCGGCTCCTAACGAGAATGAGAATGAAGAGCACACTGGTAGTGCTGTGTTACCCCCTCCTCCGCCTGGTGGTGGTGATGGAGGTGCGAGAGCTGAAGCTGCAGCTGATGCTGGTGCTGGAGCTGCAGGACCAGAGGTTGGTCAGGGGCAAGCGATGCCTGATATGTCTGCTTTGGTACAAGCTATTGCGGGTGCTTTTCGAGCAGCAGTAGCTGGAGCTCAGGGAGCTGGGCATCAAGGGGATGCTGGAGTCAGATTGCCTTTGGAGCGTCTGCGCAGTCTTGGAGGGACTGAGTTTAGAGGTTTATCAGCTGAGAGTTCTGAGGCTTGGCTTGAGAGTACCAAGCGTATCTTGGGTCAGATGAGTTGCACAGATGTGCAAAAGCTGGGCTGTGTTGTGTCCTTGCTGCAGGACGATGCTTATACGTGGTGGACGACCACCATAGTTGGAATGGCTGAAGCTGATGTTACCTGGACATTCTTTCAGAATGTGTTTAAGAGAAGATATCTGGGAGTGAGATATCTGGATGAGAAAAAGCGGGAATTCATGTCTCTTACTCAAGGGAGCATGAGTGTAGCTGAGTACGAGGTACAGTTTGTACGGCTCAGTCAGTATGCACCGGAGCTGATACCCGATGAGCGGGCGAGGTGTGAGAGGTTTCGTTACGGTCTTGTGACGGATGTAAAGACATACATGCTGGCTGCTGAGTATGAGGATTTTGATGTGTTGGTGAGTCGATCCAAGGACATTGAGATGAACCTGAGTTTGTCTGCTAGAGGTGCTGGAGCAAGTGCTGGAAAGAGACCAGCTGAGTATAGTTCCGGAGGTGGACGGAACAAGAGGGGACGCGATCAGAAGTATCAGTCCGCAGCCAAGAGAGGTGGCGGTGCACCTGCTAGAGGAGGTTATGCTAGAGCTGATCCTAGTGCTTGTTGGATCTGTGGTTCACGTGGTCACTTGAAGCGTGACTGTCCTCGTGCTGAGAGAGTAGCACAAGTTCCTGTTGTGGCAGCTGGTAATGCTGGTGGAAATGGATGCTGGAATTGTGGTTCTGCAGACCACATAAGGCGAGATTGTCCGAGGTTGGCTGGTGGCCAAGAGCGTGCTCCTGTTGTTGCAGCAGCACAGAGAGGTCGTGGGCGCGGCCGTGGTAATTTCCAGAGGAGAGAGGAAGGTGGCCGAGGGGTAGCTCATGTTGTAGCTATTCAGCCTGAAGGTGGAGGCCAAGCGAGGGTGTATGCTCAGAGAGAGGGCAGGAATGATGCAGATGTGATTGCAGGTACCTTTACTTTGCAGTCCTTGTCATTGCTTTCTTTGATTGATTCTGGATCTACGCATTCATATATTCTTCGTGAGCATGCTGAATTGCTTGGTTTGCCTGTTGAGTCTTTGGATGTTGGTGTTCGGGTCACTAGTTCTTTTGGTGAGACTGTTGTGACTCGGAAGTTGTTTAGAAGGTGCCCTTTGGTTGTTCAAGAACATGTCTTTCATGTTGATCTTATGGAGTTGCCCTTCTATGGTTTTGATGTGATCCTTGGTATGGATTGGCTTGCTGAGCATCGTGCTGTTGTGGATTGTGAGAATAAGCGTGTTTCGCTTAAGCTTGCGGATGATTATGAAGTTGTTGTGGTTGGTGAGAATGTGAAGTTTCTTGCCAATGTGGTGTCTTCTTTGGAGGCGAGTAGGATGCTGAGGCAAGGTTGCGAAGCCTATCTAGCTTTTGTGATGAATCCTAGCTCTAAGGAGTTGAGGGTGCAAGATATCAGGGTTGTAAAGGAGTTTCCTGGTGTTTTTCCTGAGGAGTTGCCTGGTTTACCTCCTAACCGCGAGGTGGAGTTTGGAATTGAGCTGTATGAGAATACAACTCCTGTGTCCATTACTCCCTATAGAATGGCACCTAAGGAGCTGAAGGAGCTGAAGACGCAGTTGCAAGAGCTGCTTGATCGTGGTTTTATCCGGCCGAGTGTATCGCCTTGGGGTGCTCCTGTCTTGTTTGTGAAGAAGAAGGATGGCACTATGAGAATGTGCATTGATTACCGTCAGCTGAACAAGTTGACTATCAAGAATCGGTATCCCTTGCCGAGGATTGATGATCTCTTTGATCAATTTCGGGGAGCAGCTGTGTTCTCTAAGATTGACTTGAGGTCAGGGTATTACCAGTTGAAGGTGAAAGATGTGGATGTGCCTAAGACAGCTTTCAGGACAAGGTATGGGCATTATGAGTTCCTTGTGATGCCGTTTGGGTTGACAAATGCTCCTGCTGCTTTCATGGACATGATGAATCGTGTTTTTCATGAATACCTGGACAAGTTCGTTGTGGTGTTCATTGATGATATCCTCGTGTACTCGCGTACTGAGGAGGAACATGAAGAGCATTTGAGGGTGGTTTTGCAAGCTTTGTTGGAAAATCAGCTTTATGCTAAGTTGAGTAAGTGTGAGTTCTGGCTTGGGGAGGTGGTGTTTCTTGGGCATGTTGTCTCAGCTGAGGGGATTCGTGTTGATCCTCAGAAGATTGAGGCGGTTATGAGCTGGAAGATTCCTAAGTCTGTTCATGAGGTCCGTAGTTTCCTTGGTTTGGCGGGATACTACCGGAGGTTTGTGGATGGTTTTTCCAAGATTGCTGCTCCTTTGACAAAGCTGTTGCAAAAGGATGTGAAGTATGAGTGGACAGAAGCGAGGCAGCAAGCTTTTGAGAAGCTGAAGTTGGCTTTGACGCAAGCTCCTATCTTGATTCAGCCTGAATCAGGGAAAGAGTTTGTGGTCTACAGTGATGCGTCCTATGTTGGTTTGGGGTGTGTGCTGATGCAGGAGGGTAAGGTTGTGGCTTATGCGTCGCGGCAGTTGAAGGTGCATGAGCGCAATTATCCTACGCATGATATTGAGCTGGCTGCAGTGGTTTTTGCTCTGAAGATCTGGAGACATTATCTGTATGGTGAGAAGTGTACTGTGTACACGGATCACAAGAGTTTGAGGTATCTGATGTCTCAGAAGGAGTTGAATCTTAGGCAGCGGCGTTGGTTGGAGTTGCTCAAGGATTATGATCTGACGATTGAGTATCATCCTGGAAAGGCCAATGTTGTTGCGGATGCCTTGAGTAGGAAGGTAGCTGTTGAGCTGAGGGCGATGTTTGCTAGCTTGAGCATATCGCGAGATGGTGGTCTTGTGGCCGAGTTGCAAGTGAAGCCATCTTTGGTTCAGTTGATCAGGGATAAGCAGTTGTTGGATGATTCCTTGGTGTCTCATGTTCAGGATATCGCGGAGGGTAGACCTTCGGATTTCTGTTTCAATGATGATGGTGTGCTGTGTTTTGGGAGTCGAATAGTAGTGCCCGATGATGCTGAGTTGAGGCGTGCTATTCTGACTGAAGGTCATAGTAGTCCTTTTGCTATGCACCCTGGTAGTACTAAGATGTATCGTGATCTTCGTGATGAGTACTATTGGGTTGGTTTGAAGAAGGATGTTGCGGAGTTCGTGAGCAAGTGTTTGGTGTGTCAGCGAGTTAAGGCTGAGCATCAGTTTCCTTCTGGGTTGTTGCAACCGTTGAAAATCCCTGAATGGAAGTGGGAGAGGGTTACCATGGATTTTGTATCTGGTTTACCTTTGTCTCCATCAAAGAAGAATTCGGTCTGGGTGATTGCGGATCGCCTGACGAAGTGTGCGCATTTCTTGCCTGTGCATACTACGTTTTCTTTGGATAAGCTGGCAGAGCTGTACCTTGCTGAGGTGGTGAGGCTGCATGGTGTGCCTAAGTCGATTGTGTCGGATCGGGATCCGAGGTTCACATCGCGTTTTTGGCAGTGTTTGCATCAAGCTTTGGGTACAAGGTTGCATTTCAGTACATCCTATCATCCTCAGTCGGATGGTCAGTCTGAGCGAGTTATTCAGATTTTGGAGGATATGTTGAGATGCTGTGTGATTGAGTTCCAAGGTTCTTGGGAGAAGCATCTGCCTTTGGTTGAGTTCGCTTATAACAATAGTTATCAGGCGAGTATACAGATGGCACCTTATGAGGCTCTGTACGGGAGGAAGTGTAGGACTCCTCTTTGTTGGGCTGAAACTGGTCAAAGGTTGGTTTCGATGCCTGCTTTGTTGAAAGGGACCACCGAGAAGGTGAAGCTCATTTGTGAGCGGTTGAAGGCTGCCTCTGATCGGCAGAAGTCTTACGCGGATTTGAAGCGTAAAGAGATAGAGTATGCGGTGGGTGACCGTGTGTTCTTGAAGGTTTCGCCTTGGAAGAAGGTGATGAGGTTTGGCCGGAAGGGTAAGCTGAGCCCTAGATACATTGGACCGTATGAGGTGGTTGAGCGTGTGGGTCCTGTTGCGTATCGGTTGAGGTTACCTCAGGAGTTGGAGAAGATTCATGATGTGTTCCATGTTTCTATGCTCCGGAAGTATAGATCTGATCCTTCACATGTGATGCCTGTTGAGGATGTGGTTTTGAATCCGGATTTGACCTATGATGAGGAACCGGTGAAGGTTCTGGATTCAGATAGCAAGGTTCTTCGTGGCAAGACCATTGAGTTGGTGAAGGTGCTGTGGAAGCATCGAGGTGTTGAGGAAGCCACGTGGGAGCGGAAGGAAGACATGCTGAAGCAGTTTCCTTATCTCTTTCCTTCAGGTAAATTTCGAGGACGAAATTTCTTAAGGGGGGGAGAGTTGTAACGCCCCGGTTTTGGGCTTAGAAGTTTTGGGCGTTGACCGGTTTGGTCAAAGTCCTGTTCGAATCTTAAGAGGTTAAATTAGGAAAGCCTAGTTCGGGTTGCATTAAAAATATGGAAAAATGTTCTAAAATCATCTTTTAATATAATTAGATGAACTGTGAAAACAATTTTGGAAAATGAGGTTTGGAAGGTTGACATTTTGGCTAGTGACCAAAATGTAATTTTCGCAAATTTGGTGGCTGTTTTAAAAAGGATTGAAACTTTGAATCTTTAAGGAGCTATTTGCCCAAAAGTGAATTCTCCAGATTTTTCTAAGATATTTTAATCCTAAATTCTGATTTTAAAGGTTTCATAAAAGGAGGGAAACTCATTTTTACTATTTTCTTTCCTAACTTCCTATTTTCTTCTCTCATTTTCTCTCCAACCAAACATTTCTTTTTTCCAGAGATTTTGATCTGATTTCTTCATCTAAAATCATCCTTCCAACTCACAATTGATAGCAAATCATTGTGTCATCAAAACCTACTCAATTGCTACAAGTTTCAACAAGGTTTTCATTCCAAAAAGTGGAGAATCACAAGTTTGGAGGTATGAACGATTTCTCCTCTGAACTTTAAGTTCTTTAATGAAATTCCTAAAGTTTTCAATCCTAAATTTATGTTTAATTAAAGGTTTTCAAGTAGATTTGTGGATCTTGGCTAATTATGCAAGATTTTGATGTTTTCACTTGATTTTCGTTAGGTCTGAGTAATCTGGGTTTTAAGAGGTGTTTTTGATGTTAAATGAACTCTAAATTGATAAGGAAATGAGTTTTGATCAATGCAATCCCGGATAGGTTGAGTTTCCTAAGTTTAGCTTGTGTTTTAAGGTGGTTTTTGAGGTGATCTTGGTGATCTGATGTTGCTGGAGGTATAAGGATGGTTGTAAGTTGTTTTTAGATGTTAAATGGTGATGATGGATGTTAGGTTTTGCTGGGTTATGGCTGGGCTTTGTTTAGAAGTGGTTTTGATGCATTTTCGGTTGTGTTTGGTGGCCGAAAATGGAAGTTGGATGAGAGCAGCGAGTTTAGGTGCTTTCATTGAAGTAATTGATGCATGGTGATGCATTAATTTACTGCTTTGATGTGTTGAAACAGGGGAGGCATCTTTGGATCCAAGTTTGGTTGATCCGGAAGCTTGATTTCGTGCTTCGGCAAGTGGCGAAGTGGAAATCGGTGAGTGCAATTATGGAAATTGGATTTCAGCTTTTTAAACCAAGGTTTGAAGGTTTTGGGAGCTTAGTTTAAGTCTAAACAACTTTGCTAAGCTCAAGTGTAAGTTTTCGGATTTTCTCTCTAGTGGTGGCCATGATTTTGATGTGATGCAAAATGATGATTTGCATGTTTTAATTACTGTTTTGAAAGCATGTTTTAGCATGGTTTTTGCTGATGATGTAAGCCATATGTTGAAGGTAACTCTAGGTAGGAGTTCCTTGATTTTGTACATTGAAATGATGTGGTTTGATGCTTTGAAATGCATGATGAAATGGCTTGATTTAATGCTTTAAAACAGTGGATTAAATGATGAAAATGATGTATATTGGCAAGTGATGTTTTTAAAATGTTAAGGTCACTAAGGTGGTTAAAAGTCCTTGAGTGAGCCTTGTTACTTATGAACATCAAGGTGGTTAAAAGTCCTTGGATGGTTCATGTTGCGGACACTAAGGTGTTTAAAAGTCCTTAGGTGATCCTTTCTATGGTGTTTAAAAGTCCATAGGCCAAGGTGTTTAAAAGTCCTTGGGATCAAGGTGTTTAAAAGTCCTTGATGTGATTCATTCATGGTGTTTAAAAGTCCATGGCCAAGGTGTTTAAAAGTCCTTGGGATCAAGGTGTTTAAAAGTCCTTGATGTGTTACTTTCTATGGTGTTTAAAAGTCCATAGGCCAAGGTGTTTAAAAGTCCTTGGGAAGTTGTTGAACTTGTTTTATGAAATGGAAATTGTCACTTGAGCCAATATGACATGTTAAGTATGTAAGAAGCATGAGATGCTTGTTTTGATATATGATGTGAAGCATGAGATTGCTTGTTTTAAAGTGTGCTTTGAGCATGTGCAAAGGTTGATTTTAAGCATGATTTATAAATGGTTTTAATTGCATTATTGAATTGTTTTTAATGAGCATGCCTCACTAAGCTTTTGCTTACGCTCTCTTCGTTTTCTTAATTCAATAATGCAGATCATTAGAGTACCTTAAGGGCAGCAAGAAAAGGCAAGCAATCAAGTTCAAGTGAAGCTCAAAGTATGAAGGTTTTATAAGTGCAATTTAGCTTTTGTATGTTTTGGCAATGGGGGACCAATGTGTATGTTTTGGGAGGTGTTTGAGGCTCCCTAAGTATGTTGAATGTTGATGTGTTGCTGGTTTTTGCATTGGAGCCATATATGCTTGTTTTGGAAGTATGGTGTTGAATAGCTAGCTTGTTAGGAAGCATGCCATTAGAATTTGGGGCTTTTCTTATGTGTTGGTTATATGTTGAATTGGTGCTGCATTTATGGTCCTTGCATGTTGGTAGACCATGTGGTATGATTTGGTGTTGTTTAATTGAGGTTTGATGCATGTTTGTTGCTGTTTAAAGTCGATTTCTGGCAGGAGTATCGATACTCGAGCTTGCGTATCGATACGCAAGAGCCAAATCTGCAGATTTCTGGCCATGCGTATCGATACGGGTTGGGTATCGATACTCGTCCAAGTTTCTGTTTTCCCCGTGTATCGATACGACTCCAGGCGTATCGATACGCGACCGTTAATCTGGTTAAAAGTATCTTTAAATGTTTTGTTTGGTTTACGTTTTGGTCCTGAATCTCGTTTGTTCAATTGTATGAGTTTGGGAAGTCCTTTTGAGCTAAAATTTCACAGAGAAGCATGAAACCTATTTAATTTCAAGATGGTAACTTCAAATTTGGTTAAGTCCTTATATTTATCATAAATTACAATTTGGTCCCTAAAGTTGTAATTTGTTCAATTGGGTCCCTGTTTGACCTCTGATGTTTGTGATCTTTGAGTATGTTGTTTGTATGATCACACATAGGTGTAATGTGCATCTAGATAAGATTAAAAAGAAAAAAAAAGGGTCGTTAATCAAGGTTGACTTTCGGGTTGACTTTGGTTTTCCCCGTGTGACTTTCTTAATTCGGGTCAATCGTCTAGGCCGGGTTAAGGGGGTTACAGTGGTGCCATACTTTTACCATGCAATCACAACACAAATAAAACAAAATCAGGCCCAGCAAGGTAAGCAATCCAAGTATTCAAGCTCAATTTCATTTCAAAACAACATCTTTCCTTTAGCTTTTGTTTGGCAATGGGTACCCTCAGCATGCAACATCACAACATACAACTCAATTGCATCAACACCTCAAGCCACTGAACATGCTTTCAAACAACAAGCATACAAGGCAAACATGCTTCAATCATGCATACAAACATTCCCAATTACTCGAGAACTCAGCTCTGATACCACCAAATGTAACCCCCTTAACCCGGCCTAGACGGTTGACCCGAATTAAGAAAGTCACACGGGGAAAACCAAAGTCAACCCGAAAGTCAACCTTGATTAACGACCCTTTTTTTTTCTTTTTAAAACTTGTCTAGATGCACATTAAGCCTATTGGTGATCACACATACATCATACCAAAAGATCACAACCATCAGAGATTAAACAGGGACTCAATTGAACAATTTACAACTTTAGGGACCAAATTGTAAATTCTGATAAATTAAAGGACTTAATCCAAATTGAAGTTACCAACTTGAAATTAATCATGTTTCATGCTACTCTGTGAAATTTCAGCTCAAAAGGACTTCCCAAACTCATACAATTGCACAAACAAGTTTCAGGACCAAAACGCAAACTTTTCAAAACACATAACTGCCAATGTCAGCCCCCAACGGTCAACCGTTCCGAAACGGGAGACAGCCCGTTCCGAAACGCGGGGCCGTTCCGAAACAGGCATAGCCCGTTTCGAAACGGGGGTCTGGCAGAGGCTAAACCGTTCCGGAACGGCCCCTCCCGTTTCGGACGCCTGGGCTCATTTAAGGCACCCGTTCCGAAACGGTAGGTGCTGTTCCGAAACACCCTGCCCAGATTGCTTCAAAACATCACTTTAAACATGCAATTACACATCCAAACATGCTCCGAACACTACCAAACTTTGCCAACATGCAATTCAACATATAAACAACATATTAGCATCAACAATTCATCCAATCATCATCATATGCAAAAAGCCCCAATTCTATAGGCATGCTTCCTACACAAGCTAGGCATTCAAACACCAAACTTACAAAGCAAGCATATAAGGTTCCAATTCAAAAGCCAACAAACACATCAACATTTAACATACTTAGGGAGTCTCCAACACCTCCCAAAACATACACATTGGTCCCCCATTGCCAAATCATACAAAAGCTAAAATGTACTTATAAAACCTCATACATTGAGCTTCACTTGAACTTGATTGCTTGCCCCTTTCTTGCTGCCCTCAAGGTACTCTAATGCTCTGCATTATTGAATTCAGAAAACGAAGAGAGCGTAAGCAAAAGCTTAGTGAGGAAAGCTCTTAAAAACCATTCAATAATGCAATTCAAAACATTTACAAAACATGCTTTAAATCAACCTTTTCACATGCTCAAAAGCATTCTTAACAAGCAATCTCATGCTTCAACATAAACATTAAAACAAGCATCTCATGCTTCTCAATATTCTTAACATGTCATATTGGCTCAAGTGAACATTCCATTTATCAAAACAAGTTCAACAACTTTCCCAAGGACTTTTAAACACCTTGGCCCCAAGGACTTTTAAACACCTTGGCCTATGGACTTTTAAACACCATAGAAAGTATCTCATCAAGGACTTTTAAACACCTTGATCCCAAGGACTTTTAAACACCTTGGCCATGGACTTTTAAACACCATGAATGAATCACATCAAGGACTTTTAAACACCTTGATCCCAAGGACTTTTAAACACCTTGGCCTATGGACTTTTAAACACCATAGAAAGGATCACCTAAGGACTTTTAACCACCTTAGTGTCCGTAACAAGAACCATCCAAGGACTTTTAACCACCTTGATGTTCTTAAGTAACAAGGCTCACTCAAGGACTTTTAACCACCTTAGTGACCTTAACATTTTTAAAACATCACTTGCCAATATACATCATTTCATCACTTACATCACTGTTTTAAAGCATCAAAACAAGCCATATTCATCATGCATTTAAAAGCATTAAACCACATCATTTCAATGTACAAAAGCAAGGAACTCCTACCTAGAGTTACCTTCAACATATGGCTTACATCAACAGCAAAAACCATGCTAAAACATGCTTTCAAAACAGTATGTAAAACATGCAAATTATCATTTCGCATCACAACAAAGTCATGGCCACCACTAGAGAGAAAATTCCGAAACTTACACTCGAGCTTAGCAAAGTTGTTTAGACTTAAACTAAGCTCCCAAGACATTGGTTTCAAAGCCGAAAACCCATTTTCACTCACCGATTCCACTTCGCCACTTGCCGAAGCACGAATTCAAGCCTCCGGATCAACAACTCTTGGATCCAAAGATGCCTCCCCTGATCAAACACATTAAAGCAGAGGTTTAATGCATCATCAAGCATCAAAAGCTTCAATGAAAGCACTCAAACTCGCTGCTCTCATTCAAACACCAATTTCGGCCACCAAACACCACCGAAATTGCATCCAAACCACTTCTAAACAAAGCCCAGCCATAAACCAGCAAAACCTAACATCCAACAACACCATACAACATCTAAAAACAACCTATTAACATCCTTATACCTCCAGCAACAACAGATCCACAAGATCACCTCAAAAACTACCTTAAAACACAAGCTAAACTTAGGAAACTCAACCTATCCGGGATTGCATTGATCAAAACTCATTTCCTTATCAATTTAGAGATCATTTAACACCAAAAACATCTCTTAAATCACAGATTACTCAGATCTAACGAAAATCATCAAAAATCATCAAAATCTTGCATAATAAGCCAAGATTCATTTCAACACTTTAAAACCTTTAATTAAACATCAATTAAGAGTTGAGAACTTGGGAATTTCAGTAAAGAACTGATAGTTTAGAGGAGAAGGGCGTTCTTACCTCCAAACTTGTGTTTCTCCACTTTTTGGAATGAAAAACCTTGATGAAACTTGTAGCAATGGAAGAGATTTTGAAGACACAATGATTTGCTATCAATTGAGAGTTGAAAGGAGGAATTTAGGTGAAGAAATCAGATCAAATTCTCTGGAAAAGGTAATGTTTGGTTGGAGAGAAAATGAGAGAAAGAAAATTGGAAAAGTTGGTTATAAAATCTAAAATAGCCAAAATGGCTTCCCTCCAATTTTAATAACCTTTAAAATCAGAATTTAGACTTAAAATATCTTGGAAAAAAATCTGGAGAAATCACTCTTGGATTAATAGCTCCTTAAAGATTCAAAGTTTCAACTCTTTATAAAACAGCCACCAAACTTGCGAAAATTACATTTTGGTCACTAGCCAAAATATCAACCTTCCAAAACTCATTTTCCAAAATTGATTTCACAGTTCATCTAATTATATTAAAAGATGATTTTAGAACATTTTTCCATATTTTTAATGCAACCCGAACTAGGCTTTCCTAATTTAACCTCTTAAGATTCGAACAGGACTTTGACCGAACCGGTCAACGCCCAAAACTTCTAAGCCCAAAACCGGGGCGTTACAGTCACGAATCTTTGACGCGTACCTAAAACCGGATGTCTCCAGAATCCCCTTATATATACTCTTGGAGGTTCGCTCCATATCAAGCGAGGCCAGAATTTTGCCTCATCGTTCTACAAGTACAAAATTTAAATTAAAGTAGTACTTTATCATTTACAAACAATAAATTTAAAGCTACAAAAAAAACCATAAATTCTTACCAATATTTTCATGTTCTTCGTGCCGCGAGAATCTTTAAGTCTTAACAACGCCATTTTCCCCAATAGTTATGCACAATTAAATGCCTACAACATCACAAATCAATCGAAAGAGAGAGTACATATATAAGACCATTGTCTTATATATGTACACTCTTTTTTTTCAAAATATTTTCGATTAAAATAATTACAACACAATTTACTATTCAGATTAAAAAAGTATTCACATATAAAAAAATTCGAATAAAAAATAAATCATATTAAAAAATTAATCTTAATCTAAAAAAGTCAACAAACGTTACCTTTAACCTTCTGAATTATGTGTGAGTTTGCTTCTTTTGGTTGTCTAAGAAAATCTCACGTCTTGGCAAACTCCTTTACTTTGCTCGAACAGAAGAGGTTGAAATTTTTTTGTGTATTCTAACCCTAAACAAAACTATCTATTTATAAGAAACTAAAAACCCTAATTTGAAAAAACCTAAACAAACTTGTAATACTTTTCCGCAAATCCCATGACGACGCGTTAAGACAGAGGGAACTCGCGGTGCCCCTACGTCGAGTTTGGTTTAGGGTTAGGTTAATCACCTGATTAAGATTTAAATCAGATATTTAAAAAAAATTATCGTCGTGATCCTACGGCGAGTTTGAATAAAAAATAATATTGTTTTCAAACTCGCCATGAATGTGCGGCGAGTTCACTGTAATAGTGCTAGTCCGGAAAATATAGAATTTAAATTGTTCCAAAAAATAGAAAAATTAAAGTGAGACTTTCACTATAATACAAAGCCCAAAATAAATATTAAGGGTAATTATTTCATGCATCGGTGGAGAAACAAAATGTTCACAAGCACCTTATTTTTAGAGTTTAAGGATCTTATTCAGGGTTTAGGAGTTTTGAATTTCGGGTGTGATTAGAACTTAGAATTTAGGGTTAAAATACAAAACTTTTAGGTCAAAACCTAAATTCCTAACCATGTTACCCTAAAACATAAACTCTAACCTCTAATTCTAAACTATAAATTCTAATTACGATCCCTAAATTCAAAACCCCTAAATAAAATCCCTAAACTCTAAAACTAAAACACTTTGGAAAACTTTTGTTTACACTAGGAATATTTTCCCAAACATTAAATGTTTTGAATATAATAAAATTTTATAGCAATACATGTTATTTGAGCATGCAATAATATATTTGGGTTTGGGTATATTAGTGGTAGGTGCAATAGTAAGTATTGCATGAGAAGATTCATATCTGAATTTTGAAAACGATATAATTGAGATCAATAATCACTAATATTTAACATAGATCATAAAACAAAAATGAAAGATTTAAATGGCAAATAATAATAGTTAATTCAGATTTAAATTCTAAAATCAAAGTTTGATCGACTGAAAATAATTGATCCTTTAATCACTCCTAGTTTGAGTTTGTCTTAAAATGAAGGGAAAACTACACCGGTGGTCCCCAAACTATTATTGTATTCTTATTTTGGTCCCAAAACTATTTTTTTGGCAAAACCGTTCTTTCTGTTACATAGTTCTCCTGTTTTGGTCTCTCGTCGTTAAAAACTAACAGAATTGCTGACGTGGAATTTTTTTCTTATTTTTTTCTTATTTTATTATTATTTTCTCTCTCCTATATATATAGTATTTAAATTTTTTATTCACCACCGTAACAAAATAAATAAATTGAATGTGAGGGGGAGCTAGGATTCAAACCCGCATCCCCAAACCATTAAAAGCCAATGGGTTAATCATTAGGCTAAACTCCAATTATTGATATGTTTTAGCACAAATTACATTTAAAACAATCAAATGAACCCCAAAAACAAAAGAAATAGTTGAAACAAACGACTTGCAATAAGATTCAAACCCATGTGCCATGGCATAAAAAGACCAAGCATAAACCAAATGTGCCAAAGAATTATTTCGACTAAAATTTATATTTAACGTATATTAATTTACAAACAACACAAAATAAAATATTAAACCTAGGGAGGGATTCGAACACAAAACTTTATTGATAAATTAATATATGTTAAATATAAATTTTAGTATGCATTAAATATTTTATTCGAACACAAAACATTATTGGTAAATTAATAGAATATACGTTAAATATAAATTTTAGTATACGTTAAATATTTTATTCGAATACAAAATCTTATTGATAAATTAATATACCTTAAATATAAATTTTAGTATATGTTAAATATTTTATTCGAACACAAAACCTTATTGATAAATTAATAGAATATGTGTTAAATATAAATTTTAGTATACGTTAAATATTTTATTCGAATACAAAACCTTATTGATAAATTAATATACCTTAAATATAAATTTTAGTATATGTTAAATATTTTATTCGAACACAAAACCTTATTGATAAATTAATAGAATATATATTAAATTTAAATTTTAGTATACGTTAAAGATTTTATTCGAATACAAAACCTTATTGATAAATTAATATACCTTAAATATAAATTTTAGTATATTTTAAATATTTTATTCGAACACAAAACCTTATTGATGAATTAATGGAATATACATTAAATATAAATTTTAGTATACATTAAATATTTTATTCGAATACAAAACTTTATTGATAAATTAATATACCTTAAATATATATTTTAGTATATGTTAAATATTTTATTCGAACACAAACTCAATTGATAAATTAATGTGTTGTTGGTAAACTAATATACGTTAAATATAAATTTTAGTCGAAATAATTCCTTGGCACATTTGGTTTATGCTTGGCCTTTTTATGTCATGGAACATGGGTTCGAATCTTATTGCAAGTCATTTGTTTCAACTATTTCTTTGGTTTTTGGGGTTCATTTGATTGTTTTAAATATAATTTGTGCTAAAACATATCAATAATTGGAGGTTAACCCATTGGCTTGGGGATGTGGGGGACGCAGGTTCAAATCTCAGCTCCCCCTCACGTGTCACCACCACATTAGTCTAAATAAAAAATTTAAATAATATATATAGGAGAGAGAAAATAATAAAAAAATAAGAAAAAAAATCCCACGTTAGCAATTTTGTTAGTTTTTAACGACGGGAACCAAAACAGAAGAACTATGTAATAAAAGGGACAATTTTGCCAAAAAAATAGTTTTGGGACGAAAATAAGAAGACGTTAATAGTTTGGGGACCACCGGTGTAATTTTCCCTAAAATGAAACGATCTAATTTAAAGCTAAAAAGGTTTTATAAAATCAGCCAGATGAGAGTATTTGATGATAAAATCAAATTTGAGTCGTTCGATTAAAAAAAATAGAGGCAAAAGGTTGTAAAGAATAACCTGTTACCATTCTAGAAAAAAGGGGGGTATTCTTACATTTTATGCTTTTTTTTCTGACCATTTTAGTAACTTTTTAGGTTAATCACGATAACATTTTAAGTTGAAATTTAAAATGGTATGAATTTCATACTAAATAATGTTAGTTTGGTAACATTTTACGTTTAAACTTAAAATATTACTATGAATGTTAAGAGTTTGAGTTTTGAAAAATTCGGTAATATTATAGGTTTGAACCTTTTTTTCTTACCAATTCGGTAACATTTTAAGATAGCTTCGGTAACAATTTAGGCCGGAACCTAAAATTTGATGAGTTTCATGTTAAATCGAGTTAGTATGGTAACGTTTTAGGTTTAAACTTAAAATGTTACCATGAGTGTTAAGGGTTTAGGTTTGAGAAACTCAATAATATTTTAGCTTCAATTTTTTTTCCTTACCATTCAATAACAAAATAGGTTGGTTTTAGTAACAATTTAAGTTGGAACCTAAAATTGGATGAGCTTCATAATAAAACAGGTTGGTTTGGTAACATTTTAGGTTTAAACTTAAAAATGTTACAATGATTGTTAAGGGTTTGTGTTTTGAGAATTTCGATAACATTTTTTTTATTAGTTCGATAAAATTTTAAGTTGGTCTCGGTCAGTGGCGGAACTTGGTGGTAAAGTTTGAGGGGGCAACTTAAAATATTAAAAAATAAAAGTTTAAATTAAAATTTTCAAAATTTTTGAAGAGATCAATTTACATTTTTTTTCAAAATTTTTGGGGTTTAACTAAAATTTTTAAAAATTTGAGAGGCTTGATGAGAACTTTTAAAAATTATGGGAGGGATTTAATTAAAAAATTCAAAAACTTTGAAGTTTAATCTAATTTTTTAAAATTTTTGTGGGGCTAAATTAATTTTTTTAAAAATTCTAAGGGTCTAAATTCTAATTTTTCAAATTTTAGGGGGGGCCATAGCACCCACATGTCCCCATTATCTTCCGCCACTGGTCTCGGTAATATTTTAAGTTGATATCTAAAATTTTACAAGTTTTATAATAAATCAAGTTGGTTTCATAACATTTTAGGTTTAAACTTAAAATGTTATTATGAGTGTTACAGTTTTGAAAAACTCGGTAACATTTTAGGTTTCAACTTTTTTTTACCAGATCGCTAACTTTTTAAGTTATTATTAATAACATTTTAAGTTTGAAGTGTTTTATAATAATTCAAGTTGTTTTGATAACATTTTAAGTTTAACCGTTACTATGAGTGTAAAAGTTTTAAGATTTGATTAATTCGGGTAAGATTTAAGTTTTTTTTTTCTTACCATTTCAATAACATTTCGTTTTGTAACCGAGAAACATTTCACGTTCCAATCTGGAACCTGTTGAACCGATCCTAGTTCACTTGATTTCATAATAATTATAACACCATAAATTTTATTCGAATATTAACAAGTTAAATCATGTACACGTGCTAAAACGATTTTTACATTAAAAACAATAAAATTGTTTTAACCGATCCAAACCGTTAATAAAATATGAATAAAATACATAAATGACCACTATACTATAGTTTTAGATTTAATTTGATCAATACACTTTTAATTGAAGAAATTAGACCACCATACTATTAAAATAGACTCAATGTGACCACCTACCGTTAAAACCTAACGGAAAGAGTGACGTGGCAGTTAGTAAAATTTTGTATAATTACACATTTGGTCTCGTTACTTATATACTCTATCAATTTCGTCATAATTTTAATTTAATAAAATAAATTAATTATTCAATTAGGTGGTGAAACGTGTTACCGCCTAATTGGAGAACTTTAATTATTTTTATTTAATTTAATTTAATTAATCTTCCTCCTCCAATCAGGTTGTGACACGTGTCACCTGATTCGAGAAGGGAAATTGGAAACAACAAAATTAGGGTAGGGGATTTGAACCAAGGCTCCCTTGGGGGAAAGAAGCATGCGCTTACCACTAGGCCAAGCTTATTTTTGTAATATGATGTACAACATATAATATATGTGTTAGATTACCGTTATTGCCTGAAAAAATAGAAGAAATGTGATTTTAGGGAACTCGGCCATGAAACACTTATGATGCATAAAAACATTTAACCCAATTAAATAAATGTAATAGTTAAATTAAAGTCAACAATATTTTGTATATATTTTAAATTATAGTTAGTGCACGATTTAAAATAAAAAATTTAAAATTATATTAAATTCATTTAGTGAATCTAAACTCACGAACATAATTCAATATAATTTTAAATTTTATATTGAATTAAATGTTTTTATAATTTTAAAATTATATTAAATTATGTTCGTTAGTTTGGATTCGTTAAATGAATTTAATATAATTTTAATTTTTTTATTTTAAAACTTGCACTAACTATACTTTTAAAATATATACAAAATATTGTTTACTTTAATTATTAAATTTATTTAATTGAGTTAGACGTTTTTAGGCATTATAAGTATGTCATGTTTGAGTTTCTTAAAATCGCATTTTCTCTATTTTCCAGGCATTAACAACAATCTAACACATATATAATTGCAATAATTCGATAAACGGCTCATTGGGATAGATGTAGTTAAAAAATATCATCCTAGAAACGTATAAGAAGTTCTATCCTCGTAAGGCTCAAGAAGTTCTATCCTCGTACGGCTCAAGAAAAAAATAATTAATTAAAAGTTATGTCTATGTATGAGATTAGAATGTCAAAAAAATTAGTCATATCACAAAAATAAACTTGGCTTAGTGGCAACCGCATGCTTATATCCACCTAGGGAGCTTTAGTTCAAATCCCCTGCCCAATTTTGTTGCTTCCAATTTCCCTTCTCCAATAAACGGTGACACATACACATTTTTACTAACTGCCATGTCACTCATTCCGTTAGATTTTAACAACAGTTGATCACATTGAGTCCATTAATAATATAGTGGTCTAATTGCTTCAACTAAAAGTATAATGGTCAAATCGAATCTAAAACTATAGTATAATGATCTAGTTTACCCATCAAATAAATAAAATGACATTATTTCATGAAATGTAGAGTTCAGTACAATGACGTACCACCCGTTTTAATTCTCTAAAATGCACTTTTTTCACACATCTGCATGCCATGCCCAATCACTGCTTGTAGTTCACAACTTTAATTAGTTTCACGAATCAATTTACAAAGTGTTACCCATGATTCAGAACGAGTGGTAAAATGAGAACTCTGTCCATAACAAACTTGGGCTAAAATTACACCATACATTAAGCAATGTATACCAACCTTGTAAATATGTATCCTTCTTTCAATTGTATACCATGCTGCATGATGTTCAAAGTTACTACCTTCGGTTATGAAACAGGCTTGCTCTGCATCGCAATTCACATGTGCAAGCCACCTAAAATCGAATGGATCCTCAATTGTTTCAAGGTAATGACATCCATTAATGAGAAATCTCCAAATCTTAGGTGCCATGTTTCTCACGCAAGCTAGAAAGCCGCTAGATATGTTCTCGAAATTCGCTCTTTCCGCTTGGCTAAGGAATTCGGCACCGTAGATGTCCAGCAATGAGCAGTTGGAGCATTTATACTTCAAAATTGTCGACTGTTCTAAGATAGGCAACCCCAACGAGTTCCAGACACAGTTTCTAGCAAGGGCTAACAAAGACTCCCCCGCGTGCTTCCAGAAATTTGCAGCAGACACAATCAAAGAAGATTCCAAACAAAACAAATGGTGAGTTGCACCTGCCAGCAACAGAGAGTAAGCTGCACTGATCCTACTCATGTCAAAAGCTTTGAATTGAGATTGATCTGTTCTTGGATCGAGGGCTAAGAAGTCACTTGAACGTATTCTATATGCAGAAGCAAGTGTCGTATAAGCATTGAGAGCAATATGGTGAAAGGGATGAAACTTGAAATTGAGATGTGATTTTCCATCCCCACTTTCTAATTTCTCAATTTGAAGACCTAGGCTCAGCACACTCTCAAGCTTCATACAGCAGGACTCAGGATCACCAACTGATAGAAACTCGGTAATAGTTCCATCGACATAATCAGACAACTTTTTACTTGCTTCAT
Organism: Hibiscus trionum; assembly: GCA_030270665.1. Classification (NCBI taxonomy): domain Eukaryota; kingdom Viridiplantae; phylum Streptophyta; class Magnoliopsida; order Malvales; family Malvaceae; genus Hibiscus; species Hibiscus trionum. The sequence goes on along the minus strand of BSYR01000013.1, from coordinate 11,666,710 downwards.
CCTTATAATGGTCGAGATCAAAGCACGAGCTTGAAGAGCTCAGATTGGAAGCCAAAATTTCCTGAAAGCAAGTGCTACTGCTGATGATTCTTTAAAAATGATTTTTATAGAATTCATGAGTCGAGCAAATATTGATGTGAATACTAGAATTTCAAGAAAAATAAAACACTGAAAGTAAACCCAATTAAAAAGTACAGTTAACATCAATTGACAGAGCAAGAGCATAAAGAAAAGGGAGATAAATACCAAATAATCTGGAGATAAGTATGGAATTGATTAATTAGATGATCTAAACCATCAATCAATACTATTAAGGGGCGGGTTAATCGATACATCTTTAAACAGATTCAAGCTAAAGGGAGTATCAATTACCAAGTCCTATTAAGGGACAATCGTGTACATCTTCCTAACCAAAAAAGTGGATCCAGCCCTAGTGTGTAGAAAGCTAAAGGGAGTATCAAGTTTATTAAGTGACAATCATGTATGACAATTGAAAATATGTTTGAGACTGCAAAAATAAGTTATGGAATCTCGATCCATTGCAAGCCTCTGAGCTGAAATAAACGACATTGATGTTTTCAAGCAGAAAAGAGGGGGGAGGGTAAACACACACAGAGACACACGCACTGATTTAATCAGGATAATTATACAGTTTCTCATTACCTCTAAAGCATGATCAACATAAGTTGAGGGAGACATAGTGCACCGCCTACAAGAACAGGTAAACTGATATTTAAGCCATAAATCTGACTGCCTCGTTGCCTACAGAAAAGAAATGAAACATTGAAATTAAAACAAGAATACAGACCAATATATAACAACACATTAATCCAGAGCAATTCAGTAAGCTTATGTTTCCGATTTTAAATTAGTTTTCACAGTCTGAGTAAAATGAATTCTTTTCATCTTTTGCAATGAGTAACAGGCGTGTGTTTACCTTAATTCATTCACTCCATTAATTACTTTCTTTGAATGGTCTAAGAATTTAGATCTTTTCTTAGATAGAATACTAAGTTCATATTTTTGATGTGAAGATCTTGGAATGAAGTTAAACAAAATTTCCCAATAAACAGATAAAAATGATAAACCACATAGTTTGGAACCGAAGAACAAAGATGATGGTTCATAAAACTCAATAAACGAATAGTTTTGACGCAAGCTCATGCGCCAACTCAGTAAAGAGCACATCCAAGACAATCAGCAGTAGCCTTCAAATAAACACTTTGAAATTGCAATTGCCAAAGCTCCGCATTCTTCCTAGTCTACTTGACAAAGTTGAATTAAATTAGGACAAAAGTGTAGCCAGGTTGCAGATAAATGTTCAAGACTTGATAATCAAATCAACAAGTAGATGGCTATGTTAGAAAATAAGTAAACACCTTCGGTTGAAGCAAATCAGTGTATGAAATACAAACTTCCTCCCCTTTCTTGATTCTCTTAATACTCCTCACTATTATTTTCGGACCGTATTCGTATCCCTTAGTTCCTGCATCAAAATCAAGAAATACGTCAGCATATGCATATATATTGAAAAGTGGTAAAAAGGACAAACCTTTCATGTAACCAGAACAGCTGCAAACACCAGAGTCTTCCTCTGAAACGCTAGGAACAATCCGTAGCGAGGAACTTGAATCCTCTCCAAACGAGGTAGCATTGGGAGGCGAAACAGAGAACCGATAACATGCGTTAGGCGAACAGCTGTGATTGATCCAAGAGAAGTTAGGATCGTATACGGCGATCCCTAGAGAACGGCCGGCCTCGTCCTGAACTTCCACGGCGTTGGTTAAGACTAAGCTTAAGACGGCCTCTTCCAGTAAAACCCCGTCGCTTTTGTTTAGGGCACTGTCTCGGTTTCGTAATTTCCTAGCGCCGGCCATAGCAATTGCTCCCTGGCGGATTTGGGTGGCGAATTCGGGAGATGAGGAAAGCTTATGGTAGTTAGTAAGGAGGCCGTTGTTGAAGCGGTGTAGGTGGGGGCAGGGGCGGGGGAGATGAAGAAGGAAGCGGAGAGCGGTGCGAAGGTCGGAGGAATGGGGAGAGGATGGAGGGAGGAGGGATTCGGCGGAGGATGAGGGGATGCAGGAGTAGGCGGCGGAGCATGCGGCGGAGCAATAAAGAGGGGCGTGGGGGGAGAGAGAGGGGAAGGCGGGGGAAGAGAGGGGGGAGAAGCAAGAGGAACAATGGGAAGAGAGGAAAGAATCGTTGAGGGAAAAGGAGAGGGGAAAGAGAGGGGGGGTTATGTCTTCTCCAATTTCTATGTCTTCCTCAGCTCTCATTTCCATCTCTTTCTATAAACTTAACCCTGGAAACCTCACTCACACTCCCTTACGACTGAAACTAACAAAGGATTTTTTTTTTTTTTTTTTTTTTTTGCTTAATAGACCCGTTTGTAGCTCTTGAAATATACACAAAATACTGAAATGTTCTTAAAATATTTTTTTTTTGAATATTTTGCTCTCTAAAGTATACATAGTGATCTCCGTTGGCCCTTAAATTAAAAATTATAACCTCATATACTTTTTTCGTAAAAAATTTCTCACAAATCAATCAGAACATGCCACATGTTACTAATAAACAAAAAAATCAACTGGCTTAGTTTAAAGGACTAAATTGCACACTAAGTCTATAAATTTTTTATATTTGTTCAATTTAGTCTTAATTTTTTTTATTTTTGTTCAATTTAATCCTAAATTATTTTATTTAACCCACAATTGACCTCTACTACTTTATAATTATTATAAATTAGTTCAGTATTTTTAATATGTTGATGTTTTTGTTCAATTTAGTCCTCAAAAACTTTATTTAACCCACAATTGACCCCTACTACTTTATAATTTTTATAAATTAGTCCAATATTTTTAATATGCTGATATTTTTGTTCAATTTTGTCATCAAAATCTTTACTTAACTCACAATTGATCCCTACTACTTTATAATTTTTATAATTTAGTCCAATATTTTAAATATAATTATATTTTCTGTTCAATTTAGTACTAAAATCTCTATTTAACCCAAAATTGACCCATATTTCTTTATAATTTTTATAATTTAGTCTAATATTTTTCATATAATCATATTTTTGCTCAATTTAGTCAAAAAAATCATTTTAACTTGAAATTAACCCTAATTTCTTTCCAATTTTTATAATTTAGTCCAATATTTTAAATATAATTATATTTTTGTTCAATTCAGTCCTTAAAATCTTTATTTAACCCGAAATTGACCCATGTTTCTTTATAATTTTTATAATTTATTCCAAAATTTTAAATATAATCTTATTTTGTTCAATTTAGTCCAGTAAGGGTTAATTTCAGGTTAAATATATATTTTAAATATAATCGTATTTTGTTTAACTGAACAAAAATATAATTATATTTAAAATATTGGACTAAATTATAAAAACTAGAAAGTAATTAGGGTTAATTTTAGGTTAAAAATTATTTTTGACTAAATTGAACAAAAATATGATTATGTTTAAGATATTGGACTAAATTATAAAAATGATAAAGAAATATAGGTCAATTTTGGGTTAAATAGAGATTTTAGGACTAAATTGAACAAAAAAACATATAATTATTGTAACCCCCTCGTCCCGGTCTGGACGACTGGCCAATCTGAGTAGGTTACACGGGGAAAACCGAAGTGAAACCCGTTAAGGCTCCCCTTCGGTTAGCAACCCTAGAAAATTTCTTTTAAACATTATCTTGTCTAAATGCTTTCATACACCCTATGTGAGATATGACAGCAGAAAGACAACGGGACGATACATGCATACAAAACAAGCAATTTAAACAACTCATTTTAGCCTTTACAACATGTTGTATTGATACGCTAGAAGACCGTATTGATACGCCTTGACTTGGTCAACTACCCAAAGTCAACCTAAGAAGATCGTATCGGTACACTGGTTGACCGTACCAATACACCCTCATCGGTCAACTTCTCACATTCAAACAACAAAGACAGTGCCGATACACCCAAGACCCGTACCGATACGCCAAAATCTCGTCAATTTCTCAGATTTACAGAGAGCTTTTGGCGTATCGATACACCCTCGTGTATCGGTACGCTAAGCCTAAAATGAAGTCCAAAGTGTAGGACCGTATCGATACAACCCTTAGGCGTATCGATACGCCCTGCACTGCAAACTGCATTTTGGCTGCAAGACACACCTAGACTCAACTCTAGATGCAATTTATGACTCGTCTAGCAATAAACAAACCTTCATACAACATTTAGCAACCAAAGCTAAACATATGATGTTACTTAACCAAACAAACATGGCATCCCACCCAAGATAAGCACTTAGATAGGAAACTTGCATAAAGGCATACATAACTAAACCATTTCATTCATAGGAAGCAAACACTTGCATAAACATTGCATATCAAGGTTTACATGCCTTAAAACATAACACATAAGCAACCATAGAACATGGTCATAAGCTTTCAAAACACAAAGCATTTAGGCAACAACATAAGCATAGTTCACAATCAACAACAAAGGCAATAACATCAAAATCCAACACATATGAGTCTAACAACGCTCATACAAAACACATAGCATCCCCATCGCTAAACTACCACATTATTTACTAAACCATACTTGAGCAACTACTAAAGCTTGGATGCCCCTTCGCTTGCTCCTTGCTAACTCTACGCTAATGATCTGCATTGTCGAAAACGAGAGCGTAAGCTAGAAGCTTAGTGAGGGTGCTCTAAAAAACAACGACAATGCAGGGTTCAAGCATACCATCCTTAAGACAACTCACAAGCATAAATAAGAATCAACATATCATCATAGCTAACATCACAAGAATGCATTAACATGGCATCTTACCTCATGTTATGCCCAACAAGATATAACAAATTATTATAACAATAACCACACATGCACAAGTATATTGGCAACTATTAGTTTACTCGGATATGCGGATAACTTTCGTTGGGGTCTTCATCTCCAACGTACTCAACAACAACTTTACCTTCGTTGGGATTACACTCATCACCGGTCCTTGCATGGATGAGATTACACTCATCATCACATGCCCTACGGATGGGATTCCATTCATCATCACGTAATAATATATAATTTCCGATGGAATATTACATCACCGTAGTCCTTCTTGATGACTTTACGACACCAAGGCCACGCGTGAATTTGACTCAACCGTTTGCACACTCTCATCCTAATGATCGACCATTTATACTCGGTAATTTAACTAGTGCCAATCATACTTTCGAGTCACACCGTGACAATTCATCATGCATTTCAACATATCAAACACCACATACATCAATGTATGTAACAACATACATAATCAACACATGCTGTACAAGTCTACACCATGCATATTAAGCAAAACTCATAAAACACACAAGAGATTAAGCTACCAACTTAACCTCTACCTTGATTTGGCCTACCAAGTATAATCAAACTCCATAACCATACACTTGAACCAATTTAATGATTCCACTAACCGAACTTCCTTAAGCAAACTGAGAAAAGCCGAATCAAGCCTCAACACTTTCCGGGAATCGTGCCCGAAGCTTCTCCAACGGTTCCCCTTGATTCTAACTAATAAAAAAAGATATATTACTCAACCAAATCATCACCAAACACTATCACAACCCCAAACTACTACCACAAGCCAAATTCTTACAATTTCAAACCAAGGCCAACACCAAAAATCCCATTTTCGTACTCCCCATCAACCCAGCAGAAAACCAATGATTCCAACACCCAAAACACCATTAAACACCTTCAAAACACCTCTCTAACATTGTTATAACATCAGCCCCACTATCCAACATAAAACCACACCAAAAACCCATATTTTCACCCTTTTAAAATACCCCAAAAACCCATTTCGGGATTTTTGATAAAACCCCACCATTTTAAGTTATAATGTACCGTAGGGCAAGATTAGATCATAACTTAACTCTACAAATAAAAATCAAAACGAAAAGCCATTAAAGTTTCATCATTTTCTTTCAAAACTTTGAAAACTTGAAATTCTCAACAATGATGTTTTCCAAAAACTAAAACCATCAATGTGCTAGGAATGAAGAGGACAAGTCAAAAACGTGCTTACCTCGTTGAAATCACTTGAAATGGTGAAGGAAATGAATGGAATAGTATTTGGGGTTTTAGGGAGGTTTGTTGTCGTGATATTTGGTAGAGGGAATAAGATGAAGAGGATATTTTCAAAAGCCCCCTTTTCTCATCTTTTCCCTTATTTTCAAAATTACAAATTTGCCATTAGTGAAAATCAAGCCCATTTGAATTTTTAAAGCAAAGCCCATTAAATTAAAACGAGCCCATCGACTCGAACCCGACTCACACACTCAATTCCCGACCCCTAAACCCATGTGTTACAATTCTATTTAAATTGTTGGAATAAATTATAAAGTAGTAGGGGTCAATTGTGAGTTAAATAAAGAATTTGATGACAAAATTGAACAAAAATATCAGCATATTTAAAATATTGGACTAATTTATAAAAATTATAAAGTAGTAGGGGTTAATTGTGGGTTAAATAGATTTTTGAGGAGTAAATTGAACAAAAGCATCAGCATATTAAAAATAATGAACTAATTTGTAAAAATTAGAAAGGAATTTGGGTCAATTCGGGTTAAATAAAATTTTTAGGACTAAATTAAACAAAAATAAAAATTTTATAGACTTAGCGTGCAATTACCCCTTTAAAATAAGTCAACTGATTTTTTTGTTTATTAGTGACACGTGGCACGTTCTGATTGGTCCGTGAGATTTTTTAACGGAAATGGCATATGAGGTTACGATTTTTAGTTTAGGGGCCAACGGAGGTCACAATGTATACTTTAAGGGGCAAAACATCCAAACATATTCTTTATGGGGTAGTTCGGTATTTTTTGTATACTTTAGGGGCCAATTTGGCATTTAAGCCTTTTTTAAACATAAATTGTTACTTCTTTTGACCAGGGATGAGCCGTTCGATCGAATTGTGTCTAAAAATTTTGAGTTATTCAAGTTGACGTGTCATATTTTACAACTCAAACTTTATTAATTTTTCGATTCGAGTTGAGTTTATAAAATTCGAGCCGAGTTGAGTTTTCGAGTTCCTATACAAATTTAATTGTAATTATTTATCAAGTTATATTACAATTTGATTCCAATTTAAACGACTTTCTCTAATCATATAAATTATGCACATATTTTTCATGTGTGACATATATTTCTGCATATTTTTTATATCGGTATAAATATATATATATATATATTAGGAAAAATTGAGGGACTCGACTCAAACTTAAAAATAAATCCACTAATTTCTAAAATTTTTGAGTTATTTGAATTTCCATTTTACAACTCAAACTTTATTTGAAACTTTTTCGAGTCAAGACGAGTCGAGTCAAAAATTCCCGTTTTTTTCGAGTCGAATCGTGTTTTGCTCACCCCTAGTTTCAACAATAATAATTTAGCCATTTAGTTATAAGTTTATAAACAAACATGTCACCTTAAAAAATAATCCAGTCACTCAATTATAGCTTTAAAAACAAACATGCCATTCAATTAAATTTTTGTAATAAACATGTGGCTTTGTTATTGTACATGCCCAATTCTATCCGGGCCTTTAAAGCCCAATAATATTACAATCCAATACCCATTACAATAAATAAACCAGACCCAAATTTAAACCAACAACCAATCTGTTCCAAACCTAATAACTAAACCTAAACTCATCTAAACCTAATCCTAAACGAGTCACCGTTGCCGACATTCACCCTATGTCGTCGCCGCCTCATCAGCTCCGACAACCCTAAATCAAAACCCCAAAATAATCACAATATGTAAACCTTAACCGAAACCCCAAATACCCCAAAATAAACCCTAATCCTAACCAAAATAACCTAAACGTAATCTGCTTATCCCACTGCCACCACCGCCCATTGTCTGACCATCCAATCAAATCCACCACCCATCACAGTCCTCATCATCCTCATACGTGGCCGGCCGAGAGCCTCTCTCCCCTCTTATAAAATATCACCTACAACATTAAAGGAGGGAGTTTTTTCGGAGACAAAAAAGAGAGATGATTCTAAAAAAACAATATTGAAAGGAAAAACCAAACAAAACATATTGAAAAGGTAAAAAAGAAAAAAAGAAAAACCCTTCGGTTTTGTTATATTTACTTACCTAAGAGGGGATTTTAGAAAATCCAACCACAGATTCGGATTTAGCAAGAAAAAACCAAACTTTTAAGATCCCTTGCATGTACTCCGGCCACCGTTCGCCAGCGACAAACACGACGAACGATTGGGTGGAGCTAGGGCTCAGGTGAGTAGGGGGAGAGAGCATGAGAGAGCATTTGTCGATTTTTAAAAAATTGCCGGTGCAACTGAGCTTTTTTGGCAAAAAAGAGGTATTTAAGAGCGTTCCAAAATGATGCCATTTCAGGCATATGTAACCCGCGTGTAGACCCAATCTGGATAGGAGGATCTGAGCGTTTTGTTGAATGGGAAAATTGCACCTTTGGTCTTGTAACCCCATCGACCCGACTTAGACGTCCGACCGAATCGAGTGAGCTACATTAGGTTTGTGGAAGCAAACTGGAAAGAATTAACTCGAAACATATCTATTTTTTCTTTTCTCTTGTCTAGATGCAAATTATTAACCTATAATGAATATGCTGGTAGTGGTTCAAATCTCACTCAAATCGGACATCAATAGGGCATTCAATTGCAATCACGAACATTACGGGACCAAATTGAAAATCTGGTAAATTATAAGGAATTAGCCCAATTTTAAGTTACCAATCCTTATTTAATCAAGTTCCATGTTTCAATTCCAAATTTCAGTTCTAAACGACCATATGAACTCATTTAATTGCATGCATAACAATAAGAGACAAAAATAGAAGAATCTAAAACCCTTTTATCAAAAATAACAAACATAACTACCATACATATAGGTACGACTCCAAAGTGTATAGGTACGCAGGGGCGTATTGATACGGTCCCTAGGCGTATCGATACGCGTGTTACAAACCATTTTCCAGAATTTCAGTAGCTCAAAACCGCATCGATATACTTCTACCCGTATCGATACTCAGGCCAAATATACACTTACCCGTATCGATACACTTCTACCAGTATCAATACACCTTGCCAAAATACACTTACCCGTATCGATACACCTCTACTCGTATTGATACAACTGGGCCTGAAATGCCCCAATTTGTTGGTTTTTCATGCTTTTAAGGTTTCAAAGTCATACCAACATGCCTTAAAAATTATTACACACATATTAGAGACCAAACCATGTCAATACAACACCAAATTATCATTCAGAAACAACATAATGTTTTAAAGGAAATCTAGAGGCATGCTTCCTAGAGAATAAACCATCCAACATCCAAAACATTAGTCCCAAGCAAAACCAACATATACACCTCTACCCGTATCGATACTCAAGCCAAATGTACACTTACCCGTATCGATACACCTGGGCCTGAAATGCCCCAATTTGCTGGTTTTCATGCTTTTAAGGTTTCAAATTCATACCAACTTTCCTTAAACATTATTACACACATATTATAGGCCAAACCATGTCAATCCAACACAAAATTATCATTAAGAAACAACATCATGCTTCAAAGGAAATCTAGAGACATGCTTCATAGAGACTAAACCATCCAACATCCAAAACATTAGTCCCAAGCAAAACCAACATATAAAGGCCATTTACAACTTCAAAAACAACAATATAAACTTTTTCAAAAATAGAGTTTAACAAACACACTCCCAAATCAACAATGAACCTCATTGCCTTTATTACTAAAAGTCTAGCTTGAAACCATACTTTCAAAGAACAAAGCCCTTGGATCCTCCTTTCTCACTTGCTGCCTCAACTCCTTTAATTCTCTACATTGATGGACAAAAAGAGCGTAAGCACACTAGGCTTAATGAGGAGTGCTCAAAACAAAACACCATCAATGCAATTAGAAACCATTTTCTCAAAACCATTGAAATCATCATTTCAATCCATTTATAAAACATCATGCCTTGAAAACCTTGCACTTAAACCTTTCCAAAACCAGAATGTTAAAACCATATGCAACATGTATCATTGACAAACATCAAATCTCATTGTTCAACCTCAATTTAAGCTTTCCCATGCATAACACTCATATGCAAGGCTTAAAGAGAAAACATGTACAAATCAACATTATACAACAACATCTTCAACATGATACATCAACAATTATATTGGCTTACAAGTGATCACAAACCAAGTTCCAATTTCAAAACACTAACATCAGATACATGGATTAAACAAGTGTTCTCCCAACACTCAAACATTCTCACCAGCATCTTAAGGTTCACACACGAGAGTTTCCCCCCAACCGTTGTGACACTCGTGGTGGGGTATTTGGTACCTCAGAACCCCTCGACACCACTCATCGGTAGATGTATAACTGTAGGGCGTGTAGGTGTTCCCCTTTTTGTAAGAGTGTAAGTGCACACTCCTGCCAAGTTATAGTATAAAAGATGTCAAATCCCATTAGGATTGGACAACTAAGTTTGAATTATCGTTCCTGCACAAGGAAAAGTAAATTGCACAAGTAAGATGATTGTTTGAGAGGAAAAAGTAAAATAAAACACAAGTAATAGAGGAATTAATCAAGTTGATAGAGAGGGCAAGGTTATGCTGCTTCTTAGTGTGAAACTGCGTTGAATAGGCCAAGTCGTTTTGCGCTGCCATGATATGATGCCTCGGCGGGTAATGGCGGATTGAGGCTGCGACCCTTTTGCTACCGCATCAGATCTCTGTTCTTGCAAATTTTGTTGTCTCGGCAGGTGGGATGGAGATACTGGCGGCAAGTCTGGCAGATACTCCAAGTTCGGCAAAGCAATTCTGAAGTGATCCTTCCTATGTTTAGGAAAGGATTCTATCACCACGTGATGTAGGCAATACCTAGCAATCTCAGCGTAAACCGTACACAGGGAGTCGACGTTTGGTTGCTCCTTTTAGCCGCTGAAACTCGAACTTATGTCTAAGTCAAATTAGTCAACACCTCGAAATGATGAGACCGTACTTAATTCTTTCACGAGTTTGACACTCTCGTGCCTGACAAATGGATTTCTTCAACTGGACTTTTGGAACTAATTGAAGAAGTGAAGAACATGAATTAAGTAAACTTGGAATATTTTATTGAAAACAAACTTGAAACCTAAACAACTGTTTTCACAACTAAATTACAACATAACCCAAACCAAAGGGAAGTTTAGAACATGACGGCGTCAAAGAAAACCCTAGCTATGTCTATAGAAAACCTAAGATGCTTAGAATTAGAATTACAATGAGTATTTATAGACAATATCTAGGTCTAGTCCTTCTTGAAGTATAAGTCCTAAAAAGTAGCTTTCCACATTTAATGTGACTTTAAACTCTGACTTCTTTGAGTTGAATGTGGACTTTATCACGTTTGCCTTGTCTCGCAAGTAATCTTGAGATTTTACTTCGGCGGCTTTTCCTGCTGCTACAGACGTCAAATCAAGTGGATGGCATTGATAGAATCAGTGTTTTTAGCTCTACAGATCGCACTCTGGTTCTCCAACTCCATAGTTTTATTGCCGTGGGCAACAAGGTCGGTAGTGGTAGCACTCGGCAGCTACGACTTCCATATGGAACTGCATCAGTACAACTCTCATGTCCACTGCTTCAGCATAACATCCTCAACTCCTCTTTTCTCTGTCAGCCTTTAGTACCTAAAACCAAAAATACACTAAAACAATACCTTTCTTCACCAATTCTAAGATAATCTATAAAAACAAGGTAAAGTAAAGAAATACTGTAAAATGCAATGCATGATCCTAATTATGCCTAAGATGAACTCAAAAACATCAATAATATGAGATGGAATGTGCATGAAATATAGGACTTGTGGACACTTTACACACCCCAAACTCGAACTGTTGCTTCTCCTCAAGTAATGCAACCTAAACATACCTGTTCTAATAAGAATCAGAAAGAAAAACCGTTTTTTCAACTCGATTTCATACTTCAATGTCGTGGAACCTATATTAGATTAGTGAAAGGAATAAAGCATGAAAATAACTCAGAATTAATTTCTAATGGTAGTGCAGTGTGTGCAGGACTGTATACAGGCTGAATATGTAGAATAAATGAATAAACAAAGATGTTGTTACGATTTATAAGGTTGTTGCCGAGGCAGCACAATTAAGCACAATATTTTAATCATGGCAATGAGGGCTTCAGCTTATCACAACTACTCTTCTAGGTTTGAAATTAAGATAGGAGCAAACTACAAAACCCAGAACCCGTGGAGTAGAGTCATCCCGTGAAGACTTTCATTCACTCATGCTAATTTGTCTGTCACTTCAAAACTTTCAGATTCATGGACTTTGATAGCAGCGGAGTGTCCTCGCACATTATTCTTCCTAGAGCCTGTTACGGGCACCTCTACGGTAAAACAACAATGTTCTTTATTTTTACTTCTACTGCCATGATAATGCTGCATTTTTCCCGTTTCTTTTTTTTCTGCCTCGGCGGCTACCTGCAATCACCGTTAGAACTTTGCAAAGAATTCTAAAAATAAGCAGGCAGTGTTCATTAGATATTCTAACAAATTCAGCAAGTAACATTAGTGTTTTGACCATTTTGGCAAAAAGAAAAAAAATTCTAAGTCATTTTCATGTTTTCCCATATTATGTTCAATTTATTATTGGTGCGAAAATAAGTAATCGACTAACTATCATATGCACAAGTTATATAACAAAATTTTCTGTTCCGATTAATATTAAGGCAAGTACAATGCAATCTATATGCAACTAAGATACCTAAACAAAAATATGAGAACTATACCCCCAAACTCGAGATAGGCATTACCCTCAATACACAAAATAAAACTAAAACTGAAAAATAAATATGAGAAAGGGAAAGAAAACTCAGGCTTAGTTGTTGTCATATGGTGGAGAAGATGTGGAGGAGTTATCTGCTCTTTCGCTAGTTGCGGGTTGCGGCCGTGTTGCCCCTGTTGTGCTCGACGGCTCGATTCCTTAGGGTCTGAATCTGGGTAAGTAGTTTTGAGACGAGAATAAAACCCAAATAAAATCTGGTCCTAAGTAGGTAAAATCTACTCCTAAATAAAACAATAAAGATGTGGAAAAATAAGAACTTATACAAAATTTTGTTACTCTAGGAGTGCATTGATATGCATCTCCGAAAGTAACTACCCCCTTATCGGTTTAGCTCAAGAGGGTCGTTTTTTATACTTCTTGTAATCCATTCGCACCCTCCATCTAGTGATTATCCTCATGGTGGAGGAGTCCTTCTTCCTTGTTCTCTTGCAATCCATGTGATCCTTCCTTCTTGTTCCTATTCCTGAAGGCATGAACATGTGATTAGGAAAAATTATATAACTACCTAACCATGTACTTACCTCATTTTTGTCGAAGTTCATCATAGGGGAAAGTTTCTTTTGCTGCCGAGGCAGCTACTGCGACAACCAACTGTTGTGGTAGTTTTCTGTCACAGTGCTATGCCGGTCAAGGGAAAACTCTTTAGGCTCCTCGAAAAACTCCATCAGTAGAGATTTTGACTGCTTTAACTCTTCCTGCATCGGCTCATCTAGATATATATAATCCATAGTTGTCGAGGTGTCTGCCGAGGCGGGCGTCATTATGGAGGCTTCTGTCGTGGCGGGCCTCTCTGCTGAGGCATAGCATTGCTCAGGTGCTGTCAGTTCGTCCTTAGGGCAGGGTTCTAGGTAGCTGCCGGAACATCTGTCAATCTTGTTGTCTGGGCATCATTCTACATCCTCTTGGCTTGGAGGTTCGAATTGCTCCGTACACATTGGAGATCTTTCCTCGCATTGGTCTTCGTCCTCTTGTTCTGGGATATCAGTATCCCTTAATTGTGGAGGTTCATCCACAACATCAATGAGGACTGAATTGCTCAGAAGTGCATCCATCTTAGCGATGCTGGCGTCTATAGTAGTTGACACTTTATTCGTGAACGCAAGGAAAGTTTGAAGTGTGTCCTCCAAGGATTTTGATTGTTCTTGCGGATAACTATATTGCCAGGGCATGTTGATTTCTGCAGCAAAACTATTACGCTAATCTTTTTTTTGAGATTCTTGATTATACCATGAAAAATCTTGTTGTTGTGGCGGCAATTGCGGCAGCGACATCAACTGTCCCTATTGCTGCTATGGCAGCATCTGCTGTCCTTGTTGTTGTTGTGGCGGCATCTACTGTCCTTGTTGCTGCTGCGATGACATCTGCTGTCCCTGTTGCTGCTGCGGTGGCATCTGCTGTCTCTGTTGCTGCTGCGACGACATCTGCTGTCCCTGTTGCTGATGCGGCGGCATCTGCTATCCCTGTTGTTGAAGCGGCGACATCTGTTGTTCATATTCAGGCATCCACTTCCAAGTGGTTTTTCTCGACATGTCTGCTGCAACAAGATGAGGGCAACTTTCGAACGCATGATTGCGTTCACAAAATTCGCAAGAAATTTCCCAAATATTGATGCCCTTAACTCATGGGGCACATGAATAAGCACTTTCCCACATAGTGTTTTTTTTCGATTAAAAATAAAAATAATAAAAACTAGAAATTAAATAAAAGTGCAGAAATTAAAAACGAATTTTGCTGTTACCAATTCCCAGCAACGGCGCCAAAAACTTGTAGGGTGTGTAGGTGTTCCCCTTTTTGTAAGAGTGCAAGTGCACACTCCTGCCAAGTTATAGTATAAAAGATGTCGAATCCCACGAGGATTGGACAAATAAGTTTGAATTATCATTCCTGCACAAGGAAAAGTAAATTGCACAAGTAAGATGATTGTTTGAGAGGAAAAAGTAAAATAAAACACAAGTAATAATGGAATTAATCAGGTTGATAGAGAGGGCAGGGTTATGTTGCTTCTTAGTGTGAAACCACGTTGAATAGGCCAAGTCGTTTTGCACTACCACGATATGCTGCCTCGGTGGGTAATGGCGGATTGAGGCTGCGACCCTTTTGCTACCGCAGCGGATCTCCTTGCAACTTTCACTGTCTCGGCATGTGGGATGGAGATAAGTCCTGGCGGCAAGTCTGGCAGATACTCCAAGTTCGACAGAGCAATTCTGAAGTGATCCTTCCTATGTCTAGACAAGGATTCTGTCAACACGTGATGTAGGCAATACCTAGCAATCTCAGCGTAAACCTAACACAGGCAGTCGACGTTTGGTTGCTCCTTTTAGCCGCTGAAACTCGAACTTATGTCTAGGTTGAATTAGTCGACACCCCGACATGATGAGACTGTACTTAATTCTTTCGTGAGTTTGCCACTCTTGTGCCCGACAAATGGATTTCTTCAACTGGACTTTTGGAACTAATTAAAGAAGTGAAGAACATGAATTAAGTAAACTTGGAATATTTTATTGAAAACAAAATTGAAACCTAAACAATCGTTTTCACAACTAAATTACAACATAACCCAAACCCAAGGGAAGTTTAGAACATGACGACGGCAAAGAAAACCCTAGCTATGTTTATAAAAAACCTAAGATGCTTTGAATTATAACTACAATGAGTATTTATAGACAGTAGCTAGGTCTAGTCCTTCTTGAAGTAAAATTCCTCAAAAGTAGCTTTCCACATTTAATGTGACTTTAAACTCTAATTTCTTTTAGTTGAATGTGGACTTTATCACGTTTGCCTTGTCCCGCAAGTAATCTTGAGATTTTACTTCGGCGACTTTTACCGCTGCTACAGACGTCGAAAAGTCGAGTAGATGGCATCGATAGAATCAGGGTTTTTTAGATCTATAGATCGCACTCCGATTCTCCAACTCCAGAGTTTTGCTGCCGTAGGCAGCAAGGTCGGCAGTGGCAGCACTCGGTAGCTACTGCTTCCGTATGGAACTGCATCAGTACAATTCCCATGTCTGCTGCTTCAACATAACATCCTTAGCTCCTCTTTTCTCTGTCAGCCTTTAGTACCTAAAACCAAAAATACACTAAAACAATACCTTTCTTCACAATTTCCAAGATAATCTATAAAAATAATGTAAAGTAAAGAAACACTGTAAAATGCAATGCATTATCCTAATTGTGCCTAAGATGAACTAAAAAACAACAATAATATGAGATGGTATGTGCATGAAATATATGACTTGTGGACACATTACAATAACCTACTGATGGGTGTCGAATTCGTAAAAAAATAATACCTACTTGTTCTTTGGATTTGTAACACCCGGGTTTAGGGGTTAGGTGAAAATAATATTTTAATATTATTTTGGGCTCAGTTTTATAATTAAAATGATTATAAAATAATTCCGGGTTTTCGTTTTCAAATTTACTTATTAGAGTTAACAATGTTTTGAAATTTCATCTCAAATAGCCATAGTTGGTGTGCCCTTGTGAATACCCCATTTTATTAAGGGCAAGGTAGTCTTTTGAGCCCTAAAATAAGTCACATGTGAAATAAAACACCTATTCCCTACTATTCATCTCCATCTTCAAAATACACCAACGGGAGCAAGAGCCTTCTACCCAAATCTACTATTCTATCTTATTCCTCATCCATTTCGACTCCAAATCGAAAGGTAAGGACGTTTTTGACTTCCCCTCACCTTTCCCTTCATAAAAGTACCTTTCATTTTAATTTCCATGGAAGTTTTAGAAAATGTCATTTTTGAATATTTTGATTAAAATGAGATTTTTAAGTTGTTAAGTAACGTATTTTGATTTAATATGCTTAGTTATGGTATAAGGAAGTCAAATGATATATCATATATGAATTTCAAGTGATTTTGGGAATTTTCGGAATTGGGCTTTGAGAGGGTTTTTGGAGGGTTTTAAAGTGGGATTCGGGGCTGTTTAATGTTGGATTTTGGGGGCTGTAGGTAGTATGATATATGAGGATCTTGTTGGGTGTAATTGATGCTTGTTTGGGTGTTTGAAATGGGAGAAATCAGTGGGTGTTAAGGGCTGCTTAGAAATCCTGTTTGGGGTTGATTTTGAGTGTTGGATGCTTGCTAATGTTAATCCGGGTTGATTCCGATGATGAGATATTGATTATGAATGTTTTGTTTGTGTTTGAGATTGATTAGAACCGAGTTTGGGCATCAGTGAAGCATTGGAAGTGAATCCGGGAATTTGAAGAACGGTCGCTTGCTTGGTCTTTGAGCTTGGGAGCTTAGGTGAGTGGTTAAATGCTTTTGAAATGGTTTTGAGTATTTGGTTCAAGCATGTGAACCTAGGATGGGCTTGGTAAACCCACCTAGAGTTGGGATTAGAGTGGTAGCCTAATCCCAAGCTTTGATTAGAGACTTTGGTTGCACTCTTTAATGATTGTATATGCCTCGTGTTAATTTGTGATGATGTTGATTATGTATATGTTGTATACATGTATGTTGAGGCATGTTGGATGCGTTGTTATATGCATGTTAACGATAGATATGATATGTTTATACACATGTGCAAAATATGATGTGATATGGTTGTTAATGATATACATGAGGTGTTGTCATGTGAAATGAGATTATGAGGTGATTGCTTGATCCGAGGATCATGGTGAATACATGCTAGGCATGGAAATGTGGTTTGTGCATGATAGTAAGTCATGGTGAGTACGTGCTAAGCACGGAAGTTGTTAATAAATGGTATTGTGGAATGTATTAGTATTGGCACTAGTATGCTTGGGTACAAATGATCGATCATTAGGATGTTAGTGTGTACACATGAGTCAAAAGTCGCGCGTGGCCTTGGTGGCGTTGAGTCACCAAGGAGGAGTACGGGTATGCCCGGAAATTGTATTTACATTAGTCGGTGATGAGTGGAATCCCATCGACGGGCGTGAGGATGAGTGGAATCCCCTCCGCGTGAGATGAGGCGTGAGGATGAGTGGAATCCCCTCCGTGTGAACGGTGATGAGTGGAATCCCACCGCCAGGTAATGGTTGTGTTGTTGGATGTGAGTTCCAACGGTTATCCGTGTATTCGAGTCATAGCTAGGTGCCAATACGAATTGTAGTCTATGTTGCCAATATGTGGTTAATTGTGAGCCAATGTGATTTGGGATGTGTTGCTAACATGGTTTAATATATGTGATTTCATGTGTTGTGGATTTAAACATGTTGAGCATGACATGATATTGATTTTATGTTCATGCATCATTTAGAATTATGGCTCGTGTGGACCGGAGGTAAGGACATGCATTTTTATCTTGGTTGTAGCTCGTGCTTGGACCCTGCATTGTCGAGGTTTGTTTTTAAAAGAGCTTACCCTCACTAAGCTTTTATACTTACGCTCTCTTTTGTTCGACAATGCAGATAAATAGCTTGTGGGTGGCAGAGGCAAAGGAAGGTCTCCAAGTGTTGCTTTTGGTGAGCTCAATGTATGAGTTTTAAGCAATAGAATGTGATAGTTAAGCAATGGGATAGGAATTGTTGATTTGAGTTTTGATGTATGTCGATATGTGTTATTGATTTAAATGCCTTGTTGTATGTTGAAGTGGTGTGGCTCTTGGATGCCTTGTTGAATTGTAAAGCTTGCTTATGATGCATGACTTGTATGCTTATATGTTTGGTTGCTAAGGCATGAAATCTTAAGTGCTTGTATGACCATATATGCATAAATTGCTCTTTAACTAGAATGCTATGTATGAATGCTTTAGTCCATGTTTGAATGACTCCCTTGACTTAAATATGTGTGCTTACATGTTTGTATATGCTTAGGTGAGTCGAGAATTGCATCTAGAGTCGTGTTTGAGGTCGTTTAGCTAAAAATTTTGGTTTTACAGTGCAGGGCGTATCGATACGCCTAAGGGCTGTATCGATACAGCCTTGCTCAGAGAACACAATTTTGGCTGGGCGTATCGATACGTGGGGTGTATCGATACGGTCCCAACTCTCTGGAATCCTGGGGAGTTGTGGAGTGTATGGCGTATCGATACGGTGTCCAAGCGTATCGATACGGTTCAACCTAGTTGACCAAGTGGTGTTGACCGAGAAGGGCGTATCGATACGCTCGAGGGCTGTATCGATACGGTCTTCTTATGTTGACCATAGGGTGTTGACCTTGGTCAAGGCGTATCGATACCCTCTGAAGGCGTATCGATACGACCAGCTTAAAAAGGTTAAATGGGTTGTTTTAAGGTGCTGATTTGGTTGGTCGTTGCTATGGTGTTTGTGTTTCCGCTGTCGTGTTTCACATAGGACTTAATAAGGCAATTAGACAAGATTAATTAATGAAGAAAAAAAATAGGGTTGCTAACCGAGGGGGAACCTTAACGGGTTTCGCTTCGGTTTTCCCCGTGTGACCCACTCGGACCGGTCATTCGTCCAGACCGGGATGAGGGGGTTACAGGATTTGTAGTAGCGGCAAGTAGGGTCGATCCCACACAAAGTGGTTAAGAAATTAAATTCACAAGCGAATGCAATAAAAGTAAAAGTGGGGTTTTTGTTGAAAATTCACAAGTGGATGGTCATTTTGAGGTGAAATTTGGCAAGCAAGCATGTAACCTGACTAATTGAGGATTGGTAACCTAAAATTAGGCTAAGTCCTTGTAAATTTCTAGATTTGCAGTTTGGTCTCTTAATGTTCGTGTTTGCAATTGAATGTCTTATCAATGACCGATTTGAGTGAGAATTGAACCGTTGCCAGCATGTGCACCATAGGCTAATAATCTACATCTAGACAAGATAAAAAATGGACGTAATTCATGTTTAATATTTACAGGTTTGTTTCGGAAAACTTAATGTAGCTCGTTCGGTTTGGTTGAGTGTTTAGGCCGGGTCGAGGAGGGTACACATCAACATTTCAATGTTAGAGCATTGATTGTGCGTATAATGACACATCGATTTTGCAAGCGTACACATGTCAATGAAGTATAGTTGATAGGTTAATCCTATCAAATATCGATCCCACGGGGATGGGACTCTCTAGCTTGCTTTTGTTGTCAATGCAATGATTCTGTCAGTAAACATGAATGTGAGTGTAGTTGTCGGTGCAATAAAATAATAAAGTGCAGATTTCAATATGAGTTGTGATAGCAATAATGAAAATAGTAAAGAAAGACAAGTAATGATAGAAATGGATTCCTTTGGTATTTCTCAGCTGACTGCCTGATGCAACAAGGACTAAGCATAGATCGTTCAACTACGATGAATATTAAGGTTATCTTACTCACTCTCCTCCTAATCTCTACTAAAAACTTTACATATACATTCACCGCAACTTCCAGCTTCAACAAATAATATACGCACTTGAACAAGTGAACCGAATTCCTCCGTGTTCCCACCCAACTTTTGTTGTGATGCCTGTTAATTTGAACTGTCACCACACCTTTCAATTTTCATGATTGCATTTAACACATTTGTGCAAAATAACATACAAACCCCATAGCTTAAACAAGGAAAAAAGATTTATAAAATATTATGAAGTTCACAATTTAAAGGTACTTTCGTACTCAAGGAAAAGAAGACAATAAACCATTGTTCAAGTTTAATACAAAAAGAGTGAAGATAAATGGAAACCTCTATTCCTAGCTATCTTGAAATATCCCCCACGAAGTTTCCCTTGCTTTAGCGCCCAGCTCATCTCCTTCTGGAATTATCCTGCCTCGATCTATCTCGGTTCACCAGCCGGAAGTTTAAGCCACCATGCAAAAAGCTTAAAAGAAAATGAAGAATGAAGGAAATGGACGTTTGAATCTTCCTCTCTCTTCCCAAGGGTGTTTTTATAGGCTGATCTATAAAGGACGTCTGTCATTCACATGAATTTGGCATGAAAATGCATACAAAATTGTTAAAACAGATAATACATCTGGTGCCTTTCATCCTTATCCTAAGAATTTCCTAGACAGCTGGCAACATCGATGACATCTCTGGCTGTAAATAAGAGATGCTTTTTACAACGACATTAGTGATGCAGTGACAAAATAGCAAAATTCAGCATAAAACATGGCAAATATAACCGAGTTATAAAAGATACAAAAACTAAGATGAAAATGTAGAAATGTATGCATGAAACATCAATGTGGGGACAATTTATTCGATAAAAGGAGAGGAAATACATGCTCTTTAAAGAGCTATCACACCCAAACTTTAGTCTTTGCATGTCCTCAAGCAAAATGATAAGCAACAATGTTAAGTAAAAATTGATAAACATTCTAGCTACTTGAATCATCTCAACAATAATGAATCAATTACATCTACATGGCAGAAGATTGCATCGACATCTCAGATAATGAATGAACATGCAATTTCTTCAATACATAGCATCATGCCTCACATCACATATTCTTTCTACCTAACATCCTTTATTTAATTTAACTTCATAAGCATATAATCTTTTCATCATTTTTTTCTCTTTTTTATATAAAAGTAGAGAATGATATCATTGAATGAATACACCCTAATATCCTGAGGAGTAAGATGTTGTGCAACGAACTCCTAGGGAGTACTTCATTGCTCTGACACACACATATGCAACGACCGCCTTTAGCCATATTCATTTTTCTAACATTGCATTGATGTGTTCCCCCTTAAGCTATTACCATTATGCACACACATTGGAGTGATCTTTATTTACACAACACATAGTATATAAATATATAACAACAATTGTACTACGCAAATTCATCAAAGATTTAAGAGATGATTCTAGGTATCCATTACTCAAGCATCTAAATTCATTCACACATAATTCTAATGCAACATTCCATCACATGTATCCAACCAATTCATTAACAAATGATAGGATTCAATATTTAAGCATCAAATTTGAGAAAATTAAGAGCACAAAATAAACCTTGCAATTGCTTTGATTTTTTTTGAAATGGGGAGTGCATTTCAAATCTCATATGTATACCCTCAAACTTAAAGATTGTATTGTCCCCTGCAATAACGGTCCCTCCGAGCTTGACACATTTTTTACAAAAATATTTTCAGTTTTAATGGGAGTCACCACCAATCTTTTGATTTAGATGAGATTGGATCACCTGAAAACCCGCTCATTTTAATAAAAACTTTTTATTTTTATTTTTATTAAAACAACGAGTCTTGATCCGTGAAATCAAAAAATAGGTTCAGGAGTCGGTTACGTGCGGGGAAGGGTGAGCACCCCCACAACACCCAAAAATTGGTACCTAGTCGATTACGTAGTGTTATAAGGATGGAAATTATGAATTCAAATTTAATTTAGAAATTTTGATCCCCGAATGCATGAATTTTATTGTAAATGTATTTAAAAGAATAATCTTATTTATGAGATTAATGAGAAATTTACGCCCCTTTAAGTTTGAGACATAATTTCGCGAGACAAGAATAAAAGAATAATATTTTAAAATCTAGGATTAAAAAGATATTTTTTATATTGAGATTAACGAGAAATCGACACCCCTTTAAGTTCGAGGTACATTTTTCACGAGAATCCCTAATAAAGAAAAATCTCTTTAATTTAAAATTCGATTTAAAAAGAATGAATGCAGGATATATATGTACGGATACACATATACATATATTAATTAAACTATAAATGAGTAAATAATGATAATAGTAATAATAATAACTATAATAATAGTATTAATAATTATATAAGATAATTAGTAAAAATAACATAATATGACATATAGATATAACAATAATAACATAAAAATAATAACAATATAGTAACAATAACATAAAGGAATGTATATACTACAAGAAAATGCATTTTTAGTGACATTGAAAATGGTCACTAAAATTATCAAATTTAGTCACTAAAATTTATAGAGCAATTTTTCTGAGTCGTCACCAGTTGTCACTAATAACTATGTCACTATTATATTAGTGACAACTTTCATGCATTTCGTCACAATTAGTAATATTTTTTGTGACTACATTTTTGACACAAAAATTAATAACAGTGACTAAAATAGTTCTAAAATGTATAAAAAAATATATACTAATTATATTTTTAGTTGTAACCATCTTATTTATGTTCCTGGACACTTTTAACCTTTCATTAGGTCACTAAAATTTAATTATAGATGGTGTGACACCTTTAGATGTCCATTTTTAGTAAATAAATACAACACATGGCTTCAAGGATGATCGAACCTAGAACCTGCAAAACATTTAATATTAATTTTAAAGAAAACTAGTATTTAGGTTAAATTGTAATTGAAATTAATTTTATTTACTTTTAAAATATGTATTAATTGTAACACTAATATTATCATAATAATAATTTAATTCAATTTTCTATGGTGTTTTATACGAAATATGCTCGCTGAAGAAAACATATAAGAATAATTGAGTTTTTTTTTAAATATAAACATGTAAATATTAAGATTTACGCCTAAAATATTAAATGTTAAACATTGTATTTTAATTATAACACTGATATTATCTTTTTTATTTGATAATTATTTGATGTAATGACAATGCAAATGTTAACTCCACAAGCAAAGTTAAAACAAATATTATGTGTCAAAATTTTCATAACGTAAAATTTTACTATAATATATTATGCCAAGATTACATATTAGTTGTTGTATTTTAATTTGGTCACGTTAAGTTTCTGTACTTTTTAAATTTTGAAATTTTGATCTTGACATGAATGGCAGTCTTTAAATATGTTAAGTATAATTTTTTATCCCATTTGTTATACATAAGTTGCATATTTGATTTTTCTTCTTTTATTTCATCATTTTTAGTTATTATAATTTAGTCATGTTGTCGTTGCCCCGTTTAGATAAGGATTGAAGTTTTAAAGTTTGAAAAAAAATAGGGACTAAAATTGATCAGAATAAAATGACAGAAACAAGAATTTACACATAATATAGAGAATAATAGAATTATTTTACCTTTTAACAAACTAGTTTATGGTAATTTTAATTTTTTATAATTTTTATTCTTACTAGTATTATAAAAAATAAATTTATATTATTGTGACAATATCTAATCTATCACTAAATTTATTTTTTCAATAGTGACAAAATTTATCACAACAAAAAGTAAAATTTTAAGTGACAAACAATTTCGTTGTCACAAAAATATCAAATAATGTGACCACTTTATATATTGTCACTATCATGTGTCAAAGTTTTAGTGTCAATGAAATTTCTTTTACAGTTATAGACTTATAGTGAGAATTTAATTGTGAAAAATGTAATTGTCACAATGACTACTATATCAATGACCAAATAAAAATACATCACAATTACTCATATTAATAATGTCACACACAAAAATTGTCACAAAAAGTTTAATATTTGTGACAAGATTTCTTCTAGTCACTGGCAATTTGTCGGGTAGTACAAATATGTACCGTGATTTAAAAGATGAGTACTACTGGGTGGGGTTGAAAAAGGATGTGGCTGAGTTCGTTAGTAAGTGCATGGTGTGTCAGCGAGTGAAGGCTGAACATCATGTTCCTTCTAGGTTGTTGCAACCTTTGAGAATCCCAGAATGGAAGTAGGAAAGAATTACCATGGATTTTGTGTCTGGGTTGCCGTTGTCACCGTCAAAGAAGAATTCAGTTTGGGTGATTGTAGATCGGCTCACGAAGTGTGCACATTTTCTACCTGTGCATACTACGTATACCTTGGATAAGTTGGTCGAGCTGTATATAGTTGAGATTGTGCGGTTTCACGGTGTGCCAAAGTCCATTGTGTCAGATAGGGATCCGAGGTTTACAGCACAGTTTTGGGAATGTTTGCATCAAGCCTTGGGAACACGGTTGAATTTTAGTACTTCATATCATCCTCAGACGGATGGACAGTCGTAACGTGTGATCCAAGTGCTTTAGGACATGTTGAGATGCTACATGATAGATTTTTAGGGTTCTTGGGAGAAGCAATTACTGTTGGTTGAGTTTGCGTATAATAACAGTTACCAGGCAAGCATTCAAATGGCTCCATACGAGGCTTTGTATGGGAGAAGATGTAGAACCCCTCTTTGTTGCGCAGAAGCTGGGAAAAAGTTGATCTCGATGCCAGCTATGCTAAAGGGAACCACCAAGAAGGTGAAGCTCATTTGTGAGCGTCTGAAGGCAGCATCGGATAGGCAAAAGTCTTACGCGGACCTGAAGCGTAAGGAGATTGAGTTCGCGGTGGGCGAACGTGTGTTTTTGAAAGTATCGCCTTGGAAGAAGGTGATGAGATTTGGGCGTAAGGGTAAGCTTAGCCCAAGGTTCATTGGACCTTACGAGATTGTGGAGCGTATTGGTCTTGTGGCATTTCGGTTGAGATTGCCTTTGGAGCTGGAAAAGATACATGATGTGTTCCATGTCTTTATGTTGTGAAAGTACAGATCAGATCCTTCACATGTGATGCCTGTTGAGGAAATAGAGTTGAATTTAGATCTATCTTATGATGAGGAACCAGTGAGGGTTCTAGATGTGAGCAGTAAAGTTCTTCGTGGTAAAACGATAAAACTTGTGAAGGTGTTGTGGGGACACCGAGGAGTTGAGGAGGCTACGTGGGAAAGCAAGGCGAACATGCTGAAGCAGTTTCCGTACCTTTTTCCCTCAGGTAAAATTTCGAGGATGAAATTTCCTAAGTGGGGAGAGTTGTAACGCCCTGGTTTTGGGCCTAGATGTTTTAGACATCGGATCGGACCGGTCGAGAACGGTTCGGATCGTGTAAAGTGATTTAAGGAAATCAAGGATCGTGATAGGATAAAAATGTGGTAAAAATTGCTAAAAATATGTTTAAGAGGTTGGTCAAATCAATTTTTCAAAAAGAGTTTCAGAAATGGGACATTTCGAGTGGTGACCAAATTGTAAAGTTTCAAAACTATGGAAAATGTGATTTTTAAAGAAGAAGCCAAATTCTTAGAATCATTAGGGGGCTTTATGGCAATTTAACCTTTCCTTAATATGACATGTGTTTTATATGACTTTTAATTAAATGGCTTTAATTGGTTTTATTTTAATTAATTAGAATGGGTAGTTAATACGAGATTCTATTACGTAACTACCATTTTCTGTTCATTTTCAGCCAAACACTATTTTCATTCTTTTCACTCCAGAATTCTTTTCTCCCAAACACTCTCCTAACATTTCCTAATCAATTTTCAAGAAATCCTTTCAAGTTCTTCAAGATTTTAGCTAAGGAAAACTTGTCATTCATTGAGGAAAGCAATGATTGGAGGTAAATCCCGTTCTCAACCTCTAATCAAAGTTCTTTATTGAAATTCCCAAGATATTTGGCTTCTAATTAATGTTTTTGGTTGAGTTTTCATTTTAGTTTTGATTGGAGATCAAAATCTTGTAAAAATATGGTTGAAATCTTAATTTTCAGACTAGTTTTGTTAAGCTATGTTATGGATTGATTTTAATTGAGTTTTAAGTGGGTTAATATGTTGAAATGAAGTTTTGATAGCATAGATCCCGAAATCCTTGAGATCCTTGAGTTTCTTGTTAGTTTTATGTGAGTTTTTGAGGTGGAATCTTGCTTGCTGGAGGTATAAGGTTGGGTTAGATTGTTTATTAAATGTGTTTTGATGTTTATAATGGTTTGGAAGTGATGTATGTTGGCTGGGTTAGGTTTAGGAAGCAATCGATTGAGTTTTCGGTTGTTTCAGTTGGGTTAATTGGTGTAGTTTGGGTGAGCAACGAGTTTGTGAATGGTTGTTGGTGTTGAAATGCATTTTAATGCATTTAGATCTCTGTTTTGATGATGTGAAAACGATGGATCTTGATCCGGGAGCAAACGAGGCGTTGTTAGAGGCTCCAGAGGGGTAATTTTCGTGTCGGCGAGCAAGGGTTCGCGTATTAGTGAGTGGAAATGGAATTTCCTGCTTTGTAACGCTTTGAGCGTTGTCTTGGGAGCTTAGTGTAAGTTTGATACACTTAGCTAAGCTCAAGAGTAAGTGATTCAGAAATCTCTCTTTCAGAAATGTGCTATGTTTGATGAATATGCACTTGAGTTGTATATGGTTTTGATTACTGTTTTAAAGCATGTTTTAAGCATGGTTAATGCTGGATTTTAATGCCATCGTGGAAAGGATGCACTAGGTAAGTGATCCTTGGTTTAATATGATGAATGCATATGATGTTAAGCATGGTTATGCTTGTGGTAATGTCATTGGGTCTATGCTTATAAAACAGTGGATTAATGATGATTAATGATTATATTAGCAAGTGATGAAAGTGGATTTTGGTTCTTGTAATCGGATATAGTTAGCCGACTATAGGATTGGGTGCACCATGAATAAAGTCGCCTTGGATGTCGAGGGGTTGTGATTGTGCCGTAATCTCCATCCAAGTACCCTAACGATTGAGGCTAAGATCACAACGGTGAATGATTTGATCCCGTGTGTGAATCTTGTGGTATGTGTCCCGTACTCTCGTTAGTGGAATTATACAACTACCGATGAGTGATGTTGAGGGGTTGTGATTGTGCCATTAATCTCCATCACGAGTGTTGAGGGGTTGTGATTATGTCATTGATATCCACCTTGTGTAGTCCGGTAGTATGTATGAAGCATGTGGGACAATGCTTGTAATTCGCGTATCCGATTGTGTCATGAGTTGATTTGGTATGGTTTGAGAAATGATCACTTGTAAGCCAATATAATGTTGTGATTAATGGTTTAAGCATAAGATGCTTGTGAATTATGCTAGAATGCATGAGATGCTTCTTAGTAAAGCATGAGCAAAAGTTTATTTGCTGTTTTAAAATGATGCATAAGAGCATGTGTTTTATAAAGTACATTGATGTCTTGAAAGGACATGTTTATGTAAAGGCATGTGTTGATAAATGATGATTTTCCAATTGTGTGAAATGCATTGATGAATGTTGTTTAGCGATCCTCACTAAGCTTTGTTCTTACGCTCATTTGTTTCACCAATGCAGAGAACTAGGTATTTGAGGCAGCATGTAAGCAAGGGGAATCCAAGCACTTTGGACTAACAAAGTATGTGGTTTTCCTTTGGTGTAATAAGAGGCAATGAGTGGGATTTCTACTCTCGGATGATTGTGGATGTTGATTATTACTTTGTTCATTTTTGGTTTGGTATTATTGAGTTGTAAATGGCCTTTGAAGTTTGATTGATGCATGATTGTGGCTTTTAGCTTTTGTTTGGTTTTAAAGTCTACGAAGCACGCCTATAGAATCAGTGCTTGCTCAAATGATGCTACGTCCTAGCTTGTACTTTACAATGCTGATCGTTGATGCCTAAGCATGATGTATGTATGCTGTGGCATGAATTGGAATGTTTTCGGGGGTGTTTAGAAGTGAAAAAACCAGCAAAATCTGTTGTTGCAGGGTAAAGCGTATCGGAAAGCCCTTACCTGTTTCGGAACAGAGGCCTGAAATGGCCATAAGGTTTCAGAACGGGTAGGAACGTTCCAGAACGTTTTAGCTACTAGAAAGGGGTGTTTCGATACGGGTTTCAGAACGCACCCGAGTATCAAAACGGTCAACCTAGTTTTGAAACGACCGTTTCGATACAAGGCCTTGGGTTTCGGAACACCTGACCGTTGAGCTTGAATTTGAATTGCTTCGGGTTTCTGTTTCTTACGTCTTAGTCCCTGAATATTATACGCTTAATTAATTGAGTTTGGTTGATCCGTTTAAGATGAAATTTGACATATTGGAATAATATAAGTTTAATTTTGGATTGGTAGCGTTAAATCATGTTAAGTCTTTATAATTCTGGAAATTTACAAATTAGTCCCTAAAAGACGATCGTATGCATTTAAATCCCTAATTGAACTCCGTTCGCTGTGTCGCTTCCGCTAAATTGCTTTGTTATTCATATAGGTTAATAATGTGCATCTAGAAAAGTTTAAAAGAGAAAAAAGGGTCGTTAATCAAGGTTAACTTTAACGAGTTGACTTTGGTTTTTCCCGTGTAATCTTCGTAGTTCAGGTCGGACGTCTAGGCCGGGCTAAGGGGGTTACACTTTGTATAGACAAACACTAGTGAGCCAAAATTGTTAGATTTGCTCAAGTGTTTTAGGATTGAGTGAGAGCTTTATTGTGCAAATAAATACCTATTAGAGGGATTTGAGTTTGCTTATCTTCATCTCTTTGTAAAGAGGGTTTGATCAAGGCTTTGGGTAGAAAGCTTGATCGGTTTGTAAGGGTTTCCTCCTAAGCCTAGAAAAGGGGACGAATAAATAGTGGATTGATTGGAAATCCTTAGTGGGAAGCTAAGGTAGTGGATGTAGACCTTGGTTAGAAGGTTGAACCACTATAAATCATCTTGTCTTTATCAATTTTAGCTTCCGCACCTCTTTCACCCAAAATTCCACTTCTCCACCACTTGGCGAGCAAGAACTGTTGAAGGAATCGAGCACCGAAAAACCCAAAAATTGGTATCAGAGCTTGGCTCAATTGAAGAGGATTAACATCCTATTGAGAAGATCCGGAAAGCTCGATCAACATTTCAAACAATCGGCTCAATGGCGCAATCCATCGACAAGCCGCCTTTCTTCGATGGAACACACTATGCCCATTGGAAGACAAGGATGGAGTTCTTCATAAAGTCAAAGGACTACAAGCTTTGGGACATAGTAGAAGATGGTCCGTTCGTGCCTCAACAAAGCAAGGCGGATTGGAGTGCCGAAGATCGCAAGGAGATGGAGCTTAATTGCAAAGCCTTGCACATCCTATTTTGTGCATTTGGCCCCAACATCTATGAGAAGATGCCTTCTTGTGAGAGTGCCAATGAAGTTTGGGACAAACTCGAAGTTACATACGAGGGGACAAACGAAGTAAAGGAGACCAAGATCGGGCTCCTCAACCTAGCGTATGAAAACTTCAAGATAGATCCGGAAGAGAACATCGAGAAGATGTTTGATAGGTTCTCCACTATCACCAATGGTCTCAAAGGATATGAAGAAGCCATCCCGGAAGAGAAGCTTGTTCGAAAGCTCATCTACTCCCTTCTCGAGTCATGGGACTCAAAGAGGACCGCCATCATCGAAGCTAAGAATTTGAAGACCTTGAAGCTTGATGAACTCATGGGATCACTTCTCACTCACCAAATTATGAAGAAAAATAAAGAAGAGGAGAAGAAGAGGGAAGAAATTAGAGCTATGGGGGAGAAGAAGCTCAAAGGGCTTGGCATCAACATAAATGTCATTGCTCTAAAATCCTCCACATGCCATCATGTAGATTCAAGTGAGGAGTAGGATGAAGAAGAAGAGATAGTTCATCTCTTCAAGAAGTGTGCCCCTTACATGAAGAAAGCCTTGAAAGAGCTGGAACGAGAATCCATGAAGAAGAAGAGGGCAAGCACTTCAAGCCATAAAAAGAAGACGTATGTGGCTACTTGAAGTGATGAAGACTCCACCGACGATGAACAAGCCAACCTTTGCCTTATGGCCATCAAAGAAGATTCAAGGGTAACTTCTAATTCATCTACTTCATGTTCATATTCTTTTGATGAATTACAAGATGCCTATGACGATTTGGTTTTAGAGTTTAAAAATCACATTTTGAAAAACAATAAAATGATTTCAAAGTTGAAAATTCAAAATGATTTGATTTTTAAAACCAAACTTGAACTTGAAGCAAAACATGAAGAGTTTGAACAAAAATGTTTTGATTTACAAAATTTGCTTCATAAAGTTCAAGAAGAAAAAGATTTGATTTCCACAGAGCTTGAAAAGAAAAACAATTTTGGAAAATCAAACTTTTATGTAAGACAATCTAGTGCCCCTAGATTTGTAAATGGTAAATGTTTTAGAAGTATTTGGGTCCCAAAAGGACTAAGTACTTCAACTAAAAAGGATGAAATTGAAAAATGGATTCCTAAGGGGACAAAATTTTGTGCTACTAACGTCTATGGATCCAAAGCAATTGTGATACCAAAAATTACTTGATTGTCTTATGATAGGTGTGATGGAGAGTGATCAACAATTCAAACATTGAGGGGGAGCTCCATGCACACAAAGAAAGACACTTGAAGAAGGAAGGCTTCACATCCCCCCTTGTGTTCAAGTGTGGTAAAAATCTAGTTGTTTAATTTGATTTATTTTGTTTTCAACTAGATTATGACATATGTTGGACTAACATTCTATGATGATGCTTTGAGTAAGGGGGAGCCATTTTAAAACCAAAATTCTCATTTTTTGTCATCTTTTTAAACCTCCTAAGTTATTTTGAACTTAATGTCTTTTGAATTCTTTTTGATATAACAAAAAGGGGGAGAGTTTGGTTTAAAAAATTGCATTTTCAAATGAATAAGGGGGAGCTTTACTTTATTTTAAAATTTTCTTCTCTTATTCACAATTTTAAACTTAAAGGGGGAGAATCCCAAACAAATTTTCAAGTTGGTTTTATTATATCAACAAGGGGAGATTGTAGAACTAATGTTTTGATATAATAATTGAAAAATGTTTTTGGACAAAGATAAAAAGAATTCAAAACCATTTCTAAGTCCAAACAATTTGAAACTATGTTTATGAGATATTTCAAAAAGGTTTTAAGTGTTTTTCAAAGCCAAATTGAACAAAACCATCCAGGCGTTTCGAAACACCCATAGGTGTTTCAATACGGGTCTTTACAGTGGCAAAAAGTTTCGAAACGGGCTTTAATCTGGGTGAGATTTTGCATAGCGTTTTGATACGGCCTCTGCCGTTTCGATACGCCTATGTGGCTTGATCTCAACGGTCATAAAATCCCCAATGACTATTTCCCAACTACCTTTTAAATGCAGAGCGTTTCGATACGGGGACAAGCGTTTCGATACGGGCGTTTCGATACGACCAATGGCGTTTTGATACGGGTGCTGTAACGGCTCTTTCTATTTCAAGAGTGTTTCGAAACGGGGTCGAGCGTTTCGAAACGGGAGCTGCAAAACTGCATTTATGGTGGGAAATTAAGCCTCCAACGGCTCCAATTCAACCCCAACGGCTAGTAACGGCTACAAACTCAAAGAGGAGTATAAAAGGGACCTCCAAGCATCTAGTAATGGTTAATTCTTCAATTGTAATACAACATATGATCAAAATGTATCTTAGTGCTTAAGTGCCAATTCTTTGTATATACAAACACTAGTGAGCCAAAATTGTTAGATTTGTTCAAGTATTTTAGGATTGGGTGAGAGCTTTATTGTGCAAACAAATACCTATAAGAGGGATTTGAGTTTTCTTATCTTCATCTCTTTGTAAAGAGGGTTTGATCAAGGCTTTGGGTAGAAAGCTTGATCGGTTTGTAAGGGTTTTCTCCTAAACCTAGAAAAGAGGACGAATCAATAGTGGATTGATTGGAAATCTGTAGTGGGAAGCTAAGGTAGTGGATGTAGACCTTGGTTAGAAGGTTGAACCACTATAAATCATCTTGTCTTTATCAAGTTTAGTTTCCACACCTCTTTCACCCAAAATCCCACTTCTTCACCACTTGGTGAGCAAGAACGGTTGAAGGAATCGAGCACCGAAAAACCCAACAGTCTCTCAAAAGGTTTTAAATCAACAAGGCTTTAATCTAGTTTGAAAAACTCAAACTCCAAAATATTTTCTAAGTGTTCCAAGGCCAAACTATTGAAAATCGCATATGCGTATCGATACACTTCTAGCCGTATCGATACCCTTTTAACCAAACTTGGCGACTGGAGAAACGTGTTTAGATACGCCCCTTACCATATCGAAACAGATTGAATCTGTATCGATACGCTCTCTCTGTAAATACTGAAAGAGTTTGAATAGCGTACCGAAACGGTGTCCCCCGTATCGATACATATTTAATGGAATTTTAAATTCGAAAGCCTTAAATGTTTTTGACCGTTGGTGTCAGTTGTTAGGTAACAGATTTTTAAAGTGTTGGTTGTCCCGTACCGATACTCCCTTTGTCGTATCGATACGTAATCTTCCAGCCAGTTTTGATGAAATAATTGTTTCTATAGGGTCTTACTTGTACCGAAACACTTCCTTAACCTGTACAGAGATGCCTACACGCGTATCGATACGCCTCTCTTGTAATTATGCAACAGCTCTTTATGTTTGAGAAAAGTATCGATACGCCTTCCCGTGTACCGATACGGTAGGCTGAAGAAGTGCATTTATGGTGGAAAGAGAGGGTCCCAACGGCTATATTCAATACCCTAACCACCCAAACAACTAGAATGAATGGAGAATGTATAAAATGAAGCCAATTAAAGACATGCAACAACTATTGCATCCAAGAGAAACATCTTTACAAAAATCCAAGCTCAAAGTGCCTAATTTCTCATTTAATGTAAAATCCCAAATTGTGTTCTGTTTAATTCTAATCTTGTATTCCAATTTGGGTTGAGTGCTTGTATTTAAAGGGGAAAAATTGTATTGAGAGATATCTTTCTTGCCTTAAATTTTTCTTTGTATTCTTGTGAGGGTTTGGTCAAATTTTGGGTAGAAAATTTGACTGGTATTGTAAAGGTTACCTCCTAAGCCTTGAAAAGGGGAAGAGCAATTAGTGGATTGTTGGAAAATCCTTAGTGGTAGCTAAGGTAGTGGATGTAGAGTTCATTTGGAACTTGAACCACTCTATATTGTCTTGTTCTTCAATTTTTGCTATTCCACTTTCTCCAACAAACTTTAAAAACCCAATTCACCCCCATTAGCTTTGATAAATCCATTGATCCACTCAACAATTGGTATCAGAGCCTTCCTCTTTGAAGGATTAACAACCACAAGAGGAGATTCTAGGAAGAGTGTGATCAACTACAAGACAAGCCATGACATCTACTTCAACCTCCAACCTCTATGAGTCAATTTCAACCACTAAGCCACCTTTCTTCAATGGGGACAACTACTCATATTGGAAGAATCGGAAGCGTCTCTTCATCAAGTCGACAGATTACATGGTTTGGGATATAGTGGAAGAAGGTCCCTACATTCCGGTTAAGAGAACCGATGAATGAAGACTAGTTCCGAAGGTAAAATCGGAGATGACCGAGGAAGATAGACAGAAGATGCAAGTCAACGACAAAGCTCTACATATCATATCTTGTGCACTTGGTCCGGATATCTACTCAAAGGTTTCATCTATCGAAAGCGCAAAGGAAGTGTGGGACACATTAGAGACGACTTATGAGGGCATTAGCGATGTAAAAGAGACGAAGATTGGGTTGCTAAACTTGAGATATGAGAATTTCAAGATGGACCCCGATGAGAGCGTCTCAAAGATGTTTGATCGGTTTTCGATCATCGTCAATGGCCTTAAAGGATTTAGTGAAGTAATTCTCGAAGATAAGCTAGTGAGGAAGTTTCTATACTCTCTCTCTCGGAGTCTTGGGATGGTAAGAGGACGACCATCATTGAAGCAAAGAATTTGAAAACTTTAAAGCTTGATGAGCTTGTTGGGTCTCTTCTTACACACGAGATTATGAAGCAAGGAAGAGAGGATGAGAAGAAGAAGGAAGAGAGAAGGATATAGAAGCACGAGGTAGAAAAGAAAAAGAAGCTAGGAGTTGCTCTCAAAGCCTCTCTACATGATGAGATCTCTTCTAGTGAGGAGGAAGACCTTGAGGAATTGGCCATGATTGCCAAACGGTTCTCACGGTTCATGAAGTCCAACCGAGGGAGAAAATTTCAAAGAAAGATGGACTTCAAGAACAAAAGCAAAGAAGAAGAGAGGGATCAAATCATTTTCTTTGAGTGCAAGAAGTCGGGTCACATACGTTCTGATTGCCCTCAACTCAAGAAGAAGGGCTTTGAGAAGAAAAAGAAGCTGAAAGCCAAGCTTGCTACTTGGAGTGATGAGGAGTCATCCGAGGATGAGGAACATGAAGTGGCCAACCTTTGCCTCATGGCTCTTGAGGAGGATTCTTCTATGGTAACCTCTAACTCATCTACTTTTGATTTCACATTTGATGAATTGCATGATGCTTATGATGAGTTACAAGAGGTATATGATGAGTTAGTTGAGAAGTATAAAGAGTCCGTCTTAAGAAATAAAAAGATCATTTCAGAATGGCTTAATACAACTTTCCCCCCTAAAGTATACCTGATTTCCCAACTAGCCCTCTAAACTTCATTTTGCCCATTTTTTCCCCTTAAACAATTCGCCGTTACCCATTTTGCCCCATTTCGTTACCCTTTTCCGTTTAAAAAAATTTCAGCCAATAACATCCTGCCATATCATCAACTCATTGACTAAGTCAATCCGTCTGGTTTTATTTAAAGGGTAAATGACATGTCAAGTCTGTCAGGTTTGTTTTTTGTTCAATTTAGTCACTGAAAAGTCTATTTTTACCTTAATTTGACCCCTATTTGTTTCTAATTTTTATAATTTAGTCTATTATTTGTTATTATTAATAATACTATTTTATTAAAATGTTAATATTTAATAAAAATAAATAAAACAAATATTTTAATACTAAATTAGTAATTTTTAGATTCGAATATACTAATTTAGTATTAAAATATTTTTTATTAAATATTAACGTTTTAATAAAATAATATTATTAATAATAACAAATAATGGACTAAATTATAAAAACTAGAAACAAATAGGGGTCAATTTAAGGTAAAAATAGACTTTTCAGTGGCTAAATTGAACAAAAAACAAACCTGACAGACTTGAAATGTCATTTACCCTTTAAATAAAACCAGACGAATTGACTTAGTCAATGAGTTGATGACGTGACAGGATGTTATTGGCTGAAATTTTTTTAAACGGAAAAGGGTAACAAAATAGGGCAAAATGGGTAACGGTGAATTGTTTAAGGGGAAAAGTGGGCAAAATGAAGTTTAGGGGGCAAGTTGTGAAATCAGGTATACTTTAGGGGGAAAAAGTTGTATTAAGCCTTTCAGAATTAAAATGCTAAAAATGACTCACTTTCTCAAGCGAACTTGAAATTTGAGAAAAATATCTTAGGTCTACAAGATGAACTTGAATTCTTTCAAAATGAAAATGTAGATTTAAATAATCTTATTTCTAAATGCAATATAGAACACCAAAAGGTGTTAGATGAGCTTAATAAGCTCAAAGAGTCTTTAAAAAATGTTGGTAATGTGGAAAATGAAATAGGTGAATCATCTAGAACAAACCAATCTAAGAGAAAGACCTATAACTACAAACAAAGTGGCTCCTATATGCATAATAGAACTAAAAGAATTAGAAGTGTATGGGTCCCTAAGGAACTTGTCAAATCTAATAATGTTGATGCCATGTTGCCTTGGATTCCTAAGGGAACCAAGCTTTTGGGAGCAAACACTCGTGGACCCAAAATGATTTGGGTACCAAAATCAAAGTTTAATCTCTTTTTTTGTAGGGGGAGCATTGCTACAAGGCCAAAGCACAAAGCCAAAACTCATGGTACCTTGATAGTGGATGCTCGAGGTACATGACCGGAGACAAGAGTGGATTCATGGACTTAAAGCCAAAAAGTGGAGGAGTAGTGACATTTGGCGACAACTCCAAAGGCCACATTAAAGGTATTGGATCCATAGGTAATCACTCTACTATACTCATTGAAAATGTTTTATATGTCGATGGTCTAAAACAAAATTTATTGAGCATTAGTCAATTGTGTGATAAAGGATTTAATGTCTTGTTTGATAAAAATGGGTGTAAAATTGTTGACATTAAATCAAATAAAATAATGCTCATTGGTCATCGCATATGTAACATTTATATGATGCATCTAGATGACATTCATACATCCCATGCATGTTTTGTTGCTTAAGATGAAAATGATGCATGGTTATGGCATAGGAAACTAGGACATGCTAGCATTAGTGTTTTAGAAAAATTAGTTTCCCTAAATCTAGTTAGAGGTTTACCCAAGATCAAGTTTTCAAATGATAAAATATATGATGCATGCTCTAAGGGTAAACAACATAGACCATCCTTTAAATCCATTAATGATGTTTCTACAAGTAGGTGTTTACAACTAATTCATATGGATTTATTTAAGCCTATTAGAACTATGAGCTTGGGTGGTAAATCGTATGGTTTTGTACTTGTTGAGGACTATTCTAGATTTACTTGGGTTCTATTCTTAAGTACAAAAGATGAGGCTTTAGAAAAATTCACCACGTTTTCAAAATTAACTCAAAATGATCTTGAACTTAAAATTTCTCACATTAGAAGTGATCATGGAACTGAGTTTCAAAATCTAGGTTTTGAAGAGTTTTTAAATGAAAATAGTATTAACCACATTTTTTGGCTCCTCGAACTCCTCAACAAAATGGGGTAGTTGAGAGGAAAAATATGATTTTACAAGAAATGTCTAGAATCATGCTTTGTGAAAACAATTTACCTAAATTTTTTGGGCGGAAGCCAGAAACACCGCTTGCTACATTGTAAATCGAGTAATGATTAGGCAACTTTTAAAGAAAACACCATATGATATTTTAAAATCTAAAAAGCCTAACATTAGCTATTTTCATCCATTTGGTTGCAAGTGTTTTGTTTTAAATAATGGAAAAGACAACTTAGGTAATTTTGATGTTAAAAGTGATGACGCTATTTTCTTAGGGTATTCTTTAAACTCTAAAGCCTATCGTGTATTTAATAAAAGAACTTTAGTAGTAGAAAAGTCTATTCATATTGTTTTCGATGATAACCTCCTTCCGAGGAAGGAATCTTGTGATGATGATGATGTTGGAATCCTTGATGCCTTTGATGGAGGACAAACTTCAAAGGAGTATGAGATTCCCACTAAAGAAGAAGATGTACAAGATCCACCTCTTGAAGCCTTGAAGGACTTGGCTCTTGAGGAAAAGGAAGTGAGCTACCCAAGGGAGTACAACTATGTCAAAGGTGGTGAAATCTTGGGTGATCCATCCAATGGGGTAACTACTAGATCTTCTCTCAAAGTCATGAATCATGTTGCTTTTATCTCATGCATTGAGCCTAAGAACATTAAAGAAGCATTAAAAGATGATTTTTGGATTATGGCTATGCAAGAAGAGTTAAACCAATTTGAGAGAAGTAATGTATGGATATTAGTTGAAAGGCATAGTAATCAATCTACTATAAGAACTAAATGAGTGTGTAGGAATAAACTAGATGAGAATGGTAACATTATGAGAAACAAAGCTAGATTAGTTGCTCAAGGTTACACTCAAGAAGAGGGAATAGATTTTGATGAAACATATGCACCCGTAGCTAGAATGGAAGCTATTAGGATGTTGCTTGCATATGTATATTATCATGATTTCAAGCTTTTTCAAATGGATGTCAATAGTGCATTTTTAAATGGCTTTATAAATGAAGAAGTGTATGTGGAACAACCACCGGGTTTTGAGGATTCAAAATTTCCAAATCATGTTTTCAAACTAACCAAAGCACTTTATGGTTTAAAACAAGCTCCTAGAGCTTGGTATGAAAGGCTTTCAAACTTTTTGATTGAAAAAGGTAAGGTGGACACTACACTTTTCATAAAAATATATAAAAATGACATCTTAGTAGTTCAAATATATGTTGATGATATCATTTTTGGATCTACTAATGAGTGTCATTGCAAAAAGTTTGCTAAGTTAATGCAAGGTGAATTCGAGATGAGCATGATGGGGGAGCTCTCATTCTTCTTGGGACTCCAAATCAAACAAAGGAAGGATGGCACATTCATCAATCAAGCAAAGTACGTGAAAGATATGCTCAAGAAGTTTGGCTTGGAGCAAGCAAAGCCTCAAGCTACACCAATGAGCTCATCTACAAAGCTTGACAAATATGAAGGAGGTAAGTGTGTTGACTCTAAGCTTTATCGCTCTATGATTAGATCTTTGCTTTACCTTACCTCAAGTAGACCATATATATTGTTTAGTGTTTGCTTGTGTGCTAGGTTTCAAGCTAGTCCTAGAGAGTCTCACCTAATAGCCGTTAAAAGAATCTTTAGGTACCTTAGAGATACTCCTTGCCTAGGTCTTTGGTACCCTAGAGACTCAACCTTCAACCTTCATGCTTATTCGGATGCGAATTATGGGGGATGTAAAATTGATAGGAAAAATACTTCGGGAACTTGCCAATTCTTAGGTAGCATGCACATATCTTGGTTCTCTAAGAAACAAAATAGTGTAGCTCTATCTACCACCGAAGCCGAGTACATATCCTTAGGGAGTTGTTGTGCTCAAGTCCTTTGGATGAAGCAACAACTCTTAGATTATGGTTTTAAAGTTAAAACCATACCCCTTAAGTGTGATAACACTAGTGCTACATGCTTAACCAAAAATCCCATCCAACACTCTAGAACCAAACATATAGAGGCATCATTTCATTAGAGATCATGTCCTTAAGGAAGATGTTGTTATAGAGTACACTGACACCTTGAACCAACTAGCGGACATTTTTACCAAACCTCTAGACAAAGAGCGTTTTTGCTCCCTTAAGAGAGAGTTAGGTCTAACTAGCCTACCTTGACCCTTTAGGACTCTTTTTGAGGTTAAAATTGCTTGAATTTGTGAAAATGCATGTTTATGTGTTGTTGATCTTGATAGACACCATGCTTATAGCTAGGGGGTATGCTTCTAATAGAATATGCTTAGACTTGCTCATCCATCAATTGCATTCATTTAGAAGATGTTAAAGTCGAGCTTTTGGTTGTTCTTAAAGCCAAAAATGCATTTCTGGGCATAGGGTATCGATACGGCCTTATGCGTATCGATACGAGTACTTTATTAGTTGACAAGACTGCATTTTCTCTAATACGAGTATCGATACGGTTAAACATGTTTCGATACGAGCTAAGAGTGTTTCGATACAGATAATATATGTTTCAATACGGACCTTTGACACGCGATTCCAGGGAATTATCTTTTTACCCCCGTATCGATACACCCTTTGGCGTATCGATACTCGATTGTGCAGACTGTTTATTAATGGCATTTAAAAAGTTTCACTTTTACCAAAATTACAATTTCAAAACCCTAGCCGTTTTTACTCTATAAAAACCCTCTCAATCCCTCATATTTTCACCACACAACTCAAAATCTCTTGAGGGTTTTTCATCATCAAGCTAAGCTTTGAAAGCTTTCTATCAATTTGGTGCAAGTTCTTCTCTCATTCCTCTCTATCAATATCAAGGTATAAAATTCTTTTTATCTTTTTATTTTCTTTGATTTTCGTTTTAAATTTTTCTTGTTTTGTTTTGTCAAAAACAAACTTTATCAAACTTTTTGTTTTTGATTTGTCTTTCAATTTTTTTAACCTTGATTATTGATTTTCAATGGGTTGAATGAGAAAAATAATGCATACACACTGTTTTGATCTATTTCTCTAGACAATGGCACCCAAAAAGAGAGTGCGTATTAACGAAGTCGGTGAAGCATCCAATCCCTGAGATGGTACTCGCCCAAACTTAACTCTTATCTATCAATGATGCTTTCGCACCACCAGGGAACTCACCTATTTTCGTACCTTTCAAAGCTATAAAATCCGTCCGAAGATTTCCGTTCCTTTTCTTAACTCGGAGCGCTTCAAATTTGTCTATTTACCTTTGCTCCAAGAATGGAAGTTCATGGATTTTATACAAATTCACGGCTTTTTCTATCGCAATTTGGTTTTGATTTTCTATGCTAATGCCAAGTGTGTTTCCAATCATGCGGGTGAAGTTACTGCTGTCAATTCTTATCTAATGGGTAAAAAGATCACTATAAATGTTCCATCTATTTGTGCTGTTTTTAAGTTAGAGGATGAGGGCATCGAAGATGAAAATTCCCTTGGTTACATCTTGGGGGGTTCCATGACGGTTCTCGACGCTCAAGATCGAATCCTTGACTTGATGATTACTTGGTGGTTTAGGCCTTCGGGAGGAAAGTATTCGACTATCCGCCAAGTGGATGACTTTTGGATTCGGTGCTTCCGTCAAAGACAACAACCAAATCTTGCTCGCATTATGTTTGCGGAGATTGTCTATCTCGTGCAACACCGCCATACAACTCTTGTCACTTCATTCACATATGGGACGAATTTGAGTTATTTCTTCACCCAAAAGGAGATTGATTGCTCTCACGACTACCCGACTCCCCTCACCGATCCCATTGACGAGAGATCTCTTTCTAGGGGGAAGTTTCATTACTTCAATGGTAGTTGGCTTCGTCTCTCCGAGCTTCCTAGCGATGCGATTCCGGAAGAAATTGCCAATCCTCAAGCTCCTCCTCCACCTTCCATGGCCCTTATGACTTTTCTCAACGAACAATTCACGGGCTTGCGCACGGGAATTGCTTATATGGATCAAGTTATGAATTCAGGGTTTGCCGCCATAGACACACGCTTTACAAGCCTTGAAGATCGTGTGAAGAATGTGGAGAAGCGTCTCACTTCTCTTGAAGGCGGTCACAACTGGATGAACATATCTCTTACTGCTTTTCATGATGAACGGCATCAATCAAGGAGGAATGATGATGCACATGAAGAGGACAATGAAGATGATGAAGATGGCGATGGAGAAGAGTAGTAGATTATCTTTGCAATCTAAAACCTATGCTTTGATTTTTGTTATTTGGATTTTATGTTGATGTTTTCTTTATTTTGAACTTAATGTTTATCTATAATATGTTGCTTGGTTATTATTTATGCCTTTTGCCTATGTTTATCTATGTCTCTTATTTTTGATCTAACAAAAAGGGGAGAGGGAACAAGCTCACTTAAAATTTTAAATTTTAACTTAAATTTTACCTAGCTAATATTAAGGGGGAGTTGTTTTGCAAAGTTTTTCAAAAGTCTTAAAAATTTCAAGTTTTGGTTTTGTTATATCAAAAAGGGGGAGATTGTAAAACCTATGTTTGATTTTGATATAACAAAGTGTCTTAAGGATTAAATTGAAAACTTGAAAAATATTTTTAAGTCCCTCAAAAGGTTTTAAATCAACAAGGCTTTAATCTAGTTTGAAAAACTCAAACTCCAAAATATTTTCTAAGTGTTCCAAGGCCAAACTATTGAAAATCGCATATGTGTATCGATACGCTTCTAGCCGTATCGATACCCTTTTAACCAAACTTGGCCACTGGAGAAACGCGTTTTGATATGCCCCTTACCGTATCGAAACAACGTATCGAAACAGATTGAATCTGTATCGATACGCTTTCTCTGTAAAAACTGAAGGAGTTTGAATAGCGTACCGATAGGGTGTCTACCGTATCAATATGGATTTAATGGAATTTTAAATTCTAAAGCCTTAAATGTTTTTGACCGTTGGTGTCAGTTGTTGGGTAACAGATTTTTAAAGTGTTGGTTGTCCCATACCGATACGCCCTTTGCCGTATCGATACAGAATCTTCGAGTGAGTTTTGATGAAATAATTGTTTCGATATGGTCTTACCCATACCGAAATAATTCCTTAACCCGTACCAATACGCCTACATGCGTATCGATACACCCCTCTTGTAATTGTGCAACAACTCTTTCTATTTTGAGACAGGTATCGATACGTCTTCCCGTGTACCGATACGGTAGGCTGCAGAAGTGCATTTATGGTGGAAAGAGAGGGTACCAACGGCTATATTCAATACCCTAACCACCCAAACGGCTAGAATTAAGGGACACGGTATAAAATGAAGCCAATTGAAGACCAGCAACAACTATTGCATCCAAGAGAAACATCTTTACAAAAATCCAAGCTCAAAGTGCCTAATTTCTCATTTCTTGTAAAATCCTAAATTGTGTTGTGTTTAAATCCAATCTTGTATTCCAATTTGGGTTGAGTGCTTGTATTTAAAGGGGCAAACTTGTATTGAGAGATATCTTTCTTGTCTTAAACTCTTCTTTGTATTCTTGTGAGGGTTTGGTCAATTTTTGGGTAGAAAATTTTACCGGTATTGTAAAGGTTACCTCCTAAGTCTTGAAAAGGGGAAGAGCAATTAATGGATTGTTGGAAAATCCTTAGTGGTAGCTAAGGTAGTGAATGTAGAGTTCATTTGGAACTTGAACCACTCTAAATTGTATTGTTCTTCAATTTTTTCTATTCCACTTTCTCCAACAAACTTTAAAAACCCAATTCACCCCCTCTTGGCTTTGATTAATCCATTGGTTCAGTCAAAAGTAGGATTCAATGGAAACCACTTGAGAACGATCGACATTGGAAATACATCGGGCATTGGCATAAAAGAGAAGCACCATGTCATGGTAAAAAGTACCGGGTAAGCTGAGAAAGGGCAATAATCACCAACGCCTCAATAAAGGAAGATAACGAAATTTAAAACATTCAGAATCCAAAAAGGGTATAGAAGTAACACACTCACGTCGGATTTGATGATCTTGAAAAAGATTGAAGTTGTTGTGGGGTTTCATTGATTCGAAGACTCTTTTGATAAAGTAGAGTGAGGTTGGGATGAGGGGATTCGTCATCGTTGATTGTACTACCCCCAGGCTCATCAGTTTTTACTCTCTTTCTAGAACCTATATTCGAAATCTGAAAACAAAACAAGATACAAAACACATGTATGCTTAAATCAACCAAATTCAATCCAATAGTAAATCCAATAATCAAGGTATTGATAAAAATCTATACAATATAGTTTAAAAACATATATAAGTATAAAACAAATTTTTGGTAAAAGAATTTCGAAAAACAATGAAGAAAAATATATGATATAAATTTTATATTAGAACCAAAAAAATTCAAATTTTAAAGAATTTTTGCAAAAACTTCAAAACCCATACTATAAGTATATATTCTATACAAAAATTGAGTAAAAACAACAAAGAAATTTAAACAAAAATTAAAAAGAAAAGAAAAGGGTTTTATACCTTGATATAGGAAATTGGATGAATGAAGGATGATTAATGCACCAAATTGCTTGCAAAGCCTTAGCCTAGATGTGTAGATTGAAAACCCTAGATTTTTTAGGTTTTGGTATGAAAAATCAAGAGATTTGAGGACTTTATATAGGGGTTTTCGGCTAGGGTTTGAAAGAAAAAGAGAGATTGAGTTTTAATTAAAGTTGGATACTCATTAAGGCTCATTTAAAGAATCTGCGCAATCGCGTATTGATGCACCACTTGGCGTATCGGAATGAGAGGGATCAAAACGCTTTCGAGCTGTTTTGGTACAAAACTTGTTTCGATACATGTATAAGTTGTTTTGGTACAACACCACGAACCCATATCGAAATGCGAAGAAACTGTTTTGATACCAAAATAGACAGTGACCAACTTGGTTTAAGAATTGAGACCCGTATCGAAACAAAATGATCTGTTTCGATACACCTATGCTGGAAAATGCATTTTGGGCACAAAGGTGACCAAAAATTGGATTTCAAATTATCCTAAATGCATGTACATGAGATATGAGCAAGATATATGGACTAAAACAGATATATACTCCCCCAAGCAACAAGCATAGAAGCATCTTGAAGCAAAAACACATAGGCATGATCATAATCAAGTTCAAGCAAATTTTGACATTTAAGAGCTCTAAAAAGGTCAAGATAGGATAGTTAGACCTAACTCTTTCCTAAGAGTTCAAAAACGCTCTTTGTCTAATGGCTTTGTAAAGATATTCGTTTGTTGGTTTGATGTATCAACATATTCTAGAACAACATCATTTTTGAGGACATGGTCCCTAATGAAATGGTGTCTTATTTCTATGTGCTTGGTTCTAGAATGTTGGATGGGATTCTTAGTGAGACATATGGCACTAGTGTTGTCACACTTAAAGGGTATGGTACCTACATCAATTCCATAGTCTAGAAGTTGTTGCTTCTTCCAAAGGACTTGAGCACAACAACTTCCAGCCGATATGTATTCCATTTCGGTTGTAGATAAGGCTACATTATTTTGTTTCTTAGAGAACCAAGATATGAGCATACTTCCTAGGAATTGACAAGTGCCTAAAGTTCTTTTTCTATCTATCTTACAACCCACATAATTCGCATCGGAATAAGCATGTAAGCTAAAGGAAGAGTCTCTAGGATACCAAAGGCCTAAACAAGGTGTGTCTCTAAGGTATATAAAGATTCTCTTAGTGGCTACA
The DNA here is from genome assembly GCA_030270665.1 of Hibiscus trionum. Lineage (NCBI taxonomy): Eukaryota > Viridiplantae > Streptophyta > Magnoliopsida > Malvales > Malvaceae > Hibiscus > Hibiscus trionum. The sequence continues at coordinate 11,621,879 of BSYR01000013.1, read as the reverse complement.
AGGTGTGATTCTCTAGGGCTAGCTTGAAACCTAGCACACAAGAAAACACTGAACATGATTTTGGGTCTACTTGTGGTAAGGTAAAACAAAGAGCCAATCATAGAACGATAAAGCTTAGAATCAACACACTTACCTCCTTCATCCTTGTCAAGCTTAATTGATAAGCTCATTGGAGTGGCTTGAGGCTTCACATTCTCCAAGACAAACTTCTTGAGCATGTCCTTGATGTACTTAGTTTGATTGATGAAGATGTCGTCTTTCATTTTCTTGATTTGGAGCCCCAAGAAAAATGAAAGCTCCCAATCATGCTCATCTCAAACCCACCTTGCACCATCTTAGAAAATTCTTGGCAATAAAATTCGTTAGTAGAACCAAATATAATATCATCAACATAAATTTTAACTACTAATATGTCATTGCCATTTCTTTTAATGAAAAGTTTAGTATCCACCTTGCCTTTTTCAACAAAATTTTTTGAAAGCCTTTCATACCAATATCCAGGAGCTTGTTTCAAACCATATAAAGCTTTTGTTAATTTGAAAACATTGTTTGGAGAACTTGGATCTTCAAAACCCGATGGTTGTTCTACATACACTTCTTCATTAATAAAACCATTTAAAAATGCACTTTTAACATCCATTTGAAAAAGCTTGAAATCATGATAACATGCAAATGCAATAAACATCCTAATTGTTTCCATTCTAGTTACTAGTGCATATGTTTCATCAAAATCAATTCTCTCTTCTTGAGTGTAACCTTGAGCAAAAAGTCTAGCCTTGTTTCTCACTATGTTGCCACTCTCATCTAGTTTTGTTTCTAAAAACCCATTTGGTTCCTATAGTGGATTTATTACTAGGCCTATCAACTAAAGTCCATACTTTACTTCTCTCAGAATGATTAAGCTCTTCTTGCATGGCCAATAACCAAAAATCATCTTTTAATGCTTCTTTGATATTTTTAGGCTCAATGCATGAAATAAATGCAACATGGTTCATTAATTTAAGAGAAGATCGAGTAGTTACCCCTTAGATGGATCACCCAAGATTTCACCACCCTTAACATAGTTGAGTTCCCTTGGGTAGCACACTTTATTTTCCTCAATTGTCATGTTCTTTAAAGCTTCAATGAGAGGATCTTTTGCTTCTTCCTTGGTTGGAGCCTCATCCACCTTTGATGGTTGCTCACCACCAATGGCTTCAATGATCCCTACATCATCATCATCACAAGAATCCTTCCTCAGAAGGAGGTTATCATCGAAAACCACATGAATACACTCTTCTACAACTAAGGTTATTTTGTTAAACACTCGATAGGCTTTAGAGTTTAAAGAGTATCCTAAGAAAATATCTTCATCACTTTTTGCATCAAATTTACCTAAATGATCTTTTCCATTGTTTAAAACAAAACACTTGCATCCAAAAGGATGAAAATAGCTAATGTTAGGCTTCTTTGACTTTAAAATCTCATAAGGAGTTTTCTTTAAAATAGGTCTAATCATTACTCAATTTATAATATAACATTTCGTGTTTGTGGCTTCCGCCCAAAAAAATTTAGGCAAATTATTTTCACAAAGCATGGTTCTAGCCATTTCTTCTAAAGTACGGGTTTTCCTCTCAACTACCCCATTTTGTTAAGGAGTGCGAGGTGCGGGAAAATTATGGCTAATACCATTTGTATTACAAAAATCATTAAAACCTAGATTTTGAAATTCGGTTCCATGGTCACTTCTAATACGACAAATGTTTTGACCAAGATCATTTTGAGTGATTTTTGAAAATGTGATGAACTTTTCTAAAGCCTCATCCTTAGTACTTAAAAATAGAACTCAAGTATATCTAGAGAAGTCATCAACAAGAACATATGCATATGATTTTCCACCCAAGCTAGTAGTCCTAATAGGCCCAATAAGATCCATATAGATTAATTGTAAAACTCTACTAGTAGAAACATCATTAATGGATTTAAATGAGGCACATTTTTGTTTACCATTGGCACACGCATCATAGATTTTGTCTAATGAGAATTTTAGCTTAGGTAAACCTCTAACTAGATTTTGGGAAACTAATTTCTCTAAAACACTTATGCTAACATGCCCTAGTTTTTTTATGCCACAACCATGCATCATTTTCATCACTAGCAACCAAACATGCATGAGATGTATGTATGTCTTCTAGATGCACCATATAAATGTTACCTATGCGATGACCAATAAACATTATTTCATTTGTTTTATTGTTCACAATTTTACACCCATTAACATCAAAGTGAACATTAAACCCTTTATCACAGAATTGACTAATGCTCAACAAATTATGCTTAAGACGATTAACAAATAAGACATCTTCAATGAGAATAGATGAGAGATTACCAATAGAGCCAATACCCTCAATGTGGCCTTTGGAGTTGTCACAAAAGTTACTACTTGTTGCGTGTAAAATAGTCTATCGCAATTGAGTGCAAGTGTACACGTCGCAAGTAATAAAATGATACTAGAGTATCGGATATCGTCTCCACAGGGACTGGGCTAACCCTTTCCTTCGCTATCTGTACAAGGGGAAAAGAATAGATTAAGATATTGTCACGAAAATAATAAAGAATACTTGAAAATAAGATTAAAGAAATCAAGATAGAGAGAATGGGCTGGTATTGAATTGCTCAGTAGTGCAGGTATTGTTAAGTTTAGGAAAATCTGCTCTGTCGTCGTTCCCGTCGCGGCAGCACCTGTCGCGATGACAGTCTGTTGCTTGTCGCGGCAGCGAACACTCAACTCCGTACTTCAAGTTTGGCAAGAATCCCTGTTGTGCCTTGGCCTATCCCTAGGTCCACATCTGTCGATGATCACGTCTTTGATGATACCTCCCGGCGTGGATCGAAGGATGAACACCGATGTTGTTGAATTCTTCTTTAGCCACTTAACCTCGTCCTATCCCTAGGTCCGAGATAGTTCAACTATAAACTAAAGAACTCACACTTATTCCTTTCGTATACTTAACTCTCCCGATATTAAGTAAATAGATGACCTTGCAATGCTCTCCCGATACTCTTGCAAGATGTTAATAACCAGAATAAGAGAACTTGAAGTTTATTTTATTTAACTGAAAATTCCTAAAACAAAAGCAACCCTTGCAACTACTTTACAAAACAACCCGTAACCCTAATGGGAATTTAGAACATGATGGGAGGAGGAAAACGGCTAGGGTTTTGGGAAGAAGGCTAGAGAATGCGTGATATTCTCCCTAGGTCGAAATACATGCCCTTATATAGGCTTTGGGTCCAAGTTTTCTAAAATAGCAAGAATACAAGTTTAAATTAAAGTACAACTCTAATAAAGACTAAATCTTCAGAGAATCTAACTTTAAATCATCCTCCTTCTTGCTTGGCATTTTTTCTCCTTGAACTTTGGGCTTGGCCTTCATTCTGATCTAGGGCTTGGAAAAATATAGTGGTATTCCACGACAGACGGGCTTAATTTTCTCTTTCTGTCGAGGCCCACTTTGCTTCTTCTCCTTAAAACTGCTGTCGTCCTTTGCTGTCACGGCGGCGACCATGGCAGCATCGTTCTCCTTAACTGCTCATCCAGCTTTTCTGCATCACTGCCCAGGGCCTGCCACGACTGCTGCCCTGGATGCTGCCACGACTGTTGCCCTGGATGCTGTCACGACTGCTGCCCTGGGTGCTGTCACGACTGCTGCCCTGGATGCTGTCACGACTGCTGCCATGGGTGCTGTCACGACTGCTGCCCTGGGTGCTGTCACGATTGCTGCCCTGAATGCTGTCACGACTGCTGCCCTGGATGCTGTCACAGCAGATACCTGCAAAAGTAACCAAATTTAGCAGTATCTGTGTAGTTTTATCTAAATGTGATGTTGATGCAAAACTTAACCTAAAATGCAGTTAAACATGCTTGAGTGCAGCAAAAATAAGGATAAATGATGGGTAAAATATAGAACTTTTATGCACTGATCACTACTCCACCACTATTTGGCTTAAGCTCCATGATTCTACTCTTGTCGCCAGTCGTATGTCTTGAGCATCCACTATCAAGGTATAAAGTGTTTTGACTTGAAGCTTTGGTCTTGTAGCAATACTCCCCCTACAAACAAAGATTAGTTCTTGATTTTTGGTACCCAAACCATCTTGGGTCCATGTAAGTTAGCTCCCAAATACTTGGTTCCCTTAGGAATCCAAGAAGAAATAGCATGAATATTATTAGAAGCTACAAGTTCCTTAGGAACCCATACACTCCTAATTATTTTCGCTCTATGATGCTTTTGAGAGCTTCTTTGTTTTAGCCCTTAAAGTTCCTCTTTACATAGTTGGGTTTTGAAGAACTTCCTTTTTCAAAATTTGGTTTCCCAACTACATTTAGAGAAGCTTTAAGTCCATTCACCACCTTATGGTGATCATCATGAACTTTGGAGAGAAGATCATTTAAATCAACATTTTCATCTTGAAAATATTTTAAATAATCTTTTAAAACTGAAATCTTCTCTTCAAGTTTTGAATTGGTTTTGGATAAATAATAATTTTTGGATTTTAAATCAGAAATCAACTTTTTTTGTTTTTCAAAACCGATTCTTTATATTTTTCAACAAATTCATCATAAACCTCTTGTAGCTCATCATAAGCTTCTTGAAGCTCATCAAATGTAAAATCAAAGCTAGATGAGTTGAGGTTTACCTTAGGATCGTCATCAATGGCCATGAGGCAAAGATTTGCTACTTCGTGGTACTCTCCATCGGACGATGATTCCTCATCGCTCCAAGTAGCAACATGGGCATTTTGCTTCTACTTCTTATCGAACCCCTTCTTCTTGAGTTGAGGGAAATCTGATCGAATGTGGCCCGGTTTCTTGCACACATAGCAAATGAGTTGATCACTTTCTTCTTCTTTGCTCTTGTTCTTGAAGTCTCTTCTTCTTTGGAACTTCCTTCCCCGGTTGGACTTCATGAACCGAAAGAATCTTTTGGCTATCATAACCAATTCTTCAAATTCATCTTCTTCACTTAAATTTCTCTCATATTGTGGTAGTGAGACTCATGATTGTGGTTCTCTTCCCATCCCATGATTCGGGAAGAGAGTAGAGTAGCTTCCGGACAAGTTTATCTTCGGGAATGATCTCATCGAAGCCCTTGAGACCATTTACGATCACCAAGAACTGATCAAACATTTTGAAGATGCTCTCATCTGGTTCCATCTTGAACTTCTCATAGCTTAAGTTGAGGATCCCAATCTTGGTCTCCTTCACGTTGTTGGTCCCTTCGTATGTGGTCTCTAACTTGTCCCACACCTCCTTTGCACTTGTACATGATGACATTTTGGTATACATGTAGGGTCTGAGTGCACAAAATAGAATGTGAAGAGCCTTGTCATTGACTTGGAGTCTTCTCCGATCTTCATCGGTCATCTCCACCTTGGACTTTGGAACAAGTGCCCCATCATCATTTCTTTTCATTGCAATTATGGGTCTTTCTTCCACTGCATCCCAAACGACATAGTCGCTAGACTTGATGAAAATCCTCATTGGGTTCTTCCAATAGGCCTATTGAAGAATAGTGGTTTAGTGATGGATTGAGACTCAAACAAGTTTGGCCCAGAGGTAGATTCCATGGTTTTGATTGGATGATGATCAACACTCTTCTATAATCTCCTCTTGGAGATTTTAAGCCTTCAAAGAGGTAAGATCTGATACCAATTGTTGAGTGGATCAATTTAATGTGATTTAGCCAAGATGGGAGAATTGACTATTTAAAATTTAAGGGAGCAAAAAGGAAATTGAAAAATAGAGGACAAGCCAATTTATAGTGGTTCAAGCTTCTAACAGACTCTACATCCACTACATTAGCTCCCATTAAGGATTTACAACAACTTTCACTAGATGTTCTTCCCCTTTTCTAGGCTTAGGAGGTAACCTTTACAATCGGTCAATCTTTCTACCCCAAAGATTGGCTCAAAAGACTCTCTTTACAAAGAAGAATTGTGAAAAAGAAAATATCTCTACCAAAATTGAATATTTAACCCAATTACTAACAAACACTCTCCAAAACTTGAACTAAAGATTGACAATAGGAATTACAACAAGTTGGGTACAAGATTTGACTCTATTTAGCACAAGTGTTTGAAATATAGCTTGGATGTTGCAAGAAGGTTCAATAGTTGTTGATGGTGCTTTGGAGACTTGCTTTTATACCTTCTCATTGATTTCTAGCTGTTTAGGTGGTTGAGGTCATCAATAGAGACATTGGAGCCTTTATTTCCCACCATAAATGCACTTCTGCAACAGGCTGTTTCGAAACACACGAGACCCTATCGATACCTGTCTGAAAATAGAAAGAGTTGTTGTGTGTAATTAAGAGGGTGTATCGAAACACTTGAAGGCGTATCAGAACAGTTAGGGGACGTATCGAAAGGCTATAGGCCATATCAAAACGGTATAGCTCACAATTGAATCTGCCAAAACTTATATCTAAACACCCTTGGGGTGTATCAAAACATGTAACAAAAATTTAAATATTTTTTAGATTCAAATAACTGACAAGTAATGACTATATCATTAAATGCTCAGATTTGAAAAATCTTAACCCTCGTATCGAAATGGACAAGGACGTATCAAAACACTATTTAAAATGTTAAAGCCCATATGAAGGCCATATCGAAACGGGCAAGGCTGTATTGAAATGCGAGTCTCGAAACAGGTAATTCTGTATAGAAATGGAATTTTCCAGTAAGCTCTTTAAATCAAGCTGTATCGAAACACCTTGGAGGTATATCAAAACGCCTGGGCGATTTTGTGCAATTTGTCTTTGAAACACTTAGAAAATTTTATAGGGTTTAAGTTTTGACTTCAAAACATTTTAAGTCTAAAATATACTTGTCAAATGTGAGTCTATAGAGTACTTAAAAATTTATTTGCTTTGCAATTAAGTCCTTTAACAATTTGTTATATCAAAATTAAACTTAGGTTTTACAATTTCTTTATGCACACTTCTCAAAAGTGGCAGATACTTAGACGATTCTTTCTTTCTGGTTTATCATCGCTATATTTCTTGGAGCAGTAGGAGAGTTTGCTTTTCATATGTGGCTGTATCAACTTTGAACAAGCCAATGGCATTCTTTTCTTTACGCATCACTCCAAGTCTTAACACCCCTTATGGCAGAATGACCCCCTAGATTTGAATAACCCTTAACATAGGAAAGCAAGCTCAAAGGTGCCAAGAATATCATTAAAAGTATATGGCGAGCATATGGAGTTACATATATGCTCATATAGGTAAAGATATTAGCAACTTTGAAATTTTTGATATGAAGATGCAATCTTAATTATCCTTTATGTGATTTTCATACTTCTACAGCTCACGAATTTAGGAACTAATTCATTAACCAGATGCAGAACATTTATACATCAATTGTTGTGAATTACTTTACTAATAACACTTTACACGAGATCATGATTAATAATGTTTTATTAATGCAAACTTCGAAGCAACATGGTGTTCTAGGTTTACATAATCATTACTAGATATCTAAACCGATGGCAGTTCATCATAGATAGGAAACTTATTACAAACTTGCAATTTCTTAAGCTTCCCATGTACAAAGCATGTAATACTATGGAATATGAAAATATGATATTCCAACATGCATGGAAAAACCAGATTAATGAAGCAAATACCTCAGAAAACTAAAGAAGCTTTAAAGCAATCATATATGGAGTAAAATTGGCATTAGAGAAACAAAAGGAAGAAGTAGAAAAATGAACCTTTAGGGAAATGGTAAACATCACAAGGTCCAAGAATTCTCACATCTTCAAGAACTTTTGCTTGTTTCATTGTCTCGCAGTAACCTTACCAATCTTCTTTTACTCTGCTTTTCCGGCCATACCACAATTCTGATAAGCTTTGCAGGCTCATCCGGGTAAATTTCCACCATCTTCATTGCTTCTGTCGGCTCTGGTTTTTCAAAATTTTCACTTTCTATGAGGTCTAGGCTCTTGAGAGTCATCATGGCTTTATTTAAGATATTGATTTTGGGTCCTCTCTGCTGGGACGAGGCTTCTCCACTAGCGTGGCCATGAACTTTTTGCTTATGTGCTAACTAGACTAAAATGATGTGGCATGACCTTGCTGTCTTTTGATTAGCCTAAATAAAACCTTCCCCCGAAGGCGTGGGGAACTTGACTTGTAGACAGAAAGGGCTGCAATCATTTTAGCCTTTCTCATAAGAGGTATCCCGAAAATAGTGTTGAACATATATGGGTTATCGATGACTAGAAATTAGCCATTTTCGTGACCTTATTATCACCATCTCCCATAGTTACAAGGAGTTGGATGGAGCCCTTTAATTCAATAGGTTGGTTGCTAAACCTTTATACTGGGCTCGTTGGTTTTAGTTCCGAACATGGAATTCTCATTTGTTTTAATGCATTCCAGCCAATCACTTCCACAACACTACTTGTATAAACTAAAAAAAATTCACAGTAAATCATGCTATGACAGCCGCGACAACGATCGGATCATTGCTTTCTTCATCCATAATATTATCCTCTGTTTATTCTAAAAATGAGACCTGCCACGAGTATATATACTTTGGCCTTTTCATCATTCCTGTTGAAATTGACATTATTCCTTGCATATTTGCCTTGCGTTTGGAGCTTGGTTGGTTCCACCTCTTATATGTTCCAATTATCATATATATGGTACCTCTATTACCCTGATTATTTATCTTGTTGTCATGCGGTATCGACTGCTGAAACTCTCTATTATTTTCAACTTGTTTATGTCGAGGAACTATAAATCTTTCTAATTGCCCTTTTCTCACTACGAACTCAATCATGTTTCTCAAATGCACGCAATCATCCGTGTAGTGTCCTTGGGCCTTGTGAAACCCACACCTTTTTTCGGAGCGCTCCTTGTGTCCGCTCTCCCTTAACGACAATAGTGTGCTCAATCTGGTGCAATATCTGTGAAGAAAACTTCGCTAACTCGTGGCAAGTTTTGTACGCAAATTACCTCTCATGTGTTGAATCCCACTGCTCTCCATCTCGCTTGTAATGTCGCGATTAATCATTGTTCTGAATATACTGCGGCCTACACCGGTGTTGTTGGTTTCCCCTACTAACTCCCTGATGAAGATGAGGCCTTCCGCGTCTAGGACTGCGATCGTTTTGCCTCTCATTCTCATGTTACGGACCTTGCGCTATAGCCCTCAAATTGTTCGCTTCCTTATTTTTAGTGTATAACTGGACCTTCTCATATAAGTCCAATAGTCTCATCGGCGGTCGATCCAACAAATTATACTTAAGGTGCTGATGCGAAGTGCCACTGATTAAAGCCGAAATAACAAATTCATTGGAAGCCTTCTTGGTTTGCATTGTCGCGACGTCGAATCGCAGGACAAAATCTCGCAGAGATTTTCTTGACTTCTAAATTATAGACATGAGATACGTCGACAATATATTTAATACCTTGTTTGTTAAAAATCGACTCATAAATAGATCAGCCAGTTGGTTAAAGTTGGAAATTGAATTCACCAAGCTTGAGAAGAATTCTTTAGAGTCATTGAGAACGTCCGAAATTTAACTTCGGGACCTTGAAAGATTTAGATATATAAATCTATGTGGTTTAGAAAAGTGTGACAGGTGATCTTGAGGGTCACCCTTTCTGTTGTACATTAGCTTCGAGACCTTGAAAGATTTAGATATAAAATGTTCTAGAATATTTGCAGACAATGGTTCGTTTTTGTACCTTTGAGGATCCCGAGAAAGATCGCCTTGTCAAAAGTTCTGTATGCTTTGAAAAATTTTCCCCAATTGTTCCATCTTTGCCTTCAGTGCTTGTTGTTCATCGTCCTCTGCGGGACTATATTCCATATCCTCTGAATAATCATCTTCCAGCTCTTGAGGCTGTTGCCCATGGGTCTCTTGGGGAAGAACCTGCTCCTTATGAACCACATTACCTCTGCCCTTTTCTGGACAACTGCCTGATTAGTCTTTCACTCTTCTCTTCTGCGATTCTATGTTGTTTAGCTTGGTCCTGCATGAGTTTTTGCTATTGCTCAAATTTTTGTTTTGAAAGTAACAAAGATTCTTCCATGCTCTTTATCTTTTCTTGCATTTCCAAAAATTACTAGTTGTTGGCCTCTGGTGGTGATACCCCTTGACCTGTTGTGCAATCTGCCCCGCCACAAACCATAAGGGGTTGGTCCCAATACTATTGCCAGAAATTCTAGTGAAACTGTTGGAACTACTCCATGACCGCCGTTGTCGGCTGATCAGCCAAGATTTCATCCTCTACCATTATTTTTTTTCTGCGTTGTCTAGGTTAACCCCTCATATCTTGAGGAGGCTTACGGAAAAATCTAAAGGTCACGTATTCGATCCACGCTCACCGCACCAATTGTTGATTGATAAAGTTGACAAGAGTTGCGGACGGTGGTCCGATGATGGTTCTCGTGGTGGTACCGGTTTTGGTAAGGTGTGGTTTTTATTAGTTCTTATGGTCTCGGGTTCTCTAGGTCTCCCCCTCTCGTGGTTTCAATTGCATGTGTGTTTTATATTATCTGGACAAATGTCATGACATAGGAGTCGTGGCATTATGATGGGATTGGCTATGACTCGACGTCGTAGGTTTCCTTAGTCATCGATAGCGATCATATGTGTTGACACATGATCGTCCGATGTTATTCGCTCAAATAGCTTTGCATGTTGCAAGTTGCTCCTACTTCGCTCACCACAGGTTGCGAAGGGTACTAGACAGTTCGTGGACGACCGTGTGTGTTGTCGTCTGCAGCGATCACGTGCGCTGTCACATGATTGTTGGATATCCTTTGTGTGATGTTGTTCGTAGTCTTGCTTGTTTTTCACAGGTTGGTTGATCATGCCACGGGCTACGTGGTCTTGACAATTGGCAGGAGGTATTTGTAGGTACTAATATATATATATATATTAAAACATATAATATTTACGTTTTTACACTAAAAATTACTATTTAATATATATATATATATATATATATATTAAAATTAGATGCATTATGTACACAAATATGGTTATATAAAAAGTAGTATAATATAAAGGGTAAACTACATAGATGACCACCTAATTATGGGGTTGGTGTCGAAATGACCACTATACTTTTTATTTTAGCAAATATACCACTAAATTATTTAATTAGTTCCAATCAGACCACCGACCGTTAAAAACTAATAGAGAGACTGGCGTGACTGTTAAATAAACTGGTATAATTACACATTTGGTCCTTGCTATTTACAAAATCTATCAACTTAGTCATAATTTTAATTTAATAAAATAAAATATTTATTTAATTAGGAGGTAACACGTGTCACCACGTGATTGAAGGATTTTATTTATATTTTATTTAATTTAATATATTTATTTTCTCCTCCAATCAAGCGATGACACATGTCACCTGATTGGAGAAATAAAAATGGGAACAAGGAAATTGGCCCTAGGCAAATTTGAACCCAGGTACTCCCAATGCAAAACACATATGTTTACCATTGGGCTAAGCCTAATTTTGTGATATGTAATACAAAATATATTATATGTGTTAATTAGGTGTTAATTCCAGGAAAAATGAAAACAATGAAACTCGCCATGAGCAAATTTGAACCTAAGTACTCCAGGTGTATATCACACATGTTTACCATTGGGCTAAGCTTGGATTTGGATATGTAATACAAAATATACTATATGTGTTAATTAGTTGTTAATGACAGGAAAAAGGAACTAAATGTTGTTTTAGGGACTCGAACATAACACACTTATGATGCATAAAAATATCTAACCCAATTAAATAAATTTAATAATTAAATTTAACAAAATTTTGTATATAATTTAAATTATAGTTAGTGCACGATTTAAAATAAATTGTTAAGGTGCTGACTGTGTGTATTAAATATTATTATTTTTTCCATATAATTAATATTTAAAATAAAATATTATCGCATGGTGATATAAAACGACACAGTTTTAATAATCCCCTCTCTTAATCATATTGACTGACAAATTATCCCCTTAAATGAATGAAAACTTAAACCTCCCCAACTGAAGCAAAATTCTCCCAAATCAAAATCTGAGTTATTCTCTTTGTTTGAACAAAATTTTCTCACAAAATTACTGAAGAAATTTTATTGAACTGAAGATTCATTGGCGGGGTTTTTTCATAATTTACCCAAAATGTGATGTTGGTTTTGTTTATGGATTTAGGGAGACCGATTGAGTTCTCCAATTTGTTTGCAGATCAAATTAAAATAGAGAAGCGACTGATGCGAACTAAAGGGATGGCGAGCATGAAGTATGGTAAATATTTCTATTGATTGGCTGGTTCAATTGTTTTATTTTCATATTGGTCATTGTTTACATTCAAATAAATTAAGTTAGTTTCCTTTTGATTTCTGTCATGGAATTGGGGGATTTTCTGTTTAAACTGTAATGCCACTATTTTATTACACATTGCTACTGTTGTCATTGTTAGTTTCCTTTTCGTTTCATTGTTAGTTTCATTTTGAATTTAGTCATGATTTTTTTGGGGGTTGTGTACACCTTAGATAATATTGTTACTGTCATATTAAATCCCATGAAATAGTATTATTTTATGAATAATATTGTTGTTTTATTACACACTGTAACTTTATTTGAATTATGTATCAATGTTGATTGGTTTGTGTGGCGTACATGATGCAAATGCTTTGGTACTTCTTTCTTTGTGACATGTCGATGGCAAATGGGTATAGCATCAATGACAATGTATTGAAAACAACATGTGTACATTGGAAGTTAATATACATTGTTATACGTTATATTTTTGTTTGAAAAGAATGGTAGGTCAGCATGGTGAACCACTTTAAGATTATTATTATTATTATTATTATTATTATTATTATTATTATTATTATTATTTGGAGTGAATGATGAACCACTTTAAGATTATTTTATGCATAATATTAAATGTATTATAGGTTGTAACTTGCTTCTTAATGGGGGTACCAGTTTAGTTTATTTTACTTTGCATACAATATAATTTGTTTGTGTTGGTTCAGATGCATTATTATATGCATTAAGTGTCTTACACATTTATTTGTTTTTAGCAGGAACATTATCTGAGTATTTCACCATTGTCATGCATCAGGGAGGGTTCATGATAAATTTACCAAGTTTCTAGCATACTGAGAGTATGGTAATTTTCTTTGACATATGTTATGTAGATAGCATGTCTATGCTTGAAATGTATGATATTGTTGAGGAATTAAGTTTCTCTGGTAAGTATACACTTTACTTGTAACACCCGAGTTTAGGGGTCGGTTGTTAAGTGAGTAATTTGGGTTCGGGTATTTGGACTTGGTTTAAATAAAATGGGCTTCGTTTTGAGTTAAAAGACCATGTGTTTTTATTAAGGGTAAAATGGGGATTTTCTAATAAGAAAAATAAAACAAGTAAAAAGGGTGTTTTTAAGCTATCATCTTCTTCCTCTTGAAAACAAAACCCACGACAAAAACCCATCCCCAACCCCAAACATTGTTCCATCATCTTCCTCAGCGTTTTCAAGAGTTTTTATCAAGGTAATGATGTTTTTGACTTCTCCTCTTCATCCTTAACATTTCCATGGTTTTAGATTTTCATAAGCTCCATTTTTAAGATGCTTCAAGTGTTCAAATTTTAAGTAAAAGGTGGAAACTTTAATAGTTTTTCATTGGGTTGTTGATTTGTAAAGTTTATATATGTTTTAGTCTTGCTTTTAAGTTTAAAATATGTTAAAATGATGAAGTTTTAATGAAATCCCGAAATGGGTATTTGTGGGTGAGTTTAAGGGTAGAAATCTTGAGTTTTTGAGGTAGTATTGTGAGGGAAAGTTAGTTTGATGGTATGGTTAGGGGTGATAATGAGCCTGACCGGCTCGCGAGCTACTCGGGCTCGGCTCGGTCAAAGCTCGGTCAAAGCTCGGCTCGAGTGAGCTCGACTCGGGCTCGGGCTCGGCTCGAAAACTTAACAAGCCGAGCCGAGCTTACCCAGGCTCGGCTCGAAAAGCTCGTGAACAGGCTCGGAATCTACATATGCACTAAAATAAATTATGTGTTTGTATTTTCTTTCATTAGTTGATTGTTGTTTGATTTTGTATTTTCTTTAATTACGTGTTTGTATTATAAGAATATTTATTGATTATTTGGATTAATCTAATTTTTGGCACTTTTTTCCCCTTTCCGGTCATTGAATTTCGTTTTAGTGTTGGTTATGAAAGTGATTTTTAATGAATATTTTATATGAAAACCCTATAGCAAAATCAGGGATTTAAATAGCGGTCGCGTTTTCGGTCGTGTTGCGTTTATCGCGTTTGCGGAGATAACGGATGCTATTGCGGTCACTGCGGGTGTCGTGGTCGTGATTTTTTTCAAAATTCGCATAACTTATTGTATTAATCAATAATTATAATTGTAATTATTTAAATTCACTTCTTATGATTTTTATATTATTTTCTAACATTTAGATTAGTAGATTATTAAAATTAAATAACTAAATTCAATGAAAAATAAATTTTGCACTCCAAAATTAAGAGAAAATGAGGATTAAATTAATATAATTAAAATATAAAAATGACTAAAATGAATATTTATACATCCTTACATAAAACTTAAGGGAGCAAGGAAGAAAACAAAGGTTATGCAATACTTCTCAATATCCCACATTGGTGAGATATGTAAAGCAATGAGGGAGAACCACCTATAAATAGGGGCTCAGGTGCTGGAGGAAGTAAGCACATTAACCTTGGCTTTTATGGCTGAGATCTTGCTTAAGTGGGCTTTTTGTGCACACATCTAAGTATATTTTTTTAGAATGAGGGCTTATTTGCCTTCATTTACAAACTCTATTGAGTTTGAATTTGCATTTAGTTGATTTTCAAGCTGGATTATGTTCAATTTGGTGTGTTTAAAGTTGATAATGGGCCGAGCCGAGCCGAGCCTGGCGAGCCTCGAGCCCGAGCCGAGCCTAAAAATACAGTTTCCGAGCCGAGCTCGAGCTTGAAATTCCGAGCTCGGTGAGCCTCGAGCCCGAGCCGAGCCTAAAAATATAGTTTCCGAGCCGAGCCCGAGCCTGACCAGGCTCGGGCTCGGCTCGGCTCGTTAGCACCCCTAGGTATGGTTATACTTGGGGGCTGTTTTGAACATGTTTAGTGATGATTTGGATGATGAAATTGATGGGTAACTACTGGGTTGTGTTCAAGTCCGAAAATAAAGAGTTTGGGTTAGTTCTTGGCTTTGAAATATAGTGAAATCGTCTTGAGTTGTAATCTGATTTGTGGCAGTGATTTTGTGGATGTTTTGATGTGTAATGCACTGTTTTTGGTTGATTAGAAGCAAGGGAAAATGTTGAGAAGCTTCGGGCTCAATTCCGGGGAAATTGGAGGCTTGGTCGACATTCTTGGCTTGTATTTGGGGGTGTTTGGTGAGTGGACTGTTTTCAATGGTTTTAAATTGATTCAAAGTATGTTATTGGGGTACTAGATTGTGCTTGGTAGGCCAATCTAATGTGGGGTTAAGTTGGTAGCTTAATCTCTGGTTCAACTTTATGTATTTCTGCTAAATGTGCATAAATGTGGTCTTGTGTGATAAGTGTTCGATTATGCGTGTTTCGAAATATTTATGTTGCATGATGGTTATTTGTATATTGTATTGCATGATTGTGAAATCATGGTGAGTACTCGCTTAGTATATTGGTACTAGTTATGTTACCAGATATAAATGATCAATCATTACGATGAGTGTGCACACGGTAAGAGTCAAATTCGCTCGTGGCCTTGGTGATGTGGAGTCACCAAGGTGGAGTACGATGAAGTAACATTCCACCGGAAAGTATATATGTGTGATGATGAGTGGAATCTCATTCGTAAAAGAAAACGACGATGAGTGAAATCCCACCGGAAGGTAATATTGTTGTTATTGAGTATGTTGGGCGAAAATCCCAACGGAAGCTATCCGCATATTCGAGTAAGCTTTATAGTTGCCAATATACATTGTTTATGTGTGGTTGATGTGGTAAGACGTTCTGTTACATCTATGCTAAGCATAACATGAGGTAAGATGCCATGTTCATGCATTCTTGTAGCGGTTGGCTATGTTGTTATGTTGGTGTTAATTCATGCCTTGTTGTTGGTTTATGGATACCATGCTTTGGACCCTGGATTGTCGATATTCGTTTTTGAGCTCCCTCACTAAGCTTTCAAGCTTACGCTCTTATTTCTGACAATGCCGATCATTAGTGTGAAAGTTAGCCAAGAGCAAGGAAGGGGTACCCAAGAGCGTGTGTTGCTGCTCAAGTATGGTTTTCTTTGAATAATGTAATAGATAGCAATGGAGATGCTAAGTGTTGTAGGAGTGTATGTTAGACTCATATGTTTGGTTTTCATGTTGTTGAATGTTCATGTTTTGTGTAAAGGGAAGTAAACCTTGTTTTATGTGATGCTTAAGTTGCTACATGTTTATTTTAGCTAAAATATACTCGTTATGCATGCTTGTATGTTTAATCATGCTCAGTGTAGGATGTGTTGTCTCTAGATTTGCTTGTGATCTTTGATGTTTGGGGCAAGTTTGGGGACGATTGAGAATGCCAAAACCTGTTTTCGGGCCACTCTTTGTGCAGGCGTTTTGAAACGCTCGACAAAGTTTCGGAACGGTCGTAGCTCCAGGGATACTCGTATCGGAATGGGGGTGGTGCCGTTTCGATAGAATTTGACACAGGGAGCTCCCGTTTCGGAACGTGTTTCGATACGGTTTGCCACTGTGAGCCCCTGTTTCGGAACCAGTTCCGATATGTTTTGTCACTGTAGACCCCTGTTTCGTAACAAAGTGGACCGTATCAGAACGGCTTGGTCTTGCTTTTAAACTTGAGCCTGCATTTCGGCACGGGCGAGCCTGTTTCAAAACGCATGCAAGTAAATTGGCTATTTGGCATCTTTAAAGGTTCTTGAATGTTTCGTTTTAATCTCAAATGCTTGTTTGCTTCTTTGTTGAGTTCATATATATCTGTCGTGAATGGTTTTGTTTCGTATGCATTAAACTGGACTAACAAGTTACTTGGTAAATTTAAGTTTCCATTTGTGCTGCTTAGATTGTTTCGTTATCGTCTTCCGATGTCGCCTTCGCTCATAGGATTAAATGTGATATTTAGACAAGATAATTAAATGAAAAAATTAGGGTTGCTAATCGGAGTGAGGCCTTAGCGGGTTTTGCCCCGATTTTCCCCGTGTAACCCGTTCGGACCAGTCTATCAGCTAGACCAGGATGAGGGGGTTACATTTTTTTGTATCAGAGCCCGAGGTTTCCGCGACCTCAGGAAGATAAGTAAGGTAAGTTTGAAGTTTTATGTTGCAATATCTCGGTGTATGTTGTGCGGCGAATGCTTTTGCTATGTATGCTTGTTGTTCGCTTGCTTGCATGGTGTTTGAAAGCATGTGTTAGTATGGTTGTTGTGTTGAGGCGTAGTTGTCGAGTTCTCATTGCTACTATTACCTTATTGGAAAAGATTTTAAGTAAAGGAATACTTGAGCACCTTGGACCCTTGTCTTTGTTAACTCAATCCTTGTGTGTTTATTTTATTTGTAGTTGATATCTTGCTTGACGTAAGATGAGACCTAGAGGCAGGCCTAGCGTGGTTCATCCGGAACCACGGGCTGCAGCCCCTGAATTTGAGCCGGTTGTAGAGGCGGAGGCTCCTCCACCACCTCCTTCTCCTCCTCGAGGGGGAGGTGAGGCGAGAGCTGAGGGCGTAAGACCTCAGGTTGGCCAAGGTCCGGCCGGTATAGATCTGGCTCCGTTGGTTCAGGCTATAGTTTGGCTTTTCAGGCATCTATGACCGGGGGACAAGCTGTAGCACCACCTCAGGGTGAGGGCACCAGTTTGCCACTTGAAAGGCTCCGTAGCTTAGGTGGAGAGGAATTCCGAGTGTTGGCACCTGAAAGATCATTGGCTTGGCATGATAAGACTGTTCGTCTTGTCTCAGATGGGTTGTACTAGGGCACGCAGACTGGGATGTGTTGTTTCCTTGCTTCAAGGTGATGCCTACACTTGGTGGGTTGTTGCGTGTAAAAGTGTCTATCACAATTGTAGTGCAAGTGTACACGGCGCAAGTAGTAAAGTGATACAGAAGTATCGGATATCGTCTCTACAGGGACTGGGGTAATAGCTTCACCTTGAATTACTGCACGAGAGTAAAAGAATGATTTAAGATTTTGTCACAAAAATAATAAAGAATACTGGAAAATAAAAGTAGAGAAATCAAGATAGAGAGAATGGGCTGGTATTGAATTGCTCAGTAGTGTAGGTATTGCTAAGTCTAGGAATATCAGCACTGTCGTCATTCCTGTCGCGGCAACACCCGTCGCGGCGGCAGTCTGTTGCTTGTCGCGACAGTGAACACTCAACTCCGTACTTCAAGTTTGGCAAGAATCTGCTGTGCCTTGGCCTATCCCTAGGTCCAAGTCTGTCGATGAACACGCCTTTGATGATACCTCCCGGCGTGAATCGAAGGATGAACACTGATGTTGTTGAATTCTTCTTTAGCCACTTAACCTCGTCCTATCCCTAGGTCCGAGATAGTTCAACTATAAACTAGAGAACTCACACTTATTCCTTTCGTATACTTAACTCTCCCGATATTAAGTAAATAGATAACCTCGCAATGCTCTCCCGATACTCTTGCAAGATGTTAACAACCAGAATAAGAGAACTTGAAGTTTATTTTATTGAACTGAAAATTCCTAAAACAAAAGCAACCCTTGCAACTACTTTACAAAACAACCCGTGGCCCTAAGGGGAATTTAGAACATGATGAGAGGATGAAAACGGCTAGGGTTTTGGGAAGAAGGCTAGAGATAGGTGATGATTCCTCCTAGGTCGAATTACATGCCTTTATATAGGCTTTGCGTCCAAGTTTTCTAAAATACCAAGAATACAAGTTTAAATTAAAGTTCAACTCTAATAAAGACTAAATCTTCAGAGAATATAGCTTTAATTCGTCCTCTTTCTTGCTTGGATTTTCTCTCCTTGAACTTTGGGCTTGGCATTCATTCTGATCTAGGGCTTGGAAAAATATAGTGATATTCCACGACAGACGGGCTTAATTTTCTCTTTCTGTCGAGGTCTACTTTGCTTCTTCTCCTCAAAACTGCTGTCGTCCTCTGCTATCACGGCGGCAACCATGGCATCATCGTCCTCCTTGACTGCTCGTCCAGTTCCAGCTCTTCTACTTCACTGCCTAGCGTCTGCCTCTCCATCTGCTACAACAGCAACCTGCAAAAGCAACCAATTTCAGTAGAAACTGTGCCTTTTAATATATTTGTGATGTTTAACTGTAAACTGACCTAAATGCAATGAATTATGCTTGAATGCAGCAGAAATATGGGTTAAATAGGGGTAAATAATAGAACTTTTACACACTCAACACACCCCAAACTCAAGTTTTTGCTTGCCCTCAAGCAACTACGACCTAAAAGAAAAATAAAATATTTTTGTTTTGGCTTAAAACAGTGAACTTTCCCTTACCCTTCATTCATTCTCTGTGACGGCAGCAACCTGTCAGATAACTTAGGATTTGTCCGGAGTCTTACTATAGTCCTCGTGCAGTGTGTGCATGCTTATGAACAGTTATATGCCAAGACTCTCTTAGTTTTACTAGAATATTTCAGCCTCTAACTTGAATTTTTATGCCAAAGTTTATCTTTTTGAAGGCATTCTTATGCTCCTTTGATTTCTTTTTATTTTGACTCAATTTCATTATTTTTTAAGCTAAAGTTTCACTAGAGCCAGTTTTGGGCACCTCTAGGGCTGTTGAGTCTCTTTTGCTAAACTTCTTTCCTAGAGCCAGTGTTAGGCACCTCTAGGAGCTATTCAAGTGCTAAGCTTCCTATTCTAGTTGACTAAGAGAATTCTAAGCAGTATAACAGTCACAAATAGTGTTTAAATTTTCAGAACTATAGAAAGGCTCTAAACTTCTCCTAAAACTATCCTAAAGGCACTGCCACGACAAAGCTGTCACGACAGGTAAGTTCAGTTCACAGACTTAAGACAAAATTTTCAATATTTTCATTTTTAAGCAAAAATAAACTAAGTAAAAGACACAATTTTAAAACTAAATTAGACTCCATTAATGGAGGGATGCCACCCCAAACTCGAGGGTTGCATTGCCCTCAATGCAAATGACAAGTTAAAATAAAAATAAAAACAGTACATCACAAAATATATAGGCAGACAGCAAACATAAGTTAAGAAACTCAAATTTTTAAACGATGTCATCACTGTTGCTACTGACTCGGATCTGACGGCGGGCATGAGCCTTCTGAACAGGCTGGCGGATGGGGGAGGTAGATGTGTTCTTCGTTTTGGCCTCCCTCGGAGGTTGAATTCTGGTTGGGGAGATATGAGGGGGTTTCTCCACAACCTGGACCTCTGAGCTGTTGCTGCTGTCCTCACCACTGTTGCTGCCGCTGTCGCTGTCCGACTTGTTTTTGTCTGCCATTCTCTTCTGCCGTTTCACCGGTGTAAACTCTTTTGAGAGATTCCTCTTAACAGAGGGTTCATTGTCGCTTGTGGCCCAAATGGAGGAAGAAGAGAAATCGGCAATGAAGACGTCAAGCTCTTTTGAGGGCATTTTGCGTTTCGTTCCACGGGCAGAAGTCTCAGCACGGTTGCTGCCAGCGGCTGTCAGGGCAGGTGTTGGTGTTGATGCTGCAGATGGTGTCCATGGTGTGGCAGCAGGTGTTGGGGTGTGGGCAGGGGTTGGCACAGCAAAATAATGTGCAGGGAAGGTGGGAAATATGACATCAGGGAAATTTAAAGAGTTTTGGATAAAATGTACCGTAGATGCAGTAAAATCCTTGATGAAGCTCATCAGACCGAGCTGTCGTTCCTCCATCTTTTGTATAGCAGCAAGGATCTGGGAGCAGGAGTCGGTCGGGCTGCTGCTGCTGGTTGCTGCCTGGCTTCTATGGCAGCAGGTTCAGTCTCCGTCGGCTCTATCGTGTCTGTTGTCGTGGCAGCTGGATCAAATGAGCACAGAGGGGTGGCAACAGTCAGCTCCATTAAGCTGAGTATGTTCTTGTTTTTCCATCCCTTCCCTTGGACTCTGATATCCGTGGCAGCTTCAGGTACCCCATGGCCGCGACAGAGGGCTGTGATAAGGTACGAAAGATAGAGCGGTCCCGTCGGCCGGTGTGCGCACTCCAGGATGCTCTCGCGGATATAGCTGCCCACGTTAATGGGTCTCTCATGTAAAATGGAGTGAATTAAGGCTAACCTGGGCTGGTCGACAGTGGTATTGTGCGACAATGGCATGATGCGCTTTTTGATGAAAGTGTTCCATAATTTGGCTTCCGGCAGGAGTTGAGTTCTTTTTACCATCCTTGGGTTCTTACGGTTGGTATTCCACTGAGTTCCCTCATTTGTTAGTTATGCCATGACATCATCATAGGCAGCAGGGTCAAGGCTGTTCAGGAACTGTTGGTGGCCGTCGTCGTTGCTGCCGACGTAGAATCCGTACAAGGTGTTGATATATTCAGCTTCGAACGGCACTTCCCTCCCTCGTACGGTAACTGCTGTCGCCGTTCTACTGTTGATGGCAGCATAGAAATCACGCACTAAAGAGGCGTTCATCTTCTCAGGTTGTTCAGCGAAGATCTGCCACTGTAAAGCTCTGATTTAGCGAGCAATGAACGGCTTTAGCCCAAATTTCCCTCCTTTGTAGTGTAGATGAATCCTCTTTCTTCCCACATGTCTCTGATCTGGAATGAGCGTGGGGTGGTTGCTGGAGGGGTGGAGCCGGAGGCAGCATTCCTACGGGTATTTCTGGAAGACAATGTTTCAAGGGTTGTGAAAATGAAAATGAAAGCAAATAAAATCTAGAGGAAGCAAGTAAGAAGTGTAGAAGTGAGTGAAAATGAAAAATGAAAGCAAATAAAATCTAGAGGAAGCAAGTTAGAAGAGTAGAAGTGAGTGAAAATGAAAAATGAAACGGGGTTTATATAGAGAAGAATTTGAAGCCCGTTAGAGCTGTAACAGCAGGCGCGAATAACGGGGCCAGCTGTTACGGGGTTGCGTGTCTGACGCGTTTGACACGCGTTTCCGTGTCTGTTACGCGTTAGCGTGTCTGTCGCGACAACGTGTCGACAGCCTGTATTTTCCACGTCTGTCGCGGCAGCTGAAACGACAGGCTCCAAAATTTGGGCTTGTTGGGCTGGTGGAAGGATGGTGGGCTAAATTCACTTCTCATGTTCTTCTTGTCTCCTTTATTTCCTAAAAACAATTAAAATAAAAACATTATTTAAAAATAAAATAAATCTAATTTCCTAATAATAAATAAATAATAATAAAACTAAAAATAAAAATTAGGTTAAATTAGGGATGCCAGGTGGGGCATCTCCTAAGGTAACCACTTCCTACATTCTTGGGGCTTCAGTCCCCTGATAATGCTTCAAGCGCTGTCCGTTGACTTTGAACTGGTGCCCGTCTTTTAGAGATCTGATCGTGATAGCACCATGGGGAAAAACATGTACAACTTGGAACGGGCCAGACCATCTAGATTTCAGCTTCCCTGGAAAGAGTTTTAATCTAGAGTTAAATAGCAATACAAGCTGCCCTGGGCAGAACTGTCGTGGCAGCAACTTTTTGTCATGTCACTTCTTGGTTTTATCTTTGTAGATTCTTGCATTGTCATAGGCCATTGTCCGGATTTCTTCAATTTCGTTTAGATCCAGTAGCTTTTTCTGCCCTGCCTTTTCCAAGTCTATATTAACTGCCTTGATTGCTCAGTATGCTCTGTGCTCTATCTCGACAGGTAAATGGCATGTTTTCCCGTAAATCAATCGGTAAGGAGACATTCCCAATGGAGTTTTGAAAGCTGTCTTATAAGCCCATAACGCATCATTCAGGTGTAAAGACCAATCTTTCCTAGTTGGCTTAACCATCTTTTCAAGAATGTTCTTGACTTCCATGTTGGATATTTCAGCTTGTCCATTGGTTTGTGGGTGATATGCTGTTGCGATCCGATGCTTGACACCATACTTCTTCAAGGCAGCAGCAATAACCCTGTTGTCGAAATGTATCCCTTCATCACTGATGATCGCCTTAGGGATGCCAAATCGAGAAAAGATGTTTTTGTGTAAAAACCTTTGAACTGTCTTGGCATCATTCTTTTGAGTTGCGATAGCTTCAACCCACTTAGATACATAATCTACTGCCAGGAGGATGTATAGATTCCCACATGAAGATGGGAATGGTCCCATAAAATCGAACGTCGAAGATCTCGACTTCAAGAATGTTCTGCAGCGGCATCTCGTGTCTCCTTGAGATGTTTCATGTCCGTTGGCACTTGTCACAACTCTTGTAGAAGATTTGAGCATCTTTATACAGTGACAGCCAATAAAATCCTGACTGCAGAACCTTGGCAGCAGTTTTGTTGCCTCCTAAGTGTCCTCCATACTGTGAAGCATGACAGTGATGAAGTATGTCTTCCTGCTCATCCTGTGGTACGCATCTCCTTATAACCTGATCTGCACAGATTTTGAAAAGAAGAGGTTCGTCCCAATAATAATGCTTAACATCATTTTGGAACCTCTTTCTGGCTTGATAATTAAGGTCAGAGGGAATTATTCCGCTAACTAAAAAATTAACGAAATCAGCATACCAGGGGAGTTCAGAAGACTTACCTGCCGCCATGGCTGTCGTGGCAGTGACTGTGGCAGCAAATAGCTGCTCATCGGGAAAGGTCTCCAATATGTTTGTCTCATCTGTCGGTAGACTCTGTCCCTTCTCCAACCTTGACAAGTGATCTGCCACTTGATTTTCTGTCCCTTTTTTGTCCTTGATTTCAAGGTCGAATTCTTGCAATAGCAGGATCCAACGTATCAATCAAGGCTTTGCATCCTTTTTCGCGAACAGATACTTCAATGCAGAGTGGTCTGTGTGCACTATGACCTTTGTTCCAAGTATATAAGAACGAAACTTGTCAATGGAGAATACCACAGCTAATAACTCATTCTCTGTGGTGGTGTAGTTCACTTGGGCATCGTTCAGTGTTTTGCTGGCATAGTATATGACATAAAAAAGTTTATCTCTCCGCTGCCCAAGTGCTGCCCCGACAGCATAGTCACTAGCATCACACATGATCTCAAATGGCTGTGTCCAGTCTGGTGGCTGTACGATTGGGGCTTTTACCAGCTTTTCCTTCAGAACCTTGAATGCCTCAGTACATTCATTGTTAAAGTCGAAGGGTCGGTTCTGTTCCAGAAGATGGCATAGGGGCTTGGTGATTTTTGAAAAGTTCGCAATGAACCTCCGATAAAAACCAACATGTCCTAAGAAACTTCTGATACCCTTGACTGTGGTGCGCGGCGGCAGCTTTTCGATCACTTCTATCTTAGCTCTGTCGACTTCTATGCCACGACAGCTAATCTTATGGCCAAGGACTATCCCTTCATCCGCCATGAAGTGACATTTTTCCCAGTTCAAAACTAAGTTTGCTTTTTCACATCTTTCGAGCATCTTCTGTAGGTTGCCTAAGCAGCTTTCGAAGTTGTCTCCAAAGACTGAAAAATCATCCATAAAAATCTCTAGGAAGTCCTCCACCATATCGGAGAATATGGCCATCATGCACCTTTGGAAGGTGGCTGGTACATTGCATAGTCCAAATGGCATTCTCCTAAAAGCGTATGTTCCGTAGGGGCATGTAAATGTCGTCTTTTCTTGATCACCCGGTGTGATAGTTATTTGATTGTAACCTGAATAACCATCAAGAAAACAATAGTAAGGTTTACCCGCTAGTCTATCAAGCATTTGATCAATAAAGGGTAAAGGAAAGTGGTCCTTTTTGGTAGCTTTGTTAAGCTTCCGATAGTCCATACAAACCCTCCAACCGGTCACAGTCCTGGTTGGGATTAACTCATTGTTTTCGTTGGTTACCACGGTCATTCCTCCTTTCTTGGGAACACATTGCATCGGGCTCGCCCATTTGCCGTCCGAGATGGCGTAAATTATTCCAGCATCTAGCCATTTGATTATCTCTTTTCGCACCACCTCTTTCATCGCATGGTTCAGCCGTCTTTGAGCATCTATAGTCGGCTTATGATCATCCTCGAGAAGGATTTTATGCATACATAATGCCGGACTAATGCCTTGAATATCAGCTATCGTCCATCCAATAGCCTTTTTGTGCTGTTGCAGCATCCCTATTAACTGTTGTTCCTGTTCCTGCATCAACTTGGAAGAGATGATTACGGGCAACGTATCATTTAAACCAAGAAAAACATACTTTAACTGCCCTGGCAGGGGCTTAAGATCTAAAACAGGGGGTTCAACAGTTGATGGCTTTTGGATTGCATGGTTATCCGAGGTATAATTTAAAGGTTCGAATAACTTACCTGGACGATTGCCTATCTAGTTTACCTCCTCCTGATCTTCAGTATCAGATGTATCGGATTATGAGGAGTTGCTGTCGTCGGTGCTGTCATGATAGTCCTGTAAGTGGCTGCCGAGACAGTGACCAATTTTTATGTCGTGACAGCCCGACCTGATGCAGTGTTGGTCAAGGGTAACTTCAGTAATAACCTTGCATTCTTCTTCTGCATCAGCATGTTTCATAGCTTGGAGAACATTCAACTTTATTTCTTGATCGTTCACTCTCATGGTGAGTTCTCCTTTTTCCACATCAATCAGTGATCTTCCCGTGGCTAAGAAGCGTCGCCCCAGGATGATTGGTGCGTTTTCATCTGCTTCACAATCTAAAATAAGAAAGTCAGCAGGGAAAATAAACGTATCCACTCTTACCAGAATATCTTTGATTTTTCCTTCCGGATGAACGTAAGAGCGGTCTGCCAGCTGCAGAATTATTGTTGTGGGCCGAGCTTTTCCAATACCTAGTTTCTGAAAAACAGATTTTGGCATTAAGTTTATACTAGCACCAAGATCACAAAGTGCCTTACCCACATATTTGTCTCCAATTACACATGGTATGATGAAGCTCACAAGATCCTTCTTTTTCTAGGGTGGATGCTTGTGCAGAATACTCATGCATCCTTCTGCCATCTTGACCGTTTTAAATTCCCCAAGTCTAGATTTCTTCGACATGTCATCCTTGAGAAATTTGGCATAATTGGGCATCTCCCTAACGACATCTAACAGTGGAATGTTGATGTGAACCTGCTTAAAAATATCATAAATCTTTTTAAGATGAGATTCTTGCTTCAACTTCTGTAACCGTTGAGGAAAAGGAGGTGGGGGACGATAATCAGCAATACGTCCTTCCCACTGCATACGGATCTGAAGAGGTTTGAGTTCATCATCTTTCTCCTCTGTCCCTTCTGCTGTCGTGACAGGCTCATCGGCAGCAGGCTGTTTGTTACCTGTCGGGGCAGCTTCCTAGCAGGTATGTCCAGGGCTAGTTTATTCACTGTTTTAGCTTCCTTCTCTGGCCCTGGTAGTTTCTTCCCACTCCTAGTAGTAATGGCTTTACACTGCTCATGTGTGGGCTACCTAGCATTTTCAGTATTACTAGGAAATCCGCCAGTCTCCCTTGGGTTGATATGCTGGGAAACCTGACCCATCTGTGTCTCCAAAGATTTCATAGTAGTTTCATGATTTGTCATCCGCATCTCTGTTTTATCCATGAATGTCTCCGTCTTCTTGACAAATTGATTCATGTTCTCAATGTAAGTTCTTGTTTGAGACATAAACATAGCCAGAGTTTGTTCCAGTATACTGTTTGTGGCAGCTGGTGGCTATTGCTACTGCTGCTGCGGTTGCTGTCGAGTTAGCAATCTAGGTCCTCCCTGATTCTGATTATTGTGTGCTTGAGGATTCAGGGCATTATTAGGATTACTCCAAGAAAACTTGGGATCCTTTCTCCAGCTGGGATTGTAGTTGTTGGAGTTATAATTCTGCTTGTAGTTTCCAACATACT
The DNA here is from genome assembly GCA_030270665.1 of Hibiscus trionum. Taxonomy (NCBI): domain Eukaryota; kingdom Viridiplantae; phylum Streptophyta; class Magnoliopsida; order Malvales; family Malvaceae; genus Hibiscus; species Hibiscus trionum. The sequence goes on along the minus strand of BSYR01000013.1, from coordinate 11,594,923 downwards.
TTCCCTCTTCTAACTGTATAGGACATTCATCTGAACTGTGATTTCCTTCACAAATTTCACATACCTCTTCGACAGCAAATGCAGGCTGTGTATCATCGTTCAAGAGCTTTTTCATTGCCTTAGTAAGGTATGCCACCTATGATTTCATTGTGCTGTCGGCCTCATAGTCCTTAACAGCTAGGACCCGTTTACCCCCTCTTCTTGCTGTCGGAAACTGCTCCTCATTCTTCGCCAGATTTTTTAATACTTGCATTGCCTCATCTGGGTCTTTGTCTAGTAGTAATTCGTTTGCTGCTGAATCAATTCGAATACGAGTTTGTAAATTGGCAGCATTATAAAACTTAGTTACCTGGTTCCAGACGGGGAATCCATGCATTGGGCAGTTCCGCAGAAGAGTGGTAAATCTGTCCTAGGCCTCGTGCATCGGCTCGTCATCTTCCTGTTGAAATAGCAATTTCATTACGTAATCGCTCAGATAAATGTGAAGAATTAAAACGAGATAAATATTCAGGAGACAAATCTGCCCAAGTTCTAATTGAACCCGGCGTAAGTTTATTCCACCAAGTCTTTGCTCTGTCCCTCAATGAATGGGGAAATAACCGAAGCCTCAGTATCTCCGGATTAACTCCTGCTAGTCTAAACGAACCACAGATTTCCTGGAACGTTTTCAGATGCTCCTTTGCATCCTCTGTAGCAGCTCCACTAAATTGACCGGTGTTGTTGATCATGCTGAACATAACAGGTTTCAGCTCGAAGTTGTCAACATCTATATCCGGCAGCGTGGTTTCTAGTTCTACATGATCATTCAGCAAGTAGTCTTGGCAGGACCGTCGTGCGGCAGCGGCAGGAGGGTCGCCGACAGGAGGAATGATCTCTCCATCTCCGACAGGAGGGTTATTACCCTGGGGGTTCCCTTGGTTGTTCATCGTCTCTAACTGTTCTTCAAGGTACTCGTTCCTAGCTAGTACGTGACGAAGTCGGTTCCTAAGATTGAACGAACGTTCTATTTCAGGATCTAATGGATACTCAGGTTCTTCTCCTCGTCTCGATCTGCACATAAACAAGAAACCTTGTGAAAAGCAAAAGTTGAACAAACCAAAATAAAATAGAAAAATAAAAACAAAAAGAAAAGTGCAGTAAAAGGAAAGGTAGAGTTATGTTGCCAGTCCCCGGCAACGGCACCAAAAACTTGTTGCGTGTAAAAGTGTCTATCGCAATTGTAGTGCAAGTGTACACGACGCAAGTAGTAAAGTGATACAGAAGTATCGGATATCGTCTCCACAGGGACTGGGTAATAGCTTCACCTTGAATTACTGCACGAGAGTAAAAGAATGATTTAAGATTTTGTCACGAAAATAATAAAGAATACTGGAAAATAAAAGTAGAGAAATCAAGATAGAGAGAATGGGCTGGTATTGAATTGCTCAGTAGTGTAGGTATTGCTAAGTCTAGGAATATCAGCACTGTCGTCGTTCCCGTCGCGGCAGCACCCGTCGCGGCGGCAGTCTGTTGCTTGTCGCGGCAGCGAACACTCAACTCCATACTTCAAGTTTGGCAAGAATCCCTGCTGTGCCTTGGCCTATCCCTAGGTCCAAGTCTGTCGATGAACACGTCTTTGATGATACCTCCCGACGTGAATCAAAGGATGAACACCGATGTTGTTGAATTCTTCTTTAGCCACTTAACCTCGTCCTATCCCTAGGTCCGAGATAGTTCAACTATAAACTAGAGAACTCGCACTTATTCCTTTCGTATACTTAACTCTCCCGATATTAAGTAAATAGATAACCTCGCAATGCTCTCCCGATACTCTTGCAAGATGTTAACAACCAGAATAAGAGAACTTGAAGTTTATTTTATTGAACTGAAAATTCCTAAAACAAATGCAACCCTTGCAACTACTTTACAAAACAACCCGTGGCCCTAAGGGGAATTTAGAACATGATGAGAGGATGAAAACAACTAGAGTTTTGGGAAGAAGGCTAGAGATAGGTGATGATTCCTCATAGGTCGAATTACATGCCTTTATATAGGCTTTGGGTCCAAGTTTTCTAAAATAGTAAGAATACAAGTTTAAATTAAAGTACAACTCTAATAAAGACTAAATCTTCAGAGAATATAGCTTTAATTCGTCCTCCTTCTTGCTTGGATTTTCTCTCCTTGAACTTTGGGCTTGGCATTCATTCTGATTTAGGGCTTGGAAAAATATAGTGATATTCCACGACAGACGGGCTTAATTTTCTCTTTCTGTCGATGTCCACTTTGCTTCTTCTCCTCAAAACTGCCGTCGTCCTCTGCTGTCACGGCGGCAACCATGGCAGCATCGTCCTCCTTGACTGCTCGTCCAGTTCCAGCTCTTCTGCTTCACTGCCCAGCGCCTGCCTCTCCATCTGCTACAACAGCAACCTGCAAAAGCAACCAATTTCAGTAGAAACTATGCCTTTTAATATATTTGTGATGTCTAACTGTAAACTGACCTAAATGCAATGAATTATGCTTGAATGCAGCGGAAATATGGGTTAAATAGGGGGTAAATAATAGAACTTTTACACACTCAACATGGGTCACCATTACTATAGGCATGCCAGATGCTGAGATTACTTGGGAGTTCTTTGAGTCTGCTTTTCATAAGAAATATATGGGTCCCCGCTATCTTGATGAAAAGAAGAGAGAGTTCATGGCCTTGCTTCAGGGTGACATGACAATGACCGAGTATGAGGTACGGTTTGACAGATTGAGTCAGTACGTGTCCGAGCTAGTTCCTACTGAGAGGGAACGATGCGACTGTTTCTGTTACGGGTTGAGTGAGGAAGTGAAGAGGTATACCTTGGCTACGGATTACACGGACTTCGATGTCTTGGTCGCTAGGGCCAAGGACATAGAGCACAGTTTGGGTCTGACCAAACGTTCAGGTGGGTCTGGTTTAGGGAAGAGGTCTGCTAGCTTTGATAGAGGTGTTGCCAAGAGGCACATGGACAATAGGCATCATTTTGATCACAGACGTGGGGGTGGTAACCACGGAAGAGGCCATCAAGGCCAGAGAGCTGGTGGGTGCTTGCCCGAGTGTGCTAGGGGTGGGAGGCATAACACCGGAGAGTGCTGGAGAAACTTTCATGCTTGCTAGAACTGTGGAGCTAGAGATCACCTTAGACGTGATTGTCCACATCAGGCTGGGCTTGCACCGGTTTAGGTTCAGGCTCCTGCTAGAGCTATTGAGTACCCGAGAGGCCGTGGGCGCGGTCGAGGTAACTTTCAGCCGAGGAACGATGGTCAGAGGAATATAGCTCATGTGGTTGCGGTTCAGCCGAAGGACGGAGGTCAGGCTAGAGTTTATGCTCAGCGATAGGGACAGAACGACACAGGCGTGATAGTAGGTAATTTCTCGATACAGTCTCTGAGTTTGCTTTCCATGATTGACTCCGGGTCTACGCATTCGTATATATTGAGTGAGCATGCAAGGATGTTAAATATACCTTGTGAGTTACTAGAGGTAGGTGTTAGTGTTACTAGTTCCTTCGGGGATATAGTAGTGGTTAGGAAGATGTACATAAGGTGTCTGTTAATGGTTCAGGGTCATATATTTCCAGTAGACATGATGGAGTTACCGTTATATGGCTTCGATGTGATTTTTGGGTACGAACTGGCTTACAGAGCATAGGGCTAGGATAGATTTTGAAACAAACAGAGTTTACTTGAAGCTTGCAGATGTCTACAAGAATGTGGTAGTAAGGGAGAATGTAAAATTCTTATCGAATGTTGTTTCAGCCTTAGAGGCTCAGAGGTTACTTGAGTTGGGTTGTGAGGCGTACTTGGCTTACGTAATGAATCTGAACATGAATGAAGTTAGACCGCAGCATATCAGAACAGTGTGTGATTTTCCGAGTGTGTTTCCAAAGAATTTCCTAGTTTGCCGCCTAATAGAGAAGTAGAGTTTTCCATAGAGACATACTCAGATTCTTCTCCCGTTTCAATTGCTCCATACTGTATGGCATCGAAAAAACTAAAAGAGTTGAAGACTCAGTTACAAGAGTTATCAGACAGAGGTTTTATCCGTCCGAGTTCTTCGCCTTGGGGCGCTCCGGTATTATTTGTGAAGAAGAAAGACGGTAGTATGAGGATGTGCATTGATTATAGACAGTTGAATCAAATGACAGTGAAAATCAAGTATCCCTTTCCGCGTGTCGATGATTTGTTTGATCAGTTGAGAGGGGCAACCGTCTTTTCGAAAATTGATTTGAGATCCGGTTATTACCAGTTGAAGGTAAAAGAGGTTGATGTACCGAAGACAGCTTTCAGGACTAGGTATGGTCACTACGAGTTCTTGGTTATGCCGTTTTGATTGACAAACGCACCAGCTACTTTCATGGACATGATGAAAAAAATCTTCCATGAGTACTTAGATCAGTTTGTGGTTGTATTCATAGATGATATTTTGGTGTATTCGTGTACCGAGGAAGATCATGACATGCATTTGAGGATAGTTTTGCAGAATTTGCTAGACAACCAATTGTACGCAAAGTTGAGTAAGTGCGAGTTCTGGATCAGAGAAGTAGTCTTTCTAGGGCATGTAGTATATGCCGAGGGGATTAGAGTTAATCCGAAGAAGATAGAAGCCATTGTTGAGTGGAAGCAACCAAAGTCTGTGACGGAGATTCGTAGTTTTCTAGGCCTAGCAGGTTATTATAGGAGGTTTGTGAATGGGTTCTCGAAGATAGCCGCTCCTTTGACAAAATTGCTTTAGAAGAATGTTCATTTTGAGTGGTCAGATGCGAGACAGCAAGTCTTTGAGAAACTAAAAGAAACTTTGTCAGATGTACCGATTTTGATTCAGCCAGAGTCAGGGAAAGAGTACTTGATCTACAGTGATGCTTCATATGTAGGATTAGGTTGTGTGCTCATGCAGAACGGAAGAGTTGTAGCTTATGCCTCGAGGCAATTAAAGAATCACGAGCGCAATTATCCGCCACACGACATAGAGCTAGCCGCAGTTGTGTTTGCCTTGAAGATTTGGAGACATTATTTGTATGGTGAGAAATGCATAGTGTATACGGATCACAAGAGTCTGAAGTATATAATGACATAAAGAGAGTTGAACCTTAGACAGCGTAGGTGGCTAGAGTTACTTAAGGACTACGATCTCACGATTGAGTATCATCCGGGTAAAGCCAATGTAGTGGCAGATGCTTTGAGTAGGAAGGTAGCTGTCGAGTTGAGAGCCATGTTTGCTAGTTTGAGCTTGTCCGGTGATGGTGGTCTAGTGGCTGAGCTTCAGGTTAGACCTACTTTAGGCCAGTTGATTAGAGAAAAACAACTGTTAGATAGATCTTTGGCACCCCACGTGCAAGATATAGCCGAGGGTAAACCATCGGACTACAGTTTAAGTGTTGATGTGGTCTTGTGTTTCAGAGAGAAAATAGTTGTGCCGGATGACAGTGATTTGAGACGTACTATCTTGACTGAAGCACACAGTAGCCCGTTCGCTATGCATTCTGGTAGTACAAAGATGTATCGTGATCTAAAGAATGAATACTAATGGGTTGGTTGAAGAAAGACGTAGCCGATTTCGTGAGTAAGTGTATGGTATGCCCAAGAGTTAAGGCAGAACATCAAGTTTGTTGCAACCGTTGAGGATTCCGGAATGGAAGTGGGAAAATATCACATGGACTTCGTTTCAGGTTTGCCTTTGACTCCTTCGAAGAAGAACTCAGTTTGGGTTATAGTTGAACGCTTCACAAAGTGTGCTCACTTTATAGATGTTCATACGACTTACTCCCTAGATAAGTTTGATGATTCATACATCAGTGAGATTGTGAGACTACATGGTGTGCCGAAGTCAATTGTGTCTAACAGAGATTCAAGATTTGCAGCCAGATTTTGGGAGTGTTTGCATAGTGCTTTGGGTACCCGATTGAATTTTAGTACGTCGTATCATCCTCAGTCAGATGGTCAGTCAAAGAGGGTTATACAGATTTTGGAGGACATGTTGCGTTGTTGCATTATTGACTTTCATGGTACTTGGGAGAAACACTTGTCGTTGGTCGAATTCGCATACAATAACAGTTATCAGTCGAGCATTCAGATGGCTCCGTATGAGGCACTGTATGTAGAAAATGTAGAACTCCGATTTGTTGGGCCGAAGCAGGTCAGAAGTTGTTACCGATGTCGGATATGCTTAAAGGGACTACCGATAAGGTGAAGTTAATCTGTGATCGTTTGAAGGTAGTTTCGGATAGACAGAAATCCTATGCCGATTTGAAGAGGAAAGAAGTTGAGTATGCTGTGGGAGATAGAGTGTTCTTGAAAGTCTCTCCGTGGAAGAAAGTTATGAGGTTTGGCAGAAAAGGGAAATTTAGTCCGAGATATATTGGGCCGTATGAGATTGTGAATCGGATCGGTCTGGTTCCTTATCAGTTACGTTTGCCATCCGAGTTAGAGAAGATTCACAATGTGTTCCATGTTTCGATGCTTCGAAAGTATAGATCAGATCTGTCGCACGTTATGCATGTGGAAGAGATTGAGTTGAACCCAGACTTGACGTACGATGAAGAACCAGTTGAGATCTTAGCATCAGATAGCAAAGTGTTGTGTGGTAGACAGATTGAGTTGGTCAAAGTGAAGTGGCAACGCCGAGGTGTGGAAGAGGCCACTTGGGAGAGAAAGGAGGATATGGAGAGGCAGTTTCTGTATCTCTTCCCGTCAGGTAATTTCGGGGATGAAATTTCCTTAAGTGGGGAGAGTTGTAATACCCGGTTTTAGGGGTAGGGTGTTAAGTGAGTAATTTTGGTTCGAGTCTTTGGGCTCGGTTTAGATAAAATGGCCTTGGTTTTGAGTTAAAAGACCATGTGTTTTAATTAAGGGTAAAATGAGGATTTTCTAATAAGAAAAATAAAACAAGTAAAAAGGGTGCTTTGAGGCTATCATCTTCTTCCTCTTGAAAACAAAACCCACGACAAAAACCCCCCCAACCCCAAATATTGTTCTATCATCTTCCTCTCCATTTTCAAGAGTTTTTATCAAGGTAATGATGTTTTTTACTTCTCCTCTTCATCCTTAACATTTCCATGGTTTTAGATTTTCATAAACTCCATTTTTGAGATGCTTCAAGTGTTCAAATTTTAAGTCAAAGGTGAAAACTTTATTGGTTTTTCATTGGGTTGTTGATTTGTAAAGTTTATATATGTTTTAGTCTTGCTTTTAAGTTTAACATATGGTAAAGTGGTGAAGTTTTAATGAAATCGCGAAATGGGTATTTGTGGGTGAGTTTAAGGGTAGAAATCTTGAGTTTTTGAGGTAGTATTGTAAAGGAAAGCTGGGCTGATGGTATGGTTATACTTGAGGGCTGTTTCGAACATGTTTAGTGATGATTTGGATGATGAAATTGATGGGTAACTGCTGGGTTATGTTCAAGTCCGAAAATGAAGAATTTGGGTTAGTTCTTGGGTTGGAAATGTAGTGAAATCGTCTTGAGTTGTAATCTGATTTGTGGCAGTGATTTTTTGGATGTTTTGATGTGTAATGCACTGTTTTTGGTTGATTAGAAGCAAGGGAAAACGTTGGAGAAGCTTCGGGCTCAATTCCAGGGAACTTGGAGGCTTTATCGACATTCTTGGCTTGTATTTGGGGGTGTTTGGTTAGTGGACTGTTTTCAATGGTTTTAAATTGGTTCAAAGTATGTTATTGGGGGTAGTAGATTGTGCTTGGTAGGCCAATCTAATGTGGGGTTAAGTTGGTAGCTTAATCTCTGCTAAATGTGCATAAATGTGGTCTTGTGTGATAAGTGTCCGACTATGCGTGTTACGATATATTTATATTGCATGATGGTAATTTGTATGTTGTATTGCATGATTATGAAATCATGGTGAGTACTCGCTTAGTATATTGGCCCTAGTTATGTTACCGGATATAAATGATCGATCATTAGGATGAGTGTGCACACGGTAAGAGTCATATTCGCGTGTGGCCTTGGTGATGTGGAGTCACCAAGGTGGAGTACGGTGAAGTAACATTCCACCGGAAAGTATATATGTGTGATAATGAGTGGAATCCCATCCGTAAAAGAAAATGGTGATGAGTGAAATCCCACCGGAAGGTAATATTGTTGTTGTTGAGTACGTTGGGCGAAAATCCCAACGAAAGTTATCCGCATATCCGAGTAAGCTTTATAGTTGCCAATATACCTTGTTTATGTGTGGTTGATGTGGTAAGACATTCTGTTACATCTATGCTAAGCATAACATGAGGTAAGATTCCATGTTCATGCATTCTTGTAGCGGTTGACTATGTTGTTATGTTGGTGTTAATGCATGCCTTGTTGTTGGTTTATGGATACCATACTTTGGACCCTGCATTGTCGATATTCTTTTTTGAGCTCCCTCACTAAGCTTTCAAGCTTACGCTCTCATTTCCGACAATGCAGATCATTAGTGTGGAAGTTAGCAAGGAGCAAGGAAGGGGTACCCAAGAGTGTGTGTTGCTGCTTAAGTATGATTTTCTTTGAATAGTGTAATAGATAGCAATGAGGATGCTAAGTGTTGTAGAAGTGTATGTTAGACTCCTATGTTTGGTTTTCTTGTTGTTGAATGTTCATGTTTTGTGTGAAGGGATGTAAACTTTTTTTATGTGATGCTTAAGTTGCTACATGTTTCTTTTAGCTAAAATACACTCGTTGTGCATGCTTGTATGTTAAATCATGCTCAGTGTAGGATGTGTTGCCTCTAGATTTGTTTGTATGATTGTTGCCTGTGATCTTTGATGTTTGGGGAAAGTTTGGGGACAATTGAGGATGCTAAAACATGTTTTCATGCCACTCTGTGTGCAGGCGTTTCGAAACACTCGACAGAGTTTTGGAACGGTCGTAGCTTCAGGGATACTCGTATCGGAATGGGGGTGGTGTCGTTTCGATACGATTTGACACAGGGAGCTCCCGTTTCGGAACGCGTTTCGATACGGTTTGCCACTGTGAGCCCCTGTTTCGAAACCAGCTCCGATATGTTTTGTCACTGTAGACCCCCGTTCCGAAACAAAGTGGACCGTATCAGAACGGCTTGGTCTTGCTTTTAAACTAGAGCCCACGTTTCGGAACGGGCAAGCCTGTTTCAAAATGCATGCATGTAAATTGGCTATTTGTCATCTGCAAAGGTTCTTGAACGTTACATTTTAATCCCAAATGCTTGTTTGCTTCTTTATTGAGTTCATATGTATCTTTCATGAATGGTTTTGTTTCGTACGCATGAAATTGGACTAACAAGTTACATGGTAAATTTAAGTTGCCATATGTGCTGCTTAGATTCTTTCGTGATCGTCTTCCGATGTCGCCTTCGCTCATAGGATTAAATGTGGTATTTAGACAAGATAATTAAATGAAAAAAACTAGGGTTGCTAATCAGAGTGAGGCCTTAGCGGGTTTCGCCCCGATTTTCTCCGTGTAACCCGTTCGGACCGGTCTGTCGACTAGACCGAGATGAGGGGGTTACATTACTGGAAACAAATTGGGGGGAGCTCAAATGTTAATCATTTAAGAAAATATTGATATTCTTGTCATGTTGGATTCTATGTATAGAAATAGACAACTACATATGTACTTAGAAGAGGTTGTAGCATTAAATAAACTTGTTACAACATCTTGTAATTAACCTGTTAGGACAGAATCAGTTGAAATTGTTAGGACTGAATCAGATGAATCAAAAGAAAATTCATATTATGTTGATGTTGATAGCATAGATTTTAATAGTGAATTTGAAGAGAGTGAGAATGATATGACTGATGAAGAATGGTATGCACATGATATGCATGTAGGAATAGAGTATGAAATGTCCATTAATAACTTAAAAAGTGATTTTTTGGGAGGTTGCCCTGCTATGAGGGTAGATGATGAAGCAAATGAATTACATAGTGAAACTGAATCTGACTTAGATGTTGAACATAATATGAAGCCAAAATGTCATGAATTCAATACTGAGATGGACTCCTTAAACCCATAGTTTCAGAAGGGGATGATATTTGGGAAAAAAGAGACTTTTAAATAGATAGTCAGACAATATGTGATTAAAAATAGGGTTGATGTACGATTTAAAAGAACATGTAATAAAAAAGTACAAGTTGTTTATAAGGAAGGGTGTTCATGATATATTTGAACCTCAAGAGTTGACCCAAAAGATAAAATGAACATGACATGACAAATTAAGTCTTACGTGTGAGAGCATCAGTATATAATGGGTTTTAAAAATAAAAATACAACTTATAAGTGGTTGGCAAAGACTTACATTGAAGAATATATGGCTGACACTACATGTTAAACTAGACTTCTAAAATAAGATGTCATGTCTGATCATGTGTGTAATGTTTCATTGGGTAAGTGTTTGAGGGCTAAGAACTTAGCACTAGAATATATTTGGGAGTCACAAGGATCTGATTATCTTGGAGAAATTAAGACATCAAATCTTGGTAGCACAACTATTTTTATGCTAGGTTATAGAGTGTTCCTTAGGATGTATATCTGTTTACAAGCTTGCAAAGAATGTTACAAAGTAGGATGTAGACCTGTAGATCTATATTAAACATTGATGGCTGCCACCTGAAGGGTTATTATGGAGGTATTTTTTTGGCAGCTGTTGTTGTAAATGCTATTGACAACATTTACCCAATTGCATATGTTGTTGTTGAGGCTGAAAATGAGTTCATTTGGAATTTGTTTTGTCACTATTGGGAACTGATTTGGAGATTGAAAATTCAGATACCATCATAATTCTACCAGACAAACAAAAGGTATTAATATGTTTACCCTTAACTAATTTAATTCTTTTATATCCTTGAATAAATTTAATACTAACTTTCTTAATTTGAATTATAGATTGAAAGGGGAAATGTTTGAAGTGTTTCCTTGTGTTGAGCATAAAATTTGTGTCAGACACTTATATTTCAGCTTCAAGAATAAAAAAAGTTCAAAGAAAAAAATCTCAATGATGCACTATAGAAGGCAACAAGAGCTACACATTTGAAGGAATTTGAAGATGGAATGGCTAAACTTAAAGCTATGTCAACACAAGCCTTTGATTGGTTGAATGGAAAAGGCCCTACACAATAGTCCAAATCTCATTTTTTTTCTCTAGGAGCAAGTGTGACATGCTTTTGAGCAATTTTTCTGTGTGCTTCAATAAGGTTTAATGTCCATTACTGATTAATTTTTTTTTCATATGTTGTGCTAACATTGTTTGTTCTTTTTTTCTTAGTTGATTTTGAATGCTAGTGATAAACCCATTTTGACATTGACGAGGATTGTGAGGACCAAAATTATACAAAAAATTGCCATGTAAAAGGAGGGGCCGAAACGTTCAGTAGACTTTTATGTCCAAAAATGCAATAAAAAGTTAAATTGACTATTCAACACTCTACTAGGTAAATTTAAATGTTTCTTCATTTACTTATAAATTGTTTGTTTATGTCAATGTTCTCTTTTATCAAGTCCATAAATTTGTGCATGTATTGGGCCTACACATGCTAGAGGATATAAGTACCAAATTTCTGTTGGACCATTAAATTAATATGTAGTTGATTTGGACAATCACACGTGCTCTTACAGGAAGTGGGATATTACTAGTTGATTCTTTAAATTTGTTTATTGTTCAATGTATAAATGTTGTATGTTTTTACTTCTAACAATTTACTTATTCTGTTTGTTTTCTCAACAAGAATTTCATGTATACATGTTGTTTCAGTCATGGTACTAAAGAATGGAAGACTTGAATCATATGTTCATTCATGTTACAAAACAACCACACAACAGTAGATACACAACCATTGTATCCAACTAGGGAGAGGCCCTAATCAATGGGTGCACGACACAACATGTGAGTCAGTGATAGAATCACAACATGTGAGTCGGTGATAATTGTTTAGTACGATTTATTTTATAGGGTAAACTACCTGAGTGATATAAAATACATTGTATTTCCTACAAAATCACTTAAAATGGAAGCCTTTGCACGCCATTAAACATTTCTTCAATCCTACATTTACTTTAACATTTACACTAATAATGCCTTTTTTTCCAATAAATAAATAAATAAATAAATCATGGGGTTTTGTACAAATATCCCCACTTTCTCTTAAACTTCTCATTCATCTATCATCTAATCATCACTTTCTCTACATTCACACATAATTGCTTCAGATTTCTCTCTAACCAAACATTGTTTTCAAAGATGAAGCTCTCTGGTTATAATTTCCATGGAATTATTGTGTTTGTCTTTGTTATGCTATGTATAAATTCAACGTCTGCAATAACAAAGTTCAATGTTTTGAACTTCGGGGCTAAACCGAATGGTCGAACCGATTCGACCAAGGTTTCCTCAAGGCATGGAATGCAACATGTGGCTCGGAAGACTCGAGCTTCATATATGTGTCGAAAGGGCGGTATTTGGTTTGTTCATTGGAGTTTAAAGGAAAATACAGAAGCCCTGAGATCATTATAAGAATCGATGGTACCATTGTGGCTCCTTTGGATTATGGAGTGTTGGGGAAAACGAGGATTTGGTTTAGCTTCGAAGGAGTGACCAGAGTTTCCATCATCGGTGTCGGTGCATTCCATATCAAGTGGCCATTTGTGATACTAAAACATATATAACATTGTGTATTTTATATAACAATTACTACTTGGATTTATACCAGGTGACACGTTTCATCACCTGGTTGGAGGAGGAAAAAATATTAAATAAAAATAATAATTAAATTCCTCCAATAAGGTGATGACACATGTCAGCACTTAATTGAATGATTAATTTATTTAATTATATTAAAATTAGCATCAAATTGATAGAATATGTAACTAACAAGGACCAAATATATAGTTATAAAAATTTTCATTAACAACCATGTCACCCTTCCGTTAGATTTTAATGGCTGGTGGTTAAAATTGGTCCAATTAAATAGTTAGGTGGTTGAATTTTGAATTTTTTTAGTTCGGTAGTCAAACCAAGTCAGACTCAATAATTAGACGGTCATCCAGGTAGTTTACCCTATTTTATATACCTTCTTCGTTTTGTTTCATTTTTGCTCAATCTCTTCTTTTAATTTATTTTATTTCAATATATTTAAAATTATTGCATTTATGTGTTGTACTTATACTGGTTATTAAACATAATATCTTTTAATAATCTAAAAGTGATTACAAGTAGTATTTATTCATACATATTTTTAACCCGTTAACAATGCACAAACCTTGTAGACAAATCGGTTGAACTCGGGTCTCCTAAGATGAACATCATCCGCTTCTTCACTAGGACCAATTGTTGAGTTCATTAAACACAATATTTAATCTAGTAAACTTATGACACTTTTTACATTGTGATTATTATAAATAATGTTTTTAATTTATTCATTTTTTAAAAGCAACTAAATTTGTTTTTTTTTCATTTTTTCTCTCCATACTTGTGGAAAGCTTTTCTTATCTCCTTTTTGCTTAACCGGTAGCGGTAATCAGTTTTAGTACTGGTTGTCGACAACCGGTGTTCATTATATTTCTTAATCTTCCATGTTTTGTTTTCTCAATTTTAATAAAAAAAATTTGTTCTTGTGTGACGCGTTTCTTCTGCTTTTGTGGCACGCTTTTCATTGGCTTTTATGGTTCGTTTCATTTATTGTTTGGAACGATTTCAACATACTTTAGCGATCATTTATGCTAGTATAGAGATCCTCACAACGCTAGTTTTCTTATTTGATTCTGTCGGTGGTCATAGAAAAGATTGATCCCCACTCGTTTGATAGTTGTTAGCCTATGTAATCAGAACTGTGTAGCCGAGCAATCTGGCTGATTGTTTGGTTCACTCACCACTCCTTTTTCATCCAGTAAAACATCTCGTTTGGTTAGAGGCAAGGAGATTCATAAAGGTTTCTGGGTTTTGATGGTATGATAATCTCCATGGAAGGGTTTGCTTTTCTTTGTACTTTTGTATGAGAGTTTTAATGGACTAGTTCATTTTTCCACTTTTTTTGATACATTATATTTGTAATATCTTTTATGGTGTTTAATAAAATCCAGATGTCATTGTTCAAAAAAAAATTCTTTTAGGTTATGGATGGAGATATAAGTGCACTAGCTAAAAATCAATTGTGTAGAAGATTAGAATTGTAGAAGTTGTTCCATCAATTGAACTAACGGATAAACAAATTTCAATGAAGATAAAGGTCCATGTGAGATTGATTCTTATACTAATTATGCTACTTCAATTCATGCAAATTGTCTAATGAAATTGTTCCGAGAGTTGACATGAAATTTAATACATAACAAGATTTTTATAATTTTTACAACAATATGCTAAAGAGGTAGGATTTAGTATCCGAAGAAAAAAAACATAAAGATATGTATGGTCATTGGTTAAACATATTTTTTGTTGTTCTTTTCAAAGTAGCCGAATAAAGGATAAACGAGACAATAATTTAAATTATCATCGACCAGAAACAAGATTTGGGTGTTTGGTTGTATTAAAAGTTACAAAATTTATTGCATATCATACCCATGCATTAACTCTACTTCTAAACATATGTTTCTAAGATCTTAAAGGACAATTAATCTTGCTCAAGCTGCGGAACTTGAAATCGTTGACCGCTTAGGACTAGCACCAAAAGAAAGTATTGGAGTTTTAGCTAGAAAAGTTGGTGCGGTCGAGAACTTTGGTTTTATTCTTGAAGATTATAGCAATTACTTACATACTAGAAGAACAAAAGAGATGAAATTTGGAGATACTGGTAAGGTATTGGAGTATCTACAAAATATGTAACATGATGATCCTAAATTTTCTTATCCCATTCAGGTTGATCTTGATGACTTCATAACAAATAATTTTTGGATAGATGGTAAGATGAAACTGGTTTATGAATCTTTTGGAGACGTGGTATGTTTTGTTACAACATATAAAAAATAATAAAGATGGTATATCTTTTACGTTATTTGTTGGTGTTAACCATCATAAGCAAATTGTTATCTTTGGTGCGCCTTTGTTGTATGATGAAACATGCAATACATTTATATGCTTATTTGATTCGTTTTCGAAAGCAATGGCAGAAAAAAAACCATTTATGATTATTACAGATCAAAATGCTGCAATGGCGAAAGTGCTTGCTTCACAATGGCCCGGAACATGTCATCGATTATGTGTTTGCCATATGTATCTAAATGCAGCTAAACATCTTAGTGATGTGTTTGAGAGATTTAGTAGCTTTACTAGAAATTTTAGTAGTTGTGTTTATGATCACGGTGAAGAGGGAGATCTTTTAAATGCATGGGATCAAATGTTTGCAAAGTACAATTTGGAGAACAATAATTGGCTGCAAAAGCAATTCGAGTTGAGAGAGATATATGCTTTAGTTTATGGAAGACAAACTTTTTATGTAGATATGACAACTACTCAATGAAGTGAGAGTTTGAATAATCAAATAAATATGTATATTCACTACAACAATATATGTTTTTGGATGCATAGCAAAAGGACTACTATGAGCTTCAGTCAGAATAGTGCGCCTTAACTCAACATCATCCGGCACCACTATTCGACTTCCAAAACACAAAACACCGTCATCATTAAAGCTGAAATCCGAAGGTTTACCCTCCGCAATGTTCTGAACATGCGAAACAAGGGAATCATCAAGCAACTGCTTGTCTTTGATCATTTGAATCAAAGATGGTTTCACTTGCAATTCCGCAATAAGACCACCATCACGCGATATGCTCAAGCGAGCGAACATCACCCTCAACTCCACCGCCACTTTCCTGCTCAAAGCATCGGCTACAACATTAGCCTTGCCCAGGTGGTACTCGATCATCAGATCATAATCCTTAAGAAACTCCACCCAACAACGTTGCCTAAGGTTTAACTCTTTCTGAGACATGAGATACTTTAAACACTTATGATCCGTGAACACAACACACTTCTCACCATACAGGTAATGCCTCCAGATTTTCAGAGCAAACACAACAGCCGCAAGCTCAAGATCATGAGTAGGGTAGTTACGCTCATGCACCATTAGCTGCCTAGATGCATAAGCTACCACCTTACCTTCCTGCATCAACACGCAGCCCAAACCAACAATGGACGCATCACTATAAACCACAAACTCCTTACCGGACTCAGGCTGAATCAGAACAGGAGCTTGCGTCAAAGCTTCCTTCAGCTTCTCAAAAGCTTGCTGCCTCGCATCTGTCCACTCAAAACAAACATTCTTTTGCAACAACTCAGTCAAAGGTGATGATATCTTCGAGAAACCCTCGACAAACCTCCAGTAATACCCAGCTAGACCAAGGAAACTTCATACCTCTGTTACTGACTTAGGTACTTTCCAAGTCATCACAGCCTCTACCTTGTGCGGATCAACACGAATACCCTCAGCTGATACAACAAGCCCAAGGAAGACCACCTCCCTAAGCCAAAACTCACACTTACTTAGCTTGGCATACAACTGATTTTCCAACAACGTTTGCAAAACGATTCTCAAGTGTCTATCATGATCCCCCTCGGTACGTGAGTACACAAGGATATCATAGATGAACACCACCACAAACTGATCTAAGAATTCATGGAAGACGTGATTCATCATGTCCATGAAAGTAGCAGGCGCGTTGGTCAAACCGAACGGCATCACTAAGAACTCGTAATTCTTGTACCTTGTCCGAAAAGTTGTCTTAGGTACGTCCACATCCTTCACCTTCAGCTGATAATATCATGACCTCAAGTCTATTTTAGAAAACACTGAGGCTCCCCAGAATTGATCAAAGAGATCATCAATTCTAGGCAAGGGATACTTGTTCTTGATCGTCAACTTGTTCAACTGCCGATAATCTATGCACATCCGCATTGTCCCATCTTCCTTCTTAACAAACAACACCGGTGCACCCAAAGGTGACACACTCAGCCGAATGAACCCTCGATCCAACAACTCTTGCAATTGCATTTTCAATTATTTTAGCTCTTTAGGTGCCATGCGATAAGGAGCAATGGACACCGGAGTTGTATTCTCGTATAACTCGATACCAAACTCAACTTCCCTGTTTGGTGGCAACCCAGGAAATTCTTCCGGAAAGACACACGGAAAATCACAAATGGTTCGGATATCCTCCACACGCACATCCTTAGTGCCAAGATTCATCATATAGGCTAGATAAGCCTCACAACCCGACCTCATCATACAGTTTGCTTCCAAAGCCGAAATCACATTCGACAAAAATTTCACATTCTCGCCTACCACCACCACTTCATAATCATCGGCCAGCTTTAAGGTCACCCTTTTGACATCAAAGTCAACCACCGCTCTATGCTCCGTCAACCAATCCATGCCAAGGATTACATCGAATCCGTAGAAGGGCAACTCCGTCAAATCCACAAGAAAAACATGACCTTGCACAGATAAAGGGCATCTCCTATACAAATTCCTAGTGACTACAGTCTCACCAAAAGAACTAGTCACTTGCATTCCTACATCAAGCAACTCAACAGGTATATCAAGAAAATGTGCATACTCACTCAAGATATAAGAATGCGTAGATCCAGAATCAATCAAAACCAGCAATGATAAAGACTAAAGAGCAAAGGTACATGTGATAACATCGGTATCATTGTGCTCCTCAAGCTGAGCATAAACCCTGGCAGGACCACCTCCCTCAGGCCAAACTGCTACCACATGAGCAACGCCTCTCTGACCCTCGTCTCTCCTCTGGAAGTTCCCTCGGCCGCGCCCACGGCCTCTCTAAGGTGCACCACAGCAGGTGCACATCCCTGGCCTCCACCAGTCAATGAAGGACACTCCCGCCTCAGATGATCTGCCGAGCCACAATTCCAACATGAATTCCCTGTCACCACAACAGGAGCTTGAACCTCTCTAGCTGCTTGAAGACAATCTCGTCTCAGATGGTCCCCCGACCCACATGTCCATCATGTATGTTGTTTAGACCTCACTCGGCCTCCCTAAACCTGACCACCTCGACTCGGAGCACCTCGCCTCCCCTCAAGCTGATGTCTCCTATCTCGACCTCTTTTGTTCCGTCCACCCCCGGAACTATACTCAGGTGCTCTCTTCCTAGAGCTAGATCCAACACCTCGAGACGACAAACCCAAATTATGCTCGATGTCTTTGGATCGACACACAAGTACATCGAAGTCTGTATAATCCGCAGCCAACATATACCTCTTGACTTCCTATACCAGCCCGTACCGGAAGCGATCACATCAGTGCCTCTCACTAGGTATCAGCTCAGGGGCATACTGGCTCAGGCGTACGAACTGGACCTCGTACTCAGCCACAGAAAGATTGCCTTGGACTAGCGACATAAACTCGTGTTTCTTCTCATCCAAGTATCTCACCCCCAGATACTTCCTCTTGAAGGCACCTCTAAAAAACTCTCAATCAACCTCATTGGGTTCCAAACCAGCATTGGTAGTCGACCACCAGCTGTAGGCATCGCCTTGCAACAAAGAAACTGCGCATCCCAGCTTGCGCACATCGTTGCATCCCATTTGATCCATGATACGAATCGTACTCGCTAACCATGCCGCATACGCCTCAGAAGACATTCCAAAGAACTATATAGCTCCTAAGCTCCTCAACCTCTCCAATGGTAAGCCTGCCTGCCCAGCTGCAGGGGCCTGAACATGCGCTTCGGCAACAGCAGCTTGAAACGCCCTGGTGATCGCCTGAACCAACGGCGTTAGATCACCCAAACTCGGGCCAGCAGGTCATTGCTGCACCTGCTCCCCACCTCCAGGTGGTGGCGGAGAAGGTAGATTTCCACCATGAGGGACATCAGCCCTTGCTCACCCTGGTCACCCTGAGGCACTATTGTATTCGACCTCAGCTCTCTTCTCGGACCCATAGTGCTAATTCAAACAAGCATAACAACAAAAACAAATCAAACCATTTAGGCCAGCTTCAAGCAAGGATCCAAGTTTACAAAAACATTTGATCAGTGTAATAAGGCAATGGGCACCCCGATTTCCCTCAACATAGCATAGCATACAATGACACATGATGCTCAACATGCTTTTCATCATCCAAAATCAGCACACTACATCATCACATATTCATACTCATTTCACATGTGATTCACATCATTTCAGCATAGCATAAGCACCAAAATTCACCAAAATTCATGCTTTTCAAACAACATACGTCAACTCATATCAATTTCACATACCAACATTCCCAATTCTTTCGTAACCTGGCTTTGATACCAACAAATGTAACCCCCTTAGCCTGGCCTAGACGCCCGACCCGAACTACGAAGATTACACGGGGAAAACCAAAGTCAACTCGTTAAAGTCAACCTTGATTAACGACCCTTTTTTCTATTTTAAACTTTTCTAGATGCACATTATTAACCTATATGAATAACAAAGCAACATAGCAGAAGCGACACAGCGAACGGGGTTCAATTAGGGATTCAAATGTATACGATCGTCTTTTAGGGACTAATTTGTAAATTTCTAGAATTATAAGGACTTAACATGATTTAAAGCTACCAATCCAAAATTAAACTTATATTATTCCAACATGTCAAATTTCATCTTAAACGGATCAACCAAACTTAATTAATTAAGCATATAAGTTTTAGGTACTAAGATGTAAGAAACAAAAACCCGAAGCAATTCAAATTCAAGCTCAACGGTCAGGTGTTTCGAAACCCAAGGCCCTGTATCGGAATGGTCGTTTCAAAACTAGGTTGACCATTTTGATACTTGGGTACGTTCTGAAACCCGTATCGAAACACCCCTTTCTAGTAGCTAAAACGTTCCGGAACGTTCCTACCCGTTCCGAAACCTTATGGCCATTTCAGGCCTCTGTTCTGAAATAGGTAAGGACATTCAGATACGCCTTGCCCTGCAACTGTAGATTTTGCTGGTTTTTCACTCCTAAACACCCCCGAAAACATTTCAATTCATGCCACAACATATATACATCATGCTTAGGCATCAAAGATCAGCATTGTGAAGTATAAGCTAGGACATAGCGTCATTCGAACAAGCATTGATTCTATAGGCATGCTTCCTAGACTTTAAAACCTAACAAAATCTAAAAGCCACAATCATGCATCAATCAAACTTCAAAGGCCATTTACAACTCAATAATACCAAACCAAAAATGAACAAAGTAATAATCAACATCCACAATCATCCGAGAGTAGAAATCTCACCCATTGCCTCTTATTACACCAAAGGAAAACCACATACTTTGCTAGTCCAAAGTGCTTGGATTCCCCTTGCTTACACACTGCCTCAAATGCCTAGTTCTCTGCATTGGTGAAACAAATGAGCGTAAGCACAAAGCTTAGTGAGGATTGCTAAACAACATTCATCAATGCATTTCACACAATTGGCAAATCATCATTTATCAACACATGCCTTTACATAAACATGTCCTTTCAAGACATCAATGTACTTTCTAAAACACATGCTCTTATGCATCATTTTAAAACAACAAATAAACTTTTGCTCATGCTTTACTAAGCATCTCATGCATTCTAGCATAATTCACAAGCATCTCATGCTTAAACCATTAATCACAACATTATATTGGCTTACAAGTGATCATTTCTCAAACCATACCAAATCAACTCATGACACAATCGGATACGCGGATTACAAGCGTTGTCCCACACGCTTCATACATGCTACCAGACTACACAAGGTGGAGATCAATGGCACAATCACAACCCCTCAACATCCATGATGGAGATTAATGACACAATCACAACCCCTCAACATCACTCATCGGTAGTTGTATAATTCCACTAACGAGAGTACGGGACACATACCACAAGACTCACACACGAGATCAAATCATTCACCGTTGTAATCTTAGCCTCAATTGTTAGGATACTTGGATGGAGAGTACGGCACAATCACAACCCCTCGACATCCAAGTCGACTTTATTCATGGTGCACCCAATCTTATAGCCGACTAACTATATCCGATTACAAGAACCAAAATCCACTTTCATCACTTGCCAATATAATCATTAATCATCATTAATCCATTGTTTTATAAGCATAGACATAATGACATTACCACAAGCATAACCATGCTTAACATAATATGCATTCATCATATTAAACCAAGGATCACATACCTAGTGCGTCCTTTCTACAATGGCATTAAAATCCAGCATTAACCATGCTTAAAACATGCTTTAAAACAGTAATCAAAACTATATACAACTCAAGTGCATATTCATCAAACATAGCACATTTCCGAAAGAGAGATTTCCGAATCACTTACTCTTGAGCTTAGCTAAGTGTATCAAACTTACACTAAGCTCCCAAGACCACGCTCAAAGCGTTACAAAGCAGGAAATTCCATTTCCACTCACCGATACGCGAACCCTTGCTCGCCGACACGAAAATTACCCCTCCGGAGCCTCCAACAACGCCTCATTTGCTCCCGGATCAAGATCCCCTGTTTTCACATCATCAAAACAGAGATCTAAATGCATTAAAATGCATTTCAACACCAGCAACCATTCACAAACTCGTTGCTCACACAAACTACACCAATTAACCAGACTGAAACAACCGAAAACTCAATCGATTGCTTCCTAAACCTAACCCAGCCAACATATATCACTTCCAAACCATTATAAACATCAAAATACATTTAATAAACAACCTAACCCAACCTTATACCTCTAGCAAGCAAGATTCCACCATTTCACCTCAAAAACTCACTTAAAACTAACAAGAAACTCAAGGATCTCAAGGATTTCAGGATCTATGTTATCAAAACTTCATTTCAACATATTAACCCACTTAAAACTCAATTAAAATCAATCCATAACAGAGCTTAACAAAACAAGTCCGAAAATTAAGATTTCAACCATATTTTTACAAGATTTTGATCTCCAATCAAAACTAAAATGAAAACTCAACCAAAAACATTAATTAGAATCCAAAGATCTTGGGAATTTCAATAAAGAACTTTGGTTAGAGGTTGAGAATGGGATTTACCTCCAATCCTTACTTTTCTCAATGAATGACAGGTTTTCCTTAGCTAAATCTTGAAGAACTTGAAAGGATTTCTTAAAAATTGATTAGGAAATGTTAGGAGAGTGTTTGGGAGAAAAGAATTCTGGAGAGAAAAGAATAAAAATAGTGTTTGGCTGAAAATGAAGAGAAAATGGTAGTTACGTAATAGAATCTCACATTAACTACCCATTTTAATTAATTAAAATAAAATCAATTAAAGCCATTTAATTAAAAGCCATATAAAAAACATGTCATATTAAGGAAAGGTTAAATTGCCATAAATCCCCCTAAAGATTCTAAGAATTTGTCTTCTTCTTTAAAAATCATATTTTCCATAGTTTTGAAACTTTACAATTATGTCACCACTCGAAATGTCCCATTTCTGAAACTCTTTTTGAAAAATTGATTTGACCAACCTCTTAAACATATTTTTAGAGGATTTTAGCAATTTTTACCACATTTTTATCCTATCACGATCCTTGATTTCCTTAAATCACTTTACGCGATCCGAACCGTTCTCGACCAGTCTGATCCGATGTCTAAAACATCTAGGCCCAAAACCAGGGCGTTACACAAAGAATTGACACTTAAGCACTAAGACACATTTTTGATCATATGTTGTATTACAATTGAAGCATTAACCATTACTAGATGCTTGGAGGCCCATTTTATACTCCTCTTTGAGTTTGTAGCCATTACTAGCCGTTGGGGTTGAATTGAAGCCGTTAGAGACTTAATTTCCAACATAAATGCAGTTTTGCAGCTCCTGTTTTGAAATGCTCGACCCCGTTTCGAAACACTCTTGAAATAGAAAGAGCCATTGCAGCACCCGTATCGAAACGCCCTTAGCCGTATCGAAATGCCCATATCGAAATGCTTGTCCCTGTATCGAAATGCTCTGTATTTAAAATGTAGTTGGGAAATAGCCATTGGGGATTTTATGACCGTTGACGTCAAGCCACATAGGCGTATCGAAACAGCAGAGGTCGTATCAAAACGCTATGCAAAATCTCACCCAGATTAAAGCATGTTTCGAAACGTTTTGCCACTGTAAAGACCCGTATCGAAACACCAGGGGTGTTTCGAAACGCCTGGATGGTTTTGTTGAATTTGGCTTTGAAAACACTTAAAACCTTTTTGAAATATTCCATAGACATAGTTTCAAATTGTTTGGACTTAGAAATGGTTTTGAATTCTTTTTAACTTTGTCCAAAATCATTTTTCAATTATTATATCAAAACATTAGTTCTACAGGGACTTAAAATTCTTTTCAAGTTTTCAATTTAATCCTTAAGAAACTTTGTTATATCAAAATCAAACATAGGTTTTACACCTACATCATGAGGAAGAAGTTTTGGATTGATCCTCAAACTTTGGTCAATGTTTTTGGGTTTGAAGATGAGGGTATTTTGGATGAAAACTCTTTGGAACATACTCTTGGTAGCTTCGTTACGGTCCTTGATGCTCATGATCGCATCCTTCATCTCATGGTCTCTTGGTGGTTTCGTCCATTCGAAGGAAAGTTCTCCCACATCCGCCAAGTCGATGATTTTTGGATTCATTGCTTTCGTCAGGAATGTCGACCAAATCTTTGTCGAATCATGTTTTCCAAGATGGTGCATCTTGTCCAAAATCGTAACTCGGATCTTATCACTTTCTTCGCCTATGGAACCGCTTTGAGTTATTTGTTCTCAAAAGTAGGGATCAATTACTCTCTAGATTTTCCAGAATCTCTCAAGGATCCCATCAATGAGAGAACTCTTATCTGTTGCAAGTTTCATTACATTGATGGAGATTGGGTTCATGTTGAGAATCCTTTTCAAGTTGCGGCCCCCGAACCTCAACCTAAAGTTGCTCTACCTAACAATGAAGCTCTCATGACCTTTGTCATTAAGAAATTCAATAGCTTGCAAACCATCATTGCTTCACTAGATACATCCATGACCTCTTGTTTTTCCGCTATTGATACTCGTTTCACATCCTTGGAGGCACGAGTTCAAAATGTTGAGAATCGACTTACTTCGGTTGAAACTTAACAAACATCGATGAACATCTCCTTTACTGTCTTTTATGGTGAGTGAAGGCAATTTCAAAGGAGCACCGCTAATGATGAAGATGAAGATGACGACGAGCCTTAGTTCTTTGCATCTCATTGCATATCGTCTCTTTTAGGCTTTCCCTTTTTGTGCACCTATCTATGTTTTTCTCTTTTAGGACCTATGCTTTGATTAATTTTGGTTATGTTTTTTTAGGTATTAAGTTTGGATATTCAGTTTAGATATTTTGGAACCTTTGCTTTGGTTTATTATGCCTAATGATATTATGTTGCTTTAATTATGCTTTGTCTTGTGCTTTATTGCTTTATATCTTGGTTATATCCTTTGGTTCTTCATTGATTTTCATCTAACAAAAAGGGGGAGAAATACTTAAGCTAAATTTTTTGTTCAAATCTTTTCAACACCTAGCTTAAAGTAAGGGGGTTATCTTTAAATTTACTTAAAAATTTACTTTGTTTTGTTATATCAAAAAGGGGAGAGATTGTAAAACCTAAGTTTGATTTTGATATAACAAATTGTTAAAGGACTTAATTGCAAAGCAAATAAATTTTTAAGTACTCTATAGACTCACATTTGACAAGTATATTTTAGACTTAAAATGTTTTGAAGTCAAAACTTAAACCCCATAAAATTTTCTAAGTGTTTCAAAGTCAAAGTGCACAAAATCGTTCAGGCGTTTTGATACGCCCCCCAAGGTGTTTCGGTACGGCTTGATTTTAAGAGCTTATTGGAAAATTCCATTTTGATACGGAATTATCTGTTTTGAGACTGGCATTTCGATATGGCCTTGCCCGTTTCGATACAGCCTTGCCCGTTTCGATACGGCCTTCATCTGGGCTTTAATATTTCAAATAGTGTTTCAATACGGCATTGTCCGTTTCGATATGGGGATTAAGATTTTTCAAATCTGAGCATTTAATGTTATAGTCGTTACTTGTCAATTACTAGAATCTGAAAAATATTTAAATTTTTGTTACCTGCGTTGATATACCCCTAGGGTGTTTTGATACAAGTTTTGACAGATTCAATTGTCAGCTATACCGTTTCGATACGTCCTATAGCCGTTTTGATACGTCCCCTAACTATTTCGATACGCCTTCGAGCGTTTTGATACACCTTCTTTATTACACACAACAACTCTTTCTATTTTGAGACGGGTATCAATACAGGTCTGTTTGTTTCAAAACAGCCTGTTGCAGAAGTGAATTTATGATGAGAAATAAAGGCTCCAATGTCTCTATTAATGAACTCAACCACCTAAACGGCTAGAAATCAATGAGAAGGTATAAAAGCAAGTCTCCAAAGCACCAACAACAACTATTGAACCTACTTGCAACATCCAAGCTATATTCCAAACCCTTGTGCTAAATAGAGTCAAATCTTGTACCCAACTTGTTGTAATTCCTATTGTCAATCTTTAGTTCAAGTTTTGGTGAGTGTTTGTTTGTAATTGGGCAAAATATTCAATATTGTGAGAGATAGTTTCTTTTTGCCAAATTCTTCTTTGTAAAGAGAGTCTTTTGAATCAATCTTTGGGTAGAAAGATTGATCGATTGTAGAGGTTGCCTCCTAAGCCTAGAAAAGGAGAAGAACATCTAGGTTGTTGAAAATCCTTAGTGGGAGCGACGGTAGTGGATGTAGAGCTTGTTAGAAGCTTGAACCACTATAAATTGTCTTGTCCTCAATTTTTCAATTTCGTTTTTGCTCCCTCAAATTTTAAATAGCCAATTCACCCCCTCTTGGCCAAATCACATTAAATTGATCCACTCAACAGAAATCAACTTAACGGTCACCACTCCCAAAGTGAGTGAGCACAAAGAAAGAATGATCGTCTAAGCGCTTTCCATTTTTAAGAAGTATGCATAAAGGATTTAGCTTAACGATCGCCACTCCCAATGTGAGTGAGCACAATGAAAGATTGATCATCTAAGCCCCCGTCACTTTTAAGAAGTGTGCATAAAGGAATCAGCTTAACGATCGCCACTCTCAAAGTGAGTAAGCACAAAGAAAGAATGATCGTCTAAGCATCTACCACTTTTAAGAAGTGTACATAAAGGAATCAGCTTAACGGTCGCCACTCCCAAAGTGAGTGAGCACAAAGAAAGAATGGCCATCTAAGCGTTTTCCACTTTAAAGAAGTATGCATAAAGGAATCAACTTAATGATCGCCACTCCCAAAGTGAGTGAGCACAAAGAAAGAATGATCGTCTAAGCGTCCACTTTTAAAAAGTATGCATAAAGGAATCAACTTAATGGTCACCACTCCCGAAGTGAGTGAGCACAAAGAAAGAATGATCGTCTAAGCGTCTATCACTTTTAAGAAGTATGCATAAAGGAACCAGCTTAACGGTCGTCACTCCCAAAATGAGTGAGCACAAAGAAAGAATGATCGTCTAAGTGTCTGCCACTTTTAAGAAATGTGCATAAAGGAATCATCTTAAAATTCGCCACTCCCAAAGTGAGTGAGCACAAAGAAAGAATGATC
This sequence comes from Hibiscus trionum, assembly GCA_030270665.1. NCBI lineage: Eukaryota > Viridiplantae > Streptophyta > Magnoliopsida > Malvales > Malvaceae > Hibiscus > Hibiscus trionum. Next base: position 11,568,380 of record BSYR01000013.1, on the reverse strand, counting down.
GTCTGAGCGTCTGCCACTTTTAAGAAGTGTGCATAAAGGAATCAGTTTAACGGCCACCACTCCCAAAGTAAGTGAACACAAAGAAAGAATAATCGTCTAAGTGTCTGCCACTTTTAAGAAGTAAGCATAATGGAACCAGCTTAACAGCCGCCACTTCCAAAGTAAGTGAGCACAAAGAAGTGTGCATAAAGGAACCAGCTTAACGATCGCCACTCCCAAAGTGAGTGAGCACAAAGAGAGAATGATCGTCTAAGTGTCCGCCACTTTTAAGTAGTGTGCTTAAAGGAATCATCTTAACAGTCGACACTCCCAAAATGAGTGAGCACAAAAAAAAAGAATGGGTCGCCTCAACCTCTTTCACTTTTAAGAAGTGTGCAAATGGACACTGGTTGACGGCCGCCACTCCCAAGAAGAGCTAAATTATTTACACACAAGAAGAATAAAATGCTAGCACTAGTGAACGTATTACATTAATCTTCTGCCCCTCCAAATTACACTTACCATAAATTCAAAGAGAAGGCTAAGTATCGACCACTTCCAAATAAATGTGTGCTAAATAATAAATTAACAAATGTGCGAATAAATATATAGCGATAAAGACTATCTCACATGGGGGGGGCAAGAATCTCCCCAACTCAAGGAGAACAACAAGGAATTACTCTACTTATAACAGTGAAGAGCCAAACTATTTACACAAAAGAAAGGAAAATGTTAGCACTAGTGAGCGCATAGCATTTATCGCCTGTCACTCCAAGTTATACTCACCATAAATTCAAAGAAAGGGTTAAGTACATGTCACCTCTAAGTAAGCGCATAATAAAATGATAAATTAATGAATGTGTAAATCATCATATAGCAATCAATATTATCTCACCTGGGGGCAAGAATCCTCCCAATTCTAGGTAACAACGCAAATATATAATCAGCATATAGAAAATTATGTCATTCTATGAGAAATGACGTAAAGCAAACTCTACAGTGAACTAATTACAAAAGGGGCAAGAGTTTGCTACCTATTTATCTTGCAAGATTGCAGACATCAGAGGTTTATATTTATGCATCGCCATTTTAAAAAAAAAAAAGAAGTGCAATGCGTACACTAGAATACAAGAATAATTCCAAACTTTATAATTTATTCTCCATAAGTTTATCATCACTAGGGGGCAAGAATTCACCCTAAACGAAAGACAATATGCCATTATGATACAAAGCTACGAGTATACAAAATATTTCGCGAATACCAATTACAACCCTTTGCAAACTCGACTTGTGAACGCTACCCCAAATAAAGAGAATACAAAAGAACCCCATTCCAAGCTCTAAACTTCACCAAGAACCCCCCACAAAAGACTCTCTACAATACAGATCAAAGAACCAACAGTCCTTTCTTCTCCATCATCCAAAACGCCTCCAAACTATGTCTAATGGTTCTGCACACATACGTTGTCACCAAATCAAGTGAGAAAGTGTGATCATCGTTAAGTGATACACGATTCATGGGAAAAAGCATTTGTATAATCTACCCCAAGAAAATAATCATGTTTGCAAATACAAATATGCGAATAGGAACATCATAATTAAAAATTATCGCACGCGGAAAGAAAAAGTTGATCCATTGAAAATTAATGCATATACAAATGAATCGATGCAAACCAAGTGGCCATAACACTTCAAATGTTGATAAAAACAAGCCTTCTTATACCGACACAATAAACAAAATATTACAATTATAAGTCTATATAAGGGGAATAGGAAAATGCTTGAGAACTTTTCTAGCAAACTCGATCTAGAGAAGCCCATAACTCAGTAGCAATTCCCACTGTTGAGATAAAAAGTGGGCTCCTTAATGTAACAGGTAGAGTACATGGAGATGACAAGAATCTCTCCCATTTCAGCTTCAGCCACTTTTACTCTGCTTCAAGAATCTTCTCGGGGCAGTTGTAACACCTTAGACCCGGCCTAGACGATAGACCCAAACCAAGAAGATCAAATTGGGATTGTCGAAGCAAACTCGAACCGTCTTACTCAAATTACAGTCCATTTTTTCTTTTAACTTGTCTAGATGCATTACTAAGACTTAAGGTGTTCATACAAGTAGTGATTCAATTTTCATTCGAAACAAACATCGATAAGGCACTCATTTGTAAATATAAGCATTCTAGGGACCAAAATGTAAATTTGAATAACCATAGGGACTTACACCAGTTTTAGGTTACCAATTACTGATTAGTCTTATTTCATGGCAGCATGTCAAATTTCAGCTCCAATGAATAACAAATAAGCATCCAATTTAGCAAAATACGATTTAAGGACTAAATCATAAAACAACCAAAATACAGGGAATAACACATTTATAAAAGCTTCATACAGTAATTAGATACATTAAAAGCATGCTTGAAAAAAATGAGGTCAAACGGGCATCGTTTACCTATTTAATTGATGCAACAACTTATGGTGACCAAAATGCAAAGAATCTAAACTAGGCAAAATCCAGTAACCGAATTAACCTCCAACCATTTCGATACACGGTATGCACCCAATGTACTCTTGGAACACAAGCTAACAATTCAATCGTTATTTCAACTATTTAAATCATTAGATTATAACTGTCAAGTATATGAAGCATTAAAATAATAATATTAGCATCTTACCCATTAAATACAATCATCAACTAACATAATACAAAATCAATCATGTTATCATATCTTAAATAAAATAATTTATCCTAATATTTTACCCACATTGCCTTGTTACAAATAATAATATTGCCATAAACATACTCTTTAAATGCGGTTGTCTTAGAATCACTCCTTGCCTCGAACTACGACCCTGCACTTGCTTAATTCACTGCACTGACGAAAGCAAAGAGAGCGTAAACATATAATGCCTAGTGAGTGCGCTAAAAAAGGGTAAAACATCATTGTATTTTTGAAATCAAAACCGTTATTATAAACTCATATTTAATAAAGTCAAAAACCTCATTTCCAAAGCATTTAAATAGAACAAGCTTATTCAAAACATATCTTTCATGCTTCCATAATGATCCTTTCATTCTCAAGACATTTATATAAAACATGCTTAATCATTTCAAAGTATTTTTACATTTGTTTCCAAAACGAATCATGCATAACAACCATATGCATCAAACTATTTTTCACAAGTCTCATGTTTCTTTTATCTTTCCAAAACATGCATATTAAACCATATGCTAAACATGTATCATGAATTTCTAGCATTACTATTATGCAAACCTCAACTTAAGCCTTCCCATGCTTATTCTTCCAATAGCAAAGCTTAAGGAGCACCACATGTATAAATCACATTATACAACATAATTCATCAACATGATACATTATCAATTATATTGGCTTTCAAGTGATCATAAACCAAGTCTCACTTTATAAAATATTACATCCGATTCACGGATTCAACAAGTGTCCTTACAACACTTCATACAATCTCAATCGAAATTAAGATACAATCACAACCGGGTATCATCACAACCCAATCATCGGTTAGATGTATAATCCACTAACGGGAGTTTTCTGTACCATTTAACCCCTCGACCGTTAGGGTACTTGTAGTGGAGTATTCGGTACACATAAACCCCTCAACACCCGAGACGACTTATTATAGTGCACTATCAATCCTATGGTCGACAACTATATCTGAGAACATTTGAAACCACATCACTTGCCAATATAATTCATTATTAACCATGTTACCTCATTGTTTTTCTTATACATTTAACAAAACATTTCCATATGCAAAATATCATTGCAAAAGGTAACGACCACATTCAATTTAGAAATCATTTCTCAATGCTCTTAGGCATTCATATTTTTAACAAATCATTGTATATCATTAAAAAGATGCAAAAAATAGCAAGTAAATCAATCCATGCTTTTAAACCAAAACATGTAAACCAATACTCATAACAAATTGATATTCAAAAGGCGAAATAGGAAAAATTTACTTCCGAGCTTAGCTAAGCTTGCTAGGCTTTAACTAAACTCCCAAAGCTATATACTCAAACCTCTTTATAGTACCAAAAAGACATTTGCACTTACCAACTTGTTACCGTCTTGATGCCAACACTTCGACACTTAACCGGAAATTGTTCAAACATTCGTCAACCGCGATGATAAAATGCAAGGATCAATATCAATAGGACCACATCAAAATAACCAATTTATTATAGCACCACCGTACCACAATTCATCTAAGAATATAAATTCTTTCACTCCACTGTTTGCGACCATTTCCTTTACCGCTTAATATGTTCTCCTTTTAATAACCGCATTATATATATGCATAATGGTGGCAGCACACCATGCAACGCTACTGCCTGGGCCATTCTTCCAATTCCTTTTATTTTTAATTGCCATCAGCATATACGAACCACAAATGGGCAACAATTTCCACTAAAAACCGCATGGCAGGAACCACGACACTGCCCTACTCGACCTTATTTCAATACTTCCTTACGAGCATTTCATCGAATATAATTAGTGCACAATAAATATGTGATCCAAGAATTAAATCAACCATTCTCTCAACCATCACATTCAAAAATCTAATCTAAACTTAACCAATAGATTAATTCTAGAATCAATTTATTAAAATTGAGTTTAGGTTATATCTAATTCACAAGAATAACTCATAATCCAATTAAAACATTTAGATTTCATCTATCAAATCATGATTCACTCTTTAGCATTTAGAAATTAAATCAATTCATTAAAAATTCATTTTAACATCAAAAGACAATGGAATTGATATAGAATCAACACAAAATAGTTAGGAGCGCATTAGAAAATCAAAGCTTACCCAAATAAATTGAAAATTAAAAATGGAGATTGCTCCTCCAATCTTCCAACGTGAAATCTGTTGAACAAGATGAGAGAAATCAAAATTTCTTGTGTGGCTATTGATTAGAAATGGTTTAGAAAGAAAATGAATAGAAATTGGATAAGAAAATCAAAGATGATTAAAATGGTATTTGAGATAATCTTGAGAGAAGAAGAGAGATAAATTTAGACATAGTTTTCTTTCTCGAGAATATAATAATAGTCGTCATTTTCAACTTAGAAATAGGTGATAAAAGCTTTATTTAATAAATGTGTCAAATAATACCATAAAATCATCACTTTAGTTCCTTTTACAAAATAGTCACCTAACATCACTTGTAAATATTACGAAATGGTCACCTTTTAAATTAATATCAAAACGACCATTTAATAATTACCACAAACTCAATTTCATCCTTTACTAATCCCATCAAATATATTTTTCACAAATACTTGTCATGATAAATTTATTGAAAATCAATTTAATTACTCAAATTATTTTTTGAAATTAATTAATTAGCAAAAGCTTAACCTAAAATTCCAACCCGATTTCGATAATTCACATGAATCTTCTAGCCTATTTCCGGGGTGTTACAGCAGTCGTTTGTTGTCATGGTACCCAACACCACAACTGACAAGCGAACATCGACCTTGATGATTAATATTCTGGAACCAGCAAAAATCATATACACATCGATGGCTTCAATGTTGCATCCAGCAGCCGTCGCCCCCCAATGTAGTAACAAACACCAAAAAATAATAGTATTCGAAGAACTTTGCTCTCAAGATTTTCCGAATATTTGTCTGTTGGCACTCCTCACTACAAATGGCTAGTCATAGCCTTCCAAATACTATTATTTGTCGGTACAAATAACTTAGATGCAAAAATAGCACTCCCTCATGGTCTATAAAATGCAATTTTTGCGTATCACTCACCACCACAAACATGTTTTCTTTTCCTTTTCTCAAATCAGCACAAACAAAGTTGTAAAAAAGAAAGCCAAAAAAGAAAGAATAAGCCACTCATAAATTAGCTTATGAAAATAAAACCAAAAGGAATCCTATTTATAGAAAAAAGTGAGAATACCAAGCTCTATGGTTCAAATTCAAATATAAAAAACTGTTGAGATGAATTGTTAATTTTTAGATCATGAAATCTCGAGCAAAAAACTAAAATTACACAACCTTCAAACGTCTAATCAATAAATACTTGTCTTGATAAATTTATCAAAAATCAATTAAATTACCCAAATTATTTTCCGAAATTAATTAATTAGCCAAAGTCTAACCCAAAATTCCAACCTGATTCTGATAATTCACTCAAATCTTCTAGATCATTTTTCGGAGTGTTACAACTCTCCCCCTCTAAAAGAAATTTCGTCCTCAAAATTTACGTAAGGGAACAAAGCAATTACAAATCTTCCTTTATCCAACAACTTCCTCGATTACACTTACACCGCATAACTTTCACAAATTCAATCTTCTCGATGAACAATACCTAAATACCAGAGACTTAATCAAAAACATCTCTTACCAATGGTAGAACTATCAATTCCCAACTTTCTCATTACATGAACAATAAACAAAGGGTAAAACAAACCTTGCCACAAAAACATAGGCAACTCATCCAATGCACATTTGAGCTCAAAACCATCTTGACACAACATGTCACAAAATCGGTCTTCTCATTTAATCGCATATCGACCATTAAAATTTGATTCAACACACTATTACGAACCATTCTCTACAACCTTCATCCACTGAGAAACTCCGAAAAACATTCAACCACCCATATGATATATGGTTTCTCATAATCTTAATCCGTATAAAATTTATCTATTTCTAATCCTAAAATAACGCCAAAATACAAAAAACCACTTTTACCTTGCTCCAACCCCCTTTCTAATATTCAATCAGCCCTTCATAAACAATTGTCAATTCATAAACCTTTGCAAAATCATCAACAACTCTCAAAACTACAACCAACATTAAAGGCTTCCCTTAACCAAACATCAATCTCAATCTATGAAGAACAACTATCTCACTTAGGCAGTTAAACTAATTATAGGTCCAAACTTGTAAAACCAATTTTTAGATTATTATCAACCAATAAGAAATCATTAGTACCCATTAGATATCATTAGGTTTGAACAACATAGCAATGATTTGTTCTTAAAACCATTACAACCAATTACACACAATTAAATTCATTTTAATCTCAAACGTTAACAAAAATAATAGATTAATGACACAAAGCATGTGTAATGTAAATAAGAAACCATAGCTCACCTTGCTTGATAGGAGTACAACCAAAATGAGTTTCCACTTGTGTTCTAACGTGAAAACATTGTTAATAAAAAATTCACCGATTCGCTCAAGTTTAAAAATCTTTTGGATGAAAAATAGATTAGAAATAATATTAGAATATTAATTGATCATTGAAAACATTTTAGGAAAAATAGTTTTTAGTTTAGAGGAAAATTTAGAGAACCCGTGTTTTAGAGAAAATATTAACCATCGATAGTAGTTTTTTATAAAGCAAAAAAAATTGAGTTTGTTAAAAAAAAGGGTGCACTTGCTCCCTAAAGATTCTTAACATGTGTCCTCTCTCTATTTAATTCACAAAAACCACTCATAAAGCCAAAGTGTCTTTTCCTTTTTTTTAAGTCATCAAAACATAATTATTGTTATTTGATAAGCCAATTAAATAACCTTCCAAAACAATAACCATGCTCAATTTGACATATTTCATTCAAAACACATTCAATTATTAACTCGAAATTAATTAACGAACTAAACTCAAGCTACAATCCCAAACGAAAACCAACAAATGTCCAAATCAACGGAACATCTTTTACCACAACTTCACTAACAATGCAACGACCTCATAAGGTTCCTCAACAAACTTCGATTGTAATCAACTGGATCTAGAAAAGCACATACTTCTAACACCAAACTTGGTTGCTTCAAATCTAGAACAACTCCAACTTCTAAGAATAAATCTTTAACTCTTCCTAAAAACCTTGAAACCCTAAAGAACCTCTTCACTAGTTCTAACTTACACAAGCTACATTTCTTACACCATCACTTCATCGGCCTCCGAAAAGTCATTTGTAAGTGTAAACATATGTATGCATGATTACTTACATGCCCTCATAGATGTCTATGTGTATGTATGCAAAACTTCTAATATTATGCCCAAATGTATGCATGAACTAACATATTTAAATATATACATATAAGTGCTTATGCATTGTGCATGTTCAACTGTCCACACTTACTAATGATGTTCTCAGAACCATTATTCCTTCCACCATGCCGAAACTCCCCCTTACCCAAATAAGGAACAAACATTTGCTTTGCTACAAAAGCCTGCTAAACCAATCATAATTGTCGATTAAAATCCTTCTCGGTACCTTTACACATGAGAATACCACCACTCTTGCTACTTACGAAACCAAGTATTCAAAGAAATACTCAACTCACCGCAACCTCGAATGTCGCTAGTGCATTCACCGTCTACACGATATAACTATAACCTCATACCAACCAAACGGTCTCAAGCACCATTCTCGTTAGCAACCACATTGATGCCTCCAAAATTAGAACTTCTGATCAAAAATATCCATAAACCAACCATTATCATAATCATTCCCCAACTCATACATTTCTTAATACCCATCAACACGACACTAATAGGATTCATGAACCGTACCAAGGTACGTCTCAATACTGAAATCAACCTTGCAATCATAAGACAATACGAAAAACTCCATCAAGACATGCCAAAAAAGAATTCCTGAATAACAGAGACATTCAGAACCCAGACAACTCTAAACCTTGGATTACCACATAAACCAAAATCTCATCAAACTTAAATCGATCCGTTCTTGGACAATTTCATCGCAAAAATCAACTCAAATCCTCAAAACATCAACACACGCTAACAACTATCTTCAGATAGTATGCACAATTGCATGAAACCAGAATCCACCAGAAGATGCAGTAGGAAAAAATAAACAAACTACACATTTTTTCCTTAATCAATATACAGATTCCATGATTCTATTGTGCATTATAATATTCAAAGATTAAAATCAATCCAATTCCTTATGCATATTTCATGCATGAACCATCCTCATGGAAAAGTCATTAGGAACACTATAAAGTTCTCCTTAACAATCAACATCACTAGTCAGGTTTCAATCCTGAACATCAACCTTCTTGCATGATGAGTACATCATAACCTTATAACCTTAAACACGCCAAAATCCTCATTAGAATCTTGGCTTGAACTTTCTCGAGCAAACTTTACGAATCTTAATTCTATGATCAAGCTTACGACACCTTACGGTATACACGCTTCCGTTCACCCATCATTTTACTTACCTTTCTATCCACAAATTCCATACCTTTAACATTTGAAACAGTGGATCAACGCCACCTAAAACTCACGAACGAGGACAACGTCACTCAAGTTTGGAAACTATTTCTAACTATTCTCGATCGAGGACCAAGTCAACTCAAGATCGGAAACCATGTACCTTATACCATCAATAACCCTAACTACGCTTACTAAGATCGGAAGTAATTACTAAATAAATCACTTCTCATATAAAATCAAATTCATTATCAGTGTTTAAACCTAACAGCTAGGGTGTAGACTCAACCAGTGTTTAAAAAGGTGCATAAGAGGCGCGCTAAGGCAAAGCGAGGCGAGGGTGAAGTGCCTAATTGGGTCTAGGGGAGGCCATTTCAATGAAGCGCAACAAGGTGCGCCTAAGGCGCACCAGGCGCTGGGGCACAGAAAGGCGTCGCCTGTTCAATTTTTTTGATATTTTTTTTTATTATCTTTTGCATACTAACTTGGTCCAAAAGTAGGGACCACACAAAAATAACATTAATCAAATGTAATTTTAATTAACCTAGTCGAGTTAATGTGTAATTTGAACTTAAAGCATAACACACGATATATACAAACATTAATTAAATTGGATCGAATTTAAATTCAAATTAATTTGGTTGAGTTTTAAAACTTGAACTAAATTGAATTATTTTAGGGTTTATGGTGTAAAGTTTAGGGGTTTAGCTTTAGTAGTTTAAAATTTAGTCATTGTGAATATAATTTTGGGTTTAGGGTAGAATTTAGTGTTTAAGGTTAAAACCTAAATCTTCATCATATTATCCTAAAACCTAAACCCAAACTTTTAACCCTAAATCCTAACTCTAACCCTTAAATTCTAACCATTACCCCATAAATTATAAACCCCTACACTAAAACCCCTAAACCCTACACCCTAAATTGAGTCCCTAAAACTAAGGCGCTTGTTTTAGTTTCCACCGCTAGTGTAATGGATATAAATCCTTAATTTAAATCATATTATCATATATCATTTTGAAATTATTATATAACTAGCTTTGTCTATTTATAGTATAAAAAATTCATTTTGCATGATAAAATGCAATGCCATATGTTTTTTTTATTGGAAAGTTAAAGGTAAATGAAATGAAGAGCTTTTGTTGAACTTATAGTCCTTTTTAAAGTACTATTTTTTTTCTTGTTTAGTACTCTACTTCATGTGCATTTATAAATTCTCCTTGATTGGTTCATGTTGAAGTTGAACATTCAAAGAATCTCATTATTCGTATCACCTAAAATTTTATTGAATGTAAAGAATTTTGAAGTGATGCTTAATACATAAAATGTTGATGATGAATACTTTTTGTGTTTACATTGCATAAATTGTTCTTTTTGCTAGACTATACAACTTGAAAAAAAAACATGTATATCTCTTATTTTTTAAAAATGTGACTTACTTCAAAAAGGCGTGCGCCTTGCACCTCAGCTATAAAACCCCTATTTCCTTAGCGCGCCTGTAACCCCCTTAGCCTGGCCTAGACGGTTGACCAGAACTACGAAGATTACACAGGGAAAACCAAAGTCAACCCGAAAGTTAACCTTGATTCACGACCCTTTTTTTCTTTTTAGTCTTGTCTAGATACATATTAACCCTAAGTGAGTACTCATAAAACATATATGAGAACGGCAAAGCGATCGGGTATCATATAGGGACTCATTTGCACTAATTATAAGTTTAGGGACTATTTTGTAAATTCTGTAAATTAGAAGGTCTTTACTGAGTTTAATGTTACCAATATGAAATTAGTCATGTTACATGCTTCACTGCCAAATTTCATCTTAATTGAACATCTCAAACTCAAGCAATTGCAACATCAACATTTGGGACTAAAGTGTAAAGCTTGCAAACTTCTGCACCATTCAAATCAGTGCCCAACGGTCACCTGTTTCGAAACGTCCACCAGTTGTATCGAAACGATGGATCGAAACGGAGTTGATCGTTTCGATACACGGGTTGGTTCCGAGACTGGTTCCGAAACGAGGCCTTCTAGTAGCCAAATCGTTTCGAAACATCCCTTAGTGTTTCGAAACACGAAGGCCATTTCAGGCCCCCGTTTCGAAACACTATGGGGTGTTTCGATACGGTTTGCCCAGAAACAGCAGCAAATGCTGGTTTTTCATGCAAAAACTCGATCAAACACATCCAAAGAACTTCCCAAGCATATCAACAAGTCATCAAACATATAAGGTGCATGTTTAGAACTCCTAAACTCATTCATAGCATCAAACGTGAAAATTCATAAGTCTAGAGGCATGCATCCTAATATCCAATCCAAATAGGGAAATCAACCTCCAAACAAGCAATAATGGCCATTTAGAATTCAGATCAACCAAAGCACACATGCCTCAACCTTAGGGAGTTTAACACATCTCCCAAAACAAAACTTAGGTTCCCATTGCCAATTTATCAAAACTAATAGTGTATGAAAACTTCACCATGCGTGAGCTTGGACTTCCTTGGATGAACTTAGCTTCCTTGATGCCCTTAAACACCTCAATTATCTGTATTATTGGTAAAAGAGAGCGTAAGCACAAATGCTTAGTGAGGCATGCTCTAAAGAAAACCAACACAATAATGCGTTTTTAGAAAACACTTTCATCAAAGCTTTTAAACCACATGCTCATCTCTTTCTCATGCTTAGAAAACTTCAAAGCAAACTCATTGAAATCACATGTACCTTCATTATATCTCATGCATTAAAACCAATGCAAAACTCATGGCAAGCCCATTCACATGCTTGTATTGTCAAAGCATTTCTAAATAAACATATATGCATATCTCATAGCATAAATCATCTCATCAAGGTACATGTGTAACAAAAACCATTTCATCAATTATATTGGCATTTAGCATCTCATCAATACTCGGATATGCGGACACATTTCTACACTAGACTCTTTCGGTGGAATCTCTCATCACCGTACTCACTTGTCTAGCAACAACTTCCGGTGGAATCTCTCATCACCGTACTCACATGGCGGAATCTCTCATCGCCACAAAGCTTAGGTATTTCACCAAGTCCTACCCGATGGAATGCCTATCATCGGAAAATCTCCCTTTGGCTTAACCAAAGAGCACGTACAAATTTTTAGTTTATAGTGCACTCTCATCCTATTGATCGATCAATTATATCCGGTAAGTTTCTCAACATCTATGCCAATATAATGTGTTAAAATATCATCACACCTACTGTTTTTCATGCAAAATAACTCAAATGTTTTCTCATCACTTTTCAAATCAATAATCATACTTCGCTTTAAACCAAGAGCTCAAATCTATTCAATGCATCATGCCATCACATGACAACTCTACAAGCATAATCTCATGCTTCAAAACATGCATAAAAACAGTAGGAATTTAACCATCACAAACCATGAGCATGTAAAAGAAATTTGGGGACAAACACCACTTTAGAGAGATCAAATCAAGCCATACTTACTTCCAGACTTAGGAAGGTGTTTCAAACCTCTCCTAAATCCCCAAACCTTGAGTTTTTGTCCTCATGGACTTCAAAACCAAACGCACTCACCAATTTAGTTTCGCTTGCTTGCCGAAACGCCGTTTAAGCCTCTGGATCAACTCCAAAAGTGTCCGAAGATGTCTCCCTTGTTTTAGACACATCAAAGCAGAAGATTAATGCATCATCATGCATTGAAATCTTCAGCCAACACTCCTAAACTCGCTGCTCTACCCAAAACCAACATTTTGGCTCCCAAACACAACCGAAAACACCTCCAAACTCTTCCAAAACTTAACCCAGCCAAGATCCATCACTTCTAATCATTTCTAAACATCAAAAACATCAAAAACAACTATCAACTCGTCCTTATACCGCCAGCTATAACAGAACACCAAAAACACCTCAAAAACCACCATTTTCATAAGCAAAAACTTAGGAAACACAACCTATTCGGGATTGGATTGATAAAACCTCATTTCTAACATCATTTAACATCCAAAATAAATTAAGGAACTATCTCAAAACAGAGCCCAATCAATTACAACGAAAATCTTCAAGATCTCTTCCAAAATCTTGAGTTTTAAGCAAAAATCTTGTTTCTCACATTAAAACCATTTATAAAAATTTAATAAAGGATTGACAACTTGGGAATTTCAGTAAAGAACTGAGTATTTAGAGGAGAAGAACAATCTTACCTCTAAATGGTGATTTCTCCTTTATTTGGGCAAAATTCCATGAAAAAGCAATGTAGAAATCAAAAGGATTTGTTGCAAGATTGATTAGAAACCAATAGGTGATAGAAATCTCATCAATTGAAGTGAAGATCAAAGTGAATTTTGCTGGAGAAAATGTGTTTGGATGATAGGATTTTGAGAGAAAAAGGAATGAGGGAAAATTAGAGAAAGGTAGTTATGAAAATTGTAACCCCCTTAGCCCGGCCTAGACGGTTGACCCGAACTACGAAGATTACACGGGGAAAACCCAAGTCAACCTGAAAGTCAACCTTGATTAACAACCTTTTTTTTCTTTTTAATCTTTTCTAGATGCATATTAACCCTAAGCGTAGCCTCGAGGAAAACATACATGAAAAGCACGGCGATCGGAAAGCAATAAGGGACTCAATTGCACAACTTACAACGTTTAGGGACCAAAATGTAAATTCTGGAAATTAAGAGGACTTAACCGATTTTTAAGTTACCATTATGAAATTAGTCATATTACATGCTACTCTATCAAATTTCACCTCAAACGGACATCTCAATATTCAGGACTAAAACGTAAAGCTTGCAAACCTTAAACCATTCAAATCAGTGCGCAACGGTCAAGTGTTTCGGAGCAGGGGTTGACCGTTCCGAAACGCGGGTTTGTTTCGAGACCTGTTTTGAAACAGGGCTTGACAGTGGCAAATCCGTTTCGAAACGCCCTCTACCCGTTTCGATACACGAAGGCCATTACAGGCCGCCGTTTCGAAACGGTAGTGCCCGTTCCGATACGGACTGCCCAGAAAATGCAGATTTTTCTGGTCTAACATACAATTAACTACTCAAATACATCCCTATGACCTCCTAATCATGCCAACAAGTCATCATGCATACAAGGAACATATTTGCATCATCAAAATACATTCATGACATCAATTAGGAAAAACCACAATCTATAGGCATGCATCCTACTATTGAAAACCATCCAAGCATCAAATCACCCAAGCAAACACCAAATGGTCAATTACAAGTCCAAAACATCATAGGCATCATGCCAAACTCAGGGAGTCCAAAACATCTCCCAAAAACACAACCTAGGTTCCCATTGCCAAATACCAAAAGCTAATAATGTTGTAAAAATAGTCACCATACATGAGCTTAGCCTTTCCTTGGATCCTTAGCCTTCTTGCTGCCCTTTAAGCACTTCAATTCTCTGCATTATTGGTTCAAGAAAGAGAGCGTAAGCACAATTGCTTAGTGAGGCATCCTCTAAAGAAACAACACAATAATGCACTTTTTAAAACACCTTTCATAAGGCCTTTTCATTCATAAAATTCATTCTCATACAACAATGCATAAACAACAAGCATCTCATGCTTCATAAACATTAACATGTCATAAACATCACGCATCTCATGCTTCATTAACTTTAACATGTCATATTGGCTTCCAAGTGATACCATAACCATTTTCAACATAAAACACAATCGGATACGCGGATTACAAGCGTTGTCCCATACGCTTCATACACACTACCAAACACACAAGGTGGAGTTTACCGGTACAATCACAACCCCTCAACACCCGTGATGGAGTTTAACGGTACAATCACAACCCCTCCACATCACTCATTGGTAATGGTATAATATCACTAACGAGAACACGAGACGCACAACACAAGATCCTCACATGGCATTTTAACCACCATTATGATCTTAGACATCTCGTTAGTGTACTTGGATAGAGTTTACGGTACCATTCCAACCCCTCAACATCCAAGGCGACTTAATTCACGGTGCACCCAATCCTATAGCCGGCTAACTATATCCGATTTAAGTACTTTTAAACCAAACATCACTTGCCAATATACGTCATTTATCATCAACATTCCACTGTTTTAAAGCATTAAACAAAGCCATTAAACCATCATGCATCACTATGCATCAAACCATATTTATCAATAACAAACCAAGAATCTCTTACCTTGAGCATCCTTCAACACATGGCTTTCAAAAACAGCATTAATCATGCTAAAACATGTTGTAACCCCCTTAGCCCGGCCTAGACGGTTGACCCGAACTACGAAGATTATACGGGGAAAACCAAAGTCAACCCGAAAGTCAACCTTGATTAACAACCCTTTTTTTCTTTTTAAACTTGTCTAAATGCATATTAACCCTAAGTGTGTTCTCAAGATGTACATGTTCAAAAATCACAGCATTCAGAAAACAAATAGGGACTCAATTGCACAACATACGAATTTAGGGACCAAATTGAAAATTTTGTAAATTAAGAGGACTTAGCCAGTTTTAAAGTTACCATTATGAAATTAATCATATTTCATGCTTCTCTGTCAAATTTCATCTCAAACGGATATCACAAACTCAACCAATTGCATATACAAAGATTGGGACCAAAACGTAAGAGTTTCAAAACATTTAACCATCAGATTCAGTGCCCAACGGTCGAGTGTTCCGAAACGGGGAAGATCCGTTCCGAAACGCGGGACCGTTCTGAAACAAGTTGCGGAACAAGGCTTGGCAGTGGCAAATCCGTTTCGGAACAGCTCTTACCTGTTTCGAAACGCCATGACCATTTCAGGCCACCTGTTCCGAAACGGTAGCACCCGTTCCGAAACAAGTTGCCCAGAATTGCAGAATTTTGCTGGTTTACTACTCTTTCAACCCATCAAACACATCCATATTTTCTCCATATCATACACACAAGTCATCAAACACTTAAGGAACATACTAGCACCATCAAATCTCAATCATAGCATCATTCAAGGAAAATCCCAATTCTATAGGCATGCATCCTATATTGAAAATCATGCAACCATCAAACACCAAACCAAATACCAAAAGGCCATTTACATGTTCCAACATCATCAAAGACATAAAACCAACTTAGGGAGTCCAAAACATCTCCCAAAACCACAATCTAGGTTCCCATTGCCAAATGCCCAAAAGCTAATAGTGTTAGGAAAACATTCACCATACATGAGCTTAGTCTTTCACTTGGATCCTTGACCTCCTTGCTGCCCTTTATGCACTTCAATGCTCTGCATTATTGGTTTAAGGAAGAGAGAGAGCGTAAGCACATAGCTTAGTGAGGAATGCTCAATTAAAACATCACAATAATGCATTTATAAAAACACCTTTTCAAGGCCTTTAGTTTCAAAACAACATTTATCATGCAATTATGCATACAAACCAAGCATCTCATGCTTCAATCTATCATCATGTCATATTGGCTTACAAGTGATAATCCATAACCATTTTACAACTCAAAACACAATCGGATACGAGGATTACAAGCGTTGTCCCATACGCTTCATACACACTACCAATATCAAGGTGGAGTAAATGGTACAATCACAACCCCTCAACACCCGTGATGGAGACTATGGTACAATCACAACCCCTCCACATCACTCATTGGTAGTTGTATAACATCACTAACGAGAACACGGGACATACAACACAAGATCCACACATGGACTTTTAACCACCATTGTGATCTTAACACAAGATCCACTCATGGACTTTTAACCACCATGGTGATCTTAACCATCTCGTTAGTGTACTTGGATGGAGTTTACGGTACAATCACAACCCCTCGACATCCAAGGCGACTCTATTCACGGTGCACCCAATCCTATAGCCGGCTAACTATATCCGATTCAAGTACTTTAAAACCAACACATCACTTGCCAATATACATCATTTAACATCATTAATCCTCTGTTTTAAAGCACTTATCAAAGCCATTAACCATCATGCATTACTATGCACCAAAACCACATTTATCAATGTTCAAAACAAGGATCCCTTACCTTGAGCATCCTTCAACACATGGCTTATAAAACCAGCATTTAACATGCTAAAATATGCTTTCAAAACAGAATTTAAACATGCAAATAAAACACATTGCATTCAACCATCTCATGGTTCATCAAAAAGAGAGTTTCTCCGAAAACTTACTCTTGAGCTTAACTAAGTTGTTTAGACTTAAACTAAGCTCCCATAACCTTCAAACATTGGTTTCAAAGCTGAAAACCAAACTTCACTCACCGATTCCGTTTCGCAAGCTTGCCGAAACACCAATCAAGCTTCCGGATCAACACCACAAGGATCCGAAGATGTCTTCCCTGTTTTAAACACATCAAAGCAGAGGATTAATGCATCAGCATGCATTAATATCTTCAACCAAGACACCTAAACTCGCTGCTCTCAACAACACTCACATTTCGGCTACCAAACACAACCGAAATCACATCCAAACACCCCTACAACATTACCCAGCCAAGATCCATCAATTCCAAACATTCTTAAACATCAATTAACATCCAAAAAGGATCTAATCATGTCCTTATACCTCCAGCTATAGCAGGGCATCAAAAACACCTCAAAAACCACCATTAACT
Source organism: Hibiscus trionum (assembly GCA_030270665.1). Classification (NCBI taxonomy): domain Eukaryota; kingdom Viridiplantae; phylum Streptophyta; class Magnoliopsida; order Malvales; family Malvaceae; genus Hibiscus; species Hibiscus trionum. Next base: position 11,550,522 of record BSYR01000013.1, on the reverse strand, counting down.
CAAGCAAAACTTAGGAAAATCGACCTATCTGGGATTGCATTGATTAAACCTCAATTACACATCATTTATACATCCAATAATCATCAAAAAGACATCTCAAAACACAGCCCAATCATTTAGTACGAATTTAATTAAAATTAAATCCAAATCTTGCATTTTAAGCCAAAATCAAGAACACAACATTAAAACCTTTAATAAAACTCAAATCAAGGATTGAGAACTTGGGAATTTCAGTAAAGAACTGAGTATTTAGAGGAGAAGGACGTTCATACCTCTAAATGTGAGTTTCTCCTTGTTTGAAGCCAAGATTCTTGAAAATTCAATAAGCAAATGCTAAGGATTTAGTGTAGGAATGATTAGAGATCAATTAGAGATTGAAATCTCATCTTTAGATGTTAAAATCAGAGGAAAAGTGGCTGGGGAAATGTGTTTGGCTGAAAGAAAATGGAGAGAAAATGAAGTGGGAAAATTTATCAAAAGTTAGTTATGAAAACCAAAATATCCATTTCCCCCTTTTTCCTTTTATTAAATATCATTTAATAAATGTTTAATATTAAGAAAAATCTGGAGAAAACTCTTCTTGGGTAAATTAGCTCCTTAAAGATTCAAAGTTTCAATCCTTTTAAAACAGTCACCAACTTTTCAAAAATTACATTTTAGTCACTAACTTGAAAATTACATTTCCAAACATCATTTTGTAAAATTGATTTCACCACTCTCTTATATATAATAAAAGAGGATTTTTAGATATTTTTCCATATTTTTAATGCATCCCGAACTAGGCTTTCCCTAAAAACCACCTTTTATATTCGAACCGCAATCCAACCGGTCCAATTCAAACCCAAAACTTCTAAGCCCAAAATTGGGGTGTTACACATGCTTTCAAAACAGAATTTAAACATGCAAAATAAACACATTACATCCAACCATCTCATGGTTCATCAAAGAGAGAGTTTCACCGAAAACTTACTCTTGAGCTTAGTTAAGTTGCTTAGACTTAAACTAAGCTCCCAAAACCTTCAAACATTGGTTTCAAAGCTGAAAACCAAACTTCACTCACCGATTCCATTTCACAAGCTTGCCGAAACGCCGATCAAGCCTCCGGATCAACACCACAAGGATCCGAATGTGACTCCCCTGTTTTAAACACATCAAAGCAGAGGATTAATGCATCATCATGCATTAAAATCTTCAGCCAATACACCTAAACTCGCTGCTCTCACCAAATCTAACATTTCGGCTACCAAACACAACCGAAATCACATCCAAACTCATACACAACATTACCCAGCCAAGATCCATCACTTCCAAACATTCTTAAACATCAATTAACATCCAAAAAGGATCTAAACTCATCCTTATACCTCCAGCAATAACAGAACACCAAGATCACCCCAAAAACCACCATTTTCACATGTAAAAACTTAGGAAAATCAATCTATTCGGGATTACATTCATTAAAACTCAATTACACATCATTTAACATCCAAAATACTTTAAAAAGACATCTCAAAACAGAGCCCAAACATTCATTACGAATTTCTTCAAGATTAAATCCAAATCTTGAGTTTTAAGCCAAAATCAAGATCACAACATCAAAACCTTTTATAAACTTAATTTAAGGATTGAGAACTTGGGAATTTCAATAAAGAACTGAATATTTAGAGGAGAAGAACATCCTTACCTCTAAATGTAGATTTCTCCTTGTTTAGAGCCAAAATCCTTGAAAATTCAATGAGCAAATGAAGAGGATTTGATGTAGAAAAGCTTAGGAATCAATTGATGATTGAAACCTCATCATTTAGAGTGAAAATCAAAAGAAAAGCTGATGTGGAATTGTGTTTGGCTGAGAGAATTTTGAGAGAAAATGAGATGAGAAAGTTTTTAAGAAAGTTAGTTATGAAAAGCTAAAAATGGTTTTCCCTCACTTCTTTTAATTAATTAAACATTAACAAAATCATTAAAATTAAGAAGAAAAATCTGGAGAAATCCTTCCTTGGGTAAATTAGCTCCTTAAAGATTCAAAGTTTCAATCCTTACAAAACAGTCACCACTGAACTTTTCAAAAATTATATTTTAGTCACTATTTCGAAATGTCACACTTCCAAACCTTATTTTGTAAAATTGATTTCACCACTCTCTTATATATATATTAAAAGAGGATTTTTAGATATTTTTCCATATTTTTAATGCATCTCGAACTAGGCTTTCCCTAAAACCACCTTTTATATTCGAACCAAAAATCAGACCGGTCCGGTTCAGACCCTAAACTTCCAAGCCCAAAATTGGGGTGTTACAAAAATCAAAAAGTAGTTTTCTCCTTTCTTTTATTTAATTAAACATTAATTAAATCACCCAAATTAAGGAAAAATCTGGAGAAAAACATTTTGGGTAATTAGCTCCTTAAAGATTCAAAGTTTCAATCCTTTACAAAACAGTCACTACTAAACTTTGCAAAAATCGCATTTTGGTCACTACACTGAAATGTAGTATTTCCAAACCTTATTTTGTAAAATTGATTTCACCACTCTCTTAAGTATATTAAATGAGGATTTTTAGATATTTTTTATATTTTTAAAGCATCCCGAACTAGGCTTTCCCTAAAACCTCCTTTTATATTCGAACCGTTTCTCAGTCCGGTCCGGTTCAAACCCTAAACTTATAAGCCCAAAATTGGGGTGTTACAGCGCCTTACGCACTTTTTAACACTGGGCACGGCAAGTGATCCATGACAAACCTGCAAAAACCCTTTTCAAAGATATTTCTAATAGGCAATGTGTTCCTAGCTAACCCCAACATAAGCAATTAACAACAAAAACACATACAAAACAAATTTAAAAATTTCTCAAATAACCAAATTAAACTCTATACATCTAAGGTTTTGTAATCTGGCTCTGATACCAACAATTCTAACCCCCTTAACCCATCTTAGACAATAGACTCAAACCAAGAAGATCACATTGGGTTCTCCGAAGCAAACCCGAACTGTCTTACTCAAATTACGGTCCATTTTTTCTTTTAACTTGTCTAGAAGCATTATTAAGACTTAAGGTGTTCATACAAGCAGTGGTTCAATTTTCATTCGAAACAAACATCAATAAGGCACTCAATTGTAAATATAAGCATTCTAGGGACCATAAATCTGAATAACTACATGAACTTACACCGGTTTTAGGTTACCAATTATTTATTAGACATATTTCATGGCAGCATGACAAATTTCAGCTCCAACGGATAACAAATAAGCATCCAATTTAGCAAAATACAATTTAAGGACTAACATGTTTATAAAAGCTTTATACAACAATTAGATACATTAAAAGCTTGCTTGCAAGAACTCATGTTAAACAGACATTATTTAATTGATGCAACAACTTATGGTGACCAAATTGTAAATAATCTAAACTAGGTAAAATCCATTAACCGAGTTAACCTCCAGCCATTTCGATACACGGGCTGCACCCAATGCATTTTGGGAATTCGAATCCCAACTCAACTTATCCAATAACTTACAAACAACATTAATCATGCTTCTAATATCACATCATTGTTAAACACATAGGCTCGAATAATTACATACCAATTATTCAACACAATTCATATTTAAACAAGCAATCTAGAGGCATGCTTTCTAACAATATAAAGAATTATCCAATACTCATCAAATGGTCAAGATCACAAACATAGGCTATAGATCAACTAAGAAACGAAAGCATATTACCATATGTACTCTTGGAACACAAGCTATCAATTCAATCGTTATTTTAACCATTTAAATCATTAGATCATAATTGTCAAGTATACGAAGCATTAAAATAATAATACTAACATCTTACCCATTAAATACAATCATCAACTAACATAATACAAAATCGATCAAGTTATCATATCTTAATAAAACAATTCATCCTAATATTTTACCCACGTTGCATTGCTACAAATAATAATATAGCCATAAACATACTATTTAAGTACGGTTGTCTTGGAATCACTCCTTGAAAATTGAATCAATCCATTAAAATTCATTTTAACATCAAAAGACAATAAAATTGATAAAGAATCAACACAAAATAATTAGGAGATCAGTAGAAACTCAAAGTTTACCCAAATAAATTGGAAATTAAAAATGAAGATTGCTCCTCCAATCTTCCAACGTGAAATCCATTGAAAATGATGAGAGAAATCAAAATCTCTTGTGTGGCTATTGATTAAAATTATTTAAAAAGAGAATGAATAGAAATTGGATAAGAAAATTAAAAAAGATTAAAATGGTGTTTGAGAGAATCTTGAGAAAAATAGAGATAAGTTTAAACATAGTTTTCTTTTTCGAGAAAATAATAATTGTCGTCATTTTCTACTTAGAAATAGGTGATAAAAGCTTTATTTAATAAATGTGTCAAATTATACCATAAAACCATCACTTTAGTTCCTTTTACAATATAGTCACCTAAAATCACTTGTAAATATTACGAAATAGTCACCTTTTAAATTAATATCAAATCGACCATTTAATAATTACCACAAACTCAATTTCATCCTTTATAAATCCCATCAAATATATTTTTCACAAATACTTGTCATGATAAATTTATCGAAAATCAATTTAATTACCTAAATTATTTTTTGAAATTAATTAATTAGCAAAAGCCTAACCTGAAATTCCAACCCGATTTCGATAATTCACTCGAATCTTCTAGCTAATTTTTGGGGTGTTGTAGCAATCGTTTGTTGTCATGGTACCCAGCACCACAACTGACAAGTGAACATCCACCTTGATGGTTAATATTCTGGAACCAGCAAAAACCATACACACATCGATGGCTTTAATGTTGCATCCAGCAACCGTCGCCCCCCAATGTAATAACAAACACCAACAAACAATAGTATTCGGAGAACTTTGCTCTCAAGATTTTCTGAATATGTTGTCTGTTGGCACTCTTCAGTACAAATGAGCATTCCAAATACTATTATTTGTCGGTACAAATAACCTAGATGCAAAAATAGCACTCCCTCGTGATCTATAAAATGCAGTTTCTGCATATCACTCACCACCACAAACATGTTTTCTTTTCCTTTTCTCAAATCAGCACAAACAAAGTTGTAAAAAAAGCCGAAAAAGAAAGAATAAGCCACTCGTAAATTAGCTTATGAAAATACAAGCCCAAATGAGTCGTATTTATAGTAAAAAGTGAGAATACCAAGCTCTGACGGTTCAAATTCAAATATAAAAAACTATTGAGATGAATTGTTAATTTCTAAATCTTGAAATCTTGAGCAAACAACTAAAATTACGCAACCTTCAAACATCTAATCAATAAATGCAAGGGTAAGCGCATGCACCAGTCACAGCCAATCAAAAAACTTTTTCTTTTATCACGGTCTTTCTCAAATTGTCTAATCACCATAAAGAACTAATAGGCACCAAGCACAAGAAATTTGCCAACATCTATCCACTTATAAAGCCACACAAATACATATTTTATTAATTGCTCCTAAGCCAAATGTACATATACCTTACACCGAACGTTCACCAACAATACTTACTTCTCCCATTATTAAGAGTCAAGAACTCACACAATGCATGAATCCCAAAGAAAATAATTATAGCCAAAATAACACAATCAATGAAGTAGTAAAATAAGCCAGATCAGGTTGTAGTAATAGAAAGGACTGCGTACACCAAGTTAGATAATTTCTGTTGTGCAACTCCTCCTATCACGAATGCGATTATTTATTACAAAGATTTATTATGTGGCGCTTCATAAAATCTTTATAGAGCAATCTATTCTCAAAATTTTAAAATTTTTCACCATAAAATCCCCCCTCATGGAGCCCACTCTAGATTTCTCAAGTTCGCCAAGGTCACTTTATAAGCTTCCCTCAACTGGGGGGCAATGGTTAGTACCTACAAATACCTCTCGCCACGTGTCAAGACCACGTATCCCGCGAGCATGACCAGCCAACCTGTGACAAACAAGCAAGACTGCGAACGATATCGCCCATGAAGTGTTTAGTACCCTTCCCAACATGTGGCGAGTGAAGCAGGAGCAACCTGTGAACTGCAAAGCTATCTTAGCGAATAGAGTCAAACAACCACATGTCAACACATGCGATCGCTATCGATGACTAAGAAAACTTATGATGTCGAGTCATAGCCAATCTGATGTATACATGAAAGCCCTAAAACGACACACGAGGTATAATGGGATCTCCTTACCACAAGAACCAATAAATAATACACACATAGGAGGGGTAAAACAATGGATCTTGGACAAAAAGATGAAGCTATTTTTGATGTCTGGAACGACATCTAACTTACACCACATTTTTGGATGGGATCCAGGCATTTCTGGGTCAAGTTGTCTTCTAACAAATTGACCACCATTCAGTTAACTTTCCAACGCATCTTGAAACATATCAATTCGATATCGGAAACTCAAGATATGTCAGTTTTAGCAAAGACTGTGCATGCAGAAAACTAAATACGGGTCAAATACAGGATTTTTGAATTATTACAAAATTTTAATTATTTTATTGATCATTTATGTTATTTTAATTATTTAGGATTTAATAAAATATTTAAACATTAGAGTTTTATTTCTTGTTTTAAGCCTTGTTTTTAGGAGATGAACTCTACTTGTCTTCCAAGACTTTAGCCTATATAAATGAGGCTTCACCCACATTGTAATTGAGATTTGAATGATTTAAATAAAGTTCTCTTTTAAGTTCCAGCTTGCAAGAAGATTATCTTGTGTTTCAGAAGCAAATCGATTTTCAAGTTTTATGGGATTTGTTGTTAAGGATCTTCACACTCATGCTTGCCCATACAATCACATTTGGAAGGGTGGGTTAGAGTCGCTTGAGGGTGTTTGCTTAGTTAATTGCGATCAAGAGGGTGCCCGAGGACAACTATCAATTCATCACACCATCTCCACATCTTCAAGCTTCCTGCATTGACGCCACCACCATAAGCAAATCTGAATTTTCAGATTTGATCTTTATCCATCCTTTTGTTTTGTTTTGGTTTTATTTTTCCCTTTATTCAGATTTGCACTACTCTATCACAATCCCATCATAATTCCACGACTCCCGTATCACGAAACATATCCATATGGTATAAAGCACTCATACAATTGAAACCACGGGAAGGGGGAGACCTAGAGAACTCGAGACCATAAGAACTACCAAAAAACCACACCTTATCAAAACCAGAACCACCACCATAACCATCACCGGACACTGTCCACAACTCTTGTCGACTTTATCGATCAACAATATATATACACACGCATGTAACTTTCCATTTTTCTATGTTTCATAATTTGCATTAATTGCGTTTAATATATAGTACATATATATTAGGTAGCTCTCACGCGTATATGTGTGAGTGTGTGTGTAAGTATATATCATATCTATTGTATATATAGTATTTTTCTTTAGATTAGATATCTATTTTGATATTTATTTATGCATATATATTTGTTTGCATGTCACATTTGCATGCATTTTTAGGTGATTCGAATCTTTTTAAGACTGGGGTAATATTCCTTTATTTAGGAAGTGTTGAGTTGATCAAACAATGGCTAAACACAAAGAGGGGGTGAATTGGTAGAATAAAAATTGAAGGGTGCAAGTAGGAAATTTAAAAGATGAAGACAATGCAATTTAGAGTGGTTCAAGCTTCAAACAAGCTCTACATCCACTACCTCAGCACCATACTGAGGATTTCAACAATTCACTAACTTGAATTTGTCCCCTATTCTTGGCTTAGGAGGAAACCTTACAAACCAGTCAATCTTTCTACCCAAAGATTGACCCAAGAATACTCTTTACAAAAGAAAGATAGGCAAACTTCAAAAATACCTCTCAAAGGCTAATTGTTTACCCCAATTACAAATAAACACTCCCCAAACTCTAAAAAGATTTACAATGAAGAACTCCAAATGAGTTGGGTACAAGAATTTGACACTTATGCTCAAGGGTTTGGATTTGATTGTTTGGATGTTGCTTTTAGGTTCAATAATTGTTGTTGGTGCTTTGGAGACTTACTTTTATACCTTCTCATTGATTTCTAGTCATTTGGGTGGTTGAGATCATTAATAGAGCCGTTGGGGCTCTCTCTTCCCTCCATAAATGCAGTTCTGCAACTACTCGTATCGGAACACGTGTCCTTGTATGGAAATAGCCTCAAAAAAGAAAGAGTCGTTATTTGTAAAAAGGGACTGTATTGAAACGCGGGAAGGCGTTTCGAAACGTTAAGGGGCCATATTGAAACGGCTATATGTTGTATCGAAACGGTTTTACACACATTTGAAACTATAAAACGACGTTTCAAAACACCATAAAGTGTATCGAAACAGTTAACCAATTATCAAAAATTTCATTCTGACAAGTAATGGTTAGTTCATTTAATGCTCAATTTTGAAAATACTTAACCCATGTATCGAAATGGTTGTGAGCCGTTTCGATACGACACTTAAAAAACAAAAGCCCAGATGAAGGTTGTATCGAAATGGGAAAGCCCGTTTCAGAACCCTAGTCTCAAAACAGGGAATTTCGTATCAAAACAAGGTTTTCCAGTAAGCTCCTAAAATCAATCCGTATCGAAACACCTTGGGTCATCTTTCCTTTGCTTGATTTGGAGCTCCAAAAAGAATGAGAGCTCTCCCATCATGTTCATCTCAAATTCACCTTGCATTAGCTTAGAAAATTATTGGCAATAAAATTCATTAGTAGAAACAAAAATAATATTATTAACATATATTTGAACTACTAAGATGTTATTGCCATATCTTTTAATGAAAAGTGTAGTTCCACCTTGACTTTTTCAAAACCTTTTTGAATTAAAAAGTTTGAAAGCCTTTCATACCAAGCTTTAGGAGCTTGTTTTAAAACATAAAGAGCTTTAGCTAGTTTGAAAACATGATTTGGAAATTTTGGATCTTCAAAACCCGGTGGTTGTTCAACATACACTTCTTCATTTATAAAAACCATTTAGAAAAGCACTTTTCACATCCAATTGAAAAAACTTGAAATCATGATAGCATGCAAATGCAAGAAACATCCTAATAGCTTCCATTCTAGCTACGGGTGCATATATTTCATCAAAATCAATTCCCTCTTCTTAAGTGTAACCTTGAGCAACAAGCCTAGCCTTGTTCCTCACTATGTTACCACTCTCATCTAGTTTGTTTCTATATGAGCTTGTTTTAAAACATAAAGAGCTTTAGCTAGTTTGAAAACATGATTTGGAAATTTTGGATCTTCAAAACCCGGTGGTTGTTCAACATACACTTCTTCATTTATAAAAACCATTTAGAAAAGCACTTTTCACATCCAATTGAAAAAACTTGAAATCATGATAGCATGCAAATGCAAGAAACATCCTAATAGCTTCCATTCTAGCTACGGGTGCATATATTTCATCAAAATCAATTCCCTCTTCTTAAGTGTAACCTTGAGCAACAAGCCTAGCCTTGTTCCTCACTATGTTACCACTCTCATCTAGTTTGTTTCTATATACCCACTTAGTTCCTATAGTAGATTGATTACTAGGCCTATCAACTAATGTCCAAACTCCACTTCTCTCAAATTGATTAAGTTCCTCGTGCATAGCCAATATCCAAAAATCATCTTTTAATGCTTCTTTGATATTTTTAGGCTTTATGCATGAGATGAATGCAACATAATTCATAAGTTTGAGAGATGATCTAGTAGTTACCCCCTTGGATGGATCACCCAAGATTTCACCACCTTTGACATAGTTGAACTCCTTTGGGTATGTCACCTCTTTTTCCTCAAGAGCCAAGTCCTTCAAGGCTTCAATAGGTGGATCTTGTGCTTCCTCTTCTTTAGTTGGAATCTCATCCACCTTTGATGTTTGTCCTTCATCAATGGCTTCAATGATCCCTACATTATCATCATCACAAGATTCCTTCCTCGAAAGGAGGCTATCATCGAAAACAACATGTATAGACTCTTCAACAACCAAAGTTCTTTTATTAAATACTCGGTAGGCTTTAGAGTTTAGGGAATAACCCAAAAATATTGCTTCATCACTTTTAGCATCAAATTTTCCTAAGTTGTCTTTTCCATTGTTTAAAACAAAACATTTACAACCAAAAGGGTGGAAATAGCAAATGTTAGGCTTTTTGGATTTCAAAATCTCATAAGGTATTTTCTTTAAAATAGGCATAATCATTACTCTATTAATAATATAACAAGTCGTATTAGTGGCTTCCACCCAAAAATATTTAGGTAAATTGTTTTCACAAAGCATGGTCCTAGTCATCTCTTCTAAAGTTTTATTCTTTCTCTCAACTACCTCAATTTGTTGACGAGTGCGAGGAGCCGAAAAATTATGGCTAATCCCATTTTCATTACAAAAATCTTCAAAACCCATATTTTGAAACTCGATTCCATGATCACTTCTAATATGTGAGATTTTAAGATCAAGATCATTTTGGGTAATTTTTGTAAATATGATGAAATTTTCTAACGCACCATCCTTAGTACCTAAGAATAGAACCCAAGTGTATCTAGAAAAGTCATCTACCAATACAAATGCATATGACTTGCCACCCAAGCTTATAGTTCTAATAGGCCCAAATAAATCCATGTGGATTAATTGTAACACCCTACTAGTCGAAACATCATTAATGGGTTTAAATGAGGTTCTCTTTTGTTTACCCTTAGCACAAGCATCACATATTTTATCTAATGAAAATTTTAGTTTGGGTAAACCTCTAACTAGATTTTGGGAAACCAATTTCTCTAAAACACTTATGCTAGCATGCTCTAGTTTCATATGCCACAACCATGCATCATTCTCATCATGTGCAACTAAACATGCATGGGATGAATGTATGTCATCTAAATGCACCATATAAATGTTTCATATGCGATGACCATTGAGCATTATTTTATTTGTTTTAATGTTCACAATTTTACACACATTTTTATCAAAATGAACATCAAAACCTTTTGTCACAAAGTTGACTAATGCTCAATAGATTATGTTTTAGACCATTGACATATAAAACATTTTCAATAAATGTAGATGAGAGATTACCAATGGAGCCTATGCCTTCAATGTGGCCTTTGGAGTTGTCACCAAATGTCACAATTCCTCCACTGTTTGGTTTAAGCTCCAAGAATCTACTATTGTCTCCGGTCATGTGCCTCGATCAACCACTATCAAGGTACCACGTGTTTTTACTTGAAGCTTTCATCTTGAAGCATTTCTCCCCCTACAAACAAAGAGATTAAGCTTTGGTTTTTTTACCCAAAATGATTTGGGTCCGTGAGAGTTAGCTCCCAAAAGCTTGGTCCCTTTAGAAATCCAAGAAGCAATTGCATTTACATTATTAGAAACAATGAGTTCCTTAGGAACCCATACACTCCTAAATCTTTTAACTTTAAATTGCTTTTGAAAACATCTTTGTTTGGGGTAAATGGTTTTCTCTTAACATATTGGGTTTTTGAAGAATTTCCCTTTTCAAGAGCATGTTTCCCAATAGTAAGAGACTTTTTGAGATTATCCACTTCCTTTGTGTGATAATCTTGGAAATCGGAAAGAAGTTTTTCTTGGTCTATATTTTTCTTTTTAAGTTCATTAGAAAGATTTACCAAGTATAAAATCTTCTTTTCCAATTCGGAATTGGTTTTAGAAAAAGATTCATTTTGAAGTTTTAAATCGGAAATGATTTTCTTATTTATCAAAATGGACTCCTTGTATTTTTCAACCAATTCATCATAAACATTTTGGAACTCATCATATAATTCATCATAAGTAAGAGATGAGTTAGAGTTTACCATATGATCCTTCTCAAAGGTCATGAGGTAAAGATTGGTCACTTCCTCCTCTTCCTCGGATGACTCCTCGTCACTCCAAGTTGCAATTTGAGCTTTGAGCTTGTTCTTCTTCCCAAAGCTCTTCTTCCTCAATTGAGGGCAATCGATTCGGATATGGTCGGGCTTCTTGCACTCATAACAAGTGAGTTGGTCCTTTTCTTCCTCTTTTCCTCTATTCTTGAAGTCCCCTCTTCTATTGAATTTTCTTCCTCGATTGGACATCATGAATCGAGTGAATCTTTTGGCCAACATGGTCATCTCTTCGTCCTCCTCCTCGTTAGAATCGCTTTCGTTGTATGAAGCTTTGAGTGTGATTCCTAGCTTCTTCTTTTCAACATCTTTCTTCTCTACCTTCTTCTTTTCTTTCTTCTTCTCTTCTTCTCTCATGATCTCATGGGTGAGTAGAGATCCAACAAGGGCATCTAGCTTGAGAGGCTTCGAATCTCAAGCTTCAATGATGGTCGTCCTCTTGCCATCCCAAGACTCCGGAAGAGAGTAGAGTAACTTCCGAACTAACTTTTCTTCAAGAATAACTTCACCAAAGCCTTTTAGTCCATTGACGATGACCGAGAACCGATCAAACATCTTGGAGACACTTTCATCGGCTTCCATTTTGAAGTCTTCATAACTCAAATTGAGCAACTCGATCTTCGTCTCTTTGACGTCCCTTGTTCCTTCATATGTAGTCTCTGGGTGTCCCATACTTCTTTGTCACTTTCGATTGAAGACATCTTTGAGTATATGTCGGGACCGAGAGCACAAAATATCATGTGCAAGACTTTGTCGTTGACTTGCAAACATCTTCTATCTTCATCGGTCATTTTGGCTTTGGTCTTTAGAACAAGCCTTTCTTCATCGTCTCTCTTCATCAGAAAAGAAGAATCGTCTTCTATCACGTCCCAAACCATGTAGTCGTTTGATTTAATGAAGAGTCGCATCTGGTTCTTTCAATAGGGATAGTTATCCCCATTGAAGAATGGTGGTTTGGTGTAGATAGAGACTCGTAGAGGTTTTGGCCGGAGGTGGATGCCAAAACACGATGTTGATTGAAGTGCGATTAATCAAACTCTTTCAAGATCTACTCAAGAGGATGTTAGTCCTTTTAATGAGTGTAGCTCTAATACCAATTGTTGAGTTGATCAAACAATGGCTAAACACCAAGAGGGGGTGAATTGGTAGAATAAAAATTAAAGGGTGCAAGTAAGAAATTTAAAAGATGAAGACAACGCGATTTAGAGTGGTCCAAGCTTCGAACAAGCTCTACATCCACTACCTCAGCACCCTACTTAGGATTTCAACAATTCGCTAACTTGAATTTGTCCCCTTTTCTCGGCTTAAGAGGAAACCTTACAAACCGGCCAATCTTTCTACCCAAAGATTGACCCAAGAACACTCTTTATAAGAGAAAGATAGGCAAACTTCAAAAATACCTCTCAAAGGCTAATTTTTTTATCCAATTACAAATAAACACTCCCCAAACTCTAAAAATATTTACAATGAAGAACTCCAAATGAGTTGGTTACAAGAATTTTACACTTATGCTCAAGGGTTTGGATTTGATTGCTTGGATGTTGCTTTTAGGTTCAATAGTTGTTGCTGGTGCTTTGGAGACTTGCTTTTATACCTTCTCATTGATTTCTAGCCATTTGGGTGGTTGAGATCATCAATAGAGCCGTTGGGGCTCTCTCTTCTCTCAATAAATGCAGTTTTACAACTTCCCGTATCAGAACACGTGTCCCTATATCGAAACAGCCTCAAAAAAAGAAAGAGTTGTTATGTGTAAAAAGGGGACTGTATTGAAATGCGAAAAGGCGTTTCGAAATGTTAAGGGGCCGTATCGAAACAGTTTTGCACATATTTGAAACGGTGAAACGCCATTTCGAAACACCAAAGGGGTGTATCGAAACAATTAACCAATTTTCAAAAATTCTGTTTTGACAAGTAACGGCTAGTTCATTTAATGCTCAATTTTGAAAATACTTAACCCCTGTATCGAAACGGTTATGAGTTGTGTCAAAACAAAAGCCCAGATGAAGGTTGTATCGAAACGGGCAAGCCTGTTTCGAAACCCTAGTCTCGAAACAGGGAATTTCGTATCGAAACGAGGTTTTCCAGTAAGCTCCTAAAATCAATCCGTATCGAAACACCTTGGGGGTGTTTCGAAACGCCTAGGAGATTTTTAGTATTTTGGCTTTGAAACACTTAGAAAATTTTATGGGGTTTAAGTTTTGACTTTAAAACATTTTAAGTCTAAAATTTACTTGTCAAATGTGAGTCTTTTGAGTACTTAAAAAATTTATTTACTTTGCAATTTGGTCCTTAGATTATTTGTTATATCAAAATCAAACATTGGTTTTATAGGAAGTTTGAGAAATTGTGTCACGGGCGTATAGGGGCGTGACTTTCTCGATATTCCTAAATAAATGAATATCCTTTAGTATTTTAGGTTGTAATGTTTAAGGTAATTTTCTTTTATTTAAAAACTCGAGAAATCGTGTCCCAGACGTATAGGGGTGTGAACTTCTCAATTATTCTAAATAAAGGAACGTTTCTTTAAATATTTTAGAACTCATATTTATCATTTCTCATACATTGACTAATCACATATTAAGTTTTATTCGAATTCGAATTTCCAACATTAAGACATTAAATAATCGACTAGGTACTAATTTTGGGCAATGTGAGATGCTAATCTTTCCCCACACGTAATCGACTCTCGAACAGTATTTTTTTCCGATCTACCTAATTCAAGTGACCAGTAGCAACTTCACATTTTTAATTTCAAAATCAGGTTTTCAAAAAAATAAAATAGAACCTAGGAAAATTTTGTTATTAAAATAATCAAAGTGGAGCACATAGAAGAAAGTAATCAAATTCGAACCAAATCTAAACTGTCATTATTGGTGCATCCGCAATACTTTTATTTGGGGATAATATAAATGTTAAACTTCAAATCCAAATAGGTTTTCGATTTCTAACACTCAAATCAGGAAACATGCAAGATTCATAACACAGTGGTACTAAGCAAAATTCATAAATCAATGGAAAGTGAAGGCAACCGCTCTTAGAACCTTATAAAGCAAGGCCAAGTCAAGCTAAACATTGGCTTCCTTAACCAGATAGTACAACCGGGCTTCACATGTAACAGTAAAACTCTAGTTGTTCCATGTGTACACAACATCCAGTCAAAGTGGAAACTAAATCATACATACCACTGTCATCTCCAACCTCGAAACCGTAGTACAATGTTATGCTGGGAAACTCAGCCATCGCTTGTCAAAGTGAAGGCCAAAATGACAATGGTAAGCGAGAAGAAAATAGTCCCGCTAGCAAACAACCACATAACCTTGCTTGGTCCTTGTTTCTGGCCCTCTTGATTCCCCAGCTCAACATCTTTGAGAAGCTCCCTTACTTCATCCATGTCGGAATCCTTCGCCGCTTGGAGAAGTCTACCTTGAATTTTCCCAAGCTTAGCGAGTCTGCTATCTCTAGTTCCACCCTTAGCTGACCAGATAAAACCAGTCATCTTCCAAAGAAGAATACCCACATAGATGGCAACTAAACAATCTATGGAATAATGGTGGCGCTCTCGTACTTCTCGTTGAGCACTGTGCATAACAAGCAGCCATATAAGAGCTGAGCTATACCCTCCGTAAGCCTCCTGCAATTTAAGATGTGAAAAGGCCAATATGAGATCATTTGTGATCTGACAACAGCCATTACAATAGTAGATAGTTGGTTCTGAATGTATTATAACAATACCGTCCATGCCATAGCAGTGAGTACAGCGACAAGCATGTGGCCACTGTATACAAGGTCATTGCAACCGCCCCCAGCCAATTTAAGCAGACTGTACCATGAAGATCCTTCTGATGTGGTGGGTCGCAGAAAATCTATTAGGAAGCTCATTGAACCCCAATCCGGACGGTAGTCCACAGTGTAGTTGCTAGTATCAACTGCAAACAAGAGGAAAACGTTTAATACAAAATTCTAGAGACAAGGAGTAACAAATAGATAAAAATAAGAATCAAACAACAGCTTATAATAGAGGCATTGAAATATAAATATATAAGTTACCATATGCCATATCCCGTTGTATTACTTGACGAATGGCATTAGCATCAGCAGCATAAGGAACATAATATTTCTGAGCCCAACGATGAGGATGTCGAGGGATGATACCATAGCGAGATGAAGCACACCATGGGCGTGCTGATGGCATAATTGTAGATGCAAAAGTTATTGCACGTAAAAGACGGCCAACTGCCATGGTAAACATGTATCGTGCACCTAACCCAAGACCAGGAGCTTTTACAGAGTCAAATAGTACAGAGAAGGCCAACATTATAAATAACATCAAGTAATGGTGCAAGCCAATAATGTGAGCTCTCAGTATCTCAACAACTGCTTCAGGAAGTTTCTCATTTAGAGCCAGGAGCAACCATTGACCAGTATCAGGAAGAGGAGGCCTAGCACTGTTAAATATTATCAATTTGATCAATGGTCCCATTAAAAGCTAAATATATAGTTACAGATGAAGCAATCTAAGAAAAGAACGATTTTGTTTTAGTTCCCATGACAGAATTCAAATAATGCAGAAATTTAACATCCTAAGCTACTGTCAACTCTGATATATATGTCATGCATACATTTCATGGCGAAGATCCTCATTTAGAAATGGTTAATTATTTAAAGCTCATTTGTATGTACCAATTATGCAGTTACAATATGATTCACAATCTCACGATATTTCTCAAATCAAACTTCAAGAGAAGAGTAACAGTTCTACAATTCTTCATCTATTTCCTCTGTTAAATTTCACTGTTTGTAAAGTGGAAAATTAAATTTTATCATCTATACAGTAATGTTGCCATCCATATGCAACTTCTATAAAAGATGATAAAACACGATTATTGCCTTTGAGGTGAAAGAGAAGAACTTCAATGAGAGGAGTTAAGACGATGAACATGGAAGAAATGATACAAATTCCTCTTATAAACCCAGAGAATCACTGCTTGCTCTAATCAAGGGATACTTTTCACAGAAATTACAGTGGGAATGAAGAGCATCAGTTGAATACATGCATACTATTTTAGATAAATTTGGTGCAGGCAGATGACTAGCACAAACGTGATAGCCACTGTCCCGAAACTACCTGTGGCAAGTGCATCGCGCCAAAAGGGAGGTATAAGTCGCCATATAGTGTAAGAATCAATAATAGCCTTGCAGGAAAATCAGAGATCAAAGCATGGCAGAAAACCCCTAAAAACATATATAAGAACTCTATCCATACACGACATTTTCAACAATCAGAATGTAATTGAAAAAATTGCCTACAAAACAGCCAGTGACAAGTTTGTTTCTCCTTGTAAATTCTACAAAGTGAGGGGCTTTGAAGAAACAAAAAACGTTTAAGAAAAGCAGGTATAAGGGTGTTTTCCTATTTCTGGAATTGAAATTGAATGACCCAAGTTTGAATTTCCTAATTTCATACCATGCTGCATGTTTCTATTGACAGAAAACAGAGTCAGAAATCTCCATAAATAACTTTCTACCCTGCTGAATCCTTCTAACTATTTTATCATTTTTTGGTTTAAAACATTCTTAAATATAAGTCATCATATGGTGTAAGAAAACAGTAACGGATGATGTGACATAAGGCAATCTGGTTTGGCATCTAAAGCTCTATTTATTACAGCCATGTAAAGATTGCATTCATTTTTGGAAAGAAATCTATGAAAATACATTGACAAAGTCACATGAAAACCAAGTAAGATCAATCATAAATGTCATCTAATTAAAAATCAAGATAGATTGGAAAATGCTTCTCAAGCTGCAAATTATCATTACTCATATTGTAAGTTGACAAATTAAAAAACGCTTCTCAAACTGCAAATTATCACTTAGCATTTATTATTAGTGTCAAACACATATCTTTCCATGATTAGCATTTGAGATTCTCATTGCAAGCAATAAATCTAGTAATCTGATCCAAACGACTTTCCTAAACTGCACCAAATAATTATATGGATGAAACTGAAAATGAAGCTCATAAAAAACACGACCCGCATAATCAAAAGCAAAGAAATGCAGATATCAGATAAAATCACATCGATTTCTAGGTGATTCAGCATCTAGGTATATTCCAATTTCAATGCGAACAAGAAGCAAGTAACCGTACTTGTGCCAATCGAGGCCCATAACAGCCGTAACGAAACGAACATTGAGGGCCTCAAAAAGGAGAGCTGAGAGCATAAATATCATCGAAGCAAGGAACGGGATCGCGGCTCGAAACTCGGCGCTCCAGTGACGATAAAAGGGGACGCGCGTGACGGCAACGAGAGCAAGCAAAGACCAGAGGAACGGTTGAAGACGCTCATGCCACGTTGGGGATAGAATGCGTAGGTAGTCTATCACCACGTATGCCACTGCCGTCACCCCCAGTCCCCCAGTTTTCACCGCCGGCCACCGCATGGCGTTGACGGTTGTGTTGAAGAGAGGAAGAGTATGGTTTCTTACACAAGACTGGTTTGGGTTTGGTCTGATTCGTTGCAGATATTGCGATTCAAGTATGTTGGATCTTGCTATTCAAAAAAAAAAGTATGTTGGATCTTGAGTTTTGAATCGCGGTGTTAACTACACAAAATAAAGCTAGTAAACTGAGGCATAGTAGGATGAGGCTAAAATGAGGCTGATTAGTTATACTGGTATCATATTTTAACATAAATTTTTATAAGGCTGTAATATAAATATTTATTGTAATAGTAAAAATAACTGTAGTTACACACATGCTTATATGATAAAAAATTGTGTGATAATTTAGACAGTTATTCGATAACATTAATTTTAACAAAACGCATAAGATTTTGGGTTGCTATATAAGTTCTTACGGAATCTACTTAAATTATTATTATTTTTTGAAGTAAAAGCTGGCTTCGATTACATTTATACGGGAAAAGCAATACAGAAAAAAAAAACAAAATAAAAGGGAAAGAAAAAGACAACAAAAGGAAAAACAAAGACAATTTCGGACCAGAACCCAACCGACACAACGATGAGAAAACAAATTTCATTTCCCGCAACCCAGATCTGAAACAGCAACAAAGTTAAAAAGGCAGCAATTCAAAGATCTTGGCATGCATCACTGAATGCAAGGTTTATGAAGATCGCCAAGAAAAACACAGAAGCTTGGAAGGAGTCAATCGGTCTCCTGGGGTCGACGCTCCTCCGACGCAGCTAAATCTATTACGGCCAACGGCGCATCCTCTACCCAGTAGCTTGGAGAATCCATGTTGCGACTAGGGGTGGGAGAAAATATCCGACCCGGAAACCCGACGACCCGAAACAAAAATACCGGGTAATTCTCGAAAAAAAATTACCCGACCCGGCAAATTTTCCGGGACACGGGCCAAAAGTTTTCCCTTACCGGGTACACGACCCGACCCGATAAAATTTAATATATATTTTTTATATTTAAAATTATATTTTTATTTTATGTTTCTTAATATTTTCACTCTAAAATTAAGTTTAAATCCCTACATTTTTTCTATGTTTGTATTATATTCTTTTAAGTTTTAAGTTTAATTTTTTTAAATATTTTTGTGTTTAACATGTGATTTTTTTTAATTTTAAAATAAAAAAATATATAAAAAAATAGGAACCGGGTACCCGAATTTTACGGGTACCCGGATACAATGGGTCGGGACACGGGCCGTTTAATGAGGTACCCGGATGAACCGGGTACCCGAATCCTGGGTACCCGACAATTCCCACCCCTAGTTGCGACCCAGCTTTGCCATTAGGTGTGCCACTCCATTCGCTTCCCGGTAAGAGAATCTGAACTCAATCGACTCAAAATCTTTGCTTATCTCCTTAATATCGTAGATAATCGGACCGAGGATTGATCTATCATGAGTTTTTCTATTCAGTTTTCTGAATACAGTGAGAGAGTCTCCCTCCACAATCACCCTCCTAAAACCCAAATCCTTCATAAACTGAACCGTTTGGAGACATGCATAAGCCTCAGCAACAAAGGGGTCAGCAACAAATGGGTGTCGGACTGTACAGGCCGCCATTATTTTGCCCTCATTATCACGACCAACCACCCCTGAAACAGATTTGCCTTCCAATTGATCAAAGGCTGAGTCAAAATTAAATTTGACGATACCATCTGGTGGTGGTTGCCATCCAACAGATCTGTGTGTAATCTCTAGCTGTTGGTATACAAAAAGTGCTTCAGTTTCCTTTAAGAAAGCCATCACAAAATGTTGTACAGCAGGTGGGTGAGGTACAATACCTTCATGCATTACTTTGTTTTGATGAAACCAGATAGTCCAGTAGGCAACTAATACTGTTTTGACCTTTACTTCATTCAGATTGGAGATAAATTTGCAGAGCCACTCCGACCATGACAGCATTGACTCATTGTCTGGTATGGACTCTCCCAAAACATGAAACAACTCTTTTGTGAACCTGCATTCCCTGAATAGATGTTGAACAGTTTCACCTTGGTCCCCACATAGTGGGCATGCACTGTTGGTATTCAATCTTCTTAGGTGTAGATTACTGAAAGTTGGGAGAAAATTGTGCATTACCTTCCATCCATGT
Organism: Hibiscus trionum; assembly: GCA_030270665.1. Classification (NCBI taxonomy): domain Eukaryota; kingdom Viridiplantae; phylum Streptophyta; class Magnoliopsida; order Malvales; family Malvaceae; genus Hibiscus; species Hibiscus trionum. The sequence continues at coordinate 11,530,062 of BSYR01000013.1, read as the reverse complement.
ATATGTATTTTTGTTGGTAATTGAACACCCCAGATCTTAGCATAAAAACGTGATAGGTTATGATTGTGATTGGCATCTAGCTCAGTATTCATTAAGGATTCACCCCTCTGTAGAACTTTATAGCCACTTTTCACAGTATACTCACCAGTGCCATCGTATTTCCAAATTAGTTCATCCTGCCTAGAACCATACGATAGAGGAATGAAAACAATCCTTCGCACTTGCTGTTCATCAAATAGTTCCTCAATAACTTGCAGCTTCCATGTAGCATTATAAGAGTTTATAAGGTCAGCCACCTTAGTGTAATGAATATTGATTTGATGGGTTTGGACTCGATTCTCTGCAGGCCCAGACAACCAGGGATCATTCCAGATGTTTACTGATGAACCAGACCCAATGCGCCAGCATAAACCCTTCTCTAATAGTGCACGAGAACTCCACAAGCTTCTCCAAGTATAGGATGGGTAAGACCCTAAACTAGATTTCAGAAATGTACAATTTGGGTAATACCTGGCTTTTAACACTTGTGCTAGTAAGCTTGTTGGTTGCGATATTAATCTCCATGCTTGTTTAGCTAGTAGTGCTATGTTGAACTGACTTAGATCTTTAAATCCGATCCCACCTTGTAGCTTAGGGACTGCCAACTTTTTCCAAGCACACCAGTGAATTCCTCTTTTGTTTCCATTGTTTCGCCACCAAAATTTAGCCATTAACTGCTCTAATTGTTTACAAAGTGACGATGGTAAAAGAAAACATTGCATAGCATAGACCGGTATGGCTTGTAATACTGCTGAAATGAGCACCTCTCTTCCTCCTATAGATAAGAAACGAACACCCCAACTATCTGTCTTTTGATTAAAGCGATCCAGAAAATAAGCAAAAGCCTTTTTTTTTTCCTTCGACCAACCATTGTTGGTAAACACATGTATTTCTCGGGGTTCACAGATATCCGAACACCTAAAAATTCTCCAATCTGATTTTTCGTAACCTCATCCACATTTCTGCTGAAGAAAATAAGAGATTTATTGAAATTGACTTTCTGACCCGATTCATTTTCATATGTCGTTAGTATTGACTGAAGCTTTCTCGCCCTCGTCATTGTAGCCTCACTAAAAATTATACTATCATCCGCGAACAGTAGATGGTAACCTCAAATCTACTTAAATTATTAGAGTAATTGTTAGAAAAAATGTTATAACACAAATTCTTACCCAAGATAACAAAATCCAAAACTCTTTCAACTTATGGTAAGAAATTGTGTTATAACCTAAACTCCTTTTTTATCAGCAAATATGATTTTTCATAGTAAAAATCATACAATAAGAAATAAAATTATGTGGTTCATTAAAAATCTCCCTAATCCTATGATGGAAGAAAATAGTACTTCGTGATAGTAATAAGGAGGTAAAACACCAAGGCAAAAACAAATGAACCAAAAGCACCAAAACTCGAACCAATATAAACGCAACATGCAAATTGTAGCTCAAAGAGCACAACTCACCTATAGAATAGTTCACTCACCTGCAGCTTCTTTGGATTAAACATTGCCTCGTATCGAGCACGCTAACAAAACCGTGGCACAATGGCACATCCAACCCACCACTATTTTCAAACCATCCAGGGAAATTACCATGTAAAACTGATGTAAAAATTGAGTGTTCTTGGCATCACCTATATAGTTCACCACCATTGAAAAATTCGCTTCCAATTTTTCGAAATAAACTACATGAGATTCATCATCCCCACTTTGCACCGCACATAATGCAATACAATACATTCTATCAAAATATCCCTTTCACGCAGTAAAGATAAACCATAGTTTAGGCGGTACATCCACCTTTCTCAAAAAGAAAGTGTCTCAAACCCCTCATTAACGAACCATAAAAACTAATCAAAGACCCAACTGAGAATGAAAGTTGATAAGATACCTCATTAACCTAAACTCGTACAGTTTGTTCAAGGCAGTATTATCGTAGCAGAGGATGAGGTATAGTTTGTTCAGTTGAACTAGTGTGCTCCTAAACTAGTACCATATGAGAGGCATCGTTGTGACCGATTTCGTTACGAATTGGTACAAGATGTTAAAACATATATGTTGGCTTCGGATTACGCTGATTTCGATGTGTTGGTTACACAGGCAAAGGACATTGAGCAGAACCTAGGTTTATTTGTTCGTGTGGGAGGTTCTGGCTTTGGCAAGAGAGCCACGGACTCTAGTCTCGGTGGTGGTCAGTTTAAGAAGCAATGTGATAAGAGGTATCACCTTGATTTGAGGCATAGTAGAAGTAGTACTGAATGAGGATCGCAGGGTCTGGGTACCCATGCTAGAGCAGCACACAATACCTATTTGGTTTGTGGATCGCGTGATCACATGAGGCGAGATTGCCCAGTAACTGTTTTGAAAAATGATCAAAATTTTGAATCTTTAAGAAGCTATTTGCCCAAAGTCTAATACTAGACTTTACTCCTTAATTGACTATTTTTAAAAGGTTTGGGAAGAGTATAAATAGGTTTAGAGAATTAATTTTATAATTAATTTCTTAAGCCAATTTTACGTAACTAACTTGTCTCTAAAAGATTTTCTCTCAAATTCTCTTCCGGCAAACACTCTTCCTTTTTCAAAATTATCAGGTATCTTCTTGATTTCTCTAATCTTTTGATTCAAATGGGTTCTTAATTATTTTCTATCAAAACCTTATTGTTTTAATCTTGTTTTCTCATGTAAACAAATCCAATTAAGGGGAAAGTCAACATTAGAGGTGAGCTTCGTTCTTCTCCTCTAACGAATGGTTTTTTACTGAAATTTCCAAGTCATTGATCCTTTATATGTGTGTTCTAATGAGTTTTAATGGTTTAATTATGGAAAATTGGTTAAATCAAGGTTTAATTGATGAAATTGGTTGATTTTTGGTTTGGATCTATTTTGTTGAGTTCTTGATTGATTCTAATCATGATTTTGATGTTTTATAATGTTAATAAGTTGGTTTTAACAATGGAGTCCCGAAACTAGGTGAATCTCTAATTTTCTAGGTTGTTAGTTATGAGTTTTTGGGAGTTGTGGTTTTTATGAATGTTGGAGGTATAATGATGTTATTAGATTGTTTTTGGATGTTAATTGAAGGTAATTGATGGATTAAATCTTTAGATTTTGGCTGGGTTAAGTTTGAAGGTGTTTGATGTTGATTTCGGTTGTTAGGGAGGGGTTTTTGTTTAGAGCTGATGTGGATTAATGTTACTGAGTCTTTCAATGTATTTAGATGCAATGAATCCTATATTTTTGTGTGGTTAAAATAAGGGAGGTTGATTCTCAAGCTTGTGGCACCGTTTCGGAAGCTTTGTAGGAGTAGCTCGCATCGACGAACAAGGTTTTGTGTAGTCGGTGGGTAAAAACGTGGAATTCAACTTTGAAATGGTTTAAAGGTTATTTTGGGAGTTTAAATTAAGCTTGAAACGCTGGTTTAAACTCGAAAGTAAGTATGACGAGATTTCCCCTCGATCTTGTTTTGGCAAAATTGATTTTATGCAATTGTTTTTGAATTACATGATATCTACTGTTTAAGCATGTTTTAAGTATGTTTTATACTAATTTTGATCATATATTGATGATGGATACATTTGGAGAATAGTTTATCTAAGTATGAGGAATTCTTATTAATTCATTGTTTAATGCATTGGAATGGTTATGAATGTTTCTTATAAAAACAATGAGGTACATGGTTAATAATGAATTATATTGGCAAGTGATGTGGCTTAAAATGTTATTGGATATAGTGTGCCGGCCATAGGATTGATAGTGCACTATAAATAAGTCACCTCGGGTGTTGAGGGGTTTATGTGTATTGAATACTCCATCACGAGTACCCTAATGGTCGAGGGGTTATATAGTACCAAAAATTCCCGTTAGTGGATTATACATATAATCGATGATTGGGTTGTGATGGTATCTGGTTGTGATCGTACCTTAATTCCGGTTGAGATTGTATGAAGTGTTGAGATGACACTTGTTGAATCTGTGTATCCGATGTAATATTTTGTGAAGTGAAAATTGATTTATGATCATGTGAAACCGAAATTGATTTTGATATAACATCTAAACTTAAGGACCAATTTGCAAAACAATAAATTTTTAAGTACTCTTTAAAAGTCTCACTATTGACAAGTATTTTAAACAAAAGACAAGTTCTGAAAATAATAAACTTTTTCTAAGTCTTTTTCCTTTAAGTTTTCAAGCCAAACCATACAAAAATGCCCAGGCGTATCGATACCCTTAGGTGTATCGATACGGGCTTTTGCCACTGAAATTTTAATGGACTTAGCGTACCGATACGATATTACCCCGTATCGATACGATACTCATCTGGGCAACTCTTTCAATGAAACCGTATCGATACGATAAGCTTATCTTTGAAAAATCTTTGCATTTAATTTTTTACCGTTGACTTGTCAGTTGGTTGGTTTCCCAATTTTTAAAAGACCGTTATACCGTACTGATACGCTTGGTATGGATATCGATACGATCTTTAAGAAAACCAAACTTGGGATTCCAGTGAGCAAAGACCGTATCGATACGGCCATCCGTACCGACACGCCCCTTAAAACCGTACCGGTACGCCTTCTATGTGTATCGATAAGCTCTGTTTTCAGTCACAACGGCTCTTTCCTCTTTGATGCAGGTATCGATACGCCCTCTACGAGTACCGATACGGTAGGCTGCAGAGCTACATTTATTGCGGGAAAAATGCTCTCAACGGCTCTATTGATGATCCCAACTACCCAAACGGCTAGAATTCAATGCAAGGGTATAAAAACAAGCTTCAATTGACCAAGCAACAACTATTTAACCTACAAGCAACATCAAAGCATAAAATCCAAACCCTAGTGCCTTTTATAGTCAAATTCTTGTACCCAACTCTTGTGATCTAATTGTAATCTTGTATTGTGAGTTTTGGGGGGTTCAAATTATATTTGGATAAACATTTATCCTTTGAGAGGAATTTTTAGAGTTTACCAAATTCATCTCTTTGTAAAAGTGAGTGGATTAAGCTTTGGGTAGAAAGCTTAATCAATTTGTAAGGTTACCTCCTCATCCAAGAAAAGGGGAAGAATTCAAGTAGTGAATTGGTTGAAAATCCTTAGTGGGAACTAAGGTAGTGGATGTAGAGTTCATTTGGAGAACTTGAACCACTCTAACCACTTGTGTCACTTTTTATTTTTCACTCTTACCTCCTACCAAAATTTTAATTGCCAATCCACCCCCTCTTGGCCATTTGCAATTGTGTGATCAACTCAACAATTGGTATCAGAGCTACACTCATTGGAAGGATTACAACCCTCTTGAGTCGATTCTAGGAGAGTTTGATCAACAACTAGTCAAGCAATGACATCCACCTCCAACTCCAACCTCTACGAGTCCCAATCTACTACCAAGCCACCATTCTTCAATGAGGATAACTACACATATTGAAAGAATAGGATGAGGCTTTTCATCAAGTCTACCAACTACATGGTGTGGGATGTGGTTGAAGAAGGTCCATACATTCCCATGAAGAGATATAGTGAAGCAAGACTTGTCCCAAAGGTGAAAGCAGAAATGACGAAAGATGAACGAAGAAGGATGCAAGTGAATGATAAAGCTCTTCATGTCATCTTTTGTGCACTTGGTCCGGATATCTACTCCAAGGTGTCTTCGATCGAGAATGCCAATGAGGTTTGGGACACCCTCGAGACAACATATGAGGGAACTAGTGATGTCAAGGAAACAAAAATTTGGCTACTCAATCTAAGCTACGAAAATTTCAAGATAGATCCCGATGAGAGTGTTTCCAAGATGTTTGATCGATTCTCGGTCATTGTCAACGGATTGAAGGGTTTCAGTGAGATCATCCCCGAAGACAAGCTAGTGAGGAAATTATTGTACTCTCTTCCGGAATCATGGGATAGCAAGAGAATGGCTATTATTGAAGCTCGAGATTTGAAGACTCCCAAGCTTGATGCTCTTGTTGGATCTCTACTCACCCATGAGATCATGAGAAAGGGAAGAGAAGAAGAAAAGAAAATGGAAGAGAAGAAGGCTGAGAAGAAGGATGTTGAGAAGAAGAAGGTTGGAATCGCTCTTAAAGCTTCATACCATGAAAGCGATTCAAGCGAAGATGAAGATGAGGAGATGGCCATGTTGGCCAAACGGTTCACTCGCTTTATGAAGTCCAATTGTGGGAGAAAGTTCATTAGAAAAAGAGACTTCAAGAGCAAGAGTAAGAAAGAGGATAAGGACCAAATCACTTGCTATGAATGCAAAAAGCCCGACCATATCCGTTCCGAATGTCCTCAATTGAAGAGGAAGAGCTTTGGGAAGAAAAACAAGCTCAAAGCTCAAGTAGCAACTTGGAGTGACGATGAGTCATCCGAGGAGGAGGAGGAAGTGGCCAGTCTTTGTCTCAAGGCCATTGATGATAAACCAAAGGTAAATCCTAACTCATCTAATTTTGATTTTACCTTTGATGAGCTTCAAGATGCTTATGATGAATTGAAAGAGGTTTACGATGAGTTAGTTGGAAAATATAAGGAATCCATTTTGAGAAACAAGAAAAACATTTCCGATTTGAAAAATCAAAATGAAACATTTTCAAAAACTAACTCCGAATTGGAAAAGAAGGTTTTGTTTTTAGTAAATCTTTCAAATGATCTTAAAACAAAAAATCTTGAACTTGAAAACTTCTTTCCGATTTTCAAGATTATCACACAAAGGAAGTGGATAATCTTAAAACATCAATTGTTATTGGGAAAAACCATTTTGAAAAAGGAAACTCTTCTAAATCCCAATATGTAAAAAGAAAACCTTTTATTCCTAAACAAAGAAATTTTCATAAGCAATCTAGAGGTCAAAAGGTTAGAAGTGTTTGGGTTCCTAAGGAACTCATTATTTCTAATAATATGAATGCTATTGCTTCTTGGATTCCTAAGGGAACCAAAATTTTGAAGGCTAACACACATGGACCCAAAATGATTTGGGTACCAAAAATCAAGGCCTAATTTCTTTGTTTGTAGGGGGAGCATTGCTACAAGGCCAAAGCTTCAAGCCAAAACTCATGGTATCTTGATAGTGGATGCTCAAGACATGTGACCGGTGACAAGAGTAGATTCGTGGAACTAAAGCCAAAAAGTGGTGGAGTGGTAACTTTCGGTGACAACTCCAAAGGCCATATTGAAGGAATAGGCTCCATTGGTAATCACTCTTCTATTTTCATTGAAAATGTTTTGTATGTCAACGGTCTTAAACATAATTTATTAAGCATTAGTCAATTATGTGATAAGGGTTTTAATGTTTTATTTGATAAAAGTGGTTGCAAAATTGTGAACATTAAAACAAATCAACTAATGCTCATATGACATAGAATAGGCAATATCTACATGGTGCATTTAGATGACATCCAATCATCTCATACATGCTTAGTTGCACATGATGAACATGACTCATGGCTTTGGCATAGAAAATTAGGACATGCTAGCATGAGTGTCTTAGAGAAATTAATTTCCCTTAATCTAGTTAGAGGTTTACCCAAACTTAAATTTTCTAATGATAAAATTTGTGATGCATGTTCAAAGGGTAAACAACATAAAACTTCATTTAAATCCATTAATGATGTCTCTACTAGTAGATGTTTACAATTGATTCATATGGATCTTTTTGGGCCTATTAGAACAATGAGCTTGGGTGGTAAATCATATGCCTTTGTACTTGTAGATGACTATTCTAGGTTTACTTGGGTTCTATTCTTAAGTACAAAAGATGAGGCTTTATAAAAATTCATCACATTTTCTAAAATAACTCAAAATGATCTTGAACTTAAAATTTCTCACATTAGAAGTGATCATGGAACCGAATTTTAAAATCTAGGTTTTGATGAGTTTTTAAATGAAAATGGGATTATTCGTAATTTTTCCGTACCTCACACTCCTCAACAAAATGGGGTAGTTGAGAGGAAAAATCGAACTTTAGAAGAAATGGCTAGAACCATGATTTGCGAAAATAATTTACCTAAATATTTTTGGGCGGAAGCCACAAATACCGCTTGCTATATTATAAATCAAGTAATGATTAGGCCAATCTTAAAGAAAACACCTTATGAGATTTTAAAATCTAAGAAGCCTAACATTAGCTATTTTCACCCTTTTGGTTGCAAGTGTTTTGTCTTGAATAATGGTAAAGAAAACTTAGGTAAATTTGATGCCAAAAGTGATGAAGTTATTTTCTTAGGGTACTCTTTAAACTCTAAAGCCTATCGTGTATTTAATAAAAGAACTCTAGTAGTTGAAGAGTCTATACATGTTGTTTTCGATGAAAACCTCCTTCCGAGGAAGGAATCTTGTGATGATGATGATGTAGGAATCCTTGATGCCATTGGTGGAGGACAAACGTCAAAGGTGGATGAGATTCCAACTAAAGATGAGGATGCACAAGATCCACCTCTTGAAGCTGTTGAGTGTGTAAAAGTTCTATTATTTACACCCTTTTTAACCCATATTTCTGCTGCATTCAAGCATCATTGCATTGCATTTAGGTTAGTTCACAGTAAAACATCACAAATGGATTAAAGGCACGGATTCTACTAAAAGATGGCCTATTTTGCAGGTAGCTGCCATCGTAGACGGTGAAGGCAGGCGCAGGGCAGAGAAGTAGAAGAGCTGAACTGGACAAGCAGACGACGAGGGAGAAGCTGCCATGGATCTGTCGTGACAGCAAGGTGACAGCAGCCTTATAAAGAGGAAAAGTAAAGTGGACCACGATAGATAGAGAAAAATCTGCTCGTCTGTCGTGTGAAAGCCAAATATTTTTCCAAGCCCCGGATCAAAAGATATGTCAAACCAAAGCTCAAGGAGAGGAATTCCCATGAAACAAGGAGGCGGCTGAAAAGTAGGAATCCTTAGAGATTAAGCATTCATTAGAATCTTACTTTTCATTAAAGTTGTAATCCTTGTTAACTTAGAATACTTGAGCCCAAAGCTTATATAAGGGCATAGATTTAACCTAGGAGGAGAAGACCCCATAACCGATAACCTAAACCCCTCTGCCGTTTACCCGTCGTCGACATGTTCTAAATTCCCCCTAGGGCCACGGGTTGTTTTGTAAAGTAGTTGCAAGGGTTGTTTTGTTTTAGGATTTTCCAAGTTCAATAAAATAAACTTCAAGTTCTCTTATTTTGGTTTTAATATTTTGCAAGAGCATCGGGAGAGCATTGTGAGGTTATCTATTTACTTAGCATCGGGAGAGTTAAGTATACGAAAGAAATAAGAGCGAGTTCTCTAGTTTATAGTTGAACTATCTTGTACCTAGGGATAGGGCAAGGTTAAGTGGCTAAGGAAGAATTCATACACATCGGTGCTCATCCTTTGATTCACGCCGGGAGGTATCGTCAAAGACGTGATCATCGACAGACTTGGACCTAGGGATAGGCCAAGGCAGATCTGGGATTCTTGCCAAACTTGAACGTACTGAGTTGGTGTGTTTGCTGCCGCGACGACCAACGGACAGCTGCCGCGACAGGTGCTGCCAGCGACAGGCGCGACGACAGAACTGGAGTTCCTAAGCAATATAATACCTGCACTACTGAGCAATTCAATACCAGCTCATTCTCTCTCTCTTGATTATTCTACTCTTTTATTTAAGTTTACTTTATTATTCTCGTGACAACTCTCAATTATTTCCTTTACTTCGTGCAGTGAAATTAGGTGAAGCTATTAGCCCAATCCCTGTGGAGACGATATCCGATACTTCGTATCACTTTACTACTTGCGTCGTGTACACTTGCACTACAATTGTGATAGACTCTTTTACACGCAACAAGTTTTTGGCGCCGTTGCCGGGGATTGGCAACATAACTACACCTTTCTTTTATTGCACTTTTCGTTTTTGTTTTTTCTTTTAATTTTTCTTTTTCTATTTTTCGTTAGTACTTTAAACTCTTGCTTTTCACAAGGCTATCTTGTTTATGCACAGATCTAAAAGAGGCGAAGATCCTGAGTATAAATTAGATCCGGAAATCGAACGTTCCTTCAATCTCAAGAAACAACTTCGCCACCTTTTAGACAGAAACGAGTACCTTGAGGAACAGCTAGAGAAGATGGCCCATAATCCGCCCACTGGTGATGGTGTACCGCCTGTCGGCGACCCGCCCGCAGCAGCTGGACGACAGTCATGTCGTGACTACATGCTGAACGATCATGTAGAGCTGGAGACCACGCTGCCGGATATTGAAGTTGATAACTTTGAGCTTAAACCTGTCATGTTTAGTATGATTAACAATGTCGGACAGTTTAGTGGTGCTGTGACAGAAGATGCTAGGGAGCATCTCAAAACGTTCCAGGAGATCTGTGGTTCATTTAGACTGCCAGGAGTTAATCCGGAGATACTGAGGCTTCGGTTATTCCCTCATTCCTTGAGGGACAGAGCTAAAACTTGGTGGAATAAACTAACACCGGGTTCAATCGTAACTTGGGCAGATTTGTCTCGTGAATTCTTATCTCGTTTTAATCCTTCGCATTTATCTGAGCGATTACGTAACGAAATTGCTACTTTTCAACAGGAAGATGACGAGCCAATGCACGAGGCCTGGGACAGATTTACTACTCTTCTTCGAAACTGCCCCATGCATGGATTCCCCGTCTGGAATCAGGTAACTAAGTTCTATAATGCTGCTAACTTACAAACTCGCATTAGAATTGATTCTGCAGCAAATGGACTATTATTGGATAAAGATCCAGACGAGGCATTGCAAGTTTTGAAAAATCTGGCTAAGAATGAGGAGCAGTTTCCGACTGCAAGAAGAGGGGGTAAACGGGTACTTGCTGTCAAGGATTATGAAGCCGACAGCACTATGAAATCACAGGTAGCATTCCTTACTAAAGCAATGAAAAGGTTGTTGAATGATGATGGATTACAAGGATTTGCTGTTGAGGAAGTATGTGACATCTGTGAGGGAAATCATAGTCGGGATGAGTGCCCAATAAATGTAGAAGAGGGAAAATATGTTGGAAATTACAAGCCAAATTACAACTCCAACAATTATAACCCCAATTGGAGGAAGGATCCCAAATTTTCCTGGAGTAATCCTAACAATGCCCTGAATCCGCAAGCACACAATCAGAATCAGGGAGGACCTAGATTGCTGACGCGACAGCAACTGCCGCAGCAACTGCCGCAAAACCTGCCACCGCAGCAGCAACAACAGCCACCACCTGCCACGAGCAGTATATTGGAACAGACTCTGGCCACCTTTATGTCTCAAACCGGTACTTATATTGAGAATATGAATCAGTTTGTTAAGAAGACAGAGAACTTCATGGATAAGACAGAGATGAGAATGACAAATCATGAAGCTACTTTGAAATCTCTGGAGACACAAATGGGTCAAGTTTCTCAACATATTAAGCCGAGGCAGAATGGAGGATTCCCTAGCAATACTGAAAGTGCTAGACCACCCACACATGAGCAATGCAAGGCAATTACTACTAGGAGTGGGAAGAAACTACCAGGGCCGGAAAAAGAAGCTGAAACAGAAAAGGAACCAGCCGTAGATAAACCTGTCGAGGAAGCTGCCATGACAGGTGATAAACAGACTGCTGCCGATGAACCTGTCACGACAGCAGAAGCGACAGCGGAGAAAAATGAAGAACATCATCCTCAGATTCGTATGCAGTGGGAAGGACGTATTGCTGATTACCGTCCCCCACCACCTTTTCCTCAACGGATACAGCAAACTAAACAGGAATCTCAACTTAAAAAGATTTATGATATTTTTAAGCAGGTTCAAATTAATATTCCGCTGTTAGATGCCGTTAGGGAGATGCCTGGTTACGCCAAATTTCTCAAGAATGTCATGTCAAAGAAATATAAATTTGGGGAATTTGAAACGGTAAGGATGGCAGATGGTTGCATGAGTATTCTTCATCGGCAGCCACCCAAGAAAAAGAAGGATCCGGGGAGCTTCATCATACCTTGTGTAATCGGAGACAAATTTGTGGGTAAGGCACTTTGTGATCTTGGTGCTAGTGTGAATTTAATGCCAAAATCTGTTTTTCAAAAATTAGGTATTGGAAAGGCGCGGCCCACGACAGTAACTCTGCAGCTGGCAGACCGCTCTTACGTTCATCCAGAGGGAAAAATTGAAGATATTCTGGTAAGAGTGGATAAGTTTATTTTTCCTGCTGACTTTCTTGTTTTAGATTGTGAGGCAGATGAAAATGCACCAGTCATCCTTGGGCGACCCTTCTTAGCCACGGGAAGATCACTGATTGATGTGGAGAAAGGAGAACTCACTATGCGCGTGAACGATCAAGAGATTAAATTAAATGTTCTCCAAGCGATGAAACATGCTGATGTGGATGAGGAATGCAAGGCTATCATTGAAGTAACCCTTGATCATCCATACATTAGGTCGGGCTGTCATGATATAAACTTTGGTCACTGCTGCGACAACCATTTACAAGCCTGTCACGACAGCAACGAAGACAGCACCGACGACAGCAACTCCTCTGACTCCGAAACATCTGATACTGAAGATCAGGAGGAGGTAAACTGGTTAGACCATCGTCCAGGTAAGTTATTCGAACCTTTGAATTACACTTCGGATAACCATTTAATCCAAAAGCCATCTACTATTGAACCACCTGCCTTAGAACTGAAGCCTCTACCAGGGCAGCTTAAATATGCTTTTCTTGGTTCAAATGATACGTTGCCCGTAATCATCTCTTCTAAGCTGCCGCAGGAACAGGAACGACAGCTAATCGGCATGCTAAGACAGCACAAGAAGGTAATTGGATGGACGATAGCAGACATTCAAGGCATCAGTCTGGCGTTATGCATGCACAAAATCCTCCTGGAGGAAGATCATAAGCCGACTGTTGATGCCCAAAGGCGGCTAAACCATGCGATGAAAGAGGTGGTGCGTAAAGAGATAATTAAGTGGTTAGATGCTAGTATTATTTACGCCATCTCAGACAGCAAATGGGTGAGCCCGGTGCAATGTGTTCCAAAGAAAGGAGGAATGACCGTGATAACCAATGAGAACAATGAGTTAATCCCAACCAGGACTGTGACCGGTTGGAGGGTTTGTATGGAATATCGGAAGCTTAACAAAGCTACCCGAAAGGACCACTTTCCTTTACCCTTTATTGATCAAATGCTTGATAGATTAGCGGGTAAACCTTACTATTGTTTTCTTGATGGTTATTCAGGTTATAACCAAATTGCTATTGCACCAGAGGATCAAGAAAAGACGACCTTCACATGCCCCTACGGAACGTACGCTTTTAGGAGAATGCCATTTGGACTCTGTAATGCACCTGCCACCTTCCAAAGGTACATGATGGCCATATTCTCCGACATGGTAGAGGACTTCTTAGAAATTTTCATGGATGATTTTTCCGTCTTTGGAGACGACTTTGAGAGCTGCCTTGGCAACTTACAAAAGGTACTTGAAAGATGTGAAAAAGCTAATCTTGTTTTGAATTGGGAAAAATGCCACTTTATGGTGGATGAAGGGATAGTCCTTGGCCATAAGATTAGCTGCCGTGGGATAGAAGTCGACAGGGCCAAGATAGAAGTCATTGAGAAGCTGCCGCCGCCAACTACAGTCAAGGGCATAAGGAGTTTTTTAGGGCATGCTGGCTTTTATCGAAGATTTATCGCAAATTTCTCAAAAATCACCAAGCCCCTATGCCATCTCTTAGAGCAGAACCGACCCTTTGACTTTAATGATGAATGTACTGAAGCATTCAAGGTTCTGAAGGAAAAACTAGTGACAGCCCCCATAGTACAGCCACCAGACTGGACACAGCCATTTGAGATTATGTGTGATGCTAGTGACTATGCTGTCGGGGCAGCACTTGGGCAGCGCAGAAATAAGCTATTTCATGTAATATACTACGCCAGCAAGACATTAAATGACGCCCAAGTGAACTACACCACCACAGAAAAGGAGCTATTAGCTGTGGTGTTCTCCATTGACAAGTTTCGTTCTTACATACTTGGGACGAAGGTGATAGTGCACACAGACCATTCTGCCCTGAAATATTTGTTCGCAAAGAAGGATGCAAAGCCTAGATTGATACGGTGGATCTTGCTATTACAAGAATTCGACCTAGAGATCAAGGACAAAAAGGGGACAGAAAATCAGGTGGCAGACCACTTGTCAAGATTGGAGAAGGGACAGAGTCTACCAATTGATGAGACAAACATACTGGAGACCTTCCCAGATGAGCAGCTCTTTGCTGCCGCAATCGCTGCCGCGACAGCCATGGCGGCAGGTAAGTCTTCTGAACTCCCCTGGTATGCTGATTTCGTTAATTTTATAGTTAGCGGAATAATCCCTTCTGATCTTAATTATCAAGCCAGGAAGAGGTTCCGAAATGATGTCAAGCATTATTATTGGGACGAACCTCTTCTTTTCAAACTATGTACAGATCAGGTTATAAGGAGATGCGTACCACAAGAAGAGCAAGAGGACATTCTCCATCACTGCCATGCTTCACAATATGGAGGTCACTTAGGAGGCATCAAAACTGCTGCCAAGGTGCTGCAGTCAGGGTTCTACTGGCTGACACTGTATAAAGATGCATAGGACTTTTACAAGAACTGTGACAGGTGCCAGCGGACAGGTAACATCTCGAGGAGAAACGAGATGCCGCTGCAGAACATTCTAGAGGTCGAGATCTTCGACGTTTGGGGGATTGATTTTATGGGACCTTTTCCATCTTCATGTGGAAATTTATACATCCTTCTAGCAGTGGATTATGTCTCTAAGTGGGTTGAAGCTATCGCCACACAAAAGAATGATGCCAAGACGGTCCAAAAGTTTTTACACAAAAACATTTTTTCGAGGTTTGGCATCCCTAAGGCAATCATCAGTGATGAAGGGAGACATTTTGATAATAGGGTTATTGCTGCCGCCTTGAAGAAATATGGTGTCAAGCACAGGATTGCGACAGCATACCACCCACAGACCAATGGACAGGCTGAGATATCCAATAGGGAAGTGAAGAACATTCTTGAGAAGATGGTTAAGCCAACTAGGAAAGATTGGTCTTTACTTCTGAACGATGCATTATGGGCATATAGAACAGCTTTTAAGACTCCATTGGGCATGTCTCCATATCGATTGATTTATGGGAAAACCTGTCACTTGCTTGTCGAGATCGAGCACAAAGCATATTGGGCAATCAAGGCAGTGAATATGGACTTGGACAAAGCATGCCAGAAAATGATGTTAGATCTGAACGAGCTTGAAGAAATACGGACAATGGCCTATGACAATGCAAGAATCTACAAGGAGAAAACAAAGAAGTGGCATGACAAGAAGTTGCTGCCACGACAGTTCTGCCCAGGGCAGCTTGTGTTGTTGTTCAATTCTAGGTTGAAACTCTTCCCAGGGAAGCTTAAATCTAGATGGTCAGGCCCATTCCAAGTGGTACAAGTTTTTCCCCATGGTGCCATTACAATTCAATCATTAAAAGACGGGCACCAATTCAAAGTCAATGGACAGCGCCTCAAGCATTATCAAGGGACTGAAGCCCCAGGAATACAGGAAGTGGTTACTTTGGGAGATGCCCCACAAGGCATCCCTAATTTAACCTAAATTTTATTTTTATTATTTATTTTTATTATTTTATTATATATTAGGTAAGTAGGTTTATTTTATTTGAATAATGTTTTTCTATTTTTCTGTCTTTAGGAAATAAAGGAGTCAAGAAGAAAAGGAGAAGTGAACCAAGCCCACCATCCATCCATCAGCCCAACAGAGCCCATTTATTGAAGCCTGTCGTTTCGGCTGCCGCCGCAGACGGATAAGACAGGCTGACACGGCAGACGTAGAAGCGTGTGACAGACGCGTAGCAGACGCATAAATACGTGTCAGACGCGTCAGACACGCTAAATCCCAACAGTCGCTCCGTTATTCACGCCTGCCGTTACAGCATTAAACGGGCAGCACATCGACCGCTATAAAACCCCATTTCCATTTTCATTTTTCTCACTTCTGCTTATTCTTCCTTGCTTTCTCCTCTAGTTTTTATTTGCTTTCTGTATTTCTACAACCCTTGCAACTAATATGTCTACTAGACAGACCCGCCGCAGTGCTGCCTCAGCCTCCTCATCCGCAGCAGCATCACCGTTCGCCAACAAGGAGTTATGGGAAGAGAGGGGCTTCGTCTACATCCGCAAAGCACCAAACATGGGGCTCCGACCATTCATTGCAAGGGCCATACGAGCTCAACTATGGGAGCAATTCGCAGAACAGCCAGCAGAACTAAACGACACCCTGGTTAGAGAATTCTACGCTGCCATTGACAGCAGAACAGCAACATCTGTCACCATCCGAGGAGTGGAGGTGCCATTCACAGCTGACAGCATCAACCACATGTTTGGCCTCTTCTTTGGCCCCGATGATGATGCCCACCAGAAATTTCTCGACACCCTCGATGCTGCCGCCTATGATGCTGTCATGGCGGAGGTGACAGAGGAAGGAACAACATGGACAACCAACAAAAAGAACCCCCACTCCGTCAAAAGGGGCAGCTGCTCCCAGAAGCTAAACTTTGGAACGCTTTCATCAAAAAGCGTATCATGCCGTCCTCCCATCACACGACGGTGAACCAGCAGCGGCTCGCCCTCATCCATTCCATCATGCACGACAGGCCTATCAACGTGGGCCGATATATGAGGGAAAGCATTTTGGATTGTGCCCATCGAATAGACTCTCGCCTCTGCCTGCCGTTCACGATAACTTCTCTCTGCCGCTGTGCTGCTATCCCCGAGGTATCCACCGACAAATTAGTCAATGGTCGTGGCTGGACTGACAACAACATCTCAAGCCTCATAGAGGTCATAGCTGCAACACCCATTCACTCCTTCAACCCAGCTGCCTCCCCTACAGACT
The DNA here is from genome assembly GCA_030270665.1 of Hibiscus trionum. Taxonomy (NCBI): domain Eukaryota; kingdom Viridiplantae; phylum Streptophyta; class Magnoliopsida; order Malvales; family Malvaceae; genus Hibiscus; species Hibiscus trionum. Next base: position 11,513,134 of record BSYR01000013.1, on the reverse strand, counting down.
CAGATGAGGAGCCTGCCACAGAACCTGCCGCCGCCACCGCCCCGACAGACCATTCTGCCCACATCCTTGCTGCAATCCAACGGGTAGAAGAGCGACAAATGGGAATGATGACCTTCATCCGGGATTTCACCAACGCAACGGTAAATTTCATTACCGACACTTTACATTATACGGATGTCATCTTCCCCACCTTCCCTGCCCATTATTTTCACATCCCCTCCCCTACACCTACACCACCTGTCTCCCCCCATACACATTCTGCTGCTTCCACCCCTTCACCTGCCCGGACGGCAGCTGCGAATCCTCCGGCCGACAGCCCTGCACGTGGAACGAAGCGGCCAGCCACAGCCGTCAGTGAAGAAGAACCTCTGATTAGGAGGAATTTGGAGAGGGAGTTTACGCTTGTCAAGCGACAGAAGCACGTGGCAGACAGGAAGCTGATGCCCAAGGCTAGCACCTCCACAGCTGCACGTGGGACAGTGGCAGCAGTTTAGACGTCCAGCCTCCACCGCAGCCCAGACGCCGCCATCAGATCCGTGTCAGCAGCAGCAGCGAGGACAGCGACTGAAAATTTAAGTCTTTTATTTTTCTTTTCCTGCGGCCTGCTCTATTTTATTTTGTGATGTACCTGCCTCTATCTTTTCTGTCATTTTGCATTGGGGGCAATGCAACCCTCGAGTTTGGGGGTGGCAACCCTCCATCATTAATGGAGTCTTAGTACATCTTTTCATTAACTTGTTGTGTCTTTTATTTATTTAATTTCTCTCTAAAAAAAATCAGAAAAAAATTAAACTGTTGGCTTAAAACTGTGAAGTTAACTTACCTGTCATGACAGCTCTGTCGTGGCAGCATCTTTAGGACAGTTTAAGGAGAAGTTTAGAGCCTTTCTATAGTTCTGAAAACTTAAACACCATTGTGACTGTTATACTGCTTAGATTTCTTTTAGCCAAACTAGAATAGGAAAGCTTAGCACTTGAATAGCCCCTAGAGGTGCCTAACACTGGCTCTAGGAAAGAATTTTAGCAAAATAGCCCTAGAGGTGCCCGAAACCGGCTCTAGGAAGTTAGCTAGAGGTGCCCGAAACCGGCTCTAGTGAAACTTTAGCTTGAAAAATAAAAAGCAAGTCAAAACAGAATATCAAAGAAGCATGAAAATGTGCCTTCAAAAAGATAAACTTTGGCATAAAAATTCAAGTTAAGAGTTGAATATTCTAGTGAAACTAAGAGAGTCTTAGCATATAACTGTTCACAAGCATGCACACACTGCACGAGGACTATAGGGAGATTCCGGACAGATCCTAACCTTTCCGACAGGTTGCTGCCGCTATAGAGAATGAGCGACGGGTAAGGGACAGTTCACTGTTTGAAGGCCAACACAAAAGTTTTTCTTGTTTTCATTTTTCTTTTAGGTTCAATTGCTTGAGGGCAAGCAAAAACTTGAGTTTGGGGGTGTGTTGAGTGTGTAAAAGTTCTATTATTTACACCCTTTTTAACCCATATTTCTGCTGCATTCAAGCATCATTGCATTGCATTTAGGTTAGTTCACAGTAAAACATCACAAATGGATTAAAGGCACGGATTCTACTAAAAGATGGCTTATTTTGCAGGTAGCTACCAGCGTAGACGGTGAAGGCAGGCGCAGGGCAGAGAAGTAGAAGAGCTGAACTGGACAAGCAGACGACGAGGGAGAAGCTGCCATGGATCTGTCGTGACAGCAAGGTGACAGCAGCCTTATGAAGAGGAAAAGTAAAGTGGACCACGATAGATAGAGAAAAATCTGCTCGTCTATCGTGTGAAAGCCAAATATTTTTCCAAGCCCCGGATCAAAAGATATGTCAAGCCAAAGCTCAAGGAGAGGAATTCCCATAAAACAAGGAGGCGGCTGAAAAGTAGGAATCCTTAGAGATTAAGCATTCATTAGAATCTTACTTTTCATTACAGTTGTAATCCTTGTTAACTTAGAATACTTGAGCCCAAAGCTTATATAAGGGCATAGATTTAACCTAGGAGGAGAAGACCCCATAACCGATAACCTAAACCCCTCTGCCGTTTACCCGTCGTCGACATGTTCTAAATTCCCCCTAGGGCCACGGGTTGTTTTGTAAAGTAGTTGCAAGGGTTGTTTTGTTTTAGGATTTTCCAAGTTCAATAAAATAAACTTCAAGTTCTCTTATTTTGGTTTTAATATATTGCAAGAGCATCGGGAGAGCATTGTGAGGTTATCTATTTACTTAGCATCGGGAGAGTTAAGTATACGAAAGAAATAAGAGCGAGTTCTCTAGTTTATAGTTGAACTATCTTGTGCCTAGGGATAGGGCAAGGTTAAGTAGCTAAGGAAGAATTCATACACATCGGTGCTCATCCTTCGATTCACGCTGGGAGGTATCGTCAAAGACGTGATCATCGACAGACTTGGACCTAGGGATAGGCCAAGGCAGATCTGGGATTCTTGCCAAACTTGAACGTACTGAGTTGGTGTGTTTGCTACCGCGACGACCAACGGACAGCTGCCGCGACGACCAACGGACAGCTGCCGCGACAGGTGCTGCCAGCGACAGGCGCGACGACAGAACTGGAGTTCCTAAGCAATATAATACCTGCACTACTGAGCAATTCAATACTAGCCCATTCTCTCTCTCTCTTGATTATTCTACTCTTTTATTTAAGTTTACTTTATTATTCTCGTGACAACTCTCAATTATTTCCTTTACTTCGTGCAGTGAAATTAGGTGAAGCTATTAGCCCAATCCCTGTGGAGACGATATCCGATACTTTGTATCACTTTACTACTTGCGTCGTGTACACTTGCACTACAATTGCGATAGACTCTTTTACACGCAACAGAAGCCTTGAAGGACTTGGCTCTTGAGGAAAATGAGGTATCTTACCTAAGGGAGTTCAACTATGTCAAAGGTGGTGAAATCTTGGGTGATCCATCCAAGGGGGTAACTACTAGATCCTCTCTCAAATTAATGAACCATGTTGCATTTCTTTCATGCATTGAGCCTAAAAATATTAAAGAAGCTTTAAAAGATGATTTTTGGATTTTGGCCATGCAAGAAGAATTAAATCAATTTGAGAGAAGTAAAGTTTGGACATTAGTTGAAAGACCTAGTAATCAATCTACTATAGGAACTAAATGGGTGTTTAGGAATAAATTAGATGAAAGTGGTAATATAGTGAGAAACAAGGCTAGACTTGTTGCTCAAGGCTATACCCAAGAAGAGGGAATTGATTTTGATGAGACATATGCACTCGTAGCTAGGATGGAAGCCATTAGGATGCTTTTAGCATTTGCATGTTATAATGATTTCAAGCTTTTTCAAATGGATGTGAAAAGTGTCTTTTTAAACAGTTTTATAAATGAAGATGTGTATGTTGAACAACCACCAGGTTTTGAAGATTCAAAATTTCCAAACCATGTGTTCAAACTAACAAAAGCTCTTTATGGTTTAAAACAAGCTTCTAGAGCTTGGTATGAGAGACTTTCAAATTTTTTAATTGAAAAGGGTTTTGAAAAAGGTAAGGTGGACACTACACTCTTCATAAAAAGATATAACAATGACATCTTAGTAGTACAAATCTATGTTGATGATATCAGTTTTGGTTCTACTAACGAATGTTATTACAAAGAATTTTCTAAGCTAATGCAAGGTGAGTTCGAGATGAGCATGATGGGGGAGCTCTCATTCTTTTTGGGACTCCAAATCAAGCAAAGAAAAGATGACACCTTCATAAATCAAGCTAAGTACGTGAACGATATGCTCAAAAAGTTCGGCTTGGAGAATGAAAAACCTCAAGCCACACCTATGAGCTCTTCTATAAAGCTTGACAAAGATGAAGGAGGTAAGTGTATTGATTCTAAGCTTTATAGATCCATGATAGGTTCTTTGCTTTACCTTACCGCAAGTAGACCGAATATCATATTTAGTGTTTGCTTGTGTGCTAGGTTTCAAGCTAGTCCTAGAGAATCACACTTAGTTGCCATTAAGAGAATTTTTAGATACCTTGGAGACACACCTAACTTAGGCCTTTGGTATCCTAAAGATTCCTCCTTTAGCCTCCATGCTTATTCGGATGCGGATTATGGGGGGTGTAAGATAGATAGGAAAAGTACTTCCGGGACATGTCAATTCTTAGGTAGTATGCTCGTATCTTGATTCTCTAAGAAACAAATAGCGTAGCCTTGTCTACCACCGAAGCGAAGTACATATCCTTAGGGAGTTGTTGTTCTCAAGTCCTTTGGATGAAGCAACAACTCTTAGATTATGGTGTTGAAATATAAACCATACCCCTTAGGTGTGACAACACTAGTGCTATTTGTCTCACTAAGAATCTCATCCAACACTCTAGAACTAAACACATAGAAATTAGACATCATTCCATTAGAGATCATATGTTGAAAAATGATGTTGTTATAGAGTATGTTGACACCTTGAACCAATTAGCGGATATATTCACAAAGCCTTTAGATAAAGAGCGCTTTTGGACCCTTAGGAGAGAGTTAGGTTTAACTAGCCTTTTTTTACCCCTTCTTGGTCCCAAAATGTTAAAAATTTGCTTGAAATTGTTTGTGATTCATGCTTGTGTTAATTTTGTTCTTTTTGCTTCTATGCATGTTTATAGGGGGAGTATGCATTAAGTTTAGCCATTAAAACTTGTTTATAGGACATTTACATGCATTTAGGGACGTTTCAAGTTGGATTTTTGCACTTAAATATGTCAAAAATGCCTTATCTGGTAAAGGCGTATCGATACGGCTGAAGCGTATCGATACGAGTTCGTAACTGGGAAAACTTTGAAGCTGAATGAGTATCGATATGACCCCTCGTATCGATATGGTTTAAGTCAAGGGAGTAAGTCAAGGTCAAGTCGTACCGATACGGTCCCGCGTATCGATACGGTAGTAACGACGAATAAAAAATTAGGGTTAAAGGGTATTGATACGCTATACAAGCGTATCGATACGGCCTCGACAGAGAGGCTATTTAGAGCTGCATCTTTCAAAAGACTTTAAAATCAAAAACCCCTCTTTTCTCTCCAAAACCCTAGATGCAATACCCTATAAAAAACCCCCTCAATCCTTCAATTTTTTCCATCCAACTTAAAAATTCTTTGAGGGTTTTTAATCTCCACATCAAAGCTAAGCTTTGTCAACAAATATTGTGCATTCACATCAACACATTCATCCAATCTAAAGTTCAAGGTATAAAACTCTTCTTTTTTATTTTCTTTGATTTTCGTTTGATTTTTATAATTGTTTCAACTTAATTTTTGTACAAAACATAGTTTTATATTATGTGTTTCAACTTTTTATCAAATTTTTTCAAAAATCAATTTTTTTTAATTCGAATATATTTTCTATTCGTATTTTTTCTTTAATTTTTTTATTTTGTATATATCTTTTTCAAATTAAATTTATTTTCAATTACCTTGAATTATTAGAATTTATTGGTTTGAAAAGGATGTTAATTGCATACATATTTGAATTATTTTGATGTGTTTTTAGGGTTCTGGCACCATCGAAAAAGAGATCTAAGCGTTATCTTGCTACTTCCGATCCTAGTGAGGATGCCGAGGGTAACCCTAAACCTAATCTCCATTATATTATCCAATTAAGTTTTCCCGATGATGCCGATATGACTCAGTACAAACTATTTCAAGGCATGACCCTTAGGGAAGAACGTGTTGTGTCTGTCCCATTTTTAAGTTCTGCCCGTTTTAAATTCCAATACCTCCCTTTAATTAAGCAATGGAAATTTCTAACTTTTTTGAGCATTCCTCCTATTCTATATAGGAATTTAGTCATCGTATTCTTTTCCAATGCTTTATGTGTTCATGATGAAGCTAGAGAGAATGTCATTGCTATTGAATCTTCTGTTATGGGCAAAACCTTTACAATTGATCAAAAAGTTTTATGTACTGTTTTTGGTTTTGAAAACCTTGGTATTGATGATGAGAGGTCCTTAGGTACAAGTCCTTTAGGCTCAGTCAAAGTCTTAAATGCTCATGAACGTATCCTTCATCTTCTTGTCTCTTGGTTTTTTCGTCCATCGGGAGGGAAATTTTCTACTATTCGTCAAGTCGATGATTTTTGGCTTAGGTGCTTTAGGGAAGTTCAACGTCCAAACCTTTGTCAAATTATGTTTGCCGACCTTGTCTATCTAGTTCAACACCGTCACACCAAACAAGTCACATCTTTTTACTACTCTGCGGCTTTGAGTTATCTTTTCCATTCCCTTGAAATTGATTGTTCCCATGACTATCCCGAACCCCTTGGCCTACCCATAGATGAGCGTTCTCTAGCTCGTGCCGGTTTCTCTTATGTTGATAATGAATGGGTTCGTAACCCTCAAGCTCCTCCACAAGATGCTTCGGTCGATGCTTCTCGTGCTTCTTCGAGCTCTCACCGTGCTCCGATTGATTCCTCTTCCATGGGCACTCTAATGACATTCCTCAATGAGAAGTTCACTTCCATGGAAGCCGAGTTTACCGCTATGGACACTAGATTCACCTCCTTGGAAGATCGCGTCAAAGGTATGGAGAAGAAAATGGAAACCATGGCTTCTCGCCAAAACTCCATGGATATCTCTCTTACCGCCTTCCATGGTGCTTGGCTTAACCAAAACCGAAGGAATCAACCCACTCAAGATGATGAAGATGAAGAGGACGAGGACGATGATGATGATGAGGTGGACGAGTAGTTTTTGCATATCATCTTATGGCATTTAGTCTTTTCTTTTCTGTTATTACACTTTGGCTTTAGGATATAAATTTATGCATATTATCTATGTCTTAGGATTTAAGTTTGGATTATTATGTTTGCTTTGAAGTTTATGCATTTGACCTATTATGTTTGCTTTCAATTTAATGAATTAATTGTTGTTATTATCCTTGTGTTTATATTTGATCTAACAAAAAGGGGGAGAAAGATTATAGAGTCAATTTTTTATTTTTGAAAATCTATCTTAAATTAAGGGGAGAAAGCTTTTCAAAAGTTTCAAAAACTTAAAAATTTATTTGTGGTTTTGTTATATCAAAAAGGGGGGAGATTGTGAAATCGAAATTGATTTTGATATAACATCTAAACTTAAGGACCAATTTGCAAAACAATAAATTTTTAAGTACTCTTTAAAAGTCTCACTATTGACAAGTATTTTAAACAAAAGACAAGTTCTGAAAATAATAAACTTTTTCTAAGTCTTTTTCCTTTAAGTTTTCAAGCCAAACCATACAAAAACGCCTAGGCGTATCGATACCCTTAGGCGTATCGATACGAGCTTTTGCCACTGGAATTTTAATGGACTTAGCGTACCGATACGGTATTACCCCGTATTGATACGATATTCATATGGGCAATTTTTTCAATGAAACCGTACCGATACGCTTTGCAACCGTATCGATACGATAAGCTTATCTTTGAAAAATCTTTGCATTTAATTTTTGACCGTTGACTTGTCAGTTGGTTGGTTTCCCAATTTTTAAAAGACCGTTATACCGTATCGATACGCTTGGTATGTGTATCGATACGATCTTTAAGAAAACCAAACTTGGGATTCTAGTGAGCAAAGACCGTATCGATACGGCCATCCGTACCGATATACCCATTAAAATCGTACCGGTACGCCTTCTATGCGTATCGATACGCTCTATTTTCAATCACAACAGCTCTTTCCTCTTTGATGTAGGTATCGGTACGCCCTCTACGAGTACCGATACGATAGGCTGCAGAGCTACATTTATTGCGGGAAAAATGCTCTCAACGGCTCTATTGATGATCCCAACTACCCAAACGGCTAGAATTCAATGCAAGGGTATAAAAACAAGCTTCAATTGACCAAGCAACAACTATTTAACCTACAAGCAACATCAAAGCATAAAATCCAAACCCTAGTGCCTTTCATAGTCAAATTCTTGTACCCAACTCTTGTGATCTTATTGTAATCTTGTATTGTGAGTTTGGGGAGTTTCAAATTGTATTTGGGTAAACATTTATCCTTTGGGAGGCATTTTTAGAGTTTACCAAATTCATCTCTTTGTAAAAGTGAGTGGATTAAGCTTTAGGTAGAAAGCTTAATCAATTTGTAAGGTTACCTCATCATCCAAGAAAAGGGGAAGAATTCAAGTAGTGAATTGGTTGAAAATCCTTAGTGGGAACTAAGGTAGTGGATGTAGAGTTCATTTGGAGAACTTGAACCACTCTAACCACTTGTGTCACTTTTTATTTTTCACTCATACCTCCTGCCAAAATTTTAATTGCCAATTCGCCCCCTCTTGGCCATTTGCAATTGTGTGATCAACTCAACAGATCACTTGAAAGCCAATATAATTGATAATGAATCATGTTGATGGATTATGTATATTATACATGTTTACTCTTTAAGCCTTGCATATGGGTTGTTATGCATGAGAAATCTTAAATTGAGGGAATGCAAATGGAATTTTGCGGTGGATTCATGATACATGTTGCATATGGTTTAGTATACTTATTTTTGAAAATGTTAAGTACATGGTTTTATAAGGCATGATGTCTTGAAAGATTATTAAAATGAGATTTTCAAGTGGTTTGGTAAACAGTTTTAAATGGTTTGCTGGTGTTTTGTTTTTGAGCACTCCTCACTTAGTTTTGTGTGCCTACGCTCTTTTGTCCATCAATATAGAGAATTAAAGGTTAGAGGCAGTAAGCAAGTTAAGGGAATTCAAGGACTTAGCAGTTTGAAAGTATGGTTTTGAACTAGACTAGTAGTAATAAAGGCAATATGGTTCATTGTTGTTTGGGAGGGTTATTTGTTGAACTCTCGTTTCGTACAAATTTATATTGTTGTTGTGGAATTGTATGAGGCTTTATATGTTCGATTTTGACGTGGATTTATGTTTCATGCTTTGGATGGATTAGTTTTTAGGAAGCATGCCTCTAGATCTATGATTTAAGTATGCTGCAACGTTTTGATCACGTTTCTTTAATATTCTGGCATTTTTTATCTTTAGTTTAGAGGTTTACATGTTTATGGCTTGTTAAAGCATGCTTGGAACCATGATTGTTTGAAAAAACCAGCACAATTGAACATTACAAGTTTGGGCGTATCGATACACGTGAAGGTGTATCGATACGAGTAAGTGTATTTTGGATGGGTGTATCGATACACGAGAAGGTGTTTCAATACGAGTAAGTGTATTTCGGCAGGGTGTAACGATACGTGGGAATGTGTATTGGTACGATTTTGGGCTACTAGAATCTAAAATTTTGAGATTGTAAAAATGTACTGATACACTTGCTCGTGTACCGATACGGGCTGCTGTTATTTTAGTTAATGTGTTCTTATAAGTTTCTGATTCTTTCATTTTAGTCCTTGGTTTTTATTAATGCAATTGAGTGGGTTTGGATGATCATTTTGAGCTGAAATTTGGTATGTAAACATGTAACCTGACTAATTGAGTATTGGTAACTTCAAACCTAATTAAGTTTTTGTAATTTCCAGATTTTCAATTTGGTCCTTAATCTATAACTATGCGCAATTGGATGTCTTTTTTATGCCTGGTTTAGTTGATATTTCACTCGTAGCCAGCATGCACACCTTAGGTTATAACATTGCATCTAGATAAGATAAAAAGAAAAAAATAGCGTAATTTGAGTTATCTATTTACGAGTTTGTTTTAACAAACTCAATGTAGCTCGCCTGGTTCGGTCTAGCGTCTATACTTGGTTAAGGGGGTTACAAAGTCTACATCTACTACCTTAGCTCCCCACTAAGAATTTTCCATAAATTCACTAATTTGTCTTTTTTTTCAAGGATCAAAAGTAACCTTTACAAACCTCAAACCTTATACCCCAAAGCTTTGAGCAACTCTCTTCTTAAGAGGAAATACAAATAAGCAAACTATAGAAAATCTCACCAGACTAATTTGTTTGCACACTTAAGCTCACACCTAAAATTCAAAGCAAAAAGAATGACAATTTGGCTCAACAAATGTTTTCTACAAAGAATATGACAAAAATAAGCACAAAACATTTTCTCTATACAAAGAATGTTGGTAATTGATTTCTTGTTCTTCCATTACTGCTTGAAGATCCCTTTTAAGTCCTCTTATGAGTTATTCTCTGTTACTAGCCGCTGATGGTTGATTAGAGTTGTTGAGGAAATTAATTTTCAACATTAAATGCTCTTCTGATGCAGTGGGTACCGGTACTCGGGTCTGAGTATCGGTACTTGCCTAAAACAGAAAGAGCCGTTAGACACATTAAGAAGGGTGTATTGTTACTCGACACAAGGGTATCGGCACTCGCCCTTGCGTACCGGTATGAATGTCTCCGTATCGGTACGGAAAGATGCTACTGGAATTTTTTCCAAAATAGAACGTATCGGTAGTGGTCATGATCGTACAGATACGAGCCACTTTGTATCGATACCTGAGATAGGGTATCGGTACCGAAGGCCTGCTTTTGAGTTTTAAAACTCTTTGAAAATATTTGTTCAAGTCAAAAACTCTTCAAAAACATTTCAAACATATTTTTTTAAGTTATTTAGACTTTGAATGATTTTGCAATATTTTAATTAAGTCTAAAAATACTTTTCAATTTGTTATATCAAAATCTTTATCTCAACAGGTGGTTAGGGGAAATGGGTGTTAGCCTCCAGCGACGATAACGACGACAATTCGGGGGGTTTTGTGATTTTGAGTTTTAGGGATTTAGGCCACTTTTGGACATTTTGAAATTTTGAGTTTTTTTTAAAGTTATTTTGAGTTTTTTTTTCTTTTTTAAAATTAAATAAACTTGACATGGGTCACATTCTTAAATAGGTAACGATTTTTTAATGTGGAACACTTAAAATTATAACGGTTGAAACTTTAAGCACCTACCTAATGTTAAAAAGAGACCATTTAGATAATTTTTGTATTAACTTTTTTTTCTTTTTGTATTTACAGTTGTAGAGATTTTTATTGGTAAAAAACTTTAGAATTTTTTTTAACAAAAAAATGGAAACATAGATGAAATAAAATGGCAGATCTGTTTGATTTGGTTCCTCTGTGTGTTAAGCGTTGCATTTTCGTCAAGATTCTTTTCTTTCATTCTCTCTCTTCACAAGTTTTCATTTTTATTGTTCAGAGACAGAGAGAGAGAGGCCCCATTTGTTGGCGAAATTGGTTCTCTCTTTCTTTCATCTCTCTCCCTCTACGGAAAGAATCAACCAATGAGTGACACGGTCAACTAGTTACTTTAGCATTTTTTATTTCTTCATTATAATAATTGACATTATATTTCGAGCTGTCTTCCCATTTCTATATTTGGTTGTCTACCTCCCTCTCTTTCCATCTCTCTCTAAGTTGTGTTTTTCTTCATTTCATTCTATAATGTGGGTGGTGTCGTTCCTTGTATTGGGTGCTTGAGAGAGAGAGAGAGAGGCGGGAAGTTAAAGTTTGGGTTATGAGGTTTGAAGAGAGATCGCTATATTGAAGTGGGTTTTGAAGCTTTGAGCTGTGTGTTGTTGGTATTGGATGGTCAATGGATACCAAAGGAAGACTTGTTGCTGGTTCTCACAACAGGAATGAGTTTGTTCTCATCAATGCTGATGAGATTGCAAGAGTAAGTGCCTTCAAGGCTTTTCCTTACCGGTTATATAGTTTGTGAAGGAATTTGGAGGACTAAAACCTTGTCAATGTGTTCCTTTTTTACCCCAACTAAACCGAATTTCATTAACCACCCCTTTTACCCCAATTTACTAAATACTTTGTAGATCTCAGAGCTGCTAGATGCATCCGGGGTCATTTTAGCTATTACAAAAGCACCATTACTGATCTGTTGGCCGTTGAGTTGATAACTAATAACCATGACTTGCAGGTGACATCTGTTAAAGAACTAAGTGGGCAGATTTGCCAGATCTGTGGAGATGAGATAGAGATTTCAATTGATGGGGAACCATTTGTTGCCTGCAATGAGTGTGCATTCCCAGTATGCAGACCTTGCTATGAATATGAAAGAAGAGAGGGGAATCAAGCATGCCCTCAGTGCAAAACCAGATACAAGCGCATTAAAGGTTGCCCTTGATAAGTTGAGTTTTTAGTAAAAACTGAAAATCCCTTGCCCTTACTGGTAATAGTTTTACCTAACACTGTGACCTATTCCAGGTTGCCCTCGTGTGGATGGGGATGAGGAAGAGGATGGTGCTGATGATTTGGAGAATGAGTTTGATATCGCTAGCCAAGATAGGAGAGATTCTCGTCATATTGCTGCCGCCATGCTCTCTGCCCGACTCAATATCGGTCGTGTATCCCAACCTCATGTTTTGGGGATAAGCACCCCAGCAGAGTTTGATGCTGCTTCTGTTGCTACAGAGATCCCTCTTTTGACATATGGCGAAGAGGTGAATTTTTTGGTAGTCAAGTTTTGTTCTTTTAAGTATGTATTTCATTGGTGACTGACATTTCTAATTTATTATTATAATGAAGGATACTGGTATTTCCTCTGATAAGCATGCTCTCATCATTCCTCCCTTTATGAGTCGTGGAAAACGTGTCCATCCAGTGCCAATTCCTGATCCTTCAATGACTTGTAAGTTACTCAATTTGTTGGTAGCAATGATAATAACTTGCAATTTAACTTCAAATGATTCATTGCAAAATTCTGAACTTGTTAGTTGTTATCAAATTATTTGTCACAATTAGTTTTGTTGCCGATATCACAGTGCCACCCAGACCCATGGATCCTAAGAAAGATTTGGGAAATTATGGGTATGGAACTGTTGCATGGAAGGAAAGAATGGAGGATTGGAAGAAAAAACAGAATGAGAAACTCCAGGTTGTGAAGCATGAAGGACATAAGGGAGATGAGTTTGAGGATCCTGATTTTCCAGTGTAGGTCCATTTTACCACTCCAAATTTCATAACGGTTGCTTCTGAGCATGTTAAGTCATAGAAGCTCGTTCCTGCAATTTTTTTACTAGATTGCTTTTTTCCTTTTTGGGTTAAAAGAACATAGAAATTGTCAATTGATTCATAAGAAGACATGCCTTCTTCAGCTAAGCCTAAGTTGCTAATCATCAATGGTATTCTCCATTGATTGTATAAGCATAATTGTTGTTTTTCGCTAGTTCTGAATGAACCATTTTCCGTAGGCTTCTTTTCTCGTGGGAAATATCAATCTTTTATCTGATTGCATTATCTACTTTGTGGTGGCTCCAGAATTTGTATCCTCCTTACATATATGTTACTTTCACATTGTGAGCAAATGCATGCATCATTCTTTTGTTTTGGAAAAGTTATGCAAACTTGCATTTGAGTTCTCTGCATCAAACACGATTGTAATCCATATCAGTTTCAGTTTCCAAATATACTCTAGGCTAAAAGTAACTATATTTGCTCATGCCGACCTTTTTGCATTCATCAATTATTTTAACTGAAAAAGTAAAACTTGTGTTATTATAGGATGGATGAAGGCAGGCAGCCGCTTTCAAGGAAACTACCAATCCCATCCAGCAAGATAAACCCATACAGATTAATTATCCTATTCCGGCTTGTGATCTTGGCATTGTTTTTCCACTATAGAATTCTGCATCCTGTGAATGATGCTTTTGTTCTGTGGCTTCTTTCAGTCATCTGTGAAATATGGTTTGCTGTTTCATGGATATTAGATCAGTTCCCGAAATGGAACCCAATTGAACGGGAAACATACCTTGATCGTTTATCATTGAGGTGACTTTATCTTTCTTTCTCCTCTCCCCTTCTGCACTCTTTCTCTTTGCATCTCAATCCATCTTTATTCTGTTCTGACAACAAAATTGTGTGCATTGTCAGAGAGAGAATTATGTTTTAGTTATTATTTTTATATTTATATTATAGTTTTTCTTTTCCTTTCCCCCCCTCAGATATGAGAAAGAAGGGAAGACATCTGAGCTAGCTTCTGTAGACGTATTTGTGAGTACAGTTGATCCCTTGAAAGAGCCACCGCTTATCACTGCAAATACGGTTCTTTCTATACTCGCTGTAGACTATCCAGTTGATAAAGTAGCTTGCTATGTCTCTGATGATGGTGCTGCCATGCTCACATTTGAGGCTCTGTCTGAGACATCTGAATTCGCAAGAAAGTGGGTACCATTTTGTAAGAAGTTCAGCATTGAACCCCGGGCTCCAGAGTGGTATTTTGCCCAGAAAGTTGACTATTTGAGAGATAAAGTCGATCCCACATTTGTTAGGGAACGGCGTGCCATGAAGGTTTATAACTTTTCTCCTGATTAAAATATGTTCACTGCTGCCAATTTTCTGTCATTTGACTACCCTACCTAGCACCTAAATGCTATATGAAGGAATTGAGTGTAGACAGAGAAATTGCATTACTTGAGCATAAATTTTAGCACAGGCAGAAAGGTTGTCTATTTGCATTTGGAAAAAGGAAATTCATTGCTTTTATTCATGGTATTTTTGTTCACTAAAACGTTTTTTCCATTGGTTTCAAGAAATGATGGTTCATATTGCGTATTGCTAATTTGTCAATACAGAGGGAATATGAGGAGTTCAAAGTTCGAATAAATGGCTTGGTTTCCACGGCTCAAAAGGTTCCAGAGGAGGGTTGGACAATGCAGGATGGGACTCCATGGCCAGGAAACAATGTCAGGGATCATCCTGGAATGATCCAGGTGAGGTGTTTTATCTATGTGCTGTTTGAGATATGGTTCAGATGCTATCTGATCCCCAAACTTATGCTAACTTTAGTAAAAGTTGGGTATTCTTTGCTATAGGTTTTCCTTGGTCATGATGGTGTTCGTGATATTGAAGGGAATGAATTACCTCGTCTGATTTATGTTTCTCGTGAGAAGAGACCAGGCTTTGATCACCACAAAAAGGCTGGAGCCATGAACGCATTGGTACATGTCTCTCTTATCTCAAGCATGTATACAACAAAATCTAAGTTTGACTTGTCCTCTGTTTCTGCTGTCTGTCCTTTGATTAATCTGATTGTTGAGAACTTTTTGCTGATTAATGAAGGTGCGAGTTTCTGCCATCATCTCCAATGCTCCTTTCCTACTGAATGTTGATTGTGATCACTATATAAACAATAGCAAGGCTCTTCGTGAAGCTATGTGCTTCATGATGGACCCTATTTCAGGAAAGACAATCTGCTATGTCCAATTTCCCCAAAGATTTGATGGCATTGATCGACATGATAGATACTCCAACCGCAATGTTGTATTTTTTGATGTAAGTATAGGTTTTGGTAAAATTAATGTTGGACTTGCAAACTACATGGTTTTTCCTAGAAGGAAAAGATGGTATATTTATTTATTTTTAAAACAGATCAACATGAAAGGACTGGATGGGATTCAAGGTCCTATTTATGTCGGAACTGGATGTGTCTTCAGGAGGCAGGCACTCTATGGGTATGATGCCCCTGTCAAGAAGAAGCATCCTAGAAGAACGTGCAATTGTTTGCCAAAATGGTGCTGCTGCTGCTGTTGCGGATCTAAAAAGAAGAATAGGAAATCAAAGTCCAATGATAAGAAGAAAAACAACAAAGAGGTTACAAAGCAGATATATGCTCTGGAGAATATTGAGGAAGGGATTGAAGGTAAGGATTGTTTTCCAATTGGTTTCCAGTATGCATCTGTAAAATGGATTTTTCTCATGGCATGTAACCTGTCTGTTAAGTCGCAACTATAAATTATCTTGGACTAGTCTCCCTTGCAGCCATCAAAGTTAGGATTGATGTTTGGAGATATATTTTTGTGACCAAGAATATATTCCGTTTATTGTTTCAGACACGTGCTTTCATGCTTAAATAGATTATGTCATTTCATATTGCAGGTATAGACAATGAGAAGTCATCCCTAATGCCACAAATCAAGTTTGAGAAGAAATTTGGTCAATCACCAGTTTTCATTGCTTCAACACTTATGGAGGACGGAGGAGTTCCCGAAGGAGCAACGACTGCAGCACTCTTGAAAGAAGCCATCCATGTCATCAGCTGTGGTTATGAAGATAAATCAGATTGGGGAAAAGAAGTATGTAGAAACTGTTTTGAACTTAATAAATTACTTGGTCTTTTGAAGCTTTCTTCTTTTTTCCCCTTTGAATTATTGCATTTCTGTAGTGATGCTCATCAATGCTGATCCTCATCCAGGTTGGGTGGATATATGGCTCTGTTACGGAGGATATCTTAACAGGCTTCAAGATGCACTGCCATGGCTGGCGGTCAGTGTACTGCATTCCTAAAAGGCCTGCATTTAAGGGTTCAGCTCCCATTAATCTCTCAGATCGTCTGCACCAGGTTCTTCGTTGGGCTCTGGGATCTGTTGAAATTTTCTTGAGCAGGCATTGCCCAATATGGTATGGCTACGGCTGTGGGCTGAAACCCTTGGAGCGGTTTTCTTACATAGCTTCTGTTGTGTACCCTTTGACATCAGTTCCACTGCTCATTTATTGTACACTGCCAGCTGTCTGTCTCCTTACTGGAAAGTTTATTGTCCCTGAGGTAATTTAGAGTGGCATCTCATTCTAACATTCAATCAGCTCGAACTAGTAGATAGTAATTTAGAACAGGAATTATAAAATCTGGATGTACACTTAATCTTGCTTTATCCAACTTTCAGCTAATTCTGATTTCTCTTCATGCAGATTAGCAATTATGCCAGTCTTCTTTTCATGTCTCTCTTCGTAGTCATTGCTGTGACTAGCATCCTCGAAATGCAGTGGGGAGGTGTTGGAATACATGACTGGTGGAGAAATGAGCAGTTTTGGGTGATTGGTGGTGTCTCGTCACACCTGTTTGCTCTCTTCCAGGGTCTGCTCAAGGTTTTAGCTGGTGTTAACACAAACTTCACGGTTACCTCGAAAGGAGGAGACGATGGAGAATTTTCCGAGCTCTACTTATTCAAGTGGACATCTTTGCTGATTCCTCCCATGACGTTGTTGATCATCAACGTAATTGGAGTCATAGTTGGGATTTCAGATGCCATCTCTAATGGATATGACTCATGGGGGCCTCTATTCGGTAGACTGTTCTTCGCAATATGGGTCATCGTTCACCTTTACCCCTTCCTCAAAGGGATGATGGGGAAACAAGAGAGGCTCCCAACCATCATTGTGGTTTGGTCAATACTTTTAGCTTCAATTTTCTCTCTTTTATGGGCTCGAGTCAACCCCTTTGTTTCAAAAGGAGATATTGTTTTAGAAGTGTGCGGTTTGAACTGTGACTAAAATACAGGAAAAGAGAAAGCAAAGCGGGGGCGATCATATTTCATGAAGAAGGGTTGTCTGAAAATTTGATAAAATCCGCAGCGCATTTGGTGGAAGATGAAGAACATTCTTGGATGCGGCATTGTTGCCCTCATTAAGCATGTACTAATAAGGTAAGCAAAAGGGAAAAAACATGTTGGCATGATTGTTTGTAGATACATAGGGCTGTGATCCCCATATTTGTTTCTGTTTGTGTTTTTCATTGATTCTTTCTATACATGTCGATTTTGTGAGTTGGAATTCATAAAAGGTCCTTGTAATCTGCCGAG
This sequence comes from Hibiscus trionum, assembly GCA_030270665.1. Lineage (NCBI taxonomy): Eukaryota > Viridiplantae > Streptophyta > Magnoliopsida > Malvales > Malvaceae > Hibiscus > Hibiscus trionum. The sequence goes on along the minus strand of BSYR01000013.1, from coordinate 11,495,640 downwards.
AAGAGGATCCAAAGGAAGAAAAAAAAACAAAGAGCTAGTTTCATGCATAATGGTATTTTATTCCCTTCTCAATAAGGGACTTTTACATAAATGCCATGAATTGTAAAAACTTGGATTTGAATTTGTGTTTGCCTTTCTTTGAAGATTGTCTGCATTGTCTTGCAACTAAAATATAGCTGCAAACATCACCATACCATTGAGAAATTAAGGCTTTATCATTTCAATTCTTTAGTTTTTGTTCTATAAAGTAATTTTGAGTGCATCAAAGTGAGTATTTTTATGATCTCTGCGAAATTAGTTTAGATCCTTGGAATTTAGTTATGTTTAATTTGAAAGTTTTCCGGATTTTATCTCTATATTTAACATATTGTTAACAGTTGAAATCTACTACTCTATACTCAAAAGTCCATTTCAACTTCACTACCATTAAAAATGATTTTTTGAAAGGTAATTGTATGATTGAAGGCAAATGTTCGAACAACAAAAGCACAAGATTGGGCCTCATTAAAAAACTTCCCTACATCCTAATGGAGGAAAAAGAGTGCACCAAAGCTTGGCTAGCATTACATCCTTACCGAATCAAAAAGAAAAAATCACCTACTGACCCGAAATGAAGGACCATCACAATTACTGCACTAAGCAGCTACCGACCCCTTCAGATCACTCCCCACAACCCCTGCGGGTCGGGGCAGGCCTCTGCAGCTCGTTGAAAAAGAGAAACACAGTTATCACCGGATCACAGTCCCTTATTAAGATCATCTTGAACACGCGACAACCCTTAGACAAAGAAGCCACGCCGTTAACCAACCCCTTGTTTGGCTAGACGATTAGCTTCACAATTCGCCGCCCTAGGGATCCATCTAAAACACGTACCCCTGTCCCTTCCCAGATTAATTAAAAATTCCACTGCCTCCTGAACATGAGCGGGGAAAGGTTGTTTACCCAGACACCAATCTGCAACTATCTGGCAGTCCGTCTCAGCAATCAGCCGATGCGAATTGGACCATTTCGACTTTAAAAACATCTTCACTCCCCATAACAGTGCCTCCAATTCAATAATGGCCGGAGGGGACCAAGCAACACTTTCAGAGAAAGAGAACAGAATCCTACCCTTATCATCTCTTAGCAGCCCGCCTAAGCCTCCCTTGGAACTACAGCAGGAAGCTCCATCTGAATTTAATTTGCAAAAACCTGAAGGAGGAGGCCTCCAAGAGACAATCGAAGGGGGTTTTATAACACCGGATACCATAGAGTCAGACAACGAAAAATCCAAAACCAGTTCATCCATACTGATTATGCTCTCTGGGAACCTAGCTTTAAACCATGAAGCGAGACGGAATTTGACCAGAAATATCATTTGCGACCAGTCTACTACCTTATTCTGAAAAACAGCTTCGTTTCTACAAATCCATACCGTCCACACCACTGCAAATGGGACACGAAGAAACCACAGCCACTTCCTTGCTACCCCAGCTTCATTCCATTCCTCCAAGAAGGCTCTTGGATCGCTATGAAAGGGATCGCTGAGACCTGCTAAATTACAGAAATGCATCCATATTTTCCACACACCAATACAAGTAAAGAACAGATGAGAAATGGACTCAGATTCCAGGTTACATAAGGGACATCGAATGTTCCCGATACTAGACATACCACGATTGAGTAAAGCCACTCTAACTGGTACTCTACCCCAAATAATTCTCCAGAGGAAAACTTCCACCTTTGGAGGGGCAAAGCCACGCCAAACTATATTTTTCCAGATGCTGTCCGCGGGGCCATTTGGTGTAACCATTTCTCGGAACGATTTATTGGAGAAAGATCCATCATTGGATCCTCCCCAACTAAGCCAATCTTGGTTAGCCACCGACGGACGGAAACCTCTGATGCATTGTAAAAAAGGCTCCCAGTATCTTAACTCCCAGCCGAGTAATGGGCGGCGTAGTTGAACGGACCAATCCCATTCCGTATTGTGGTTGAAACCAAAATCCGCCATTGTACCTTCTTTACATGATGACAAAGCAAAAATTCTTGGAAACTTCTCTTTGAGAGTAAAGTCGCCAAGCCACTTATCAGACCAAAAACGAATCGAGCGACCATCTCCCACTTTTACCGACAGGTTATCTTTGATGCAAAGCCCAATCGGATCATTTTTCCAAGAGGATTGCACAATTTCTCTCCAAATCCAGGACGTTTGACGCGGATTGGGGGTGATAGGTAGAAGAGCAGACTGCTCATTTGGAGCTTTAGCATTAACCACTCTCCGCCAAAAACCTGATTGATCATTGCCAAATCTCACGCTCCATGTACAAAGGAGGCCTCTATTCAACAAATCCAAATTTGGTATACCCAAACCACCCAAATGCTTTGGAAAACAAATTTGCTGCCAATTTATCCAATGTATGCATTTTCTGCTCTCGTTACTCCCCAAAGGAAACGTGACATTATACCATTAAGGCGAGTACTAACCTTGGATGGCATGCGAAAAAGTGATAGGAAGTAAACTGGTAAACTGAACAATACGGATTTGATCATTGTGACACGGCCCGCTATCGATAAGGAGGAGGACTTCCATCCACTTAATGTTGTCGAGAACTTTTTAACAACCGGGTCCCATAAGGCTATAGAATTTCTTCTCGCCCCCAGAGGTAACCCAAGATAGTCAGTAGGAAACGGTCCACCAAGCACCCTATCTCCTTCGCCCAAGCATTTACCATATTATCTTCAAGATTTATTCCAAAAATTCTGCTCTTGTTCAAATTAAGTTTCAAACCAGAAGCGAGCTCAAAAATACGCAAAACACGTTTAACGTTCTTCAGCTGAGACTCCTCCCCCCACAAAAAATAATTACGTCGTCAGCAAACTGTAAGTGAATACTTTGATATAAAATGTTAATTTAGTTAGTTGTGTCAAAATATTTTAACTCCTGAACTTGGAGAGTGGTACCAGTGGTAAAAGATGATGTATTTTATTCAGGTGACCCGAGTTTGAGCACCATGTGTGCATGGTGTGTGTGCGTTATTAAAGAGCTAAGAAAAATTGAACATACACTACTCTATTAACTGTATATTTAGAAAAGTGAATGTTTCGGTATAAAATATTAATATATCATTAGTTACATCAGAATATTTCAACTCTAGAAGTCCCTCTAGTATGCCCAAAAGTTTATTTCAAATCCTCTACTATTAAAAGAGATATTGTATTCAAAATAAATTTTAATATATCGTTAGTTGAATCAAAATATTTAGAGATGATAGTACCAATGCTCCCATACTTTGCCAAATCTTCCAATATGATGTATGTACTTCTTAAATGTTCAATGTGTCTCCAAACTTCATCTCAACGGTGCGAAATAAGAGAAGCTCATGGCAGATAACATACAACAGTCAATTGATTTAATCGCCAAAGATAAAATATTTTTTTAATCTTTTGATTTGTGCTCGTGAGATTTGGCGTTTAATTAGAAAAAAAACTAAACCAATAGAAGGATAGGGGAGAAGAAGCGGTTTAATTTGGTGGAAACCGTTGACCGAACAGAGGGAGAAATCAACGGTAATGATGGAGGTGGGGAAGAAGAGTTGTATATTTTTTATGATAGGAATGAGAATAAAGAAAACGTTTAATTAATTGTTTTAAAGTCCCTTGACTATTTATTCAATTGAATTGCTAACGTGGCATCATCATATTGGTCTATGTGTCCATGTCACATCATCATATACTGTTGTTAGTCTCAAAGTACATTTTAAAAGATATAATCAAAGTACACAAGGCATATTAAACATTTAGAAAGTATAGGCATTATATTGAAAGATTTAGCAAAGTACAAGGGCATTGGTGCCAGACTGCCAGTTTCCCTACTTATATGGTAGCTTTCCCTTTTTTAACTCATTTGCCACTCCAACAATACTCCTTAGACGGAAGATTCTAATGTAAGGCGGACTAATATACGACTAAGAAACGGTGTTACCAGAAATATTATAAAATAAATAACAAAATAGGTAAAGCGCTACCGGATATGTTGATTTAAAATAATGTATCCGGTAGAAAACATTAAAAAATATTAAAAAAATTAGTAACCGGCAAACTTAAGTTATAGGTAGGTATAACAAAATAGGTAAAATTTTACTTATTTTGTTGATAAAGTATCAACATATTAGGTAGTATTAAAGTTTAAGCTGGTGGGGCCTTGGAAATCCCACGATAACAAAATCAGTAAAATTACTTATTTTGTTGATAAGAGTATCAACATATTCGATAGAGCTTTACCTATTTTGTTATTAAAGTTTAAGCTGGGTCTTCGAAAGTATCTATACTTTTTTAAAAGTATCCATACTTTTTAAAAAAAGTATAGTATAACAAAATAGGTAAAATTTTACTTATTTTGTTGATAAGAGTATCAACATATTCGGTAGTGTTTTACCTATTTTGTTATTAAAGTTTAAGCTGATGAGGCATTCAAAAGTATCTATACGTTTTTAAAAGTATTTATACTTTTTTAAAAAAGTATAGTATAACAAAATAGGTAAAAATTTACTTATTTTGTTGATAAGAGTATCAACATATTAGGTAGTATTAAAGTATCGATACTTTTTGTTGATACTTTTTTAAAAGTATCGATACTTTCGAGCCACATTGCAACCGGTTACATTGCTTTTTAAAAAAAGTATCGATACTTTTAAAAAAGTATAGATACTTTTGAAAGTATCAACAAAATATGTAATTTTACTTGATATGTTGATACTCTTATCAACAAAATAGGTAATTTTACTGGATATGTTGATACTCTTATCAACAAAATAGGTAATTTTACCTATTTTGTTATGTTTAACCGGTCACCTATTTAACCGGTCACGCCATATATTAACCGCCTCACAGCAGAACTACCCTCCTTAGACGCTATTTCTCTGCAAAGAAAAATAAACAACGAGAGTAAACTTCGAAAAGCTTAGTGAATGGTCTAAGCACTACACCAAAAAAACAAAAAAGTGCAATAACGAAGGCTAAACAAAAGCATAGTATATGCATCTCAAATTCACTGTCAAAAACATAATTTAATGCACTAACAACATGTTCCTTTGCTGTCACTTTACAACCCCAAGTTTTCTAGGCTTCAATAACCAAAAGCATCATACTAGGAAATCATAAAGAATCAAACTTCTTCAAATATATCATCATGGTTGAAACAAGATAGTTGGTCATGCTAAAATCAAATAGCTCATCACTTAAACATCTTAAAGACATATTGTCGAATGCACAATTAAGCGAATCTTAATATAAGTAAGTAACCCCGCATCGGATACACAGATGCTTAGGTTACTGTTGGCACCAAATTTTGTTCTAGACGTAATGTCCAAACCCAAGCGCCCCTAACACCAAACACAAATTTGAGTCATTTTAGTGCCTAACGTTTTATTCCGTAATTCAGTTTGGATTTTTTTGTCTACGGTCGTTAACATTTTTCTGTTAACCAATTATAACATGACACATGACCTATTTTATGTATTTATTTAATTTTTAAATTACTTAAAATTATATACTTCTTAAAAAACCCTAAAGTTTTGATTTCTTTCAAACAAACCCTCAAATCACATCTCCATCACCATTTGACATCCCCACACATCGGCGGTTCACTGTTCACCACCCAAGCGTCGGGTACCTCACCGTTCAACATCCCCCACCCTCTAGCCGTCGATTAGAAGCCCAACAGTCTTTTTTTTTCATTTTTGAATGTTCGTTGATGGAGCAATTGACGGTTCATTCGCCTGTTTTCGATGACGAAATCATGGGGCTTTCGGTCGTGGGAGGCCGACAAAGGCAAATGTGGCCGATGGTGATTGAACGGTGGTGGGAGGGGAGAAATTTAGGGATCTAGGGTTTGGATTTGGGGTTTTAGAGAAATTAAAGATTTTGGATTTTTTTTATAAAGTTAAAGATTTTCTGATTTTTAGAAAAATAAAAATTAAAAAATATACCAAAAATATATCATGTGTCGTGTTTTTATTGGATAAGGAAAAAATTTTAACGCCCGCCACGGAAAAACTCAATCTGAATTACGGAATGAAACGTTAGGTACCAAAGTGACCATCTTACTATTTTCTCCACTTGAGCTCTTCTCTAACCACACGGCTCACCTTGCTACCTCTAATAGAATCCATCCTTCCCCAAACTACTTCCAAAATAATTTATCAAATTCTCACCCTTGTCACCTTATCTCCACCCCTACTATCTCATATCCATATCTTAGCATCCTACAATATCTCATATCCCTAAAAAAACCCATCCAAATCTCTATTCAAAACCAATGGTGGTGAGCACAAAGGAGGGGAGAGAATGGTGAGAAAGAAAATGAAAAAGAAAAAGCAAAAGACACTATTTGTACCTTCATTTGGCCATATACGATGGCCGAATCTTCCATTCACAAATTTGAACACTAAAATTACTTATTTTTAAAGAACAAAAATATCTTAAAACGAAATCCATTCGACGATCGAATCTTAAGATAGGAGAAGAAGAAGTTGAGATATTTAAGCTCAAATTTACAAATATCGAGGCATTTTCTAGTGAAATAAACAAAAGATTCTTGTTTAGGAGGCCGGGATGATATCAATGACAGTCACGATTGTCGTCATGATGACTGACAGCACCAACGACGACCAAGCAACCGAATTCTATGACCTTTAGAGAGAAAGAGAAAAAATGAAGGAAGAAACAAAGTGAAAAAAGAAGAAAATAACCACATAATTTAATTTTGGGGTATTTAAAGCCTACCCAAAATGACTTTGTTTTAGAGATTTTATTTGACCTAAAACAACGTCGTTTTGGTAGATGCCCCACGCACAACCCAACTCGACCGACTAAGATCCTAGCCTTTTGTACATTTTTGTGTAAATTTCATTTTTGATCCTTTGTTTTTTGTAATCTTTTTTATTTAGTTCAATTTAAAATGATTTAATTGCTATTTTGACCATTTAAGTTATATTTTTTAATTTGGTCCCTTAGCATGATTAATTGATACTTTAGCACTTTGATTTATGTTTTGTTTCAATTTATTCTTACATATTTATTTATTTGCTATAGATTATACATTAATAGATTTTATTAATACTAACACTATATTTATTATTATTATTATTATTATTTTGTGTATATTTTTATATATTTTATTATTAACAAGTTTACATGTTTATTGGTATATATACTAATACTTAAGCCTTGTTTCCCCTTCTTCTTCTTCTTCTTCTTCTTCTTTCTTCTTCTTCTTCTTCTTCTTCTTCTTCTTCTTCTTCTTCTTCTTCTTCTTCTTCTTCTTCTTCTTCTTCTTCTTCTTATTATTATTATTATTATTATTATTATTATTGTTATTATTATTATTATTACTACTTTTTTAAAAATATATATTTATATTATATTATTCTTATTTTGTAATTATTCCCCTTTTATTATTTTTTATTTATATATTTTATAATCACTAACATTTTTGTCATATTCGTGCATTTTTACTTTTCGAGACAACATGGTTCTTTTAATATGTACCATTTTTTGGGCGCCGTGAGAGTGCTCTAACCTTTCATATTGTAACTGTGAAATCGATAAATTGATTTTGATATAACTAAATAATTTAAGGACTAAATTGAAAAAGAGAAAATGAATTTTTAAGTCCTCAAAACCTCTCTATATATTTAAAGAAAAATGTTTAAGTAAAAACCTCAACTTGTCAAATGTTTTCTAAATGTTTATCAAGCCAAAACAGTGATTTTTGAGTCACCAATTCGGAACGGCCCTTGGGCGTTCCGGAACAGTTTTGAAACTATTAACCTCTGTTTCAGAACGGGTTTCGAAACGGATGAAGAACATCGGAACGGTTTGACCCGTTTCGATACACCGTATCGAAACGACCTCAAACGTTTCGAAATAGAATTCAAACTTGGTTTTAAAAATATGACCGTTGAAGTTTTCAACTGAATTTAAAATTGTCGTTAAGGCGTATCGAAACGCTTCTAATCCGTTTCGATACAGGCTTTGACAGTAGAAAAATGTTTCAAAACAAGTTTCGAAACAAGCTCTTAGCGTATCGAAACGATCGTGTCCCTTTCGGTACGGTCTATTTATTACACCCCAACGACTCTTTCTATTTTGGTCTATTTCGAAACATGATCGGGCTTTTCGGAACGGGTGGTTACAGACTGCATTTATGAAGGGAAGATAACATCCCAACAGCTATATTGATGAATGCAACAACCCCAACGGCTAGAATTCAATGAGAAGGTATAAAAGGAACCTCTAAAAGCTCCAACAACAACTATTGATCTCCAAAGCATTATCCAAACATCAAAGCCAAGCATTTGTGAAAAAATCCCATTATTTCTTGTAAACCCCAATTGTGAAATTTGTAATTCTCATTCTTATCTATTCAATTGGGTTGAGTGCTTGTAAAATGGCTACATTTTGTATTGAGAGATACTTGTTTTAGCCTTCATCTTCTTTGTATTTCTTGTGTGAGGATTGGGTCAAATTTTGGGTAGAAAATTTGACCGGTATTGTAAAGGTTACCTCCTTAGCCTAGAAAAGGGGAAGAACAATTAGTGGATTGTTGGAAAATCCTTAGTGAAGCTAAGATAGTGGATGTAGAGTTCGATTGGAACTTGAACCACTCTAAATCCTCTTGTCTATCATTTTTAATTTTCCAATCCACCACCAAAGTTCTAAAAATCCAATTCACCCCTCTTGGCTTATATTGTTTCATTGATCCACTCAACAGTAACCAAATCCTAAACTCAACCACGATCTCGGTGCATACACAGACCAATTTAAGGGTATTAAGTTGTACACAGTCCAAAACAATCACTGGCGACACTTATACACTCACCGATACACAATGCCTTGCTTGTCGTTGCGTTCTAAGCATCCGAAACGATTTGATTCCCACAAAACGATCTAGGCTTGATCCTCCCCTATTTTGGCAACTCAAAAACAGAGGCAAAATGCATTAAAATGCATTCTAACATCAACCTACAATCATCCCCTGCAATCTCAACGAAATTGCATCCCAAATCCATCCGAAAACACTGAAAACTACTTCAGTCAACAACCGAACGATCTCCAACCAAAACCCAATGACTCTAGAATCCTAAAAACATCAAAGGACATACAATACCATATTACAAACATCCTTATACCTCCAATAATAAAAAATCTGCCATAATAGCCCCAAAATCACCCTTAAACTACCTTAGAAATTAACCAATTAAATAGTTTTGGGATTGATTATGAAAATCTCATTTAACATTATATTTAAACAACTAAAATTTGAATTAACCTAATCGAAATCTCTAGCAATCATCTTGTAAAACAAGAATTTAGGCAAAACATCAAAATCAACAATTAATTTCACTTTCTTGAATTAAATTGCAAAATCATGTTATAATCCATAAAACACAAGCCAATTACTAGGGAATATCAATAAAGAACCTTAGCTTTAAGAGAGAAGAAGAAATTTACCTATGAAGAACCTTCCACCAAAATTAACGTAAGTTTTCTCTTGAAAACAACTTGAAAAATAGATGAGATCTTTGCGAAATCTCTATGAGGTTTTAGAAATTAGATGAGGAATCAAATGATGAAATCTCCATTGAAAATCAGTAAGAAAATATGGAAATCTTGTTTGAAAAGTGAGGTAGAAAATGAAAGAAAATGAGAAGAGAAAATCCAAGAAAATTTGATAGAATAGCAAAATGATTTGGAAAACTAATTAATCGTCCAAGTTTTACTCAATTAAGGTGGAAAACCTTTAATTAAACATTTGGAAAAAATAGCTCTCTAAGGATTCTTATTATTGGCCCAATTACATTTTAGTCAATAAAAATAGTTTTTCAATCTTTACAATTTGGTCACTAAAACTGAAATGTCACCTTAATCAATTTAATTAACCTTCAAATTAATTACCAAAATACTTGATAACATAATTAAACATGTTTAGCACGTCAAATCAATTTTTATCCAAAAAACTTCAATTTTTAAAATATTAATTTCCCTGAAACTTATTTTACAAGTTAATCCGGTTCGATCGAGCCAAATTCGACCTGACCAAACCCCTAAACTTCTAACCCTATTTTTGGGGCGTTACAAGATTGGTTGCTAAATGTTTTCATCAAATTCATGGTATAGACTATGATTGAACCTTTTCTCATGTTGCTATGCTTAAGTCCATCCAGATCTTACTTACGATAGCTGCATTTTATGATTATGAAATCTGGAAAATGGATGTCAAAACCGCTTTCCTTAATGGAAAATTAGACAAGGATGCGTACATGACACAACCTGAAGGTTTTGTCAATCCAAAAGATGTTGGAAAGATATGCAAGCTACAAAGAACAATTTATGGATGGAAGCAATCTTCTTGAAGTTAGAATCTTCATTTTAACGATGCAATCAAAGAGTTTGGTTTTATCAAAAATGAAGATGAGCCATGTGTTTCCAAGAAAATTGGTGGGGGCACTTTCGTGTTCTTGGTGTTGTATGTGGATGACATATTGATAATAAGAAATTACATACCTACCTTACATTCTATAAAGACATGGTTAGGAAAATGTTTTTCTATGAAAGACTTGGGTGAAGCAACATACATATTAGGAGTCGGGATCTATAGAAATATATCGAGATGACTCCTAGGACTGAGTTAAAATACATACATAGATAAAGTATTGAAAGATTCGGTATGGAAGAATCTGAAAGGGAGTTCTTACCTATGAGACATGGTATTTCACTCTTGAAGGAAATGTTTCCTTCAACACCTCAAGAAATAGAGCACATGAGTAAGATTCCATATTCTTCATCCATTAGATCTATCAGATATGTCATGCTATGTACTTGTCTAGATGTATCATACGCTTTAAGTATGACGAGTCGATGCCAGGTAGATCTCGGTGAAGGTCACTGGGTCGCAGTTAAAAACACCCTTAAGTACTTAAGAAGAACTAAGGATACATTCATTATATATGGAGGTGAAGAAGAGCTAAGTATAAAAGATTATAATTATACCAACTTTCAAACTAATATGGATGATTCATGATCACAATCAAGTTTTTTGTTCTACCTTAATGGAGGTGATGTGAGCTAGAAAAGTTCAAAGCAAGATACAGTAGTTGATTTTACAATGAAAGCCAAGTATATTGCAGCAAGCAATGCTACAAAAGAGATTGTTTGGATCAAGAAATTTATATCTGAACTAGGGGTTGTGCCTAGCATATCTAAACTAGGATGTTGTATATTTCTACAACGGAGCCATTTCACTAGCAATAGAACCTAGAGTTCACCATCAATCCAAACATATACATAGGCATTATCATCTCATTCGAGAAATAATTGATCGAGGAGGTGTAGAAATATACAGAGTACCAAGAGATGATAACATTTTTGATACACTAACGAAGCCTCTGACGTAGCAGAAGCATAATCGTCACAATAAGTCACTTGGTATTAGATGCATGAGTGATTGGTCTTAGTGCTAGTGGGAAATTGTTAGAGTATGCCTAAAGACCAATCATGAAATGATTGTAAATGACATATTTTTCTTACCTTGTTTATTAATATAGAGACATTGTCATTATTATTTTCAGTTACTATTCTACGTACATAAATAAATTGAACTATAATAAAGTCCTTAGAATAATATAGTTATTTTTAAATGTCCTTATTTAAGTATTTTTGTTGGCATGGACAAAAATAATGCATTAAGACTAATATGTAGTTGATTGATGTCAAAGTGTTGTCATTGACATGGAGATGTCAAAATTAATACATGAGTATGTGTTAGAGAATGACATATTGGACTGACCCGCTATGAGCATGTCTCGTTGATGATTATGTGAAAGTCACAACATTTGTTTGCTCTTATCCTTAGACTTGAGATCACCATTATAATAACATCGTGAGATGCAGATCTTGATACGGCCAAACGTGTGTCGTAACTAATTACGTTATAAAGACTAATGTTGGAAAGTCATGATCTATGTAGTGGGATGTGGTGGATCAGCATAGGATTTGTCCCTCCTACATAACAAGAGTAATATCACATGCCACTTGATTGAGTGAGACTAGAAATGCATGGTCATGCTTGAATAAATTGATATGAGATATCATAGTTATTCGTTTATAATAGTATACTCAAGATATCAAGAAATATTATATGGACCGTACAAGTGTGATTGTTCCATAACTTGTGTCCAATCTAAATATAAAGGGAAAAAGGATTTGATACATAAAACGTTAATCACATAAAAGATATGTCGAGCTATGACTTCTTGTAACTTAGGGAGCAATGATGCATTGCTAGATGTCACTTATTGTTTGTAATATTAGAATTTTTCTAGATATTACTACTAACGTTACATGAACGTGCAAGGGTAAGACCCTATGGTTCAAACGAACAAATATCAACTAGATAGTATGTGTACAAACTTGTTCTGCACGAATTAGGTATTCAGCTAAAATGAATATATATATATATATATATATATATATATATTTGATACATATGATAGTTTTAACTATAATGAAATTATTATAATTATTGTAATTGTAAACATAATTCTGTTTATATATCTAATGAAACCTAATCGAAATAAAATCATATTCTATATATATTTGAAAGGATATAATTATTGTAATAATCAAACTCCTTTAAAATATAATATTCAGTTCAAGATATGAGATATCTAATAAAGCCCAATTAAAGTAGAATTAGGTTTTCAAAGGCTATAAAAAGGCATAAGGTCTAGCGGTCGAATTATGCCTACTACTTCAAAACTCTCTAACAGTTAGAGAAGTAAAATCGTTCGTTTCGCTTGTGTGGACTGCATAGAGGTCGAAACACTATCGTAACGACTTGGATTCAACACCGTGTGGGCGGAATTAGATTCACAATCCTTCTGTGTTGATTTCCAGATTTTGTTAGGTAACTTTTCATCTCTTTTCCCCCATTTCATTTCTCGTACATGGATCATTGGAAGTTATCGTCGGATTAATTTTTTTTGCACCATGGGATGTACCGACGATCCTAATAGTTACAAGATACCTATGTTGAATTAGTTTTAGAATTTAAAGCAATAATTTCAAAACATAAAAAATTGATTTCAAAGTTGAAAATTGAAATTAATTTGCTTTCTAAAACTAATTTTGAACTTGTAGGTAAACTTGATGAAATGCAAGTGAAAACCAAAGATTTTGAATAAAAGAATTTAGACTTGCATAACCTACTTATAAAAGTTCAAGAAGATCTTGAAAAAAGCTTTGTTTTACAAAAGTTTTGAAAGAAAAGTTGAAAATGAAGAGAGCTCCAAAAACAATTTTGTTTAAACAAACTTTTATAATAGAATAATTTGTTTCTTTGGATTTTTTAAGGAAATTTGATTAAAACGCATAGGTCCAAAAAAGGACTTATTTCTTCTAATAATAAGGATGCTATTGAAAAATAAATTCATAGGAGAACTAAAATTTTTTAGAGTAATTGTTGAGATGTTTGTTTCAATATAATAATAGAAAAAATGTTTTGGACTAAATTGAAAAGATTTTAAAATGTTAATAAGTCAAAACAATTTGAAAATACGTTTGATGAATTTTACAAAGATTTGAAATGATTTAAAATGTCTTTAAAGTAGCCAAACCTTTGTTTTTCAAGCCACCGTATCGATAAAGTATACATCGTATCGATACACTTTAGGTTTTCAAGCTACATGAAAATTTCAGTAGCCAAAACCCATACCGATACGACTTGTTCATATCGATACGGAGCAGAGTCATATCGATACGCTTTGTAGGGTACCACTACGGTTTTAACTACCCTCAACGGCTAGTTTCTCACAGTCATTTGAATTGCAGGTCGTATCGATACGCTCCCAATCGTATCGATACTCATCAGCTGAGAAGAGCTCAACGACTAGTTCTAAAGAAGAGCATACCGATACGGCTACCCGCATATCGATACAGACAGCTTCAGAATTGCATTTATTGTGGGAAATAAAGGCCCCAACGGCTCCAATTCAATCACATTGGTCTCCAACGTATAAGAACTCCATTGGGAGTATAAAAGGGACCTTCAAGCATCTATGGAAGACTAATGATCCACAAGTCAACGACACTATGAAGATAATTTGTCTTAGAGCTTAATTTTCCATCCTTTATATAGACAACACTTGTGAGCTTACATTGTTATATTTGCTCAAGTGTTTTAGGATTGGGTGAGGGATTAATTAGTACAAACATCAACCTTTTAGAGGGATTTCTATGTAGAAATATATGTTTTGATATAATAATTGAAAAATGTTTTAGACTTAATTGAAAAGAATTTAAAATATTCTCTAAGTAAAAAACAACTTGAAAATAAGTTTGAGGATGTTTAAAAAGGTTTTGGAAATGTTTGAAACGTTTTTAAGTAGGCAAACCAATGCTTTTAAAGTAACCGTTTCGATACAGGAATAATATGTATTGATACGTTTTGAAACTGCCAGAATCTGTTTCAACATAGGGCTTACCTGTTTCGATACGGACATGGGTTGTTTTGAAACACCCTTTGGTGTTTCGATACGCCTACGTGGCATACACCCCAATGGCTAAAATCCCCAACGGCTATTTCCCAACGAATATTTGAATTGCAGGTTGTTTCGATATGACACTAGGCGTTTCGATACGGGGTTCCGATACGGTCCAAAAGTGTTTTGATACGGCACACTTCATCAAACTCCAACGGCTAGTTCTGAAAAAGGGTATTTCTATACATCTACGCCTGTATCGAAACAGACATCACCAGAATTACATTTATTGTGGGAAATAAAGTCTCCAACAGCTCAAATTCAATCCCAACGGTCCTCAACGGCTACAAACTCAATTGAGAGTATAAAAGGGACCTCCAAGCATCAAGGAAAGGCTAATACTTCAATTGTCAAATACATTATTGTTGAGTGGATTGAATGATCGAAATGAACCAAGAGGGGGTGAATTGGATTTTTAAAGGTTTAGGTGGTGGAAATTGCAAATTAAAAGATAGACAAGGAATTTTAGAGTGGTTCAAGTTCTAAATGAACTCTACATCCACTACCTTAGCTTCACTAAGGATTTGCAACAATTCCACTAATTGCTCTTCCCCTTTTCTAGGCTAAGGAGGTAACCCTTACAATTTCGGTTAAATTTTCTACCCAAAATTTAACCCAATCCTCACACAAATAGAACAAAGATTTTGTTGGCTAAGAAAGTATCTCTCAATACAAATTGTAGCCCAATTACAAGCACTCAACCCAATTGAAAAAGATAAGAATGAAAATTACAATTGGGGTTTCTAGACAATATTGGGATTTAGGCACAAATGCTTGGATTTGATGTTTGGATGTTTGCTTTTGGATCAATAGTTGTTGTTGGAGCTTTTAGAGGTCCCTTTTATACCTTCTCATTGATTTCTAGCCGTTGTTGTTGTTGCATTCATCAATAGAGCCGTTGGGAGTGTTATCTCACCTCCATAAATGCAGTCTGCAACCACCCGTTTCGAAACGCCCAACCCTGTTTCGAAACGGACCAAAATAGAAAGAGCCATTGGGGTGCATTTAAGAGCCCGTATCGAAACGGTTTTACCCGTTTCGAAACACTTTTGCCACTGTCAATGGTCGTTTCGAAACGAGTTCCGAAACGCCTTAACGGTTTCTGAAAATCAGTTAAAAACTTGCAACAGTCATATTTTTCAAATCAAATGAAGAACCGTTTCAAAACACTTGATGTCGTTTCGATACGGTTTCTCTATGTTCTAAAGTCGTTTCGATACTTGTTTCGAAACATGGGTTGGCAGTGTTGAAAACGTTTCGAAACCCGTTTCAAAATATGGGTTGACAGTTTCAAAACCGTTTCCAAACGCCCTAGACCGTTTCGAAACAGGGACTCGAAAAACACTGTTTCGGCTTTAAGAACACTTAGAAAATATTTGGAAAGCTTAGTTTTTAACTTAGGCATATTCTTTAAATCATATGGGGATGTTTGAGGACTTAAAAATTCGTTTTGACATTTTCAATTTAGTCCTTAGTTTCTTTAGTTATATCAAAATTAAAATATCGGTTTCACAATTATGATGATAAATTTGTCTTAGAGCTTAAATTGTATATTTCTAGTATAGGCAACCCATGTGAGCCAAAATTGTCAAATTTGCTCAAGTGTTTATGATTGGGTGAGTGAGCTTAAGAGTGCAAACTATCTACCTAGTGAGGGATTTCAAGTTTGCTCAAATTTCTCTTGTAAAGAGGGTTTACTCAAGTTTTGGGTTAAAAAGCTTTGAGTGTGTAAAGGTTGTCTCTTTAGCCTAGAAAAGGGGAAGAAATTCAAGAGTGAATTTGGTGAAATCCTTTGTGGGAAGCTAAGGTAGTGGATGTAGGTGCTTGTTAGAAGGCCGGACCACTATAAATCCTTGTGTCCATTGTCTAATTTTTACCTCCCACAAAATCACTTAAAATCCAACTTCTCCACCACTTGGCTAGTTAAATCGATTGAAGAAAATCGAGTCTATTAAGCTTAACAATTGGTATAAGAGCGAGGTTCAATCAAAGAGGATTAACATCCTATTGAGGCGATCTGGGAAGCCCGGTACAACAATTCAATCAATCGGTCAAATGGCACAATCCATCGACAAGCCATCATTCTTTGACGGGAACAACTATGCTCATTGGAATATTAGAATGAAGTTCTTTATCAAATCCTAAGACTACAAGCTTTGGGATATTGTTGAAGAGGGTTCTTATGTTCCACAAAGAATAAAGGCAGAATGGAATGCAGATGATCACAAGAAGATAGAGCTTAATTGTAAGGCTTTGCACATCCTATTTTGTACATTTAGCCCCAACATCTATGAGAAGATGTCCTCTTGTGAAGATGCCAAGAAAGTATGAGACAAGCTTGAAGTCACATACAAAGGAACCAACGAAGTAAAGGAGACCAAGATCGGCCTTCTCAACCTCAAGTATGAGAACTTCATGATGGAACCGGGTGAAGACATCACGAAGATGTTCGTAGATTCTCCACCATCACAAATGAGCTCAAAGGTTATGAAGAAATCATTCCGGAAAATAAGCTTGTCTGAAAGCTTCTCCATTCTCTTCCCAAGTCATGGGACAAAGAAGACCGCCATCATCGAAGGCAAGAATCTCAGGACTTTAAAGCTTGATGAACTTATGGGGTCTCTTCTCACTCATGAAATTATGAAGAAAGGAAAAGAAGAGGAGAAGAAGAAGGAAAAGATAAAGAAGATGGGGAAGAAGAAAATCATGGAGCTTGGCATCAACACCAATGCCATTGCTCTAAAATCCTTCAAGTGTAACCATGTTGAATCGAGTGAGGAAGAAAGTGAAGAAAAAGAGATGACCTATCTCTTCGAAAAGTTTGCCCGATTCACGAAGAGCAAAATGAATGAACCCAAGCATGAATCGAGGAAGAAAGAGAATGCAAGCCATTGAAGAAGATTCAAGGGTACCTTCTAATTCATCTACCTCATGTTCATATTCCTTTGATGAATTACAAGATGCCTATGATGATTTGGTTTTAGAGTTTAAAATCACATTTTGAAAAACTAGAAAGTGGTTTCAAATTTGAAAATTCAAAATGATTTGATTTCTAAAACCAAAATTGAACTTGAAGCAAAACTCAATGAGTTTGAGCAAAAATGTGTTGATTTACAAAATTTGCCTCATAAATTAAGAGGAAAAATATTTGATTTCCAAAGAGCTTGAAAACAAAAATAATTTTGGAAAATTAAACTTTTATGTTAGGCAATCTAGTGCCCCTAGATTCTTGAATGGTAAAGTTTTTAGAAGTATTTGGGTCCCAAAAGGACCAAGTACTTCAACTAAAAAGGATGAAATTGAAAAATGGAATCCTAAGGGGACTAAATTTTGTGCCACTAACGTCTATAGATCCAAAGCGATTTGGATACCAAAAATTACATGATTGTCTTATGTTAGATGTGATGGAGATTGATCAACAAGTCCAAATTTGAGTGGGAGCTCCATACACACAAGGAAGAACACTTGGAGAAGGAAGGCTTCACATCCTCCCTTGAAGTTCAAGTGTTGGTAAAATTTCTAGTTGTTTTTGTTTTTAATTAGATTGTTTTTCTTTACAACTAGATTATCATATTGTTGGACTAACAATATTTGATGCTTTGAGTAAGGGGAGCCAATTTTTAAAACCAAATTTTTTTAATTGTGTCAATTTTTTTAAACCTCCTATGTTATTTTGAGCTTAATGTCTTTTAAATTCTTTTTGATATAACAAAAAAGGGGAGAAATTGTTTGAAAAATTGATTTTTCAAGAGAATAAGGGGGAACTTTAACTTCATTTAATTTTTAAAATCTCTTATTCAAAATTTTAAAATACTAAGGGGGAGAATCCCAAACAATTTTTCAAGTTGGTTTTATTATATCAAAAAGGGGGAGATTGTAGAAATATATATTTTGATATAATAATTGAAAAATGTTTTAGACTTAATTAAAAAAGAATTTAAAATATTCTCCAAGTCAAAAACAACTTGAAAACTAAGTTTGAGGATGTTTAAAAAGGTTTTGGCAATGTTTGAAACGGTTTTAAGTAGCCAAACCAATGCTTTTAATGTACTCGTTTCAATACATGCATAATCTGTATCGATACGGTTTGAAACTGTCATAATCTGTTTCGATAGAGGGCTTACCTATTTCGATACGGACAGGGGTTGTTTCAAAATACCCTTTGGTGTTATGATACGCCTATGTGGCATACACCCCAACGGCTATTTCCCAATGTCTATTTGAATTGTAGGTTGTTTCGATACAACACTAGGCGTTTCGATACGGCCCAAAAGTGTTTCGATACGGCACACTCCATTAGACTCCAACAGCTAGATCTGAAGAAGGGCATTTCGATACAGTTATGCGTGTATCGAAACAGTCATCACCAGAACTACATTTATGGTGGGAAATAAAGTCTTCAACGGGTCCAATTCAATCCCAATGGTCCTCAACGGCTACAAACTCAATTGAGAGTATAAAAGGGACCTTCAAGAATCAAGGAAAGACTAATGCTTCAATTGTCAACAACATTATGATGAGAAATTTGTCTTAGAGATTAAATTGTATATTTCTAGTATAGACAACACTTGTGAGCCAAAATTTTCAAATTTGCTCAAGTTTTTAGGATTGGGTGAGTGAGCTTAAGAGTGCAAACTATCTACCTAGTGAGGGATTTCAAGTTTGCTCAAATTTCTCTTGTAAAGAGGGTTTACTCAAGCTTTGGGTTAGAAAGCTTTGAGTGTGTAAAGGTTGTCTCCTTAGCCTAGAAAAGGGGAAGAAATTCAAGAGTGAGTTTGGTGAAATCCTTAGTGGAAAGCTAAGGTAGTGGATGCAGGTGCTTGTTAGAAGGCCGAACCAGTATAAATCCTTGTGTCCATTGTCTAATTTTTACCTCCCACAAAATCACCCAAAATCCAACTTCTCCACCACTTGGCTAGCTGAATCGGTTGAACTAAATCGAGCCTATCAAGCCTAACATTCTAGTTTGCTAAGTTTTCTCTTGTTAAGAGAGTGAACCCAAAGCTCAATTTGTGATCTTTGGTTGCTAGATTTGGTGAGTGAGTCTAGGTTGTAATTGGTTGCCTCCTAAGCCAAAAAAAGAGAGGGAGAACTCTTAGTGAATTGTTTTGAAATCCTTAGTGGGAAGCTAAGGTAGTGGACGTAGAGCTTGTTCGAAGCTTGAACCACTATAAATCATTTGTCTTTTTTTGTCTATGTTTTTGCTTCCACTAAAAACACGCAAAATACATATTCTCCACCACTTGGTAAGCAATTCGGTTGAAGGATATCGAGCCTAAAAATTAGTATCAGAGCGAGGCTCAATCAAGAAGGTTTAACCACCTATTGAGGTGATCCAAGCAAGCTCGATCAACCACACAATCAACCGGTGCTCATGGCGCAATCCATCGATAGGCCACCTTTCTTTGACGGGACCAACTACACCTATTGAAAGAATAGGATGATGTACTTCAGGAAAGCCAAGGATTATCATCTTTGAGACATTGTTGAGGATGGTCCATTCGTGCCCCAATGAAGCAAGGCAGATTTGAATGCGGATGATTGCAAGAAGATAGAGCTAAATTGCAAGGATTTGCACATTCTCTTTTGTGCCTTTAGCCCTAACATTTATGCGAAAGTGTCTTCTTGTGAGAGTGCCAAGGAAGTATGGGACAAACTTGAAGTCACATACGAGGGAACCAACAAAGTAAAGGAGACCAAGATCGATCTTGTTAACCTAGAGTATGAGAACTTCAAGATGGACCCAGATGAAGACATCAAGAGGATGTTTGATCGTTTCTCCACAATCGTCAATCAACTCAAAGGTCTTGGAAAGGAGATTTCAGAAGACAAACTCATTCAGAAGTTGATATACTTACTTTCCGAATCATGAGAGTCCAAAAAGACGACCATTGTTGAAGTAAAGAACTTGAAGGAGCTTAAGCTTGACGAGCTCTTTGGGTCTTTGCTCACCCATAAGATGATGTTTCAACCCTTGAAGCGGAAGAAGAAGAAGAAGATTAAAGAGCAAGGCATTGATATTAATGTCGTTGCTCCCAATTCCTCCAAATGCCAACATGAAGAATCAAGTGAGGATGAAAGCGAAAATGAAGAGATAGTCCATCTCTTCAAGAAATGTGCCTGATTCATGAAGAGCAAAATGGAAGAATCCAAGCATGAA
Source organism: Hibiscus trionum (assembly GCA_030270665.1). Lineage (NCBI taxonomy): Eukaryota > Viridiplantae > Streptophyta > Magnoliopsida > Malvales > Malvaceae > Hibiscus > Hibiscus trionum. The sequence goes on along the minus strand of BSYR01000013.1, from coordinate 11,474,898 downwards.
TCAAAGAAGAAGAAGAAGAGGGCAAGCTCTTCAAGCCATAAGAAGAAGACATATGTGGCTACTTGGAGTGATGATGACTCCACCGATAATGAACAAGCCAACCTTTGCCTTATGACCATCCAAAAAGATTTAAGGGTAACTTCTAATTCATCTACTTCAACTTCTTATTCTTTTGATGAATTACAAGATGCTTGTGATGATTTGGTTTTAAAGTTTTAAAATCACGTTTTGAAAAAACAAGAAAGTGGTTTCAAATTTGAAAATTCAAAATGATTTGATTTCTAAAACCAAAATTGAACTTGAAGCAAAACTCAATGAGTTTGAACAAAAATGTGCTGATTTACAAAATTTGCTTCATAAAGTTCAAGAGGAAAAATATTTGATTTTCAAGGAGCTTGAAAAGAAAACTAATTTTGGAAAATCAAATTTTTATCAAAGACAATCTAGTGCCCCTATATTTTTAAATGGTAAATGTTTTAGAAGTATTTGAGTCCCAAAAGGACTAACTTCAACTAAAAAGGATGAAATTGAAAAATAAATTTCTAAGGGGACTAAATTATGTGCTACTAACGGTTATGGATCCAAAGTAATTTAGATACCAAAAATTACTTGATTGTCTTGTTTTAGGTGTGATGGATATTGGTTAATAAAATACAACATTGATTGGAGCTCCATACACACAAGAAATATCACTTGAAGAAGAAAGGCTTCATGAGAAGGGTCTGATGTTCGTGGACATTACCTTGTCAGGCTAAAAATTGAGCGCACTAGTGGACACATGTGCCTCTGAATTGTTCGTGTCAAAACAAGCTGCCGAAAGACTTGGCCTTCGTGTCGAGAAGGCAAATGAGTTTATTAAAACCGTGAATTCCAATGAGACTTCTATCGTCGGGGTAGCAAGAGGAGTCAAACTCAACATTGGCAACTGGTCCGACAAAGAAACCATCAAAGTAATTCCCCTTGACGACTTCGACATAGTGAATGTCATTGATTTCTTTGATCGAATCAAGGCATTCCCTGTTCCGTTTGCCAATTGCTTATACATACTTGACCGGCGCACCTATGCGCGGTGAAAATGAAGCGATATGGTAAAATTAATTTAGTTGAATTTATTTGCCTTTTCATTTGATTTATTTACTTTAATTCAACTAAATAATCATATTTGTTGGACTAACCATTTGATGATGCTTGAGTGAGGGGAGCTATTTTAAAACCAAAATTTTTATTTTTGTCAAAACTTTATCTTAAAATTTCTTTTTGATATAACAAAAGGGGAGAAATTGTTTGAAAAATTTATTTTTTCAAGTGAATAAGGGGAGAAACGGTTCATGCATGGAGTTGTATGGGTACACACGTGTGCATGAGACTGTAGTCCAAAGGCCGAAAGACTTATGTTTAACACTATGTTTGAGTACTTTTGCTTGCAAATCGTGCGTGCCTTATCAAATGATTAATATGAATATATACTACATTGTAATCACTTAAAAAAAACTATTAGAAAAAATATTATATAATTTTTGAGATAAACACATTTAATTGTATATGCACTTTCTCTCATTATTACACACAATTATGAGTGTAAAGATGAGCACTTTCTCTAATTTGGTTGTATTCCTACTACAACTCATGCTCTTTCATTGGTAGATACCCTGATTTAGATCTAAATGCTTAATAAGCTTCGCTGGAATTTTCAACACTTCATCAATCCCGATCCCCCGTAAGTCAAATAATTCATTTTTTTCTGTTCTAAATTCTTAACCCTTTCTTCCATTTTCTGCCCTAATTGTGATCCTTTTTTCAAAAGAAAATCAGGGCAATGCAAAGTACTGAACCGTAATCACTTGTAAACTTGACATTTTAGAAAATTCCATTTTGTTACAGTGAAATTAACTGATAAGTTTGTTTCACTTTGTCAAAGATTCCTTGTTTTTGTAACTTTGTCAGTGTTTATTTCAGGGCTGAAACTATAAATGCAGCTTCAAATTTGTAAAACTTGACGTGGGTATCAGCCCTAAAACTAAGAGAAAGCAAATAGAAAAAGAACATTTGTTCCTTCAGAATTTGTTTGGCTTCGTGGGTTGGGGATTGACAGAAAGGTAGAGGAAAATGGTGTTTTGGGAAGGATATGTGAGTGACGAAGCAATGGGGACGATTGCCCCAATTGTAGTATATTGGTTGTATGCTGGGTTTTATCAACTCTTACCTCCTTTGGATATGTACCGTTTACATTCTAGAAAAGAGGAGGAAGAGAAGAATTCCGTACCTCTCGTTTCAGTTGTTAAGGGCGTGTTATTTCAACAGCTTGTTCAAGCAACCGTTGCTAAATTGCTCTTTCTGGTTAGTTGTCAAATCATATTATTTTATTCTTCCTTCACAAACTTTATTCTTCTGTACAATTTCCCGTTTCATTGTTCAGTAGATAGGGTGCTTTGATTTGTTTCACAGGAAATTTTGTGCTTGGCCTTATGATGCTTTGATGTCAATGTCGTGGGAGCTTCTTTTGACTAGTTGTTTAGAAATATGTTGGAAATTGTTGTAGGTAAATATAAAGTAATAAGTTAGCGTGCAGATATGTTACCAATAGATATAACATCTTAAAATACAAAGGGAAAGTTATTAGATATATTGAATAGAAAACAGACTTCTCAACAAAAAAAAAAAGAGGGATAACGAAAAAAGGGTAGAAAGTGAAGTGGTTGTTAAAGATTAATTTTGTAAAACATCTTAGCATCTTATACATGATAAACCATAAGCCTAAATTTGTTAAGTATCATCTTACATGTAAGTATCACAACTTGGTAGTTGTCAAATCAAATTCTTTAGAAATGCCTACTGTAAAATGTCAAACCAAGCTCCTTTTTGAGTAAACGGATTATCATATCTGTATAGTTTACTACAGAACAGGTTAAGAATGAAAAGGTGAATTTAACTAATTTTGGCATTTAGTGTTTGTGATTCCAAATGGGATCAAGCATAGACACTTTGTGTGGTTCAGTCAGGACTTTTGCAAATGAATGCGAGTTGTGTGAAAGTAGAAGTGCCTGCGAGTATGTTTGAAATGTTCCAATAGTTTATGAAGTCAGTTTACTCCATTGCCCCCTCCTACCTTATGGAATCTACTAGATAGAGTAGATTTGGATTTGGTTTTAAGTTTGGAATCAAATTTGAATATATTCATTAGTTGTTTCATTGTTAAAAAAAAATTGGAGGCATGATCAATTGTGGCTAGTAATAATTGATGCAACAAGGCAAAATTGAATTGTATAAAGACCTGGGAATTCTATCAACACTAGGGAATGAATGGTACATTGGTCTCAAGGTATCAGAGAAAGACCTAAAAGATGTAGGGTTTTGGTGGAATGGATCCTGCACAGGCAACTTATTTTGCTTAGAGTTCAACCTTACTTTTTAAACCTAGATAATACTTAATAACCTAGCCACACTGCATTGTCTTAACTATCTTTGGCTAGAAGCATTCAAAGGGGCAAAAAAGATGCTAATGCCAATTGTTGCTGCCTTAACTATATTTTCCTTAATTAACTTTTTAGGTAGATGTATATTTATGTGATTTAAATTGTTAGGTTTTACATATGAGGTTATATATATTCTAATGAAGCATGTACAAGGACTGTTGGTCTTTTGTTTTATGTGATTACAGCTCCATCAAGTGTGTCAAATAATCAGTCATGCATTTTTAATGCTCTCATTGGTGATCTGACAGTTTGGTTATGGGACAAATAAAAAATAAAAAACCTTTTTCTTGTCCTCATTTTTACTTGCCATATATTTTGTCATTTGTCATGTTGAAGAGAGATTAAGTTACAAGCTGAAATCATCTTTTGCTCCAGTCAGCAAGTAGGCCAAGGTGAAATAGTCAAACTTTGATGTACTCAGTGCCTGTCTAGGGGCATTGATCATAGAAGTGAAACCAGGAGACCTCATGTTCCTCTAAGCACCTGAAATGTCTTATAGGTGGCATGTGTTTGGATTCTTTTGTTTAATGAAGTTTGTCCTTTAGGTATTATTATGTCCTATAAACTGGTTTGGATTGCAAAAGGTACCAAATGGACTTGGAATTTCAAGATTATTGAGGTTAAATGAAAAACTTGGCTTATAATCTTAATATTCTCCGTCTTTTGTACAATACCTGTTATTTCAAAACTTAGTTTCTCAATTAATCACATGGCCAAACTGGGCTTTAATTTTCTTTGAGATGTGGATTGCGTGGTTTCCTTGTAATTAAACACATATTACCTTGATTCTTATATGTGAAGTTCCATTGTTGTGTTAACCTTGAAATCTCTCTAAATGGCCTTTTGTTCTTTTGGAACCAAAGTCTAACTTGTGTTACTTTGTTGTTGAGATCGGAATCCTGATAATTAGATTGCTGGACTATAATGTCGTTGTTAAGTGCTTTTATCCAAGTCTATCAAGTATTGAATTTCTAGTTGTTTTTATCTTTTCTTTGAATCATTGGGTTTAGACATTACTTCGGCGATATTTAATCATTTCAAAAATGGCAGCAACATGCCCTTTTTTTCTCTCTTTTTTTCTTTCTATCAAAGAATCATATGAACAATTAATTCCCGCATGATACACTTTTGATCGAAAGATTTTTACCAATTCCAACAATTTTCTTTTTGATTTGAAAATAGTTTGAATCGGAGCAGGAAAGAGACAAATCTTTTCCATTGGAAATGAATTTAAGCAAAGACTCTTATATCCCTACCATAGGTAGTTGACGAGTGTTTTAGCTCGGATCCCTATGGATGGGACCTTTGATCAAGTTGCGCCCTTAGATCGGCTGACTGATTTTAAGGAAGGGTTTTTCTTTGACCTTAAGAATGCCACTGATAGATGGCCGCTCCCGGTTCTAAGTTCTCTAATGGCACTGCCCTGCAGAGGCAATTTTTGTTCTAGGAAATGTAATATCCAAGTTTATCCTGTTTACCTATTACCAATTAGTTTTTTGTTGGATGCATAACATGATATCAGAGCTCAAGTTCTATTCTATTGCTCTTGTCTTCGTGTGGGGTTGTCAACCTCATTGTTTACGTGTAGGCCCTTGTTGAACTACATGTAAGGGGAGTGTTAAGTGATGTTATCCTATATCTATGAAGTACTGGGTTTCCTGTGGTTCTATATTCAAGTTGTGTCCTTAACAAATTGGTTTTAGGTTAGATGCTTAGCAGACAATATACATGTTTTTCTTCATTTAACTTCTGCCTTGCCTGTAAAACATTGTTGATGGAAATGTTTGTCTGCTGAGGGGTTGAAGAAATGCCATGACTTAGACAATAGATTTTTCTGTAAGATAATAAGCTGGCTCATATTTAACCTTTTGATCTAGAACTTTTACACATCAAGTATTTAATTAATATTCTCTGTTCTTGCTGTAGTTGACATCGACGGCAGATGCATCTGGAACCATGATCCAGCCTTCTATTCCTGTTCAAATTGTGCAATTTATTGTTGCGATGCTTGTCATGGATACATGGCAGTACTTTGTTCACCGTTTCATGCATCAAAACAAATTTTTGTACCGTCATGTCCACTCCCAACATCATAGACTGGTTGTTCCCTATGCAATCGGGGCCCTTTACAATCACCCACTTGAGGGACTCTTGCTCGATACTTTTGGTGGGGCCATCTCTTTCCTCGCCTCTGGAATGACTGCACGCACAGCTGTAATTTTCTTCTGCTTTGCTGTGATTAAAACTGTGGATGATCATTGTGGGCTATGGTTGCCTGGCAATATATTCCATATATTTTTCCAGAATAACTGTGCTTATCACGACATCCATCATCAACTCCAAGGCACAAAGTACAACTACGCTCAGCCATTCTTTCCCATATGGGATAGGCTACTAGGAACTCATATGCCTTACGTTCTTTTAAAGCGACCGGAAGGGGGTTTTGAGGTAAGGCTAAAGAAAGACTAGTCACATTCTGTTGATTTCTCGTGTAGTTCTAGAGGCTCATGCTTCACACTGGAATAGTTCTTTTGATGAGGTTGTGCCATTATTGAGAAGTTGAATTTGTTTTGTTTGAGGCTTTAAGTTCTAGAATCCCTTGACTATGTTCGTTGTTGCAATTGTTTTACCAGCTAATATTTGTTTTATGTTTTCATCTTTTGTAATTTGTATGAGACTGGCTGATATGCTTCTCTTCAATTGGTGTAGAAGATAATCTATATGCGAAAAGTACTGATTTCAGGTTGCTATTATGCTCCATGTTATTTATTACTGTGTTATATATATGTATATTGTTTGATATTTTCTTTTGCATACACCAAAGCAAACATATACAATCAATTTTCACAGAGATTCAAGTATATGAAATTGAACAAACACTACCCTCAGTCTCACAAAAGTCGCTTACACTTTTTGGGGTCAGAATTCCTCTAAATTTATTTTTTATTTGAAAAAATATATTCTAATGAGTAGTCTTTGAATCAACTTGGTGCTGTAAATTAATTATTTAAAATAATTATTGTGAAAGTTCTAAAAAATTGATAAGAAAAATCAACTGGCATCATAATTGGGATATGTGACTAATATTTTATAATAGCCTTAGAAGGGGAGAAAGAAAGAATGTGTTAAATGATGAATTGAGATTTTGCTAGTGTTATGCTTATGCTTACCAGTTACCAGTAATCTCTACAAGAACAAAACCCATCTTTGAATTTGTGAAACCGAACTCGATCCCTCACAATAATCTGTCTCTCATATATCTTTGATACCAGCTTAATCACCACATGACAATCTCCACATATCCTAAGATTCTTAATCACATGAATCGGGGTTCCTTCACTAGTACTAATCAAACCAAAGGCCACTGCCAACTTCTCACTGTGATAACACAGTTGGTTCTCCTTCTCCTCCTCCCCTATGTCATGCAGAACAAAACTAGTCTCAGCAACATACCCCAACTCTTTAATCCTGAATCCGATCTCATCCAATTTCGAATATATCTCTTTCCATCTGGCATTGCTCTTATCACCGGTGAAAAACTTGTGCCACAACCCATCCACCTCTATGTAGCTAAAACCAGGCACCTTCTTAACATCTCTGTTTTTCATGGCATCCCTCACCCTACCAACATCATTCCATCTCTCATGCGCAGCATATATGTTTGATAACAACACAAAATCCCCGCAGTTATTGGACCCCATCTCTACTAGATTCCTCGAAGCGATCTCTGCCATCTCCACATCCTTGTAAATCCGACAAGCTCCAAGCAAACTCTGCCAAAGCACTACGTCGGGCACCATTGACATAGAATTGATAAGTTTATAAGCCTCTTTAAGCCTCCCAGCTCGACCGAGCAAATCAACCAGACTACCATAATGTTTTACATTAGGCTTCACTTCATGCTTCCCCATCGTATTAAACAATCTCACACCATCCTCTACCAGGCCAGCATGGTTACAAGCACACAACACAGCAAGATATGTTACTGCATCAGGCTGCACCCCAGCTCTCTCCATTTGCTCGAAAAGTTTAAGTGCTTTATGTCCATTTCCATCCCTTGCAAAGGCCATGATCATAGTATTCCACGTAACAAGACACTTCCTACAACGCATGTTGTCAAACACACCATACGCCCTGTCCACAAATCCGCAATTTGCATACATATCAATCAGCGCATTACAAACCTGCACGTTTGTATCAAGCTTTTGGTTCCTTATGAACCCATGAATCTTTTCACCTTCTTTAAAATCTCCCATATGTGAACATGCTGAAAGAACACCGATAACTGTCACCTCATTAGGCTTTAGCCCTTCAACTTCCATTCTCTTAAACAAATCTAACGCTTCACTCGCTTGGCTCCCTTGAGCCAACCCGAAAATCAAGGAATTCCACGAGGCGATATCTCTAAGCTGCATTTCATCAAACACTAATCTAGCATAACTAAGATTGCCCACTTTGGCGTAGACATCGAGCAAAGTAGTTCCTAACAAAGCGTCCGCCATGAACCCAAAGCGTATTATGTTGGCATGAAGCTGAAGAGACTCCGTAGCAGCCAAGACACGTGCGCAAGCCTTGAGAGTGAAGGAGCAAGTGAGGGCATCCATTCTGAAAGATCCACGTTGCATGGATCTGTACCATGCGAAAGCGGCGGAGGGTTGAGGACTTTGGATGAGGCCGCGGATAATGGCATTGAAGTCATTGGTAAGAGGCCTTGGGATTTGGCGGAAAACAGAGATGGCAAAGGAGAGAGAGCCAAAGGGGGCGATGGCACAAAGATCGAGGAGCTTGGAGCGAGCGCGGCTGAATTTGAAGGTGCCGGTTGTAAAGATGTAAGCTTGGAGCTGCTTTATTTGGGAAAAGGACGCGCATTTCGGTATGACCGACTCAAGATTGGCCATTCCATTGTTCTTGGTAGTATATGTATACGTTTCTCTTACCATTATTTCCAGATTTTCTTTGAGCTTGTTGCCTTTACTGGCTTGGATGGCGAGAACAACAAAAGGAGAACGATGAATATTCTTTTGGGTAAAACTACTCAAATGATCACTAGTTTCGATATGACCACCCAGGGGCGGATGGTGTATTCCTGTATGGAGGAGCCTGAGGGGCTTTCACACCTAAAATTTTGGAAAAATTGTATTATATTTTTAAAATTTTAATTAGCCACTTAAAATTTATAAAAATTTTCATGAAGTTTTAAAAGTTTTCTGAAATTTTAATTTTCACCTCAAAAGTGTTAAATCAAAAATTTAATTAGACCCTCACAATTAAAAATAAATTTCTCAATAAATCCCTTAAAATTTTTAAAAATGTTGATTAGACCACTTAAATTTTGAAATTTTTAATTAGGCTCTTTCAAACTATAAGGTCAAAATCTGCCACTGTGACCACCATAGTTTCAATTGTGCCAGTTTGACAACGGAGGGGGTAACGTGACAGTTAACATAAATTTGTATAATTATACATTTGATCTCCGTTATTTACACATTCTATCAATTTAGTTCTAATTTTTATACAATTTAATAAATTAATCATTTAATCAGATGGTGACACGTGTCACTATTAAAATACTTTATTTTCTTCAATTCAAATACTTTCATGGCTTCTTCTAGGGATGTAAAAATCTGACCTGACTTGAAAACCCGACTGAAACCTACTCGAGTCAGAACTTGGTTTAACCCGAGGATTCGATGACCCGAACCTGATCTGTAACCGACTGTTGTTGACTCGAACCCGAGTTGGACATGTTACTGTAGTAACCGAACCCGACCTGCATCCGACCGAGAATGACCCGAACCCTAATTGAATTTGTTACTGTGGACTAGAAACCCGACCTGCACCAGACTGAAACAAACCCGAACCCGAGACGGACGTGACAGATAGCCGATATTACCCGACTGAATCGACCCGAGATCTGATTTTATCCGACCTGTTTTGGACCCGACCTGTAAATGGACCCGACTTGTTTTGAACCCGACATGTTGTTTACCTGAACTGATATTGACCTGACTTGATATTTACCTGGCATATAATTGAGGAAGTCTATGATTTGATGAATTTATTATATTATAATATGATAAACTAATTTTCACCATTTAAATTATTAATTTGTGTATTTAAAATATTTTATTAAATAACTCAATTATTGACTATTGATTTATTAAATTATATATATATATATATATATATATATATAATCAATTTAAAGTGAATGGGTGGGTGGGAGGGAGGGAAATATATATTTTTTTCAATTCCCCCGCACCCACCATCTTTTTTTAATTATATATATATATATAACCAATTGTGTTTATTTTAATTTAAATGAATGAGTGAGAGGGAGGGAAAGTACCCGTCTAGATTTTAGGGTGGGGTAATTATTTTTTTAGCCCCTCCAAATTTTAGATTTTTTTTTCATTTAAGCCCTTAATGTCCACTTTTAGGTTTTGGTTTAATTAAATTGAGTACCAATTTAGGTTAATAATTGAGATTCGAATTAACCCGACCTGAAGTCTACCCAAGCCTGAATTAACCCGTCAATTATCTGATCTAGACCCGAACCGTTTTGACCCTACCTGAAATGAACCCGACTTGAAATGGACCCGACCTAAAATGAACTCGACCTAAAAATGACCCGCACCCAACTCGAATCGAGTCAAAACATCAAATCGACTTGAAATGACCTGTATCCGATTTGACCCGACCTGAAACCCATCCGGTTATCTGTTTTTACATCCCTTGCTTTTTAAACAATTGTTTGGGTCAATCCCCAAATTCTCCGCCCTCTTTTTGGCTCTTTAGCTCAGTTCTTAATCAAGTAATAAAGGCTAAAATGTACTGCGTTGAAGACTGTAACACCCCGATTTTGAGCCTAGAAGAATTCGAGGTTCGTAGAGCGTAGACTAGAGATTCAAGTTTTCGGGAGCGGTTTAGGGAAATCAAGGTTCGTGTTAAGATAAAAATATGAGAAAATGCTTAAAAATCATTATTAATTATATAAACGATTTTGGAAGTACGACATTTTGAGTTAGTGACCAAAATGCGATTTTTACAAAGTTGTTTTAGTGATTGTTTTGTAAAGGGATTGAAACTTTGAATCTTTAAGGAGCTATTTTACCTAATTATTTTTATTAGATGTCTCTCTTAATTAGGAGCATTTTAAAAGGTTTTAATTAAAGATTAAAAGGGTTAATAAAAATAGAGTTGACTATTTCATTAAAAACTCATTTTACGTCATTTTCTCTCATTCTATTTTCTCTCAAAGTTTTCCTTTAGCCAAACACTCTCCATTTTAAAGAAACTTGAGGTAAATGCTCTTGATTTGCTGAGTTTTGGATTTCTAAATCATGTGTTAGTCCCACCAGTTTCTGGAAAACTATTAATTCTATACCTAACGGTATATGAAAACTCTATATGTTGGGGCAACATGACGAAACTAGAAGAAAAGAAAAGGCGATATATTAGCTAAGAAAAAAGTTCACTGATTGTGAAACCAGGTACTCATCAATTGAAAAACGATGTTGTGCACTGGTCTGGGCAGCTAAAAGGCTTAGGCAATATATGCTATATCACACTATGTGGCTGATTCCAAAACTAGATCCACTGAAGTTCATGATAGAAGCCCTGACCTTCTCTGGAAGATTAGCGCGATGGCATATGCTGTTTTCTGAATTTGACATCAAGTAAGTGAGTCAGAAAGCAGTAACGGGAAGTGTCATAGCTGACCTTTTGGTAAGCCGCATCTGTGATGATTATAAGGCATTAAATTTTAATTTCCCCGATGAGGATCTAAAGTGCATCTCAGAAGATAACGAGGCTTCAGCAGAATCTTGGGTCATGAACTTTGACGGTGCCGCAAATGCATTGGGACGAGGAATTGGGGCATTTTTAGTTTCCCCAAAAGGAAATTATTACCCTTTCACTAGTCGATTGAAGTTTTTCTGTACTAATAACATGACAGAATACAAGGCATGTATAATGGGTCTAAGGGAGGCCATTGAAAGGAAAATACGTAACTTGAAGGTATTTGGGGATTCAAGGCTGGTTATTTACCAAATACGAGGGGAATGGGAGACAAAGGATGCAAAGTTGGTAAAATACCACAAGTTGGTTCTCGAATTGACCAAAGAATTCGACGTAATCACCTTCAAATATCTTCCTAGGGAAGATAACTAGATGGATGATGCCTTAGCCACCTTAGCAGCTATGGTTAAAGCAAGTGAAGGTTCAAAAATGATGCCCATCAGGTTGCAAATGCTAGATTCCCCAACTCACTGTTATAACGTGGAAGAGGAAGCAGATGGCTTACCTTGGTACTATGATATCTTGCAGTATGTAAAACTTCAACAATACCCACCACAAGCTACAGAGAATGAAAAGAAAATGATCAGGAAAGTGGCATCAGGGTATGTCATGGATGGAGAAATCCTATACAAGAGGAGTCGAGATCAAGTGCTCCTAAGATGCGTAGACGTGAAAGAGGCTCAATTAATTAGAAGAGGTTCACGAGGGAGTTTGTGGAACTCACCCTAGTGGTTTCACCATGGCCAGAAGGATCATGCGCTTTGGATATTATTGGTCAACCATGGAAGGTGACTGCATCTATTATTCTCGCAAATGCCACAAGTGTTAAATTTATGCTGTTAAGGTTCATACACCTCCTCAATCTCTCAATGTCACGTCAACTCCTTGGCCTTTTCCATGTGGGGATTAGATCTCATCGGTCAGATTCACCCAAAGGCGTCAAACGGGCATCATTTTATTTTGGTAGCCATTGATTATTTCACGAAGTGGGTGGAAGTAGCCTCGTACGCAAATGTTACTAGGTCTACAGTCTGTAAATTCTTGAATAAGGAAATCATTTGTCGGTATGGCTTGCCTGAAAGTATCATTACTGATAATGCTTCCAAATTGAATAATAGGATGATTGTCGGGGTTTACGAGCAGTTTAATATCAAACATCATAATTCAGTAATATATCGCCCAAAGATGAATGGGGCAGTGGAGGCTGCAAATAAGAACATTAAGAAGATCGTTGCAAAAATGAACAACACTTATAAAATCTGGCATGAGAAGTTACCATTTGCCTTATATGCATACCGAACTGCAGTACGAACATCAACTGGGGCAACGCCATTTTCGTTGGTATACAGAGTAGAGGCAGTCTTACCAATTGAGGTTGAAATACCGTCGCTTCGTGTCTTAATGGAGGAAAAATTAGACGAGGCAAAATGGGTTCAAGCAAGATATGATCAGTTGAACCTAATCGATGAGAAAAGACTGAAAGCCTTGTGCCACGGTCAGATGTACCAAAGAAGGATGATAAGGGCTCATGAGAAGAAGGTTCGACCAAGAGAATTCCAGGAAGACAATTTGGTGCTGAAGAAGAAGTTACCAATCCAGAGTGATCCTCGAGGAAAATGGACACCAAATTAGGAATGACCATATATTGTAAAAAAGGTTATCTTAGGTGGGGCATTGATTTTGGCTGAGATGGACGGAGATGAACTTCAGAGCCCAATAAATTCGAATTTAGTCAAGAAGTATTATGTTTAGAAAAAAGACAAGAAAAAGAAAAAGAAAGAAGAAATAATAATAAAGGGGGTTCAAAATGAAAACGCGTAAAGGGCATTTTGAAACCAAAGGTGAACTTGAGTTGAAAACCCGTAAAGGGCGGCTTAGGTAGTTGATATGGCAAGAGATCCTCTCGGGGACATGACACAGATGGATCCACTCGTATTGTCACTCTTTTCGAAGTCTGCTTGGCATGAGTAGCATTCAAGGCATCTCACAGTATTTGGACCAGGAGAAGTTTTCATCATTGATATTTGAGTACTTGTTCTTGTGATTTCTTTTCTGCTTGCCACATTATAAATAAAATTTTATTGACCTTCTTTGTTGATTCCCTTCCCTTTTCAAAGGCATCTTTCATTGAAATGAGAATTAATAGGTTTGACATCATTTAAAATATACAAAAAAGATTTTTGAGCATTACTTTGAAAAAGTTTTAAAAAGTATAGGGACTATGAGACATTTTGTGGTTAAGCGTAGAATTTGGGCATATAACACCAACATTAAAGACATTCCAAGTGGAAATAAGTTTTACTACAAAGATTCTCATGCAAGTATTCCATGTAGGCAAGAATCTGAGAATTTTCAAAGAGCCTTAAGAGTATCTTGATGTCTTTAAATCAGCATGTCACGAAATAGGGGTGGAAAATCCTAAGTTATAAGGATTGTAATTCACGCTCCAGATGCACTCAAGGAGGCTTGTCTCTGAATATGTATGTATCAAATACAATGATAGTAGATTTAGGGACATTTTCATACAAAGATCAAATGTTTTTAATGAAGCAAAGAGGTACAAAAAATGAGAATGATGAAGACGAAAAAGTTTATCCTTGCAATCAAAGAGCACAAGATTATTGGATTAAGTGAGCAACGTTGATTGTTTCCAATGAAGCAAAGAGGTACAAATAATGGAAAATATTTTCACAAAGAAATTGGTGGAACAATGTAAAATGGTATGATGTTAAGCTTCCTACATTGCGGTCCTAATAACATCACTCGGTGCAGAGAAGTGAAAGGAGTTCATATTGGTCCCCTATTTTGTGAGATGGGTCAGAATATATGTGTATAATGTCTTTGTCCATAGTTGAGAAAATGTTTGAAATGATATAATCCAGGTTTTCTAGAGCTTCATATTTTATGTGTCTGTTGCCTGACAGAAAATTAATTCCGATAAAAGGATTTTAAAAGAGACCATAAAACTTGACATGCATTCATGTTTTAGGCATCCCTAAGGGCATGCTCGTCATAATTACATTGTGTGTCACATTTTTCACAGGTACGAAAGGGTATCCGTTCGAGCAAAAGGAGAATAGAACCCGCTTATCCGTTTGGGCATATGGAGAATGGAATCCGCTTATCTATTCAAGCATCAAGAGAGTAGAACCTTCCTATCCGTTCGGGCATATGGAGAATGGAACCTGCTTATCTATTCAAGCATAAGGAGAATAGAACCTGCCTATCTGTTCGAGCATATAGAGAATGAAATCCGCTTATCTATTCAAGCATAAGGAGAATAGAAACCGCCTATCCGTTTGGAAATTTGGAGAATGGAATCCGCTTATCTATTCAAGCATAAGGAGAATAGAAACCGCCTCTCTGTTCAGGCAGTTGGAGAATGAAATCTGCTTATCTATTCAAGCATAAGGAGAATAGAAGCCGTTTATCCGATCAGGCGTCCGAAGAATGGAACCTGCTTATTCGTTCAAACAAAAGAAGAATAGAAGCTGCCTATCCAATCATGCATCCTAAGAATGGGATATGCTTATTCGTTCGAGCAAAAGGAGAACGAAGCCCGCCAATTCTTCGATACAAGAAGTTTTGACGATTTGGTATTTGGTGAAAATCAATGTCCTTTTGTTCTTTGTTCTATGCCTGTTTCACCGGAATGACCAAAGAGGGGCATATGTTTTCACTTAATTTTCACCTAACTTTTATTATTGTATCTATGTCATTCGGTTTAGTAGTATTGTAGTAGTGTTAATACATTATTAGTATTAGCATTGTATTATAGTTAGTTAGTTTGCATAACCTTAAAACCCAAAATCAAAATATAAATGGTCTTTTTGAAGTAAAATAAAACTCATTGCATTTTATATAAGTTCATTACATTCTTTGTAGATTGAATAAATAAAGAGTCCATTAGTAAAAACCAGTTCATTAAGTGTTAAATAGAGTCCATTATAAGATAGAGTCCATATTAACAAAGGCATATTCGACCCGTTTTAAATAATAATTGCTTTGGTTTATTACAGACAACTGGAGACCGTTGGATCAAAGATTAATCCAACGATACGAATAGAACCAACCAAAAGAAGGGAAAGCGGCGCGCTCTCATCACCGTTGGATCCAGAAGCAATCGGATGGTCCAAATCACTTTAGAGTAAAGCACGTGGATTGACACTCGCGCGTGGTGGCCATGTGCTCAACGTTTCATCTTCCAGCAACCGTTTCGTCTTCTCCAACAACGCCCAGGTTGTCTTCATCGTCGACCGCATCTCCCTCAGAATTTGTAAGCCACCGGAAACATGAAAAAGAGAAACATAGGTTAAATCCCTAAAGTATAACATGTGCTAATCCCTAAATTGAAGCCAAGGCAAGAATCAAGCTAAATCAGATTCAAAACAGAGGCAAATCAACCTAAAATCAGAGCCGAGACAGAAGCATTGTAGATGATTATTAGGGATTTATGCTTGAAAATCAAGCATTTCTTTACCTATAAATATCGTGTATTTTTCACAACGAACACACAACACAACAATTTAGACACGAACTATACAAGAAAAATATTCAAAGCAGTTGGGTTCCAGTATAGCAAGCAAGCAAGAGTTGTAAGCAAAATTTCCAGAGAAATAAAGCAAGCAAGTTCTGGAAATTTTCCTTTTTTTATTATTGTACGGATTTAAATAAGAGAAAGGGGTGAGTTTTACCTATTTTTTTAAACCACCACCGTGCATGGCGTTTGAGGCCTTGTCTCCGATGAAAGACAAGAGTTTTAGTACTCGTTGGAATCTGGAAAATCACTTTGGAAAAAGGGAAAGGATTCGAAGTTTTCTCTTAAGAATTTGTTTTTAAGGGACCAAAAGAATTTGAAATGATTGGGGATTTAAAAAAAATCAAAATAGGGTTTTATTTTGAGGTTGCCGTCGCCAGAAATGGTGGCTGACGCCAATCAATGGTGGTTGGTGCGGCGGACATTACAGAGAAAAGGGGAAAGCATTTGTGGTTTTGAAAAAAATGAATTTTGAAGCTTTTTTTACTTATATACCAACCCGGTGACCCGACCTGTACCCAGTTTTAACCCACGCCCTACTTTACTGGACTTTAAATTGTGGCCCTCCAATTTATCAACCTTTCAATTTCATCCTTTTTCCTTTCAATTTAGCACCAAATTTTCAATTGCTTTTAAATTAGCCCTCAAATTTCATTTTCTTTCAATTTAATCCTTAACCGAAGTTTTCTTAAATCTTTTAAAAAATTAATTACCCTTTCTTATTTAGAATTTATTTCTTAGTGTCATTTAAATAAAGCAGTTATTTATTTCTTGTTGCTTTTAGCGTGAATATGTGTACGCTTGAAAACATATGATTAGGGTCTTTGAAGCTTAGATTAGTGCCATGTGTGAATTAAAATTTCTTTCATATTTCGAAATAAAATATACTTAAATATATTTGAACCTTAATAATTAAAATGAATGTAGACTTTTCTTTTAAGGTTTAGTCAATAAATAAGTCTTAATTAAAAAACTCTAAAACACTTAATCTTTGCTTGTTGTTTGTTAAAAAGTGAAAAATAACTAATATGATGTCTTACCAAATGAAAATGACAGGTTAGCGCCAGGAGTGGTTGCGGTGATTGGAGTTCATTTTCTAGGCGATAAGACCATTAAAATAGATTTATATTCATTAAACGGACAATTAAATTGAACCTTTGTGAACTTACAAATTCCAATTTAGAAAATTCATTTTGAAATTAATAAGGTACTAATTTTTTGGCGTTGCGGGGTGCTAATCCTTCCCCATGCGTAATCGACCCCAGAACTTATTTTTCTAGTTTTTGTAGACCAAAAAAGTTATTTTAATAAATAAAATGTTTTATTAAAATAAACATGTTTTAAAGTGATCCAATCACGCTTTTCTTAAAAAAAATTGGTGGCGACTCTGTTGATTTTAGTTTTTAAAAATGTCGGGCTCGAAAAGGATTGCGGCACAATCAGAATCAGTAAAACCTACAAGAGTTGTCTACGTAGGCAAAGCATTGAAGAACAATCCATACCCAAGGGTACCCTTAAGATACTTATTAATCCTACGAACAAGCTTCTAGTATTTGTCTAAAGGAGCTTGTAAGAATTGACTAACCTTATTTACTGCAAAATGTATATCAGGTCTTGTAGTACAAATATGTTGCAGCGTGCCTACAACCTGACGATACAAAGTAACTTTTGTACAAAGATCTCCATCAAGAGCAGATAACAAAGGCGTAGTAACTATAGGTGTAGGAGCAGGGGTTGCATCAACCATTTTAGTCTTTTCAAATAAATCAACAATATGTTGTTTTTGATTCAATATTACCACTTCATTTACTCATTGAACAGTCATCCCAAGAAAGAAGTTAAGATCACCTAAATCCTTGACAGAAAATGCACCATTTATCTCTTTTATTAGTCTATCGACCTCATCAGCATTATTCCTAGTTACCACAATGTCATCTACGTATACCATGACATAAATCCTATTCCCATCTATTTCTCGAAAACATAACGAAGTATCAGCAAGAGAATAAGTAAACTTAAGAGTATTTACTAGAAGGGCTTGTTTGAGTCCGTATAGCGACTTCTTTAACCAACATACTAGTTGACCTCCATTAGAACCCACCTATTCGAGCCCTGGTGGCTGCTGCATATACTTCCTCTATTAGATGGCCATTAAGGAAGGCGTTATCTACATCAATCTGTCTAAGCACCCAACCGTTACCAAGAGCTATGCTCAACAAAATCCTCACTATTATGGATTTTACCACTTGACTATAAGTCTTATTATAATCAAACCGACTTATTGAAAAAACCCTTTAGCCACCAATATGACTTTGTAATGTGACACACTACCATCAGAATTGCGCTTAACCTTGAAGAGCCATTTGCATATGACTGGTACATGACCAGAAGGAAGAGGAACTAAATTCAAAGTTCGTTTTTGAACTAACACAATAATTTCTTTGTTCACAACTTCTCTTTATTCTTTAGACTCCATAGCTTGACGAATATTTGTCGGTTCCAATTTGACATCCTCGGTGAGAAAAATCTTTGGTTTAAAAACCTCGGCTTTAGACCTGGTGACCATCGGATGTGAACCCCTTTTATGAGAGCTTGAACTAGAACTGGAAGATTCTTATGATGCAGACTCTTGAGAGACATGTGAATTCCGAGATGGTTGTGATGTGGAAACTTCTGGAAGAACAGAGGGCTGTGAGACTGTCTTGTCACAATTGATCTCTAAAGTCGATTGCAAATTTGAGATAAAAGTAGACGACGAAGCAGACACATGTTGAGGAAAATTGGGACTAGGGCACCGAGAGGTTTCCCCTTCATTGCTAATGAGCCGAGTCACAGACTTTGAACATACATGCCGAGTAGTGGGCTCTAAACAGACAGGCCGCATAGAGACTACAAGATTAACAACGGAAGCACTATTAGGTTGACCACATATGCTATTATGAGATCGGTTATTACCAAATGCTAGGCGGTAGAAGAACATCATGACATTGATCTTAGCAATAGAAGGACCCCTACTTGTATGTGGTTAAACAAACTTTGCAACAACGAAAGGTGTAACACTCAAATTTTGAGAACGAGAGCTTGGAACGGCAAACGGAAAGACATATTCATCAAATTGAACATGTTGTGAAACATAAACTCAACCATCTTCACTAAGACATTTGTATCCATGTTGATTAGGAGAATAACCTAGGAAAACACACGACTGAGGCTTATATTGCATTTTGTGTCGATTGTACGGCCTGGTAAGCGAAAAACAATGACACCCAAAGACACATAAGAAGCCAAGGTTGGGAAGCTTTTTGAAAAGTTTCTTATAAGGAGTTAAACCATTCAACAGTTTTATAGGTAGCCTGTTAATAAGATACACAGACGTGTAAAAAGCGCCAGTCCAAAATTTAAATGGAATTGACGCTTAAGCCATAAGATTAAGACCAAGCTCTACAATATGTCAATACTTACGCTCGACCATGTCATTTTGTTTAGATGTATGTGGGCATGAATGCCGAAACACAACATCATGTTGATCAAAATATGAAGACAAAGCTTTAAACTCAGTACCACAATCCGTTTGAACTAAGTTGAACTGTTTTTCCACTAACTTATGAAATTTCATTATAATTTTACAGGCATTAGATTTTCAAGCAAGAAAATATATACACGTATATCTAGTGTAGGCATCCACGAAGCTAATATAGTAAGTAGAGTTATTCAAGATTAAGGGTGCAGGTCTCCATAAATCGACCTGAACAAGTTGTAACGATTGATCATAAATAGTTAAAGATTCTTGAAATTTCAACTTATGGCTTTTACACATGAAACAACAAATTTCATACACGTGTAGCAATTTGGATAAAACTTCACTAGATGGGTGACCAACCCTCCTATCCCACAAGTCGGTAGTAGCAGTCAAAGAAGAAACATGTCTTACATCTTTAGACATATTAGCAACGGAAGAAACAACACTATTTACATTATAAGAAATCGTAACAGTGTTAATAGAAGCAGAACTAAGGAAACATTCAACATTAGAAATGTTTTCCAATAGGAGAAATTTTATACAACCCATCACTTTCCAGTCCTTGTAGAATCGATTGTTGTGTTTTCAGGTCCTTCACAACACAAAAACTAGGGTAAAATTCAATAGAAACACTGTTATCTCTCGTGAATTTTGAAACAGATAACAAATCTTTATTGATATTAGGAACATGTAAAATAATTTTAAGACCCATAGGTCTAGAACGAGTTTCAAAGAAGCTTTACCAACACCCGAATTGAAACAGTTGACCCATCGACAACTGAAATCTTACCTGACCCTTTACACGGAACAAAACTACCTACATCGGTCGTGAGATGAGAAGTAGCTCCGAAATCTGGGTACCAGGATGCATCACCATACCTTGAGATTTAAAGCCATCAGAAACATATGCCCCTTCTGAACGTTCTTCATCAGTAGGTAGAAAACCTTGATCTTTCACCAACAGACTGTTAAACCCATCAAACCTGTAGAAACAACAACTTACAAGATGGCCTAATTTCCCACCCAACTGACATTGAGGACGTGACCTCCCTGAACCACGACCACCACGTGACTGTTGTTTTGGGAGAAAGAACCCCGAGGGCAAAAACTACAATCTTGAAAACTTCTTTGAAAACCACCAGAGCCAGCATTCAGTGTAGAAAACCCAGAGTATGTCCAAGAATAGACGAGCTATGCTGTCCAGAACTCTGAATTAGGCCTTGCCTGTGACTTATCACCCTATAGACCACATATTTTAGTTCAAGAACTCTAGTTGACGGGCTTCAGTGTCAAGAAAAACACTACAAACATTGTCCAACTTATATGGTCGTTGATTAGACGATATAACTGCAACCATCGGCTCATATTTCGACGGAAGTCCTGAGAGAAGCGTCGATATATGCATAGTTTCCGAAAGAGGGTTACCACATGCAACAAGGCTGTCACAAACGACCTGTATTTGAGCCAAGTAATCCTTCATAGATTGATCACGCTTCCTCAAGCTCTTCAAAGAACAATGAAGATGCATAACTCTGGTTGTGGACGAGCCCGAGAAAAGACTTTGAATCTTTTCCCAAATGTCAAGCGTAGTTCTACAACTAACGAAGGGTAGAATCAATGAGCTTTGGAGGCAAGAAGCCAAGAACATAGAGCGTTGTCTTGCTGCTTATAGGAGACATATTCGGGATTGATAACCTTGATACCACCGTCGACAAAAACATACTGAGGTGACACAACTAAGGTTCCATCAATGTGATCAACCAGAACTAAACTTTCGATGGCAAACATGAATTGCTGACGCCATAACAAGTAGTTAGTTTCATCCAAGCAAAGAGATATAGTCTTGTTGGTAAACGACTTTCTCACAGCACCTCCTATTTCCGACATCTTGGAAGGAACCTATGATACCATGAAAGAATATAAAAGCAAAGAGAAGAAAAGCTTTATTCAATATACTTAAAAATGTGACCTTTACAAATGACTACAACTTCTTTTTTTATACACAGAGAACTACCCTTAACTGATCTTTAACAGACCATAACTAACCTCAACATACTCAAGAGTTCTTGAATATAATTCTTAAACACTCCCAGATACTAACAACTTATACCTCTAACATACTCCATACTTTCTCACTTCTTTTACAAACCTGACATACTAATAGTCCGTCGATAGAACCAATTATAAAACTATGGGATATTGCTCCATCGACATTGAAGCAAAACTATCCCAACTCAGGTGTTGTCCATTGTACGGGTTGAGGCTGCATCATGGGTGTAGATTTAGTGGGAACCGAAAGACCATTGTAATATTTGGCCCAATTAAGATTTATCTACAGGAGTGTTGCATCCGATAAGAAATAGTCTTAATGTGATTACAAGGTAGTATATGCTCATACTTTCTCTTAACCCTTTGATAACACACACCTTGTAGACAAAGGTGAATGAACTCCAGTCTCCTAGAAAGAATATCATCATCATTTTCACTAATATTACTTGTTGGGTTATATAAAATGACCTTATTTATAAAATGCATAATTCACTTGTCAAAATAACCTACTTTTTCTCTCAAAACCTACCTAGTGCCAGAGGTTCTTTTTTCATCTTTTTTTTCTTGGCTGGTAGGGGTACTGACCTTAATGTTAGTTGCCAATTGACGGTGTTCATTATTTTCCATGTTTTTTATATTATTTTTAATAAGAATCTTGATAGCTCTTCAAAGAACATGTTTTTCCCTTTCATTTTTGGATTAATTTGTCCCCACGTCAGTATTTTAAGCATTCATATATGCATTTCATGTTTATTATTTACATTTTGTCTGGACATAGTTGCTCGTGTTATACAATTTTCTACTTTTCTGATGTTTTGTCTTGTATTATTAATGTCCTTGCAGAGAATGTCTCATCACAACAACCAAGTTCGACACTGTAGCGGTTAGTTGTCCAAACTGTCAAGGAAGGACGAATCTGTCAGCTGGATTTTGTAATACCCCTAACCTATTTTAGGAGAACAACCGATTTGAAAAGTGTTACACAAAACAAGCATTCAAGACATTGCATCAAAGACTTGAACCCAACTTATGTAACCATAAGATTTTTTGGGCAATCTAAAACCATTTAGAAAGTTTCATAAATCAAGTTTTAAACAACATTATATATAAAAACAAGTATGCACACCCTATAAAATTTTGCACCGACTGATATCTCATAGCATATACTTTAATAATTTCAGTTTACAAGACTTACTAAGCCTATTCTTCATTTTCACCGAATTTATCTTCAATCATGAACTCCAGTCTTCTCAAATCGATTATCAACTTTATATTCTTTTTTAACTATTTAAGGCCTACAGATCATTATTCTACTTTTGGCATGAGATTATTATTTCTAAAGATACAATTTAATGAAACATCCTCTTCAAACTGGTCTACGGGTCTATTAAGCTAATAAGAAACCAATATTTAATGGTTCTTAAGTCTTAATATCCATAAAAAAGTTTCAATTGTTATTATCAATGTAACGCCCCGGTTTTGGGCCTAAAAGTTTTAAAGGCGGTTTAAGGTCTGACGAACCTAGATTAGAGATCCGGGTCAGTTCAGTGTTGGTTCAGGTAAAACTTGTTTTGAGATGTGATAAAATTATGCGAAAAATTTCTAAAATCCTCTTTAAATATATAATGAGGAAAAGTGAATCCAATTTTGGAAAATGATTTTTGGAAAGTCGATATTTCGGTTTGGTGACTAAAATATAAAAATTGCAAGTTTCGTTTTAATGGCTAAATTGAAGAGAGCCAAAACTTAGAATCCTTAGGGAGCTATTACACCGAGGTGTTATCAGCTATTCCCTTGATTTTTTGTTTTAAATGATTTAATTAATTGATTTAATAAGAGAGTTTTATTAAAAAAGAGATTTTAAAAGGCTAAACATTTTCTTACGTAACTACTTTTCTGCTAAACTTTTCTCTCAACTTTCTCAGCAGCCAAACTCTCTTTTCATCACTAAAATCTCCAGAGATTTATGTCATTTCATCTACTTTTGATTCCTAAATGATGCCCATGGATTTCTACAACAACTAGCTAAAGTTTTCTTGAAGGATTTCTTCAAAATCATTGCAAATAAATGGGAAAGCGTGTGTTAGAGGTGATCTTTCTTGTCTCTCCTCTAATCAAGGTTCTTTATTGAAATTATCAAGTCTTTGACTCTTTAATTTTATTTAATAACAAGGTTTTGTAATTTAATTGATGAAAATTGCTAAATAAGTTTTGTAAAATGATTTTCAAGATTTTCATTATGGTACTGTTTTGATTGTTTTGAGGTTGATTTTAATCACGATTTGAATGTTAAATGATATGGAAATAAAGGATTTATGATAGTAATCTCAAAATGAGTTGGATCTCTAATTGTTGGATTGTTAGATTTTGGATTTTTGAGGTGTTAGTGTGAAATCTGAGTTGATGGAGGTATAAGAATGATGTTAGGTTGTTTTTAGATGTTGATTGATGATTAAACTTGGACAAAAATGTTAGATTATGGCTGGGCTGAGTTTAGAGAGCAATCAAAGGTGTTTTCGGTTGTTTTGGATGGGCGTTTTGGTGTTTTTGGGCTGATCATCGAGATTGTTTAAGTTGCTGGGGATTTTAATGCATTGAGATGCATTAATCCTCTGTTCTTGTGTGGTATAAATAGGGAGAACACATCAGAAGCAATCAGTGAAGTTCTGGGGATTCGAACGCTTGATTTTGCGTCGACGAATCTTGGTTTCGCGAGTCGGTGAGTGAGAACGTATTATCCAGCTTTGAAACACTTTAAAGGTTGTTTTGGGGACTTAGTGGAAGCTTGAAATGCTTTACTAAGTTTAGAAGTAAGTAAAAGGATTTTCTCCCTCGGATTGTGCTATTATAAGTTTGTTGACGCACTTGATTTTAAATGCATGTTACCTACTGTTTAAAGCATGCCTTAAAGTAAGAGATTTACTATTTTTGATGTTATGTTGATGAAGGTTGCACATGGTAACTGATCCTTGTGAGTATATGCTTATACTTGTATCTTGAAGCATGGTTTGATGCTTGGAAATGTGGTTTATTGGAAATGCTTTGAAAACAACGAGGTTTATGCTAAATGTGAATTATATTGGCAAATGATGTTGCGAAATGGTTTATAAATGAAATCGGATATAGTTAGCTGGCTATAGGATTGAGTGCACTATAAACAAGTCGCCTTGGATGTGGAGGGGTTTATACGGTGTACCGAATACTCGATCCAAGTACCCTAACGACTGAGGAAAGTGTATGGTGTCCCGTCTCTCGTTAGTGGGGTTATACATCTACCGATGATTGGTGTTGAGGGGTTTATATGGTGTATCAAATAGTCCACCACGAGTGTCACAACGGTGGAGGGTAGCTCCCGTGTGTGAACCTTGAGATACCGGTGAGAATGTATGAAGTGTTAGGACAACACCTGTGAATCCGTGTATCTAATGTTGTTTTGAGAAATAAGTTTGTTAATGTTCATTTGTGAGCCAATATAATTGATGATGTATTATGGAAGGGTTATGATGCATAATGTGTAAAATGCATGTACTCTTTAAGCTTTGCATATGTTAGTTATGCATGGGAAGACATAAATCGAGAAAAAGAGGTTTTTATTGTTGAAATCATAATACATGTTGTTGAGGTTTATATGCTGATTTTAGATTGAGGTAAGTGCATGGTTTTGAAGGCTTGATGGTTTTCAAATGATGGTTTAAGCTAATTGAAATGAGATTTCAATGTGGGCTTGGTAAATGGTTTTAATGCATTGATGGTGTTTTATTTTTGAGCACTTCTCACTAAGCCTTGTGTGCTTACACTCTAATTTTGTCCATCAATGCAGAGAATTGAGGTTTTGGAGGCAGCGTAGATCAAGGGATCGCAAGAGACTTCTTTTGAGAATGTATGTTTCAGTTTAGTTTATACGTAATAAGGGCAATAGGGGATCCGTTGTGTTTTTGAGAGATTTGCGTAAGCTCCCTGTTTGAGCAAGTGTTCATTTATGTTTTAGACATGCAAATGGTCTTTGGTTATTGGTTTGTGCCTTGTTATGCATTTTGGTATCTTGCTTAGCTTGTATGCTAGGTTGCATGCCTATAGTTTACCTTTGATGCAAATTTCCATGATATGATGTTGAATATGCCATGAATGATTGAGGTTTGATGTTTGGATATGATATATATATATATATATATGTGTGTGTGTGTGTGTGTGTGTGTGTGTGTGTGTGTGTGTGTGTGTGTGTGTTGAAAGCATGTTTGAGTGATTATGGGTGCATTAAAGTATGAAAAACCAGCAAAATGTGACATTACAGGTCACAAGGTATCAATACGGTAGTAAGTGCATCGATACGGGCCAAGCAAAATTTAAGGGGTATATCGATACACGGGGGGCGTATCGATACAGTTTTATGCTACTGGTTTTTGGTGTATTGGTACGGTTCGAGGGGGTATCGATACATGCCTTTAATTCTTGAATATTAGTGATGCATTGTCGTGGGCGTATCGATACGGTCTCCAAGGGTATCGATACGACCAGCTGGGAAGTTAGTTAAAAGTATCTTTGAATGTTCTGTTTCTTTACGTTTTAGTCCCTAAATGTTGTGGATACAATTAAATGAGTTTGGATGTTTATTCAGAGCTGATGTTTGACAGAGATGCATGTAATATGCCTAATTAAAAGTTGGTAACATAAAATTGGAAAAAGTCCCTTTAATTTGATAAAATTAAAAAACGGTCCCTAAATTGTAATGGAATGCAATCGAGTCCTAAATCGATGTTTGATCGAGTTGTTTATTGTTCCGCTGCGATATTAATCACTTAGGATCATAATGAACATCTAGACAAGATAAAAATGAAAAAAATAGGGTTGTTTATTGAGGTAAACCTCCCGGTTTACTCCAATATTCCCCGTATGACCGGTTCGGCTCGGTCTATCGTCCAGACCAGGTTGAGGGGGTTACTGTTGAGTGGATCGCAAGATCAATATAAACCAAGAGGGGGGGTGAATTGGAAATTTAAAGGTTTTGAGGTGGAAATTGCAAATTAAAAATAATCGACAAGGAATTTAGAGTGGTTCAAGTTCCAAATGAACTCTACATCCACTACCTTAGCCTCACTAAGGATTTGCAACAATTCCACTAATTGCTCTTCCCCTTTTTCTAGGATAAGGAGGCAACCCTTACAATTTCGGTTGATTTTTCTACCCAAAAATCAACCCAATCCTCACACAAATAAACAAAGAAATTTGTTGGCTAATAAGGTATCTCTCAATACAAATGATAGCCCAATAATAAGCACTCAACCCAATTGAACAAAATAAGAATGAAAAATACAATTGGGGTTTCTAGAAAAAAATGGGATTTTTGCACAAATGCTTGGATTTGATGGTTGGATATCTTCTTGTAGTTCAATGGTAATTGCTGGAGCTTCTTGTGGTCCTTTTTATAGCCTCTTGTTGATTTCTAACCGTTGTGGGTGTTGTGCCCAAGAATAGAGCCGTTGGGGATGTTTTCTCACCACTTCCAATGCAGTCTGCAGCTACCCGTTTCGGAACACTGCTACTTGTTTCGGAATGGATTTTGAAATAAAATAGCCGTTGGAGCGTATTATGAGAGCCCGTTTCGAAACACTTTTGCCACTGCCAAGGGTCGTTTCGAAACGGCCTTAGCCTGTTTCGGAACACCCTGTTTATGTTTCAAATTTCAGTTAAAAACTATTCCCCTTTTTCAAATTTATGAAGAACAGTTTCGAAACGATTGATACCGTTTCGAAACACTTGAACCCGTTCCGATACACGTTTCGGAACAGGGGTTGTTCGAACTGAAAGTGTTTCGAAACGCCTTAGGGCCGTTTCGAAACAGGGCTTTGAAAAACGTTATTTTGTCTTGAAATACTTAGAAAAATGTTTGAGAACACTTTGTTTTTAACTAGGGTATAATCTTAACATTATATGGGGAAATTTTGAGGACTTTAAAATTCGTTCTGACATTTTCAATTTAGTCCTTAGGTTTTTAGTTATATCAAAATTAAAATATTTGTTTCACAGTCTCCCCCTTTTTGATATAACAAAACCAAAGTTAGAATTTTTAAGAATTTTTGAAAGTTTTGAAAATATTCTAACTCCCCCTTAATTTAAGATAGGTTTTGAAGTTAAAGACAAGTTTGACTTGAAATCCAAGTTGTAGAGTTTAACAAAACCTTAAAAATTGAAAACGAATTTGTGGCAAAAATTTGCAAAATTTGTGGCAAGGCTCCTTAAATTTCTTCTCCCCCTTTTTGTTAGATCAAAAAGAAACAAGGAAAGCTCATAGAGAAGATTAGTACCAATAAGCAATAATAAGCAATCATAATTCATATCATCAAAATATCCAAAGCATAAACCATCAAGTTCATGATAAAATCCCAAATAAAAGATCAAAAGCATAGGTTCCTAAAACAGAATAAAACATAAAGATGAAATCTTAATCCTAAAGTGCATAGATAATATTATATGATATGATATGATGATCCTAGGCCTCGTCATCATCATCCGAAGTATCATCATCGCTCTTGACTTGAGAACGTTGAAACTTCGTCCATTGCCCATAGAGCATAGAGAAGGATAGGTCCAAGTTTGCATGGGAAGTCTCAAGAGTATGAAGACGATCCTCGACATTCTTCAAGCGATTGTCCATAGAAGTAAAACCCGAAGCAATGCTAGTATCCAAAGCATTGAACCGCTCGGTAATGAGAGCCGTGAGGGCTTCATTGTTTGCAACCGGAACTTGCGGTAGAGGAGCAACGGGAGGAGGAACCGCTTCTCTATCAACTCTTTCCCAAACATCATTCACATATGTGAACCCAGACTTGCGAAGTGAGGACTCACCAATCTTGGTTTTGCGAGGGTCCGGAGAGTCGTAAGAACAATCAATACCAAGATTATTAAAGAGGTAGCTCAAAAGAATGCCATAGGTGAAAGATTTCAACTCATTTGTGTCAATAAGCTTAATGTTATTGACTATCTCGGCAAAGATAATTTTAGGTACATTGGGGCGCTCACCTCTACGGAAGCATTCAAGCCAAAAATGATCGGTTTGACGGATGTGAGAGTATTTACCTCCGGATGGTCGAATGAACCAAGAGACCATCAAGTGAAGAACTCGATCATGCACATCCAAGTGAAGTGCTTTACCGGTGAAAGTGCCAAAGTGGCGTTCATCCTCAATACCCTCATCTTTGAGATTGAAGGTTGATTCCAAAAGAGCAACATTTACAATAAATTTCTTGCCCAATAAGGAAGATTCAATTCCTATAATCTCGGTTTTGTCTTCATTATAGATAAAGTGAGCATTGGAGTAAAAGAGAAGTACCAAGTGTTTGTAGCGAATGTCTGGAATGCTCAAGAAAGAGATAAGATTCCACTCGGTTAAACGGTTGAGATATCGAAATAGGAAACGCTCGGAGTTGAGAAAATCGAGATCAATCACACGTTCCTTACAAACTGCGAAATCCTTGACATAGGCAAAACGAGCACGCATCTCTGGTGTTTTAAGGGATTTCTGAAAAAGCATGGTAATATTCGGACGAAAGCTCGAATCACCGGTTTGAACGGCCTTGCGCTTTTTGTTTGCTTGATCCGACATCTAAAAACATTAAGCAAGTGTATTTTTAAAATTAAGTGTATGCATTGATATTCTAAAATTAATCCAAATAATAAATCCCACTTAGGTTTTTGAAAACTGAAATTTTAAAAATACGATTGAAAATTTTTATATTCGAATAAAAAATTTGAGATTTTGAATTTTTTTTTACAAGATAGTGAAAACCCATACATGATAACATCTAATTTTGACAAAACCAGAATTTTCTATCCTATGATTCGAACAGAAATTGAAAAATTAAAAAAAATTAAAATATACCTTAGTTTTGAGATTTTGGATGATTTGATGAAAATCCTTGCACAATGTTGTTGAGACTTGCTTAGACTTGAGTTTTAGAGAAGAAACCCTCACAATTTTGTGAAAAATAATGAGTTTGAGAGGGTATTTATAGAGAGGGAGGCGGTTTTAGGGTTTTAGAATATAAGAGTTTGATATAAATTTGGATTAAAAACCCTAATTATAGTCATCCGCGATGCCGTTTCGGAACGGTCGGGCCCGTTTCGAAACGAGACGACTATGGTGTTGACCGTTTTGAGTTCATAGGCAGACCGTTTCGGTACGGTGTTGACCGTAGCGAAACCCGGTTGACCCGTATCGAAACCCGTTTCGATACACCCATTGATCGAATCCAAAACGTTTCGAAACACTATGGAGGCGTTTCGAAACACCCTTCTCTCAGAACGGATTTTAAGGTATCCGTATCGAAACAAGGTCACCCGTTTCGATACACCTGGGCCTGGAAATGCAGATGAGGCTCTAAAAGTGCAGAAAAATGAAGTTTTAAAAGGCCTAACATGCATAAATGTTAAGAATTAGCAAGAAAGACCTATTTGAGCATACACATACTCCCCCTAACTATAAGCATGGATGAAATTAGGAATTTAAACACATAAACATGGCATTTCACAAAATCAAGCATTTTTTAAGCTTAAAAAGAGGTCCTAAAAGGTCAAGATAGGCTAGCTAGACCTAACTCTCTCCTAAGGGACCAAAAGCGCTCTTTGTCTAACGGTTTTGTAAAAATGTTCGCTAATTGACTCAAGGTGTCTACATACTCTATAACCACATCATTTTTGAGGACATGATCTCTAATAAAATGATGCATTATCTCTATGTGTTTGGTTCTAGAGTGTTGGATGAGATTTTTAGTTAAGCATATTGCACTAGTGTTGTCACATTTTAGGGGTATGGTTCCAACTTTAATTCCATAATCTAAGAGTTGTTGTTTTATCCAAAGGACTTGAGCACAACAACTCCCTAAGGATATGTACTCGGCTTCAGTGGTAGATAAGGCTACACTATTTTGTTTCTTAGAGAACCAAGATATGAGCATACTACCTAAGAATTGACAAGTTCCCGAAGTACTTTTCCTATCTATTTTGCAACCCCCATAATCCGCATCCGAATAAGCATGAAGGTTGAAGGTAGAGTCTCTAGGGTACCAAAGACCTAAACAAGGAGTATCTCTAAGATACCAAAAAATCCTCTTAACGGCTATAAGGTGAGACTCTCTAGGACTAGCTTGAAACCTAGCACACAAGCAAACACTAAACAAAATATCCGGTCTACTTGCGGTAAGGTAAAGCAATGATCCAATCATATAACGATAAAGCTTAGAGTCAACACACTTACCTCCTTCATCTTTGTCAAGCTTTGTAGATGAGCTCATAGGAGTGGCTTGAGGCTTGGTATTCTCTAAGCCAAACTTTTTAAGCATATCCTTTATGTATTTTTCTTGGTTGATGAAGGTGCCATCCTTCTTTTGCTTGGTTTGGAGTCCCAAAAAGAATGAGAGCTCCCCCATCATGCTCATCTCAAATTCACCTTGCATTAACTTAGCAAACTCTTGACAATGACATTCATTAGTAGAACCAAAAATAATATCATCAACATAAATTTGGACTACTAATATGTCATTTTTATACATTTTTATAAAAAGTGTAGTGTCCACCTTACCCTTTTCAAATCCTTTTTCAATCAAGAAATTTGAAAGTCTTTCATACCAAGCTCTAGGAGCTTGTTTTAAACTATAAAGATCTTTGGTAAGTTTGAAAACATGATTTGGAAATTTTGAGTCTTCAAAAACCGGTGGTTGTTCTACATACACTTCTTCATTTATAAACCCATTTAAAAATGCGCTTTTAACATCCATTTGAAAAAGCTTGAAATTATGATAACATGCATATGCAAGCAACATCCTAATGGCTTCCATTCTAGCTACGGGTGCATAGGTTTCATCAAAATCTATTCCCTCTTCTTGAGTGTAACCTTGTGCTACAAGTCTAGCTTTATTTCTCACAATGTTACCACTCTCATCTAGTTTGTTCCTAAAGACCCATTTAGTTCCTATTGTAGATTGATTACTAGGCCTATCAACTAATGTCCAAACATTACTTCTCTCAAATTGATTTAACTCTTCTTGCATAGCCATAATCCAAAAATCATCTTTCAATGCTTCTTTTATATTTTTAGGCTCTATGCATGAGATAAATGCAACATGATTCATTAATCTAAGAGAAGAACGAGTGGTTACCCCCTTGGATGGATCACCCAAGATTTCACCATCTTTGACATAGTTCAACTCCCTTGGACAGCTTACTTCCTTTTCCTCACTAGCCACGTCCTTCAAGGTTTCATGAGGTGGATCTTGTGTGTTTTCTACTTTTGGTTGAATCTCATCCTCCTTTGAAGTTTGACCTCCATCAAAGGTATTTATGATTCCTACATCATCATCATCACAAGAATCCTTCCTAGGAAGGGGATTATCATCGAATACAACATGAATAGATTCTTCTACTACTAAAGTTCTTTTGTTAAATACTCGATAGGCTTTAGAGGTTAAAGAGTAACCTATAAAAATAGCTTCATCACTTTTTGCATCAAATTTACCTAAATTATCTTTTCCATTATTTAAAACAAAACATTTGCACCCAAAAGGGTGGAAATAGCTAATGTTAGGCTTTTTAGATTTTAAAATTTCATAAGGTGTTTTCTTTAAAAATGGCCTAATCATTACTCGATTTACAATATAACAAGCTGTGTTTGTGGCTTCCGCCCAAAAATATTTAGGTAAATTATTTTCACAAAGCATAGTTCTAGCCATTTCTTGTAAAGTTCTATTTTTCCTCTCAACTACCCCATTTTGTTGAGGAGTTCGAGGAGCGGAAAAATTATGGCTAATACCATTTTCATTTAAAAAATCTTCAAATCCTAAATTTTGAAACTCGGTTCCATGATCACTTCTAATATGTGAAATTTTAAGTTCAAGATCATTTTGAGTTAATTTTGAAAATGCGATGAATTTTTCCAAAGCCTCATCCTTAGTACTTAAAAAGAGAACCCAAGTGAATCTAGAAAAATCATCAACTAGTACAAAAGCATACGATTTGCCACCCAAGCTCATAGTCCTAATTGGCCCAAATAAATCCATGTGGATTAGTTGTAAACATCTACTAGTAGAAATATCATTAATGGACTTAAAGGAAGATCTATGTTGTTTACCCTTTGAGCATGCATCACAAATTTTATCATTTGAAAATTTTATCTTAGGTAAACCTTTAACTAGATTTAGAGAGACTAGTTTTTCCAAAACACTTGTGCTAGCATGTCCTAGCTTCCTATGCCACAACCATGCATCATTTTCATCTTGAGCAACTAAGCATGCATGAGATGTATAAATGTCATCTAAATGCACCATGTATATATTCCCTATGCGATGACCTATGAGCATAATATTATTAGATTTAATGTCTACGATTTTACAACCATTTTTATCAAACAAAACATTAAATCCTTTATCACATAGTTGACTTATGCTCAATAAATTGTGTTTAAGACCATCGACATATAAAACATTTTCAATGAGAATAGTAGAGTGATTATCTATGGAGCCAATACCTTTAATGTGGCCTTTGGAGTTGTCACCAAATGTTACTACTCCTCCACTTTTTGGCTTTAGATCCATGAGTCGACTCTTGTCTCCGGTCATGTGCCTCGAGCATCCACTATCAAGGTACCATGAGTTTTGACTTTGTGCTTTGGCCTTGTAGCAATGCTCCCCCTACAAACAAAGATATTAAACCTTGGTTTTTGGTACCCAAATCATTTTGGGTCCATGTGTGTTAGCTCCCAAAACCTTGGTTCCCTTAGGAATCCAAGGTGACATAATAATATTATTAGATTTAACAAGTTCCTTAGGAACCCATACATTTCTAACTCTTTTAGCTTTATTATGTCTAGGATAGCTACCTTGTTTGTAGTAGTTAGTCTTTTTCTTAGGTTGGTGTGTTCTAGAGGATTCTCCTACTTCATGCTTGACACTACCAATATTTTTTAAAGACCTTTTGAGCTCATTTAGCTCACCCAACATCTTTTGGTGTTCACAATTACATTGAGATAAAAGATTATTAAGATCAATATTTTCATTTTGAAAAAATTTAAGTTCATCTTCCAATCCTAATATCTTTTTCTCAAATTTAGAATTAGCTTGAGTAAGTGAGTCATTTTTCTCATTTAATTCTAGAATAATCTTTTTATTCCTAATAACCGACTCCTTGTATTTCTCAACTAATTCATCATATACCTCTTGTAACTCATCATATGCATCATTTAATTCTTCATATGAAAAATCTAAAATAGACGAGTTAGAGGTTACCAAGGAGGAATCTTCCTCAAGTGCCATGAGGCAAAGGTTAGCCACTTCTTGTTCGTCATCCTCCGATGACTCCTCATCACTCCAAGTAGCAATTTTAGCTTTGAGCTTTTTCCTCTTCTCAAAGCCCTTCTTCTTGAGTTGAAGGCACTCCGAACGTATGTGACCGTATTGTTTGCACTCAAAGCAAATGATAGAGTCCTTTTCTTCTTCTTTGTTTTTGCTTTTGAAGTCCATCTTTCTTTGGATTTTTCTTCCTCGGTTGGACCTCATAAAGCGTGAGAATCGTTTGGCTATCATAGCCAATTCTTTAAGTTCATCCTCATCACTAGATGAACTCTCATCATGTTGTGAAGCTTTAGCCTTGAGAGCTATTCCCATCTTCTTCTTTTTCTCAACTTCAAGCTTCTCCATTCTTTTCTCTTCTTTCTTTTTCTCATCTTCCCTTCCTTGCTTCATGATCTCATGAGTAAGGAGAGAATCTACAAGCTCATCAAGCTTCAAATTCTTTGCTTCGATGATAGCGGTTCTCTTCCCATCCCAAGACTCGGGAAGTGAATAGAGTAGTTTTCGGACAAGCTTGTCTTCCGGTATGATCTCTCCAAATCCCTTTAGACCATTGACGATCGTGGAGAATCGATCGAACATCTTTGACACCGTCTCATCGGACTCCATTTTTAAATTTTCATAACTAAGATTGAGAATTCCAATCTTAGTTTCCTTGACATCATTGGTGCCTTCATAAGTGGTCTCAAGAGTGTCCCACACTTCCTTGGCACTTTCAATTGATGAGACCTTTGAGTAGATGTCCGGACCGAAAGCACAAAATAGCATGTGGAGAGCTTTATCATTGACTTGAATCTTTTTCCTCTCCTCTTCACTCATTTCGGCTTTCTTCTTCAACACCATCTTTCCTTCACCGTCTTGCTTCAATGGAATGTATGGCCCATCCTCAATGACATCCCACACAAGATAGTCATTTGACTTGATGAATAGACGCATTCTATTCTTCCAAAAAGAATAGTTATCACCGTTGAAGAAGGGAGGCTTTGTGGTCGATTGTGACTCGTACATGCCGGAAACGGAGGTAGAAGCCATCTCTTGATAATTTGATGATCACACTCTTCCAAGGATCTCCTCTTGTGGTTGTTAATCCTCAAAGAGTTAAGCTCTTATACCAATTGTTGAGTGGATCGCAAGATCAATATAAACCAAGAGGGGGGTGAATTGGAAATTTAAAGGTTTTGAGGTGGAAATTGCAAATTAAAAATAATCGATAAGGAATTTAGAGTGGTTCAAGTTCCAAATGAACTCTACATCCACTACCTTAGCCTCACTAAGGATTTGCAACAATTCCACTAATTGCTCTTCCCCTTTTTCTAGGATAAGGAGGCAACCCTTACAATTTCGGTTGATTTTTCTACCCAAAAATCAACCCAATCCTCACACAAATAAACAAAGAAATTTGTTGGCTAATAAGGTATCTCTCAATACAAATGATAGCCCAATAATAAGCACTCAACCCAATTGAACAAAATAAGAATGAAAAATACAATTGGGGTTTCTAGACAAAAATGGGATTTTTGCACAAATGCTTGGATTTGATGGTTGGATATCTTCTTGTAGTTCAATGGTAATTGCTGGAGCTTCTTGTGGTCCTTTTTTATAGCCTCTTGTTGATTTCTAACTGTTGTGGGTGTTGTGCCCAAGAATAGAGCCGTTGGGGATGTTTTCTCACCACTTCCAATGCAGTCTGCAGCTACCCGTTTCGGAACACTGCTACCTGTTTCGGAACGAATTTTGAAATAAAATAGCCGTTGGAGCGTATTATGAGAGCCCGTTTCGAAACGCCTTAAGGCCGTTTCGAAACACTTTTGCCACTGCCAAGGGTCGTTTCGAAACGGCCTTAGCCTGTTTCGGAACACCCTGTTTATGTTTCAAATTTCAGTTAAAAACTATTCCCCTTTTTCAAATTTATGAAGAACAGTTTCGAAACGATTGATACCGTTTCGAAACACCTGAACCCGTTCCGATACACGTTTCGGAACATGGGTTGTTCGAACTGAAAGTGTTTCGAAACGCCTTAGGGCCGTTTCGAAACAAGGCTTTGAAAAACGTTATTTTGTCTTGAAATACTTAGAAAAATGTTTGAGAACACTTTGTTTTTAACTAGGGTATAATCTTAACATTATATGGGGAAATTTTGAGGACTTTAAAATTCGTTCTGACATTTTCAATTTAGTCCTTAGGTTTTTAGTTATATCAAAATTAAAATATTTGTTTCACAGTTACAATCAAGATTGAGAAGTCATTCACTAAGAGCTCATATTATTTTTAATGCATTAAAGGACCACTTTCTTTTCTCATCTCAATTATTCCTCTCAAGACAATGTATGTACTTATGATTTAACCATTCTAGGTTGAACCCTAAAGTTCCCAACTATAGATTTTTTGTTCACCATACCTTACAAAGATTTCTCATTATCAAGTCTTAGTCTTAATTATGAGGATAGGTTTTTATACGACAAATATCACTACTCATTTATCCAAAGGGTAACAATAATATTTATAAACTCAATTACAAACTCATATTCATTTGTACATTTACCTTAGCATAGTCCATACTCATTTATTCAATCATTCAAGACATGCCTTTCACCATTCATAGTCTTAATCATGATATTGCACACAAGTATCCATTTACAAAACACTAGCTATAATTATTAATTCATACAATAAAAAGTTCCATAATTGTAACATCCTGGATTAGGTTCTAGGAGATCCGATGAGTTTCCGAAGTCCGAAAGACCGGTGTTGGATGTTTTGAGTAAGTTCAGGGAATGAGGTCTTCGAGGGTTGGGAAAAATATGGAATAAATCTTTAAAATCCTTTTTAAATATGTAAAAGGTTTTGGTAAAAACAATTTTGGAAAAATGCTTTCTGAACTGTGACATTTTGGTTGGTGACCAAAATGTAAAGTTTGT
Organism: Hibiscus trionum; assembly: GCA_030270665.1. Taxonomy (NCBI): domain Eukaryota; kingdom Viridiplantae; phylum Streptophyta; class Magnoliopsida; order Malvales; family Malvaceae; genus Hibiscus; species Hibiscus trionum. Next base: position 11,438,266 of record BSYR01000013.1, on the reverse strand, counting down.
AAAATCTGTTTTAGTGACCATTTTGTAAAAGAGTCAAAACATTGAATCTTTAAGGAGCTATCTTGGCTGGGCCAAATAGGTTATTATCCCCTTTCATTTTTACTATTCAAATATTTTAAAATAGCTTTTGTGATTTAATTAAAACAAGGGTTCATCCAAAATCTTATTTCACGTTAAAATCCATTTTCAAGCTTCCTCATCTCCTCTTTTCAGCAAAACAGCAATTGAGCTTGATTTCCTCACGGTAAAAGTGTTTTCTTATTAATCTTTTATTGCTAAATAGTTTTCCTACCTTGATTTCCTAAAACCCAAGTCTATTTCATTGTTTTCTTCAAGGATTTTTGCCAAACAAGGGGTAATAGCTAGCATTGGGGGTGAGCAACGTGATTCTCCTCTAATGTAAGGTTCTTTAATGAAATTCCCATTCTTCGATTCGTTTAAATACCAAGGTTTTAATCTCTTGTCTTAATCTTAATGTAAATTGGCTAAAATTGATGAAAATGAGTTTTGGTAAGATTTTTGGGTAAGATCTCTTAATGCTGAGTTTGTTGATGTTGTTACCTTAGTTTTGATGTGATTATTGTGTTGAGATGATGGGAGAATGGCAAGAATCCCGAAATGGGGTTGAGTGTTGATTTTTGAAGTATGAAAAAGTGGGTTTTTGGGTGGATTTTGGAGTGAATCAATAGCTGGCGTTGATCTAATGATTGGATGATGTTTTTAGATGTTTATATATGTGTTTTGATGTTATTTAATGCTGGGCTTTGCTGGTGACTATCCGAATTGGGTCTTTTTGTTGGTTACAGCTTGTATCAAATTTATTCGATAGGTGTTTTGGTTGAGTTGTTGAAATCCCTGCTTTCCAGCAAATTTGTGTGTTGTAAATATCACTAAATCCTCCGTTTTGGGTTGGTTAGAGGCGAGGATTGAAGATCCGGATTTGTTGAACACATTTGTAGGCGAACCGGAAAGCTAGAAAAAGAGGTTTCAGCTTGTTGTGGTAATCGCTGGTGAGTGGAAATGATTTTTACTGTTTTATCAAGGTTGAAGAGATTTTTTAAGGGTTTGGGTTGAGCCATTAGGCCAATCCAAGCTCAAGGGTAAGATTTGGTTTTGTTTCGGCTTTTCGCCTTCTTATTTTGATCATGTTTTGGATCATGTGCATATCATTTTTAAATGATGTTTCCTTTGCTGTTGTTATGCATTAAATGCATGTTGTTGTTGCCCCATATGAATGCCATGTTGTGTTTTGGATGTTGGTTGAGCTCTTGCTATCCTTGAGCTTGTGATTATGGTTTTTGGGATGTGTTTTGGGGAAGTGGCTATCCCCGGTGAAAATCAATGGTTTATGATGTTGCGGTGAGTATATTGACACATAGGTTATATCGGATAGATTGATCGATCAATAGGATGTGAAGTGCACTATAATTATAAAATCCGCGCGTGAGGAATCCTTCGGTTTCACAATAGGGGTTATGCTATTGTGATGCGAGTGGTAGGGGTTGTGCTATCACCAACGGGCAATGCGGGTTGTGGCATCCCGACCGAAGTGTGTTTGTGGTGAGGGTTGTTTCACCACATGACTTGATGGGGGTTATGCCATCAAGGTGTCCGCTAATCCGAGCAATGTGCCAATGATGTCGATATACTCAATCGCCCATGGTTCCATTATGAGCTTGGTAAACTCATATGGTTGGGCTTATGTTTGAGCCATGTGCATGGTAAAAGAGCCGATGGGCTTGGTTTGCATTTATGGTTCATGTAAAGCTTATACATGGTTGATGCGCATTCTTTACCTATAACTTGTATGGTTTCTTTGCTTGATCTTGTTTCAAGATAGCATGTTGTTTTGGAAATGGTTTGTAAAAAAGGGATTTCAAGAAACAATTTTGATTTCCTAAATGATGGTTGTTTTCAAAACTGCATTGTTGTAGTTGGTTTTGAGCTCTGCTCACTAAGCTTTATAGCTTACGCTCTCTTTTTCCAACAATGCAAATCCATAGACTCTTTGGAAAGCAATGGTGCAAGGGAGGTGATCCAAGTGTGCGCTCTTAGCTCAAGTATGCCTTTGCTTAGATAATAGTGTGTGTGGCAATGAGGGTGATCTTTGTTTATGTCCTTGGAGTGTTTGTAAACTCTTGTTTGAGGACATGTTGATAGTTTTGAATGGTTTGTTTTTACCTATTGTCTTGTGATCTTGTTTTGGACCTTGTTTCCTCTTATGTTGGATCTTAAAGCTTCTTTATATATGTATGTAAAGCATGTTTCTGTTTCTCTTGATCTTAAGCATGTTGGATGGTTGATGTTAGTGTGTATATGTTGATCTTGATGTTTACCTGTTGTATGTGGTGATTGGAACCAGGGAAAATACCTTAAGAATGTTTCAAAAGACTGTTTTGCTGTTTCTGCAACAGGGTGTTTCGGAACGGGCTCGACCGTTCCGGAACAGCCCTTATTTTCCTTTAAATTTTGCCTTGGCGTTTCGGAACGGGTACCGAAACGGGCTAAGTAGGATCGGAACGGTCTCAAGCCGTTTCGGAATGGTTTAGCTACTATGAAGCATCGTTCTGATACCAGTTTTGAAACGGGGGTCGTTGGAGTTAGTTAAAGGCATCTTTGAAGTTACTTTTCTTGCGTTTTGGTCCTAGTTTATGCTGTTATCAATTGTGGTTGATTGTGTGCATGTTTAAAGTCGTTTTTCATCATGGAAGCATGAAATGAACTAAATTTCTCAAAGATCACCTTAATTGCATTTTATGTCCTCATATTATGCCAGTTCTGCATTTTGGTCCCTGGTTGCCCTTTTAGTTTGAATCGATGCTTGTTTGTTGTTCTGTCTTCCGCTGTGTGTTCAATAACCTAAGTTTAACCTCGAGCATCTAGAAAAGATATTAAGCAACGTGTCTTGGGTTGCTAATCGGAGGGAAATCTTCGGATCTTTGTTCGATTAGTCCCGTGTAATCCACTCGATATGGTCTGGTGGCTAGGCCGGGTCGAGGGGGTTACATATGTTAGTATCAGAGCGTAGGTTTTCCTTCGAAAAGGCTTGCGTTGGTGGTCGTGCAACCGGAAAGGTAAGTGAGGTAAGTGTGTTGAGGTGGTGCATGCTTGTGTGTTGAGGTTGTTTGCTGTGTAGGGTACTCATTGCCACATACTATTATCAAGAAACCTATATAATACTTGAGCACCTTGGACCCTTGACGTTGCTGACCCGAATCATTTCCTTTTGTTTATTATGTTTTGTTTGTAGCATTGCATTTGTTGCTATGGCTAGACCTAGAAGAGGTCAGACGGGTGGTGAGCCGCGTGAGGATCCTGTTGAGGGTGTTGGGGGTCCGTTAGAGGGAGAGTTACCTCCTCCTCCTCCTCCTGGTGGTAGGGCTAATGTGCGAGGCGAGGAACCTAGTGATGGCCAGGGTCATGCCGGAGTTGATATGAGCCCGTTAATTCAGGCCGTTACTGGGGCTTTTCAGTCTGCGTTGGCTGGGTTACAGGCAGCTGCACCGCAACATGGTCAGAGGGAAGGGTTACCCCTCGAGAGGCTCCGCAGCTTGGGTGGAGTAGAATATCGTGGGTTATCGCCCGAGGGAGCTGAGGCATGGTTAGCTAGTACTACCTGGATTCTGAGTCAGATGGAGTGCAGTGATGCACATAAGCTCAGTTTTGTGGAATCTCTGCTTTAGGGTGACGCGTATGTCTGGTGGACTACTATCACCGCGAGTATGGCTGCTGCTGATATCACTTGGGATTTCTTTCGTTCTGCCTTTGGGAAGAAGTACTTGGGGCTGAGGTACCAAGATGAGAAGAAGCGCGAGTTCATGGCCTTAGTTCAGGGGAGTATGACCGTTTCAGAGTACGAGGTACAGTTTGTTAGACTGAGTCAGTATGTTGCTGAGCTGGTTCCTACTGAGAAGGAACATTGTGAGAGGTTTCAATATGGTTTGAACGAAGGAGTGAAGACCTTTATGTTGGCTACTGATTATACATATTTTGATGTGCTAGTAGCTCGAGCCAAAGACATAGAGCATAGTCTTGGTTTGTCTTCTCGAGGAGGCGGGTCTAGTTCAGGGAAACGACCTGCAGAGTGGAATTGCGATCGTGCCAAGGGGCACAAGGACAAGAGGTAGCATTTTTATCATAGACGTGGGGGTGGCAACCCCGGGCATGGCCATCAAGGCCAAGGTCTTGCTCATCGTGCACCCAAGTGCACCAAGTGTGGTAGGTCTCATCTAGGAGAGTGTTGGGAAACCTATGGTACATGCTTGTAGTGCGGATCGAGGGATCATCTAAAGAGAGATTGTCCTCAGCTAGCTAGAGGTGGTCAGGCGCTGGTTCGAGCTATCGAGTACCAGCGAGGCCGTGGGTGCGGCCGAGGGAACTTTCAGCCACGAAACGAGGGATAGAGAAATGTGGCACATGTGGTTGCAGCCCAGCCTGAGGGAGGCGGACCAGCGAGGGTGTATGTACACAGAGAGGGCAGGAACGACACTGATGTTATTGCAGGTAATTTCATGTTACAATCTTTGACATTGCTTTCGTTGATTGATTCTGGTTCTACACATTCCTATATTCTGAGTGAGCATGCTAAGATGCTGGATGTGCCGTGCGAGATACTTGATGTGGGTATGAATGTGACTAGTTCGTTTGGCGAGACAGTCGTAGTTAGAAAAATGTATCGCAGATGTCCGTTGATGGTTCAGGGTCACGTATTCCCAGTTGATACGATGGAATTTCCTTTCTATGGGTTTGATGTGATTTTAGGAATGGATTGGTTTGTAGAGCACAAGGCAAATGTAGATTTTGAGACTAAGCGAGTGAGCTTGAGATTGTCGGACGATTATGAGGTAATAGTGGTTGGTGAGAACGTTAAATTCTTACCCAATATAGTTTCTGCTTTAGAGGCTCAGAAGATGTTAGATCATGGATGTCAGGCGTACCTAGCTTATGTGATGAATCCTGATATGAGTGAGGTTCGACCAAAAGATATTAGAGCAGTTTGTGATTTTCCTGAGGTGTTTCCTGAAGAATTGCCTGGCTTACCACCGGATAGAGAAGTTGAGTTCGCTATTGAGTTATATTATGATTTAGCTCATATATCGATTGCTCCGTATCGAATGGCTCTGAAAGAGTTGAAAGAACTGAAGACTCAACTTCAGGAATTAATAGATCGTGGTTTTATTCGTCCGAGTATATCACCTTGGGGTGCACCAGTGTTGTTTGTTAAGAAGAAAGACAGAAGTATGCGCATGTGTATTGATTATCGGCAGTTGAATAAGTTAACTGTGAAGAACAAGTATCCGTTGCCGAGGATAGATGATTTGTTTGATTAGTTGAGGGATGCATCAGTGTTTTCGAAGATAGACCTGAGGTTTGGGTATTATCAGCTGAAAGTGAAGGATAAGACATACCGAAAACAACTTTCCGGACACGTTATGGCTATTATGAGTTCCTAGTTATGTTGTTTGGATTAACTAACGCACCAGCCGCATTTATGGACAAGATGAACTGTGTTTTTCATGAGTTTCTAGATCAGTTTGTTGTGGTGTTCATTGGTGATATATTGATTTATTCGCGCACTGAGGAAGACCATGATAGACATTTACGGCTTGTGTTGAAGACCTTGTTAGATAATCAGTTGTATGCGAAGTTGAGTAAATGCGAATTTTGGATTAGAGAGGTAGTCTTTCTAGGGCATGTTGTGTCAGTGGATGGCATTAGAGTTGATCCTAAGAAAGTGGAAGCTGTTGTGAATTGGAAGCAACCGAAGTCCGTGACTGAAGTTCGTAGTTTTCTAGGCTTAACAGGCTACTATCGTCGGTTTGTGGAAGGATTTTCTAAGATAGCTGCTCCATTGACGAAATTGTTGCAAAAGGATGTTAGATATGAGTGGACAGAAGCGAGGCAGTTGGCTTTTGATCGATTGAAAGATGCCTTGACTAGAGCACCTGTGTTAGTGCAACTGGTAATAGGGAAGGACTATGTAATTTATAGTGATGCTTCGTATATAGGCTTAGGTTGTGTTCTGATGCAAGATGGGATAGTTGTTGCATATGCCTCAAGACAGTTGAAGACTCATGAAAAGAACTACCCCACACATGATATTGAGTTGGCCGCTGTTGTGTTTGCTTTGAAGGTGTGGAGACACTATTTGTATGGTGAGAAATGTACAGTGTATACCGATCATAAGAGCTTGAAGTATTTGATGTCTCAGAAAGATTTGAATCTCCGACAACGTAGATGGGTTGAATTGTTGAAAGACTATGATCTTACTATTGAATACCATCCGGGTAAAGCTAATGTGGTAGCGGATGCGTTGAGTAGGAAAGTAGCAGTTGAGCTTCGAGCGATGTTTGCTAGGTTGAGTTTATCGCATGATGGAGGGTTGATTGCAGAACTGCAGGTGAAACCATCTCTTTAACAGTTGATCCGTGAGAAACAGTTGCAAGATGGTTCTTTAGCTTCACATGTTTAAGATATTGCGGAAGGTAAACCGAACGAATATAGTTTTAGTGATGGTAATGTTTTGTGTTACAAAAATAGAGTGGTTGTTCCTGAAGATGTTGTTTTGAGACGTACCATTTTGAATGAAGCACATACTAGTCTGTTTGCTATGCACCCAGGTAGCACGAAAATGTATCGAGATTTGAAGAACGATTATTTCTGGGTTGGTTTGAAAAGGGATGTGGCCGAATTTGTTAGTAAGTGCATGGTTTGTGAGCGAGTGAAGGTCGAGCATCAGTTTCCGCCAGGATTTTTACAACCTTTACGGATTCTGGAATGGAAATGGGAGAGGATAGCCATGGATTTCATTTCAGGTTTACCATTGTCTCCTTCGCGAAAGAATTCAATTTGGGTGATAGTCGACCGACTCACCAAATGTGCACACTTCCTAGCTGTTAACACGACTGTTCTTTGGATAAGTTGGCTGATTTGTATATCCGCGAGATAGTGGGATTACAAGGTGTACCAAAGTCGATTGTATCGGATCGAGATCCAAGGTTCACATCGAGATTTTGGGATTGCTTGCATAGTGCCTTGGGTAGCCGATTGAATTTCAGTACATCATACCATCCTCAGTTAGATGGTCAGTCAGAACGAGTTATTCAAGTGCTTGAAGATATGCTACGTTGTTGTATTATCGATTTCCAGGGTTCGTGGGAGAAACACCTACCGTTGGTTGAGTCTGCTTATAACAACAATTATCAGGCTAGCATTCAGATGGAACCGTTTGAGGCATTGTATGGTAGGAGGTGCAGAACTCCGGTATGTTGGGCAAAAGGTGGTCAGAAGTCGGTATCCTTACCTGCTATGCTTAAGGGCACTATTGAGAAGGTTAAGCTGATATGTGAACGCTTGAAAGCAGCAACCGATCGACAGAAATCGTATGCAGACTTGAAGTGTCGTGAGATTGAGTATGCTATGGGTGAGAAAGTCTTTTTGAAAGTATCACCATGGAAGAAATTGATGAGATTCGGAAGAAAAGGTAAACTAAGTCCGAGATTCATTGGTCCGTATGAGATCGTTGGGTGAGTTGGTCATGTGGCTTATAAATTGAGTTTGCCTCCGGAATTAGAGAAGATACATGATGTATTCCATGTTTCTATGCTACAGAAGTATAGGTATGATCCATCGCACGTAATACTTGTTGAGGAAATCGAATTGAACCCAGATTTTTCCTATGATGAAGAACCAATTGAGATATTGGCTACGGACAACAAGGTTTTGCGTGGTAGATCTATAGAGTTGGTCAAAGTGAAATGGCGACACTGAGGTGTTGAAGAAGCCACTTGGGAGAGGAAAGACGACATGAAGCATCAGTTCCCACATCTTTTTCCATCAGGTAAATTTCGAGGATGAAATTCCTTAAATGGGGGAGAGTTGTAACATCCCGGATTAGGGTCTAGGAGATCCGATGAGTTTCCGAAGTCCGAAAGACCGGTGTTGGATGTTTTGAGTAAGTTCAGGGAATAAGGTCTTCGAGGGTTGAGAAAAATATGGAATAAATCTTTAAAATCCTTTTTAAATATGTAAAAGGTTTTGGTAAAAACAATTTTGGAAGAATGCTTTCCGAACTGTGACATTTTGGTTGGTGACCAAAATGTAAAGTTTGTAAAATCTGTTTTAGTGACCATTTTGTAAAAGAGTCAAAACATTGAATCTTTAAGGAGCTATCTTGGCTGGGCCAAATAGGTTATTATCCCCTTTCATTTTTACTATTCAAATATTTTAAAATAGCTTTTATGATTTAATTAAAACAAGGGTTCATCCAAAATCTTATTTCACGTTAAAATCCATTTTCAAGCTTCCTCATCTCCTCTTTTCAGCAAAACAACAATTGAGCTTGATTTCCTCACGGTAAAAGTGTTTTCTTATTAATATTTAATTGCTAAATAGTTTTCCTACCTTGATTTCCTAAAATCCAAGTCTATTTCATTGTTTTCTTCAAGGATTTTTGCCAAACAAGGGGTAATAGCTAGCATTGGGGTGAGCAACGTGATTCTCCTCTAATGTAAGGTTCTTTAATGAAATTCCCATTCTTTGATTCTTTTAAATACCAAGGTTTTAATCTCTTGTCTTAATCTTAATGTAAATTGGCTAAAATTGATGAAAATGAGCTTTTGGTAAGATTTTTGGTAAAGATCTCTTAATGCTGAGTTTGTTAATGTTGTTACCTTATTTTTGATGTGATTATTGTGTTCTGATGATGGGATAATGGCAAGAATCCCGAAATGGGGTTGAGTGTTGATTTTTGAAGTATGAAAAAGTGGGGTTTTCGGTGGATTTTGGAGTGAATCAATAGATGGCATTGATCTGATGATTGGATGATGTTTTAGATGTTTATCTATGTGTTTTGATGTTATTTAATGCTGCGCTTTGCTGGTGACTATCCGAATTGGGTCTTTTTGTTGGTTACAGCTTGTATCAGATTTATTCGATAGGTGTTTTGGTTGAGTTGTTGAAATCCCTGCTTTCCAGCAAATTTGTGTGTTGTAAATATCACTAAATCCTCTGTTTTGGGTTGGTTAGAGGCAAGGATTGAAGATCCGGATTTGTTGAACACATTTGTGGGCGAACCGGAAAGCTAGAAAAAGGGGTTTCGACTTGTTGTGGTAATCGCTGGTGAGTGGAAATGATTTTTACTATTTATCAAGGTTGAAGAGATGTTTTAAGGGCCAATCCAAGCTCAAGGGTAAGATTTGGTTTTGTTTCGGCTTTTTGACTTCTTATTTTGATCATGTTTGGATCATGTGCATATCATTTTTAAATGATGTTTCCTTTGCTATTGTTATGCATTAAATGCATGTTGTTGTTGTCCCATATGAATTCCATGTTGTGTTTTGGATGTTGGTTGAGCTCTTGCTATCCTTGAGCTTGTGATCATGGTTTTTGGGATGTGTTTTGGGGAAGTGGCTATCCCCGGTGAAAATCAATGGTTTATGATGTTGCAGTGAGTATATTGACACATGGGTTATATCGGATAGATTGATCGATCAATAGGATGTGAAGTGCACTATAATTATAAAATCCGCGCGTGAGGAATCCTTCGGTTTCACAATAGGGGTTGTCTATTGTGATACGAGTGGTAGGGGTTGTGCTATCACCAACGGGCAATGCGGGTTGTGGCATCCCGACTGAAGTGTGTTTGTGGTGAGGGTTGTTTCACCACGTGACTTGATAAGGGTTGTGCCATCAAGGTGTCCGCTTATCCGAGCAACGTGTCAATGATGCCGATATACTCAATCGCCTATGGTTCCATTATGAGCTTGGTAAACTCATATGGCTGCGCTTATATTTGAAGCATATGCATGGTAAAAGAGCCGATGGGCTTGGTTTGCATTTATGGTTCGTGTAAAGCTTATGCATGGTTGATGCACGTTCTTTACCTATGACTTGTATGGTTGCTTTGCTTGATCTTGTTTCAAGATAGCATGTTGTTTTTGAAATGGTTTGTTAAAAAGGGATTTCAAGAAACAGTTTTGATTTCCTAAATGATGGTTGTTTTCAAAACTGCATTGTTGTAGTTGGTTTTCAGCTCCGCTCACTAAGCTTTATAGCTTACGCTCTCTTTTTCCAACAATGCAGATCCGTAAACTCTTTGGAAAGCAACAGTGCAAGGGAGGTGATCCAAGTGTCCGCTCTTAGCTCAAGTATGCCTTTGCTTAGATAATAGTGTGTGTGTGGCAATGAGGGTGATCTTTGTTTATGTCCTTGGAGTGTTTGTAAAATCTTGTTTGAGGACATGTTGATAGTTTTGGATGGTTTGTTTTTACCTTTTGTCTTGTGATCTTGTTTTGGACCTTGTTTCCTCTTATGTTGGATCTTGAAGCTTCTTTATATATGTATGTAAAGCATTTTTGTGTTTCTCTTGATCTTAAGCATGTTGGATGGTTGATGTTAGTGTGTATATGTTGATCTTGATGTTTACCTGTTGTATGTGGTGATTGGAACCAAGGAAAATACCTTAAGGATGCTTCAAACTGCTGTTTTGTTGTTTCTGCAGCAGGGTGTTTCGGAACGGGCTCGACCGTTTCGGAACAACCCTTATTTTCCTTTAAATTTTGCCTTGGCATTTCGGAACGGGTACCAAAATGGTCTCTAGCTGTTTCAGAACGGTTTAGCTACTGCGAAGCACCGTTCCGATACCAGTTTCAAAACGGGGGTCGTTGGAGTTAGTTAAAGGCATCTTTGAAGTTACTTTTCTTGCATTTTGGTCCTAGTTTATGCTGTTATCAATTGTGGTTGATGGAGTGCATGTTTAAAGTCATTTTTCTTCATGGAAGCATGAAATGAACTAAATTTCTCAGAGATCACCTTAATTGCATTTTAGGTCCTCATATTATGCTAGTTCTGCATTTTGGTCCTTGGTTGCCCTTTTAGTTTGAATCGATGCTTGTTTGTTTTTCTGTCTTCCGTTGTGTGTTCGATAACCTAAGTTTAACCTCGAGCATCTAGAAAAGATATCAAGCAACGCGTCTTGGCTTGCTAATCGGAGGGAAATCTTCGGATCTTTCTTCGATTAGTCCCGTGTAATCCACTTGATACGGTCTGGTGGCTAGGCCGGGTCGAGGGGGTTACAATAATCATTCAACATTAGAGTCCAATTAAGCATATCTTTTCTTATCGATGGTTAGTAACACCAACCTTAAGTAGAACAAGTTATCTTACAGATCCTATGGTTTATCCACTGCCTTCTTGATTACTTTCTGAGATTCAAGTTCATATATGCGTGCTTAAGACCTATTAGAACTATCATCTTATATCTTAGGTTACTTTAAGAATAAACATCACCTTTGCTATCATCAGTCTAACATATATCATGAATTGCATCCTTAACATACATTCCCTTATCAAGTAATCCATATGTAGATCAAAGCTATCCCTATCAATAATACAATTAAGAGCTTGTCTAATCATCACTCATCATTTTATTACTAGAACTATCTTATTAATATTCTTGCATCAAGATAACTCTTGCTTCACAGTAGGATCAAAGTTTAACTTGATTGAAAACATTATCATCTAACAGGGCAATCGTACCTATCACAAATCTACTTAATCAAATACACATGTTTATTTAACATATCATGGATTCATATTACCCGAATTTTAAATCATAATCACCAAATCCCCTATCATAACAAACAACCATATCACACACATGCATAAAACACATTACAATCATTGTACCTTCTTCATAAGGTACTATAATTGTCACTTTAAATGCAATGATATTAAGTCGATCATAACAGAATGACGATTGTAATGCTTAGGGGCTCCAACGGTTTATCAAGCCTCTAAAATTCGTTTAAAGCAGCATATCCCAACTTGGCAGTACTCACCAACATTCAAATGTGAGCAATTTGCATGTATCATGACTTGACATTGACTGTATTGTATGTCTGATCGGTCGCCTTCATACTTCACTATAAGGCTTAGCTTTGAGTAATCAAACATATAATACGTGCGCATCTTCCTACCTTACATTGACATCATGAGTGATGGACATACATGAGTGTGCTTCCTAACACTTAGGGGCACTTTAGCCCTTAAAGTCTTATTAGAAATCCCAGAATTTCATCAAATGCATAACTGCCTATTTAAGTCAAGAGGGAATTTCGGTCATTTTGGAAATTGGGATAAATCCACCATTTTGTCAATTTTACTATTTAGCACCCCCATCATTTACGTACTCGGAAGAGATTAAGTCGTTCAAATCCCTTCGGCCCTTACAGGCGGTTTATTCATTTTAGAACTTGAGGGTATAATTGTCATTCTGATTAATTAAGAAAAATCATCAACTAGTACAAAAGCATACGATTTGCCACCCAAGCTCATAGTCCTAATTGGCCCAAATAAATCCATGTGGATTAGTTGTAAACATCTACTAGTAGAAATATCATTAATGGACTTAAAGGAAGATCTATGTTGTTTACCCTTTGAGCATGCATCACAAATTTTATCATTTGAAAATTTTATCTTAGGTAAACCTTTAACTAGATTTAAAGAGACTAGTTTTTCCAAAACACTTGTGCTAGCATGTCCTAGCTTCCTATGCCACAACCATGCATCATTTTCATCTTGAGCAACTAAGCATGCATGAGATGTATGAATGTCATCTAAATGCACCATGTATATATTCCCTATGCGATGACCTATGAGCATAATATTATTAGATTTAATGTCTACGATTTTACAACCATTTTTATCAAACAAAACATTAAATCCTTTATCACATAGTTGACTTATGCTCAATAAATTGTGTTTAAGACCATCGACATATAAAACATTATCAATCAGAATAGTAGAGTGATTATCTATGGAGCCAATACCTTTAATGTGGCCTTTGGAGTTGTCACCAAATGTTACTACTCCTCCACTTTTTGGCTTTAGATCCATGAGTCGACTCTTGTCTCCGGTCATGTGCCTCGAGCATCCACTATCAAGGTACCATGAGTTTTGACTTTGTGCTTTGGCCTTGTAGCAATGCTCCCCCTACAAACAAAGATATTAAACCTTGGTTTTTGGTACCCAAATCATTTTGGGTCCATGTGTGTTAGCTCCCAAAACCTTGGTTCCCTTAGGAATCCAAGGTGACATAATAATATTATTAGATTTAACAAGTTCCTTAGGAACCCATACATTTCTAACTCTTTTAGCTTTATTATGTCTAGGATAGCTACCTTGTTTGTAGTAGTTAGTCTTTTTCTTAGGTTGGTGTGTTCTAGAGGATTCTCCTACTTCATGCTTGACACTACCAATATTTTTTAAAGACCTTTTGAGCTCATTTAGCTCACCCAACACCTTTTGGTGTTCACAATTACATTGAGATAAAAGATTATTAAGATCAATATTTTCATTTTGAAAAATTTAAGTTCATCTTCCAATCCTAATATCTTTTTCTCAAATTTAGAATTAGCTTGAGTAAGTGAGTCATTTTTCTCATTTAATTCTAGAATAATCTTTTTATTCCTAATAACCGACTCCTTGTATTTCTCAACTAATTCATCATATACCTCTTGTAACTCATCATATGCATCATTTAATTCTTCATATGAAAAATCTAAAATAGATGAGTTAGAGGTTACCAAGGAGGAATCTTCCTCAAGTGCCATGAGGCAAAGGTTAGCCACTTCTTGTTCGTCATCCTCCGATGACTCCTCATCACTCCAAGTAGCAATTTTAGCTTTGAGCTTTTTCCTCTTCTCAAAGCCCTTCTTCTTGAGTTGAAGGCACTCCGAACGTATGTGACCGTATTGTTTGCACTCAAAGCAAATGATAGAGTCCTTTTCTTCTTCTTTGTTTTTGCTTTTGAAGTCCATCTTTCTTTGGATTTTTCTTCCTCGGTTGAACCTCATAAAGCGTGAGAATCGTTTGGCTATCATAGCCAATTCTTCAAGTTCATCCTCATCACTAGATGAACTCTCATCATGTTGTGAAGCTTTAGCCTTGAGAGCTATTCTCATCTTCTTCTTTTTCTCAACTTCAAGCTTCTCCATTCTTTTCTCTTCTTTCTTTTTCTCATCTTCCCTTCCTTGCTTCATGATCTCATGAGTAAGGAGAGAATCTACAAGCTCATCAAGCTTCAAATTCTTTGCTTCGATGATAGCGGTTCTCTTCCCATCCCAAGACTCGGGAAGTGAATAGAGTAGTTTTCGGACAAGCTTGTCTTCCGGTATGATCTCTCCAAATCCCTTTAGACCATTGACGATCGTGGAGAATCGATCGAACATCTTTGACACCGTCTCATCGGACTCCATTTTTAAATTTTCATAACTAAGATTGAGAATTCCATTCTTAGTTTCCTTGACATCATTGGTGCCTTCATAAGTGGTCTCAAGAGTGTCCCACACTTCCTTGGCACTTTCAATTGATGAGACCTTTGAGTAGATGTCCAGACCGAAAGCACAAAATAGCATGTGGAGAGCTTTATCATTGACTTGAATCTTTTTCCTCTCCTCTTCACTCATTTCGGCTTTCTTCTTCAACACCATCTTGCCTTCACTGTCTTGCTTCAATGGAATGTATGGCCCATCCTCAATGACATCCCACACAAGATAGTCATTTGACTTGATGAATAGACGCATTCTATTCTTCCAAAAAGAATAGTTATCACCGTTGAAGAAGGGAGGCTTTGTGGTCGATTGTGACTCGTACATGCCGGAAACGGAGGTAGAAGCCATCTCTTGATAATTTGATGATCACACTCTTCCAAGGATCTCCTCTTGTGGTTGTTAATCCTCAAAGAGTTAAGCTCTTATACCAATTGTTGAGTGGATCGCAAGATCAATATAAACCAAGAGGGGGGGTGAATTGGAAATTTAAAGGTTTTGAGGTGGAAATTGCAAATTAAAAATAATCGACAAGGAATTTAGAGTGGTTCAAGTTCCAAATGAACTCTACATCCACTACCTTAGCCTCACTAAGGATTTGCAACAATTCCACTAATTGCTCTTCCCCTTTTTCTAGGATAAGGAGGCAACCCTTACAATTTTGGTTGATTTTTCTACCCAAAAATCAACCCAATCCTCACACAAATAAACAAAGAAATTTGTTGGCTAATAAGGTATCTCTCAATACAAATGATAGCCCAATAATAAGCACTCAACCCAATTGAACAAAATAAGAATGAAAAATACAATTGGGGTTTCTAGACAAAAATGGGATTTTTGCACAAATGCTTGGATTTGATGGTTGGATATCTTCTTGTAGTTCAATGGTAATTGCTGGAGCTTCTTGTGGTCCTTTTTTATAGCCTCTTGTTGATTTCTAACTGTTGTGGGTGTTGTGCCCAAGAATAGAGCCGTTGGGGATGTTTTCTCACCACTTCCAATGCAGTCTGCAGCTACCCGTTTCGGAACACTGCTACCTGTTTCGGAACGAATTTTGAAATAAAATAGCCGTTGGAGCGTATTATGAGAGCCCGTTTCGAAACGCCTTAAGGCCATTTCGAAACACTTTTGCCACTGCCAAGGGTCGTTTCGAAACGGCCTTAGCCTATTTCGGAACACCCTGTTTATGTTTCAAATTTCAGTTAAAAACTATTCCCCTTTTTCAAATTTATGAAGAACAGTTTCGAAACGATTGATACCGTTTCGAAACACCTGAACCCGTTCCGATACACGTTTCGGAACATGGGTTGTTCGAACTGAAAGTGTTTCGAAACGCCTTAGGGCCGTTTCGAAACAGGGCTTTGAAAAACGTTATTTTGTCTTGAAATACTTAGAAAAATGTTTGAGAACACTTTGTTTTTAACTAGGGTATAATCTTAACATTATATGGGGAAATTTTGAGGACTTTAAAATTCGTTCTGACATTTTCAATTTAGTCCTTAGGTTTTTAGTTATATCAAAATTAAAATATTTGTTTCACAGTTACAATCAAGATTGAGAAGTCATTCACTAAGAGCTCATATTATTTTTAATGCATTAAAGGACCACTTTCTTTTCTTATCTCAATTATTCCTCTCAAGACAATGTATGTACTTATGATTTAACCATTCTAGGTTGAACCCTAAAGTTCCCAACTATAGATTTTTTATTCACCATACCTTACAAAGATTTCTCATTATCAAGTCTTAGTCTTAATTATGAGGATAGGTTTTTATACGACAAATATCACTACTCATTTATCCAAAGGGTAACAATAATATTTATAAACTCAATTACAAACTCATATTCATTTGTACATTTACCTTAGCATAGTCCATACTCATTTATTCAATCATTCAAGACATGCCTTTCACCATTCATAGTCTTAATCATGATATTGCACACAAGTATCCATTTACAAAACACTAGCTATAATTATTAATTCATACAATAAAAAGTTCCATAATTGTAACATCCTGGATTAGGTTCTAGGAGATCCGATGAGTTTCCGAAGTCCGAAAGACCGGTGTTGGATGTTTTGAGTAAGTTCAGGGAATGAGGTCTTCGAGGGTTGGGAAAAATATGGAATAAATCTTTAAAATCCTTTTTAAATATGTAAAAGGTTTTGGTAAAAACAATTTTGGAAAAATGCTTTCTGAACTGTGACATTTTGGTTGGTGACCAAAATGTAAAGTTTGTAAAATCTGTTTTAGTGACCATTTTGTAAAAGAGTCAAAACATTGAATCTTTAAGGAGCTATCTTGGCTGGGCCAAATAGGTTATTATCCCCTTTCATTTTTACTATTCAAATATTTTAAAATAGCTTTTGTGATTTAATTAAAACAAGGGTTCATCCAAAATCTTATTTCACGTTAAAATCCATTTTCAAGCTTCCTCATCTCCTCTTTTCAGCAAAACAGCAATTGAGCTTGATTTCCTCACGGTAAAAGTGTTTTCTTATTAATCTTTTATTGCTAAATAGTTTTCCTACCTTGATTTCCTAAAACCCAAGTCTATTTCATTGTTTTCTTCAAGGATTTTTGCCAAACAAGGGGTAATAGCTAGCATTGGGGGTGAGCAACGTGATTCTCCTCTAATGTAAGGTTCTTTAATGAAATTCCCATTCTTCGATTCGTTTAAATACCAAGGTTTTAATCTCTTGTCTTAATCTTAATGTAAATTGGCTAAAATTGATGAAAATGAGCTTTTGGTAAGATTTTTGGGTAAGATCTCTTAATGCTGAGTTTGTTGATGTTGTTACCTTAGTTTTGATGTGATTATTGTGTTGAGATGATGGGAGAATGGCAAGAATCCCGAAATGGGGTTGAGTGTTGATTTTTGAAGTATGAAAAAGTGGGTTTTTGGGTGGATTTTGGAGTGAATCAATAGCTGGCGTTGATCTAATGATTGGATGATGTTTTTAGATGTTTATATATGTGTTTTGATGTTATTTAATGCTGGGCTTTGCTGGTGACTATCCGAATTGGGTCTTTTTGTTGGTTACAGCTTGTATCAAATTTATTCGATAGGTGTTTTGGTTGAGTTGTTGAAATCCCTGCTTTCCAGCAAATTTGTGTGTTGTAAATATCACTAAATCCTCCGTTTTGGGTTGGTTAGAGGCGAGGATTGAAGATCCGGATTTGTTGAACACATTTGTGGGCGAACTGGAAAGCTAGAAAAAGAGGTTTCAGCTTGTTGTGGTAATCGCTGGTGAGTGGAAATGATTTTTACTGTTTTATCAAGGTTGAAGAGATTTTTTAAGGGTTTGGGTTGAGCCATTAGGCCAATCCAAGCTCAAGGGTAAGATTTGGTTTTGTTTCGGCTTTTCGCCTTCTTATTTTGATCATGTTTTGGATCATGTGCATATCATTTTTAAATGATGTTTCCTTTGCTGTTGTTATGCATTAAATGCATGTTGTTGTTGTCCCATATGAATGCCATGTTGTGTTTTGGATGTTGGTTGAGCTCTTGCTATCCTTGAGCTTGTGATTATGGTTTTTGGGATGTGTTTTGGGGAAGTGGCTATCCCCGGTGAAAATCAATGGTTTATGATGTTGCGGTGAGTATATTGACACATAGGTTATATCGGATAGATTGATCGATCAATAGGATGTGAAGTGCACTATAATTATAAAATCCGCGCGTGAGGAATCCTTCGGTTTCATAATAGGGGTTGTGCTATTGTGATGCGAGTGGTAGGGGTTGTGCTATCACCAACGGGCAATGCGGGTTGTGGCATCCCGACCGAAGTGTGTTTGTGCTGAGGGTTGTTTCACCACATGACTTGATGGGGGTTATGCCATCAAGGTGTCCGCTAATCCGAGCAATGTGCCAACGATGTCGATATACTCAATCGCCCATGGTTCCATTATGAGCTTGGTAAACTCATATGGTTGGGCTTATGTTTGAAGCATGTGCATGGTAAAAGAGCCGATGGGCTTGGTTTGCATTTATGGTTCATGTAAAGCTTATACATGGTTGATGCGCATTCTTTACCTATAACTTGTATGGTTGCTTTGCTTGATCTTGTTTCAAGATAGCATGTTGTTTTGGAAATGGTTTGTAAAAAAGGGATTTCAAGAAACAATTTTGATTTCCTAAATGATGGTTGTTTTCAAAACTGCATTGTTGTAGTTGGTTTTGAGCTCTGCTCACTAAGCTTTATAGCTTACGCTCTCTTTTTCCAACAATGCAAATCCGTAGACTCTTTGGAAAGCAATGGTGCAAGGGAGGTGATCCAAGTGTGCGCTCTTAGCTCAAGTATGCCTTTGCTTAGATAATAGTGTGTGTGGCAATGAGGGTGATCTTTGTTTATGTCCTTGGAGTGTTTGTAAACTCTTGTTTGAGGACATGTTGATAGTTTTGAATGGTTTGTTTTTACCTATTGTCTTGTGATCTTGTTTTGGACCTTGTTTCCTCTTATGTTGGATCTTAAAGCTTCTTTATATATGTATGTAAAGCATGTTTCTGTTTCTCTTGATCTTAAGCATGTTGGATGGTTGATGTTAGTGTGTATATGTTGATCTTGATGTTTACCTGTTGTATGTGGTGATTGGAACCAGGGAAAATACCTTAAGAATGTTTCAAAAGACTGTTTTGCTGTTTCTGCAACAGGGTGTTTCGGAACGGGCTCGACCGTTCCGGAACAGCCCTTATTTTCCTTTAAATTTTGCCTTGGCGTTTCGGAACGGGTACCGAAACGGGCTAAGTAGGACCGGAACGGTCTCAAGCCGTTTCGGAATGGTTTAGCTACTATGAAGCACCGTTCTGATACCAGTTTTGAAACGGGGGTCGTTGGAGTTAGTTAAAGGCATCTTTGAAGTTACTTTTCTTGCGTTTTGGTCCTAGTTTATGCTGTTATCAATTGTGGTTGATTGTGTGCATGTTTAAAGTCGTTTTTCATCATGGAAGCATGAAATGAACTAAATTTCTCAAAGATCACCTTAATTGCATTTTATGTCCTCATATTATGCCAGTTCTGCATTTTGGTCCCTGGTTGCCCTTTTAGTTTGAATCGATGCTTGTTTGTTGTTCTGTCTTCCGCTGTGTGTTCAATAACCTAAGTTTAACCTCGAGCATCTAGAAAAGATATTAAGCAACGTGTCTTGGGTTGCTAATCGGAGGGAAATCTTCGGATCTTTGTTCGATTAGTCCCGTGTAATCCACTCGATATGGTCTGGTGGCTAGGCCGGGTCGAGGGGGTTACATATGTTAGTATCAGAGCGTAGGTTTTCCATCGAAAAGGCTTGCGTTGGTGGTCGTGCAACCGGAAAGGTAAGTGAGGTAAGTGTGTTGAGGTGGTGCATGCTTGTGTGTTGAGGTTGTTTGCTGTGTAGGGTACTCATTGCCACATACTATTATCAAGAAACCTATATAATACTTGAGCACCTTGGACCCTTGACGTTGCTGACCCGAATCATTTCCTTTTGTTTATTATGTTTTGTTTGTAGCATTGCATTTGTTGCTATGGCTAGACCTAGAAGAGGTCAGACGGGTGGTGAGCCGCGTGAGGATCCTGTTGAGGGTGTTGGGGGTCCGTTAGAGGGAGAGTTACCTCCTCCTCCTCCTCCTGGTGGTAGGGCTAATGTGCGAGGCGAGGAACCTAGTGATGGCCAGGGTCATGCCGGAGTTGATATGAGCCCGTTAATTCAGGCCGTTACTGGGGCTTTTCAGTCTGTGTTGGCTGGGTTACAGGCAGCTGCACCGCAACATGGTCAGAGGGAAGGGTTACCCCTCGAGAGGCTCCGCAGCTTGGGTGGAGTAGAATATCGTGGGTTATCGCCCGAGGGAGCTGAGGCATGGTTAGCTAGTACTATCTGGATTCTGAGTCAGATGGAGTGCAGTGATGCACGTAAGCTCAGTTGTGTGGAATCTCTGCTTTAGGGTGACGCGTATGTCTGGTGGACTACTATCACCGCGAGTATGGCTGCTGCTGATATCACTTGGGATTTCTTTCGTTCTGCCTTTGGGAAGAAGTACTTGGGGCTGAGGTACCAAGATGTGAAGAAGCGCGAGTTCATGGCCTTAGTTCAGGGGAGTATGACCGTTTCAGAGTACGAGGTACAGTTTGTTAGACTGAGTCAGTATGTTGCTGAGCTGGTTCCTACTGAGAAGGAACATTGTGAGAGGTTTCAATATGGTTTGACCGAAGGAGTGAAGACCTTTATGTTGGCTACTGATTATACATATTTTGATGTGCTAGTAGCTCGAGCCAAAGACATAGAGCATAGTCTTGGTTTGTCTTCTCGAGGAGGCGGGTCTAGTTCAGGGAAACGACCTGCAGAGTGGAATTGCGATCGTGCCAACGGGCACAAGGACAAGAGGTAGCATTTTTATCATAGACGTGGGGGTGGCAACCCCGGGCATGGCCATCAAGGCCAAGGTCTTGCTCATCGTGCACCCAAGTGCACCAAGTGTGGTAGGTCTCATCCAGGAGAGTGTTGGGGAACCTATGGTACATGCTTGTAGTGCGGATCGAGGGATCATCTAAAGAGAGATTGTCCTCAGCTAGCTAGAGGTGGTCAGGCGCTGGTTCGAGCTATCGAGTACCAGCGAGGCCGTGGGTGCGGCCGAGGGA
Source organism: Hibiscus trionum (assembly GCA_030270665.1). NCBI lineage: Eukaryota > Viridiplantae > Streptophyta > Magnoliopsida > Malvales > Malvaceae > Hibiscus > Hibiscus trionum. Next base: position 11,417,320 of record BSYR01000013.1, on the reverse strand, counting down.
ACTTTCAGCCACGAAACGAGGGATAGAGAAATGTGGCACATGTGGTTGCAGCCCAGCCTGAGGGCGGCGGACCAGCGAGGGTGTATGTACACAGAGAGGGCAGGAACGACACTGATGTTATTGCAGGTAATTTCATGTTACAATCTTTGACATTGCTTTCGTTGATTGATTCTGGTTCTACACATTCCTATATTCTGAGTGAGCATGCTAAGATGCTGGATGTGCCGTGCGAGATACTTGATGTGGGTATGAATGTGACTAGTTCGTTTGGCGAGACAGTCGTAGTTAGAAAAATGTATCGCAGATGTCCGTTGATGGTTCAGGGTCACGTATTCCCAGTTGATACGATGGAATTTCCTTTCTATGGGTTTGATGTGATTTTAGGAATGGATTGGTTTGTAGAGCACAAGGCAAATGTAGATTTTGAGACTAAGCGAGTGAGCTTGAGATTGTCGGACGATTATGAGGTAATAGTGGTTGGTGAGAACGTTAAATTCTTACCCAATATAGTTTCTGCTTTAGAGCATCAGAAGATGTTAGATCATGGATGTCAGGCGTACCTAGCTTATGTGATGAATCCTGATATGAGTGAGGTTCGACCAAAAGATATTAGAGCAGTTTGTGATTTTCCTGAGGTGTTTCCTGAAGAATTACCTGGCTTACCACCGGATAGAGAAGTTGAGTTCGCTATTGAGTTATATTATGATTTAGCTCATATATCGATTGCTCCGTATCGAATGGCTCTGAAAGAGTTGAAAGAACTGAAGACTCAACTTCAGGAATTAATAGATCGTGGTTTTATTCGTCCGAGTATATCACCTTGGGGTGCACCAGTGTTGTTTGTTAAGAAGAAAGACAGAAGTATGCGCATGTGTATTGATTATCGGCAGTTGAATAAGTTAACTGTGAAGAACAAGTATCCGTTGCCGAGGATAGATGATTTGTTTGATTAGTTGAGGGATGCATCAGTGTTTTCGAAGATAGACCTGAGGTTTGGGTATTATCAGCTGAAAGTGAAGGATAAGACATACCGAAAACAACTTTCCAGACACGTTATGGCTATTATGAGTTCCTAGTTATGTTGTTTGGATTAACTAACGCACCAGCCGCATTTATGGACAAGATGAACTGTGTTTTTCATGAGTTTCTAGATCAGTTTGTTGTGGTGTTCATTGGTGATATATTGATTTATTCGCGCACTGAGGAAGACCATGATAGACATTTACGGCTTGTATTGAAGACCTTGTTAGATAATCAGTTGTATGCGAAGTTGAGTAAATGCGAATTTTGGATTAGAGAGGTAGTCTTTCTAGGGCATGTTGTGTCAGTGGATGGCATTAGAGTTGATCCTAAGAAAGTGGAAGCTGTTGTGAATTGGAAGCAACCGAAGTCCGTGACTGAAGTTCGTAGTTTTCTAGGCTTAACAGGCTACTATCGTCGGTTTGTGGAAGGATTTTCTAAGATAGCTGCTCCATTGACGAAATTGTTGCAAAAGGATGTTAGATATGAGTGGACAGAAGCGAGGCAGTTGGCTTTTGATCGATTGAAAGATGCCTTGACTAGAGCACCTGTGTTAGTGCAACTGGTAATAGGGAAGGACTATGTAATTTATAGTGATGCTTCGTATATAGGCTTAGGTTGTGTTCTGATGCAAGATGGGATAGTTGTTGCATATGCCTCAAGACAGTTGAAGACTCATGAAAAGAACTACCCCACGCATGATATTGAGTTGGCCGCTGTTGTGTTTGCTTTGAAGGTGTGGAGACACTATTTGTATGGTGAGAAATGTACAGTGTATACCGATCATAAGAGCTTGAAGTATTTGATGTCTCAGAAAGATTTGAATCTCCGACAACGTAGATGGTTTGAATTGTTGAAAGACTATGATCTTACTATTGAATACCATCCGGGTAAAGCTAATGTGGTAGCGGATGCGTTGAGTAGGAAAGTAGCAGTTGAGCTTCGAGCGATGTTTGCTAGGTTGAGTTTGTCGCATGATGGAGGGTTGATTGCAGAACTGCAGGTGAAACCATCTCTTTAACAGTTGATCCGTGAGAAACAGTTGCAAGATGGTTCTTTAGCTTCACATGTTTAAGATATTGCGGAAGGTAAACCGAACGAATATAGTTTTAGTGATGGTAATGTTTTGTGTTACAAAAATAGAGTGGTTGTTCCTGAAGATGTTGTTTTGAGACGTACCATTTTGAATGAAGCACATACTAGTCTGTTTGCTATGCACCCAGGTAGCACGAAAATGTATCGAGATTTGAAGAACGATTATTTCTGGGTTGGTTTGAAAAGGGATGTGGCCGAATTTGTTAGTAAGTGCATGGTTTGTGAGCGAGTGAAGGTCGAGCATCAGTTTCCGCCAGGATTTTTACAACCTTTACGGATTCTGGAATGGAAATGGGAGAGGATAGCCATGGATTTCATTTCAGGTTTACCATTGTCTCCTTCGCGAAAGAATTCAATTTGGGTGATAGTCGACCGACTCACCAAATGTGCACACTTCCTAGCTGTTAACACGACTGTTCTTTGGATAAGTTGGCTGATTTGTATATCCGCGAGATAGTGGGATTACAAGGTGTACCAAAGTCGATTGTATCGGATCGAGATCCAAGGTTCACATCGAGATTTTGGGATTGCTTGCATAGTGCCTTGGGTAGCCGATTGAATTTCAGTACATCATACCATCCTCAGTTAGATGGTCAGTCAGAACGAGTTATTCAAGTGCTTGAAGATATGCTACGTTGTTGTATTATCGATTTCCAGGGTTCGTGGGAGAAACACCTACCGTTGGTTGAGTCTGCTTATAACAACAATTATCAGGCTAGCATTCAGATGGAACCGTTTGAGGCATTGTATGGTAGGAGGTGCAGAACTCCGGTATGTTGGGCAAAAGGTGGTCAGAAGTCGGTATCCTTACCTGCTATGCTTAAGGGCACTATTGAGAAGGTTAAGCTGATATGTGAACGCTTGAAAGCAGCAACCGATCGACAGAAATCGTATGCAGACTTGAAGTGTCGTGAGATTGAGTATGCTATGGGTGAGAAAGTCTTTTTGAAAGTATCACCATGGAAGAAATTGATGAGATTCGGAAGAAAAGGTAAACTAAGTCCGAGATTCATTGGTCCGTATGAGATCGTTGGGCGAGTTGGTCATGTGGCTTATAAATTGAGTTTGCCTCCGGAATTAGAGAAGATACATGATGTATTCCATGTTTCTATGCTACAGAAGTATAGGTATGATCCATCGCACGTAATACTTGTTGAGGAAATCGAATTGAACCCAGTTTTTTCCTATGATGAAGAACCAATTGAGATATTGGCTACGGACAACAAGGTTTTGCGTGGTAGATCTATAGAGTTGGTCAAAGTGAAATGGCGACACTGAGGTGTTGAAGAAGCCACTTGGGAGAGGAAAGACGACATGAAGCATCAGTTCCCGCATCTTTTTCCATCAGGTAAATTTCGAGGATGAAATTCCTTAAATGGGGGAGAGTTGTAACATCCCGGATTAGGGTCTAGGAGATCCGATGAGTTTTCGAAGTCCGAAAGACCGGTGTTGGATGTTTTGAGTAAGTTCAGGGAATGAGGTCTTCGAGGGTTGAGAAAATTATGGAATAAATCTTTAAAATCCTTTTTAAATATGTAAAAGGTTTTGGTAAAAACAATTTTGGAAGAATGCTTTCCGAACTGTGACATTTTGGTTGGTGACCAAAATGTAAAGTTTGTAAAATCTGTTTTAGTGACCATTTTGTAAAAGACTCAAAACATTGAATCTTTAAGGAGCTATCTTGGCTGGGCCAAATACGTTATTATCCCCTTTCATTTTTACTATTCAAATATTTTAAAATAGCTTTTATGATTTAATTAAAACAAGGGTTCATCCAAAATCTTATTTCACGTTAAAATCCATTTTCAAGCTTCCTCATCTCCTCTTTTCAGCAAAACAACAATTGAGCTTGATTTCCTCATGGTAAAAGTGTTTTCTTATTAATATTTAATTGCTAAATAGTTTTCCTACCTTGATTTCCTAAAATCCAAGTCTATTTCATTGTTTTCTTCAAGGATTTTTGCCAAACAAGGGGTAATAGCTAGCATTGGGGTGAGCAACGTGATTCTCCTCTAATGTAAGGTTCTTTAATGAAATTCCCATTCTTTGATTCTTTTAAATACCAAGGTTTTAATCTCTTGTCTTAATCTTAATGTAAATTGGCTAAAATTGATGAAAATGAGCTTTTGGTAAGATTTTTGGTAAAGATCTCTTAATGCTGAGTTTGTTAATGTTGTTACATTAGTTTTGATGTGATTATTGTGTTGAGATGATGGGATAATGGCAAGAATCCCGAAATGGGGTTGAGTGTTGATTTTTGAAGTATGAAAAAGTGGGTTTTTTGGTGGATTTTGGAGTGAATCAATAGCTGGCGTTGATCTGATGATTGGATGATGTTTTAGATGTTTATCTATGTGTTTTGATGTTATTTAATGCTGCGCTTTGCTGGTGACTATCCGAATTGGGTCTTTTTGTTGGTTACAGCTTGTATCAGATTTATTCGATAGGTGTTTTGGTTGAGTTGTTGAAATCCCTGCTTTCCAGCAAATTTGTGTGTTGTAAATATCACTAAATCCTCTGTTTTGGGTTGGTTAGAGGCAAGGATTGAAGATCCGGATTTGTTGAACACATTTGTGGGCGAACCGGAAAGCTAGAAAAAGGGGTTTCGACTTGTTGTGGTAATCGCTGGTGAGTGGAAATGATTTTTACTATTTATCAAGGTTGAAGAGAAGTTTTAAGGGCCAATCCAAGCTCAAGGGTAAGATTTGGTTTTGTTTCGGCTTTTTGACTTCTTATTTTGATCATGTTTGGATCATGTGCATATCATTTTTAAATGATGTTTCCTTTGCTATTGTTATGCATTAAATGCATGTTGTTGTTGTCCCATATGAATTCCATGTTGTGTTTTGGATGTTGGTTGAGCTCTTGCTATCCTTGAGCTTGTGATCATGGTTTTTGGGATGTGTTTTGGGGAAGTGGCTATCCCCGGTGAAAATCAATGGTTTATGATGTTGCAGTGAGTATATTGACACATGGGTTATATCAGATAGATTGATCGATCAATAGGATGTGAAGTGCACTATAATTATAAAATCCGCGCGTGAGGAATCCTTCGGTTTCACAATAGGGGTTGTCTATTGTGATGCGAGTGGTAGGGGTTGTGCTATCACCAACGGGCAATGCGGGTTGTGGCATCCCGACTGAAGTGTGTTTGTGGTGAGGGTTGTTTCACCACGTGACTTGATAAGGGTTGTGCCATCAAGGTGTCCGCTTATCCGAGCAACGTGTCAATGATGCCGATATACTCAATCGCCTATGGTTCCATTATGAGCTTGGTAAACTCATATGGCTGCGCATATATTTGAAGCATGTGCATGGTAAAAGAGCCGATGGGCTTGGTTTGCATTTATGGTTCGTGTAAAGCTTATGCATGGTTGATGCACGTTCTTTACCTATGACTTGTATGGTTGCTTTTCTTGATCTTGTTTCAAGATAGCATGTTGTTTTTGAAATGGTTTGTTAAAAAGGGATTTCAAGAAACAGTTTTGATTTCCTAAATGATGGTTGTTTTCAAAACTGCATTGTTGCAGTTGGTTTTCAGCTCCGCTCACTAAGCTTTATAGCTTACGCTCTCTTTTTCCAACAATGCAGATCCGTAGACTCTTTGGAAAGTAACAGTGCAAGGGAGGTGATCCAAGTGTCCGCTCTTAGCTCAAGTATGCCTTTGCTTAGATAATAGTGTGTGTGTGGCAATGAGGGTGATCTTTGTTTATGTCCTTGGAGTGTTTGTAAAATCTTGTTTGAGGACATGTTGATAGTTTTGGATGGTTTGTTTTTACCTTTTGTCTTGTGATCTTGTTTTGGACCTTGTTTCCTCTTATGTTGGATCTTGAAGCTTCTTTATATATGTATGTAAAGCATTTTTGTGTTTCTCTTGATCTTAAGCATGTTGGATGGTTGATGTTAGTGTGTATATGTTGATCTTGATGTTTACCTGTTGTATGTGGTGATTGGAACCAAGGAAAATACCTTAAGGATGCTTCAAACTGCTGTTTTGTTGTTTCTGCAGCAGGGTGTTTCGGAACGGGCTCGACTGTTTCGGAACAACCCTTATTTTCCTTTAAATTTTGCCTTGGCATTTCGGAACGGGTACCAAAATGGTCTCTAGCTGTTTCAGAACGGTTTAGCTACTGTGAAGCACCGTTCCGATACCAGTTTCAAAACGGGGGTCGTTGGAGTTAGTTAAAGGCATCTTTGAAGTTACTTTTCTTGCATTTTGGTCCTAGTTTATGCTGTTATCAATTGTGGTTGATGGTGTGCATGTTTAAAGTCATTTTTCTTCATGGAAGCATGAAATGAACTAAATTTCTCAGAGATCACCTTAATTGCATTTTAGGTCCTCATATTATGCTAGTTCTGCATTTTGGTCCTTGGTTGCCCTTTTAGTTTGAATCGATGCTTGTTTGTTTTTCTGTCTTCCGTTGTGTGTTCGATAACCTAAGTTTAACCTCGAGCATCTAGAAAAGATATCAAGCAACGCGTCTTGGCTTGCTAATCGGAGGGAAATCTTCGGATCTTTCTTCGATTAGTCTCGTGTAATCCACTCGATACGGTCTGGTGGCTAGGCCGGGTCGAGGGGGTTACAATAATCATTCAACATTAGAGTCCAATTAAGCATATCTTTTCTTATCGATGGTTAGTAACACCAACCTTAAGTAGAACAAGTTATCTTACAGATCCTATGGTCTATCCACTGCCTTCTTGATTACTTTCTGAGATTCAAGTTCATATATGCGTGCTTAAGACCTATTAGAACTATCATCTTATATCTTAGGTTACTTTAAGAATAAACATCACCTTTGCTATCATCAGTCTAACATATATCATGAATTGCATCCTTAACATACATTCCCTTATCAAGTAATCCATATGTAGATCAAAGCTATCCCTATCAATAATACAATTAAGAGCTTGTCTAATCATCACTCATCATTTTATTACTAGAACTATCTTATTAATATTCTTGCATCAAGATAACTCTTGCTTCACAGTAGGATCAAAGTTTAACTTGATTGAAAACATTATCATCTAACAGGGCAATTGTACCTATCACAAATCTACTTAATCAAATACACATGTTTATTTAACATATCATGGATTCATATTACCCGAATTTTAAATCATAATCACCAAATCACATATCATAACAAACAACCATATCACACACATGCTCAAAACACATTACAATCATTGTACCTTCTTCATAAGGTACTATAATTGTCACTTTAAATGCAATGATATTAAGTCGATCATAACAGAATGACGATTGTAATGCTTAGGGGCTCCAACGGTTTATCAAGCCTCTAAAATTCGTTTAAAGCAGCATATCCCAACTTGGCAGTACTCACCAACATTCAAATGTGAGCAATTTGCATGTATCATGACTTGACATTGACTGTATCGTATGTCTGATTGGTCGCCTTCATACTTCACTATAAGGCTTAGCTTTGAGTAATCAAACATATAATACGTGCGCATTTTCCTACCTTACATTGACATCATGAGTGATGGACATACATGAGTGTGCTTCCTAACACTTAGGGGCACTTTAGCCCTTAAAGTCTTATTAGAAATCCCAGAATTTCATCAAATGCATAACTGCCTATTTAAGTCAAGAGGGAATTTCGGTCATTTTGGAAATTGGGATAAATCCACCATTTTGTCAATTTTACTATTTAGCACCCCCATCATTTACGTACTCGGAAGAGATTAAGTCGTTCAAATCCCTTCGGCCCTTACAGGCGGTTTATTCATTTTAGAACTTGAGGGTATAATTGTCATTCTGATTAATTAAGAAAAATCATCAACTAGTACAAAAGCATACGATTTGCCACCCAAGCTCATAGTCCTAATTGGCCCAAATAAATCCATGTGGATTAGTTGTAAACATCTACTAGTAGAAATATCATTAATGGACTTAAAGGAAGATCTATGTTGTTTACCCTTTGAGCATGCATCACAAATTTTATCATTTGAAAATTTTATCTTAGGTAAACCTTTAACTAGATTTAGAGAGACTAGTTTTTCCAAAACACTTGTGCTAGCATGTCCTAGCTTCCAATGCCACAACCATGCATCATTTTCATCTTGAGCAACTAAGCATGCATGAGATGTATGAATGTCATCTAAATGCACCATGTATATATTCCCTATGCGATGACCTATGAGCATAATATTATTAGATTTAATGTCTACGATTTTACAACCATTTTTATCAAACAAAACATTAAATCCTTTATCACATAGTTGACTTATGCTCAATAAATTGTGTTTAAGACCATCGACATATAAAACATTTTCAATGAGAATAGTAGAGTGATTATCTATGGAGCCAATACCTTTAATGTGGCCTTTAAAGTTGTCACCAAATGTTACTACTCCTCCACTTTTTGGCTTTAGATCCATGAGTCGACTCTTGTCTCCGGTCATGTGCCTCGAGCATCCACTATCAAGGTACCATGAGTTTTGACTTTGTGCTTTGGCCTTGTAGCAATGCTCCTCCTACAAACAAAGATATTAAACCTTGGTTTTTGGTACCCAAATCATTTTGGGTCCATGTGTGTTAGCTCCCAAAACCTTGGTTCCCTTAGGAATCCAAGGTGACATAATAATATTATTAGATTTAACAAGTTCCTTAGGAACCCATACATTTCTAACTCTTTTAGCTTTATTATGTCTAGGATAGCTACCTTGTTTGTAGTAGTTAGTCTTTTTCTTAGGTTGGTGTGTTCTAGAGGATTCTCCTACTTCATGCTTGACACTACCAATATTTTTTAAAGACCTTTTGAGCTCATTTAGCTCACCCAACACCTTTTGGTGTTCAATATTACATTGAGATAAAAGATTATTAAGATCAATATTTTCATTTTGAAAAAATTTAAGTTCATCTTCCAATCCTAATATCTTTTTCTCAAATTTAGAATTAGCTTGAGTAAGTGAGTCATTTTTCTCATTTAATTCTAGAATAATCTTTTTATTCCTAATAACCGACTCCTTGTATTTCTCAACTAATTCATCATATACCTCTTGTAACTCATCATATGCATCATTTAATTCTTCATATGAAAAATCTAAAATAGATGAGTTAGAGGTTACCAAGGAGGAATCTTCCTCAAGTGCCATGAGGCAAAGGTTAGCCACTTCTTGTTCGTCATCCTCCGATGACCCCTCATCACTCCAAGTAGCAATTTTAGCTTTGAGCTTTTTCCTCTTCTCAAAGCCCTTCTTCTTGAGTTGAAGGCACTCCGAACGTATGTGACCGTATTGTTTGCACTCAAAGCAAATGATAGAGTCCTTTTCTTCTTCTTTGTTTTTGCTTTTGAAGTCCATCTTTCTTTGGATTTTTCTTCCTCGGTTGGACCTCATAAAGCGTGAGAATCGTTTGGCTATCATAGCCAATTCTTCAAGTTCATCCTCATCACTAGATGAACTCTCATCATGTTGTGAAGCTTTAGCCTTGAGAGCTATTCCCATCTTCTTCTTTTTCTCAACTTCAAGCTTCTCCATTCTTTTCTCTTCTTTCTTTTTCTCATCTTCCCTTCCTTGCTTCATGATCTCATGAGTAAGGAGAGAATCTACAAGCTCATCAAGCTTCAAATTCTTTGCTTCGATGATAGCGGTTCTCTTCCCATCCCAAGACTCGGGAAGTGAATAGAGTAGTTTTCGGACAAGCTTGTCTTCCGGTATGATCTCTCTAAATCCCTTTAGACCATTGACGATCGTGGAGAATCGATCGAACATCTTTGACACCGTCTCATCGGACTCCATTTTTAAATTTTCATAACTAAGATTGAGAATTCCAATCTTAGTTTCCTTGACATCATTGGTGCCTTCATAAGTGGTCTCAAGAGTGTCCCACACTTCCTTGGCACTTTCAATTGATGAGACCTTTGAGTAGATGTCCGGACCGAAAGCACAAAATAGCATGTGGAGAGCTTTATCATTGACTTGAATCTTTTTCCTCTCCTCTTCACTCATTTCGGCTTTCTTCTTCAACACCATCTTGCCTTCACCGTCTTGCTTCAATGGAATGTATGGCCCATCCTCAATGACATCCCACACAAGATAGTCATTTGACTTGATGAATAGACGCATTCTATTCTTCCAAAAAGAATAGTTATCACCGTTGAAGAAGGGAGGCTTTGTGGTCGATTGTGACTCGTACATGCCGGAAACGGAGGTAGAAGCCATCTCTTGATAATTTGATGATCACACTCTTCCAAGGATCTCCTCTTGTGGTTGTTAATCCTCAAAGAGTTAAGCTCTTATACCAATTGTTGAGTGGATCGCAAGATCAATATAAACCAAGAGGGGGGTGAATTGGAAATTTAAAGGTTTTGAGGTGGAAATTGCAAATTAAAAATAATCGATAAGGAATTTAGAGTGGTTCAAGTTCCAAATGAACTCTACATCCACTACCTTAGCCTCACTAAGGATTTGCAACAATTCCACTAATTGCTCTTCCCCTTTTTCTAGGATAAGGAGGCAACCCTTACAATTTCGGTTGATTTTTCTACCCAAAAATCAACCCAATCCTCACACAAATAAACAAAGAAATTTGTTGGCTAATAAGGTATCTCTCAATACAAATGATAGCCCAATAATAAGCACTCAACCCAATTGAACAAAATAAGAATGAAAAATACAATTGGGGTTTCTAGACAAAAATGGGATTTTTGCACAAATGCTTGGATTTGATGGTTGGATATCTTCTTGTAGTTCAATGGTAATTGCTGGAGCTTCTTGTGGTCCTTTTTTATAGCCTCTTGTTGATTTCTAACTGTTGTGGGTGTTGTGCCCAAGAATAGAGCCGTTGGGGATGTTTTCTCACCACTTCCAATGCAGTCTGCAGCTACCCGTTTCGGAACACTGCTACCTGTTTCGGAACGGATTTTGAAATAAAATAGTCGTTGGAGCGTATTATGAGAGCCCGTTTCGAAACGCCTTAAGGCCGTTTCGAAACACTTTTGCCACTGCCAAGGGTCGTTTCGAAACGGCCTTAGCTTGTTTCGGAACACCCTGTTTATGTTTCAAATTTCAGTTAAAAACTATTCCCCTTTTTCAAATTTATGAAGAACAGTTTCGAAACGATTGATACCGTTTCGAAACACCTGAACCCGTTCCGATACACGTTTCGGAACATGGGTTGTTCGAACTGAAAGTGTTTCGAAACGCCTTAGGGCCGTTTCGAAACAGGGCTTTGAAAAACGTTATTTTGTCTTGAAATACTTAGAAAAATGTTTGAGAACACTTTGTTTTTAACTAGGGTATAATCTTAACATTATATGGGGAAATTTTGAGGACTTTAAAATTCGTTCTGACATTTTCAATTTAGTCCTTAGGTTTTTAGTTATATCAAAATTAAAATATTTGTTTCACAGTTACAATCAAGATTGAGAAGTCATTCACTAAGAGCTCATATTATTTTTAATGCATTAAAGGACCACTTTCTTTTCTTATCTAAATTATTCCTCTCAAGACAATGTATGTACTTATGATTTAACCGTTCTAGGTTGAACCCTAAAGTTCCCAACTATAGATTTTTTATTCACCATACCTTACAAAGATTTCTCATTATCAAGTCTTAGTCTTAATTATGAGGATAGGTTTTTATACGACAAATATCACTACTCATTTATCCAAAGGGTAACAATAATATTTATAAACTCAATTACAAACTCATATTCATTTGTACATTTACCTTAGCATAGTCCATACTCATTTATTCAATCATTCAAGACATGCCTTTCACCATTCATAGTCTTAATCATGATATTGCACACAAGTATCCATTTACAAAACACTAGCTATAATTATTAATTCATACAATAAAAAGTTCCATAATTGTAACATCCTGGATTAGGTTCTAGGAGATCCGATGAGTTTCCGAAGTCCGAAAGACCGGTGTTGGATGTTTTGAGTAAGTTCAGGGAATGAGGTCTTCGAGGGTTGGGAAAAATATGGAATAAATCTTTAAAATCCTTTTTAAATATGTAAAAGGTTTTGGTAAAAACAATTTTGGAAAAATGCTTTCTAAACTGTGACATTTTGGTTGGTGACCAAAATGTAAAGTTTGTAAAATCTGTTTTAGTGACCATTTTGTAAAAGAGTCAAAACATTGAATCTTTAAGGAGCTATCTTGGCTAGGCCAAATAGGTTATTATCCCCTTTCATTTTTACTATTCAAATATTTTAAAATAGCTTTTGTGATTTAATTAAAACAAGGGTTCATCCAAAATCTTATTTCACGTTAAAATCCATTTTCAAGCTTCCTCATCTCCTCTTTTCAGCAAAACAGCAATTGAGCTTGATTTCCTCACGGTAAAAGTGTTTTCTTATTAATCTTTTATTGCTAAATAGTTTTCCTACCTTGATTTCCTAAAACCCAAGTCTATTTCATTGTTTTCTTCAAGGATTTTTGCCAAACAAGGGGTAATAGCTAGCATTGGGGGTGAGCAACGTGATTCTCCTCTAATGTAAGGTTCTTTAATGAAATTCCCATTCTTCGATTCGTTTAAATACCAAGGTTTTAATCTCTTGTCTTAATCTTAATGTAAATTGGCTAAAATTGATGAAAATGAGCTTTTGGTAAGATTTTTGGGTAAGATCTCTTAATGCTGAGTTTGTTGATGTTGTTACCTTAGTTTTGATGTGATTATTGTGTTGAGATGATGGGATAATGGCAAGAATCCCGAAATGGGGTTGAGTGTTGATTTTTGAAGTATGAAAAAATGGGTTTTTGGGTGGATTTTGGAGTGAATCAATAGCTGGCGTTGATCTAATGATTGGATGATGTTTTTAGATGTTTATATATGTGTTTTGATGTTATTTAATGTTGGGCTTTGCTGGTGACTATCCGAATTGGGTCTTTTTGTTGGTTACAGCTTGTATCAAATTTATTCGATAGGTGTTTTGGTTGAGTTGTTGAAATCCCTGCTTTCCAGCAAATTTGTGTGTTGTAAATATCACTAAATCCTCCGTTTTGGGTTGGTTAGAGGCGAGGATTGAAGATTCGGATTTGTTGAACACATTTGTGGGCGAACAGGAAAGCTAGAAAAAGAGGTTTCAGCTTGTTGTGGTAATCGCTGGTGAGTGGAAATGATTTTTACTATTTTATCAAGGTTGAAGAGATTTTTTAAGGGTTTGGGTTGAGCCATTAGGCCAATCCAAGCTCAAGGGTAAGATTTGGTTTTGTTTCGGCTTTTCGCCTTCTTATTTTGATCATGTTTTGGATCATGTGCATATCATTTTTAAATAATGTTTCCTTTGTTGTTGTTATGCATTAAATGCATGTTGTTGTTGTCCCATATGAATGCCATGTTGTGTTTTGGATGTTGGTTGAGCTCTTGCTATCCTTGAGCTTGTGATTATGGTTTTTGGGATGTGTTTTGGGGAAGTGGCTATCCCCGGTGAAAATCAATGGTTTATGATGTTGCGGTGAGTATATTGACACATAGGTTATATCGGATAGATTGATCGATCAATAGGATGTGAAGTGCACTATAATTATAAAATCCGCGCGTGAGGAATCCTTCGGTTTCACAATAGGGGTTGTGCTATTGTGATGCGAGTGGTAGGGGTTGTGCTATCACCAACGGGCAATGCGGGTTGTGGCATCCCGACCGAAGTGTGTTTGTGGTGAGGGTTGTTTCACCACATGACTTGATGGGGGTTATGCCATCAAGGTGTCCGCTAATCCGAGCAATGTGCCAATGATGTCGATATACTCAATCGCCCATGGTTCCATTATGAGCTTGGTAAACTCATATGGTTGGGCTTATGTTTGAAGCATGTACATGGTAAAAGAGCCGATGGGCTTGGTTTGCATTTATGGTTCATGTAAAGCTTATACATGGTTGATGCGCATTCTTTACCTATAACTTGTATGGTTGCTTTGCTTGATCTTGTTTCAAGATAGCATGTTGTTTTGGAAATGGTTTGTAAAAAAGGGATTTCAAGAAACAATTTTGATTTCCTAAATGATGGTTGTTTTCAAAACTGCATTGTTGTAGTTGGTTTTGAGCTCTGCTCACTAAGCTTTATAGCTTACGCTCTCTTTTTCCAACAATGCAAATCCATAGACTCTTTGGAAAGCAATGGTGCAAGGGAGGTGATCCAAGTGTGCGCTCTTAGCTCAAGTATGCCTTTGCTTAGATAATAGTGTGTGTGGCAATGAGGGTGATCTTTGTTTATGTCCTTGGAGTGTTTGTAAACTCTTGTTTGAGGACATGTTGATAGTTTTGGATGGTTTGTTTTTACCTATTGTCTTGTGATCTTGTTTTGGACCTTGTTTCCTCTTATGTTGGATCTTAAAGCTTCTTTATATATGTATGTAAAGCATGTTTCTGTTTCTCTTGATCTTAAGCACGTTGGATGGTTGATGTTAGTGTGTATATGTTGATCTTGATGTTTACCTGTTGTATGTGGTGATTGGAACCAGGGAAAATACCTTAAGAATGTTTCAAAAGACTGTTTTGCTGTTTCTGCAACAGGGTGTTTCGGAACGGGCTCGACCGTTCCGGAACAGCCCTTATTTTCCTTTAAATTTTGCCTTGGCGTTTCGGAACGGGTACCGAAACGGGCTAAGTAGGACCGGAACGGTCTCAAGCCGTTTCGGAATGGTTTAGCTACTATGAAGCACCGTTCTGATACCAGTTTTGAAACGGGGGTCGTTGGAGTTAGTTAAAGGCATCTTTGAAGTTACTTTTCTTGCGTTTTGGTCCTAGTTTATGCTGTTATCAATTGTGGTTGATTGTGTGCATGTTTAAAGTCGTTTTTCATCATGGAAGCATGAAATGAACTAAATTTCTCAAAGATCACCTTAATTGCATTTTATGTCCTCATATTATGCCAGTTCTGCATTTTGGTCCCTGGTTGCCCTTTTAGTTTGAATCGATGCTTGTTTGTTGTTCTGTCTTCTGCTGTGTGTTCAATAACCTAAGTTTAACCTCGAGCATCTAGAAAAGATATTAAGCAACGTGTCTTGGGTTGCTAATCGGAGGGAAATCTTCGGATCTTTCTTCGATTAGTCCCGTGTAATCCACTCGATATGGTCTGGTGGCTAGGCCGGGTCGAGGGGGTTACATATGTTAGTATCAGAGCGTAGGTTTTCCTTCGAAAAGGCTTGCGTTGGTGGTCGTGCAACCGGAAAAGTAAGTGAGGTAAGTGTGTTGAGGTGGTGCATGCTTGTGTGTTGAGGTTGTTTGCTGTGTAGGGTACTCATTGCCACATACTATTATCAAGAAACCTATATAATACTTGAGCACCTTGGACCCTTGACGTTGCTGACCCGAATCATTTTCTTTTGTTTATTATGTTTTGTTTGTAGCATTGCATTTGTTGCTATGGCTAGACCTAGAAGAGGTCAGACGGGTGGTGAGCCGCGTGAGGATCCTGTTGAGGGTGTTGGGGGTCCGTTAGAGGGAGAGTTACCTCCTCCTCCTCCTCCTGGTGGTAGGGCTAATGTGCGAGGCGAGGAACCTAGTGATGGCCAGGGTCATGCCGGAGTTGATATGAGCCCGTTAATTCAGGCCGTTACTGGGGATTTTCAGTCTGCGTTGGCTGGGTTACAGGCAGCTGCACCGCAACATGGTCAGAGGGAAGGGTTACCCCTCGAGAGGCTCCGCAGTTTGGGTGGAGTAGAATATCGTGGGTTATCGCCCGAGGGAGCTGAGGCATGGTTAGCTAGTACTACCTGGATTCTGAGTCAGATGGAGTGCAGTGATGCACGTAAGCTCAGTTGTGTGGAATCTCTGCTTTAGGGTGACGCGTATGTCTGGTGGACTACTATCACCGCGAGTATGGCTGCTGCTGATATCACTTGGGATTTCTTTCGTTCTGCCTTTGGGAAGAAGTACTTGGGGCTGAGGTACCAAGATGAGAAGAAGCGCGAGTTCATGGCCTTAGTTCAGGGGAGTATGACCGTTTCAGAGTACGAGGTACAGTTTGTTAGACTGAGTCAGTATGTTGCTGAGCTGGTTCCTACTGAGAAGGAACATTGTGAGAGGTTTCAATATGGTTTGACCGAAGGAGTGAAGACCTTTATGTTGGCTACTGATTATACATATTTTGATGTGCTAGTAGCTCGAGCCAAAGACATAGAGCATAGTCTTGGTTTGTCTTCTCGAGGAGGCGGGTCTAGTTCAGGGAAACGACCTGCAGAGTGGAATTGCGATCGTGCCAAGGGGCACAAGGACAAGAGGTAGCATTTTTATCATAGACGTGGGGGTGGCAACCCCGGGCATGGCCATCAAGGCCAAGGTCTTGCTCATCGTGCACCCAAGTGCACCAAGTGTGGTAGGTCTCATCTAGGAGAGTGTTGGGGAACCTATGGTACATGCTTGTAGTGCGGATCGAGGGATCATCTAAAGAGAGATTGTCCTCAGCTAGCTAGAGGTGGTCAGGCGCTGGTTCGAGCTATCGAGTACCAGCGAGGCCGTGGGTGCGGCCGAGGGAACTTTCAGCCACGAAACGAGGGATAGAGAAATGTGGCACATGTGGTTGCAGCCCAGCCTGAGGGAGGCGGACCAGCGAGGGTGTATGTACACAGAGAGGGCAGGAACGACACTGATGTTATTGCAGGTAATTTCATGTTACAATCTTTGACATTGCTTTCGTTGATTGATTCTGGTTCTACACATTCCTATATTCTGAGTGAGCATGCTAAGATGCTGGATGTGCCGTGCGAGATACTTGATGTGGGTATGAATGTGACTAGTTCGTTTGGCGAGACAGTCGTAGTTAGAAAAATGTATCGCAGATGTCCGTTGATGGTTCAGGGTCACGTATTCCCAGTTGATACGATGGAATTTCCTTTCTATGGGTTTGATGTGATTTTAGGAATGGATTGGTTTGTAGAGCACAAGGCAAATGTAGATTTTGAGACTAAGCGAGTGAGCTTGAGATTGTCGGACGATTATGAGGTAATAGTGGTTGGTGAGAACGTTAAATTCTTACCCAACATAGTTTCTGCTTTAGAGGCTCAGAAGATGTTAGATCATGGATGTCAGGCGTACCTAGCTTATGTGATGAATCCTGATATGAGTGAGGTTCGACCAAAAGATATTAGAGCAGTTTGTGATTTTCCTGAGGTGTTTCCTGAAGAATTGCCTGGCTTACCACCGGATAGAGAAGTTGAGTTCGCTATTGAGTTATATTATGATTTAGCTCATATATCGATTGCTCCGTATCGAATGGCTCTGAAAGAGTTGAAAGAACTGAAGACTCAACTTCAGGAATTAATAGATCGTGGTTTTATTCGTCCGAGTATATCACCTTGGGGTGCACCAGTGTTGTTTGTTAAGAAGAAAGACAGAAGTATGCGCATGTGTATTGATTATCGGCAGTTGAATAAGTTAACTGTGAAGAACAAGTATCCGTTGCCGAGGATAGATGATTTGTTTGATTAGTTGAGGGATGCATCAGTGTTTTCGAAGATAGACCTGAGGTTTGGGTATTATCAGCTGAAAGTGAAGGATAAGACATACCGAAAACAACTTTCCGGACACGTTATGGCTATTATGAGTTCCTAGTTATGTTGTTTGGATTAACTAACGCACCAGCCGCATTTATGGACAAGATGAACTGTGTTTTTCATGAGTTTCTAGATCAGTTTGTTGTGGTGTTCATTGGTGATATATTGATTTATTCGCGCACTGAGGAAGACCATGATAGACATTTACGGCTTGTGTTGAAGACCTTGTTAGATAATCAGTTGTATGCGAAGTTGAGTAAATGCGAATTTTGGATTAGAGAGGTAGTCTTTCTAGGGCATGTTGTGTCAGTGGATGGCATTAGAGTTGATCCTAAGAAAGTGGAAGCTGTTGTGAATTGGAAGCAACCGAAGTCCGTGACTGAAGTTCGTAGTTTTCTAGGCTTAACAGGCTACTATCGTCGGTTTGTGGAAGGATTTTCTAAGATAGCTGCTCCATTGACGAAATTGTTGCAAAAGGATGTTAGATATGAGTGGACAGAAGCGAGGCAGTTGGCTTTTGATCGATTGAAAGATGCCTTGACTAGAGCACCTGTGTTAGTGCAACTGGTAATAGGGAAGGACTATGTAATTTATAGTGATGCTTCGTATATAGGCTTAGGTTGTGTTCTGATGCAAGATGGGATAGTTGTTGCATATGCCTCAAGACAGTTGAAGACTCATGAAAAGAACTACCCCACGCATGATATTGAGTTGGCCGCTGTTGTGTTTGCTTTGAAGGTGTGGAGACACTATTTGTATGGTGAGAAATGTACAGTGTATACCGATCATAAGAGCTTGAAGTATTTGATGTCTCAGAAAGATTTGAATCTCCGACAACGTAGATGGGTTGAATTGTTGAAAGACTATGATCTTACTATTGAATACCATCCGGGTAAAGCTAATGTGGTAGCGGATGCGTTGAGTAGGAAAGTAGCAGTTGAGCTTCGAGCGATGTTTGCTAGGTTGAGTTTGTCGCATGATGGAGGGTTGATTGCAGAACTGCAGGTGAAACCATCTCTTTAACAGTTGATCCGTGAGAAACAGTTGCAAGATGGTTCTTTAGCTTCACATGTTTAAGATATTGCGGAAGGTAAACCGAACGAATATAGTTTTAGTGATGGTAATGTTTTGTGTTACAAAAATAGAGTGGTTGTTCCTGAAGATGTTGTTTTGAGACGTACCATTTTGAATGAAGCACATACTAGTCTGTTTGCTATGCACCCAGGTAGCACGAAAATGTATCGAGATTTGAAGAACGATTATTTCTGGGTTGGTTTGAAAAGGGATGTGGCCGAATTTGTTAGTAAGTGCATGGTTTGTGAGCGAGTGAAGGTCGAGCATCAGTTTCCGCCAGGATTGTTACAACCTTTACGGATTCTGGAATGGAAATGGGAGAGGATAGCCATGGATTTCATTTCAGGTTTACCATTGTCTCCTTCGCGAAAGAATTCAATTTGGGTGATAGTCGACCGACTCACCAAATGTGCACACTTCCTAGCTGTTAACACGACTGTTCTTTGGATAAGTTGGCTGATTTGTATATCCGCGAGATAGTGGGATTACAAGGTGTACCAAAGTCGATTGTATCGGATCGAGATCCAAGGTTCACATCGAGATTTTGGGATTGCTTGCATAGTGCCTTGGGTAGCCGATTGAATTTCAGTACATCATACCATCCTCAGTTAGATGGTCAGTCAGAACGAGTTATTCAAGTGCTTGAAGATATGCTACGTTGTTGTATTATCGATTTCCAGGGTTCGTGGGAGAAACACCTACCGTTGGTTGAGTCTGCTTATAACAACAATTATCAGGCTAGCATTCAGATGGAACCGTTTGAGGCTTTGTATGGTAGGAGGTGCAGAACTCCGGTATGTTGGGCAAAAGGTGGTCAGAAGTCGGTATCCTTACCTGCTATGCTTAAGGGCACTACTGAGAAGGTTAAGCTGATATGTGAACGCTTGAAAGCAGCAACCGATCGACAGAAATCGTATGCAGACTTGAAGTGTCGTGAGATTTAGTATGCTATGGGTGAGAAAGTCTTTTTGAAAGTATCACCATGGAAGAAATTGATGAGATTCGGAAGAAAAGGTAAACTAAGTCCGAGATTCATTGGTCCGTATGAGATCGTTGGGCGAGTTGGTCATGTGGCTTATAAATTGAGTTTGCCTCCGGAATTAGAGAAGATACATGATGTATTCCATGTTTCTATGCTACAGAAGTATAGGTATGATCCATCGCACGTAATACTTGTTGAGGAAATCGAATTGAACCCAGATTTTTCCTATGATGAAGAACCAATTGAGATATTGGCTACGGACAACAAGGTTTTGCGTGGTAGATCTATAGAGTTGGTCAAAGTGAAATGGCGACACTGAGGTGTTGAAGAAGCCACTTGGGAGAGGAAAGACGACATGAAGCATCAGTTCCCGCATCTTTTTCCATCAGGTAAATTTCGAGGATGAAATTCCTTAAATGGGGGAGAGTTGTAACATCCCAGATTAGGGTCTAGGAGATCCGATGAGTTTCCGAAGTCCGAAAGACCGGTGTTGGATGTTTTGAGTAAGTTCAGGGAATGAGGTCTTCGAGGGTTGAGAAAAATATGGAATAAATCTTTAAAATCCTTTTTAAATATGTAAAAGGTTTTGGTAAAAACAATTTTGGAAGAATGCTTTCCGAACTGTGACATTTTGGTTGGTGACCAAAATGTAAAGTTTGTAAAATCTGTTTTAGTGACCATTTTGTAAAAGAGTCAAAACATTGAATCTTTAAGGAGCTATCTTGGCTGGGCCAAATAGGTTATTATCCCCTTTCATTTTTACTATTCAAATATTTTAAAATAGCTTTTATGATTTAATTAAAACAAAGGTTCATCCAAAATCTTATTTCACGTTAAAATCCATTTTAAAGCTTCCTCATCTCCTCTTTTCAGCAAAACAACAATTGAGCTTGATTTCCTCACGGTAAAAGTGTTTTCTTATTAATATTTAATTGCTAAAAAGTTTTCCTACCTTGATTTCCTAAAATCCAAGTCTATTTCATTGTTTTCTTCAAGGATTTTTGCCAAACAAGGGGTAATAGCTAGCATTGGGGTGAGCAACGTGATTCTCCTCTAATGTAAGGTTCTTTAATGAAATTCCCATTCTTTGATTCTTTTAAATACCAAGGTTTTAATCTCTTGTCTTAATCTTAATGTAAATTGGCTAAAATTGATGAAAATGAGCTTTTGGTAAGATTTTTGGTAAAGATCTCTTAATGCTGAGTTTGTTAATGTTGTTACCTTAGTTTTGATGTGATTATTGTGTTGAGATGATGGGATAATGGCAAGAATCCCGAAATGGGGTTGAGTGTTGATTTTTGAAGTATGAAAAAGTGGGTTTTTCGGTGGATTTTGGAGTGAATCAATAGCTGGCGTTGATCTGATGATTGGATGATGTTTTAGATGTTTATCTATGTGTTTTGATGTTATTTAATGCTGCGCTTTGCTGGTGACTATCCGAATTGGGTCTTTTTGTTGGTTACAGCTTGTATCAGATTTATTCGATAGGTGTTTTGGTTGAGTTGTTGAAATCCCTGCTTTCCAGCAAATTTGTGTGTTGTAAATATCATTAAATCCTCTGTTTTGGGTTGGTTAGAGGCAAGGATTGAAGATCCGGATTTGTTGAACACATTTGTGGGTGAACCGGAAAGCTAGAAAAAGGGGTTTCGACTTGTTGTGGTAATCGCTGGTGAGTGGAAATGATTTTTACTATTTATCAAGGTTGAAGAGGTGTTTTAAGGGCCAATCCAAGCTCAAGGGTAAGATTTGGTTTTGTTTCGGCTTTTTGACTTCTTATTTTGATCATGTTTGGATCATGTGCATATCATTTTTAAATGATGTTTCCTTTGCTATTGTTATGCATTAAATGCATGTTGTTGTTGTCCCATATGAATTCCATGTTGTGTTTTGGATGTTGGTTGCGCTCTTGCTATCCTTGAGCTTGTGATCATGGTTTTTGGGATGTGTTTTGGGGAAGTGGCTATCCCCGGTGAAAATCAATGGTTTATGATGTTGCAGTGAGTATATTGACACATGGGTTATATCGGATAGATTGATCGATCAATAGGATGTGAAGTGCACTATAATTATAAAATCCGCGCGTGAGGAATCCTTCGGTTTCACAATAAGGGTTGTCTATTGTGATGCGAGTGGTAGGGGTTGTGCTATCACCAACGGGCAATGCGGGTTGTGGCATCCCGACTGAAGTGTGTTTGTGGTGAGGGTTGTTTCACCACGTGACTTGATAAGGGTTGTGCCATCAAGGTGTCCGCTTATCCGAGCAACGTGTCAATGATGCCGATATACTCAATCGCCTATGGTTCCATTATGAGCTTGGTAAACTCATATGGCTGCGCTTATATTTGAAGCATGTGCATGGTAAAAGAGCCGATGGGCTTGGTTTGCATTTATGGTTCGTGTAAAGCTTATGCATGGTTGATGCACGTTCTTTACCTATGACTTGTATGGTTGCTTTGCTTGATCTTGTTTCAAGATAGCATGTTGTTTTTGAAATGGTTTGTTAAAAAGGGATTTCAAGAAACAGTTTTGATTTCCTAAATGATGGTTGTTTTCAAAACTGCATTGTTGTAGTTGGTTTTCAGCTCCGCTCACTAAGCTTTATAGCTTACGCTCTCTTTTTCCAACAATGCAGATCCGTAGACTCTTTGGAAAGCAACAGTGCAAGGGAGGTGATCCAAGTGTCCGCTCTTAGCTCAAGTATGCCTTTGCTTAGATAATAGTGTATGTGTGGCAATGAGGGTGATCTTTGTTTATGTCCTTGGAGTGTTTGTAAAATCTTGTTTGAGGACATGTTGATAGTTTTGGATGGTTTGTTTTTACCTTTTGTCTTGTGATCTTGTTTTGGACCTTGTTTCCTCTTATGTTGGATCTTGAAGCTTCTTTATATATGTATGTAAAGCATTTTTGTGTTTCTCTTGATCTTAAGCATGTTGGATGGTTGATGTTAGTGTGTATATGTTGATCTTGATGTTTACCTGTTGTATGTGGTGATTGGAACCAAGGAAAATACCTTAAGGATGCTTCAAACTGCTGTTTTGTTGTTTCTGCAGCAGGGTGTTTCGGAACGGGCTCGACCGTTTCGGAACAACCCTTATTTTCCTTTAAATTTTGCCTTGGCATTTCGGAACGGGTACCAAAATGGTCTCTAGCTGTTTCAGAACGGTTTAGCTACTGTGAAGCACCGTTCCGATACCAGTTTCAAAACGGGGGTCGTTGGAGTTAGTTAAAGGCATCTTTGAAGTTACTTTTCTTGCATTTTGGTCCTAGTTTATGTTGTTATCAATTGTGGTTGATGGTGTGCATGTTTAAAGTCATTTTTCTTCATGGAAGCATGAAATGAACTAAATTTCTCAGAGATCACCTTAATTGCATTTTAGGTCCTCATATTATGCTAGTTCTGCATTTTGGTCCTTGGTTGCCCTTTTAGTTTGAATCGATGCTTGTTTGTTTTTCTGTCTTCTGTTGTGTGTTCGATAACCTAAGTTTAACCTCGAGCATCTAGAAAAGATATCAAGCAACGCGTCTTGGCTTGCTAATCGGAGGGAAATCTTCGGATCTTTCTTCGATTAGTCCCGTGTAATCCACTCGATACGGTCTGGTGGCTAGGCCGGGTCGAGGGGGTTACAATAATCATTCAACATTAGAGTCCAATTAAGCATATCTTTTCTTATCGATGGTTAGTAACACCAACCTTAAGTAGAACAAGTTATCTTACAGATCCTATGGTTTATCCACTGCCTTCTTGATTACTTTCTGAGATTCAAGTTCATATATGCGTGCTTAAGACCTATTAGAACTATCATCTTATATCTTAGGTTACTTTAAGAATAAACATCACCTTTGCTATCATCAGTCTAACATATATCATGAATTGCATCCTTAACATACATTCCCTTATCAAGTAATCCATATGTAGATCAAAGCTATCCCTATCAATAATACAATTAAGAGCTTGTCTAATCATCACTCATCATTTTATTACTAGAACTATCTTATTAATATTCTTGCATCAAGATAACTCTTGCTTCACAGTAGGATCAAAGTTTAACTTGATTGAAAACATTATCATCTAACAGGGCAATCGTACCTATCACAAATCTACTTAATCAAATACACATGTTTATTTAACATATCATGGATTCATATTACCCGAATTTTAAATCATAATCACCAAATCACCTATCATAACAAACAACCATATCACACACATGCTCAAAACACATTACAATCATTGTACCTTCTTCATAAGGTACTATAATTGTCACTTTAAATGCAATGATATTAAGTCGATCATAACAGAATGACGATTGTAATGCTTAGGGGCTCCAACGGTTTATCAAGCCTCTAAAATTCGTTTAAAGCAGCATATCCCAACTTGGCAGTACTCACCAACATTCAAATGTGAGCAATTTGCATGTATCATGACTTGACATTGACTGTATCGTATGTCTGATCGGTCGCCTTCATACTTCACTATAAGGCTTAGCTTTGAGTAATCAAACATATAATACGTGCGCATCTTCCTACCTTACATTGACATCATGAGTGATGGACATACATGAGTGTGCTTCCTAACACTTAGGGGAACTTTAGCCCTTAAAGTCTTATTAGAAATCCCAGAATTTCATCAAATGCATAACTGCCTATTTAAGTCAAGAGGGAATTTCGGTCATTTTGGAAATTGGGATAAATCCACCATTTTGTCAATTTTACTATTTAGCACCCCCATCATTTACGTACTCGGAAGAGATTAAGTCGTTCAAATCCCTTCGGCCCTTACAGGCGGTTTATTCATTTTAGAACTTGAGGGTATAATTGTCATTCTGATTAATTAAGAATTTCGGTGCTCGAGGGCACTACAGTCTTTTTGGTCATTACGATCATTCTAATTAATTCATTCATTACTTTCGTAAGGATCGACTCAGGAATACAACGATATTTCCAGTAAATTCACCTTCATGTATTATACCTTTATGTGTTATACAGAGCTCGGGGAAAATCCAAGTTTCTTTTTGTATCACACGCATTTGAATAATGATGCCGAAGTCTTTTCCATTAGAACATACATCTTAGGTAGGGTAATTTTTCAATCAGATCGAATGCAGATTCCAGGTCACTTCCTTTATTAGGGGCAGTTTAGTTATTCTTATACCTTAAGGGCAATTTTTGTAATCTCATATCCAATATCCCTTACTTCATATTCTGGGCATTGATTCTTAGACATTATTGATCGAGTTGTGGATTTAACTGTATTATTTATTACTATTAGAACTTTCGATACTTCTGGTCTATTAATATACTTATTCGAATATTTAGGTTTTAATAATTTCCATACTTATTTCTCGTATCTGATTTGGCTTAAGCAGAGTTTACAATACACTTCATCATAAGAATGCATGCGTTAACCGGATATCAACATGTTCATAAAGCATACAAGAGGTAGTATTGTATTACCTTAAATCATTGCTATATCGATCGATCCTTGATATTGACATCCGAACACTTTTGAACCCAGATTTGACGTCCCTCAACAATTCGTACGTAAGGAACTGTGAGTACCTTCAAGCACACAAAATCCTCATTTCAGTCCTTATTCATAGTACCCTTAACTGAATAATTAAATACATATACAAGTTCGGGTTCAAGCTCAAATTCGGAGGCTTTCGGATCAAAATTTTGTGAAACATGCTTCAAAAACGGACTCAGGACGTTAAAAAAAATAAATAGGAGTTTTCGGAAAAGTTGAATTTTTGGTCAACAGTCAAAGTCAACACTGACGTCAGCAGGTCAACACTGACGTCAGCAGGTCAACGCTGACGTCGACAGGTCAACGGGGTCAGAGTCAACGCTAACGTTAGCAGGTCAACGCTGACGTCAACAGTCAACGGACAGAGGTTAACTGAGCTGACTCGGCTGACTCGCTGAGCTGACTCGGCTGACTCACTAAGCTGACTCGGGCTGAGTTACTCGGTAGACGGGTTGGGCTCGGATACAGGTCGGGTTGGATCGATTCGGGTCGGATACGGGTTTGGGTCATGTTAGACATGGGTCGGGTTGATGGGCTCGATTCGGGTTTGGACCGTTCGAAAGGAATTGGGCCAATATGCCCGGCCCACTTACCCTACTGATGAAGTTTTTGCCGGCCGGTCGCCGGAGTAGGTCACCGGAGACCTCAAATGCCACGAATCAGCCGAAAAAAGAAGGCTCATAAACTCAATAGCCCAACACACTCATTATCGATACGTAGAAAGCCAGAAACTCACCGAATCTTACCCAAAATGAAGCCGAGATGGCCGGTTTCGACGAAGCTCCGGTGACGCCCTTTTCGGTGTTGGTAAGCCGATCAGCCGGTTTGGTTTTGCTCGCCGCGGTGCGGGGAGCTCAGATCTGGCGGCCACGTGAAGAACCAACGGCGGGATCGACCCGAAAAGCTAAAAAAACGAGGAGCAATTCTCACTTCTCGACAAATCTTCCAACGGGATTTTACGGTGAACGAATGGGTATCTCCGCAAGTGGTGTCCGGGGTCATGTCGGGGTACGACGGCAAACGGGTAGGTGACGACGGTGCACGCCACGACGGGTCGGTGGCCGGAGATCGGAGCAGAAGCCGAATGGTGATTTAGGGGAGATGAAGGGTCAAAGAGGATTCTAGAACTCCCGATATTATTATTTTTGACTCATATTTGATGCACTAGGGGGTTGTTGGGCTAAATAAAACTCAATATAGACCGGGGAACATCATTCAAAATTTATCTGGGCTGAATGGAGACCAAGCTTAAACCTTAGCTCAGTTGGCAGAGGCTTGGTTCACCAAGCAAAGGGTTAAGGGTTCAAAAACCCCACAACAACACCATTTTCTTTTCTTTTCCCTTTTTTTACCACAATTCTTAGGGTGTTACAGTGATGCGCAAGCTTGGATGCAGGTAAGTCCTAATAGAAGAAATACAATATGTGGTTGAAAGCATAGCTATGAATAGAAATACCATGATGTTTTGATATGTGAAGTAGTTTGAATGGTCTTAACGAAATGAAATGTTGGCTCATGCTAATAGGAAAATAAATCATGCTAATGGTTGATTCGTATATGAAAGTAGATACAAAGTACGTAAAGATAGAGATGAATGAATTGCTTATGTTTGATATGTATATGAAATCTGACATACGATGATTAAGAGAAGTTATGAATGAATTGTCAAATGAAATATTCGCTTGTAAGCAGGGACGAACGCAAGACTTTAGGTTGGGGGGCGAACTTATAAAAATTTAGGGGGCGAAAATAAATTTTCAATAAAAAATACATAGAAAAATTTTAAAAATTTTCTAAATTGTATAGGAATTTCAAGTTTTTAGGGGGTGACCGCCCCTCGGTCCATCCCTGCTTGTAAGCCATTCGAACAAACTTGTATGAGCTAGAAGTTCACAGTGGTGAGTTGCATGCCCCAAACTAAAAGAAAAAGGGGGTTCAATGAAATTTCAGTATGAATTTGTGATGATATTGAAAATCATTATGATAAATAAGATAAATTGAAGTTAAGCCTTGGTCTCAAATTAGTCTTGAGTATAGTTGGCATGTCATAAGGTTTATAGAGCTTAGTTTCGGAGTAGATTACAGGCCGGGACAGTGGTCCCTTTTTTGTGACAGTATAAAGGAAGTGTGTGTGGTCACTTGGCGACAGTAGGAGGGATTGACCGGTACTGCAAGTACCAAATGATATTATGGGCGACGGTTGGTTGGAGACTCGTGTACCTAGACTGAAAATTGAAAACTCAAGGCTAAGTTAACAAACTAAAATGAATGGACTTGCTAAGCTAATATGAGATGTGGTAACTTGTTTATTTAGAAATGTATATCATGATAATTGTGGAAAATCTCGAAATGTTATAAGTATGTTTTTAATGTATATTCATGTGATTTAGAAGTTGAGAATAACTATTGATTCTATGTTGATGATTATTGTTATTGAAAGTGATTACATGTGAAATAAAATACTTCTTATGACTATACGATGATAATTGATTGACTTACTTGGACAATCCTTGCTTTATGCGATTTATAAGATTTGCCTTTAAGTATGATCTGGATTGTTTGAGGAGTCTTTAAAATCAAGTTTGATGCTTGCTTTATTGGGTATTTAAAAATATAAGGATATATTGGCTTTTTAGTAAAGTTGTTGGTTCAAATTGTTAAATACTTAGATTGGAATAGGCAAATGAACACTTTAAGAAAACCATTGCATGCTCGGAACATATACTTACTGTGAAATTGAGGTGATGATACTCGATGTAGTTTAGGTTTTGCTGATGTATGATTCTTGTTTGGAATATAATTTATATTGTGTTTGACTTAATTACCTGTTCATGACCATAGGAAATATCATAATGCCTTTAGATTACATGTTATGTAATGAAAGATAAATCTTTCTGTAATTTAGACACAACATGAATACTTGAATGATTGGGAGTCTTCAATTAATTGATGATAGACTGCTAGTATTTATTTATGTCTTAAATAACTCTATTGATTTGAAATTTTTTCTTGTATTATATGATAGACCTTATATGTTTCGAATGAAACCTTGGGCTGTAAGTATTTGTTTGTTGCTTGTTTGAGTAGCAACTTGGGTAACAAGTTGATTGTTTGGTTGTTTGTTTAACACCCTTGCTTGGTTTATTTCTAAACCGGGTCTTAGAGTGTTTCAGCAAACCATTGCGCTCCGGCCATTGGATTTGCTCGAACTTAACTCTACAGTAAATATAGTTTGTTACTTACAATCAAGAACAATTTATCGACAAACAAACATTGGCATAAACACTATATAAGAAGGTTAATCATCAAATTTAACATACATCAAAACTAGAAGGCATAAAGACCCGCCGTTTACTTTATTTTTTTTTTGCCACCTTTCAATTCTCGAACGAGGACACCATATCAATAATTTTGTAAATTTAAAAAACAAATCGACGAACGTGGTTATCAGTTAGTGGATTGCCAATACATGTGTGGTCGGAAGAAACTTTTAAGAATATTGCGGCAATTTGGGGTGAGTTGGTCCGAATTGATATAGAGACTTTAGCACCATCTTCATTTGAGCGATCACGTTTCCAAATTGAAACAGATTGGAATTTCCACATTGATGAGATGGTGGAATTGAAGGTGGGGGAAACATCATTCTTTATTAGAGTCACGGAATTTGAAGAAGCGATAGGGCCGAAGTGCGATTGTTGCTACGAATTGGAATCATGTTCGAACGGAGAGGAGAAAATAGGCGGTAAAGAGGTGGAATGGAAGTCGAATTCGATTTTTATTGAACAGGATGATACATCCGGAGATACCATTGTGCCAAATTCTATTACACATGAGGAACCACCTGTATCGTTGGGCAATGTCGTGGTGGAGAAGAGCTATCTTGAGAGAATTTGGGAGGATAATAAGCGAGAAGATTGAAGGGTGAAGGAGACGGCGAGTTGGATGGAGGAGGAGAATATTGGGATGTTGAGTCGAGAGGTGGAGAACCGATCGAGCTGCGACGTAATGTGTAGTATAGATGTGTTTGACCAGGAGTGTGATAATCCGTGTAAGGGAGGGCGGGAAACGAATGTGATTGACAAGGGGATCGAGTCAAGCCCGGTTGCGGATGGGCCACGAGATGAGCAGCCTAGGGCTAATAAGGCAAGCCTAATAGAATGGAATGGAGAACATAGGAGAATACGGTAGCTATCGGAAATTACTTCTTTTGTCACGCCAGTAGGAGAAACGAAGCCGACTGACAAGGCTCCAAAACGTGGTTGTGGTCGTCCGCGGAAGAACAAGACGGAGGAGAAAGTTGAACCGATCGAGATTGCGAATGGATCCCTATCCAATTCTGATTTTATGTGTCGAAAGCAGGCGATTTTGAGGGAGGCGCGGGAGACTGTAAACTTGGGAAAATTAATTGGAGCTATTACTAATGGAAGAGAGGAGGCCGTGGTAAAGGATATCGCGCGCTTGATAGTGGCGCGCGAGCACAAGTCATAGCTAATTATGAGGATGTTGTCGTGGAACGTAAGGGGGTTAGGAGCGGCATCAAAACGAAGGTCGATCCGGCGGGTTCTACGACAACAAAGATGCGTGTTGGCTCTCCTACAAGAGACCAAGACGGAGTGTGTATCGGAAAGGTTAGTGCGACAACTATGGTATTCGGATGTCTTTGAGTTTATTTTTGCGCCTTCAGAAGGTAGATCAGGTGGGGTTTTGGCAATTTGGGACTTAACGGGATTTAAGGCTCACATGACCGAAATTAGAAAGAATATGGTGGTAATTGAAGGACGATGGATTAGGGAGGATTGGCCGTGTGGGATAATAGGAGTATATGCCCCTTGTGCTTTAGCGGAGCAGATTGGTTACTGGGATGATATTTTTGATGTTTTGGCAGCGCGTGGGATTGAATGGTGCATCGGTGGCGATTTCAATATGGTGAAGAGTCAAGCGGAGAGACGAGGCTGCGTGCATTTGAGTAAAGGTACGGATGTTTTTGTGAATTTATTGAACGTGCTGCACTACTGGTGTTCCGATGCGAGGGAAAAGATATACTTTGTTTGGACCGGGAAGGAAAGGTAGTCGATTAGACAGATTCTTAGTGACGAATGGTTGGATTCAACGATTCGCTTCACTTGTGGTGGTGAATCTTCCGAAGGAGCTATCAGATCACTCACCTATCTTGCTGGAAAGTGGTGTGTGGGATAGTGGTCCGAAGCCTTTTTGGTTCGTCAATGCGTGGCTAACTGATATGTCGTTAATGGAACAAGAGTGTAAGAGCTTATCAGTGGGGGAGAGAGGCCTTTCGATTAGTCTAAAACTAAAGGGTTTGAAAGATATGTTGAAGGGGTGGAATAGAGAACATTTTGGGGATGTTGATAAACAGTACGCAGCTTTGTCTCAACATATTGAATGATTAAATGAGCAAATTAGGGATGGTGAAATGTCGACGGCCGAAGAGTTGGAGCGTAGAGAGTTGCACTTGAAACTGTAGAAAGTGGCTCAGTTGAGAGAGTCGTTGTGGCGTCAAAAATCAAGGGCGATGTGGTTGGCTGAGGGTGATCGCAATACTAGTTACTTCCACAAGGCAGCGAAGATTCGTCAAATGCATAACACAGTAACGTGATTGAAATTCGAGGGTGTTTGGGTTACGTTGCCGGAGAGACTAAAAGTGTTGGTACGTAGGGAGTTTAGGAAGCATTTTGATCGACCTATGAATTCAGGTTCTCTTTTGCCGGAGGTAGAATTCTATCACTTATCAAATGAGCAACGGGTGTTGCTTGAAAGAAATTTTTCCGAGGATGAGGTAAAGGAGGCACTCTGGAGTAGCGAGGGGGCAAAGGCCCCGGGACCGGATGGTTTCACGTTCGAATTCTTTAAGAAAAGGTGGTCGTTCCTTAAAGAGGATGTCATGCATTTTGTGGAGGGGTTCTCTGAAACAGGTCGATTGCCTAAAGGGGCTAATTCAGCCTTTGTGGTGTTAATTGCGAAGAAAGACAACCCGCGGGTTATAGGGGATTATCGCCCAATTTGTCTGTTGAACTCGCTTTATAAAATCTTGGCGAAGTGTTTGGCGAAGAGACTTCAAATGGTGCTGCCTATGCTTATTAGTGATGTACAAGCAGTGTTTATTAGTGGGAGACAAATTCTGGATGGGATTCTTTTGGCGAACGAGGTTATACACTCAATGAAGAAGAGCCGTTGTGACAAAGGTGGATTAATCTTAAAGCTAGACTTTGCTAAGGCATATGATTGTATCAGCTGGAAGTGCTTGGGTCATGTCTTGGTGCGGATGGGTTTTGGTGAGAGGTGGTGTCATTGGATTAGAGAATGTGTTGAGTCGGCACGTTTGTCGGTTCTTATTAATGGTAGTCCGACAAAAGAATTCCCTATGCGAAGAGGGCTTCGACAAGGTGACCCGCTCTCTTCTCTTTTATTTGTGATGGTAGCTGAAGTACTTCATCAATTTCTTTTGAATGCCGAGAAGTTGGGTCTTATTAAGGGTGTTCGTGTGGCGGGGGATGTTTCTCTTTCGCTTCTTCAATTTGCGGATGACACGATTTTGTTCATTCAAGGGGATGTGGATGGTACGCGTAACTTGAAAAGGGTGCTCACATGTTTCGAGTATGTTTCCGGGTTGCAGATTAACTATGAGAAATCTTGCATTTCCGGGGTTGGCATCGAGGAGTCTACGCTAGTGCAACTTGCGGATGTTATGGGTTGTCTTGGGGGATCGCTTCCTATACGTTATTTGGGGATTCCGTTGGGTGTCCCACCACGGGGTATGGAGATTTGGGACCCTTTGGTGCAACGATTCCGTAAAAGGTTAGCAGGGTGGAAGCGTGATTCGTTATCGTTTCCAGGACGATTACTTTTGGTGAACTCAGTGCTATCAGCTCTACCTGTGTACTATATGGGAGTATTTTTAGTCCCACAGCGGATTGTTTTGAAAATTGATCGCATTCGCAGGAACTTTCTTTGGGGTGGTAAGGAGGGGCGATCAAAACTTAGTCGAGTGAATTGGGAAGTGGCGTACAGGCCGAAACGGTTAGGGGGCTTGGGGGTGGTGAATTTGCACTCTCGGAACTTGGCGTTGCTTGCTAAATGGGTGTGGCGGTATGCCCAAGCGAAGGGCTCTTTATGGAAGGCAATTATCGTTGCTAAATATGGTTCGGAGATTTTGTCTTGGCGGATTCATTCTAGGGGAAAGCTGCACATGTCGGCAATGTGGAAACAAATTGTGGAAGTGCAACATGATGAGTATGTGGATAGATTCTTAAATGTTGCTCAATTCACATGGATTTTGGGAGATGGCTCGTGCATTGTTTTTTGGCATGATTGTTGGTGTGTTTCGGAACCTTTGAAATTTGTGTATCCGAGATTATTTGGTTTGGTGAGCGATAAGATGGCGAGGGTCTGTGATTTTTTAAATGTGCCGTTAGTAGAGTGTGAGGGTTGTTTTCAATGTGAGCTTAGATCGTTTGAGGTAGGCCTAGTACGTAAGCTACAATCATGTGTGGCGGGCTTTACTTTGAGACACGGTGTAGAGGATAGACTTGTATGGATTCATGATGCGACGGGACGGTTTTCGGTTGGTGTTTTGCATAAGATGATGTCGTCGTTTGACCTACCAGATGCTTCAGATGTGAGTTTGTCCTGGAATATGTCTTTGCTGCCGAAGATTTAGTGTTTCATATGGTTTATCATGGTTGGTCGATTGCCTACTTTGCGGATGCTCTTTGATCGTGGTTTGCCGTTGTTGGAAACATCACTTGTTTGCCGCGGGTGTGGTGTGGGTGAGGATAATGTTGACCATATCTTGTGGCATTGTGAGCTGGCGTAGAGTGTGTAGAACTCATTCTTTTTGTGGTGGGGGGTGTCGATTGTAAGGCTTGGCGGATTGGGGAATTCATTAGCCAGTGTTGCCATAGTTTCTTCGGTGGCGAAACTCGTCAATGGTGGATTATTGGCTGTGCGAGTGTTTTATGGTCATTGTGGCTTGCACGGAACGAGCTTATGTTTCAGGATAAACGTCCCACGAGTAAGGTGATATTCTTCTTGGTGCAATTACGCTCCTTTTATTGGACTCGTGCCAGGTTTGACGCTCCTAGTTTGATTGAGGCGGCGTGGTGGGATAGCCCGCTTGTGTGTGGAGCAGCGCCGGTGGATAAGGCAAAGAAGAGGATGGGGATTGAGTGGTCACCTACGCCTTTGGGGGTGTGGAAATTTAATGTGGATGGCGCTGCTCGAGGTAATCCGGGCTTGGCTGGTTGTGGGGGCGTGCTAAGGGATTGGAGTAGTCGGATTGTGGCGCTATTTTCAGGATCGATTGGGGTGGCTGACTCTAATGAGGCGGAGCTGCAGGCAATTGCCTTTGCCTTGCAGATGCTCCAGGAGATCCCGTGGAATGGGGTGAAATCGGTGGTGATTGAGTCGGATTCGACGGTGGCGGTGGCGTGGGTGCAGGGATTGGAGCGTAGGCCTTGGAAATTTTGGCGTTGGTTTTATCAGATCGATGAGGCATGTGAGGTTTTGCCGGGGGTGTGCTTTTCTAATGTCTTCTGAGAAGCTAATAGTGTTGTCGATGTCCTTGCTAAGGGTGGCGTTGTTAGGACAAAGTGGATTTGGGTGCGAGCTTATTGAACGTTATGTATCGTTAGCGATTGATGTGTTCTCTGCCACACTCACTGGTACTCTTTTCCCCCGACTAGGATTAGGGGGTTTTTAATGAGGCCGGTTTTGTGTGTAGATATGTATGATTGTCCATTTAATAAAATCATACATTTTCCGATCAAAAAAAAAATGACCACAATGCAAAACATGTTCTAACTATTTCATATAATTCCAAGGCATACATAATATTTATTAGACTAAGTGACTAACTGTATCGTCGACCCATGTATGTGGTCATTCCGCTACATTGGCGTTGATGACCTCGCATTTAATCACCACATAGCTGGAAACAAACATTTTATTATACCTTTGATTTTAAATTTAACAATATAACAAATTAAAATTGTAAAGTTCAACGCTTACTCTTGCGGCAATGAGGTATTTCATAAATAATCACAGTAGGCCTGTTCTAGTTCACCAAGTTCATTTGATAGTACAACACACGGTAATGTCTTTGACCCTTCATCTTTAACCTTTCACAAGAAGAATGATATGATGGTAACCACGACAATCATAATTCATGTAAACGAAAACAAAAAATTATAATCCTTAATGGACAGCAATTAATTCGATGGCCTTAACGACCAAAATTGTATTGTTTCCAATGTTCCTGTAATATCTCTAAAATCGGGTTAGTAGTTCTCAGTGATTTAATTAATCTAGAACACTTTTTAGAACCCTTAAGGGAAGCATTTAGAGATATTAGATTAAGTTAAAAAATAAAACTTGAGTAATTTATTAAGGAATGAGTTGATTCTATTAATTTAAGGATTAAATTATAAAGAATTGAAACCAGATAAAGGACCAAATTAAATGAAAGGATGAAGTCATGGAATGCACGGCTATTATGTCATTTGAAGTTAGTGGATTACATGTGTTATTGCTATATGATCCATGTGATGACTAATACCTATTTTATGTATTTAAAAAAGGAAAAAATTGAATTTGTCTAAAAAAAACCTTAATGTAAGGCTAATATGAGACCATCTATTTTAAACCCTTGGATCCAAGTGATATAAAATTAACCGTTGGATTAAAAAAAAAAGGGTGACCCGGTTAGGGCAAAAACAAAGGCTAAAAAAGAAGGGAAAAGGGCATGACGGTAGGGCAAAAACAAAAGCTAAAAAAGAAGGGAAAAGGGCATGACTGAGGAAGACAAGGGCGGGAAAACAAAACAACAAAACTCAGGGACTCTGTGCGTTCCTCTGAATCGTCTGAGGAAGACAAGGGAGAGGCTGAGCTGAGCGGGAAAAGAAAACCAAGTTTTGGTTTGCTAGCGTAATCCATTTTTTCTTTGTTTCAAGTTTCAAAGATCTTAGTTTTTTGTTTTGTTTTCAAGTATTGTTGGGTTTGTTATATCTTGCTTGAAAGTTTTAATTTTTGATATCATTGATAAATTTTTATCTTTGCTTTAAATTTCTCTCCTTTTTTTGCAATTTCACTGCTAAAAAACTCTTCTTTGTTGTTGTTTCAGCTATTGGTTTGATCTTCATTTGTTTGCTCTTTGTTTCATCTAATTCTAGCTCTAAGGTGAGTTCACACTTAACTTTTGAGATGAATTTGCTTTCTTTGGATCCGATGGTTTGTTTTGTTTTTAATTCGTTGTTCTTTTTTCTCTTTAAACATATTGGAAATTGAGAAGAAAATTTATATAGAGAGAGATGGGACTTGAAAGAATGGAATTTGGGGTTAAACTTAGGAAATATATGGTAATATCGATTACTGAAGCGATTGAGGAAGATAAAACAGAGTTTAGGGTAGTGTTTTTCTTTTGCATGTTTTTTTGAAGGCTATAATCCTCCCGCTTACGGAAAGTTATTTTTTGTAGAGATATTTGAAAGTTCGGGTAAAGTGTTTAGGGATTTGAAAGTTACATCTGTTAATGAAGTAGAAAATTAAATATGATGGTATATTCTTAACCTCGTAATTTAATCGAATAGTTGATGGAGTTTTGCAAATGTTAATATTATGTACAAATGGATTCTAGCCTCTCGGTTGACGGTTTTGACAGTGATTTTCATTGCAAGGGAAGAAATGGGAAATATTTTTTCTTGTTAGTATATCATCATTTCCATGGAAGTTGTAAGTGATTTTTAGAAATATGAAAACATTGAGTTTATTTTTTTTTTTTGAGTTTTATCAAGTGTTAGTTTTGGTATAAAGATAGATATAGAACTTTTGTAAATTTGATATATTAGTACATGTTTTGCACATGTTCTAAGTGATGCAGTAGGACTAGAATAGACTATTTATTATGCTTTACGTATGTTCTTGAGTTTAGTCAAAATGAAAGAAAGTTGTACACATATTTTCCTGAATTTTGAATATGTATATAGAAGTATATATGTGAATTGGGAGTGTTTTGAGCTTGTAGTAAATTGTATGGACTGTTTGAACATGTATATGTTAGTATATATGTTTATATAAGATCCCTCTCTAACTTATGAAGCATATCTTAGTATTTAAAAAACCAGTAATGAGTTATGTTTATATTATGTGAATTAAGATCTTAGAGTGCTTAGTTGTAATGAAATGAAGATGGAAGTTTATATTAGCTTAGTTTGAATTATAATAGAATGTATGTTGTTTTAATAAACTTTACGTACTTGTTAAAAGACTTTTATGTTTTGGTTGAATGGTTATGTAGTAGATCACACATATTATTGTTATGATAAAATCAACATAAAATCGATGAAGTAAGTATAATTTTGAATATGTTGGGATTATATGGATATTTGTTATTTGAATTGATGTATAATTGTGGGTTTAGTATATCGATATGTGTGGATAATTGAAATTGTTATGGTGTATTAGTATATGATGTTGAGTATTCAGGCAATTAATAAAAGCTAATGTCATGTTTATTTTAGATACAAGTAGTTGGTAATGGATGCACCTATGGAAGGCGACATAGTCGGGGAAATGATGACAAAGTTGGGGAGGATGAGGCACATAAACTATTGTGTGCATATTTTAACTTCTAGTAATTATAGCTTAATCAATAGAGAATTCTTAAAAGTCTAATTTGGTTAGCGATATGTATTGCATAGTCATAACCTTTTAATGATATATTTACAGTATAAGTGAATGTAAAGGTATGAAGGGAGGGAGGAAGAAAATGACTAATGCGGTAAATGAGAAATTTGAAATGCTATTATGTGTTATGTATTGGCTTGTAAAGTGTACTTATTATAAAAATTTAACAATATTTGGGGGAGTGATATAGGGGAGAAAAGCACTTGGATTGAAATGAGCAAAAATGTCTGATGTGGAGAAGAAGCCGTACTTTGATATGCAAGTGAAACAGAAGCAGACCTATATGGAATGGATAACCAAAGAGAAAGGGAACACGGAAGTTAAGAAGGTAATCGTAAGTGTATTTTTGTCGTTAGAGAAAATGTTTAGTGTTAAAAAAGTTTGGTACATAAAACATTTATGCATCTCATTGAAATAATTATTGTTATATTATATGTCGTAGGAGATGGCATCAAGATGTAGCATGAAGAAGGTGTCTATATTGTTTAAAGAGATGCAAAAAAGGAAGATTGATGGTGTTGTTGGGGAATTAGGGTTTAGCCCTTTGCTTGGGATGAAAAATAGAGCAATTCATCGCGAACTATGTCGCGAGTTAGCAACGAACTTTGATTTGGAGAGTTCAATGATGGAATATAAAAGACACAAAATATCATTAATGATAGAAGATGTGGAGGTTGTGTTGGGGTTAAAGAATGAAGGTTTGACGTTGAAGACGTACTGAGGAAATATGATGGAAAAGAAATTTAAAGACCGTGCATGTAAGTCTTTGACCGGATGTATTGTTATCTTAGAGGTAATCTTCTTTAAATGGATGTTTCATTGAAGCAGAATGTAATTTATGTAAATTTTGCTATGATGATAATATTGTGAGCAATATGACATGTAGGTGAGGTTATTTGATTATTGTAATGGAATTCATAGTTGAGGCTATGCTGCTGTTGACCATGTTGGTCGCATGCATGCTTGGGGGAAGAAGGAAGTACGCAAGATTGTTTCCCGCTTAAAGGCATATCATCCCGCTATAAAAGTTAGAGTAAGTAAGTTATTAACTTTTGTATTATATATTGGATGAATGACATTGAATGAATTAATGATGAATTGTGCAGGAACTTGGGTTGATTGATGATGATTGCTGTGAAGGGGAAGATGGTGGTAGGAGGACTGGTTCTATTGATGTTAATATGAAAGTGTTGGAGAGGTAATTTCAGAACTTAGTGAAATCAAAGGGAGTCTCAAAGCTGGTGAAAAGAAGCAAAATAAAATTGAAGAGACTTTAGAGACACTTAAGGAGAATTCAAAGAACGTGGTTGAATAGGTTTCGGGTTTGGCTGCAAGCATGATGTACATGAAGAAATGTTTGCATAAAATTGATGAAAAACTTTGCATTGGCCTTGAGGAAGATGAAACAAAGGTACAAAAAATTGAAGGTGAAAAGGCAGACCCGAAAGTTGGAGTTGACCCTGATGTTGATGTGGATGCGATGATAGATAATGTGACTGTGGTGGAGGATTTTGTGGGTGGGAAAAAGAGGGATTTTGGATGCTGCACATATTGCTAATTATTGGCGCTTAAATTTCAAACATTTCAGAAACATTATAGAATGAAAAATCGTAAGAAAGAACATATATGTGTGTGGAAGAAAATTTAAATATAGTAAGTAGTTATCGTTTTAGTAACAAATATTATTGAAATTGTATATGTAGATATTTATTCCCATAAACGACAATGGAAGTCACTGGTATTTGTGTGCGTTGGATATGGAGCACGAGGAAGCCAAGATACTAGATAGCTTACCCACTACTCGAGGCAATGCTGGAAGAGTGGGTGTTGTTAAGAAAATGGTAATAAGCTTAAACTTATAAGTATTGAATGAAAAATATGATGTTTCATAGTATGTAAAAATGTATGTGTTTGTGCATGTAGCTTAAAACATTAGGTGAATGTTTTAGAGATGAAAAGTTCGTAGACGTGTTTGGCTCACCACGGATGCCAGTGACCGAACTCCGAACGGTGGTTCCAAAAGTCAAACATCAAACGAATGGGTATATAGTTTATAAAGTTTAGATATATGTACGCAGTCAATATCCATTTGCCTATTATTAATAATAATGTGTAGTTAAAGAACTATGTTTTACCACAGAGATGATTGTGGAATGTTTTGCATTAGCTAGATGCAACTTGTGAATAGGAAGCAAGTAGAGGACGTGGTACGTGCATATGTTTTTGATTATGTCTTAAATTGCGTGTCATATTTTATCTTTTTCAGCCATGAACATATGATAAGTTGTTAACATCTATTTATGTAGACTGTTGGGGATTTGGATCGTATGTTTGTTCTGTATGATCTCGTGAATAGTGATAGGAATACGAAAAGATGTAAAATATCAAATGTTGTGAAGGCACGCATGATAGAGGTTAACTCACGTTCATTCAAAAGTCGTGCAAGCATTTTGCGACCAGAATGAATGTCCAGTGAGTAATTATGTTTTGTTTTGTGAATTATAAGTATCACGTTGTTATTTTCGTCCACTTTACATTTGTAGTATTGGAAAATGATTGTTGGTAATTAACAAATTGAAGTCGGTGTTCGAGAAGTTGAAATGCACAATTTTTTGAGGAACGGTTCTGATATATTTTACATCCCCTTTTTGTATGGGTGAAATTTGATTCACATATTTTGTTGTATTTGGTAATATTATTGCTCCTTTTTGAATGGGAATAAGAAGGAAAAAATATATCTTCATTGATTTAAATATTTGGGTACAGTTAAAGCAATACTTAGAAGTAGGAGTAGGGGAAAATGCCAAACAACTTTTGTAGTTATTTGAAGCCAATTGAAAAGTTTCACTGTTGTAAAGTTTGCAGGTTTAGTTGATGAATGAAATGATGTATTTGTGATTGTTAAGTTTGCATATTTGGGTACAGTTAAAGCAATACTTAGAAGTAGGAGTATGAGAAAATGCCAAACAGCTTTTGTAGTTATTTGAAGTCAAATGAAAAGTTTTAGTGTTGTAAAGTTTGCAGGTTTAGTTGATGAATGGAATGATGTATTTGTGATTGTTAAGTTTGCATATTTGGGTACAATTAAAGCAATACTTAGAAGTAGGAGTATGAGAAAATACCAAGTAGCTTTTGTAGTTATTTTAAGTCAAATGAGAAGTTTCAGTGTTATAAAGTTTACAGGTTTAGTTGATGAATGAAATGATGTATTTGTGATTGTTAAGTTTGCATATTGTGAACTATATATGCATTATAATCATTATTGGATAGATTTCTTATGGGGCATATTATCAAGTGGATAACATGAAAAGAAAAAACTAAATAAATGTTAACAGAAAGTATCATGCATGTTATATGGTAGTAAGGATATGCACAAATTAGTTCAAAATATTATGCAATGGTAACGTTATGTCAATCAATGTAGGACATTCTTTACAAAATAAATTCTTCCAGTCGTGACCCGATCTGACAATGAAATGAGATAAAGTATGATAGCACTTCCACTAATTTAGTCTCCATTTCAGCAAAAAGTAGATGGGTGAAATTAGTGGTAACTCATAAAATGGAGGTATTGTAAGACATGAAGTTATATAGCATTAGTAGTATGGAAATCATTTGTACGGACAATAAATAGTGTCGAAGTAGATGGGTTGAAAGAAATATTACCTTCGATGTCGCATGCGGAGATATATTGTAAGCTTGATCATCTTCATTTCACACGTTTGATTGGTCCTAAGTGAAGCGCAGAAACAAACATGTGTTAAATTGTAATACTAAATCATAACACATAAGAAAAAAATCAGAAATTTATGGCTCACATTTCGTTCATCCCCTAAGATGTGTAGGTGTTCTACAAATTCCATG
This sequence comes from Hibiscus trionum, assembly GCA_030270665.1. Lineage (NCBI taxonomy): Eukaryota > Viridiplantae > Streptophyta > Magnoliopsida > Malvales > Malvaceae > Hibiscus > Hibiscus trionum. Next base: position 11,376,589 of record BSYR01000013.1, on the reverse strand, counting down.
TCGTCTTGAAAACAACTTGACGTTGTGCACCGCGAAGCTGTAGGAAGTTGAAGCTTCAAAGTCGGACACGTGTTTTTATTATGACCCTCAAGATTACAAAACGAACAATGGTAAGTTCTTGAGGTTGGCAGTGCTATTTTTTGCTTTTGTTTGTGTTTATTTGGTTTCCTCAGTGGGTCTCGAACGTTGTGTTTGGTATCGTTATGAGATAATGATTTTGTCAGTGAACATGAGTCATCAAACTCAAAAGTTAATCTAACTATCTCGTCTTTCGCGGTTCGAAAGCTTTCATCAGTTTGCATTGCAATGAAGCACAAACGCGATGAAAGTGATCGTAGAGACGCAAATCGAGACATCTAATTCAATTCCGACGACAAATTGAAGTCGATAAAAGACAGAGCTGAAATCTTAGCATTTTTGTCCACCGATGTAGAATCATGGATTTAGGTAGCTCGGAAAAATCTTTAAGCTTAAGAACATGCAGTTGATGCCGACATGGAATCCCGATTGACTCAAATCTCCTACAAGAACAGGTGAGGTTCAGCGAGTCCACATGAAGCACTGCCTCATACATTTTTGTTGGATCCTTGTACTTTGTTAAACGATAAGTTTGTGATTCCCCGTTGTTAACAATCGGATGTATAAGACGATACGTCTCATGCTTAAGCTTGTTATGAAATTTTGCAAACGATGTCCGGGCATACACTTCAGCTGCATTCCCTTCAAGATCAGTCAGTTTCGTAATTGGGCAAGGTTTACTTTGTGTAGTGAAGAAATCTTCCTTCAACTCTTTTATGCGCATCTCATTAATACCATTTTCAATGGCACATACAACATCTATATATGTCTTCTTACCCTGAAGCACAATAGCCAGTGCAACATTCATGGCCTCGCACCTTTGTGTCGACCGAACTTCGGTGAAAAAATGGCCGGTAATATATGCTTGTGCCCACGAATGTTGAGTCTGATCCTTCTCCACCACCCTAGGATGGTTCTGCACGTTAAATTGTTGGACAACTAAACTCCATTCTCGATCAAATTCCTCAATTGTCCACCAAGATGACATGCATCTGCTAAATGCAGCAGTAAACTTTTTATCACCAATATTTGCCTGAGCATTTTGGGATAGGTGCCACGAACATATGCGATGTCGAGCAAGCGGGAACACCATATTTATAGCCCGTTGCATGGCTCTATCCCGTCTGTTACGACTGAAATTGGAGCTTGTTGAACATAGCTTCCAGAAAACACCACAACACCCATTCAAAAGTATCGGCGGTCTCGTTGGTCGTAATTGCAACACCGAAGACAGTGGTCTAGTGGTGGTGATTGACACCAACAATAGGCATCAGAGGCCGGCCATATGCATTAGCCTTGTACGTTGTGTCGAATGCAATGATGTCACTGAAGCATGAGTAGTCCGAACTTGACGTTGAATCACACCAGAAAATATTTTGCAATCTCATAGAGTCATCCAGGCTGAACTACATGTAGAAGCCACTATCTTGGTCTTTCTTACAGTCAGAATAAGCCAGCAGGGCATTTACACCACCATCACTGATTTCAGCATGAACGGTTCTATACAGGGAGTTGTACATATCTTTTGTAATAAAGCCAACATTATGGAATCCAACTGACTGTTGGGTTAAATAATTCATAACTTGTGATGTTCTAACACCGACATTTTTTAAAGTGAATGCCTCAACGATATCCAAATCATTAACTTCTCTATTCGATCGTAGAAACGGCCGCATAATAGGTGGGCGGAGCGGATGATTATGTTCGACATGAAAAAATGAAATGCACTACTGAAATGAATCTCTAGACATGACAACTATTTTTTCCTTGCAACCGATCCGTGTGATAGCTCGTGGAGCACGTTGCCGTTCTACATCAGTAACTATTGATTTCCTAAATCCTTCTCTTGAACAACAAAATTCTGGTGTTTTGACATTACCTAGGGACCTTTCCTAGTTGTTGCCCGACGTGCACTAAATGTAACCCCCTCGTCCCGGTCCGGACGTTTGACCGGTCCGAGTAGGCTACACGGGGAAAACCGATGTGAAACCGTTAAGGTCCCACCTCGGTTAGCAATCCTAGAAAATTTCTTTTATTCATATCTTGTCTAAATGCATTATTATGTCCTATGTGAAACACGACAACGGAAACACAAACAATATAATAACGACCACCCAAAGCAACACCTTATCGAAGCCCATTTCCCTTTTTAAGCAGGCCGTATTGATACACCTATAGAGGGTATCGATAAGCCTTGACCAAGTCAACTGCCCTCAGTCAACATAGGAGGACCGTATCGATACAGCCCTTGAGCAAATCGATACGCCCTTCTCGGTCAACATCTCGCAGTCAACGAGATGAAACCGTACCGATACGCCTAGAGCCCGTATCGATACGCCAAAGTCTCACCAAAATCTCAGAATTCCAGTGAGCATTGGGCGTATCGATACACCCCCGTGTATTGGTACACCAAGCCAAAACTGAGTTCTGAAGGGCAAGACCGTACCGATACGGCCCTTAGGCGTATCGATACGCCCTGCACTGCAAGACTCCAAATTTCAGCAAAAGACCCTCAAACACGACTCTAGATGCAATTTACGACTCCCCTAACCACAAACAACATACATACAACCCTCAACCACCAAAATATCAACATACATGACAATCAAAACGAACAAGGATCATGCATCGGGAGGATTCATACAATTACCATAAGGGAGACATACTTAGCACTTAGAGGTTCATGCCTTAGAAACAAAACACATAAGCATTCATGACATGCAACATAAACAAGGTTTACAATTCAAACAAAGCATCCAAAAGCCAAACCTGACATCCACATACATCAAAGCTCAAATCAACAACGCATATCCCATTGCTTGACTATTACAATCTACAATTTAAAGTTCATACTTGAGCTAACCAAAAGCAACACTTGGAAGCCTTTCCTTGCCCTTGTCACCCACAAGCTACTAATCTGCATTGTCGAACAAAAAGGAGTGTAAGCATAAAAGCTTAGTGAGGGTAAGCTCATAAAACAAACCTTCGACAATGTAGGGTCCAAGCACGAGCAACAACCATGATAGAATGCATGATCTTACCTCCGATCCACAAGAGCCAAAATATACATGATGCATGAACATATAATCAACTCTATGCCATGATCAACAATTCATAAGTCCAACACACGACGATACATATAACAATGTATTAACAACAACATATATCAACCTATATTGAAATCACATTTCATATCATATTGGAACATGTATATAATCTCATATTGGCACCTAGTTATGACTCGAATACGCGGATAACACGTTGGAACACAATTCCACCACAACCATTACTTTCGGTGGGATTACACTCATCACCGGTTCTCGCGGAGGGGATTCCACTCATCCTCACGCCCCGTCGATAGGATTCCACTCATCACCAACTAATATATAAAGATTTCCGGGCGAACCCGTACTCCTCCTTGGTGACTTAACGCCACCAAGGCCACGCGCAAATTTGACTCTCGTGTGCACACTAACATCCTAATGATCGATCATTGTACCCAAGCATACTATTGCCATTATTAAACACAATCCATAATCTTTCACAACGTAATATCACAACAACTTCCGTGCTTAGCACGTACTCACCATGATCCTCGAAATCATGCAACCACCTCATAATATCATTTCACAAGTCACCACTACATGTATATCATCAAAACAATTATCACATCATATTTCGCACATATGTATATCCACATCATACCCATCATCAACACGCATATGACAATGCATCAAACCATGCCTCAACATACATGTATAACGACATATACATTACCACCATAATCTCAATTAAACATGAGACACAAACATCAAATAGAGTACAACTAAAGTCTCTAACTAAAGCTTAGGATTAGGCTACCACTCTAATCCCAACTCTAGGTGGGTCTACCAATCCCAACCTAGTCCACATGCTTGAACCAATTACTCAAAACCATTTAAAACATTTTAACCACTCACCTTCACCTCCAAGCTCAACTACTAAGCAACCAAGGTCTTCAAGCTTCCGGATTCACTCCCGAAGCTTCCCCATTGATTTCCCTTGCTTCTAACCATTCAAAAACAACACATTAACCTCAAAATCAGCCACAAACCCAAAGTTTAACACCAACACACAAATCCACTACAATCCTCACAATTCAAAGCCAAATTCATTCTCCAAATTCTCATTTTCGTACTTCCACAAAGACCCATAAAAAATCAGCAATGTAGCCATCCAAAGCACTCTTAAACATGTTCAAAACACTACCCAAACATACTATAACCATCAGCCAACGATTTCCAACATCAAGCACACCCAAAACCAACATTTAAACCCTTCAAAAACCCCATTAAAACCCAAATTCGGGAATCATTGTAAAACTCTTTAAAATTCACATATGTTGAACCTTTTAGGTTGCAAACAACTTATTTAACAATAATAAATCAATAACTTAGGTTAAAGACCATAAAGTTCTCATTTTTAAACAAAACCCCAAAACTTCAAATTTCAAAATCATGAACAATAATGAAAACTAATGGTACCAACATGACGAGGAAGACAAGGCCAAGTAAAAAATGTCATTACCTTTCAAAAATCACCCAAGATGAAGAAGATATGAGGTGGAATAGTGAAATGAGAGAAACTCTCCCCCTTGTCGTGAAAATGGAGGAAAAAGTAGAGGGAAGAAGATGACAAATTGTGTTTTAAACAAAAAGAGGGGCTTTTAATTTGGATGACCATTTTATTACAAAAATGTCATTAATGAGATGGCAATCTCATTTACTTTAAAATCCACGAAATTTGAGTTTCAATTCAATTTGGTCCAACACAAATGTTTGTTTTGAAAAATACGAAGATTAAAATAATACTTTATTATTTTAATTATAAAACCGAAACCCGAAACAATATTTTAATATTATTTTCACCCGGCCCCCAAACCCGGGTGTTACAACTCTCCCCTACTTAGGGAAATTTCGTCCCCGAAATTTATCGGACAAGAAGAGTCTCTGAAACTGCTCCTCCACACTTCCCTTTTCTTCTCACCACAACATTTTAACCAACTCAAAAGACTTACCACACAACATTAACTATCTGATGCTAAGATCTCAACTGGTTCTCGATTGCATGCCAATTTTAAACTCAACTCAATCTCTTTAACAACATAGCACGAGACAGATCTAATTCACACTACTGAAGCATAGATACATAAAACACATTACGAACCCCTTTCTAACTCTGGTAGTAACCGCAACAAATAAACAACAGAACTAGCCTGATTCACAATCTCATACGGCACCGTTTGAAAACTTGACCGATAACTTCTTCTGACTAACCATCTGACTTCAATAGGTAGCCAAACACTACGCAGACGTCTTCAACAATCTATTTGAAAACTCGAATCTCTGTCAGCCACTACCGATTTCAAGACACTGTGCAACTCACACTCTTGCTAAAGCAAGACTCTGCCATTTTACACAAGGTACAAGTAACGTGAACATGAATAAAATGAGCACATTCGGTGCAACTATCATCGCTTACTCGGCTAAACTCTCCCGGAGGAAATCAAAGGCGAACTAGACACAAGGTCCCTCAAATCTATTACTCACTTTCATTAAGAATATTCCACTACTGTAACAAACTAGGAGAAAACTGATGCTCGACCTTGACACGCTGGCAAATTACACAGTTACTCTCATACCGAACCACGTCATCCATCAACTCAATCCAGAAGTATTCGTCTTCGACCCACAATACGTCTTCATACTACTTTGATGCGATACAAATGAACTGCCGTGTGCTTCGGCCAAAACAATACGTCTCAAAACACTATGTCAATCGGCACAACTATTTTGTCTCTAAAAGGCAAAACCCTATCATCTCTGAAACTGTATCCTGAAGGTCTTCCTTCTGCTATGTCTTGCACGTGAGGTGCCAAGAACCTGTCTTGCAACTGTTTCTCTTCAAGTATCTGACTCAAGGTAGGTTTAACATGAAACTCGGCCACAAAACTACTATCATTCAATAAACTGAATCCGGCAAATATAGCTCGCAACTCAACTACTAATCTAACAACAAATATAACTCGGAACATCGATTACTACGTTGACTCACTTCGGATGGTACTCAATCTTATGATCCCGGTCTTCAAGCAGTTCTAACAACTTATGTTGTTCAAGTTTCAACCCTTCCTAAGTCGTCAAATATTTCAAGTTCTAATGATATGTATCTATTGTGCACTTCTTACTATACATGCTTGTCTCTAAATCTTTGAAGCAAATACAACTGCAGTTAACTCTAGGTCTCGCGTCGGATAATTCTTTTCTTGGTCTTTCAACTATCTTGATGAATAGACCACAATCTTCTGTCTTGCATAAGCACACAACCTAACCCTACATATGTCGCATCACTATGATTCACAAATTCTTTCTCTGATAAAGGCTGGACCAAGGTCGAAGCTCTCTTCAAAGTTTCTTTCGGTTTCTCAAGGGCTCGTTGTCTCACATCTGACCACACAAACTGAACATTCTTCTGTAGCAACTTGTCAATGGAGCAGCTCTTCTTCTTGCTGGAAGACAACTCAGACGCACACTGGCCCAATCACAAAAATTGACTCTCACTTACAAATAATGACCGGCTGTCTTGTACTAAAACCATAGGCTGAACCTCAACGATCACCGGCTAACATTTCTGAATTTCAGATTACTCACACAAGATCCTTACTTTGATCTCGCCAAAAGAACTAAGGTACTCATACCTACCTCTGACACTTCACCGGCACATCCCAACATTGCATGCTCGCTAACAAATTACAAAAGTACATATTCAAAGTCAACCGGAGGGAACAAACTCAAAACTGTACCAAGGGCTTATCTACTATAACATCAATACCACTCTGAGTCCCACTCACAAGTCTTCACTTCTTTTTACCAACTAATACCAGAACCGATCACATCGTCCCTCAACATCATCCACACTTTCAGAAACCACCATTTCTACTTACCGATTCACGACTCACCCTTGACCTCAAACTTACCCCAAAAGCAATAAATCAATAACAACAACAAATTAATCATGCAAACTAGGTTAGAAAAGGAAAGGGTCCAAGTGGCTCAAGTATGTTTCCCTCACTTAGAAATCTCTTTTTCCGATGTAATAGAAGCAATGGGACTCTACTCAACATGCTTCAAACAACATACACGTACGATCAAACAACATACACCAAGCATACTTGATAAACAAGCAAACATGCTTACATGGTAAGCAAACACCGTGCAATTACAATACAAGAATTAAACTTACCTCACTTACCTGCCCAAGGTCTCAGAAACCTTAGGCTCTGATACAAACAAATGTAACCCCTCGTCCCGGTCCGGATGTTTGACCGGTCCGAGTAGGCTACACGGGGAAAACCGATGTGAAACCCGTTAAGGTCCCACCTCGGTTAGCAACCCTAGAAAATTTCTTTTATTTATATCTTGTCTAAATGCATTATTATGTCCTATGTGAAACACGACAGCAGAAACACAAACAATATAATAACGACCACCCAAAGCAACACCTTATCGAAGCCCATTTCTATTTTTAAGTAGGTCGTATCTATACACCTACAGAGGGTATCGATACGCCTTGACCAAGTCAACTGCCCTCAGTCAACATAGGAGGACCGTATCGATACAGCCCTTGAGCGTATCGATACAGCCCTTGAGCGTATCGATACAGCCCTTGAGCGTATCGATACGCCCTTCTCGGTCAGCATCTCGCGGTCAACAAGATGAAACCGTTCCGATACGCCTAGAGCCCGTATCGATACGCCAAAGTCTCACCAAAATCTCAGAATTTCAGTGAGCATTGGGCGTATCGATACACCCCCGTGTATCGGTACACCAAGCCAAAACTGAATTCTGAAGGGCAAGACCGTATCGATACGGCCCTTAGGCATATCGATACGCCCTGCACTGCAAGACTCCAAATTTCAGCAAAAAACCCTCAAACACGACTCTAGATGCAATTTACGACTCCCCTAACCAAAAACAACATACATACAACCCTCAACCACCAAAATATCAACATACATGACAATCAAAACGAACAAGGATCATGCATCGGGAGGATTCATACAATTACCATAAAGGAGACATACTTAGCACTTAGAGGTTCATGCCTTAGAAACAAAACACATAAGCATTCATGACATGCAACATAAACAACGTTTACAATTCAAACAAAGCATCCAAAATCCAAACCTGACATCCACATACATCAAAGCTCAAATCAACAACGCCTATCTCATTGCTTGACTATTACAATCTACAATTTAAAGTTCATACTTGAGCTAACCAAAAGCAACACTTGGAGGCCTTTCCTTTCCCTTGCCACCCACAAGCTACTGATCTGCATTATCGAACAAAAAGGAGCGTAAGCATAAAAGCTTAGTGAGGGTAAGCTCATAAAACAAACCTTCGACAATGCAGGGTCCAAGCACGAGCAACAACCATGATAGAATGCATGACCTTACCTCCGATCCACAAGAGCCAAAATATACATGATGCATGGACATATAATCAACTCTATGCCATGATCAACAATTCATAAGTCCAACACATGACGATACATATAACAATGTATTAACAACAACCTATATTGAAATCACATTTCATATCATGTTGGCACATATATATAATCTCATATTGACACCTAGTTATGACTCGAATACGCGTATAACACGTTGGAACGAACTTCCAACACAACCATTACCTTCGGTGGGATTACACTCATCACCGATTCTCGCGGAGGGGATTCCACTAATCCTCACGCCCCGTCGATGGGATTCCACTCATCACCGACTAATATATAAAGATTTCCGGGCGAACCCATACTCCTCCTTGGTAACTTAACGCCACCAAGGCCACTCGCGGATTTGACTGATGTGTGCACACTAACATCCTAATGATCGATCATTGTACCTAAGCATACTAGTGCCAATATTAAACACAATCTATAATCTTTCACAACGTAATATCACAACAACTTCCGTGCTTAGCACGTACTCACCATGATCCTCGAAATCATGCAACCACCTCATAATATCATTTCACAAGTCACCACTACATGTATATCATCAAAACAATTATCACATCATATTTCGCACATATGTATATCCACATCATACCCATCATCAACACGCATATGACAATGCATCAAACCATGCCTCAACATACATGTATAACGACATATACATTACCACCATAATCTCAATTAAACATGAGACACAAACATCAAATAGAGTACAACTAAAGTCTCTAACTAAAGCTTAGGATTAGGCTACCACTCTAATCCCAACTCTAGGTGGGTCTACCAATCCCAACCTAGTCCACATGCTTGAACCAATTACTCAAAACCATTTAAAACATTTTAACCACTCACCTTCACCTCCAAGCTCAACTACTAAGCAACCAAGGTCTTCAAGCTTCCGGATTCACTCCCGAAGCTTCCCCATTGATTTCCCTTGCTTCTAACCATTCAAAAACAACACATTAACCTCAAAATCAGCCACAAACCCAAAGTTTAACACCAACACACAAATCCACTACAATCCTCACAATTCAAAGCCAAATTCATTCTCCAAATTCTCATTTTCGTACTTCCACAAAGACCCATAAAAAATCAGCAATGTAGCCATCCAAAGCACTCTTAAACATGTTCAAAACACTACCCAAACATACTATAACCATCAGCCAACGATTTCCAACATCAAGCACACCCAAAACCAACATTTAAACCCTTCAAAAACCCCATTAAAACCCAAATTCGGGAATCATTGTAAAACTCTTTAAAATTCACATATGTTGAACCTTTTAGGTTGCAAACAACTTATTTAACAATAATAAATCAATAACTTAGGTTAAAGACCATAAAGTTCTCATTTTTAAACAAAACCCCAAAACTTCAAATTTCAAAATCATGAACAATAATGAAAACTAATGGTACCAACATGACGAGGAAGGCAAGGCCAAGTCAAAAATGTCATTACCTTTCAAAAATCACCCAAGATGAAGAAGATAGGAGGTGGAATAGTGAAATGAGAGAAACTCTCCCCCTTGTCGTGAAAATGGAGGAAAAAGTAGAGGGAAGAAGATGACAAATTGTGTTTTAAACAAAAAAGAGGGGTTTTTAATTTGGATGACCATTTTATTACAAAAATGCCATTAATGAGATGACAATCTCATTTACTTTAAAATCCATGAAATTTGAGTTCAATTCAATTTGGTCCAACAAAAATGTTTGTTTTGAAAAATACGAGGATTAAAATACTACTTTATTATTTTAATTATAAAACTGAAACCCGAAACAATATTTTAAAATTATTTTCACCCGGCCCCCAAACCCGGGTGTTACACTAAAGCCAATACTTTTCGCATATTCCTTGTAAAACTCCCATGCATCACTATGGGATTGAAAAATCTTACCAATTATATTATCGGCTTCAACTTTTACGTCAGCTTCACAATGAACATTCGAAAAAGTTACAACAAGATTTCCATCTTTGTCCTCCATATACCAGTATTTTGGTTTGAAGAGTTCCTACCATAACAAATTTGAATGTTGTAAAAAATATACGTAAAAATGTGCAAATTTTCAGTTAGTAAATGAAAAAACTCTAGCTTGCACAAACAATGTAGGAACGAATGGAGACTTCTCAATCTTAGGCAATTTATGCAAGGGATAGTTGTTGTGTGAGGATATGGTGAAACCAATTTACCCTTTTTTTCGTTGATGAAGAAGAAATGGTTTGGGCAGAACAAATTTCTGGGGGTTTTCTCAACATGAATTAAGTGTAGCATTTAAGATGGTTGTTTAGGGTAGTTAAGATGGTTTATGTCTGCATTAATTACGTAATTTGCGTAGATGGTTTCGATACCACCTATATTGGTTTCGAAACCTCTTAAAAATTTAAATGGGAGATGAATTTGCCAAGGTTGTATCGAAACTACCAAAATGTGGTTTCGAAACCTCTTAAAAAATGAAATGGCTGGTCAATCTACCAAGGTGGTATCGAAACTACCAAAATGTGGTTTCGAAACCTCTTAAAAAATTAAATGACAGGTCAATCTGCCAAGGTGGTATCGAAACTACCAAACTATAGTTTCGAAACCTCTAAAGTAATTTAAATGGCAGGTGAAACAGTTTACTTTGATTGTTGTTGTTGAGGGAGATATGGTTAGGGAAATAGAAAAAAAAAACATCAAAGAGGTTTATATAGACCATTACACCATGCATGTTTGATTTGTTTGTTATCAAACTTATAATTGAATTAGATGTAAAGTAAATAAATATACCGTGTCATAGGCGAGATGCTGAGCGGAACAAGGTTACCGACGGAACAAGGTTACCGGAAGGTGTGGACGGTCTTTGTGGGAAACCTCTCGACAACCATTCACTGGAAAGGAGTATGGCAGGTCTCCGATCGACACGGTGTGGTGGTGGACGTTTTTATCCCTCGGAAATTGGCTAGGAACGGATCTCGTTTTGGATTTGTGAGAATGGGGAGTCAAGGCGATGTTGAGCGGGTGGTAGAACATTTACATGGCAAATGGATTTATGGATCCCGCATCTCAGTGTTCCCAGCAAAATATGGAGATCGTGATTCGTTCTGGAGATGGAAACAGACTAAAACAAGGACTGTGCAGTCGGAACAGGCAAGGAATTTGCAATCCAAGCACTCAACAAAACAACGATCGAAGGATGAGGTTAATCAACGCAATACGTTCGACCATAGCGTGCAGGGCTACGTGGCGGCTGACAAATTGGAAATTCTGCACAATTGCGCGGTGGGATGGTGTAAGCAGCCTTGGAGTATTAAGAAATTAGCAGTGAGATTGCAATTATCAAAGGTTGAGGGATTGTCGATCTTACGCATTGTCGGTTCTATGATTCTTCTCATGTTTAAGGATCCAACAACATGCGATAAGGTACTGAAATTAGAATCTGTCCGAGAGTGCTTTTCAAAGTTGGAACAGTGGTCACCGGAGTTAGTAGTAGGGACGAGGAGGGTTTGGTTCTCGGTCAAAGGTGTACCGATTCACGCATGGTCACAAGATTCTTTTGAGAACATTGCACATATTTGGGGGAAATTGGTACGTTTAGCGGATGTTACAGACTCCCCCCAGTCTTTTGAATGCGGTTGGATTCTAATCGAAACATCGGTCATGTCGTGTATTGAAGCTAAGATAAATTTAGAGGTGGAAGGCATGTCCTACCCTTTGTTTATTAAAGAACTTAACCTGTTTGGTCCGTGGGTCGACTGTGAGTGTACGATGGTGATGTCCGAGGATGACGATAGTGACTCGTCGGCCTCGGGCTCGTTTGGGAAGACGTCGAGACCGGGGTCTGACCGCCCTTCGAAGGAGCTAGGGGATAAAGAACCTGCTAGGGTGACAGTTGCCCCGGAACGAGTAGAACAGTGGCACTGCAATCATCTTTGGGAAGTTAGTAAACAGCTGGACCTTGCCGATGTTGAGCAGGTCGTGTATGATTTGAGAGGGGTTTCCGAGCCGAGAGAGTTGCTGGATGGTAGGATAACGGGGTCGACGGATGTACATCGGTCCGATCGGGCGGTGGGAAAGATTGCGGTGAGTCCTACAATTGGTAATCATCCTACGGAGAATAGTTTGAATGCGAATAGTAGTCTGCCGCTAGAATTGGATGCTAGTATCGTGGAGTTGGTTGAGCCAAATTCAAATGCAGTAGATGTGGCAGATAAGGATTCTTCAGGGGGTCAGTTGGTGGTTTAATCAGAATTTGCAAACCAGAATGCTCTGTTTTGGGTTAATGGTCGAAAAACCAAGTCTGTGAATCTTCTTTCGGGAGAACCTTTGGCGCGGAAACCTGGCAGGGGTAGGCCGCGAAAACAAATTGCGCGAGTTTCTTCTCAGGTAGCTAACACATCTTTATCTGATTCGGATTTCCAAAATAGACAACAAATTCTACATAGAGAAAACGCGGTTACATTTTTTTTAGGTAATATAGTGGGGGTCAAGACTGTGGGTTGCGAAGAGGATATTATTAAGGAACTTACTCAAGTTTTTTTCGGAGAGAAACGTGGCCTGTGAGGATGTGCGTCGTGTCTTGGAACGTTAGGGGGTTAGGTTCTTCATCGAAGCGACGAGCGATGAGTGATTTAATTAAAAAACAACAAGTTGATATGGCGATGTTTCAAGAATCAAAGTTAGAGGAAGTGTCTTCTTTGATGGCTGCGAGTTTATGGTATTCCGATGGATTTGAGTTTGTCATTTCACCTTTAGTAGGTGCCTCGGGTGGACTGGTAACCACGTGGGAAGGTTCCCGATTTCGCCTAACATCGGTGGATGTGGCTCGCCACTTTATACTCTTACATGGGAGGTGGTGCGCCGAGGATTTGATGTGTTATATTCTGAATGTTTATGCTCCGTGTGATGTGTCGGCTCAAGGTTTGTTATGGTTGCGCCTTGGGGATTTGATTCTTAGTTCTCCAGGTCCTTGGTGTATCGCGGGTGACTTTAACTCGATTTGATGGTTATCGGAATGTGCTGGCTGTAGTTCACTTCTGACAGGTATGGAAGTTTTTTCTGAGTTTATTGATTCTGTTGGACTTGTGGATTTGCCGTTAAGAGGGAAACAATTTACTTGGTTTGGAAGGGGTTCTCGTCAGAGTCGTATTGATAGATTTTTTATTTCGTCAGCTTGGGTAGATTCTTTCTCCAATATTGAACAATCTTTTTTCTCTAGAGGGATTTTGGATCATACTCCTTTGTTATTGTTATGTGATGATCAGGATTGGGGACCTCGTCTGTTTCGCTTCATTAATTGTTGGTTGGATGACAAGAAACATATTCATAATTTGGCTGCAGAGTGGTGTCGGTTATCAGAATTAGGTGTTGGGGGTGAAAACATAATGGTGAAGCTTAGACATTTGAAGAAGTTTCTGTAGAGTTGGAATCGTACTGTATTTGGAGATGTTGAGCAGGAAATTATTTCGATTCAGCTTCAGTTAGAGGGTCTAGATGCTAATGGAGTAGATGAGGATCCGAACGTGACTGAATCGGAGTTGATAGAGTGGAGGCGGGGTTGGTTGTAGTTGCTTTGGCGTGCCATAAAACGTAAGGAGTCCCTTTGGCGACAAAAATCACGAGCTAATTGGTTGCGATTAGGGGATAGAAATACAGCTTTTTTCCACCGCGCGGCTAAGCTTAGATCAATTCGAAATTCAATTTCTGGCTTGATGGTAAAGGGTCGTTGGGAGACGGATGTGAGTCGGTTACACGCCCACATTGTGGGTGCTTTTTCTTCACATTTTGCTGCTGTTGAACGGTTGTGTGAATGGCGTATTGAAAGTGATTTTTGACAGGTCGGCGAGGAGTCTCATGAGGGGCTGGTGGCACCGTTTTGTATTGAGGAAGTATGTGAGGTTATTCGAGGTTGTGACGGTTCGAAGTTGCCAGATTCGGATGGCTATAGTATGGCTTTCTTCAAGTCATGTTGGGATTTAATCTAAGGGGACGTGCTACGTTTCTTGGAAGTTTTCTTCACCTCGAGTACTCTAGCTCCGGGCGTGAATTGTACCTTTCTTGTATTGATTCCGAAGATTGACTCACCGATGACATTAAGTGATTATCGGCCAATTAGCCTAGTCAATTCTATCTACAAAATCTTAGCTAAGGTGCTAGCTAGAAGGTTGCAAAAGGTTTTGGGTGGATTGGTAAGCGATAATCAGTCGGCTTTTGTTCGTGGACAGCAAATAGTTGATGGCATTTTACTAGCTAACGAGGTTATTCATTCTTTGCGTAAGAGTTCTTCGGGTGGCTTCGTTCTCAAGTTGGATTTTGCTAAAGCGTATGATTGTGTACGATGGGATTTTTTGGACCATATGCTTATGTGCATGGGTTTTTGTGAGACTTGGCGACATTGGGTGATGGAATGTGTGTCTACTGTTCAAATGTCGGTTATGTTGAATGGTAGTGCTACGAAGGAATTTTCCTTGGGTCGCGGTTTAAGACAGGGGTGTCCTCTATCGCCTCTGATTTTTGTTATTGTGGTTGAGGCTTTGCACAATCTTTTGGTTCAGGCTGAGGAGGCGGGTCTTATATAGGGGGTGTGTTCAGTTCCGGGTGTGTCACTTTTGCATCTACAGTTTGCTGATGGCACAATTTTATTTTTTGAAGCATCTTCTGGTTGTGCTGATAATATCCGTCGGTTGCTATGTTATTTTCAAGTCTGCTCTGGTTTGCAAATTAATTTTGGTAAGTTTTCGTTGTTTGCTATTGGAGTTGAGGATGCCTTGGTTGACTCGTGTGCTAGTGCTTTGGGTTGTTGCCACAGTGCCTTTCCGTTTACTTATTTAGGGGTTCTATTAGGGGTTAACCCCCGTAGTGTTGCGGTTTGGGAGCCAGTTATTGCCAATGTTCGATGGAAGCTTGCTGGTTGGAAGCGAACTTTATTATCGTTTACGGCTCGGGTTACCTTGGTTAATTCAGTCCTATCCTCACTACCTGTTTACTACATGGGCTTGTTTAGGATTCCGAAAGGAGTAATTGCGGCCATTGATAAGGTGAGGCGTGCTTTTCTTTGGGGAGGTGTGAGTTTACATTGCAAAATGAGTCGTGTTAGCTGGAAAATGGTATGTTGACCGCGCCATTTGGATGGTTTGGGGGTAGCGGATCTACAGGTTCAGAATAAGACATTGCTAGCAAAGTGGTCGTGACGTTATGCTACCGACACGTCATCGTTGTGGAGGTTTATTATCGTGGCAAAATATGGTGAGGCTGCCCAGTGGTGGCGTTTTAATTCTTCACATCAGCGTATGATGTCCGTTTTTTGGAAACAAATCTTGTAGACAGCTTGTTCGGTTAATGTTCAGAAGCGTTTGCATGATAATTTGTTATGGCAAGTGGGGGATGGGAGTCATGTGCTATTTTGGTTTGATGCCTGGTGCGTGGATAAGCCCTTGAAGGATATTTTTCCGCGTTTGTTCTCCTGTGTTCGGAATCGATTAGCCTTGGTTACGGATTACTCGGTGGAGGGGGCTTTTCGACATACTTTGTGGCCTGATTTTTTCCGTCGACCTCTTCGTTCGTTTGAGTTGGGGCAGCTCCATGAGTTGTGGTCTGTGGTGGGCGATATACGACTTCATATTGGCTGCCATAACAGGTTGGTTTGGTCTCCGGATGCTCAAGGGCTCTTCTCGGTTAAATCTATTTCTCAGATGTTGATGTTAGATCGAGCGAGCGAAAGCGACTTTGGCGCTTGTTTTACGTGGAAGATTCTCATGCCGCCTAAGGTACAAGATTTTTTATGGTTTGTTTGGTTGCGTCGTTTGCCTACTTTTGACTTTTTGCGACAGCGTGGTATTGTTTTTGATGGTCAAAATGCATTGTGCATATGGTGTAAGGGTGGTGAGAAGGATGTTGATCACTTGTTATTTTCATGCTCTTTTGTTCAGAACATTTGGGATTGGTTTCGGTGTTGGTGGGGCGTGTGTTTGCCTTTGCCGATGACCTTGTCAGCTTTTTTCATACCGGATTTTCATTGTTCATTTTCTGGTGTGCTTCGTTTCTTGTGGATATCGAGTGTGGCAGCTTTGTTTTGGTCAATTTGGCTCGCGCGCAATGAGATGGTTTTTAATAAGAAGTTTTTACCAGCATCGGAGATTTGCTTCTTAATCAAATCGCGCTCGTTCTATTGGATGAAAACGTTGCAAGAAGATCTTCTCATTAGTGAGGCGTTGTGGTGGGAATGCCCAAGCCTGTTTTCCTAGCCTTCCGTCGTTCGACCGGTGCGCAAGGGAATTTGTTGGGAACCACCGGTTGAGGGGACTTTGAAGTTTTCGGTTGATGGGTCTGCATGTGGTAAACCTGGTCCGGCAGGTTTTGGGGGTGTGTTGCGAGACGATCAAAGTAGGATAGTGGCTCTGTTCTCTGGTCCGATTGGTTGCCTTGAGTCCAACGAAGCTGAGTTGCGGGCAATTGCGTTTGCCTTATCATTTTTTCGACAGTCAGCTTGGTCATCTTTCCCTTTGGTGGTGCAGTCGGATTCCATGGTCGATGTTAGTTGGATACTACATGTAGACAAACGTCTGTGGCGTCTTTGGGATGTTTTTCATGAGATTGATCGCGCTTGCCTTAGTTTATCTTTCGTTTGTTTCTTGCATATTTTCCGTGAAGTGAATGGTCTAGCTGATGCATTGGCTAAGGAGGGGGTCTCACGTGCTTCTTTATTCCTTGCTAGTTTATGACCTTACACGGGTGTTGGTCTTTTTGTGACGAGGGGTTTTACTTGCTCTTTTAGTTTGTCCTTCCGTTCTTTGTCGTCTACGGGTCGTACTCTTTTCCTCCGTTAGGCGTAGAGAGGTTTTTAACGAGGCGACCGTATGATGTTTCGTTGTATATCTTTCTTTATAATATACGACTTTTGATGAGCAAAAAAAATCTGCCAAGGTGGTATCGAAACTACCAAAATGAAGTTTCAAAACCTCTTAAGCAATTTTGAATGGCAGGTGAATCCGCCAAGGTAGTATCGAAACTACCAAACTCTAGTTTCGAAACCAGAAAAATAATTACCATGAAAGGTGAATCTGCCAAACTAGTATCGAAACTCCTAAACCATGGTTTCGAAACTGCCAAAATTGTGGTCTTCAAATAGACGAAAACTTCAAACACATTTTATACTGCACTCTGCCCCAATATCTTAAACCCTAAAGTCTTCAAAACAACTGACGCATCTAACCCACTAAAATTCGTTCGATCTTCCCTCCTTCTCCTAAACATTTGCCCTCCTTTCATGTTCTGCGAATATCTCCACCAATCTTCTAAGGTACATTTCATGTATAACTTATCTTTTCCAATGCCCTTTAATTAATAAATTTGGTGTTCTTTTTTGAATGAAAACTTCTTTACAATTTACATTGTGTTGCATCTAATGTTTGAATTCATCTTTAATCATAATAGTTCTTCATGTTTGGTAATCTTTGCCATAAGTTCATTAAAAATATATAAAATGGATTTTGTATATGAAAATCTTCATGTAGATAAAATTGATGACTGTCCATTGCTCTAATATTCCATACATTATGTTTCTTGCAGGAGGTTTCATCTAACCATTCCCAAACGCCTCCTAAAACTATTTAAAATTGATGACTGCTAATTGTTTGATAAAAGTCCCCAACGAACTTTTTTAAGCCAATGGTTGTTAACATTTTCTAAATCATGCCTCCTAAAACTAAGCCTACTAGAACTAAACGTCCTCGTCTTGAAAGAGGTCAAAATTCTCGTAGTAATAAACCTCAACCTCAATCTTAAAACCCCAACTTCTTGAATCTTTGTTTTCAAGATCCCAAATGTCTTCAACGCTTTCATCAAATTTATGAAACCAAAGAGATTAGAGCAGAACGAACTATAGATTTAAACTTATTAACTTCTGAGCTCTATCAATTTGAGTTCTTTCCTTTGTTTGTCGAATGGGGTTGGATGGATTATCTTGACATTAAACCTTGTGTTTTTCATAACCTTGTTAGGGCATTCTATGCCAATTCTACTCTTGTTCATGATTCTTATTATGAGGTTTTTAGGATTGATTCCTATCTAATGAGTGTCGAGATTGAAATCACTGCGCAGAGTATAGCTGAGCATTAAGGTATCCCTTATAGTGGTGTCTTTAAAGAATCTGGGGGTGTTTCTATCCAATTTGTTGATCATAGTCCTACCCATCTTCATATACATGATAGGCTCTTACATCTTTTCACCACATGGTTCTTTCGCCCCTCCGGTGGACGATGCACTCGCATGCATCATATCGACTATTGGTGGTTACACCAATTTCGTACCGGTAACCGACCCAATATTGCATGAATCATCTTCACTTCTCTTGTCAAAATAATTCACAACCCTTCTAATGTCTCTCTTAATTATGGATGTGATCTAAGCCACATATTTGAGAAGTTAAATATTGACACTTCCGTTGATCGCGCCATTCCTCTGAAGAGCAAGATTGATACGACAACGACTAAAAAGACTGGCTAGAGGTTCATTAATGATGAATGTGTTCACAAAAAGGATGAAGATGAAGCTCATGTTCACCCAAAAAATGTTGTTCATCCGGATGCTCCACATACCATGACTGTTGATTCCATGTACGCTGCTATGCTCACTCGGATCGACAACATTGATGCATTTCCCATAGCTCTCATGAGGAGACTATAAGTATGCTTCGCACCTTAGATGGTCGTGTGACATTTTTGGAGCATGACATGCATGATGTTCGTACTCATCTTTTCCCGTCTACATCTACTCATGATGAACCAGAAACTTAGCTTGTATGCTTTGTTATTTTGGACTTATTTTCATGTACTTGTTTGGATTACTAATTTGAATTTATTGGTAAAAACTTTGGATTACTAATTTGGTTTTAGTTGCAACAATATAATAGTTTTAATACTTGTATTTACATGTTGCATTTATAATGATGAATTATTTTATTTTGGTTAGGATTTTGGTACCAACAATTTTTATTAAAGAATGTATAACACATTACGTACAAGGCGTACATGTGTAACAAATTAGGTTTTCATGTAAGAAACTATGTATGTACATAGTTTCTTACCCATAGTTGAGTACTTTTGGGGTTGGTGATCTCCTATAAAAATTTCGGTACATACCTTTTTCATTACAAATTCTGTAACAAATTACTAACAATATGTAATAATTTAAGTACATACTTAATTTATCATACTTTTTTTGTAACAAATTAGGTTTTCGTGTAAGAAACTATGTATGTACATAGTTTATTACCCTTGGTTGAGGTACTTTTGGGATTGGTGATCTCGTGTAATAATTTAGGTACATACCCTTTTCATTACCGATTTTGTAACAAATTACGTAGAACGTGTAATAAATTAAGTACATACTTAATTTCTCATGCTTTTTGTAACAAATTAGGTTTTCGTGTAAGAAACTATGTATGTACATAGTTTATTACCCTTGGTTGAGGTACTTTTGGGATTGGTGATCTCGTGTAATAATTTAGGTACATACCCTTTTCATTACAAATTTTGTAACAAATTACGTACATCGTGTAATAAATTAAGTACATACTTAATTTCTCTTGCTTTTTGTAACAAATTAGGTTTTTGTGTAAGAAACTATATATGTACATAGTTTATTACCCTTGGTTGAGGTACTTTTGGGGTTGGTGATCTCGTGTAATAAAATCGGTACATACCTTTTTCATTACAAATTCTGTAACAACTTACGTACAACCAGTAATATATTAAGTACATACCTAATTTGTCATACTTTTTGTAACAAATTAGGTTTTCATGTAAGAAACTATGTATGTACATAGTTTATTACCCTTGGTTGAGGTAATTTTTGGGGTTGGTGATCTCGTGTAATAATTTAGGTACATACCCTTTTCATTACCGATTTTGTAACAAATTACGTACAACATGTAATAAATTAAGTACATACTTAATTTCTCATGCTTTTTGTAACAAAATTTGGTTTTCGTGTAAGAAACTATGTATGTACATAGTTTATTACCTTTGGTTGAGATACTTTTGGGATTGGTGATCTCGTGTAATAATTTAGGTACATACGCTTTTCATTACATATTTTGTAACAAATTACGTACAACGTATAATAATTTAAGTACATACTTAAATTCTCATGCTTTTCATAACAAATTAGGTTTTCGTGTAAGAAACTATGTATGTACAAGGTTTACTCCCCTTGGTTGAGGTAATTTTAGGGTTGGTGATGTCGTGTAATAAAATCGGTACATACCTTTTTCATTACAAATATTGTAACAACTTACGTACAACCTGTAATAAATTAAGTACATACTTAATTTGACATACTTTTTGTATCAAATTAGGTTTTCGTGTCAGAAACTTTGTATGTACATAGTTTCTTACCTTTGGTTGAGTACTTTTGGGGTTGGTGATCTCATGTAAAAATTTCGGTACATACCTTTTCCGTTACAGATTCTGTAACAAATTACGTACAACGCGTAATAAATTGAGTACATACTTAATTTCTCATGCTTTTTGTAAAAAATTAGGTTTTCGTGTAAGAAACTATGTATGTACATAGTTTATTACCCTTGGTTGAGGTACTTTTGAGATTGGTGATCTCGTGTAATAATTTAGGTACATACCCTTTTCATTACATATTTTGTAACAAATTACGCACACCATGTAATAAATTAAGTACACACTTAATTTCTCTTGCTTTTTGTAACAAATTAGGTTTCTGTGTAAGAAACTATATGTGTACATAGTTTATTACCCTTGGTTGAGGTACTTTTGGGGTTGGTGATCTCGTGTAATAATTTAGGTACATACCCTTTTAATTACAAATTCTGTAACAAATTACCTACAACGTGTCATAAATTAAGTACATACTTAATTTCAAATGCCTTTTGTAACAAAATGTGTTTTCGTGTAAGAAACTTTGTATGTGCATAGTTTATTACCCTTGGTTGAGTACTTTTGGGGTTGATGATCTCGTGTAATAATTTCGGAACATACCTTTTTCATTATTAATTCTGTAACAAATTACGTACAAGTGTAATAAATTAAGTACATACTTAATTTGTCACACTTTTTGTAACAAATTAGGTTTTCGTGTAAGAAACTAATGTACATAGTTTCTTACCCTTGGTTGAGGTACTTTTGGGATTGGTGATCTCGTGTAATAATTTAGGTACATACCCTTTTTATTACAGATTCTGTAACAAATTACGTACATCGTGTAATAAATTAAGTACATACTTAATTTCTCATGGTTTTTGTAACAAAATACGTTTTCATGTAAGAAACTTTGTATGTACATAGTTTCTTACCTTTGGTTGAGTACTTTTGGGTTGGTGATCTCCTTTAATAATTTCGGTGCTTACCTTTTCCATTACAGATTCTGTAACAAATTACGTACAACGTGTAATAAAATAAGTACATACTTAATTACTCATGCTTTTTCTAATAAATTAGGTTTTCGTGTAAGAAACTATGTATGTACATAGTTTATTACCTTTGATTGAGTACTTTGGGATTGGTGATCTCGTGTAATAAAATCGGCACAAACCTTTTTCAGTACAAATTCTCCAACTTACGTACATGCTATAATAAATTAAGTACATACTTAATTTATCATACTTTTTGTAACAAATTAGGTTTTTCTATAAGAAACTTTGTATGTACATAGTTTCGTACCTTTGGTTAAGTACTTTTGGGGTTGGTGATCTCATATAATAATTTCGGTACATACCTTTTCCATTACAGATTCTGTAACAAATTACGTACAACGTGTAATAAATTAAGTACATACTTAATTTCCCATGCTTTTTGTAACAAATTATGTTTTCGTGTAAGAAACTATGTATGTACATTGTTTATTACCCTTGGTTGAGGTACTTTTGGGATTGGCGATCTCATGTAATAATTTAGGTACATACCCTTTTCATTAGAGATTTTGTAACAAAAATTACGTAGAACGTGTAATAAATTAAGTACATACTTAATTTCTCATGCTTTTTGTAACAAATTAGGTTTTCGTGTAAGAAACTATGTATGTACACAGTTTATTACCCTTGGTTGAGGTACTTTTGGGATTGGTGATCTCGTCTAATAATTTAGGTACATACCCTTTTCGTTACATATTTTGTAACAAATTACGTACAACGTGTAATAAATTAAGTACATACTTAATTTCTCTTGCTTTTTGTAACAAATTAGGTTTTTGTGTAAGAAACTATATATGTACATAGTTTATTACCCTTGGTTGAGGTACTTTTGGGGTTGGTGATCTCGTGTAATAATTTAGGTACATACCCTTTTAATTACAAATTCTGTAACAAATTACGTACAACGTGTCATAAATTAATTACATACTTAATTTCACATGCTTATTGTAACAAAATACGTTTTCGTGTATGAAACTTTGTATGTACATAGTTTATTACCCTTGGTTGAGTACTTTTCGGGTTGGTGATCTCGTGTAATAATTTCGGAACATACCTTTTTCATTATAAATTCTGTAAGAAATTACGTACAAAGTGTAATAAATTAAGTACATACTTAATTTGTCATACTTTTTGTAACAAATTAGGTTTTCGTGTAAGAAACTATGTATGTACATAGTTTATTACCCTTGGTTGAGGTACATTTGGGATTGGTGATCTCGTGTAATAATTTAGGAACACACCTTTTTCATTACATATTTTTAACAAATTACGTACAACGTGTAATAAATTAAGTGCATACTTAATTTCTCATGGTTTTTGTAACAAAATACGTTTTCGTGTAAGAAACTTTGTACGTACGTAGTTTCTTACCTTTGGTTGAGTACTTTTGGGTTGGTGATCTCCTATAATAATTTCGGTGCATACCTTTTCCATTACATATTCTGTAACAAATTACGTACAACGTTTAATAAATTAAGTATATACTTAATTACTCATGATTTTTCTAATAAATTAGGTTTTCGTGTAAGAAACTATGTACGTATATAGTTTATTATCTTTGATTGAGTACTTTTGGGGTTGGTGATATCGTGTAATAAAACTGACACAAACCTTTTTCAGTACAAATTATGTAACAACTTACGTACAAGCTATAATAAATTAAGTACATACTTAATTTGTGATACTTTTTGTAACAAATTAGGTTTTCTTGTAAGAAACTTTGTATGTACATAGTTTCGTACCTTTGGTTGAGTACTTTTAGGGTTGGTGATCTCATGTGATAATTTCGGTACATACCTTTTCCATTATAGATTCTGTATCAAATTACGTACAACGTGTTATAAATTAAGTACATACTTAATTTCCCATGTTTTTTGTAACAAATTAGGTTTTCGTGTAAGAAACTATGTAGGGATGTAAAAACAGGTAATCGGACAGGTTTCAGGTCGGGTACTGTCAGGTCGGGTAAAATCGGATACAGGTCATTTCAGGTCATTTTTCTGTTTTGACTCGACTCGGGTCGGGTGCGGGTCCATTTCAAGTCGGGTCCATTTCAGGTCGGGTCCATTTCAGGCCGGGTCCATTTCAGGTCGGGTCCATTTCAGGTCGGGTCCATTTCAGGTCGGGTTAAAACGGGTCGGGTCCGAAGCAGATAATTGGCAGGTTAATTCGGGTTCGGATACACTTCAGGTCGGGTCCATTTCAGTTCGGGTCCATTTCAGGTCGGGTTCGTTTCAGGTCGGGTCCATTTCAGGTCGGGTCCGTTTCAGGTCGGGTCTATTTCAGGTCGGGTTCATTTCAGGTCGGGTTCATTTCAGGTCGGTTGCATTTCAGGTCGGGTGCATTTCAGGTCGGGTAATTTCAGGTCGGGTAGTTTCAGGTCGGGTAATTCAGGTCGGGGTATTTTCGGGATTGGAATTCGTATTCAGTTTGAGTTCGGTCGTACAACCGTATAAGTAGTCGATAGACTTTAGGTTGACCTTCGTTAATCGTCATTGATTTGGAGTTAATTATTTAAAGTCATATCAAATTAAAATTATAAACATTGAGGTAATTAAAAAAATAATGAAAATAGGTCAATTTGGACTGAAAAGGGGTCAAATTGGATTAAAAATAAAGTTTCACGGATTTTAATGAACAAAAAATATCAAATTAAAATTATAAAACATTAGGCAGATTTAAAAGAAAACAATGAAAAGGGGTCAATTTAGAATAAAAATAAAGTTTTGAGGACTATAATGAACAAAATATCAAATTAAAGGTATAAAAATTAGAGTAATTAAAAAAACAATAAGTAGAGGTCAATTTAGAGTAAGTTTTAGTATGTATATGTATATGTATATGTATATGTATATGTATGTATTAGAGTTTAGGGTTTAGTATGTATATGTATATACACATATTTGTATATGTATGTATATGTCGTATGTACGTATTATGGTTTAAGGTTTAATATGTATATGTATATATATACATATATGTATACATATGTACATATAAATATATATTCGTTTGTATGTATGTATGTATGTATGTATGTATGTATGTATGTATGTATGTATGTATGTATGTATGTATTACCTTTACCCCTAAACTATGTATATATGTATGTATACCCCTAAACTATACCCATAAACCTCAAACCTTAACCATTAAACATCTAATCCCTAAAATAATCCCATAAACTATTAAACCCTAAATTAATTCCATTACCCTGAACACTCCACTAGACACATTTACCCTAAAACCTAAACATGAATCCTTAAATCTTACAATCACTACTCACTAATAATTATTAATTAGTGTGCAACTCTAATCCACAACTCCCTAAACTAATCACATAACTCTAAACACTTCACTTGACACATTTACCCATAAACCCCAAACACAGATCCCTAAATCTTACAACTACTATTTACTTATAATTAGAGTGCAAGACTAATTCCTTAATCTCAACCCCTAAATCTTACAATCACTATTCACTAATAATTTAAAATTATAACGAGTTAAATTGAAACCTAAAGGTCAAAATTAGGACCTAAACGTAAAGTACCAAAGCATAGGAGGACTATAGCAATAATTTTCCCTAAACTGAAAAAATGGCGGACACTTTCCCACCAAATCCAAATTGTGTGCTGCTTCAATTTAGAAGATTTTTTTTGCTCCTCTAAATTGTATTTTCACCCTTAAAATGTTTTAGGGCTTTCTTTTTCTCTTCTCTCTGGCGGCTGGCCTCCCCTCCTCTCCCCTGCCTTTTTCTTTTATTTTTTTCGTTCTCCTTTCTTCAGTCCGGCTCTCTTTATTTTCTGTTTGTTCGGTGTTTTGGTGCTCCTCGTTCGGTTTGTTCTCGGGGAGCTTTGGTGCTGCCTCTTTATTTTTACGTTGGTAAGTAAAACTCTTCATATATTTCATCTTCCTGCAAATGAAGTTCATGACATCAACTAAAAATAAGGGATTTTAATTTATATATCAAATCTTTATTGCAGCATTCACGATGTTCATCGGCATTACCTTCCCTTTCTTCGGAGGTCTTCTTGGATTTTTCGGAGGATTTGCTTTTGCACCAACAACATACTTTGTAAGCCACATTTTTCTTCTTACAAGAAAAAAAATACCTTTCTCTATGAAGAATGTAACTCACTTTCACCGTCTCTTTTTTGTTCTTTAGCTCCCTTGCATCATGTGGCTTGCCATTTACAAACCAAGAAAATATGGCTTATCTTGGTGGACTAATTGGGTATGTGAAACTTAATTTAGATTCTAATAACCTTATCGTTTCAACGTGCTTCGGAATCGGTGTTTATTCGTCTTTCCCTCCTCTTTCTGCAGATCTGCATCGTACTAGGTGTTCTATTAATGATTGTATCACCGATCGGAGGGTTGAGGCTGATTATCTTTCAAGCCAAGAACTATGAATTTTACTCATAAATCTGTAATCTTTCTGCTGCAGAATGCAGTGGGGTGCCACAAATTGCAGAGTATGAACAAATGAAGAACATGATAGTTATAGTTTGTCTGATGAGGTATAACATAAGGCCATTGTCAAAAGTCGATGTTTATAGCCTTCGTTATCCGAAAATCAAAGCTGAAACATGGGAGATTGAAGTCAGAAAACGAGCATTGGCCATCGTTGTTGCTTCGTTTTATAACTTGTGTTAATGTATGGATACAAAATACAGTTTCCTTCATTCTCTCTGGTTTATTTATTAGTTATAGTGGTTGCCTTACAATTGGTCTTGAGTCTTGACTTTTGGAACCTATGTGCAGGGAGCTCTAAAGCAAATGACAACAAAATCTCTGCCCGAAGGTAAACATCTGAAGTTTTTATTTTTAGTTTTTCTTTTCATTTTCTGCCGAAAGCGAAAACCAAATAAAACCTAAATAATCTCTCAAAAAGGTTTCTTGTAGAATATACATGTGTAGTAACTATCACACATATATTTGACATGTATGTGTCTGTCAGAAAGTTTTTAGAAGTTACTGAAGTTTGCCAACTGAATAGCTATGCTTCCTTTAAATATCTTCCTTTATTGTTTGAGTGGTTTTAACATTTTTTTCTCTGTTGTGTTGGTTTTACTATGGCATAGAGCAACTCTCACACATCAGCGTCTCCCATTCAACTTGACTTTTAGCATAGAGCAAGTTGGAACTAACTCTAGCTTTGTTGTTATTGTTTTGTGAACCATATGTTTTAGCAAAACTTGAGAAGTTCAAGCAATCTGTTTTCGCAAAACCCGCTGCTTCTAGCAGTGAGCCTGGAGGTGATGATAAAGAGGATTTGTCCGACTGGAAAGCAGTTCGGTTGCAGTTTGCTCATGATACCAAGGTTGGTTTTCTTTCATGTCCATATAGACATTTGATTTCTTTCAAGCATTTCAGTCAAGAGTCGACTGCATGTGATTTTTGTACTTATATATTCTGAACAACACCAAATTAGTCATGCTAAAAGTGATAAAAAAGAGCATAAACGCTTCTCTTATTTCTCAATTTAGTTTGTTTTTGAAGTTTCTTAACTATGTTGTCTTCAGGAAACGCTTCTAATACACCAAGATTTGTCAAGCACTGATTTGCTCAATGAGCTTCTTGCGGAACTCCGACGTGAAGGTATGCTTATATGAATGGCTTTCTTACTAATCTAATGCATTCAAATTATACATCACTTTACAGTTTTTAAATATGCTAATTAGATTGGTTTGGTGTTTTTCATGGCATTGTTCTTACATGATCATGAAACTTATTCTGATAAATGTAGGTAATCTCCTAAAATTTCTTGCTTTGGACAACACGGTCTATTTTCTGAACTGGTTCTATTATGATGCATGAATTTTAACAGGTTGGAGTAAGTACAAGCAGAATCCATGCTTGAGGTCCGGTCGGAGTTGAAGGACTAACAACTCGATGGTATTGATCTCTAATTCCACTAACTTGGTGTTCTTTATGAATACAATATATTGTGTAAAGTAGATGTTCTAACAAGTACATGACGGTTAAAAATGTAGGGTTTTGAGAGGGAGTGGGCAAGTGGTGAATGGTGACAAAGGGGTTGTTTACAGCCACAAGGATCTTCCCCTGCAAACACAAATATAATCTGTTCCAACCTTGAGAGATGAAAGGAAATGTTTCTGTTTCTTTTTCTTCATTCTCTATTAGTTTGTACTCCATATAGTACTACAGAACTTTGCTCGTATCTCAGATTATTTCCTAGATCATGCTTGATACAGAACACTGTATATTTGGATAGATATATTGAGTTGCAAAAAAAACAATATCCGATATTGCTATGTTATTGGTTATTTCAAATGTTTTCGTATGAATTCTTATTACACAAAAGGAAGGAGAAGAAATATAAAAAAGGGTGAATTGTCTACATGATTATATCCCAAGACTTGTACAGTTTTAGTAAATTTTTGAACTACAAAAATTGCAATAAGACTTATACGAAAATTTATGAATTACAAAAATTTATTTTTTTTATAACGTTAATTTACTTAAGTCTACTTTTTAGTAAATTTTATGAACTTAATATGTTATTACTTATGTATAACATTTGTAGACTTTACTTAAGTATAAAAAAATAAAATTGTAGACTTACAAATTTTTTTATAACTTAAGTAAATTTTATGAACTACAAATGCATATATAACTTTAGTAAATTTTTGTAGTTCATAAATTAACGGTAAAAATTTATACAACTGTTATTTTTTTTTATAATTTGTAAGTCTACAATTTTATTCAAGTTAATGAGAAAACTTAAAAATTAAAAACAACTCTTAATTAAATTTTTGTAGTTCATAAATTATCAATTACTTATTTTTTTCCAACTTTAGTACTTAATATATATATATATATATATATATATATATATATATATATGGGCGCATATACATCATGTACATCAATATATGTAGGTGTATATGTATATACATTATATATGTATATGATATATCAACTTCTAAAAGTTTATAATTCATCATGTCATAGATTTCGGGTTAATTTCAGTTCAGGTCAACAACAGGTCGGGTCACTTAACAGGTCGGGTTTAAAGCAGGTCGGATTCAAAACAGGTCGGGTCCATTTCAGGTCGGGTCCATTTCAGGTCGGGTCCATTTTCAGGTCGGGTCCATTTCAGGTCGGGTTCATTTCAGGTCGGGTAAAATCGGATATCAGGTCAATTCAGTCGGGTAAATTCAGTTATTTGCCAGGTCGGCTTCGGGTTCGGGTTTGTTTCAGTCGGACGCAGGTCGGGTTTCAGGTCCACATTAACAGGTCCAATTCGGGTTCGGGTCGTTTTCAGTCGGACGCAGATCGGGTTCGGTTACTACAGTAACAGGTGAAATTCGGGTTCAGGTCAACAACAGTCAGTTACAGATCGGGTTCGGGTCATCAAAACCTCGGGTCAAATAAGGTTCTAACTCGAGCAAGTTTCAGTCGGGTTTCCAGGTTCTGACTTGTTTTTACATCCCTAAAACTATGTATGTACATTGTTTATTACCCTTGGTTGAGGTACTTTTGGGATTGGTGATCTTGTGTAATAATTTAGGTACATACCCTTTTCATTACAGATTTTGTAACAAATTACGTACAACGTGTAATAAATTAAGTACATACTTAATTTCTCATGCTTTTTGTAACAAATTAGGTTTTCGTGTAAGAAACTATGTATGTACATAGTTTATTACCCTTGGTTGAGGTACTTTTGGGATTGGTGATCTCGTGTAATAATTTAGGTACATACCCTTTTCATTACAGATTTTGTAACAAATTACGTACAACGTGTAATAAATTAATTAAAGACTTAATTCTCATGCTTTTTGTAACAAATTAGGTTTTCGTGTAAGAAACTATGTATGTACATAGTTTATTACCCTTGATTGAGGTACTTTTGGGATTGGTGATCTCGTGTAATAATTTAGGTACATACCCTTTTCATTACAAATTCTGTAACAAATTATGTAAAAAGTGTAATAAATTAAGTACATACTTAATTTCTCATGCGTTTTGTAACAAAATACGTTTTCGTGTAATAATTTCGTTACATACCCTTTTAATTACAAATTTTGTAACAAATTACGTAAAACGTGTAATAAATTAAGTACATACTTAATTTTTCATACTTTTTTGTAACAAATTAGGTTTTCGTGTAAGAAACTAGGTATGTACATAGTTTATTACCTTTGGTTGAGCTGGTTTAGGTTTTGGTGATGTCGTGTAATAATTTAAGTACATACCGTCTTCATTACAGATTGTGTAACAAATTACGTACAATGTGTAATAAATTAAGTACATATTTAATTTACTATACTTTTTGTAACAAATTACGTTTTCATACTTTTAAACTATGTATGTACATAGTTTATTACCCTTTGTTGAGGTTTCTTGGATTTTGTGATCTCTTGTAACAAACTATGTATGTACCTTTTTAATTACACTTTCTGTAATCAATTATGTACAAACCTTGTAATAAATTATGTACGAACTTATAACCTTCACAACCAGTCAGCCTTAAATTAGCCTCAAATTTGAGGTTTTACCCTAGAACCTCTCAAAAAATTTGCATGTAGTCATCCGGCTAAAAGGAAAGAACCATCATCTTCTTCCCATGTTTTTAACACCGAAAATCTTCCATGAAACAAAGTGAAGGATTCAAGGGACTTATAGTGTGTGCAATTTAGCTTCATTTTCTTGTCCTTCATTAACCATGGTAATCCCATTCTTTTAATGTAGATATTGGGTATGAATTCATGCAATTTGAAGAGTTAATTAGATTTTTTTGAATGGGAATTTGAAAGTAGATATATGTACATATGTGTTGAAGTATGCTGGTAGTGAATTTTGATGTAACCCGTAGCCATACTTGCCCTTGTTAAGACATAATTTAATCCTATTGGTTAATTGTTCTTCAACCGACTGCAAGGAAGTAGATAAAAAATATAGTTGTAGAATAATCATAGGAGTTTTCTATGTCTTGGAGGTTGAGGTATTGAATTCTGGATTTAGAATGTGTTTTTTCTCTAGAATGTTGCATCATCGTAACTTGCTTGGATTTCATATTAGAGCAACGATACATTTTGTCCTTTTCCCAGTGATGGTCCTTTTGTTAAGAAAATGGTGTTGTCCCTTGTTTATTATGAGTTTGAAATTATTGAAGGTGGTTGTTGGTTGCTGTTAGATTAAATTAAGAAAGAGAACTAGAACCATGATTTAGTATGGTAATGTTTTAAGTAATTGTTTGTGTATGTCTAGAGCTGGAAAATTTAGAATTGTAATTTATGAACAAAATGAATGAAATTGAAGATTTGTAATAATGATGTGTGGTGTGTATATGTGTTCTTGTTCCAAATGATGATAGCTTGAGAGTTTCATGGCTTGCAAAAGTCTAAGTAAAATATAATCTGCCCAGATTTTTATAAGTTGGCAGTAAGTTTAAAAATCCACCAAAAATTGCATAAGCTAGATCAGATAATGATTTTTATATGTACATAACCGTACGTGAATCTAGTTTCGTTTAAAACAAACGGTGATTGATTTCGAGTCCTAGATCAAAAGATATGAATTTTTATTCGAAAGTATGTCAGAAAAACTGGAAGCAGTTTTCTGCTCTGGATAGTCTATGTTCTGGGAATTCTATGAATTTTCATAAATTTTGTAGATTTTATTAATTTATATGGCTTATACCGTTACAACCGTAGTCGAATCTAGTTTTCGATCGTATAAAATAAGTCACGTTTCAATGTATGATCTGCTCTGTACAGGCAATTCTTTGAAGGCAATGCAATCCATCAAATACTGGAAATTAAAAATGAACTTAGTTTTGATAAAAGTCCTAAGATGTATGGTTATTGAATGTTGAATCAAATGGTAGTATAATAAGAAATTGTTTATTCCTTATACGATTAATGAATGTGTTAGAAATGTAAGAAATGTAGTAATGCAGTATAGCAAAACAATGCGCGAATAGATTGATGTAAGAATAATTAAAGTCTATGATTATAAATAAGTTAAGGACATATTAGATCTTATAAGTGTTGTTTAAAACTGGTTTGAGCATGAAAAAGTAAGTAAATGAAAACATGGAAGATTTGAAATTACATGAATATTAGGGACTGTTTTGAGTATATACATGTATGACATTGAAGTCTCATGGTTAAGGTATGCATTACATATGCATCATGAATACATTCTATGCTTATCTATAATGCGTATTGGTTGAAGAATTAGAATTATTTCTATGTATGAGCCTTGACTTGAACTTATATCAATCCTTAATCCTTGAAAGTATAAAATTCAAGAAACAACATCAAGTTTTAATTCTATAAGAATTTCTCTACTCTAAGGAGTTATAAGCTCATCCTTTGCAATAAGATATTAAGAACGAACTGAGTAAGATTACTTGCAACATAATATACCCTTCTATTATTAAGCATAAGATATTTAAGTTGCCTACATAATGGAAGCCCTTTAACATTTTGGCATGGTATATTTGGGACTACGGTCCATGAGCTACGGCTTAAGGGACGCCCCATTATTATATGATATATTGGCGACAGTAGGAGGTAACAGGGAGTTGTACGGAGATTGGCGACAGTTTAGTTAGATAGAGAAGAGAAGTTAGGATTAATGTGACCAGACACAAGCCATTGCTTTATGCTTTGAGCTATGTGAAACAGAGACCAATACGGTCAAATACGGACCAATGTTACTCATGACCAAAGGTGATCCAAGGCAAACAATCTAAAAGATTTGAATAAAGTTGAACTTGTAAAGAGCTTTGAATAAACGGCCTTGGTGGCAATGTTAAAAGAAAAATGTGGAGCAATGCTCCCCTATGGTAATTCACATGAGGTGAATGTGTGCCTACTGTGTGAGGCAATAAGCTTTGAGAAGCCTTTTGATAAGTTTAACAAGAAATTCGAAAGCTATAATAAGTACACCGATAAGTCTTGAGAAGATTTCGATGAGATAGAGTTCGATCTTTGATAAAATCGATATAAAATTCAATGAAGCTTGGTTAAGTTTTGAAAGGGTGTGAAACCCATAAAGCTTGTAAAAGTTAAGATTAATGCATCAATAACAAACGCTCACTTATGCTTGTATATCTTGATGTGTCTTCATTGATAATTTTGTATAATGTGCCTAGCCATTTTGATATCACTACCTCAGTTAGGCTATATAAGCCTAATACATTCATTATCATGCATTGTAGGTGAATTAAAGCTTGTATATTACAATCATGGCTCAGAGTTGTAAGTCCTTAATCAAGATCCAAGTAGATTTGGATTCTCTTTTAGTTATAACACTCCTAGAATGGTAGCATAATGTCTTAGGTGATGCATGTAGTGCATCCTTTGATTTGTATAATCTATAAATATCTTTTGTATTATGTATTGTAAAGTGTCCACAAGTTCTATATTTCATGCACATTTCATCTCATATTATTGCTATTTTTAAGCTCATCTTAGGTATAATTAGGATCATGCATTACATTTTACAGTATTTCTACACTTTACCTTGTTTTTATAAGATTATCTTTTATCTGGTGAAGAAGATATTATTTTAGTGTATTTTTTGATTTAGGTACTAACGACTGACAGAGGGAAAGAGGAGCTGAGGATGCAATGTTGAGGCAGCGGACCATGGAGCTATATTGAAGCAGTTCCAGCTGAAGATAGTAGCTGCCAAGTATTATTGTCCCCGACCTTGCTGCCCACGACAACAAACTATGGAGTTGCAGAATCAGAGTGCGATCTATAAAGCCAAAAACCCTAATTCTATCGATGTCGACCACTAGATTTTTCGACGTCTGTAGCAGTAGGCAGAGTCGCCGAAGTGAAATCTCAAGATTACTTGCGGGCTAAGGCAACGTGATAAAGTCCACATTCAACTCAAAGAAGTCAGAGTTTAAAATCACATGTGAAAAGCTACTTTTGAGGACTTCTACTGCAAGAAGAACTAGACTTAGCTATTTGTAACCTCCTAAACCCGACCTAGAAGAAAAGACCGAATTTAAGAAGTTACGTTTGAAAATTTTTCCCTCAAGAAATTCAATTTTAAAAATTATACTTTAATTAAAATAAAATAACATGAATTTAATAATAAATAAAAATATAAATACCATAATAGATATTCGAATGATTATATAAAATCTCTGAATTAAAATAACAGTAGATGAATGCTAAAATTAATCTCAATATTTAAATAGTCTAAAATTACATCCATGTCCCAAAATAATAAATAGAAATCTGATTAAACTAAAATAGTTTCGTACTGAATAATAAAATAACCAAATCAAATCTGAGATCCTCCAAGTACCACATCGCCTAAAGCCCAAAGATATTTATAAGAGGAAACTATGGGAAGTAAGCTAAAGAGCTTAGTGTGTTTCTAAAATGCAAGAAAAAAAACCATAATCATAAACATAGTATTATTTTCTTAAAATTCTTTAAAGCGCAACACATAAATCACAAGCGCAATGCAATGCACCCAACTACATCTGCCAAAAATGAGGAAGGTTCCCATAACCCTCTCCCTACGTCCGCCAATCCGAAGTGGAATTCAGCCCGAAGGGTGAAACCACTAAACTTCCTCCTTACAAATCTCAACCCATGTTCATACACATATGATGTTTAAAATTCAAGTTTCATAAAAACCAATTCCGTAAATTTGATATTCCATAAACATAATTCATAAATCATAGTCCATAAATCCATAAACCATAGTTCCATAAATTCGATGTTTCGTAGATCAAATTTCCATAAATCATAATTAAAACACATTCTGAAATCATATGCATATGATGTCAACCATACAAGTCATAATACATATAAATAATCACACAAGAGGTAAAACACCAACACATAGAAAAATATTATATAATTTAATTATAGCACTGGAAGAAAACACACCTTAGCCAAGCTATACTCAACCTATAGAATAATGTGATTTTCCATGATCAGAAGTATTGGATCAAACTGTATCGGTACCGGACTAAACTTGGTGTTGAAGGGATTAACGAACAAGAAGGGGTATAGAGCGGTGGAGATTATTATATAGGAATTTAACAAATCAATAAGGGATTTTGGTGGCATAAAACTATATAAAAAAGTAAGGTTCTTGGGGTGATCTTATTTGAACTATGTGTGTATATATATATGGAGAGTAAACCTAATTTAAGTAAAATAATGAAAGTGATATAGGATAGAAAAGAATAAAAAAATAAAAAAATTAAAAGAAGACGAGTGGAGGAGGGGATTAGAATTCCATTTAAAATTAAATAATAATAATAATAATAATAATAATAATAATAATAATAATAATAAATGATTAAAAAAATGAAATCACAAATCAAATTGAAATTCAATTTGATAAAGGATTATTTATAGAGTCAGTCCTTAAACTTTTAAGAAATTTCATATTAACTTCTAAGTTTGATAAAAATTCTTATTTAGTCCCTTCAAAAAATTTAGGGTTCTTGAATTAAAATTCACAAATAATAAGGGTTTTGAATTTTGGGATTTTAAAATTAGGTTTTTAAATTAGGGATTTTTTCAAATCTAAGGTTTACAATTTGGGCGTAATTTTTGGGGTGTTACATTATTTGTCTATAAATACTCATTGTATTTCTAGTTCAAATCATCTTGGGTTTTCTTTAGCCTTAGCTAGGGTTTTCTGCCGCCACCATGTTCTAAACTTCTCTTGGGTTTGGGGTTATGTTGTAATTTAGTTGTGAAAACGGTTGTATTAGGTTTTTGAGTTTTCAATAAAATATTTCAAGTTTACTTAATTCATGATCTTCACTTCTTCATTTAGTTCCAAAAGTCCAGTTAAAGAAATCCATTTATCGGACACGAGAGTGTCAAACTCACGAAAGAATTAAGTGTGGTCTCATCATGTCGAGGTGTTGACTAATTCGGCTTAGACATAAGTTCGAGTTTCAGCGGCTAAAAGGAGCAACTAAATGTCAACTGCCCGTGTTAGGTTTACGATGAGATTGCTAGGTATTACCTACATCACGTGGTGAAAAAAATCATTGCCTAGATATAGGAAGGATCACTTAAGAATTGCTCTACCGAACTTGAAGTATCTGCCAGACTTTCCGCCAAGACTTCTCTCCATTTCACCTGTCGAGACAACGAAAGTTGCATGAGCAGAGATCCGCTGTGACAGCGAAAGGGTCGCAGCCTCAATCCACCAGTACCCGCAGAGGCAGCATATCGTGGCAGCACAAAACAAATTAGCCTATACAACGCAGTTTCACACTAAGGAGCGGCATAACCCTGCCCGCTCTCTCAACCTAATCACTTCTTTTATTACTTGTGTTTTAACTTACTTTTCTTCTCAACAATCACTTTACTTGTGCAATTTATTTTTCCTTGTACATGAACGACAATTCGAAACAAGCTGTCCAATCCTCGTGGGATTCGACATCTTCTATACTATAACTTGGCAGGAGTGTGCACTTGCACTCTTACAAAAAGGGAACACCTACACGCCCTACAAGTTTTTGGCGTCGTTTTCGGAGATTGGTAACAACAAAATTTGTATTTATATTTCTGCACTTTTATTTTTATTCGCATTTAATTTTAGTTTTTATTATTTTTATTTTCTTTTGAAAAAAAAACTATGTGAGAAAGTGCTTATTCAGGTGCCTCACGAGTTAAGGGCATCAATATTTGGGAAAGTTCTTGCGAATTTTGTGAAGGCAATCATGCATTCGAAAGTTTCCCTCAACTTTTTGCAATGGACATGTCGTGGAAAACCACGCAGGAATTGTTGCCTGAATATGAATAGCAGATGACGCCACAACATCAACAAGGAAAGTTGATGCCGCTGCCGCAAGTGTTGCTACAACAACATGATTTTTCATGGTATGATCAAAAATTTCAAAAAAAAATTACCATAACAGTTTTACTGCAGAAACCGACATGCCCTGGCAAAATAGTCTTCTGCAAGAACAATCAAACTACTTGGAGGACACACTTCAAGC
Organism: Hibiscus trionum; assembly: GCA_030270665.1. Lineage (NCBI taxonomy): Eukaryota > Viridiplantae > Streptophyta > Magnoliopsida > Malvales > Malvaceae > Hibiscus > Hibiscus trionum. Next base: position 11,339,559 of record BSYR01000013.1, on the reverse strand, counting down.
TTTCCTTGCACTCACGGACAAAGTATTAGCTTCTATGGACGCCAACATCACTAAGATAGATGCACCTCTAAGCAATTCAGTCCTCATTGATGCTATGGATGAACCTCCACAATTAAGGGATACTGATGTCCCAGGATAAGAGGACGAAGAGCGATGCGAGGAAAGATCTCCAATGTGTACGGAGCAATTCGAACCTCCAAGCCTAGAGGATGTAGAACATTGCCCAGACAGCAAGATTGTCAGCTGTTTTGGCAGCTACCTAGAACCCTGCCCTGAGGACAAACTGACAGCACCTGAGCAAAGCTATGCCTCAGTAGAGAGGCCCACCATAACATAAGCCTTCATAATGACTCCCGCCTCAGCAGACACCTCGACAACTATGGAGGATATATATCTAGAGGAGCCGATGCAGGCAGATTTATAGCCGTCAAAATCTCTACTGATGGATATTTTCAAGAAGCCTAAAGAGTTTTCCCTTGACCAGCACAACACTATGACAGAAGACTACCACAACAGCTAGTTGCCGCAGCAGTTGCCTCGGCATCAAAAGAAACTTTCCTCCATGATGAATTTTGAAAAAGAGGAGGTAAGTATATGGTTAGGTAGTTATATAATTTTTCCTAATCACATGTTCGTGCCTTTAGGAATAGGAACAAGAAGGAAGGTTCACATGGATTACAAGGGAACGAGGAAGAAGGACTCCTCCACCATGAGGATAATCACTAGATGGAGGGTGCGAATGGATTACAAGAAGTATCGAAAACGACCCTCTTGAGCTACACCGATAAGAGAGTAGTTACTTTAGGAGATGCATATCAATGCACTCCTAGAGTAACAAAATTTTGTATAAGTTGTTATTTTCCACATCTTTATTGTTTTATTTAGGAGTATATTTTACCTACTTAAGACCAGATTTTATTGGCGTTCTATTCCCGTCTCACAACTACTTATCCAGATTCAGACCTTAAGGAATCGAGCCGCCGAGCACAACAGGGGTAGCACTGCCGCAACCCGCAACTGGCGGAAGAGCAGATAACTCCTCCACATCTTCTCCACCACCTGACAGCAACTAAGCCTGAGTTTTCTTTCTCTTTCTCATATTTATTTTTCAGTTTTAGTTTTATTTTGTGCATTGAGGGCAATGCCTATCTCGAGTTTGGGGTATAGTTCTCATATTTTTTAGGCATCTTAGTTGCATATAGATTGCATTATACTTGCCTTCTTATCAATCGAAAAAAAATTGTTATATAAATTGTGCCTATGATAGGATAGCCGATTAATTTATTTTTGCACCGGATTAAAAATTTGAACTTATTATGGGAAAAGCATGAAAAATGACTCAGACTTTTTTTTTTGGCAAAACTGTCAAACACCTCTGTTACTTGCTAAATTTGTTAGAATTTCTGATGAACACTGCCTCCTTATTTTAGAATTCTTTGCAAAGTTCTAACAATGGTTGCAGGTAGCCGCCGAGGCAGGCAAAAGAAATAGAAAAATACAGCACTGCCACGGAAGCAGAAGTAAAAACAAATGACATTGATGTTTTACCCCAAGGTGCCCACAACAGGCTCTAGGAAGAATCGTGTGCGAGGACACTTCGCTGCTATCAAAGTCCATGAATCTGAAAGCTTTGAAGTGACAGACAAATTAGAATGAGTGAATGAAAGTTTTCACGGGATGACTCTACTCCAAGGGTTCGAGGTTTTGTAGTTTGCTCCTATCTTAACTTCAGACCTAGAAAAGTAGTTGTGATAAGTCGAAGCCCTCACTACCATGATTAAAATATTGTGCTTAACTGTGCTGCCTCGGCAACAACCTTATATCGTAACAACATCTTTATTTAAATTGTTATTCTGCATATTCAACCTGTACACAGTCATGCACACACTGCACTGCATTAGAAATTATTCTGAGTTATTTTTGTGCTTAATTCTCCTCACTAATTTAATATAGGTGCCACGGCCTTGAGGCATGAAATCAAGTTGAAAAAACTGGTTTTTTCTTTCTGATTATTATTAGCGCAAGTATATTAGGTTGCATTTCTTGAGGACAAGCAATAGTTCGAGTTTTGGGGTGTGTAAAGTGTCCACAAGTTCTATATTGCATGCACATTCCATCTCATAGTATTACTATTTTTAAGCTCATCTTAGGCACAATTAGGATCATGCATTACATTTTACAGTATTTCTACACTTTACCTTGTTTCTATAAGATTATCTTTTATCTGGTGAAGAAATATTGTTTTAGTGTATTTTTGGTTTTAGGTACTGACGACTGACAGAGGGAAAGAGGAGCTGAGGATGCAATGCTGAGGTAGCGGACCATGAAGCTATACTAAAGCAGTTCCAGCTGAAGACAGTAGCTGTCGAGTATTGTCGCCGCCAACCTTGCTGCCCATGGCAGCAAGCTATAGAGTTGGAGAATCGGAATGCGATCTATAGGGCCAAAAACCCTGATTCTATCGATGCCGACCACTTGATTTTCTGACGTCTGTAGCAGCGGACAGAGCCATCGAAGTGAAATATTAAGATTACTTGCGGGCTAAGGCAACGTGATAAAGTCCACATTCAACTCAAAGAAGTCAGAGTTTAAAGTCACATTAAATGTGAAAAACTACTTTTGAGGACTTCTATTGCAAGAAGGACTAAACCTAGCTATTTGTCTATAAATACTCATTGTATTCCTAGTTCAAATCATCTTGGGTTTTCTTTAGGCTTAGCTAGGGTTTTCTACCGACGCCATGTTCTAAACTTCTCTTGTGTTTGGGGTTATATTGTAATTTAGTTGTGAAAACAGTTGTATTAGGTTTTTGATTTGTTTTCAATAAAATATTCCAAGTTTACTTAATTCATGATTTTCACTTCTTCAATTAGTTCCAAAAGTCTAATTGAAGAAATTCATTTGTCGGGCACGAGAGTGTTAAACTCACGGAAGAATTAAGTGCGGTCTCATCATGTCGAGGTGTTGACTAATTCGGCTTAGACATAAATTTGAGTTTCAGCGGCTAAAAAGAGCAACTAAATGTTAACTGCCTGTGTTGGGTTTACGCTGAGATTGCTAGGTATTGCCTACATCACGTGGTGACAGAATCCTTGCCTAGACATAGGAAGGATCACTTAAGAATTGCTCTACCGAACTTGGAGTATCTGCCAGACTTGCCACCAGGACTTCTCTCCATTCCACCTGCCGAGACAACGAAAGTTATAGGAGCAGAGATCCGTTGCGGCAGTGAAAGGGTCGCAGCCTAAATCCGCCAGTACCCGCCGAGGCAACATATCATGGCAGCACAAAACAACTTCGCCTATACAACGCAGTTTCACACTAAGGAGCATCATAACCCTGCCCTCTCTCTCAACCTGATCACTTCTTTTATTACTTGTGTTTTAACTTACTTTTCTTCTCAACAATCACTTTACTTGTGCAATTTATTTTTCCTTGTGCAGGAACGACAATTCGAAACAAGTTGTCTAATTCTCGTGGGATTCGACATCTTTTATACTATAACTTGGCAGGAGTGTGCACTTGCACTCTTACAAAAAGGGAACACCTACACGCCCTACATGTATATAAAGTTGCTATTATAAATTTTGATTGGTTGCTTGGTGCTAAGCTATGTTAGCTTGTTGTTTAATTGGCAAATTGATAATTGAACATTTTAGTAGGTATTGTTCGAGCTTATGACTTGAATGTTTGAATAAATATTTTGCAAGATATGATTTTTTAGTTATAAAGAGAAAATATTTTAATCCTAATGAATTAGGAAATGTAATCAGATAATATATTAAAACATGAGGTATATCTTAAAATGGCCATAGACGATGTCATGAGGATTGGTATACTACCTTATGAATGTTGAGGTTGAATGTAATTTAGCCAAGTGCTATTGGTACTAAATTATTAAGTAAATGTTAAATTGGTTGAATACTTGATTGATTAGAGTTTTGGTCATAAGCATTGTTGTAAACTCCTATGAGTGATGTTGATATATGTGTGTGTGTGTGTGTGTGTGGCCTTCGAGCATTGGTAGGTTGGAAATAATTCTTGACAAGTTGAATAGTTTAAAATCTACTTGTAATGTTGGTTATATTTAAATAATTCTTGATGTTCAAGATCGATTGTTTGTTGCATGCTTAAATAAGATTTTATCATATACTCTATGCTAAAAGTGTGGCTGAATAATTGTATCCTAGGCATAGTGGCTAATGATGTGCATAGCTCGTATAACAAATGCAAACAATTTATGTGTAATTGAATTTTTGTTAAGTCGGTTTAGTTGTTTATCGAATGGTTTCTATTCAACAATACAATCTAATTGAATAACTTGATCCCTAAGTTATCTGGTTTGTTATGGCTTTAATCAAAGGTAAAGAGTATAGTGTAAACAATCTTGCCGTTAAACTGATTTATTTGCTTTTCAACCTATCAAAGAAATCCTTGGTTTTGCTCAATTACTAAAATAATATGAAATCCTTGTCATTATTGTAGCAAAACATTTGAATGGTCTTAATCTTTGAGATCTTCACTATAAGACCTTTATGGTAAATATAGGCTAAAAAGGAAAATGTCTGTTAAGACATCCTCAATTTCGGTTTTTCTTCTAAACTGATTTAAGGGTGTTACAGTTTCCTTCGATGGGCTTAAGGCCCAATATTCGATGGCCAATGTTCAATGCAATATGGCAAGTGCCATCTGCTATGATTAACGTACACGATACACACAACCAACAATTACCATTGCGAATGGTAATTACGCATAATGATTTTTTCCAATTAAATTTCAAAACTTTATGCAGTTGAATGGTTATCCTTTGAGAGCCGAGGAGATTTTCGACTAGCATGTCTGCCTTCCTTCTCAGCCTATAATGAAACAATACTAAAGTCAAGCCAAGCCCATAGGTCCATGGAAAAGATAAAATTGATCTTTAAAGTTTAATTGTAGCTTTTACTTTTTTCTTCACTGGTGCTGGACACTCAAATTTTATATCTCCATCTACTCTCCAAGTTCTTGGGGTGCTTTGAACTTGGAACAAGGAGTAACAGCTTCTGTTGTCTCTGTAGGAACACGATTCTAAACATGTGACGTTCACATATATTTGCGCTCAACAACCCTATTAATTTCACTCAAAACATAAGCCTTAGCAACCTCTTTGTTCATTGACATCATTTGCAAAGAATTTTCATGTCGTTCAACATTTGTTTCACAACCTCATGAAGACCAACGATTTTGACTTCTAAATCGTTTATTTTCATAAAAGTCCATGTTCTCCTCCACAATATTCTTCAAGCAGGTCATCTCGGCCTGAACATGTTCAGGAAGACTACTAAATTTCTCTCCCAACAACATATCATCAACCCTTCTCATACTGTCTAATTTCTCTGTGCCTTTAATTTGCTTCTCAATTCCCACTTTCACAACCTCTTGTAGCCCATTCACATCGGACATTAGTTGCTCCCCACATTCAAATTTCTTCTCAATTCCCGTATTCACAGCCTCTTTTACCTCGAACATCATTTGTTGAAGCATCTCCGACAGCATTTCCCTCGTTGCATTGCCATTGTTGTATACTGCAACATCGTACTCCGCGGAAGCAACCTTGCAAAATAAATAAATATTAAGATTTCACCTTCCACAAAATAAATGAGTACTACTATGACACATTACATATTATCATACGTCTTTTCGAAGCTTTCCTGTCTTTGCTTGGTTCCATGACATCAGGTTTGTCAACAGTTTTAGGTAATGGCTGCTTCCAGGCAATAATCTTCACCGTGAAATTATATTATTAACTAACCATGATCGCAATTAACATAATAGTGCATAATGCAAGCTTTACCACCATTAGAAGTTGCACCGGCTATGCTATCAATTCCAGACCAATAATCATACAACCTAACCTGAATTTCATATCATCCACAACAGAACATTAATTTATATGACAATACTCAGTTCTACTTATTTTCTCATTACTAATGTTATTTAAACTATACCTCTAAGACTGCAATGCACCTTTTTAGGTAAACGTGCCTTCTCGTCCTCTGTATACAGCTTATTTTGTCAATAAGTGTATCGTAAACATCCTTGGCCAAATTCACTTTTCCATGTAAGCACTCGTCGCACAACAACTTTAACAAATCTTGACTTGGCTGTGTCTCAGCAGTAAGACACAGAAAAACTCCAATAATGTATAGCAACACCCTAGCTTTCAAAGCATCCCCTTCAAAAGAATCAAATAGTACATCATGCTTGATTTTACCAAATGCTAAAAACGTGTTGAGCATATACTTTTCACCCAGTTCTTTACCATTCTCCCTCGATATCACTTCATTAACATCAACACCCTCATTCTTCAGGCCCAATATAGCTTCTACATCTTCAACTGATACAAGAATGTTGTGTCCTACAAACTGAATAACACTCATTCCAACATTAAAACTTTCCATCAATTCTCCATATAGGTCCCGGTGTAGAATGCGCGATTTTATAAAAACTAAAGACCCAAAACCAATTTCACCAAGAACATGATCAACCCCATTCGTCTCCATTCCCTTTACGAACTCGTACAATTGCTTTTTACTACACCTTGTGTCAAAATATGTCTACAAGAAATAACATAACAACTTCCTACGTCAATCTCAATATAAACTATTATACTCTATCAAAGAAACAATGTAAAGACTGTTATTCCCTATTACCTTCTTCGGTTGTCCTGATTTAGATTCTTTGTATGTCGCCTTCTCCTTTTCAATTTCATCAATGTAAGGTTTGTCTTCCTTCGAAATTTCTTTCCATTTCTTGCCTAACTCTTTCCTAACCTACGAATGAAAAATTCAAATGAATTTAACATTTTACACATCATAAAGCGATGAAACCTACCTCACAAGTCACTTTTTCCTCACTTTGCTTCATCCTTATACATTCACCTTTACTGTAAAACATGAAAAAAAAACCAAAGGTGTTCATTCAGTAATTTTGCATTTCGATTCAATAAGAACACATAAATATCAACTTACTAAAACTTCAGGTAGGGAGGAACTGTTTTCCTTCTGTGCGGCTTCTCACATATGGCCAGGATCTCAGACGGAGCTTCCTTAGCAAGTTCATTATCAGCAACTTCGTTATCAACCACTTCATTACCATCTTTATCAGCAAAGTCTTTAGGAACTTCATCATTACCTTCTTTATCAACAACTTCTTCAACAACTAATTTGCCAACTTTATTATTAGCATCTTTACGAGCAATTTTTTTACCAACATCATGCACAACATCGTCAAAAAAAGGGATTTAGATATACAGTAATCATCCTAAGGATTAAATCATCAAATGAGTCAGTGCAGAAACAAACCAACTCACTCATAAATATACTCATCTTCATTACAAACAAATCTAACATTTTTAAGTTAAAGTCAATGACAACTTACCATCTAAAAAAATGAAAGAGGAGAAAATCTGCAGTTTAAACAGATTTCAACCAACAATAAATGAAACTCCATACCAAAATTTCAAAACACAAACCCTAGATTTCAAGTATTCCACAAATAAACAAAAAAAGTTAGGGTTTTTCTTTGCTTGTTACCTTCACAATGAAGACGATTGCACAAGTTCAGTTGCAGACTTAAGTTCAGGTTTCCATCCTTTAAAGTGACTGAAACGTTTTTCCCAATTTCAGAGAATTCTCTAGATTTTTAGATGGGAAAATGAATTTTAACCCTAAAATGTCATTAAACAAGTGAAGGTCCGATTCTCAATCTTGGAGCCCAAGGGTTTTATTCTCTACGAGTAGCGAAACGACAACGTATGAGTCGAGACCTGAAAGAAACACTAGAAACATGAATCGTTACACCGAAAAATATTATCATCTTCAACTTTAGGTCGCGGAACTTACTATACAAACATGTATTCTTAAAGTCACTTTAAGCATTTCTAGTTTACACTTTTTCTATAGGTTCCACAACATATACAAAAATACCGATATGAGGAGAAAAACATCAACTGTCATGCGTTAACCCTTAAATGTTACTTTCACATCAGACTGTTTCGTTACTCAATATCAAATTTTGAGATATATTCTTCCAACTTTACTTGTCAAATACTTCACTAACAATTTGGGTTTAAACTATTAACTACTGGTTCCGGTACATATTTAATAGTTTCGAAACATATGCGTCATTTTATCTTTTACGTTAGAACACAATTTTTCTCCCCATACAGTTGCGAAACTTCATACAACGTCTCGATACTTACCGGCAACAACCTCTTCTTATTTTCGCGTATTTTTAATAAAAATCTAGATTTAACGATTAAAATAAAAAAATTCTATCCGACGACCATAACATTCCACCGTTTATTAACCATACACTAACCTACTGTATTTTAGACAAGCCCATAATTCCCATAATTCTACCACGACTGAGTGTTCCCCAGTATCATCACGGTCCCACGGCTTTTTTTAATTCACCGTAAATTAGAGTTTTTACTTTAGAAATTTTCAATTAATATCCCAAATCAAGATTTAAGTAATTCTACGCCAATGTGACTAAAAAAAATAAACTATACAGAATATTACTCAATTTTACCTTTTGACTCGAATATATCACTGAACTATAATTTGATACTATTGTACCACTAAACTTAGCTTTTTGCTTCAATGTAAGCACTCGACCGTTAACTTATAACGGGCCGTTAAATTCAAAACAACGTCGTTTTGGTATCATTGTTTTGAAGCCTAAGATAAGCTAAAACATTTTAAGATGAAAGACTTATACCAAACCATAAAGTAAACTTAAATACTTAATATCATTTTAATAAAAATAATATATAAATAATATTGCAGTTGAACTTAATTTCATTTATCTCATGATATAATTTTATAATATTTATAATATAATTTTATAGACATATTAATTTTATAAATAAATATTATTTATAATATATATATATATTTAATAGATATAATATATATAATTAAACCTTAAACCCAAAACCCAAACCCTAAACCATATATCAATTTAAACCCCAAACCCTAAACTATATATAAATAAATCGTAAACCTTAAACCATATATATAAATATATTAAATTTATAAATAAATATTATTTATAATTTCTATATTTATATTTGAATAGATATAATATATATAATTAAACGCTATACCTCAAAACCCAAACCTTAAACCATATACATAAATAAATCTTAGACCCTAACTCCTAACTAATATATGTAACTAAACCCTAAACCTAAACTATGTATTAATATTTATTTATAATGTTAATATATTTATAAAATTATATTACAAATATTATAAAATTATATAATAAGATAAATGAAATTAAGTTCAGATACAGTATTATTTATGTATTATTTTCGTTAGAAAGATATCAAATATTTAAGTTGACTCAGTGGTTTGGTTTAAGCCTTTCATAAAGTCTTGGGTTTAAGCATCCCAAAATACAATATTTTTTTATTTATATTTTCTTTACTAACAAAAACGACGTCGTTTTGGCCAATTATAGACTTCAAAACAACGAAACTAAAACGACGCCGTTTTAAAACAACTAGTTATAAGTTACTAAAGTTGAGTGATATTCCCTATAGTTTACCTTAAAAAAAAATCTACGCTACATTTCTTTACTTATTTGCCTCTCTCCTTGCCAAATAGACTGTGGCTTCCATTGTTTTCCTTTCTTCTTCCTCTTCTTTGCATTTTCTGTGTACACAGTCATGAAACAAAGCTCAAAGTCAAAGCCCCGACAGGAGGTGCTCCCCCCTTTGTTTCTATGCATTCACTCCCTCTCGTTTTTTTTGTTGGTTTTGGTTCTGTGGGTATGGAATTAATTATGGTATAACTAAGAGAGAACTTGCAGGGAAGTTTGGTTGAAATATGTTGTTTTGGTTGCTCCTGCCTAAAGCTCTTTTGGCCTCAAGTTGTCATGCGGAAGTTGTTCAACATCAATCCCGGAGATTCCGATTACAGTGCCGATACCGATGACGGGGAGGACATTGATTTGGATTCTGAAAACGATGGTGATCTTACCATTTTCCTTCTGACTCCATTTTTCATGTCTTGGGTTTTTCAGTTTTCTGGGAAATTGGAGATTTTTTTGTGGTTTTTATTTGTATAGAGTTATTTTTAGGAGCTGCTCCCCCCTCTATCTTGAAAGTACCCTTTTGGGATTTGAGTCTAAATGTGCAGGGTTTTGCAGAATATTTTGAATGTGGCAATGGCATTGGCTCAAGGTTTAGAGGGATTAGAGGGGAGGATCCTCAGCATTATCTAATTGGTAATGAGTTTAATTCGTTATCAAATTTGACGTTTTTAACTTGCTATGCCTATATAATTCGTGTGAGCAAATAAAAATCATGTTGGCTACAAAAAAAACTTGGAAATTTAAGTTGCTGTTAAAGAGTTCTTAATACATGAGGATCATCTAGCCCGAAATTTTGGATTGTCAATCTGGATTGGGGGTCTGGTGAAGCAACCGGATTGAAATGGTTGTGATATTGGGATTGATATTTCCTTCCAAGTTCCAACATAAAATAGTTGACGATTTAGTAGAAGGTTTAATTAGTCCCTTCAGCTGAAAGCTGTTCATGCATCTAATGAAATATAGTTAGTAAGGCTGGCTAGATCAAGTCAATGGAGTTAGGTGTTAAGGGATTTCTAGATTTATTAGGTGTTGGTTTCTTGGATTGCATATAGTTCTCTTCTTCTCTTTCTTTTCATGGGGTGCTATCATTTGGATGCACAGTTCTAACAATCCTTAGGTTGCATGAAAATGCAGCTATCCTGTAGCGTCTAAGCTAGTTTTTGGAGATTTTGTTGAGGCGTTCCTTTTTTTCTTTTGGGTTTTTGCCCCTCCTAGTTTTATTATTTAGAAGAAAATCACCTTTCAATTTCTGTGAAATTAATTTGTCAAGTACTAGTACTTATCAGTGAAATTTTCAGAAGGGCACCTTTTCTCCCTCTTGTTAAGTTTTCATCAGCTATCCCTGCAATCAGACACTTCGACATTGGAATTCTAAGTGTCATCTGTTGTGGCTTGTGTGAATATCCAATTTAGGGAGTATGCTGAATTGCTCTATCAATTTCTTTTCTCTTTGAATAGTCACAACCTTTTTCCTTCTTTTTGAGCTCAGATGGTCTTCCAAGGTCAAGGAGACGGAATTCAGAGACTTTTAGGACACAATTCATAAGCACGAAGGAATTAAGGTGCAATGTCTCTCCTTTGTGGTTTTGACAAGTAAATCTTAGACTAGTAATTTTGGTGACAAACGAATTTGGTTTTTGAAACTTTTTGTGTTTCCTTTTTAATCAATAGAATATGGGTCGGTACCTGGAATGTTGGTGGAATGGTTCCACCGGATGACCTAGATATTGATGATTGGATAGATATCGATGAGCCTGCTGACGTCTACGTGTTTGGGTAAGTATTTTCCCTATATGCATTTTGAACTTTCTTCAATTAAAGTTGATTTTCTTTCCTTGTTGGACTCTAATTGCAAGAAATGTTTACATGAAAAGTTTTTGAGATAACTGTCATGTTTTTAGCACTTCACCTTAAAACAACTCTATTTATACATGTGAATTGAGAATTTGGTACATCTTTGTTTTAGCTATTATCCCTGAATTTGTTTTTGCATTATTCATGTTCATCTTAAAGTATGTTAATTGCTTTATACATAGTTTTCAGGAGTTAGTACCATTAAATGCTGGGAATATTTTTGGTGCTGAAGATAATCGCCCTGTTCAAAAGTGGGAAAATATCATTCGTCAAACACTCGATAAAATTCAACCTGCAACTACCAAAGTAAAATGCTATAGTGATCCCTCATCTCCAACAAAGTTTAAGCCATTTGATGATGTTCCGAACTTGGAAGAGGAGATAATTCATGAAAGTGAAAGTGATATTGGTGAAGAAATTTATCCATTGGATGGAGACCCAAATGGCTTTGGTGAAGCTAACAATTCAGACGAAAATAAAAGTGTGTTCAACAGTTGTGGGGTTTCGTACAATAATGATGTCACTAAACTTTATACACATGTAGAACAGGATTTACAGAGGCAATTTTCTTCACCAAAGATTTTAGATGGATTGGATTTCTTGCGGACGGAGGATTGTGCCAAAAATGTAGAAGATTCATTCAGTCAACAAAATAGAAAATTTAGCAGAACACTTGGTGGAATTGAACAAAATAGAAAATTAACCAGAATGCTTAGTGGTACTGAAAGGATTGGTTTGAGCTGGCCAGAGCCTCCACTACACTTTCTATCTCAGAATGTTTTGGACAGACCAAGTTCTTTTGAACCAAGAAAATCTTTCAGAGCAACGAAGTCTTTTAAACCATATAGTTCCTTCAAGTCCATAAATGATCTGGGCCATATGTCATCTGGGATAGCTTTGCTTGCAAAACAGGACCTTGAATCCCTCATGAAGAGGAAAAGAAGATCATCATACGTAAGGATAGTAAGTAAGCAGATGGTAGGAATTTTTCTCACTATATGGGTCCGTAGGAGTTTACGCAGGCATATTCAGAATATGAAGGTGTCTACTGTTGGTGTTGGTGCAATGGGTTACATTGGTAACAAGGTTTGTTCCTTCTATAATGTTCTTTTCTTTAATTTTTTTCCTTAAATCGAATGTTTGATTTTCTTCTGTCATGTTAGCAGTGCACTACCTTGAATCATGTAGTTTATATATTGTGTTGTATCTCATGTTCATGTACTTTCTAGGTTGGACACTTTATATTTAGGGCTTTTTGTAGCTAAGCTTGGTGTGCCTTAATTGAACCTTAAGCCTCCAAGTCCGAGTACTATCAATTGGGCAGATGCATTTCTGCTATAAGATATTGATTGCATATTTTCTAGAATTTTAAGAAATAGAAAAGAACAAAGGAGGGCTTGAGGAATAGAGAAAGCAGCAGTAGGATTGAAAGAACCTGCTTTGATACCATGTACAAGTTCTGGTTTCTTCTTATTTTCCTTGTGAGAATACTTGCAAGATATTTATATACAAAGGTCTACCAACCTAGATAAGGGACAATTAAAGGTAATATTTACAAAACTCCAACCTTGATAAGGGAATTGCTCCCTGATTAAAGGGGATATTTACAAAATTGGAAAATAATAAATCTAATTAATCCTTGATTACCTAATAACTGCAATCTCTAATTCCCTAAAATCAGAAAATTAGGAAATCATATCCTATTTACATTTAAACTACACTGCAGAATTTTGACTAATTCTACATATTTGCCTCAAATATTGGTCCCCCTGACATCAAGTCTGATGGCATTAAAATGAACTATAATTTTTAGCCTTAGCCTGTGAAGACTGATTCTTGTTTCTTGATGCTCATAATCGGTGTAGGTGCTTTTCAATAGATAGCATCTTGAAAATGTGATTTTCTGCATCCGTGTAATTTAGGTTAGGGTTTATGACTGCCAATTTTAACTTTGACATGAATGCAGTACAAAATTTTTAGAAGTTTTAAAATCGTATAACTCTACTGGTAAATAGGAGGGACTTTATAATTTGATATACATATCTTTTAATGAAGATTGGATCCCATTTGCTAATTTCAGAGAGTTCTTAAAGTGAGGTATGGGGTGATGCTACAACTAAGTACAAGGAATGAATTAGAGAGGTAGAAAGGACTCAACGGACGGACCTTGGGCATTTGAGTATTTTTGGTTGTCGATGGAAGTGAAGGAATGGCAGAAGTATGAGAGGGAGTGAGGAAAGTAGCTTAGCTGAAGATAAGGCACATTAGAAGTATCTACACTAAAATGGAGTTATTGAGAACCTTGAGAGAGTATTGAAGGTTACTATGTTGAAAGCTGATGGTAGTTGAATAAGGCTAAAGCTAGTATGATGAGTTCTTGGTGGTAAAGATGATATTCTCCTCCAAATGATGTTAGGCCATATAACACAGGCTGAGGTGCAGTTGATGAACTCAATCAGGCTGATGAGTCATATCTTAGTGAAAAAGGAAATGAATTATAAGATAGGATGCATGACTGTGGATTCATCTAGCCTTTTCACAAGTGATGTAGGTGATACAATGTGTGAACTAATGACTCATTGTGGGCACTCGGATACCCCATATGGGTAAATCGAAGAACACATTAAGCAGTTCCCATATAGAAGCTCCCCGAACCTAAATGCTGTGACATCTCAAAGATCTGAGAGCAATGTAAGAGTCCTGCCATTTGTCCCTGGATTTCTCCACTAAAATAAGCTAGTCTCTACTGTACCTATTGTTATGTGTGGTCATGCTGATACCCGCAAGATGTAGCTTAAAGAAAGCTCGAGAGTGAGATAGAATGATTGAAATAAGCCCGAACCATGCATCTAGAATAATCATAACAATTTTTTCCTTCCATGTCTTGCAACAATGAAGAATGTGTGCTCATGCTGATACCCGCAAGATGTAGCTTAAAGAAAGCTCGAGAGTGAGATAGAATGATTGAAATAAGCCCGAACCATGCATCTAGAATAATCATGACGATTTTTTCCTTCCATGTCTTGCAACAATGAATTCTTCATATGGGTGGTAATCTTTGAATCAGTTTATTAGAATTGGTGCCATTACATTCTATTATTAAATTTCCAGCTGTTGATCAGTGATCACTGTTAATTCTTCTACATTTAGCTAATTTTATGGCCATTCATTTTTCTTCCAGGGATCTATATCAGTCAGCATGTCCATATATCAAACACTTTTTTGTTTTATATGCACTCACCTGACATCAGGTGAGAAAGATGGGGATGAACTTAAAAGAAATGCCGATGTGCATGAAATACTTAGACGAACTCATTTTCATTCCCTCTCTGCAATTGGACACCCCAAAAGCATCCATGACCATGAGTGAGTATATTTTAATTTCTACTTGTGGTATGAATTAGTGGTTATCTACTTATCTATCATTCTAGTTCTTGAGATTGTTACCTTCTGCTTGTTAATATAATATATCATTAGTAGTTCCCCCAAGTTTCATGGACCATAAGAATCTGGAAAGCAAAAGAAATACACTTTTCTTATTACTTGCTCTCCAACCATGCATGGCATCTAAATAAACTAAGATTTATTTCGGTATGTTTACTATTTGCCTTGTACTTATAGAACCAAAATTGAGAAAGTGCATTTGGATGAAAAAGCAAAAAGTGTTTTGTTTTTCAAAATTTTGAAATGTAACTTTTTGCATAACAATATGCCTGCTTTTACTTTTATGCATTATACAAACATTAAGAATTGATGTAATTCAGTCATTTCAATCAATCTTGATCTTGCTTTTTACTGTTTTGCTTTGCTTTATAACAGCTTTTAAGGAAGCAAAAAGAAGTAATAGAAGTAACAACCAAAGAGAACCCAAAAGTGTGCATGTGCATTAGATTTTGTTCCAGAAGCACTTTTAAGTGAATTATAGACAGTTATTAAATAGGTTTAAGTAAAGCTTGTCTCAAAATTTTTGTACCATTGCTACCGTAAATCTCATTCATTTAGTTGAGGTCTAGTTTATGGAAATAATTTAAGTTGAGACTAATTCATTTATAGCACTTGAATAGATTAATCCTTTTTCAAATTGAAGGAGATGTTTATACTTTTAATATGTATCTAGAACATGTACTCTTTATGGCATACTAAGAGTTGGAAGGAGAACTATTTTGAAAGAATGATACCTGTTGATAATTTTAAATGTAACAAGGGAGAATTAGGCTTCCTTAAACCAGGAATGATTTGAATGTTAGTGCCTATAAACAGAACTCTTAGGGGACATTCATAATTTCAGTGTATCTACCAAAAAGTTATATATTTTGTGCTGATATTTCTTTATTCATTGAGATATTATGCTTGTTCAGTAAATTAGAAAATGCATTGTTTGGACTGTACATTTATCCTACTCATCTGTCATTGACCTGATATCTTAACGGAGCTGCTTTTTCTTTTATTTTTCTTTTCAGAAGAATAATTTGGTTGGGTGATCTAAATTACCGTATCAACCTGAGATATGACGAAGTACGTGATCTCATCTACAAGAAGGAGTGGTCCAAGTTGATTGAGAGAGACCAGGTAGTTTATTAGTCCTACACAGTCTAGGTCATTGCAATTTTCTTATCAAATATAAACTTTAAGGCTGTTGATAGGATGCTAGTGTAGTGATTAAATATGTTATCTAATCATATGACAGCTTGTACAAGAGCTGCAGAAAGGTCGTACATTTGATGGATGGTCTGAGGGAGTTATAAATTTTGCTCCAACATACAAATATGAGTTAAGTTCAGATAAATACTATGGAGAAGATCTAAAGGTTGGGAGGCGAACTCCTGCATGGTATGCTTAAATAAGGTTATAAGATTTATCCTGTATTGCTTGTTTGTCTTGTGAAATTTTCAGTATATCTTATCTCTCAGGTGTGACCGCATTCTTTTTTATGGTAAAGGAATGGGGCAACTAAGATATAGCAGGACTGAGCTTAAACTTTCTGATCATCGCCCTGTCACTGCTGTATATACGGCTGAGGTTGAGGTGTTTTGTCCAAGGAGACTACAGCGTGCTCTCACCTATACTGATGCTGAAATTGAAAATGAGGGAGTTGCAGCAGTAGGTATTGAATAAAGATTTTGAAATTAGTCCTTTGAGCTGGACTAGGTGAGTGGTATGCTATGTTTCTTATCCAGGAATATAGATAGCTTCTTTCTACCTCAAGGTGTTAATGGTCATGAGTCTCATGACTCCTACTGAGGAAATAAAGTAATTTTGGCTAAGAGTCAATAGTTTAATATTGATATGGGGTAAGAGGGAGAATAGTTGAAGATCATGGTAGTAAGGTAAGGAAATTAGAAAGAACATCACTAGAGAGAAGCAGTCTATGTTGCCTTGGGGAGAATCTGTTTCTGAAAGAGGAGTTGATTGACGTATATGTATGTATGTTGTTTTCCATTGAAAATTTTCAACTGCATCAAGTTGCAGGGACAGATTTTTCTGACGTTTTGTGAAGCACATAGTAGTTGCATAACATCTTGTTCTATGCCATGTATGAAGGATGATACATGGAAGGTAATTGGAAAAGTTTTAATGTAGATGAAATTGATGCTAAATCAAGGACCCCCAGTGCCAGATCTTTGTTTCATTCAATCTCTTTCACCATTGGAAAACGTGAAATTTTGTTTTCGACTTGATATGCTAGATAGCAGATTGTAACAATGAGATTGGGTGATCTCTACAAAGGTTGGATGATTCTAAGGTCACCGATTTAAGGTAAAAAAAAACCAGAGCTGCTGATAAGGGGAACTGGTAAATCATGTTAACCGGTTACCCAAACTCCTTTTTCCAAATACTTCACCTCCTCTCCTCTCATCGGTGCTCTTCAGCTCTCTTACCGGCTCTCCCACCGGCACTTTTCGGTGCTCTCACTAGCGCTCCCACCGGCAGCTTCCAACTCTCTCACAGGCAAGTTTCTCTACTTCTCTAAGATATTTTTCACCGGAACTTTTGAAAATGGATTTTCACTCGATCTGTTCTTTTCAAGATTTCCTATTTCTAATGTTTAAAATTTATGAATGTGTTGTTGAAATAGCATCACAAGTGATGGGTTATGAAGAGTAATATTAAAAAAATTTACACAAATCAAGTAGACTTGTAGATTTGATGGACCCAAAATGTGTTTTTCACATTTGGAAAAAGAAAAAGAAAAAACATTGCAGGAAGCTTGAAGGTGAAATTATGCTTTCGGAAACTGATGAATGTTAAGAAATTGATAGATACAGGGGATATTTATATAAACCATTTTAAAAATCTCATGAATTTGTTTGGGTAGAAAGTTTCATGAATTTTTAAAATTGATGGTTTTAAACTAAAAGTTATGAAGCTTGAATTTAGTATCCCAGCCTCAAAATTTAGAATGGGTCAAAACATCTCTACCTTTCCTTAGTCTGAGAATTGAAAGATGGAGAGAGCCCTTGGTTTGAAATAAATAGAACTTTTGAAAATTTCATTTTATTTCAGTGCAATTGTTTATATTTGTTTTCCAGAACTCAAATAAGAGGACACTGCAATTTTTACTGAAGAATCAAATTTCTTGTAGTGTAGCAAAAGTCATACGAAAGGAAATTAGAGTAAGGTATCTAAGGAAAGGAAATTAATTTAAGGTAAAAGTATAACAGCTGTTGCACTTGCATGAGACTTTAGTTTAAAATTATAGATCTAAACCGTTGAAAGTAAAAAAGAAAAATGAAAATGGAATAAAAGGTAGATTATGCTAACTGGTTCCCGTTGAGAGCCACGTCACCCGTATATTCCATCGTCAATACCTTCTTCTCTCACTCCACCGTGGTCTTGAATCATGATAGGCGGAGAAATAAAAAAAAGCTCTAGGGTTTGTCTCATTCATTTGGCTTGGGAAAAGTAGAAGGTTTGTAGTTTTGATTGGTTTAATTTTGCTTTAGGAGTCTAGGGAAGGTAAGGTTTAATCCTTTTTTATGGGAATGGTAATAGTGTAGAAGGAAATTTGGAGTTAATTTGATTAGGATTTTGAGTTTTTTTGTATTTCTGGTGATTAATGGTAATTTGGAGAACTTCTCTGCGGGCTGAGTTATTTTTTAAAATTTTGGTCTTTCCTGTTTTGATATAGGAAGGTTATTATGGTGAGTCAAGTGAAGGAAGGCTAGAAAAATGAGTGGATAATTCGGAGTCTTCTCAAACAACAGGAGAATTGAAGATGTATTAATTCCAATAATTTGGTATGATTTTACTAATAGAAAGGGGAAAGATGCGCTCAATCCGTTGCTTGTTGCTCCAACTTATTAGTAGGAGCTCATTAGCCCTTTCTGCAGGCTGCTATGCTAGTTGTAGCGCGCTAGCGCTTTACTAATAGAATATCAAAGTAAAGGGGACTCTATTGTTTTCCTTGTTTATGTTTTGATCTCATGACTGCAGTTAGAGTCAGAGAAATGGCATTGGATATTTGGTCATCATATTGTCGTGTTCTGCATTAGATTGATGGAATAAAATTGTGTGAATTGTTCCTCAAGCATATTTTGTTCTTTTTAGGCTGGTATTGTCACTGCGTGGTATCAGTTATTTTTCTTTATTATCATTGCTGTATTACAGTGTAACGACGTTTTTTTTTTTTTGAAGAAATGTCCCACATTTTTTAGGAAAATCGACTAAAAAGAGGGAAAACCCGTGTTTCAAAAAAACGATAGAAAATTTGGAGTCGCCACCGGCCACTAAGGTAGGCCGGAACTAGGGATGTAAAAAGCTGACCCGACCTGGAAACCCGACTGAAACTTGTTCGAGTCAGAACCTGATTTAACCCGAGGATTTGATGACCCGAACCCGATCTGTAACCGACTGTTGTTGACCTGAACCCGAATTTGACCTGTTATTATAGTAACCGAACCCGATCTGCGTCCGACTGAAAATGACCCGAACCCGAATTGGACCTGTTACTGTGGACCTGAAACCCGACCTGCGTCCGACTGAAACGAACCCGAACCCGAAGCCGACCTGGCAGATAACCGAATTTACCCGACTGAATTGACCCGATATCTGATTTTACCTGACCTGAAATGAACCCGACCTGAAATGGACCCGACCTGAAATGGGCCCGACCTGAAATGAACCCGACCTATTTTGAACCCGACCTGTTTTAAACTCGACCTGTTAAGTGATCCGACCTGTTGTTGACCTGAACTGATATTGACCCGAAATCTATGACTTGATGAATTAAAAACTTTTATAAGTTGATATATCATATACATATATAATGTATATACATATACACCTAAACCATAAACCCTTAAATCCTAAACCATAAACCATAAACCTTAAACCCTAAACTTAAACCCCTAAACCATAAACCATAAACCATAATATATGTAAGTATGTGTATATGTATGTATATATCAATATATGAACCTTAAACCGTTGATAAATTTTCACTAAACCTTAAACCCTAAGCACTTAAATCTTAAACATAAATCCTACACCATAAACCCTAAACCCTAATGTATATAAATATGTATATATGTACCTATTAATGTATGAACCATAAACCCTTAATGACTTTTCCCTAAACACTAAACTCTTAAATCCTAAACCTAAACCCCTAAACCTTAAATCCTAATATATGTAATTATGTATATATGTACCTGTCAATGTCTGAACCTTAAACCCTTAATGATTTTTCTCTAAACCCTAAACTCTAAACTATTTATAAAAAAATCCAATTAAGAATGTATATTATGGCGCCAATAAATTCCAGGGTAAAAACCAGCGCGCTCAAAATTTTAAAAAAATACCGCATGGATTTAGCTTCTCCCGCCAACTTTGCCGCTTATCTTTCTTTAGGCATTTCTCATTTATTCATAAGAAATTAGCACATGCTTAATTCTCTGTTTTTCCATAGAATCATAAAAGCATTAAAAAAATCCAACAACGGTTTCGGGGCGAAGATGGATCTGTCAGATATAGCGAGAAAGTTTAAACCCTAAACCTTAAACCCTTAAATTCTAAACCTAAACCTTTGAACCATAAACTATAAACCCTAAATCCTAATGTATATAAGTATGTATGTATCTATCAATGTATGAACCCTAAATTCTTAATAAATTTTCTATAAACCCTGAGCACTTAAATCCTAGCACATAAACCCTAATGTATGTAAGTATGTATATATGTACCTATCAATGTATGAACCTTAAACCCTTAATGAATTTTCTTTTAACCCAAAACCCTAAACCTTTAAATCCTAAACCTCAACCCTTAAACCCTAAACTCTAATATATGTAAGTATATGTGTATGTACTTATCAATGTATGAACCCTGAACCCTTAATGAATTTTCCATAAACCACAAACCACAAACCATAAATCCTAATGTATGTAAGTGTATATATATATATATATGTGTGTGTATGTATCAATGTATGAACCCTAAACCATTAATAAATTTTTCATAAACCCTAAACCCTTTAAATCATAAACAATAAACCCTAAACCATAATCGTCCAATATTTTATAATTTTAATTTGATATTTCTGTTTATTATAACCCTTAAATCTTTATTTATGTTCCAAATTGACCCCTACTAATTGTTTTTTTTAATTAGTTCAATAATATATAATTTTACTTTGACATTTTGTTCATTCTAGTCCCTAAACTTTATTTGTATTCCAAATTGACTACTTTTTATTTTTTTTTAATTAGTCCGATGTTTTATAATTTTAATTTAATATTTTGTTCATTCTAGTCCCTTAAACTTTAGTTTAATTTCGAATTGACCCCTATTTATTATTTTTTTAATTCGTCCGATGTTTTATAATTTTAATTTGATATTTTGTTCATTATAGTCCCTTAACTTTATTTCAATTCCAAATTGACCCCTATTCATTGTTTTTTTAATTCATCCAATGTTTTATAATTTTAATTTGATATTTTCATCATTCTAGACCCTAAAAATTTATTTTTATTCCAAATTGACCCACATTTAATTTTTTAATTTGTCTAATGTTTTATTATTTTAATTTGATATTTTCTTCATTCTAGTCCCTTAACTTTATTTTTATTCTAAATTGACCTCTACTTATTGTTTTTTTAATTGCTCTAATTTTTATACTTTTAATTTGATATTTTTGTTCATTATAGTCCCCAAAATTTTATTTTTATTCCAAATTGACCCATTTTCCTTGTTTTCTTTTAAATTTGTCTAATGTTTTATAATTTTAATTTGATATTTTGTTCATTATAATCCGTGAAACTTTATGTTTAATTCAAATTGACCTCTTTTCAGTCCAAATTGAACCTTTTCATTATTTTTTAATTACTCCAATGTTTTATAATTTTATTTTGATATGACTTTAAATAATTAATTCCAAATTATTTACGACTGACGAAGGCCCACCTAAAGTCTATCGACTACTTATACGGTTGTACCGAACTCAAACTCAATACGAATTCCAATCCCAAAAATACCCCAACCTGAATTACCCGACCTGAAACTACCCGACCTGAAATTACTCGACCTGAAATGCACCCGACCTGAAATGCAACCGACCTGAAATGAACCCGACCTGAAATGAACCCGACCTGAAATGAACCCGACCTGAAATGGACCCGACCTGAAACGAACCCGACCTGAAATGGACCCGACTTGAAATGGACCCGACCTGAAGTGTATCCGAACCCGAATTAACCTGTCAATTATCTGCTTCGGACCCGACCCGTTTTGACCCGACCTGAAATGGACTCGACCTGAAATGAACCCGACCTGAAATGGACCCGACCTGAAATGGACCCGCACCCGACCCGAGTCGAATCAAAACAGAAAAATGACCTGTATCCGATTTTACCCGACCTGACAGTACCCGACCTGAAACCCGTCTGATTACCTGTTTTTACATCCCTAATAAAAACTAAAACCAGAGATTCATTTGAAAGGTTTTGAGAGTTTGTTACGTGTACGGAAGGGTTAGCACTCCCATCACGCCCGGAAATCGGTACCAAAATAATTGTGGCTTTTAATTGATAGAAATTATTTAAAATTTAAAATGAATTTAATTAGGGTTTCTCAATTGAAAATTAACCTTAATTGTACGAGCTTTATCAAATCGATGATTTCAAATTAATTAAACATTTAATTAAAAAGGATGACAGTACACCGGACCAAAGACTAAATCGATATCATATAAGTCTGACTGCCGTGTTAGTTTAGTGTTCGGATCCCGTACGTCACCTTTATGCTTGATGCAAGCGGATAAAGTATGATGTCATGGTCTTGTTCGTTTTAATCACTTACGAATTTTACCTTTAGATGATGCAAATTAATCCGAATATTTGAGGAATATCCAATAAGTTAGGATATTTCGACCCGAATACGCGAATTAATAAGTATCTCTTTTTTATGATTAGAATTAATTAACATGCAAATTAGAATATTAAAAGCCACGTGAATGACAATTAAGGGTGCATGACACGAACAAACATTCGAACAATCATAAAAAAAATCTAAGCTATGCGCACATTACAAGCCGAGCATGTAACATATATAATAAAACCAAATTATATGTATAAAACTATATATTATAAAACATAATAAACTATATGATATAAAGACTTATAGTATGTAAAAAAAACAACCAACATAATAAAAACAAGGCAAATATGTATTAACACATACATAACAACCATAAATCATACATACACATTAAACATATCTATCAACATGGCAAAATCATAAAAAGGACTGAAATGTAAGAAATGTAAAACAAGGTAGAAATTAAAATATGCGTAATGACAGAGACCCAATAAAAAGGACGCGGAAACCTAAAGGGACGAAAGGGGAATTATACCACTGGAAGACAGGCTACAATCATATTAGGGGGCGAAATTAAAAACTCTCGAAAAAAAGAAGGGACTGCGGAGGGAGTTTAAAAACACGGAATGGCTTGTAGGTGTAAATAGCAAGATACAGAAGGATTTAAAAACTAATTAAACTTATTTTAAAACGTAAAGACATTATAAAAACACACTTAAACATTTCAGCACCCCCTTTTACAAAACCTAATCCTAAACTCAGACTCTCCCTCTCTCCTTGCTCTCCGTCGAAATGCCGTCGCGTCAGTCGTCACTTCTCGATGGCCGGCGAGCTCGAAAACCCTAAAGGCTTTTTTTTCAACCTTTTAAAATCCAAAATCGAAAACCCCTTTTTCATTGTAAAAAACAGAACCAAAAAATCCACTTTTCTTTGTTTTGAAATCCTAAAACGAAACCCCTCTTTTTAAAAACCCTAAACTCCTTTCGGTCACCACTCTGTCGTTTCACCATGCGAGGCTTGTTAACCGCGGGCAGACACGAACCGGCGCGCAAAGAAGATCAAACGCCAAAGGTAAAAAAACAAAAACCCTAACTTTTTAAGATTCGAAATGCGAAAATATACCTCTGAATGCTCTGTTTCTTTGTATTGCTCTATGGAAAATCTCCCCGTTTCTAACTTGGAATTACAAAGTTTGGTTTCAACTTTTATAGCCCGAAATTACAAATTTTAGGAATTACATGAAATTCTTTCGAAAATATGCTATTGGTTCTACCTAATTTATTTGCATTCACCTCTAATTTTTTGTTTGTTTTGCCACTGATTTATGTTATTCTTACGCGTTTTTGCCTTCTGACATTTCAGTTTCTTCATTTGCATGTGATGCGAGAAAGGAGGGGACCCGAGGATGACGTGGTTGCAGATTTGGACAACTGAATGGCGCGCGTGTGGGCAGAACCGAGAGATGAACCGACGCATGTGGCCTCAACGCGGGTAGTGGAGCGTCGTGCACGCGCGCGTATGGGAGCCCGAGAGTCGCGCGTGGGAGTTCTGGAGCCTTCTCTGCCTCGATCCTGGCTGTTGATGACGATCTCGATCTAACGGCTCAGAGGGATGCGGCGCTAGAGCAAAGGGGGAAAGCTAGGGCTTCTTGCATCAGAGGCCATCTAGACCGTCAGATCTAGATTAGATCTGACGGTGGAGGATCAACTGCACAAAAACAAAGATGGGAAGTTAGGGTTTTGATGTAATTAGGCTTAGGGTTTAATATCTGGGCCAAACGGGCCTTATGTTACGTATAATATTATTTTTGGGGTTTTTAATATCTGTAAATGGACTTTATTAAATTAATTTGGGCTTTATTTATTCAATTGGGCATGTATATATATATATGTATTAGTTTTTTTTGTATTTTCAGATTTATTTCAAAAAACAACAACAACAATAATAATAACAATAACAATAACAACAATAGTAATGGTAATAAGAGGAGACGATAATAAATAATAATAATAAGATAGTAATATGATAGTAATAATAATATTAATAAGTAGATAGTAATATTAACATAAGGGATACATTATAATATATTAATAGTATTTAGTTTTTTTTTCTTTTTTAAATGGGTAATAACGTAATAATAACAATAACAATAGCATCGCATATATATATATATATATATATATATATTAATAATAATATTATTTGTTTTTTTTAGTTTATAATCATACGACATAATTACGATAAGTAAGCAAAGCCCATTATTACGAAAAAATAAAAACAGGTTAACACTTCGGACAAAATTAGTGATTACAACGGCCACCATCTGCTTATACTTGTGGAACAAGAATAAAGCAAATGTCATAAGCACTAATTTTGTCCAACTTCCCTATTTAAATATTGAATCACCGTGCACTTGAACTTCTGGCGGTTCGGAAGTCGGTACAAAAAAATATAACGGTCACGGAGGCTTGAAGCTGTTCTTCTTATTTCGACATTCTTCAACCCTTCGAGGTCCGAATGGATAGACAATTGCTGAAAAATAAAAGCATCATTCTCTTTGCACCCGAACGGATAGGCGAATTCCATTCTCCTCACGCCTAAACGGATAGGCCGGTTCCATTCTCCTTATGCCTGAACGGATAGACGGGTTCTAATCTCCTCATGCCTGAACGGATAGGCGGGTTCCATTCTCCTCATGCCTGAATGGATAGGTGGTTCCATTCTCCTTATGCATGAATGGATAGGCGGGTTCCATTCTCCTCATGCCTGAACGGATAGGCGAGTTCTGAAAGATAAAAGTTCCATTCCCCTCATGCCTGAACGAATATGCGGGTTCTGTTCTCCTCATGTTTGAACGGATAGACGTGTTCCATTCTCCTCATGCTTGAATGGACCTTTTACTGGAAAAGCCTTAATATACCTGTCAAAATAGGCAAGAATGATTTGATGATGTGAGTTAGCATGCCCCTTCCTAAGGATGCCTAACTATAAATGATGCATGATTTATGACATCAGAATTGCTCAGACGCTTTCATCCTTCGGGTCGGTCAATTCTGACCTTCTTTTTGTTCTCTTCTTTTTCTCAATCTCTTTTAGCTTTCTTACCCTTGCCAAATCTTCATCCTTTGTCTCGTCTTGAAAGATGACTGGTGACTTTCACTGGTCAGAATAAACATAACACTTTTCGTAGTGCTCATTCCCGCAACATTGCCCCTATTCAACCTGGGTGTTCAACTATCCTCTTTGTCTTAACTCATCAATACGAAGGCACATGCCCCCAAGTCCCTGAACTTTTCTCTTAAGTTCCTTTAAGCCCATTTTCATTTTCTGAAGCAATCAAAGCATTTAAACAAAAACTCACTTCAAGTCCTTGAACTATAGCATGTAGAACCTTACTACTATCCTTACCATGCCCACTGACAGGCTATCGATTGTATTCATGTCCTTGCATTCTAAACTTTATCCCTGAAGCAATGGAAATAAATATTTTTTTGTCCTCTAAAATTTTAGATTGCATCTTCTAATTTCAAAATGAGATGTATTTTCAAAAACTAGACTTTCTTTTCAAATTATGGATATATCAAGATAGATTAAATACCCCGAATATCAAGTGCATGAACGAAACTACTATGGCTTACCAAGGATTGCCTCAAGCATCATGTGTCTAAGGGACCCCGAAAGCTGAGCTGATGTCTGAAGATGTAAAATATGCTCCGAATTATTTTCGTTTTTCAATCAATTAGACTTACCTTCTGTAGGCTTCGCCTTTATCATTATTGCTTTGTCTCATTTCTATCTGTTTTTTTTTGGGAAATCAACTCATCACATTCCTTTGGCTCGAAATAAATGATGGAGCAAACAACAAAACCCCGAGCTACTCGGTATCGTCATGATTTGAAAATATTATCATCACTCATGTAGCAAAAGTCTTTGATTCGAATGGTACATAGCAACCTTATTGGTCCTTTTGCTACAGCGGAGTGCCCCAAAAATTCCACACTCTTATCGAAAAATACCTATTACCAGGCTTCGAACATTGGAGTGCTTTTGTTATGCCTTTTGATTCTCGATTTTTTGTCTTTTTGTCTTTTCATTTTTTCTTATTTTCTTTTTCTTTTTTCTTCTTTTCTTTTTCTTCTTTTTTTAGTGCGGAAGATTTCTTGTTGTTCTCCCGAAGGCCCTAATGCTACGTGTACTCAATAGATGACCAAATTAGATTGGAGTGTAAGTCACATATTCATTATCTTCACAGCTTTCGATTTCCACTAGACAAAGGTTGCTCGAAATCAACCCTTGGGTCAAGGTCAATGTCCCCTGTGCAATTGATATACGAGAACTCAATAGACAAATATATAAACAAAATGAAGAGATGATTGAAACACAAAACACAATGCATCCTTTCATTGAAATTTAAAAAAACGTAGTCTTAGGCCCTTACAAAAAAATCTTTGCTACCTTCGGGCAAAGGGTAGCAAGGTTGATTCCACACATTACCCCAAGGAAAAGATTAAAATGCAGTGAAATGAAAACAAATCGATACTGAACACAAAGCAAACTTGGATGCATTAAAACTCTTGACCACCGCTAGACTGGCCACTCATCACAACCCTTAAGCTTCCTCGAGGAACTCAATCTCCTTATTGTCCATCAGTTCCTGAACCAACTGCTTAAATTCTAGACAACTCTGAATCTCATGCCCCGCAGTCTGATGGTACTCACAAAATGATTCATGGCCATCATACACTCCCTTCGTACCATTCTCAATCAAGCCTGATGTGCACATCTGCTCGTACACCCAACTCAGAGGGGACCTAACTTCCGACACTTCCATCCTTACTTTCTTCGCATATACCTCTTCGAGGGAATTCACGCCTCGACCTCCATGGTTTGGAAATGGGTTGGCCGCCACATTGGGTCTCTCTAATTTGACGACCCCGATGTTGATCATGTTTTGCACGAGCTTCTTGAACGCTGTGCAATTTTCTATCGTGTGCCCGGTGCTCCACCGTGGTACTCACAATATGCTTTCTTGTCATACCATGGAGGATAAGGCGGCTGGAAGGGGGTAACATGATACAGGCGGATCAAATCGGCCTCGTATAGGTGTTTGTACACCTCCTTGTATGGAATAGGTAGGGGGTGAAAGACATATTCTCCTTTTCCCTCTTGGTGGCCCTATTGTCTCTTCTGTTTGAGCTTTGCGCATTCCCGACCGCGGCTTGAGGCGGTGAGATTGTGAGGTGCTTAGGAGCCTCATAGGTACTAGTGTTGTTTACCTCATGATCTTTCTTCTTGAATTGCTTCCGAGCATTTTCTCCTCCATCAATTCTACCACTCCTGATAGCTGCCTCAATACGTTCACTAGTCATAACCATATTTGAGAAATTACTGACAGGGTTGCTTATCATGCGGTCATAGAGGGTTCCCTTTAAAGTATCGACAAACATAGAAGATATCTCATTTTTGCGGAGTGGAGGTTGGACTTGCGCCGCCACATCTCGCTAACGCTGGGCGTATTCACGGAGGCTCTCATTGTGCCTTTGCTCCAAACCTTGTAGCATGAGTCGGTTTGGGACCATATCAGTTATGTTCTTATACTGGTATGTGAAAGCCTTGGCCAAATCCTTCCATGACCTAATCTGAGTGCGGGTTAACTGATTGTACCACCTCACGGAGGGCCCCGCTAAGCTATCTTGAAAGCAGTGAATTAGTAGCCTCTCATCGTCGATGAAACTTGTCATCTTTCTACAGAACATGGTTATGTGGCCAGTAGGGCAAGTTGTCCCGTCAAACTTTTCAAACTTCGGCGTCTTGAACTTGGGTGGAATTACCAAGTTTGGAACCAAACTGAGATCTCTAGCATTCATCATATATGACCCTTCTTCCTCTTCCTTTGTTCGGAATTTTTCCTCGAGGTCCTTCAGGGTCTCTTCTAGATGCTTCGAGAACTCCGCCTTGACCTTGTTCAATTTCTCAGCCTCATCCTAATCCGAGACACTATCCCTAACATTTTCCACGTGATTAAAAATCAAACTTGATGGAGCATGTGTAGAGGCGCCCGCCTAATGCAATGTTATCACATCTCCTTGAGTAGCCGCTCCTTGCGACGGCTTAGGGGTATCATTGACAAAACCAGGGGAATACGAGGGGTCTCCCATCTCTTGACTAGGGTTTCCAACATCACCCTTTCCTCTTAGATTAGCATGTAGCAACTAAGATATCTCTTTCATCATATCTTGTTGGGACTTGATGATGGTGTCCCTCAATTCTTGTTGAGCTTGATCCAACTGACACCTCAAATCGGCTTCCAATTTAGCAAAACTCTCCTCCATTTGTTTTTTTTTTATGGTGAGTAAAGTGTGGATGTGGAATCTTTGATATTCAAGAATACTGCCATGACCCTCAACGGTTAATTTCATGTGCTTTATGACTTAATGCATGCAATGTCGTATGCATAACAGAAACAGATGATTAAAGGCAATATATTAAAAAATATAATCAAATGCAAGGAAGTGTTGATTTGACAAACATCCTCATTAAACAACTTTTCATAACGAAGATCAAGTCTTATTACACCGAGATAAGAAAATGGGTACATAGGGTACGACTTTCAATAAGTTTTGCGCGTCTCCTCCCTCTAAATTAGCGCGTTCCGGAAACTCTGTTGCTATGGACTCTTTCTTCCGTTATGACAGTTTTCAATTTTAGACTGTTCTCGAATCAACACTTCATATGAAAATGCCATGAATATGCACAAAAATGATCAAACAAAACAAGATGAAAAAAAGAAAATAAGTTAGTAACAAAGATAATGAATACTGAATAAAAAATAATTAAATAACAACGCACAAACCTAGCAACGTGCATTCTAGCTTGCTACGGTTATCTGCATGGCTCTAAAGGGGTGGGCTTCTTAAATTCTCACACATGTGGGTTCGGTTCTAAGAAAGGGTACCCGAACCTATCTTATCACCTACTAAGGTAACAAGAACCCCAATTCTGGCCCATTACAAGCTTGCAAATTGGTTTCAGTTCGAGGGAAAGCACGACCTAGTGACGTGGAGGGCTGCTCACGTGTCAAAGGTGTGGATTCCGGAAGTGAATTACCGACCCGTGGAGGGATACGTGGGTATAGGCGTTTCACTCCCACTTAAGGGACGAAGCTCGGGTATAGAGCTTAATGATCATGATGCAACACATGTCGGTGATTCCTTAGAAATTAAATGAAAAATTAATTCGAAAGCTACCAATTATCAAAGCTCATATAATTTAAGTCCCATTTTCAAAGAAGAACCGCCTCGTTAAAGTCAAATTAAACTTCAAAAATTTCCATCATTAAAAGCATCAATTATTTTTTGGCTTAACTCTCTTTTTGTTTTATAAAACATAATTTGTCCCCAACAGAGTCGCCATGCTATAACGACATTTTTTTGAAGAAATGTCCGACATTTTTTTAGGAAAATCGACTAAAAAGGGGGAAAATCCGTGTTTCAAAAAAACGATAGAAAATTTGGAGTCGCCACCGGCCACTAAGGTAGGCCGGACACCATCAAAACCAAAACCAGATATTCATTTGAAAGGGTTCGAGAGTTGGTTACGTGTGGGGAAGGGTTAGCACCGCCATCACGCCCGGAAATCGGTACCAAAATAATTGTTGCTTTTAATTGATGGAAATTATTTAAAATTTAAAATGAATTTAATTAGGTGTTCTTAATTGAAAATTAACCTTAATTGTACGAGCATTATCAAATCAGTGGTTTCAAATTAATTAAACATTTAATTAAAAAGGATGACGGTACAACGGACCAAAGACTAAACCGACATCATATAAGTTTGACTGCCGTGTTAGTTTAGGGTTCGGATCCCGTACGTCACCTTTATGTATGATGCAAGCAGATAAAGTATGATGTCATGGTCTTGTTCGTTTTAATTACTTACAAATTTTTCCTTTAGACGATGCAAATTAATCTGAATATTCGAGGAATATCCAATAAGCTAGGATATTTCGACCCGAATACGCGAATTAATAAGTATCTATTTTTATGATTAGAATTAATAAACATGCAAATTAGAACATTAAAAGCCGCGTGAATGACAATTAAAGGTGCATGTCACGAACAAATATTCGAACAATCATAAAAAAATCTAAGCTATGCGCACATTACAAGCCGTGCATGTAACATATATAATAAAACCAAATTATATGTATAAAACTATATATTATAAAACATATTACATAATTATGTATTCATAAAATACTATATGATATAAAGACTTATAGTATGTAAAAAAACAACCAACATAATAAAATCAAGGCAAACATGTACTAACACATACATAACAACCATAAATCATACATACACATTAAACATATCTATCAACATGGCAAAATCATAAAAAGGACTAAAATGTAAGAAATGTAAAACAAGGAAGAAATTAAAATATGCATAATGACAGGGACCCAATTAAAAGGACGCGGAAACTTAAAGGGACCAAAAGGGGAATTATACCACTGGAAGACATGCTAAAATCAAATTTGGGGACGAAATTAAAAACTCTCGAAAAAAAGGAGGGGCTGCGGAGGGAGTTTAAAAACACGAAATGGCTTGTGGGTGTAAATAGCAAGACGCGGAAGGATTTAAAAACTAATTAAATCTATTTTAAAACGTAAAGACATTATAAAACCACACTTAAACATTTTAGCACCCTTTTTTACAAAACCTAATCCTAAACTCAGACTCTCCTTCTCTCCTTGCTCTCTGCCGAAATACCGCTGCGCCGGTCGTCGCTACTCGACAGCCGGCAGCTCGAAAACCCTAAAAGCTTTTTTTTGACCTTTCAAAACCCAAAATTAAAACCCCCTTTTCATTGTAAAAAACGAACCAAAAAATCCCCTTTTCTTTTTTTGAAAACCTAAAATGAAAACCCTCTTTTTAAAAACCCTAAACTCTTTTCAGTCACCACTCTGCCGTTTCACCATGAGAGGCTTGTCAACGGCGGGCGGACACGAACCGGCACGTAAAGAAGATCAAACACCGAAGGTAAAAAAATAGAAACCCTAACTTTTTATGATTCGAAATGCGAAATGAGGAAATATACCTATGAATGCTCTGTTTTTTTGTATTGCTCTCTGGAAAATCTCCCCGTTTCTAACTTGGGATTACAAAGTTTAGTTTCGGCTTTTATAGCCCGAAATTACAAATTTTGGGAATTACATGAAATTCTTTCAAAAATATGCTATTGGTTCTGCCTAATTTGTTTGCATTCACCTCTAACTTTTTGTTTGTTTTGCCACTGATTTCTGTTATTCTTGCGCGTTTTTGCCTTCTGACATTTCAGTTTTCTTCGTTTGCATGTGATGCGAGAGAGGAGGGGACCAGAAGACGACGTGGTTGCGGATCTGGACAACCGACCGGCGCGCGTGTGGGCAAAACCAGGAGATGAACCGACGTACGTGGCCTCAACGCGGGTAGTGGAGCATCGTGCACGCGCGCGTATGGGAGTCCGAGAGTCGCGCGTGGGCGCGTAGGAGTTCTAGAGCCTTCTCTGCCTCGATTTTGGTTGTTGATGACGATCTCGATCTAACGGCTCAGAGGGATGTGGCGCTAGGGCAAAGGGGGAAAGCTAGGGCTTCTTGCATCAAAGGCCATCTGGACCATCAGATCTAGATTAGATCTGACGGTGGAGGATCAGCTGCGCAAAAACAAAGATAGGCAGTTAGGGTTTTGATGTAATTAGGCTTAAGGTTTAATATCTGGGCCAAACGGGCCTTATGTTATGTATAATATCATTTTTTGGGTTTTTAATATATGTAAATGGACTTTATTAAATCAACTTGGGCTTTTAATTGGGCTTTATTTATTCAATTGGGCATGTATATATATGTATTAGTTTTTTTTGTATTTTCAGATTTATTTCTTTTTTTTTGAAACAATTTTCAGATTTATTTCAAAACAACAACAACAATAATAAGAGTAATAACAATAATAATAATGGTAATAAGAGGAGACGATAATAAATAATAATAATAAGATAGTAATATGATAGTAATAATAATATTAATAAGTAGATAGTAATATTAACATAAGGGATACATTATAAAATATTAATAGTATTTAGTTTTTTTCTTTTTCAAATGGGTAATAATAATAATAATAATAATAATAATAATAATAATAATAATAATAATAATAATAATAATAACAATAGCGTCATATATATATATATATATATATATATATATATTACTAATAATATTCTTTGTTTGTTTTTTAGTTTATAATCATACGACATAATTACGATAAATAAGCAAAACCCATTATTACGAAAAAATAAAAACGATTTAACACCCTGGACAAAATTAGTGATTACATACAGTTCGGTAAAGTGATTGATTTGCAAGAAACTCGGATTTCGTGATAATTGCTTTGTTGACTCTGATAAAGAAAGGGTTATTGCATTTGTGACCGGTAATTACTGGAAAAGTTTGCATGGAATATATGTTCTTAATCTCTGTTAGAGTGATATTGTTAGTTTAGTAGGTCTTTTTACTAGCTCTTTGCAATGCTCTTGATTTCTAAATTAGGTTTAGTTGATTTTTTTTCTCAGCAAAAGTAATTTTTATTAAAAATAACCTTACTCGTAAGCTTCCTTAAAAACTTCCCTACACCTATGATGGAGGAAAAGAGTGCCTACCACTACACCAAGTTTGGTATATAGCGGCGTTTCTCGCGGCGTTTTTGAATTAAACGCCGCTAAATTTAAACATATAGCGGCGTTTAGGAAAAAAACGCCACAAAATTACACATTCGCGGCGTTTTAGTAAAAATGCCACAATAGCTCATACTTTAGTGGCGTTTTTTTTATAAAAACGCCGCAATAGGCGTCTTATTTAGTGTAAATGGTATAATGGGTTTCGTTTTTAGTGGCGTTTTTCTAAAAACGCCGCAATAAATGTTGTATTGGTGGCGTTTATTTTAAAAATGCCGCAAAAAATGTTGTATTGGTGACGTTTATTTTTAAAACGCCGCAAAAGATGTTGTATCTGTGGCGTTTGGTTTTAAAAACGCTGCAAAAAATGTTGTAATAGTGACGTTTAATTTTACAAACGTCGGTATAGGTGAAACGGTGAGTTTTGAATTGAGCATTATAACTCGTACTGACTGAGAATCTGTGGAAAGAGAATGAACCACAACCCGCAATCCAGCGATGGGAAGCACGAAGACGACTCTGCCTCTCCGATTTCCTTGCCTCTCTCAAGGATTACACTCCCACCGTACCCTTTCTTCTTCAAAATCCAACTTCCTTTTAACTAGCAATTTCTTCTCTTTTCTTAGGTTTCTAACGATTTCCCAACCTTCGTTGTGGCAGATACCTGACGAATTGGTGGAGCATTACTTATCCAAGAGTGATTTTCAATCTCCCGATGTTCGATTGTAAGTACTTCTCCCCTTTTTGATCTTTGAATGCCTAAACAGAGATTTGTGGGAAATTGTTCCTTTCTTGGTTCTAGGGTTCCGAGAAATATTTCAAGACTTTTATCTTACTTTACCCGACTAGCTCTGCCTTGGGTTAGTTGTCTTTCGTTTAGTTGGTTCTAGGGTTCCAAAAAATTCAATCTTTAATATTGGTTATTGTTTCCCCTGGGTTAGCGTTGAAAAATTTTAAGTAATTTGAGCCTTCTTTTACAGTACACAAGATGCTTTGAGGTTCACATTGTCGATGTTTTAAATTATATCCCTTTTTGTTCTTTAAACTACGAATAACAGAAACTTTGAAATTTTTTGATGTTATATCAATTGGAAGTTATAAGAAGCTTTTGTTGTTACTCTGTACAATGTTTTTCTAATTCCTTCAGATGTCATTAGTCTCTGAATTTTCTTCCTAAAGCTACTACAATGTTTCGATTCCATCTTTTCCCCTAGCTTTCAACTCAATTCAAGTTATTTATGCTATCCAACCAGGTACGGCTCATGGGGTGTTTGCTTCACCTATGGTACATGGTTTGGGGTGAAAGGATTGGTGGCTGCTGGAAAGAGCTTCAATAACTCGTCTAGCATCAAGAAGGCCTGCGATTTTTTGCTGTCTAAACAGCTTCCCTCAGGTGACTGGGGAGAAAGTTATCTTTCATGTCAAAACAAGGTCAGGTTCATTAACTTGCCATGTGACAATTCATAATTTCTACTCAAGCATATACTAAACATCTGGATTTTGTAATCTCAGTTCCAATTTGGAGTGGACTTTGTATAATATTCATATAATATACCTAACTCGGGTATATTGTATAATCTCAGTTCTAAGTTGTGTATGTTGTTTACATAAAATTAAATGCTCCCATATACAGGTTTACTCGAATATTGAGGGCAACAAACCACATATGGTAAACACTGGCTGGGCTATGCTGGCTCTAATCGATGATGGCTCTAAACAGCAGCGAATGGCTCCCAACTCTAATCTTAAAACTCAAACTTTACACACCCAACACCAATAGATCACCAGCCCCCATCCAAAACCAAAATTAATTACAAAAGAGCAGCTCGATTCTAACAACAAAGCAAAAAAAGCACACCAGTTATAGGCCTTCGAGAAAGATAGGAACAAACACCAAAAAGAAACTGCAGAAAATCTCCACACTAATATGGCTAGACCAAGGAACCTGTCACTAGATGTAGACAAACCCAACAACAAGAAACCAATAGGAACAGAATTATCATTTTCAGGAACTCATAGAATCCAAACAAAGCTTCTCTTCAGGTTTAGTTGATTTTTGTCAATACTTAGAATGCTTTGATATGAATTTAACTCAAACATTGTTAGTTTAGTTGGTCTGTTACAAGCGCTTTGAAGCATTCTTGATCTGTTAATTTAGTTCAGTTCTAAGTTCAGTTGATTTTTTTTAATACCTAGCATTATTAGCTCTTCTAAAAGTGTTAGTAATGTCATAATGCACAGCTCCTCTCCTTTAAGGCTTAAACTGAAAAGAATTTGTAATTGGGGTTTGTACATCTTATTTGAAGATAGTGTTGGTCTCTCTTTTCTCACACTACCAGTTTCTATGATAAACTATGGGTTGTCTTTAAAAATTGATTTGGTTGGCTCTTGTGTGAATCTGCAAACACAGATGGAAAGGAAAATGTCATGAAATCTCTGCATCATAAGAAACTGAAACTTATGAAACCATAATTCTGACGCGTTATAGAGATTTTGTCACATTTGCCTTTCCTTCCGGTTGACATGAAGCATGTGTGAATATCAACCCAGATTAATGTTGTGTGGATATATCTTCTTTGTATTGATTTTGCAACTCTGGTTTTCAGGTTGTCCCTACTTGGCTGATGGTGGTAATGTCAAGTTCATGATTGGCACTATATCTACTTATAAGGTTGTCATGAAAGTTCTTAATTTCTGGTTTTCAGTACAAGAGATGATCAAAACTCATTCGACTAAAATATGATTTTCTTAATTTCCGAGTTATTCAAGTCAGTTCCAAAATAGTAGGTCAGTTTTCGAGTTCGAGTTAAGTTTAGATTTTATCAATTCGAAAACTTTTTGGTTCAGATTTTATCAATTCGAAAACTGAAAAATTGAATTTCCTTAATTTCAAGGTAGAATATTGTCATGGATGGCCCATTTGTTTCTGCGCCAAGGAATGTTACAGCAGTTGACAGCTATGCAACGACTAGCCCAGGAAATGAGGAGCCACGTAGAAGCAGCAGGGAGAAAATGGCACCCAAGAATTTAACCGGCTTTGTCCATTTTTAAATGAGAGTTATAAATAATGTTGTGAGTTGTATGAGAAAGGCATGAAAATTCTCTGGAAAACTTTCCAAACTTCTAATCTAAATATTCTTTTCTTCCTCACCCAGTCTAAACTTCTAATTTCCCAAACAAGAACATAACATTTGGTGCTTTCATTGCTCTTACCACCATGGTAAATCATTCGGACTCCATTAAAGCTCTCCATGATACTTCCAACCGCCATGACCAGACGTTGACTTCTCTTCAGGCTTTTGCAGACGACCAGAAGCTTTGGAACGTAACCACTCAAACTACGTTGAACGAGATGGCCCGAAACTTGCAAACCATCTCCGAGCACTTGGGAATTTCTACCGCATTGCCTGGGGGTTGTGATGTGACCAACGATAGTGCAGTCGTCCGGGGTAAAGCGAAGGTTCGAGCTGATTCTGATGACGCATTTTCTTTCGCTCCGAAGCCTGTCCAAGTCGAGTTACCCTTGTTTACGGGTAAAGATCCGGAAGAATGGCTTGCTTCGGCGCAATATTTTTTTAATTTCTACGGTACGGTTGATCACCATCGTATCACCATGGCTTCATTCCGTATGGATGGCATGGCACGCAAATGGTTTCGCTGGATGCAACGCCAACGACAACTGATTGGTTGGAATCATTTGGTGGATGCAATCCACAAGCGTTTCGTGGTGATGGAGATTGAATCGCCGAAAGGTCAACTTTCCAAGCTTGTACAGACATCGTTGGTTGCTGATTACCAGTTCCGATTCGAGGATTTGGCTCTGCGCACCTCCAACTTGTCCGGCGAGTTTTTAACTCAGTGTTTTGTCTCGGGTCTTCGGGCCGATATAAAAAATGAGGTTTTGAGCCACTGTTCCTCGTCCATGATTGAGGTTTATGTGTTGGCGCGCTTCCATGAAGCTAAGATTGCTGAGAAATGATAGTTTAGTCGCAGTTCGGGGTCTCGTTTGCCAACACTATTGCC
Source organism: Hibiscus trionum (assembly GCA_030270665.1). Taxonomy (NCBI): domain Eukaryota; kingdom Viridiplantae; phylum Streptophyta; class Magnoliopsida; order Malvales; family Malvaceae; genus Hibiscus; species Hibiscus trionum. Next base: position 11,302,014 of record BSYR01000013.1, on the reverse strand, counting down.
TACTCCCACCGCAACCCCCTAGGTCCTCAAATTCAACATGGCCGTCCCCCCACTGGATCTTCCTTCCAGGTCTGCTTCTGCTCTTCAACCTCATCGGATATCCTCCGTGGAAGCGCAAGCACGATGCGAACGAGAGCTTTGCTACTATTGTGATGAGAAATACCTTCCCGATCACAAGTGTAAACAACCACAATTGCTTCTGCTCGACGATGATGCTCCTGATGACAGTCCATCTCTGGTGCTTCCTTCGCCTCCATCTGATACACATCATGTTTTGGACAACGACCAGGAATAGGAACAATCCTTAGTTTCCTTTAATGCACTGGCCGGTTATTCCCACCATAATACCATTCGCGTTATAGCCTTATAGGCAAGGTTCATGGGCAGTTGGTTTGGATTTTGATCGACAGAGGCAGCACACACAATTTCGTCCAATCTCGGGTGGCTAAGCACCTTGGTTTACACGTCACGGCTGCTCCTAACTTTCGTGTGATGGTAGGAAAAGGGGACAAGCTTCCGAACGAGGGTTGTATGCGCAACTTGCTGGTTCATGTTCAAGGTTTCAACGTACGTACTGATTTTTATGCGCTGCCTTTGGTGGGGACTGAGATGGTCTTGGGTGTCGCTTGGTTGGCAATACTCGGTCCAATAACGATGGATTTTTCTTAGCTGCAATTTTAGTTTTCTTAGGACAATCGCATCCATCGTTGACAGGGAATTTCTGATTCAAATCCTCAGTCGGTTCAGTTTCAGTCTCTCTGCCGTCTTGCTACTACTCATGCCGTGGCTGAGTGTTACTTCTTGCAATGTCAATCGCAGGTGGACACATGCTCATTGGTTGTTTCACCCTATTTGGAGGCAATTCTCACAGAATTCTCAAGAGTTTTCGAGCCTCTCTAAGGCCTACCACCTGTTCGGGACAATGACCATGCAATTCCTTTACAGTCTCATGCCTCTCCTGTCAACGTCCGCCCTTACCATTACTCATATTTTCAGAAATCCGAGGCTGAACGACAGGTTCAATATATGTTGGATCACAACTTAATTCGCCGAAGCACAAGCTCGTTCTCTTCCCCGGTCTTGCTTGTTAAAAAAAGATGGCACGTGGTGTTTTTGTGTGGATTATCGTGCCTTGAATGCCATTACCGTGTGGGACAAGTTTCCTATTCCCACGACCGATGAGTTGTTTGATGAATTAGGCACGTCCACATTCTTTTCTAAGCTCGATCTTCTTGCTGGGTATCATCAAATTCGAGTGAAGGAGAGTGATGTTCACAAGATGGCATTTCGAACACATGATGATCATTATGAGTTTCTAGTCATGCCCTTCGGTTTGACTAACGCTCCCTCTACTTTTCAAGCTACCATGAATGAGATTTTTCGGCCATTTTTGCGTAAATTCATGTTGATTTTTTGGATGACATTCTTGTGTGTAGTGTATCTTGGCAGGACCATTTGGACCACGTACGTCAAGTATTGTATTTTTTAAAACAACACGGCTTTGTGGTGAAACGAAGCAAATGTTCCTTTGAGCAAACGAAGATCGATTATCTGGGTTATGTCATTTTGGGGAAAGGTTTGCCGTGGATCCCTTGAAGGTCGAAGCTATTACCATTTGGCCAATTCCTACAAGGCTTAAAGAGGTTCGCGGTTTCTTGGTTATTGCAAGCTATTATCGTAAGTTTATTCACGGTTTCGCTTCGATTGCTTCCCCCATCTCGGATTTGCTCCGTAAAGGGCTCCAATTTGAATGGGCACCCGCCGCTCGGGCAGCTATGGATCAACTCAAGCTTTGCCTGTCTTCAGCCCTGGTCCTTGGACTAACAGATTTCTCTAAGGATTTTAGGTGGAAATTGATGCCTTGGGTACATGCATTGGTGCTGTGTTGACTCAATCCGGACGTTAGTTGGCTTATTTTAGCCAAAAGCTACGCCCCTGCATGCAACATGCTTCAACATACACAAGGGAGATGTATGCCATTACACAGGCCGTTGCGAAATGGCACCAATATCTTGTGGGTCTTAAATTTGTTATCCTCACGGATTAACGTTCTCTTCGCGAGCTCACGCAGCAAGTAATTCAAACTTTGGAGCAACAACAGTGGCTTTCTAAGTTTATTGGTTATGGTTTCGAGATTCATTATCGACTGGGCAAGTTGAACAATGTGGCTGATGCCCTATCTCGGGAACCTACTGCTACTCTCATCATTTTTTCTAGTCCTCTCATGGGTATTTTGGAGGCCTTTCGTGCTGCGTCGACGGCTGATCCTCAGTTTCAACAGGTTCGAGATAACATTCGGTCTGACCCTCTTGCTTATTCCCAGTATGATCCATAATGGATTGCTTTTGCTGCGCAACATGATCATGGTACCCGCGGAGACTGCGCTTCACACACTATTGCTGCAAGAATTTCATAATTCTGTTGTAGGGGGCCATGCAGGAGTGACGCGTACATTTCACCTTTTGGTAGCAAATTTTTACTGGTCTGGAATGTGCAAGGATGTTCGTCGATTTGTTGCGGGCTGCCAAGTATGTCGGTGCATGAAGAGCGATAGTTTGACACCGGCTGGCTTGCTTCAACCCCTCCCCATTCCTACTCAAGTGTTCGAGGACATTTCTCTTGATTTTATTGTGGGCTTACCTAAATTGAATGGTAAAGAAGCTATACATGTGGTTGTTGATCGCCTAACTAAGTATGGTCATTTTTTCAGCCTTCCTCGCCATTTTGATAGCGCTGTTGTGGCTCACATTTTGGTCCAAGGGGTGATCAAGCTTCATGAGATTCCTCATAGCATTATTAGCAATCGTGATCGGTTATTTTTGAGTGAAGTATGGATGGAGCTGGCTCGATTACAGAGGACAGATTTATGTTTTAGTTCAACATATCACCCATATTCGGATGGCCAAATCGAAGCCTTGAATCGTTGTCTCGAAATGTACTTACGTTGCATGACCGATGATGATCCGAGCAAGTGGGAACAATATCTTGCGTGGATAGAATATTGGTACAACACATCCTTTCAATCCTCAGCTGGGATGACCCCCTTTCATGCATTGTATGGTCGCGACCCGCCTACTATCTTGACTTACTTGGAAGGTAGTTCTCATAACATTCAATTGGCTCAGCAGCTATTGGACAGAGATGAGTTACTTCAAGTGTTGAAGGTCAACTTGCAGCGAGCACAACAACGTATGAAGCTCTATGCTTACAAACATCGCTGGGAATTGACTTTGTCCGAGGGTAGCTGGCTTTTGTTCGTTTACAACCTTATCGACATGTCTCTTTGCGTCTACAAAGGCATTAGAAGTTGGGACCTCGATATTTCAGTCTTTATCGTGTTCTCTAACGCATAGGCCCTGTTGCTTACAAGCTCGACTTACCTGCCCCGACACGTATTCATTTGGTGTTTCATATCTCCCAACTCAAGCCTTGCCATGGCCAACCACAGCAACAGATCACACCTTTGCCTTTGCTGCATGAGGATGTTACATCGCCTTCCACTACTGTCGACCTTGAGGACAAGGTTCATCTTCCAAGAGGGGGTACTGTCATGGATGGCCCATTTGTTTTTGCGCCAAGGAATGTTATAGCAGTTGATAGCTATGCAACGACCAGCCCAGGAAATGAGGAGCCATGTAGAAGCAACAGGGAGAAAAGGGCACCTAAGAATTTAACCGACTTTATCCGTTTCTAAATGAGAGTTATAAATAATGTTGTGAGTTGTATGAGAAAGGCATGAAAATTCTCTAGAAAACTTTCCAAACTTCTAATCTAAATCTTCTTTTCTTCCTCACCCAGTCTAAACTTCTATTTTCCCAAACAAGAACATAACAAATACCAATGAAAGGTCAATTATTCTGTTGAGAATTTTTGTTGTGCGACAACAAATATGATGCTAATACCAGGCGTGACTGATCGTATAGGTATCAGGTTCCAACATAAATCTTTACCGGGCACCAACCTACTGAAATGGTAGGAAAAATGTTTGGAGCATAAATTCATATCATATTTAACCAAAACCCTTCAATGTAATAATTTATGTTCTAACCTAAAATCTTGCCCAAGAACATTATTTGTTATGAAAACACATAACATTTTAGGTTCCAACATAAATCCTTCTCGAATTCAAAACGATAAAAGAGTATTGATACGGTCCTTAGCGTACCGATATGATTTTTCAACACTAGAATTCAAAATGGTAAATGAGTATCGGTACGACCCTTAGCGTACCAGTACGAGCTTTAATATTTTTCTCTACGAATGACTTATTAGTACCGGTACGGTGAACCTTGTATCGATATGGTATGCTTAAAACTCAATGAGATTTACACTGAGTATCGGTATGGCCTCAAGCGTACAGATACCCAAAGTTCTACTAAATTTTTAGTGAGCAATTTCAGTACCGGTACGACCCTTAGAGCATCGGTACCCTAACTTCTGTACTGTTACACTGCCTCGCTTACCGGTACACTCTACAATACTAGCGTCTATTTATTTTTTTAGGTAGGTACCGATACGGACCTTCGTGTACTGATACTCACAGTTCTAGACAACATTTAATACGGGAAAAACTCTTTCCAACAGCTATATTCAATATCCCAACTACCCAAACGGTTAGAAATCAATTAAAGGTATAAAAACAAGTCTTCAAAGCTTCTTCAACAACAAGACAACTATCCAAAACATTCAAGCAAAAATCCAAATTTTTTTAGAGCTTTTATTGTAAAATCTTGTAAACACTTGTGTCAAGGCTTATTGTATCTTTCTTTTTATCAAGTGTTGGTTCTTTGCTTTATAGATTTTTGGTAGGTTCTTTTCTTTATCTTACCGCAAGTCGACCATATATTATGTTTAGTATTTTCTTGTGTGCTAGATTTCAAGCTAGTTCTAAGGAATCACATTTACATGCCATTAAGAGAATTTTTAGATACCTTAGAGATACTCCTAGTTTAGGTCTTTGGTATCCTAAAGACTCATCCTTTAGTTTGCATGTTTATTCGAATGCGGATTATTGAGGTTGTAAGATAGATAGAAAGAGTAACTCCTGTACTTGTCAATTCTTAGGAGACATGCTTATTTCACGATTCTCTAAGAAACAAAATAAGTGTTGCACTATTTGCCACCGAGGCAGAATATATTTCGACCAATAGTTGTTGTGCTCAAGTCTTATGGATGAAACAACAACTCTTAGATTACGGAATTGATGTAGGTACCATTCCTATTAAGTGTGACAATATTAGTGCTATTTGTCTCGCTAAAAATTTCATCCAACATTTTAAAACCAAACACATTGAAATAAAACATCATTTCATTAGAGATCATATCTTAAAAGAAGATGTAGTTTGAGAATTTGTAGATACCTTGCATCAAGTAGCGGGTATTTTTGCAAATCCTTTAGATAAGGAACACTTTTTGGACTCTTAGAAGAGAGCTAGGTCTTACAAATATTTCTTGAACCTTAGAGCCTTATTATGTTCTTAAAACTTGTTTAAATTTGATTGAAATCTATGCTCTTGTAATTTTCTTCTTGATGCTTTTATTCAAATAGTTAGGGGGAGTATGCTCTCTTGATTGCCTATATTTTTATGCTTATACATCATACACATGCATTTAAAGGAGTTTGATTTGAACTTTTGAGTCCTTTGCTTCCAAAACTGACCATTTGGTGCAGAGGGTACCAGTACCGAATATCCCAGACAGGTACGAGATTCTTCATGGGAATTGGTACTGGTAAGCCATGACTGGTATACGTATTCGAGGATTAGTACGCGGTGTTTTGGTACGCGAAATATCGTACCGGTACGCGTTGGTTTGAGGCTATAAATAGGGAATTTTTATTAGATTTTCTCCCCAAATCAAAACCTTGGCCGTTTTGAAACCCATAAATCTCTCAAATTTCATCAAATCCTTATCGTTTTCTCTCAATTTTTTTGGGGAATCTTCAACACAACATCAAACCCATCCTCCTAATCATCAGGTCAGTGCGATATCATTTCCACATTCATCTATTATTCAAGGTAAAACCTTATTTTCTATACTTATTTTAAATTAATACTACTTTGTGATGACTGTGTAGATAACCTATTTTGCATACTTTTTACTTAGCTTTTGCATGTGTTTAAGCTTGTTTAGTTGCATTTATGAGTAGTTTGTATGTAGTTAGGGAGTTACACTGCCTGCGCTTAATTGTTATATACTTTGGTGCTTTTAATAGGAAAGGTAGTGTTTTTGTGGTGCATGTGCAGGATCTATCCGGGCTGGAGAAACGCTGGAGCAGGAAGGATATCACACATTTCGTAGGAGCTGACGAGGAAAGATGAGTTGGAGATAAACCTATCTTTGTCTTACGTGGGCTCTCTTTAGATACGTAATTCATTAAAGATAGCGGGAAAGCAAGATCCTCTTAAAGGAGGCTTCGTGCGCTTTAGGTTCACGAAACCCTAACTTTCTCGCCTATATGAAGGAGACTTGGGTTACAAACAAAGAGAGCTCGATCACATACGACATCCCTTAGTCTTCAGCTACCAGAGAACCATTAGAGTCGAATTTCTAGACGAGTCTCCACATGACAAGCCGTCGAGAGAGTGTGAAGGAGTGCGAGACATGTAGCAACAATTAGGAAGCTTGGAGGAGATCGTCGAGGATGCTTGACCATTTTCTATCCCTTGTTTGATAAACTACTATGTTTTTAATTATTTTTATTATGGATGTTTTAGGCTCAGACATGAGTTAAATACTTTTAGTTGTGTTTATTGCTACTTGTGTAGATCAAAACAATTTGCTTCACTCTTCTTTCAACCCTTCTTGGCTTTTTGGCTTTGAATTCACAATTCTCTGAGATAAGGCCATTTCCTTTGCTTTGGAAATCACTCATAAGTTATGAACTACTCTGACTCTTCCTCATTTTCTAATCTTTTACTGACTGGTTCAATCCCATTCTTACTTTATTGGAAACATTTAATCCCTATCTATCTTTTCAATTACCATTTTCGTATTCAGGGATGCACACCCTAAGTCAAGTTTCAACCTTGTAAAGCTGCTCCCATCATCATGTAAGGAAAGTTGGCGGTTAAGAAATGATGTTTAAGCGCCCATACATTCATATGGATTTTCTTCTTTTTAAAAAGTTTCACAACAAGGCTTTACTTTTTCTTCTTTAAACATTTACCCCAAATAATAATTATGGAACACTTCATAGTCCCAGAACTTTTCAAAACATTCTTAAAGTAATGCTAAAAAATCTTTTGCATATATAAATGATTGTCAAAGCAAGATGCTAACAAAGATAGGGAAAGAAACAAGAAAGCAAGAAAAATTCATGGATCAAATTTATTAATGTTGTGGCAAACACAAGAAGGTTTATAAAAAAGGAAGGGAAACAAGTATTCAAATATCAATAGTCCAAACTTCTCATTTCAAACGCTAGAAGTAAACTTGAATGCTGCCAGTGTCGAAGAAGCCTTGAGTACACTGCATAATCTGTGAAGCCCCAGAATCTATTAAATTATTTAAGCCGCCCTTTACGGATTTTCAACTCAGACCCTCCTTTGGTTTCAAAATGCTTTTTGCGGGTTTTCATTTTGAATCCTCCTTTTCCTTTTCTTTTTCTCTTTTTTCTTTCTTTTCTTTTCTATTTTTTTCTTTCTTTTCTTTCTTCTTTTTTCTTATTTTTTTCTTCTTTTTTCTTTTCTTCTTCAGGCATAGTACTTCTTGACAGTATCAGAGTTTACCAAGTTTTGGAACTCATTTCCATCCATCTCAGCTAAGATCAATGCTCCACCAGAAAGAACTTTGGTCACAATGTATGGTCCTTCCCAATTAGGCGCCCATTTTCCTCGAGGATCACTTTGGATTGGAATTTTCTTCTTTAAGACCAAGTTGCCTTCTTGGAATTCTCTAGGGTGAACCTTCTTTTCATAAGCCCTAATCATCCTTCTTTGGTACATTTGACCATGGCACACAACTTTCAATCTCTTTTCCTCAATTAAGTTCAATTGATCATACCTTGCATGTACCCATTCTGCTTCATCTAACTTGGCCTCCATCAAGACACGCAACGATGGTATCTCCACCTCGATTGGTAGCACAGCTTCAACTCCATATACTAATGAGAACAGAGTTGCCCAGTAGATGTTCGTATCGCTGTTTGATATGCATACAAAGCGAATGGTAACTTTTCATACCAATCTTTATATGTATCAGTCATCTTTGCAACTATCTTCTTAATGTTCTTATTGGCCGCTTCCACTGCTCCATTCATCTTTGGGCGGTATACCACTGAGTTACGATGCTTTATGTTGAACTGCTCACAGACCCCAACAATCATTCGGTTGTTCAGATTAGAAGCATTTTCTGTGATTATGCTTTCTGGTAGACCGTATCGACAAATTATTTCCTTCTTTAAAAACTTGCATACAATGGATCAAGTTACATTTGCATATGAGGCCGCTTCCACCCACTTTGTGAAATAATCAATAGCTACCAAGATAAAGCGATGACTATTCGACGCTTTCGGATGAATCTACTCAATAACATATATGCCTCACATAGAGAATGGCCATGGAGACGACATGACATGAAGAGATTGAGGATGCGCATGAACCTTGTTAGCGTATACCTAGCACTTGTGACATTTACGGGAATAGTTAATGCAATCCCCTTCCATTGTCGACCAATAATATCCAAAACGCATAATTCTTCTTGCCATAGTGAAACCACTAGGATGGGTTCCACAAATTCCCTTATGGACTTCTTCCAAAATTGATTGCGCTTCTTTTGCATCCACACATCTTAGTAATACATGGTCTCGACTTTTTTTTTGTAGAGAATCTCCCCATCAAGGATGTATCCTGATGCCATTTTCTTTTCATTTTCTGAAGCTTGTGCTGGGTATTGTTGTAGCTTTAAGTACTGTAAAATGTCATGGAACCACTGTAAACCATCTTCTTCTTCTTCTACATTACAACAATATGCTGGGGACTCCATCATTTGTAACTTAATGGGTATCATCTCCAAATCCTTGCATGCTTTAAATGTGGCAGCCAAAGTAGCTAACGTTTCAGCCATCTAGTTATCTTCTCTTGGGAGATGCTTAAAAGTAATTTCCTTGAACTCTTTAGTTAACTCGAGGACCAAATTGTGATATTCTATCAGTTTTGCATCTTTTGTCTCCCATTCACCGTGTGTTTGGTAGATGATCAAAGCTGAATCTCCATAGACTCTCCTCTTTTGGATTTTTCTATCGACGACTTCCCTTAGGCCCAATATGCATGCCTCGTATTCTGCCATATTATTGGTGCAGAAGAATTTTAAACGACAAGTAAAAGGATAATGATCACCTTCTGGCGAAACCAAAACTGCCCCAATACCTCGTCCTAGAGCATTTACAACACCATCAATATGCATGACCCAGGATTCTTTTGGTGATTCTTCATCTTCCGTAATACACATTAAATCCTCGTCGGGGAAACTGAAATCTAAGGCCTCATAATCGTCTTGTGCACGACTTGCAAGAAAATTTGTTACGGCACTTCCTTTCACTGCTTTTTGGTTCACATACTAGATGTCGTATTCTGAGAGCAACATTTGCCATCGCGCTATTCTTCCTGATAAGGCTGGAGCTTCCATCATAAACTTCAAGGGGTCTAGCTGCGAGATCAACCATGTGGTGTGATACAAAAAATATTGCCTAAGCCTTTTAGTGGCCCATACCAAAGCCCAATACACTTTTTCAATTGGCGTATACCTTGTTTCACAGTCCGTAAACTTCTTGCTCACATAATATATCGCCCTTTCCTTCCAGTTTCATCGTGCTGCCCTAATACGCAGCCCATCGAGTTTTCGAACACCGTCAAATAGAGTATTAACGGTTTCCCCGAAATGGGTGGCATCAACACTGGAGGATTAGTTAGCTGCTCCTTGATCTTTTCTAATGCTGATTGGCATTCTTCATTCCAGGTCCCTGGGTTGTTCTTTCTAAGTAATCTGAATATTGGGTCGCACTTATTTGTAAGTTGGAAGATGAAGCGGGCTATGTAATTCAACCTTCCCAAGAATCCTCTAACTTGCTTCTACGTTTGAGGAGGTGGAAGCTCTTGTATGGCCTTTATCTTGTCTGGGTCAATTTTGATTCCTCTTCTGCTCACTACAAAGCCTATCAGCTTCCCAGAAGTAACCCCAAATGTGCACCTGACATGATTAAGCTTTAACTAAAACTTTCTCAATCTTCGAAAAAGCTTACTCAAGTTTGCTAGATGCTCTTCTTCAGTTCTGGACTTGGTGATCATATCATCCACATAAACCTCTATTTCCTTGTGTATCATGTCGTGGAAAAGAGTGACCATAGCTCTCTTATACGTTGCCCCTACGTTCTTCAATCCAAAAGGCATTATCTCGTAGCAGAAGGTTCTCCAAAGCGTTACAAAAGTAGTCTTTTCCATGTCCTCTGGGCACATCTTGATTTGATTGTAACTGGAAAATCCATCCATAAATGAGAAAAGGGAATGGCCAGCTGTAATGTCGACAAAGATGTCGATATGTGGAAGTGGAAAATTGTATTTAGGGCTTGCTTTGTTAAGACCCCTGTAGTCGACACACATTCTTACTTTTTCATCCTTTTGGGCACTAGGACGATGTTTGCCACCCATTATGGATAGTTAGCTACTTCGGGGAATCCTGCATTTTACTGCTTCTTGACCTCGTCTCTGATTTTCAAAAGTGTATCAGCCTTCATTCTTCTAAGCTTTTGTTTCACGGGCTCCCATCCTTCTCTTATAGGAAGCCTGTGCATGTCAATATCCGTGTCGAGACCAGGCATATCTTGGTATGACCAGGCGAAGATGTCCTTGTATTCTTGCAGAAGCTCAATCAAATGTTGTCGTGTCTCAACTAAGATGGTGGTACCAATCTTCACTTCATGCTTTTATTCTTCAGTCCCAAGATTCAAGACCTCTAACTCTTCCTTGTGGGGCAGAATTTGCTTTTCCTCCCCTTCTACCATTCTAAGAAAATCATCTGACAAGTCATACTCTTCTTCATCACTAGTACTCTCAACTTCTTCTAAACATATCGGTAACTCAAAATTAACCTCAGAATCTGATTCAGAGTCATTTGGACCATTGATATCTAAAAACTTGCAAATAGAAGGAGACAATATATATATATATATATACCAAGAAAGAAAGAATAAATGAAATGATATGATTTGTTATGTTTTATAGGTTTGCTTTTGCTTTTAAGTTTTCATGATCTTTTGGTTTTATTGGTTCTGTGAAAGAAAGTTTGCCACAAGATATAATTGGGGAAAATACATCTTTTATTGAAACTGAATCAAGGTTTTGACAATAGACCCTTTTACATAAGATCTCTAACTACCCCAGGGTCTAAAGGTAAAAGAGTTGGTTTTGAGAATTACTCTGAGGCAGTCTTAAAAACTTCATGAACCATTTCTGCGGTCCAGTTCTTCAGTTCAGCGCAGGGGCGAATCTTGGACAGAAATTTGTTTTCTTCTTCCTCTTTGTCAATGATGGCGTTAATGCTCAAATTCTCAAAAACCTCGCATAGGTCATTCTTTCCTTTCTCCTCTTCGTCAAAGCGGGCATTAGGGTTTAAAAGCCCTCTAGTCTTGAAAATTGCGCTTGGGGGTGGGTATGTCATTGGCTCCCACTCAACTTCTTCACCACTCAACCTCGACTTGCTTATCTCTTATTACTTTTTGAATTCTTCTTTTCTTTGCCATCTGGTGGGCTTGAAACCCGGACCGAATCGATCTTTCTTTATTTTGATTTCTACTGGGTAAAGCCTTCCTTGATGGTTTCTTCCAAATCCTAATCCAACCTTGGCTCCTTTTCCAAGTGTTTGCTTTACTTGCATCTTCGTGCAACTTGACAGCTCAGGTTCTGGCACTTTACTTCCTTCGGTGACAAAGGTTGCATTGACTAACTCCAACATTCTGAAATGACACTCAAGTGCCCCCTCATCTACTTGAATGTATGGTGTATCGATGATCACCGACGCAATGATTTCTTCTTTCGCACACACTGTGATTAATTGTCCATCAATGATACTTTAATTTCTGATGAAGAGTAGAGGGCACTGCACCTGCAGTGTGAATCCATAGGCGCCCAAGTAAGCAACTGTAACTAGGGTTTATGTCTATAACTATGAAATCTACCTCAAATGTCAATGGCCCAATCTGTATGGGAACTTCAATCTTTCCTAACACATCCCTTTGGGTCCTGTCAAAGGCACGTACTATAGTTTGATAAGCTCTCATGCGGGAGATATCAATAGGCAACTTTTTCAACGTTTCCAAAAGGAGAACATTCAGAGTTGATTCGTTGTCGATGAGAACTCCTGGTAACATGTATCCTTTGCATCTTGTAGAAATGTGAAGAGGTTTGCATGATCCTCTTCCCTCCGCGGGTATTTCTTCGTCACTAAATGATATGAAGTTTTTAACCACAATGTTATTGACCAACATGTCCATCTTGTCAGTCGTGATCTCCTTCGACACAAATTTCTTATTTAACACTTTCAACAATGCATCTCGATGACCCTCGGAGCTCAATAGTAATGACAACATAGAAATTCGGGCTGGAAGTTTGTGTAGTTGCTCCACCATATTGTATTCATTGTGCTTGAGTATTTTCAGGAACTTTTGAGCCTCCGATTCTTTCACTGGTTCATGAATCACTGGTGTTTTCTCTTGGAAGAAGTTTTTCCCCCTCCTTACCCTGCTGACTAGCGGCTTTTCTCTATGCTGCATCTCTCTCTTCAATTTATGGAGCTGAATAAAGTCTTCCACTTCTTGTTTACTGTCCTTATAGGGAAATGGGGTTGGTGCTTTCACAATCAATCGTGGAGCTACACTCCTAGCTGGATCACTGATCCCTACCTTGGTCTTAATCACCAATGGCATCATTCATGTGTAGATCTTTTTAGAGGATGATTCCTCTGATGCGCAGACTTCCGCCCCTTGTTGTTTTTGTACATAAAATTCTAACTCTCTGCATTCAATCTTTGCATGTACTAATTGCTTAAATTCCAAGAAATTTTCAATTTCATGCCCTTTTGTTGGTGGTATTCACAATACAGTCCTTCAATTGTTACTTCTTCAAATCTCCCCTCTATCACTCCATCTTTGACTATCTGGGTCCATACCCATTTCATGGATGCCTTGACCTCGAAAAGGTGTTTCTTGTTGGTGTGAGCATCTTCCTCTATGATGGCATTCACTCTATTCTTCTGATAGTTTGGCAACAAATTTCCTTTTTCTTCTGAAGTTTCAAACGACAACATGCCTGATTTTCTTAGATCATCTACCACCCTCTTGAATGCGGTGCAATTTTTGATGGTATGCCCCCTTACTCTTGCATGATATTCGCATTGGGCCTTCTCGTCATACCATGGTGGATAGGGAGGTGAGAATGGAGGAACATGTCTGGGTAACACCATTTACGATTTGACCAGCTTAGCAAACAACTCTGCATAAGTCATTGGGATAGGAGGAAAGTAAGGGCTCGAATTTCCATGGTATCTTCGCTCTCCTTTTGGGGCATTTGCGACCGTCAGAGCTGAGGTGTTGGGCTTGTTGAAATTATTAGGCTTGTTGAATACCACGCCTGTTGAGTAGTTGGGATTGTAGACATTCGTTGCATTGACTTCATTGTTATCCTTCTTCCTATATGTCTTCTTCGTTTCCCCACTGTCCAATCTTCCGCTCTTCATGGCTGCAAGGATCAATTCGACATTCATTAACATATCTGCAAAGTTCTTCGTGGTGTGGTTGAGCATGCGATCATAAAAGGGACCCTTTAGTGTTTCTACAAACATCGGGGTGATCTCGTTTTCTAGCAACGGTGGCTGCACTTGTGCTGCTACATCCCTCAGCCTTTGAGCGTATTGGCGGAAGCTCTTATGGTGCTTTTGCTCCATCCCTTACAAGACCAGACGGGTTGGAACCATGTCTGATACGTGTTTGTATTGCTCATTGAATGCTCTGGACAGGTCCCTCCATGACTTGATGTTTACTCGACTTAACTGCGAGTACCAACGTGCAGCGGACCCTACTAGGCTGTCTTGAAAGCAGTGAATGAGCAACTTCTCATTATCAAGGTACATGGACATCTTTCTGCAATATATGGTAAGATGTGCTGACGGGCATGTGGTCCCATTATATTTCTTGAAGTCTGGGATCTTAAATTTTGGTGGCGCAACTAAATCGGTTACCAAGCTCAGATCCTTAGCATCCATTCCACCATAAGTAGTTCCATCTTGGAAGGACTTAAACATTCCTTCTAACTTCTCGTACTTCTCTTCCAACTTCTTCTCAGTTCGAGCTTTATCAGCGACTTCATTGAGGTCAGGCACCTCGTAATTGTTGGCTTCCACATGAGTGGAAGATTCAGCTACATGAATGGGTGTCTTGGCCTTGGCAGCAGCCTCCTTCCTAAAGGTCATCCATGGGAATCGAGGAATGGCAGAACTATTTCCCCCTTCTTCAACCGCCTTTGGGTCCTTGAATCCAAGCAATTCAGCTATCAAACTTACCATCTTTTGGTGAACTGCCTCAACTTGTTGTTTCATGTCAACCTCCATTTTCTCTAGCTTATCCTGAATGTTCTTTTAGTTCGCCTCTAAAGTTTCCAATCTTTCCTTAGAGTTCATGGCTCGAATTTGGGCTCCTGTACCGTATTTATGGGTTGTCTTAGCAATTTTGGATATTCTGTCGTTTTATTATTAAGTTAGTTTATGAATGAATGAATGTATGCACAAGTGAATTCACAAAAAAGAGAAACAACAAAGCAAAAAAGATAATGCAAATGCATGAATGCAGTCGAAGGGCCATCAATTCCTTTGAAAATCTGTTCATGAAAGGAAACTCTTTATTAAATACGAAAGTTTTATTACAACTTTTGGAATTACAAATATTTTTCTGCTCGAACGCCTAACTCCTGAATTTCTAGCCACAGGAGTCTTGGTCCCACTTCTCCAACAGGCTTGACGTATTGCCGAAGGGCTGCGGCCTCGGTCGCTATTGTTGTCACGTGCTTGGTCCTCCTCAATCTTTTAAGAGCTTTCCATTCATAATTGAACAATTTTCCAGAATCAACCCCTTCTAATATGAAATGATGCACATGAAAAATAAACAAGGTAATAAAAAGAGATTAACAATCAAGGAAAAACAAGCAGATAAAACAATAAAAAACAATGCTCGATATTCCTATGACTCAACACCCTAGGCTTTCCGCATGGCTCTATTAGGGGTAGGCTCTAAATTCTCAAACTTGGTTTGGTTTTAAAAAGGTACCCAAGATGTCCTTGCTGTCCTCTACTAAGAGTAGCAAGGCCCTCGATTCTCACCCATTATAGGCTACAAACGAATCGAGTTCAACTCAGGAGGACTCATCACCGAAGCCTTCTCGATGAATCAGTATCCTTACGAAGGCAAAGGGATTGAGTCCCGAAGGTACTTTGCGATGGTCATACGAAGAATCAATATTCTTACATGAGCATTTAGAGCTTGGAATTAAGTCTTAAATGCGTAAAATAGAGCCATATCCATTTAAACGGACAAAAAAATAGAACCTATGGTGAACTTGCAAATTGTATATATTTAAAAAAAAAAATTTTGAAAACCAATTTGTGGCCTGAACCTCTTTGTTTTTATTTTTTAAAACAAAAACATATCCCTAGCGGAGTCGTCAAGCTGTCGCAACCGCCTTTTTTAAAGGGAATGAGGCTTCGAATTTTTGGAAAACTTTAAAAAAAATCAACGGAGTCGCCGCCAATCTTTTTTGAAAAAAGTGTGATTGGATCACTTTTAAAAAATAGGGTTATTTTAATAAAACGTTTTTTAGTGTTAATAAAACAACAGTTTTGGTCCGCGAAAATTAGAAAACAGGTTCAGGGGTCGGTTACGCGTGGAGAAGGGTTAGCACCCCCACGACGCCCAAAATCGGCACCTAATTGGTTTTAAAATCGTTTTCAAAACTGGAATTTGCAAGTTCAAAAAGGTTTGACTTTACTTATCCGTTTAATGAATATTAGTCTATTTTAACGGCCTTATCACCCGGGAAATGAACTTTAATCATAGCCAACATTTTTTACGCTAACCCGTCATTCTCGTTTGGTAAGACACCACATTGATTAAGTTTCACTTTTTCAAACAACAAAGAGATTTAGGTGTGTCGAACATTTTATTTAATTCTAAGTTCGATTTAAAAAAACCTAAAAACGTCTAAGTCTTTTATTCGTAATTAAGAGTTCAAGTATGCTTAAGTGTATTTTATTTTTATGAAGAATATTTTCAACAAACAAGTCTCTATCTAAGCTTTAGTCCCTAATCCTAAGTTTCACCTATTTCTAAAACAAGCAAATAAACTTTTTATTCTTCTGAATTTTACCCCTTTTTATAATTCCTTTTAAAAGTCTTTATTTCTTTTTTACTATTTATTCTCTAAGCTAAGACTTTTTACATTTTTGTGTTTTTTACCTTTTCTAATTTTTATGCTTTCTCATTTTCAAAAATTTATTTAAATCCTAGACCCTAAACTTTCATTTGAAACTTTTTATTAAAAAAATCTTTTTATTTTCTTTTCCTTGAAAAAAACTTATTTATTTTTTCTTTTTTTCCTAAAAAACGTCTTTATCATTATATTTTCAAAATCATTTTTCCCAACAATTATTATAACAAATCATAAAAATCTATTTTTTTAATTTTTTAAAATATAGCCCTTTATTATCTAACACCTCGTATTATTATTCTTCCTAATTAAATCCCTAATTTTATATTCTTCAATTTAACCACATTTATTTAATTTATTCATGCATTTAAAATCTAAACATATTTTTATATTATTTTCTACATTCCTAAAGATCAAAATAATCCTAACAACATTTTTAAAGCATGCAAAATTTTTTAAAATCAAACTAAAATTTAAGCGAAATTTTAAAAACAAAAAGTTACTGGAATCGTGAATGATTTTCCGACTTCGAAAAAGCAACATAAAAATCCGCAAACAACACAAACAAAAACACCAAAAATTCAACCAAGAACAAACATAAAATCAACATAAAAATAAACAAAGAAAAGAAAGAAATTTTACCGAGAAATCGACGAACAATGAACTCCAATACAAGCTTCTCGGAATGCTCCAAACCAACTCCGGAAAATTGCTCCAAACTCGAACTTCCACTCCCAAAAATTTCCAGGCAACTCAAAAAAATTCAGAGAATTTTTTCAGATTTTTCTTGAACCTTTTCTATTGATTTTTCTCTCCAATTGTGTGTGATAAACAAATGGGTGAATGGGGGTTTTATACTAAACTTTAAGCTTCAAAATCAAACAAATATTCGAATTCAATCCCCAAATTGGAGCCTAAATTAGACAAACAACTTGATACCCGGTAAAACCCCCAAGAAATCATCCATTTTGATCCAAATTCGGGATATAATTTCCTCTTTAATTCGAATCTATGGTTTATTATTTAGTTTCGGTTTTTTGTAGATTCCGGCGGTTATAGGCAACAGCGGCAAGCGACATCGGCGGTAAAGGGACGTCGGCAACAAGACGGTCCAATCGACACCAACCACGCCGGCTGCCGCGACCGGTGGATGGAGAACGGTGGCCATCCGTGTGCGCGATGAGGGTTTGGAGAGCCCAGCCTTGCGCGCGTGGATTGCACGCGCCGGCGCGTGACCCGCGGGCTGGCTCTCCTTTCTCTTTTTTTATTTTTATTGTTTTTGACTTTTTTACCCCTTTTTGCTATTTTTTTCTTTTTATCACATTTTTATAATTATTACATCACTTCATTTCTCTTTTTTCCATAATTATTAAATACCACAATTATATTTTTTTTCTTTAAAAGTGGGCTACAACATAACAAAATAAGCTTTATTTTCTTTATTTAAAAGTAGGCTTTTTGAAATGTGCTCTTTTTGAAAATGGGTTTGTATTTTAAAAGGTGGGCTTTAAACGGATTTTTATTATATATATGACTTCTTTCATTTTCTGTTTTTTTAATTATTAAAAGTTGAAGTAAAAATTTAGTGACAACAATATAAACAGTGAAAACGAAGGACCATATCCCCGTAAAAATATTTTTTCTCATCGTAAATTAATATTAAAATTCGTGTTCGATATTCTTGCTTCTATTATAAATAGAACTCCTTTGGATAATGTCATACCCTTGTTAAACAATTCTTTCCTTTGTAGTCTTCGTCTCTAGAACATTATATGTGTGGTTTTCGTTTTCTTAATGGAGGGGATGATTACTGGGCATAGACTTCATTTTATAAATCTTGGAGGAGTGGGATTTGTTTGTAGGCTCCATAGTAGACAAACAATAGTATTTAAAAAGCTGGGTCTCCACTCATCTTCAATGGTTAGGTGCTTCTCACTTGAACCTAGACGGGATTTGATAGCAAGGACATACAAACAAAAAAAATGAGTATTTCAAAGGCTATGAATAGTTGGTGGTTATGCATGTAACCCCCTCGTCCCGGTCTAGGCGACAGACCGGTCCGAACAGGTTACACGGGGAAAACCGAAGCGAAACCCATTAAGGCTCCACTTCGATTAGCAACCCTAAAAAAACTTTCTTTAATTATCTTGTCTAAATGTATCGTTTAGTCCTATGTGTGAAAACGACATCGAAAAACGAGGACAGACGATACATACGAAACATAAGGTAGTTTAAATTTACCAAGTGACATATTATATCCAATTGCTTGCAATCGAAACCAAAACCATACATAAACGATACATATAAACTTAACAAGGAAGCATACAACCAACGGGACTAAAAACCGACATTCGAGAACCTTTGAAGATGCTAGAAAGCCCAAATACAAGCCTACGTTTCGAAACAGGCTTGCCCGTTTCGATACGCGGGCTCCAGTTTAAAAGCTAGACTAGGCCGTACCGATACGGTCCACTCTGTTCCGGTACGGGGGTCTTTAGTAACAAAGCGTTCTGGAACAGGTTCCGAAACGAGCACTCACAGAGGCTAGCCGTATCGAAACGCGTACCGAAACAAGGGCTCACAGTGTCAAATCGTATCGAAACGGCACCACCCCCGTTCCGATACGAGTATCCCTAGAGCTACACTCGTTCCGAAACAACCACGAGCGTTTCAAAACGCCTGCACTTTGTGTGACCCTAAAAATAGTTTTCTGCATCTCCAAGTGTTCCCAAACATGCCCCAATACCACAAGAATCAAGAAACAGCAACAAGCATACAATCTATAGGCATTTCACCCTACTTCAAGCATGATCAAACATATACACATGCATAACAAGGCCATTCATTCAAAAGAGCATACATCCTCACAAGCATAAAACATGGTTTACATGTCCACAACAAAAGCATTAAAAAAATAGGAGTCTAGATACATGCTCCTAACACACGTAGCATCCCCATTGCTAAACTACTACATTATCTCATAAAACCCTACTTGAGCAACTACCACACGCTTGGGTGACCTTTTCTTGCTCCTTGCTAACTCCATACTAGTGATCTGCATTGTTAAAAACGAGAGCGTAAGCTAGAAGCTTAGTGAGGGAGCTCTAAAACAAAAACAACGACAATGCAGGGTTCAAAGCATGTTATCCTTAAGACATTTACAAAGCATACATATGCACCAACATAGTAATATAGCCAAACGTCACAAGCATGCATGAACATGGCATCTTACCTCATGTTATGCTAAGCAAGATATAATAATTATCTTAACACCACAACCACACATGAACAAGTATATTGGCAACTATTAGTTTACTCGGATATGCGGATAACTTTTGTTGGGATTTTCACCCCCAACGTACTCAACAACATTTACCTTCCGGTGGGATTACACTCATCACCGTTCTCACTCATGGATGGGATTACACTCATCATCACATGCCAACAAATTTCCGGTGGAATATTACCTCACCGTACTCCTCCTTGATGACTATACGTCACCAAGGCCACACGCGAATTTGACTCAACCGTGTGCACACTCATCCTAATGATCGATCATTTATACCCGGTAATTACTAGTGCCAATCATACTATAAAAGCCACACCATGATATCAAAATCATGCAACACAACATATCCTCATCATTATACAACATCAATATGTATATCAACATGCATAAACAACACATACTTCACAAGTTCGCATTATACACATTAAGCAAAACTCATAAAGCTCACAAGAGATTATGCTACCAACTTAATATCTACCTTGAATTGGCCTACCAAGAACAATCCAACACCACAACCACACACTTGAACCAATTTAAAACCAATTAAAATGATCCACTCACCGAACTTCCTTAAGTAAACCGAGAAAAGCCGATTCAAGCCTCTAAACTTTACGGAATTGAGCCCGAAGCTTCTCTAACGGTTTCCCTTGATTCTAACCAATCAAAAACAACACATTACTCAACCAAATCATCCACAAAATACTGTCACAAACCAAACTACAACCACAAGACTTTTTCTCTACAATTTCAAGCCATGAACCAACCCAAAAATCCTCATTTTCGTACTCACACACAACCCAGCAGAAAACTATTGATTCCAACACTCAAAACACCAATAAACACCTTCAAAACAACCCTCAAGCAGCAATATAACATCATCCCCACTCTCCTACACCCAACTACCTCAAAAACCCATGTTTTCAACCTTTAAAAATACCCACAAAAACCCACTTCTGGATTTTTGATAAAACCCCACCATTTTGAGATATAATACATCTAAGGGCAAGATTTAAACTTAAATAAACTTTGTAAATCAAAAACTACATGAAAACCCATTAAAGCCCCAACCTTTTTCTCAAACTTTTGAAAACTTGAAAACTTCAACAATGGTGTTTATGAGAAACTAAAACCATGGAAACGTTCGGAATAAAGAGGAGAAGTCAAAAATGATCTTACCTTGAAGAGAGCTCTTGAAATGGTGAAGAAATTTGATGGAATAGTAACTTGGGGTTTGGGGGAAGGTTTTGTCGTGAAATTTCCTTGAGGAATAAGAAGATGGTAATTTTTTTGTCAAAAAGGCACTTTTCACTTAGTTTATTCCTTTATTTAAAAATTTACCAAAATGCCCTTAATGAAATTCAAGCCCTTTTTAATTAAAACCAAAGTCCATTTTAATTTGAACGAGCCCAACGACTCGAACCAGATTTAACTCTCCTAACACCCAACCCCTAAACCCGGGTGTTACAATGCACTTGCATGATTCAAAATTTGTTGGTCTCTACATCCCACAATGCCTTACCAGCAACAGACATAATATTTTGATTACTTGTTTTTTAAGGAATGTAAGATTACACATGTTTTTGGTAGAGGGAATACTTACATATTCCCAATACAAATTTTGTATTGTCCTTCTAATATATAATAGATTTAAATTTTTAACAAGTTTGACTTTAAACCTAATCCCTCAGTTTGAAACTAGTTACATTTCCTATTTCCCTCGGTTTGAAACTAGTTACAATTGTGCTTCCTACTCCGAACTGTCTTTTTCGTAGTTTGACTACACGGTGCTATAAATATAACAATTCATCGGGATACGCTACGTACCGAAACAACGAAGGTGTAACATAATAAATGTATGTAGCTAATGTTCTTTACTATATTATACTTATACACGAATAAAATTACTACAATTAAACAATTTAATCTTAATTTGAAAAATAAAACAAAATTAACCCTCGTTATTTACACATTAATTCAATTTAGCCCTATTTTTAATTTAATATAATTTCACCATAAACCCTGAACATGAAATCCTAAACCCTAAACATGTAATTGTAATATTACACCATAAACACATAAACCCTCAAATTAAAACTATAACATCAAAACCATAAACCCTAAACTTTAAACTTGAAATCCTAAATTACAAACAAGATTCAGTAAACCATAAACCCTGTAAACACCATCATTAAAATTGAAACTTAAAAAACCCTAAACTACAAATCTTAAACTTGAAACCCTAAACACTAAAAAATAAACAATCAATATGAAAGCATAAACAACAAACACTAAATTTCAAACTCAAACCCATACATTGTAAACCCTAAACTAGAATCATTAGGCAAACATTAGGCCAATTACTGAAAAGCATGTTTGGATACTTTAAAACAACCAATTAAACTGAAACCATTAGGCAAACATGTTTCATTTCTGATTTCACATGATAAGTTCGAAACTTTATGTAATAACGTTCGGTACTCGTCGAATTACTAACAAGTCACGTTCTGGCAGTCATAAATGTGACGTTTAATATTATACCATAAAAGGCATATTCGGGCGGGAACGAAACATTTAGATTAGTATTAAAACTGTCATCAAAGGTTTGGATACTTTATAGCCACAACTTAACCTGAGATCATTAGGCAAAACGTAATATTTTAGGTTATCCATAATAAGTTCGAAATGACATAAGAAACGTTCGATACTTGTTGTATTAAGGAAAAACCACGTTCTGCCTCGCCTAAATGTGAGACGATAAATATTAAATATTGACCTTTCACGTAGCCAGGTGTAATAGTTTTTCCTGATCATATAACAGATTGTGTCCTGAACAGCCACGGCATTATAAAACCCTAATCTAGATGAAGCGACATGTTCTTTTCTATAAATACCCAACAAAGTGTTGTAAATTTTCATTCTCCTCTTTCTCTTATTTCTTCTTCGTCTACTTTGTCAGATCATCATGGATACTCTTACATTTCTTCCCTATAAATACCAAACAAAATGATGTGTACTTAAATTTGCAAATATGAGGTTTTAATATAAAAAAATTGTTTATATATATATATATATATATATATATATATATATATATATATATATATATATATATATATATATATATATATATATATATAATGTTGTGTTCTTTTCTCCATGGCCTTAATTAATAAGTTAATATAATTTAAGGTCATATACATCATAAGAGACTGTTAAGTGAAAAAAAAACTTGAAATTCTTTTTAATAAAAAAATTGATTAGAATTAAAGAAACACAACTTGATTCACTTTATGTACTTAGCAATCAACTTAACTTGGTCATATAAATACAAGTTATGCGACTACCTATACCAAAAAACCACAATATGTGAAAAATATATTTCTAAAAGAAATTTCCAGATACGTCGCTTGTTGCCATGAATAGCTACAATTAATTTTTTTCTTTAAATCTAAGACCAATTGAACAACTACAATTGATAGAAATGTTTGGGGTTTTGTTTTCCTTCACTTCTATTTATAATAGAAAAAAGATGGCCGACATGTATTTCTCATATTGAAAAAATGCTTGTGTAACACCCGGGTTTAGGGGTCGGGTGTTAGGTGTGAGAATCGGGTTTGAGTCGTTGGGCTCGTCTTGATTAAAAAGGGGCCTTGGTTTTAATTAAAAGAGGTTTGTGATTCATTAAGGGTAAATAAGTAATTTTCTAAATGAGAAAAGTAAAATGAGTAAAAAGTGCCTTTTTGACAAAAAAATCACCATCTTCTTCTTCCCCTCACCCAATTTCACGACAAAAACCTCCCCAAATCCCCTAAACACTATTCCATCAAATTTCTTCACCATTTCAAGAGCTCTCTTCAAGGTAAAATCATTTTTGACTTCTCATCATTCCTAACACTTCCATGGTTTTAGTTTCTCTTAAACACCATTTTTGAAGTTTTCAAGTTTTAAAGAAAAAGGAAGAAGCTTTAATGGTTTTTCGATTTGTAAAGTTTATTTATGTTTTAATCTTGCCCTAAAGAGTATTATATGTGAAAATGATGGGGTTTTGGTGAAAATCCTGAAATGGATTTTTGTGGGTGTTTTAAAGGGTTAAAAACTTGAGTTTTTGAGGTAGTTTGGTGTAGGAGAGTTGGGCTGATGATATAATGATGCTTGAAGGTTGTTTTAAGTGTGTTTGTCGATGATTTGGGCGTTGGATTCGGGGGTTTTCTGCTGGGTTGTGTGTGTGTTCGAAAATAAGGATTTTTGGGTTAGTTCATGGCTTGGAATCGTAGAGAAATGATCTTTTGGTTGAAATCTGATTGTGACAGTGGTTTTGAGGATGATTTGTTGAGTAATGTGTTGTTTTTTATTGATTAGAATCAAGGGAAATCGTTGGAGAAGCTTCGGACTCGATTCCGGGAAATTTAGAGGCTTGATCAGCTTTCCCGGTTTGCTTAAGGGTGTTAGGTGAGTGGATTATTTTAAACGGTTTTAAATTGGTTCAAGTGTGTAGTTGAGGTGTTGGATTGTGCTTGGTAGGCCAATCCAAGGTGGGGATTAAGTTGGTAGCTTAATCTCATGTTGACTTTATGAGTTCTTGCTTAAAGTGCATGATTGTAGATGTGTGTAATATGTATTCGTTATGCATGTTGGCCTATTGATGTTGTTTATTGGTGATGATATGTTGTGTGCATGATTGTTAAATCATGGTGAGACTTGTATAGTATAATTGACACTAGTTATAATTACCGGATATAAATGATCGATCATTAGGATGAGTGTGCACACAGTAAGAGTCAAATTCACGCGTGGTCTTGGTGACGTGTAGTCATCAAGGAGGAGTACAGTGAGGTAATATTCCACCGAAAAATGTTAGCATGTGATGATGAGTGTAATCCCATCCATGAGTGAAAACAGTGATGAGTGTAATCCCACCGGAAGGTAATTGTTGTTGAGTACGTTGGGGTTAAAATCCCAACGGAAGTTATCCGCATATCCAAGTAAGCTAATAGTTGCCAATATACTTGTTTATGTGTTGTTGTTGTGTAAGATATTTATTACATTCTTGTTTAGCATAACATGAGGTAAGATGCCATGTACATGCATTCTCTTAACGTTGGCCATGTTGCTAAGTTAGCGTAAATGTATGCCTTGTGAATGTCTTAAGGATGTCATGCTTGAACCCTGCATTGTCGATGTTTTACTTTAGAGCTCCCTCACTAAGCTTCTAGCTTACGCTCTCGTTTTCGACAATGCAGATCACTAGTGTGGAGTTAGCAAGGAGCAAGGAAAGGGCATCCAAGCGCGTTTGTGGTTGCTCAAGTATGGTTTTAGTAAATAATGTAGTAGTTTAGCAACGGGGATGCTACGTGTTGTAGAAGCATGTGTAGACTACTTTTTTTGTTAATGCTTTTGTGTTGAAGAGTGTAAACCATGTTTATGAGATGTTTATGTGTTATTTTGAAAGCATGTAAACCTTGCTTCATGAATGCTTATGTGTTGCTTGAAAGCATGTAACCTTGTTTTATGCTATGTGATGTGGATGTATGTTTCTTTGAATGAATGGCCTTGATTGTGTATGCTTTATGGTTGATCATGTTTGTAGTAGGATGGATTGCCTATAGATTGTGTGAATGATTGTTGTTTCTTGATTCTTGTGGTTTTGGGGTGTTTGGGAACACTTGGAGATGCAGAAAATTATTTTTAGGGTCACACAGGGTGCAGGTGTTTCGAAACACTCGTGGTTGTTTCGGAAGGGGTGTAGCTCCAGGGATACTCGTATTGGAACAGGGGTGGTGCCATTTCGATACGATTTGACACTATGAGCCCCCGTTTCGATACGCGTTTCAATACGGTTTGCCTCTGTGAATGCCCGTTCCGGAACCTGTTCTGGAATGTTTCAACACTAGAGACTCCTGTATCGGAACGGAGTGGACCGTATCGGCACGACCTGGTCTGGCTTTTGAACTGGAGCCCACGTATCGAAACGGGCAAGCATGTTTCAAAATGCATGCTTGTATTTGGGATTTTTATCATCTTCAAAGGTTCTCAGATGTCGGGTTTTAGTCCCGTTGGTTGTATGCTTCCTTGTTAAGTTTATATGCATTGTTTATGTATGGTTTTGGTTACGAATGCAAGCAATCGGACTAATATGTCACTTGGTAAATTTAATTTACCTTATGTCTGCTTTGAATGTTTCCTTTATCGTTCTCCGCTGTCGTTGTCACCCATAGGTCTAAATGATACATTTAGATAAGATAATCCATGAAAAAATTAGGGTTGTTAATCGAAGTGGAGCCGTAACGGGTTTCGCTTCGGTTTTCCCCGTGTAACCTGCTCGGACCGGTCTGTCGTCTAGCCCGGGACGAGGGGGTTACAGCTTGCCTATAAATTGTTTAAAATTGAAAAACTTGATTGGACAGTTTAAATTTTTGTCTTCTTTCATTCAGATTCGGAACTTTCATTCAGTATCAGAACTTCTAGTTTACACTTATCGAAAAACTGATGTAACCCAATGCAGCTACTGAAAAGACAAAGCAACGCTGGTGACATATCGGAACGAGTTATAGAGATTCGAGAATGACAAAGAAAAGATGCATATATATTGGTAACACGTGCCTTTTGTATTTGACAAATCAATGCGACTTTTAAGAGTTTCAGTTTAATATTAAAACTGAAAAGACTAAACGGACGGAGAAAACTTTATATACCCATTGGGTAGCTTACCCAGCTGATGTGTCAGCTTGGGTGAAAGATAATAAATTATATAATTATTATTCTTATATAAATAAATATAAATGCACTAAATGAATTATTCAAACACATTCAACTTTCATTTATTATTTATCTCTCTTGATCTTTACTTGATTTTAATGTTGTAATATAGATATAAATGATAAATTTCAACATGTTAAGATGAATTAATTTTGATATTGATATTAATGTTTTTATAGATAGTTTATGTATGTAATAAATTAAATTTGCATATTTGGATCATGAATTTAGTATTTTAATTTTATATTTTTTAAGAAAATTATTTAAGTCAAGATATTTGTTAAACACTGGGATTTTTAGGAGAGATGGGAAATGGTAAGTAGTAATGGGTAACGTCAAAAATGTTAAGGGGCAAAAGAGGTCAAAAAAGACTTTAGGGGGAAGTTGGGAAAACTAGTAAAGTTTCCGGGGGGGGGTTATTAAGCCTAAAAAAGAAGTGCTCAAAGTATAATTTTTTTAACTTTAGGTGTCTAAATTATATTTTGATTTTTCTATTTCTTTGGATATGTTAAAAAAAACTATTTTTTATTGTTAAAAACATGTGGCTAAAATTTCATTTCGTTAATTTTAGGTGATTAGTTGTTATCGAACATTAAAAACATTCATTATCCAATCAAAACATAACATGTTGCATGTTTTTTTTTGTTTTTTAAATGAAAGTAAATATATTTTTAAAACTATCCCAAATCATTAACCCTAAATCTCAAAATTGTCATCGTTGCCACTGTCGATAACCTCGTCGAATGCCATCACTATCTTCGTCGGAAATCGTCGTCCATTTCCCCCAACCACCCATCGCCAGTGCCGACGATGGGTGGTTAAGGGAATGGACGGCGGCAGTAGTGGTGGGGTCCGACGAGGTTATCAACGGTGGCAACGATGATAATTTTGAGGTATTTTAGGTTAGAGATTTAAGACTATTTTGTAAGATTTTGAGATTTCTTTTAAAATTATTTTATTTTTAATTTCAAGAAAAAAAATAATAAAAAAATGCGTGTCTAAATTTGATTGGGTGATAAATTTCTTTAACAACACAACCTTAAAACAATAATTGATTAAAACTTTGGGCACCTAAAATTAACAAAATGAAACATTAGACAACTATTTTTAACAAAAAATATTTTAGGCACATAAAGTTAAAAATATGTATAGTTTAGACACTTATTTATATATTAAGCATATTTTAAATTATACAAATATTTTATCATCAATATATTGTTTTTTGTAATTAATTCTATAATTGATTTTTTTTATAAAATGTTTATGAATAAAAGATGTATTAATTGCTTTGCATTTATTGTCTTAAAGATTGTTTATCAATAAAAGATTTATTAATTGTATTGCATTTATAGTCTTGAAAATTGTTTATTGATAAAAGATATTTTAATTTTTTTCTTCTATTATATTCATCTTAGATGTCATGTCATGTGCCACATCAGCTAGGTAAATGACCTAGTGGGTAGATGTAGCATTGCCCAAACTAGGCGGGACTCATAAATTCATTCAACTTTGCAAACTGTGTATTGCGGTTTAGGTACTTGTTATTTTCAGCGTAAACTTAAATTAGTAGGCTAACTTCTTACATTTGTGATATCACATAACAAGTACGAATCTGTATACACTTAACTTCTTACACTTGGCAATCAAAATTTCATTACAAACAAAGATATATCCTTAAATCTTTAGTACTATTCTTACAATTTTTAGCGAGACATCCTGGCATTTATTAGTCGTACACTAACTTGTTGTTCTTTAGACAAACCCCATCATTGTTGTAGCAAAACTTTGATAACTTAACAGGGAAAAGGCCAAAATGCTAATACACATAAAAAACTTGACAATTCACATTTCATAGGCCGCCTCCTCTGGATGTACTTTCGAACACCAACAAACAGTATTAGTCAGACTAAAGTTGAGAGCATTTTTCTAAATACTCTGTGTGTCGGTGTTTATCCCTTCAAAGGGCTACTAGCATTTCAAATACCACCGGCACACCAAGATCTTCCATGGAGTCGATGGCATCTACCTGTTCATAAACAGTTGCAGAAAATTAGTCCATTTAAGATATTGTGATTTTTCATTCATCTTAAACACAACACAGAAGACAAATCTCATAAATAATGTCAATTCACCCAAATCATGTAGTGATATACAAATGCAAGTTATGCAACTACATATACCAACAAATCACAATATCTTGAAAGTGTCTTTCTTAAAGAACTTTCAAGGTATATGGTTTGTTGGCATAAGTAGCTACAATTAATTTTTTTCCTTTGAATCTGCGACCAATTTAGAGCAAGAGAACAACTGCAATTGATAGCAATTGTTGGGGTTTACCTTTCCTTCACTCCCATTTATAATAGAAAAAAGATGGTTTTTTTAAACTGAATAACTTGATTGTGTTCTGAATAAAGTAAAGAACAACAAGAGAGATGAACGAGAACAAAGATGAGAGACAAAGAGAGAGACTTGCATTATATTCTCAATGTAGGCTTGTATATTATGCTTTCTCCAAACTCTATATTTATAGGCATAAGATGGAAACTATAATTCCAATAGGCATTAAACCCTAAAGCTATATTTTAGTAAAAACTCCCTCATTTAATATACGGAGATTTGAGTGTAATCCCCTCAACCCAGCCTAGCCACCAGACCTCATCGAACGGGTTACACGGGGAAAATCGAAGAGAAACTCGTTAAGGCTTCACTCTGATTAGCAACCCTAATTTTTTATTAATATTTTATTATAATTTATTCTTGTCTAAATTCCATTTTAAAACATAAGTGAGGAGACTTGCAGCGGAAAAGAAAAACACAAGCAAGAACCACTTGAAACAAGCTTTTGAGGCTACTTATACAGTTTTAAAACATGTCGTATCGATATGCTCGGGCCTGTATCGATACGCCTTCAACAGTAAAAAAATACCAAGTCAACCTCAAGAGGTCGTTCCGATACGCTCAGAGATCGTACCGATACGAGCGTATCGAAACTGCCTCGAGGGTGTCGGAACGCTATCCTGTATCGAAACACCATTGAAACGTTTTGGAACCGCAAATTCCAGTGGAAAAACGTACCGATACGTGCCCAACCCATATCGATACGCCAAGGCCCTTTCAGGTCCCCCGTTTCGATACAACGTCGATCGTATCGAAACGGTAGGCCTGAAATGACTGAATTTGCTGGTTTACGCCAATAAGAAACCGCCGATAGGCATCCCAACAACATACAACACTCAACAAACTCAAGGAAACCAATGGTACTCATCAAGACATGCTAGAAACACATCATGCCAAAACTTAACATAACAAGATTAAAAAGGAAAGCCATACTTTGCATAAAATCCAACAAACAACCAAAACTCACAACAAATCATACTTCAACATAATAAGAGCCTTTAAGAGTCTATATAGGCATATCAACATATCCTAAACAACAAAGAGTTCTAGAACCATCTCCAACACAAAAGGCCCTATCCCATTGCTATATACTAGTTATTATGTCGAAAACCATACTTGAGCAAAAACGACCTCCTTGGTCACTCCATTGTTCCCTTGGCTGCACCAAGACACTACAAATCTGCATTGTGGGAGAGAGGAGTGTAAGCAAGAATGCTTAGTGAGCGGTGCTCAAAACAGTAGCTACAATAATGCAGTTTTAAAACCATAGTTTGCTTGAAACCAAAAACCATTTCCAAATCATTTCCCTGATGCTTGAACTCATAACAACCAGGCATTTAACATCTCGTGCATTTACTGAATGCATCCACAAGCCACAAGCTTACCTCATGCTCATTCTCATCATACATACAACGTAACTAACTACATGCATAAGCATAAATAGAAATGAACAATATAACATGCTTAACATGAGAATTTAGAGCACCGTGGGTATATTGACATTTAACACTTTTACTCGGATATGCGGATAGTTCTTAAAACCACTAGACACTTCCGGTGGAATCTCACATCACCGTTCTCACTCGTCTAGTAACAAATAGCTTCTGGTGGAATCTCACATCACCGTACTCCTCCTTAGTGGAATCTAGCATCACTAAGGCCACGCACGACTTTTACCTTGAGTGCACTCTCATCCTATTGGTCGACCAACTATATCCGGTAATAAGATTTCACATTGTCAATTACCCACCAAACCAACACTTACCTTGTGTTCTCATGGTCACAACCATAACCAACATGGAATCAATTAAAGCAATCATATGCACAACACAAGGATATTCATGGCAAACATGCACTATGGAAATCATTCATAACGCATAGTAGAATTTATCGAAAATAAAGACTATAATGCTTAAAACTTACTCTTGAGCTTAGATTGGCTTATCAAGCTCAATCTAAACCCCCAAAACATATCCTTAACCAAGTTAAGGCTTAGAAAACGTTTCCACTCACCATCCAACATACAAGCAATAGCCAAAACACTGATTCAAGCCCCCAAATCACCTAGTATCACGTCCGAAGAGCCCAAATCTGTTTCCCCTGCTTCTAACCAATTCAAAAATGGAGCATTAGACCCAATTCAAGCCTCCAAACTTGTAGCAATACTGAAACTCAACATCTATCATCAAAACCAATCGATTCACAACCGAAAACACTTGGAAACATCGTCAAAATGACTCAAACCAACTAGCGGCCAAAACCCAACGAAATTACCATCAAACCACACCTTTTAACATCCAAAACACTTACCCAAAATCTAGGAACCATCAGTCCATAGTTCTTCACAAGAACAAACCAAAAACCCAAATTTCAACTCCAAAAACCTCTCTTTTTTGCTAGTTTCGGGTTTCCCATTATTAAGCCACTATCCCAACATTATTTGAACATCAAAGCAAAGTTATAAACACTTTTAAACCTAGCATCAAACAACCCAAACGAAAATTCCCTCATTTCCCTCTTTTTCCAACATAAAGCATTTTTGAAACAAACTTAAACAATGAGTTAAGCAAAGATTTCATCAACAACTAGTTTAAGGAAGAGAAAATCAAAACAAGAAAAAGATTACCTTGAAAGGTTGCTTGGATGAATGCTTGAATCAATGGAATAGTGAAAATGGTGTTTTGGGGAAGATAACGCGAAAATGGGTTTTAGGAAGATGATGGCTATTTTTAAAAATCCTTTTTAATTTCAAAATTCATTTTTTACCCTTTTTCTTTAAAATCCTTAAAGTTGTTTATTATAAATGGTTCCCCAAAATTAGTTTAACCCGAATCGGTTTAACCAAACCTAATTATCTCCCGGGCCCTAAACTTGGGCGTTGCAACTCTCCCCCACTTAAGAAATTTCATCCTCGAAATTTACCTGAAGGAAAGAGATACGGAAATTGTTTCTTCATGTCATCTTTTCTCTCCCTAGTGGCTTCTTCCACCCCTCGGTGTCGCCACTTCACTTTGACCAACTCAATGATCCTTCCCCGCAACACTTTGTTCTCCGAAGCCAAAATCTCAACTGGTTCTTCGTCGTAGGTCAA
The DNA here is from genome assembly GCA_030270665.1 of Hibiscus trionum. NCBI lineage: Eukaryota > Viridiplantae > Streptophyta > Magnoliopsida > Malvales > Malvaceae > Hibiscus > Hibiscus trionum. Next base: position 11,270,015 of record BSYR01000013.1, on the reverse strand, counting down.
ATCTAGATTCAATTTTATCTCTTCAACTGGCATAACATGTGACGGATCTGATCTATACCTCCGAAGCATCGAAACATGAAACGCATCGTGAATGTTTTCTAACTCGGTCGGCAATCTCAGTCTATAAGCAACGAGACCAACTTGCTCAACTATCTCATACGGGCCAATGAATCTCGGACTCAACTTACCCTTCCTACCAAATCTCTTCACCTTCTTCCAAGGTGAGACTTTCAAGAACACTTTGTCGCCCACGACATACTCTAACTCTCTTCTTTTCAAATCGGCATAAGACTTATGTCTAACCGAAGCTGCATTCAAACGGTCACATATCAACTGCACTTTCTCGGTAGTACCCTTAAGCATATCAGGCAAGGGTATCAATTTATGTCCCGCTTCGGCCTAACAAACAAGTGTTCTACATTTTCTACCTTACAGAGCATCATAAGGTGCCATCTGAATACTCACTTGATAACTGTTATTGTAAAAAAACTCTACTAACGGTAGATGCTTCTCCCACGAACCTTGAAATTCAATAATGCAACATCTCAACATGTCTTCCAACACTTGTATAACTCTCTCCGACTGACCATCGGTCTGAGGATGATATGAAGTGCTGAAATTCAATCGAGTTCCCAAAGTACTATGCAAACTCTCCCAAAATCTAGCTATGAATCTCGGATCTCTGTTTGACACTATAGACTCTGGTACACCATGCAATCTCACAATCTCATTGATATACAAATCGAAAACTTATCTAAGGTATAAGTAGTGTGAACAACCAAGAACTGTGCACATTTCGTAAAACGGTCAACGATCACCCAAACTGAATTCTTCTTAGAAGGTATCAACGGCAAACCTGATACGAAATCCATAGTAATTCTCTACCACTTCCACTCTAGAATTCTCAACGGTTGTAACAAACCTGAAGGAAACTGATGTTTGGCCTTAACTCGCTGACAAACCATACACTTACTCACAAACTCAGCAACATCTTCCTTCAAACCAACCCAGAAGTACTCATATTTCAAATCGCGATACATCTTTGTACTTCCCGGTTGCATAGCAAACGGACTACTATGTTCTTCGGTTAGAATGGTGCGTCTCAACTCAACATCTTCCGGAACAACTACTTTACTTTTTAAGAACAAGATTCCATCACTACTAAAACAGAAATATGTCGGTTTAGCCTCCGCTATGTCTTGCACGTAAAATGCTAAAGTCCCATCTTGTAACTGTTTCTCTCGGATCAACTGAATCAACGAAGGTTTAACTTGCAATTCTGCCACTAAACCACCATCTTTAGACAAACTTAGCCTAACAAACGTAGCTCGCAACTCCACTGCCACCTTCTTACTCAAAGCATCGACCACTACATTGGCTTTACCCGGATGGTACTCAATCGTGAGATCATAGTCCTTAAGTAATTCTAGCCATCTACGTTGTCTAAGGTTCAATTGCTTCCGCGTCATCAAATACTTCAAGCTCTTATGATCAGTGTACATTGTGCATTTCTCACCGTAAAGGTAATGTCTCCAAACTTTCAAAGCAAAAACCACTGCATCCAATTCTATGTCGTGTGTAGGATAATTACGCTCATGAGTCTTCAACTGTCTAGACGCATAGGCCACTACTCTTCCCTCTTGCATAAGTAAACAACCTAAGCCAACATACGATGCATCACTTTAGATTACGAACTCTTTCCCTGACACTGACTGAATCAAAATAGGAGCTTTTGATAAGGCTTCTTTCAATTTCTCAAAATTCGTGTTGTCTTGCATCAGTCCACTCAAACCGAACATCCTTCTGTACCAATTTAGTCAAAGGAGCTGCAACCTTTGAGAAACCCTCAACAAAACGTCTATAGTAACCGGCCAAGCCTAAGAAACTACGAATTTCGGTCACAGACTTTGGTTGCTTCAAATTTACAACTACCTCAACTTTATTAGGATCCACTCGAATTCCCGCGGCTGATACAATATGACCTATGAAGACTACTTCCCTGATCCAAAACTCACATTTGTTCAACTTGGCATACAACTAGTTGTCTAACAATTTCTGCAATACCAAACGCAAATGCTGATCATGATCCTCCTCGGTACGAGAGTACAATAAGATATCATCAATGAATACTACCACAAACTAATCCAAGTACTCATAAAACACCATATTCATCATATCCATAAAAGTTGTCGGTGCATTCGTCAAACCAAAGGGCATCACTAAGAATTCATAATGTCCATAACGAGTGCGGAAAGCTGTCTTCGGTACATCTTGATCTCTTGCCTTCAACTGATAATAACCGGATCTCAAATCTATCTTCGAAAACACTAAAGCACCTCTCAATTGATCAAACAGGTCGTCAATCCTTGGCAAAGGATATTTGTTCTTCACTGTCAACTTATTCAACTGTCGGTAATCGATACACATCCTCAAACTGACATCTTTCTTTTTCACAAACAACACTGGTGCACCCCAAGATAAAATACTCGGACGAATGAACCCTCGATCTATCAGTTCCTGAAGTTGTGTCTTCAACTCTTTCATTTCTTTAGGAGCCATTCGATACGGAGCGATCGATACTAGAGTAGAATCAGCATAAGTCTCTATAGCAAACTCCACCTCTCTACCAGGCGGAAAACTAGGCAATTCTTCCGAAAATACCTCGGGAAATTCACAAACAGTTCTGATGTCTTGCGGTCGTGCCTCACTCATATTTGGATTCATAACATAGGCTAAGTATGTCTGACAACCAACATCCACTAACTTATGAGCCTCTAAAGTTGGAACAACGTTGGACAAGAACTTAGCGTTCTCGCCCACTACTACTACCTCATAATCATCTGAAAGCCTCAAGGACACACGCTTTGTCTCAAAATCTACCCTAGCTCAATGTTCCATAAGCCAATCCATGCCCAAAATTACATCAAAACCATAAAACGGCAATTCCATCATATCCACGAGAAAAACATGACCCTGAACCATCAAAGGACATCTTCTGTACATCTTTCTAACTACAACTGTCTCACCAAAAGAACTCGTGATACTCATACCCACATCTAATATCTCAATCGGAATATCTAACAGCTTCGCGTGATCACTCAATATATATGAATGTGTAGAGCCAGAATCAAGCAAAGAAAGCAAAGTCAAAGACTGTAACGAGAAATTACCTACAATCACATTTGTGTCATTCCTGTCCTAACGATGCGCATGCACTCTAGCCAATCAACCTCCCTCAGGCTGAACTGCCACAACATGAGCCACATTCCTCTGACCATCATTCCTAGGCTAAAAGTTACCTCGACCAAGCCCCGCGGCCTCTCTGGTGCTCGACAAATCGTGCAGGAGCCTGCCCTTCCCTAGCCGGATCTGGACAATCACGCTTCAAGTGCGCTCGAGACTCGCAGTTCCAACATGAGCCGTAAGTGCCCCAACTCTCGCCGAAATGTCGTATACCACACTTGGTACACTCAGGAGTACGATTTTTAGCCCCTTGGCTGTGATGGCCTCGCCCCGGATTACCACCTCCACGCCTATGATCATGATGGGGTCTCCTATCCTTGTGCCTCTTTGCACGGTCTCTATCCCATTTGGTGGTTCTTTTCCCAAAACTAGATCCACTTCTACGATCAACAAGTCTCAAAGATTGTTCAATGACCTTGGCCCTAGCGACCAATACATCAAAATCCATATAGTTAAAAGCCAACATGTAGGTCTTCACCTCCTGGATCAAACCATATCTAAAACGCTCACATCATTCCCTCTCAGTAGGAACAGACTCAGAAGCGTACTGACTAAGACGTACGAACTGTACCTCATACTCGGACACGGTCATGCTACCCTGAACTAGACCCATGAAATCTATCTTCTTCCCATCTAGGTATCGAGGACCTAGATACTTCTTACAAAAAGTAGTCCTAAAGAATTCCCAAGTAATATTGGCCTCTGGCATACCCATTGTGATAGTAGTCCACCAAGTATAGGCATCTCCCTGAAGCAAAGAGACGATGAAACCTAGATTACGTGCATCAGAGCACTCCACCTGTCCCAAAATACGAACTGAGCTCTCAAACCATACCTCTAAACCCTCGGGTGACAATCCCCGAAACTCGACTCCACCCAAGCTACGAAGTTGTTCCAACAGCAGACCAGAACCTACACCCCGAGGCGGTGCTGCAACCTGAACACCCTCTAAAGCTGTCTGAATAGCCCCGACTATAGCCTGAATCAACGGATTCACATCAATGCCAGCCTGTCGCTGACCAACTTGGGGTCCAACACCTCCGACATTCACTCCACCATTCGGAGGAGGAGGAGGAGGCAAGTTCTCCCCTTGCACATTCTCAACATTCTCAATCCGCTCAACCCTCAGATTATCCATTCTGGGCCTTCCCCTCGGTCTCACCATTTTATTTAGTGCAAAGCTAAATAATAAAAACAACAAGTGAAAAGATTTAGGGTCAGCAAGGAACAAGTTCCAAGGCGCTCAAGTCTTTAAACTTAAAACCACTTACAATAACAGTATACTAATAATGGGTGCCTTTAACTATCTCCCAACCCACACAAAAGAAAACCATAAGCATGCTTACAATCAACGTGCATCACAACCAACAACCATACACAATAAAACATTCCTCACTTACCTTTCGGCTTTGCGGAAACTCAACGAACCTAGGCGAACCTAGGCTCTAATACCAACAAATGTAACCCCTCAACCCAGCCTAGCCACCAGACTGCATCTAACGTGTTACACGGGGAAAACCGAAGAGAAACCCGTTAAGGCTTCACTCTGATTAGCAACCCTATTTTTTATTAATATTTTATTATAATTTATTCTTTTCTAAATGCCATTTTAAAACCTATGTGAGGAGACTAGCAGCGGAAAAGCAAAACACAAGCAAGAACCACTCGAAATGAGATTTTGAGGCTACTTGTACAGTTTGAAAACAAGCTGTATCGATACGCTTGGGCTCGTGTCGATACGCCTTCAACGCTCAGAGACCGTACTGATACGGGCGTATCAAAACTGCCTCGAGGGTTTCAGAACGCCAGCCCGTATCGAAACACCCTTGTAACATTTCAGAACCGCAAATTCCAGTGGCAAAACGTACCGATACGCGCCCAACCCGTATAGATTCACCAAGGCCCTTTCAGGTCCCTCGTTTCGATACAACCTCGACCGTATCGAAATGGTAGGCCTGAAATGACTAAAATTGATGGTTTACGCCAATAAGAAACCACCGAAAGGCATCCCAACAACATACAACACTCAACAAACTCAAGGCAACCAATAGTACTCATCAAGACATGCTAGAAACACATCATGGCAAGACTTAATATAACAAGATTAAAAAGGAAAGCAATACCTTACATAAAATCCAAACAACAACCAAAACTCAGAACAAGTCATACTTCAACATTATAAGATCCTTTACAAGTCTATATAGGAATATCAACATATCCCAAACAACAAGGAGTTCTAACAACATCTCCAACACAAAAGGCCCTATCACATTGCTATATACTAGTTATTATGCCGAAAACCATACTTGAGAAAAAGCGACCTCCTTGGTCACTCCCTTGTTCCCTTGGTTGCACCGAGACACTACGGATCTGTATTGTTGGAAAGAGGAGTGTAAGCAAGAATACTTAGTGAGCGGTGCTCAAAACAGTAGCTACAACAATGCATTTTAAAACCATAGTTTGCTAGAAACCAAAAACCATTTCCAAATCATTTCCCTCATGCTTGAACTCATAACAACCATGCATTTAACATCTCATGCATTTACCGAATGCATCCACAAGCCACAAGCTTACCTCATGCTCATTCTCATCATACATACAACGTAACCAACTACATGCATAAGCATAAATGGAAATGAACAATATAACATGCTTAACATGAGAATTTAGAGCACCATGGGTATATTGACATTTAACACTTTTACTTGGATATGCGGATAGTTCTCAAAACCACTAGACACTTCCGGTGGAATCTCACATCACCGTTCTCACTCGTCTAGTAAAACATAGCTTTCGATGGAATCTCACATCACCGTACTCTTCCTTAGTGGAATCTACATCACTAAGGCCACGCGTGACTTTTACCACGAGTGCACTCTCATCCTATTGGTCGGCCAACTATATCTGGTAATAAGATTTCACATTGTCAATAACCTACCAAACCAACACTTACCTCGTGTTCTCATGGTCACAACCATAACCAACATAGAATCAATTAAAGCAATCATATGCATAAGACAAGGATATTCCTGGAAAACATGCACTATGGAAATCATTCATAACGCATAGTAGAATTTATCGAAAATAAAGACTAAAATGCTTAAAACTTACTCTTGAGCTTAGATTGGCTTATCAGGCTCAATCTAAACCCCCAAAACATATCCTTAACCAAGTTAAGGCTTAGAAAATGTTTCCAGTCACCAGCCAACACACAAGCAATAGCCGAAACACCGATTCTTGCCCCCAAATCACTCGGTATCACGTCTGAAGAGCCCAAATTTGTTTCCCCTGCTTCTAACCAATTCAAAAATGGAACATTAGACCCAACTCAAGCCCCCAAACTTGCAGCAACACAGAAACTCAACATTTATCATCAAAACCAATCGATTCACACCTGAAAACACTTGGAAACATCGTCAAAATGACTCAAACCAACTAGCGGCCAAAACCCAACCTTTCAACATCCAAAACACTTACCCAAAGTCTAGGAACAATCAGCCCAAAGTTCTTCACAAGAACAAACAAAAAACCCAAATTTCAACTTCAAAAACCTCTTCTTTTTGTTAGTTTCGGGTTTCCCATTATTAAGCCACTATCCTAACATTATTTGAATATCAAAGCAAAGTTAAAAACACTTTTAAATATAGCATCAAACAACCCAAACGAAAATTCCCTCATTTTTCTCTCTTTCCAACATAAAGCATTTTGGAAACAAACTTAAACAATGAGTTAAGGAAAGATTTCATCAACAACTAGTTTAAGGAAGAGAAAATCAAAACAAGAAAAAGATTACCTTGAAAGCTTGCTTGGATGAATGCTTGAATCAATGGAATAGTGAAAAATGATGTTTTTGGGGAAGATGACGTGAAAATGGGTTTTAGGAAGATGATTGTATTTTCAAAAATCCTTTCTAATTTCAAAATTCCCTTTTTACCCTTTTTCTTTAAAATCCTTAAAGTTGTTTATTATAAATGGTTCCCAAAATTAGTTTAATCCGAATCGGTTCAACCAAACCCGATTATCTCTCGGGACCTAAACTCGGGTGTTACAACTCTCCCCCACTTAAGAAATTTTGTCCTCTAAATTTACCTGACGGAAAGAGATACGGAAATTGTTTCTTCATGTCATCTTTTCTCTCCCAAGTGGCTTCTTCCATCCCTCGGTGTCGCCACTTCACTTTGACCAACTCAATGGTCCTTCCTCGCAACACTTTGTTGTCTGAAGCCAAAATCTCAATTGTTTCTTCGTCGTAGGTATATACATTTATGCTCTTTACTCCTGTGAGCAAAAAAAATGTTCTTTACATTATTATACTTATACGCGAATAATATTACTACAGTTAAACTATTTAATATTTATTTGAAAAATTAAATAAAATGAACCATTATTATTTACACATTAATTCAATTTAGCCCTATTTTAATTTTAAATAATTTCGGGATAAACCCTAAATGGCTAAACACAAAATCCTAAACGCTAAAACATGTAATTTTAACACTACAACATAAACACATAAACCAAAAAATTAAAACTAATAACTCAAAAACCATAAACCCTAAACTATAAACTTGAAACCCTAAAATACATACAAGATTCAATAAACCACAAACCACATAAACCCCATCATTGCAAATTAAAACTTAAAACCCATAAACTACAAATCTTAAACATTCAACCCAAAACCTAAAAATTAAACCATCAATATGAACCCTAAACCATAAATCTTAAACTTGAAACTCAAATCATTAAAAATTAAACCATCAATATGAAACCCTAAACCTAAAATCTTAAAATAGAAACCCAAAACAATAATAATTAAAGCATCACTATGAAACCCTAATCCACAACCCTAGAATTGAAACTGAAACCAATACATTGTAAACCCTAAACTTGAAAACATAAACACTAAATGGATGAATTTCATTGGATGGACCATAGATGACGTGGTGAGCCGGGTCCATCTAATAATTTCTTATTGTAGTATTTTTATTAGTAGATATTTTTTCCCAAATGTTGTTCTAAACTTTAAAACTTTATTGGACAACTTTTATTTTTTGGGGTTGGTTGAGTATGTATCGAAACTTCCATTCAGTATCGAAATGTCCATGTCATAATTAGCAGAATATCGTTGAGTGTTGAACCCAATACCCGATGCAACAATTGAAAAGTCTGGACTACTACTGACGTATCGGAATGGCTGACCGAGATTCGAGACTAACAACGAAAAGACGCATATGTATTGGGAACGCGCATGAGTTAAGGACTTGAACGTCGGTTCGTCAGCTCTTATATTTAAATTATTCCAACTGAAAAAATGAAAAGAACTGGTACGTTGTAGATGGGAAACTCCTTAATAGCCTCGTTTCCCTATCGCGTGGCCACGTGGAACTTCACCAACATCGCATTTATTAATTAATTTTGAACAATATAATATATGGATATTTTGTTTAAAGACTTAATATATTACATTTTGTTAAACTGCTTTTTATAATTTTGAAACCTATCAGAAAGTGCGATATTTTTCCTAAAAGTCCTTTTATGATGTTGTGCATAGAAATCGTTTATTCTCAATATAGACATGATGCAATGCCTTCATCAAATCATTTATTTATAGGCATAAGAAGTGCATAATACATTAAACTCAAATTAATGAAAACAATAATCATAATGATAAACATAAACGTCATATCATGATAAACATCCAAAAAGATAACAATTCATAAATCAGACGGAGAAGTTGTTCATATTTTCCTCCATATTAATATCAAACATTGTAATCCTAACAAATAAACCAACTACTAGATAGTTTACATTTTGAAATCAACCAATAGGGAAAGTGCATCACACATCAACAACTTCAAGATTCCGCTAAGCCTTCCCAGGTAGAACCAACATCATTCTACATGTAACACCCACTTCCCGGTCTAGTAGAGAACCAGGTCGGAGCGTGTTACTGGAGGACGATACGGTGATCGGTGTGATAAATTCACTTTTTATTTCCAAAACATCAGCAATATTACACAAACAAAACATTACAAAAATACATTCGATCCAATTCATTCACAAGACGACCACATTAACCGTTTAGGACCAATTTATATCTTTTACAAGTTTTAGGGACTAAACTGTAAAAACTGACAAATAAGGGTCTCTTAATGTAAAAGATAATAACACTATGTAATTCAATACATTATTAACTAGCTCATAAATTTTCATCAAATTTGGAGATCATCATCTCATTCAATTTAACCTTACAATTGCAGTGACTAAATTATAAAGTTAACAACCTGCTCAATGAGTCTTTAACTAACTTACCTAACCCCGTATCGAAACACCCTAAGCTGTTTCAAAACGGGTGGACATTGATCATCTTCTGTTGACTTTTCCCTTTTGACCGTATCGATACAGGCTTGACCAGTATCAAAACGATTTGATCACCTTTGACTTTGACTCGTTTCGATACGCTATGAACTCGTATCGAAACGTTGGTCTCCAGTGACAAAATGTTTCGAAACAGCCTAATTCCTTTTCGATACACCCTTACCCATAGGCTCAATATTGTACACCCGTACCGAAACGCCATCACCCGTTTCGATACGGCCTGACTTGTAATGACAGATTTTAGCAGGTTTTTATTCGATTAAGCCTAACGAACGGTGTCCAAATGCGAAGAAACTTTACACACAACATTTCAAAAGTATAAACTACTAGCATGCCAAGTTTCATGACCATATGAATACGTTTACCATGTTTTTACCTTTTTGAGCTATGTATGCAAATTCCATCCATTTTAAACTTCACCAAAAGGCCATTTTAAGCAATATAACTAATTACAACTTATGCAATACACCAACATATCAAAATAGACGCAAATGACTAGTTCGACTACTTTGCCACCTTCCTAGGAGTTTATAAGACAAAAACACATTACTTGGGGCTGGTAGTGACTTGTCTTGCTTGTCGATCCGATCTTCCGACACACAAACCTTCTTAACCTAAAAATGCATGAGATGAGACACGTTAGGCATACTTTGCCTAGTGAGGTAGTCACAAACAATGTAAGTAACAATAATGCCATGGTTTTACTTCAACATAATCTCATGCCAACGATGTCGATGCTATACAATAATATAAAATGTATAAACATGCTTCAATTTCATTCTTAGTCCTTGGATTGAATCAAGATCGTGGATACGCGAATTCCTACGCCTCGCCAAATCAATAAATGGTCTAGTCCCTCCGCCTTGCCAGTATGACCAATAGCAATACACATCCCTCCGCCTCACCAAATCAATATAGGTCGTAGCCTTAGGACCATAGTCCACTCGTACACTGAGCTCATGAATTCTATGGCATGCCAATTGTATCCAAAGTCCATTCCAATCTAAGGTTGCAATATTCATATTTATTACAATAATCAGTGATATACCAATATCCGGTGAATTTAATATCGTCGATGACCAATATATGTATCTCATCATCAATAACTCATAGTTTGATATCAATATCAATGTCCGATGGTTTCTATGCAATAATCCAATGACAATGCCTATATCAATTACAATACGCAATGACAATATCAATGACAATAACCAATGTTCAATGACAACTTACTGACACTTACCAAAGTGTCTGATTAACCATCCAATGCAATTTCTTCAACAAAAATGTTAGCGATGTAATCTAACATATCAAATAATGACCCGGGAAGGCCTTTCGCCTAAACTCGAGACTCCGACTACACTCACCTTGACACTCTGAAGCTTTCAACGCTCTCGGATGACAAACCCCTTGTTCCTAGCTTTGAACGGAGACGATGGATTCTCCTTATCGATGTCTTGAGCTAGGAAATCAATAGGAATGTTGTTAAGGTCGATATTTCGATATCAAAATTAATATAATAGTATCAAGATCAATAACCGATTTCAATAGAGATGACAATGATGAGATATCCATGGATAGTCAAAACCCTAGCTTAAGATTAAGCTCAATATATCCATGGAATCCAACAATTGCTTGAGGATTATTGCTTACCCGAATGATTGTAACAATTCGATATCGATAAAATGAAGAAATAGAAAAGCTTGAAATTCCTCCAATGGATGTGTGTGCTTAGTTGGAGAAGATGATGAAGATGAGAGGTGCTAGCTTAAGAGTTTTCTCGGGTAAGTCTTTTTCCTTTGTTTCTTTTAGCTTACAAATATAAATCTTAAGCTTTTTAGCTTTCCTTCATTTGAATGAAAGCTCTCAATCAATTCCACGTAGGAAAGTTTTAATTGAGGAGGGGCTAATCATAAGATTAGTCCCTCAACTCTTGCCATACCATGGTTTTGTTCCTCAACTTACATTTCTTTCATTTTAGCCACTAATACGTTTGATATTATTCAATAGAGTCCAATTACAATGTTTTAAGCCCATTTAGGGTTCGATATCAATAATTTAACTAGTCGATACAATATTTAGGCTTCATCAATGTAGGATTTCCGATCATCAGAACTTAATTCCGACTAGACTGGATTTTGGGGTGTTACAACTCTCCCCCCTTAAGAAAAATCCGTCCTCGAATTTTTACCTTAACTGAAGAGATGCGGATATTGTTGTCTCATAGTCTCTTCAGGCTCCCAAGTGGCTTCTTCAATGGTGTGGATTCTCCAGAGCACTTTAACTAACAGTACAGTTTTGTTCCGAAGCCTCTTGACTTCTCTAGCAAGAATCTAAATCGGTTCTTCCTCGTAGGATAGATTTGGTCGAAGTTCTACAGATTCGGGTTCCACAATGTGTGACGGGTCAGATCGATATTTCTGAAGCATCGATACATGAAAGACATCATGGATTTTACTCAATTATGAGGGTAGCAATAGCCGATATGCCACAGGGCCAATCTTTTCAATGATTTCAAAGGGTCCAATGAACTGGGGACTCAATTTTCCCTTCTTTCCGAATCTCAGGACTTTCTTATACGGTGACATTTTAAGAAAGGCTTTTTCACCAGCTTCATACTCAATGTCTCTTCTTTTAAGATCGGCGTAAGCCTTTTGTTGATCAAAGGTGGCCTTTAAACGATCATGAATAATGGTAACTCGTTCTTTAGTTTCACGAAGCAAGTCAGGGCCTAACATCTTGCCCTCACCAAACTCCGACCAACACAATGGAGTTCTACATCGTCTACCATACAATGCTTCATACGAAGCCATTTGGATGGATGCTTGGTAACTGTTGTTGTAGGCAAACTTGATCAGAGGTAGAGATTTCTCCCAAGTTCCACCAAAATCGATAATACATGCCCGAAGCATGTCTTCCAATATCTGAATTACCCTTTCTGACTGACCGTCAGCTTGAGGGTGAAAAGATGTGCTAAGATTAACTCTGGTGCCCAGAGCTCCCTATAAGGTTCTCCAAAATTGCGATGCAAATCAAGGATCTCGATCGGATATGATAGACTTAGGTACTCCGTAGAGTCGGGTTACTTCCTTGATATACAAGTCAGCTAATTTAGGAAGACCGCAGTCCATTCTAACTGGTATAAAATGAGCTAACTTCGTGAAACGATCTACAATGACCCATATAGCATCATGCTTTGTAGGGGTCAACGGTAGACCACTAACAAAGTCCATGGTTATCTTTTCTCGTTTCCATTTTGATGGATCAATAGGTTGCAATAGTCCAGTAGGGGCACAATGTTCTACCTTAACACGTTGACACGTGGGACACTTGGAAATGTAATCAACTATGGCCTGCTTCATGAATGGCCACTAATAGAGCTCACGTAGGTCTTTATACATTTTCACAGACCCAGGGTGAACAGAAAAAGAACTCATATGAGCTTCGGAAAGGATGTCGGTGCGAAGAGTTTCATCATTAGGTACACAAACTTGATCATGGAAACATATGAGTCCTTTAGAATTAATTCTGAAGTCAGGGTTATCCGATATCTTAGAGACAATGATTTAAAACTCGAGATCTTGCTCTTGCAAATCCTTGATTCGTGTAACGATGGTAGACTAAACTTGAAGTTCAGCTACGAGACAACGATACTTCCGAAGTCAGAAGTGAGCATTAATTGCTCGAGGGGCTACAATATAGCAATATTACAATGAGTTAATGTACTTCACAATACCTATAACTTCAAGTCTATTATCAAAGCTTACCAAGAAAAGGTTTGCGGCTGAGCGCATCTGCTACAACATTGTCCTTGCCCGGATGGTAATCAATGACCAGATCATAATCTTTAAGAAGTTCTATCCACCTCCGTTGCCGAAGATTCAACTCCTTTTGAGTCAACAAATATTTAAGGCTTTTATGGTTGGTGAAAAGATAGCATTTCTCCCCGTAGAGATAATGCCTCTAGATTTTCAATGAAAAGACAACTGTAGCCAATTCAAGGTCGTGGGTGGGATAATTCATCTCGTTTGGCTTAAGTTGCCTCGAAGCATAAGAAATAATCTTTCCTTCTTGCATCAATACGCATCCTAACCTAAGATGCGATGCATCACTGTAACTATATAGTCTTTTCCAGGCTCGGGCTGGGTCAAGACAGGTTCATGGGTCATAACTTGTTTTAGCTTATCAACACTTCATTTTTGAACCTCGGTCTAAACAAAGGAGCTTCCTGAGCCTCGGTCCAAACAAAAGGAGCTTCCTTCCTCAATAATTTGGTTAAAGGAGCGGCTAACATAGAAAATCCTTTCACGAATCTACCGTAATAGCCAACAAGCCCAAAGAAGCTTCTGACTTCACCAATGTTCTTCGATGGATGCCAATCTACAATAGCTTGGATTTTCTTCGGGTCCACTTGAATGCCTGAATCCAATATGATATGCCCCAGAAAGGCAACTTCGGTGAGCCAGAACTCACACTTGGAAAACTTCGCATACAATTGTTTCTCTCTCAGAGTCCGAAGTACAATACGAAGATGATCTCGATGCTCCGTTTCATTCTTGGAATAGATCAAAATGTCATCTATAAACACCACTACGAATTTATCAAGATAGGGTCTAAATACCCGATTCATTAAGTCCATAAAAGTTGTCGGTGCATTAGTTAGCCCAAAAGGCATCACCAAGAATTCGTAGTGTCCATATCTTGTACGGAAGGCAGTCTTTGGCACATCACACTCCTTGACTCTCATTTGATAATTGCCCGACCTTAAATCGATCTTGGAAAACATAGAGGCATCTTTTAATTGGTCGAACATGTCGTCTATTCTAGGCAATGGATATTTATTCTTGATGGTTACTTTATTCAGTTGTCTATAGTCAATGCACAATCGCATAGAACCATCCTTCTTCTTGACAAAGAGAACCGGTGCTCCCCAAGGTGAAGAGCTCAGTTGAATGAAACCCTTGTTCATAAGGTCCTGAATTTGAGCTTTTAATTCTTTCAACTCCACAGCCGCCATCCGATATGGTGCAATGGAAATTGGAGCAGTCACAGGTTGCACCTCGATGCCAAATTCCACTTCACGGGTTGGGGGCAATCCAGGAAGTTCATCAGGAAATACATCAGGAAATTTCACATACGGTGTCAATGTTCTGTAGTTGTGGCTCGCCTTTGGTTTCCAATGACAAGGCATACAATGATGGATTCCTCGCATTCATCAGAACAACACTTTCTTTACCCAAACCCCTAAGATACAACTTTCTCTTACAATAATCTACCCAAGCTTGATGTTCACTAAGCCAATCTAAGCCTAGGATAGCATCTAATTCATGTATCGGTAAAGCCAACAAATTGGCCGGAAAAGGAATCCCTTGAATCATTAAGGGACAATTCTTGCACACTACCCTTATAGTGACACAATATCCTAGGGGATTGGTTACAGAGATTCTCGATATCATTGGTTCAGAAGACATGTTATACTTTTTAACTACAATGGTGCTTATGAATGAATGGGTTGAACCAGGTTCAATCAATGCATATAAAGGATGTGAATATAACTCAATGGTACCTGCAATGATATCAGGTTCATCTTCTTCTTCCCTGCTCCTCACATGATACATTTGAGCATGAGCTTTCAGTCTTGTTTGTTAAAAGGCTTCCCCGGTCCACTCGGTCGTCCAAAAGTCCCAGAAGAACCCTGCTTTGATCCTTTTACCTCGGAAGGATTGAGTAGGAGAAGCAGCAGTAGTCGGTGTGGCCACAGATTTAGTTGTATTCATAGGACAGTCACGAATAAAGTGACCCTGCTCACCACAATAATAACAAGCTCCAGTCTGCTTACGACACTGTCCAGTCGGATGCTTGTTTTGACAATAATTACACATTGGATATTGGTTGCCTCGGTTCGATCCTCCAGTGCTATCAACAGGCGTTGCTTTGGCAAAAGACTGTGTCACAGACTGTGGTCTCTCAATGTTCCCGGAGCGGGAAGGCTGTGGGTAGACATTCTGCTTGGGGCCTTGATATCTCCCTTTTTTGTTCCATCTTGGAGGTCGTGAATCATCTCTAAACCTCTTCTCAAGCTTCCACGACCCACCAGCTCGTTGGGCTTTCTGGGCAGCTTCGGTGGCCTTGACTCGGTTCACCAAATCCTGGAAGTTGGTGATTCCAAGCGTTGTAAACATAGGTCGCAATTCATCGCTAAGGCCAGCTATGAACATTCCACACTTCTCTTCTTCCTTTTTTATAAACTCAGCTCCATATCGGATATATTTACAGAATTCATGAATATACTGCTCGATAGGTCGTTCTCCTTGCCTCAGATGGATGAAGGTGTTTCGTCTTTCTGCAAGATAGTATTCACTGATATATTTATTTCAGAATTCTCGGAGAAAGAACTCCCAGGTAACTGATTTTTTGGGAGCTGTGAGAATTGTAGTTTCCCACCACATAAAAGCTTCGTCCATCAGTAATGCAATAGCACATTCTAACTTGTGCTCATCTGAACACTGCAGTTGTTTATTCAAGATGCGAAATGTGTTCTCCAGCCAATATTCAGCAATTTCAGGATTATCATCATCATGTCCGGTGAAAGAATAGGCTCAGAGCGAAGCCAGCTTGTCCATAGGAGCACGGACATACTGGACAACATGAGAGGTAGGCTGAACTGATGGTGTTGCTTGCATCGCAGTCATAAACTGCTTGAACATGTTAGCCATGTTCTGATAGCATTCAGCCTGAGCGGTAGGTGTTACAGGATGAGTATCCTGAACATAAGGGTCATGTGGTTGCGGTGGATTCTGAGGATTTCCTCCTCTAATCTCCTCACCATGTGTCGAGGAGCCGGTAGCAAGCTCGTCAATATGAGCTTCATTTGTCTCAGACATATCTATATGAAAGATCGGATTAGTCGACAAGTCACAATATACACAATATAAAACTCTTAGGAGGCAAAGTAACCCAATAACAATGCAATAAACCTCGGTTTAGTCCTAGAATCGACTAAACTCTAGCTCTGATACCACAAATGTAACACCCCCTTCTCGGTCTGGTAGAGAACCGGGTCAGAGCGTGTTACCGATAGACAATACGGTGATCGGTGTGATAAATTCCTTTTTTATTTCCAACACAACAACAATATTACACAAACAAAATATTACCAAAATACATTAGTTCCAATTCATTCACAAGAAGGCCACATTAACCATTTAGGACTAATTTATATCTTTTACAAGTTTTAGGGACTAAACTGTAAAAACTAACAAATAAGGGTCTCTTAATGCAACAGATAATAACACTATGTAATTCAATACATCATTAACTAGCTCGTAAATTTTCATTAAATTTGGAGATTACCATCTCATTCAATTTAACCTTACAAATTGCAGTGACTAAATTATAAAGTTAACAACCTGCTCAATGAGTCTTTAACTAACTTACCTAACCCCGTATCGAAACATCCTAAAATGTTTCGAAACGGGTGGACATTGATCATCTTTTGTTGACTTTTCCCTTTTGATCGTATCAATACAAGCTTGACCAGTATCGAAATGGTTTGACCACCTTTGACTTTGACTTTGACTCGTTTCGATACGCTATGAACTCGTATCGAACCGTTGGTCTCCAGTGACAAAATGTTCCGAAACAGCCTAATTCCATTTCGATACACCCTTACCCATAGGCTCAATATTGTACACCCGTACCAAAACGCCATCACCCGTTTCGATACGGCCTAACCTGTAATGACAGATTTTAGCAGGTCTTTATTCAATTTAGCCCATCGAACGGTGTACAAATGCAACGAAACTTTACACACAACATTTCAATACTATAAACTACTAGCATGCCAAGTTTCATGACCATATGAATACGTTTACCATGTTTTTACCTTTTTGAGCTATGTATGCAAATTCCATCCATTTTAAACTTCACCAAAAGGCCATTTTAAGCTATATAACTTATTACAACTTAGGCAATACACCAACATATCAAAATAGGCGCAAATGACTAGTTCGACTACTTTGCCACCTTCCTAGGAGTTTATAAGACAAAAACACATTACTTGGGGCTGGTAATGACTTGTCTTGCTTGCCGATCTGATCTTCCGACACACAAACCTTCTTAACCTGAAAATGCATGAGATGAGACACGTTAGGCATACTTTGCCTAGTGAGGTAGTCACAAACAATGTAAGTAACAATAATGCCATGGTTTTACTTAAACATAATCTCATGCCAACGATGTCGATGCTATGCAATAATATACAATATATAAACATGCTTCAATTTCATTCTTAGTCCTTGGATTGAATCAAGATCGTGGATACGCGAATTCCTACGCCTCGCCAAATCAATAAATGGTCTAGTCCCTCCGCCTCGCCAGTATGACCAATAGCAATACACATCCATCAGCCTCACCAAATCAATATAGGCCGTAGCCTTAGGACCGTAGTCCACCCGTAAACTGAGCTCATTAATTCTATGGCATGCCAATTGTATCCAAAGTCCATTCCAATCCAAGGTTGCAATATTCATATTTATTTCAATAATCAATGATATACCAATGTTCGGTGAATTCAATATCATCGATGACCAATATATGTATCTCATCATCAATAACTCATAGTTTGATATCAATATCAATGTCTGATGGTTTCTATGCAATAATCCAATGACAATGCCTATATCAATGACAATACACAATGACAATATCAATTACAATAACCAATGTTCAATGACAACATACCGACACTTACCAAAGTGTCCGATTAACCATCCAATGCAATTTCTTCAACAACAATGTTAGCGATGTAATCTAAAATATTAAATAATGATCCGGGAAGGCCTTTCGCCTAAACCCGAGACTTTGACTACACTCACCTTGACACTCTGAAGCTTTCAAGGCTCTCGGATGACAATCCCCTTGTTCCTAGCTTTGGATGGAGATGATGGATGCTCCTTATCGATGTCTTGAGCTAGGAAATCAATAGGAAGATTGTTAAGGTCGATATTTCGATATCAAAATCAATATAACAGTATCAAGATTGATAACCGATTTCAATAGAGATGACAACGATGAGATATCCATGGATAGTCAAAACCCTAGCTTAAGATTAAGCTCAATATATCCATGGAATCCTACGATTGCTTGAGGATTATTGCTTACCTAAACGATGGTAACAATTCGATATCGATAAAACGAAGAAATAGCAAAGATTGAAATTCCTCTCAATCAATTCCACATAGGAAAGTTTTAATTGAGGAGGGGCTAATCACGAGATTAGTCCCTCAACTCTTTCCATACCATGGTTTTGTTCCTCAACTTACATTTCTTTCATTTTAGCCACTAATACGTTTGATATTATTCAATATAGTCCAATTACGGTGTTTTAAGCCTATTTAGGGTCCGATATCAATAATTTAACTATTCGATACAATATTTAGGCTTCATCAATGTAGCATTTCCGATCATCGGAACTTAATTCCGACTAGACCGGATTTCGGGGTGTTACACTACAGTAGTATTTGTTGTAGTCTCCCTCAAAAAGCTTTCAAAATACTCTGTCAGATGTTGTGCATTACAAAAATAATGCCTACTCATAACCTTTCAAATACCATTGTTTGCCGACACAATAAATCTAAAAACAACAATCCTCCCGGAGCTAAAAAATGAAGAATATGCACTGGAGTCATTGCCACTGCCCACCAGTACTCCTAATATAATGTTGTACATAATCAACCTACAGATGAATAAATAGACCACTCGCATAAGCAGGGTACTCCTATTTATAATAGAAAAAATAGCCTGATGTTTATAATACATATAATATTAGAAACAAGGTTTCCAAGAAATGATATAAACCGACAATCTTAAATGTACTCATTTAATTAATGGGTTGGTTGAATGGGTGAATGATCCATTACATTTTCAGACTTATCTGAAAATTGGAAAAGACTTATACAAAGAGTCAAAGATTATAGTAGTAGACTAACAAAGAAAAGAAAATATATATTGGGAAATGAACCTTTTGCAATGTGAGTAAAGTGGTTCAAAACATCGGTTTCGGAGCTCTATAATAGCTGTTCGACATTAGTAGAATTAGATTCCAATTGAAAGTATGAAAAAATGTGAGTCGTCGGAGGTTTGGGGCTCTTAAATAACGTAACATCGTAAACATTTTCAGGCGTAAAGAGTTTCGGTAATAACATTGAAAAGACACATCTTTTGAAATTTGAATTCCTTATAACCCGCCATAGTCATAAATGTAACCAAATGAGAATTGTCGTTCGGTTTCGAAACTACTAATTTAGGTCTCGCTACTAACATGAGTGAAGACCTAATGAAAATATAAGAAGATCCAATACCATTATAGGTTTAGTAGTTCCATAGGAAAAACAGCTTATTGGTTGGTAATCTTTTAAACCGCTAGGGTTGAAATATGAACAGCCACAATTTTCCTATAAATATCGCCGCTTTATGTTTTGCATTCTTCTTCTACCCATATTAAATTGAAATCTCTAATAAACATGAACGTGAGGGTGCTTGCTTGTATTAAAAGGCATATGCGTAATGATGCCTGGCAGGTTCCTAAAGTATCCCCTTATCTTTTTTTCTAGTAAACAACCATATCATAAGTTACGTTTTCTTTTATTGTATTGATCCTTTTTCATAAAGATTGTAATTATCGTTATTTTAATTTACTAATGGCAAATGTTGATGGATCTCGATACCGTTATCGACTTCACATGGCTGCACCTGCTAGCAGCCCTTACGAAGGCCATGAATTTGACGTTTCCTTTATCTTTCCAGCTGACTATCCTCTGTCTCCTCCTAGGGTAATTATCCTCACAAGATTGAAGTTTTATCTTGGTCAATTCTTTTTACATTCTGCAGCGTGAAAGTTGGAGCCCTTGTACATGACCTGTGGACATTGTTAAGGTTATATTGGCTTTGTTGTGTACTCCAAACGCAAACGCTCCTCACCATGTGTAACACCCCAAAATTACGCCCAAATTATAAATCTTAGATTTGAAATATTCCTAATTCAAAAATCTGAATTTTTAAATCCTATTTCAAAAACCCTAATTAAAATTTTAGGAATCTAAATTGAAAACCCTAGCTTAATTTGGGGATTATTTAAATAATTGAAATTAATGACCTAATTGGGAAAATTCAAAACTTTAGAACTTTCCTAAAATGTGGGGTAATTTAGAGGCCCTTATTTGGTGATTTACTCATATGAATTGGGTATTTAAACCTCCTAAACAACCCTGCATCTCTCAGTCGCATAACACCCTCCCGATTTACCCTTTCCTTTTTCGTTTGCGTTTTCCAGTGAGGCTCTGACCACCATCCTCACGTAGTCCGTGATCTTCACCATTTGTGTCATTGTTACCTTTGTGACTTTTCAGTAAAAGCTGCCTTTTTTTTCCCTTCACCATTCGTCGTTTGTGAAAGAATAGTGTGAATCCGCTCGAATCACCATTGCCTTGGGTCACCGGCCTGTACTGTCTCCAATTTATTGTCCAAACTTGAATCTGTTGACTCAAATCCAAGCTTTTAATTTTATTAGTTTAATTTATAGAAAATACTTTGATGCACAAGCTTGGTTTACACAAGCCCTTTAATTTTAGGGTTTAGGGTTTAAGATTTTAAGTTAGGGTTTAGGGGTTTAGTATGTAGGGTATATAATTTAAGGTTTATGGTTAGAATTTAGATTTTAGAGTTTAGAGTTTAGAGTTTAGAGTTTAGAGTTTAGGGTTTAGGGTTTAGGGTTTAGGGTTTAGGGTTTAGGGTTTAGGGTTTAGGGTTTAGGGTTTAGGGTTTAGGGTTTAGGGTTTAGGGTTTAGGGTTTAGGGTTTAGGGTTTAGGGTTTAGGGTTTAGGGTTTAGGGTTTAGGGTTTAGGTTTTAGGTTGCTAGGGTTTGTGATTTAAATTTTAAATTTTATAAAAGGGTTGTGTAAAAAAATTTTACACAGCTTGTGCATCAAAATAAAACCCTTAATTTATTATATGTTACTGGTTCTCATTATTTTATAATAATATTTTCTTTTATAGATATACAAATTAATCCTATTCTATTATGTGAAATCTGCTATTCATATTGCTTTTAATTATGCTATTCACCTGCTCCATAAATGACCACCATACTATTGCTATTCATATTATTTTAAGGGTAAACTACATAAATGACCACCATACTATTGTAAAAGTCGCGATTTGACCACCAGCCGTTAAAGGTTAACGGCAGGGTGACGTGTCAGTTAAAAAAATAAATGTATAATTACACATTTGGTCCTTATTACTTATACATTCTTTCAATTTAGTCCTAATTTTAATTTAATAAAATAAATTAATTATTTAATTAGATGGTGACACGTGTCACTACCTTATTGGAGGGATATAATTATTTATATTTAATTAAATAAATTTATTTTCATCCTCCAATCAGGTGGTGACAGGTGTAATTAGCAACATTTTCCATTGCCTTGAGCTTCTCCAAATCCCTCTAGATTGGAACAACTAAGAATGGAAGTAAGAAAGGAGCTTAGTAGATTGGAAATATCATGCATCGATATGGTCTCATTGCATCGTTGCTTGGGAATCCCTGTAGGTGGCGGTTTTTATCCCTTGTCCAATGAGGTAGGTGACATTGGAATTTGTTTATATCCTTGAAATTAATGCAGTTTCTTTTGATTGAATCTTCAATAGGCTTTGATTGATTCAGATATCTTGTTTCAGTCTTCAATAGGGAAGACAAAAAGATTGGTTCATACATGCTTCAGTCTTTCAAGTGTACGCGTTTTCAAAACCATAACAAATAAAAAAAACGAGGAAAATTCTTCCTTGGTTTCGTATTGAATTCACTCATTTGACTCAGCCCCCTCTTTCTTCTTTCTTTCATCTATGTGAAAAATTTCTGGGTTTTTTCTTTTTCTTTTTCGAGTTAACCTTTCTCAAAGAAGAAGAACAAGAAGAAGATGATGATGATCATGAACAAGAACTGGAAGCTTGTAAGATTAAGACAGGAGTTTCAAGTTGTTGCTTTGTTGATTTTATCATGTCAAAATTTGGTTTGTTGGTCGTTGAATGAAGAAGGTAAACTTCTCTTCTTCTTTTTTCAAGTTTTGGGTTTTGTTTTTTATTCCTTGGGAAAATGGAGAATAAATGATTGTTTGATACTGAATATGCAGGGTTGGCTTTGTTGAGATTAAAAAAGAAAGTGGTGAATGATATGTTTGGTGCTTTGTCGGATTGGAAAGAACAAGATGGAGAGGTTGACCATTGTACGCAGGTTCGATCCATCCTATACGCATTTGTGAATTTTTTCCATTTCTTCCTTTAATCAGGTGGCGACACGTGTCACCACCTGATTGGAGGGTGAAAATAAATTTATTTAATTAACTATAAATAATTAAATCTCTCCAATAAGATAGTGACACGTGTCACCATCTAATTAAATAATTAATTTATTTTATTAAATTAAAATTATGACTAAATTGAAAGAATGTATAAGTAATAAGGACCAAATGTGTAATTATACCCTTATTTTTTTAACTACACATCACCCTGCCTTTAACCTTTAACGGCTGGTGGTCAAATTGCACCCAATTTAATAGTATGATGATTTAATTGCTTCGAAAAAAAGTAAGGTGATCAAATCGTGACTTTTGCAATAGTATGGTGGTCATTTATATAGTTTACCCTACTTTTAATATATACATTGCGTCATTGCATATAAATATTTACTACTGTTATGATATTATATAAATATACATAAATATATATACTTTGGTTTCAATATAACTTATTAATGTCACGTTATTTTAATATGATAATTAAATAATTTCTACATGGTAGAATTATGGAAGTTACCTCGACTCCAATCATCGCTTGATCTATAGTTCGTTTAGAACCGACTCGATCCGCTAACCGTCTCGTCATTTTGAACCCGAAAATCAAGTTATATGTACTTGGTTTTTAAGAGAATTTTATATTGGATTATAACATGAGTTATTATTATTATGTTAAAGGTGATTACGACTCTCTTGGTGAGACCGACGACCTACTACCTCCTTCACATGTTCGATCTAACTGTGTACGTATTACAAGGACTACACGTGAGTATTTTTTTGGGTTAGTGTTTTTGTCTTAGTTTGGTGGCATAGTGATAATAGTGCTAATATCGAGAGGTTAGTGGTTTATACCACTTGTGTTGGTGACTATGTAGCGAGAGGTTCTGGGGAACCTACTCTTTTGGTGACTATGCAACAGTGTGCATTGCATTGTGATTTCATAAAACCGTGTTTAAACGTGCTTTGTGTCTTTTAAATATTTTGTGAAAATTTATTGTTGTGGAACTGAGTTTTTGATTGTCTGCACTTTAGAGACACACTGAGCTTAATAGCTGACTCCACTTAGTTCATGTTTCAGATTCTCAAACATAGGCTGTCGATACTTGGAGGACCACAATTTATCAGACTTATTTCAGTTTTCAGTATGGACATTTTGGATTTACATAATTATTTTATTTTAGTTACTATTTTGGAATTTATGTAATTTCGGTTACTTATACATTTATTTGGGATTTTTTAACTGTTTTAGCATGCATGAGAATTTTTATTTGGATATTTGAATAATTTTATGATGTTTTTATTTATATAGCCGCGTTTTTTAAAAATGGAACTTATTGTGAGACGACACCGTTTTCAAAAAATAACCTAAATTTTTTGTTTTTTTAAACCTATTAATCTTACTTGAGGGGCAAGTTTTCAACCCGACTTCCTAGATTCGGCCCATAACCCTTGGGTCGGGTTTAGGGGTTACATTTAGTGGTATTAGAGACTAGGTTCAACCCTCGGACTGTGAGGCTCAAACAAGATTTTAAACTGAATTTGAATTTTTTCTTGCATGGCAATGTTTTCGGGCAAATGGGTAATTTTGAAAAGTAAATGTTACAGAATTTTGATATATTTTGTAACACCCGGGTTTAGGGGTCGGGTGAAAATAATATTTTAATATTATTTCGGGTTCGGTTTAATAATTAAAATAATCTTTTAAGTTTCGGGTTTCAAAAATAAATACTTTGCATTGGACCAAATTGATGGAATTGCAAAGTGAAGAGTTTTTAAAGAATAAAGAAGATAGCCATTCATTAATGGCCATTTTGTAATTAGCCCAACTTTGATTTCAAATCCCCCTTTATCCAACACATTCACTATTCATCCTCTTCTTCAACCAAAAACCAACGTGAAAAGAGCCCTCCCATCTCTTTCACTATTCCAACACAAAGCTCCTCCATTTCAACTCATTTTTTAAAGGTAACACTGTTTTTGACTTCTCCTCAACTCTGTCTTCAAAAGTACCATTAGTTTTTTATTTTCGTTAAAGTTTTGAAAATGGGGATTTCAAAAGATTTGATTAAAAATGATGCCTTTGTGTTGCTAAACCTAATATTTTGATTTAATATGGTTAGTTATGAGGTTTAGGAGTTAAATGGTTCAACATATATGAATTTTTGTTGATTTTGAGCAATTCCCGAATTTGGGTATAAATGGGGTTTTTTGAGGGTTTTGGGTGAGTTTTGGGGGTTGTTTTAGGTTGGAATTGATAGGCTATTGGTAGTACTATGGTTAGGGGTTGTTTTGGGATCATTTGTGGGTGTAAAAGGTGTTGGAAACATGGATTTTGGATGAGGTTTAGGGGCTGCTCGAGTTTACTAAATGTGGGGTTTGTTCATGGCTTGAAACATTGTAATTTGTGTTCGAATTGTGTTCCAGGTTAGTATTTTGATGTTGAGCTGATTTGAGGTTATTTGAATTGTATTGAGGTTGTTTAGAAGCAAGAACTTGGGTCGGTGAAGCATCAGGAAGAAATCCGAAAACTTGAAGGTGATGCTTGCTTGGTAGTTGAGCTTGGAGGTAGAGGTGAGTGGTTAAATATTTTTAAAATGGTTTTGAGTATTTGATTCAAGCATGTGAACCTAGGATGGGCTTGGTAAACCCACCTAGAGTTGGGATTAGAGTGGTAGCCTAATCCCAAGCTTTGATTAGAGACTTTGGTTGCATTCTTTAATGGTTGTTTATGCCTCGTGTTATATTGTGATGGTGTTGGTTATGTATATGTTGTATACATGTATGTTGAGGCATGTTTGATGCATTGTTATATGCATGTTGATGATAAACTTGTTGGAGATATACATATGCAGGAAATAAGATGTGATATTGTGTTAATGATATACATGTGGTGTTGACATGTGAAATGATATTATGAGGTGATTGTATGATCCGAGGATCATGGTGAGTACATGCTAGGCATGGAAATGTGGTTTGAGCATGACAGTGAGTCATGGTGAGTGCGTGCTAAGCACGGAAGTTGTTATGAAATGATATTGTGAAAGATTAACGAAATGTGTAGTATTGGCACTAGTATGCTTGGGTACAAATGATCGATCATTAGGATGTTTAGTGTGCACACGTGAGTCAAAATGCGCGCGTGGTCTTGATGATGGTAGTCATCAAGATGGAGTACGGGTTTGCCCGGA
This sequence comes from Hibiscus trionum, assembly GCA_030270665.1. NCBI lineage: Eukaryota > Viridiplantae > Streptophyta > Magnoliopsida > Malvales > Malvaceae > Hibiscus > Hibiscus trionum. The sequence goes on along the minus strand of BSYR01000013.1, from coordinate 11,243,851 downwards.
AATCTTATTATATATAATAGTCGGTGATGAGTGGAATCCCATCGACGGGCATGAGGATGAGTGGAATCCCCTTCGCGTGAAACGAGGCGTGAGGATGAGTGGAATCCCCTCCGCGTGAACGGTGATGAGTGTAATCCCACCGTCAGGTAATGGTTGTGTTGTTGGATGTGAGTTCCAACGGTTATCCGCGTATTCGAGTCATAGCTTGGTGCCAATACGGATTGTGGTTTATGTTGCCAATATGTGATTATTTGTGAGCCAATGTGATTTGGGATGTGTTGCTAACATGGTTTAATATATATATGATTACATATGTTGTGGATTTAAACATGTTGAGCATGGCATAATATTGGATATATGTTCATGCATCATGTGTAGATTGGCTACGTGGATCAAAGGTATGAACATGCATTCTATCTTGTTTATTGCTCGTGCTTGGACCCTGCATTGTCGAAGGTTTGTTTTATGAGCTTACCCTCACTAAGCTTTTATGCTTACGCTCCTTTTTGTTCGACAATACAGATCAGTAGCTTGTGGGTGGCAAGGGCAAGGAAAGGTCTCCAAGTGATGCTTTTGGTTAGCTCAATGTATGATCTTTAAATTGTAGATCGTAATAGTTAAGCAATGGGATAGGTGTTGTTGATTTGAATGCTTTGTTGTATGTTGTTTTGGTGTGGCTCTTGGATGCCTCATTTGAATTGTAAATCTTGCTTGTGATGCATGACTTGTATGCCTATACGTTTGTTCTAAGGCATGAGCCTTTATGTGCTTTATATGTCTCCTTTTGGTAAAAGCATGAATATTTGGATGAATGATGCTTGTTAGTGTTGGTTGCCTCGTATGCTTAGATTATGGTTGTTAAATGTTGAATGTATGTTGTTTGTGGCTAGAGGAGTCGTAAATCGCATCTAGAGTCGAGTTCTAAGTTGTTTTGCTGAAAATTAGAGACTTGCAGTGCAGGGCGTATCGATACACTTAAGGGCCGTATCGATACGGTCTTGCCTGTAGGACACAATTTTGGCTGGGTGTATCGATACACGGGGGTGTATCGATACGGTTTTTGCTCTCTAGAATTCTGATATTTTGGCGAGTTTTTGGTGTATCGATACGGTGTTGTGGCGTATCAGTACGTGTTCATCTCGTTGACCATGAGATGTTGACTGGGAAGGGCGTATCGATACGCTCATGGGCTGTATCGATACGGTCTTCCTATGTTGACTACTGAGGGTTGACTTTGGTCAAGGCGTATCGATACCCTTGACAGGTGTATCGATACGGCCTGCTTAAAAAGGTAAAATGGGCTGTGTTAATGTGTTGCCTTGGTTGGTCGTTGATATGTTGTCGGTGTTTCCGCTGTCGTGTTTCACATATGACTTAATAATGCCTATAGACAAGATAAAGTTAAAAGAAATTTTTCTAGGGTTGCTAACCGAGGTGGGACCTTAACGGGTTTCGCTTCGGTTTTCCCCGTGTGGCCTACTCGGACCGGTCATCCGGCCAGACCGGGACGAGGGGGTTACATTTGTTGGTATCAGAGCCTAAGGTTACCGAGACCTTGGGCAGGTAAGTGAGGTAAGTTGTGTCTTATGATTGATATGCACAGTGTTTGCTTGCCATGTAAGCATGTTGCTTGTTATCCGTGTATGCTGTGATGTGTGATTGTTTGATTGAGAATGTATGTTGTTTGGTCGTACGCATATATTTGCTTGTTTATCAAGTATTCTTGATGTATTTCATTTGATCGTGCGTGTGCGTTGCTTGAAGCATGTTTAGTAGAGTCCCATTGCTACTATTACATCGAAAAAAATTAAGTGAGGGAATCATACTTGAGCACTTGGAAGCCTTGTCTTGCTAACCCAGTCTTGTGTGTTTTATCGTTATTGTTGATTGATTTATTGCCTTTTAGTAAGTTTGAGGCCAGTGTATGGGACGTGAATCGGTAAGTAGAAGTTGTGGCTTCTGGAAATATGGATGATGTGGAGGAAGTTCTTTGCTATAGTTAGGGGAGTGTGGTTGTACCGGAGTTGGGGTACAATTTGTTTGCTCGAGTCCGCGTGTATGTGGGTTGATTCTTGTTGGTGAGGGACGATGAGACTGATTCTGGTAGTATTTGGTAAGAAGAAGTGAAGGCCTATGAGTGAGGCTTAGAGTAGTATTGAAGTTATAGTGGATAAGCCCTCGGTACAGTTTGAGTTGTTCCCTCCGGTTGATTCTGAACCTGTACTTCTGTATGTTGTTAGCAAGTATGCAAGTTTGAATATGCCCGGTGAAGTGTTAGAGGTAGGTCTGAGTACCTTAGTACTTTTGGCAAGATCGGGGTAAGGGTCTCGTGTGATTAATCTGAAACTCAGAAGTGTTAGTTGGTGATCGTTGAAGTTCGACCTATGGTTTTAATACAAGACAGTCGGTCAGTATTCGTGAGTGGGAATCGATTTGTGTGATTGGGCCAGTGTGCATCTGAGTTGTCTTCCAGCAAGAAGGAAAGATGAAGTCGCTTCCGATATAGTTGATCCGAGAAGGAAGTCTTGAGCTTTAACCCCAGATTGTTAGGTAGTGGGATGTTTTTGAGTTGTCAGGACCGATGATTATAGAACAAGTTCAAGCATGATAACTTGTGGGTGATCAGAACTGAATTTTGAAGTTTCGAGATGCTCTAAGAACAGTTTAGAAGAGTCAGATTTTGTTTAAGAACCAGTATGAAAACAAGAGGACCGAAGACTATCAGTTGTGTACATGTGAAGTTGCAGATTTCTGTGAGACTGTAGTGGTAGGTGAGGATGTGAACTTCTTATCGAATGTTGATCTAGCTTTAGAGGTCAAAAATTGATTGAGTTTAGTTGTCAGGCTTGCCTAGCAAATGTGATGGATTTGATTTTTGAATAAAGATTAGACCACAGAATGTTAGAATAGTTTGCAGTTTTCCTAGAAGTGTTTAGAAGAATTGCCCGGATTGTCTCTTGTTAGGGAAGAAGAGCTTATTATTAATACCGTCTCCGAGTTTGCTTCTGCTTTGTTTGCTCTGTATCTTATGGTTTCCAAAGAATTGAGAGCGTTGAAGAATCAACTTTGAAAGTTGTTAGATCGTAGATTCATTAGGCCTAGTACATTATCAGAAAGTATGACAGTGCAAATTGTGAAGAAGAGTGAAGACAACACGAGACTGTGTTTAGATTTCAGGTAGTTGAAACAAGTGTCAGTGATTTGTTGATCAGTTAGTGTGTGCTTCAGCCTTTTCGAAAATTAGTTTGAGATCCGATTACTACCAATTGAAAGTGAGAGAAGTTAAAGTACCGAAGACAGCTTTCGGGGTAAGATGTGATCGCTTTGAGTTCCGAGTTATGCCGTCTCGTTTGACTAGTGTGTTAGCTACTTTTATAGAATTGTCGAACATAATATTTCCTGAGTTCCTTAATCAGTTTGTAGTAGTTCTCATAGATGATACATGTATATGTTCGCGTACCAAAGAGGACCATGCCAAGCTTTGGAGTTAGTGTTGTAGATCCTATTAGAAGATTAATGGTATGCCAAGTTGAGCAAACGTGAACTCCGAGTTAAAGAGGATGTCCTCCTAAGACATGTAGATCAGTCGAGTGTATTAGAGTAAATCCTATATAGGCAGAAGAAGACGTGAGTTGGAAGAAACCGAAGACAGTGACAGGTATCTATAGTTCCTAGGTCTAGCATTGCCACTATCGGAAGTTTGTAAATAGTCTTTCGAAGATAGCTGCTCTTTTGACAGATTGCTACAGAAGAATGTTCAGTTTGTGAGGTTAGATGCGAGACGTTGAGCCCTTGAGAAACCGGAAGAAATATTGAAGAGAGCTTCGACCTTGATTCAGCCTATATCAGAGAAAGAGTTTGTGAACCATAGTGATACGTTACATGTAGAGTTAGGTTGTGTGCTTATGCAAGACAGAAGATTGTAGCTTATTCATCGATATAGTTGAAAGACCGAGAGAAGAGTTATCCGACACAAAACATAGAGTTAATTACAGTTGTACTTGCTTCGAAGACTCAGAGCAAGGCTTGTATAGTAAGAAATGCATAGTGTATATGTACATATCATCAGAACTTGAAATATTAGACGACTTAGGAAGGGTTGAAATTTGAACAACATAGGTTGTTAGAACTGCTTGAAGACCGTGATCTCAAGATTGTGTATCATCCGAAGAGAGTTAACGTAGTAACCGATGTTCCGAGTCATATTTGTTGTTAGATTAGTAGTGGAGTTGCGAGATGTATTTTCCGAATTTAGTTTACCAAATGATAGTGTTCTTGTGGCCGAGTTTCATGTTGAACCTACATTGAGTCGGAATGCTTGAAGAGAAACAGTTGCAAGACAGATTCTTGGCACCTTACGTGCAAGACATAACGGAAGGAAGACCTTCAGAATACAGTTTTAGTTATGATAGAGTTTTGCATTTTAGAGACAGAATAGTTGTGCCGAATGACATAGTGTTTCGAGACGTATTGTTTTGGCCGAAGCACACGACAGTTCGTTTGTATTGCATCAGAGTAGTATGAAGACATATTGTGGGTTGAAGATGAGTACTTCTGGATCGGGTTGATGGATGATGTGGTTCAGTATGGGAGTAAGTGTATAAATTGCCAGCGTGGGGTTGCCGAGTGTCAGTTTTCTTCTAGTTTGTTACATCCGTGGAAGATTCATAAGGAAAGTGGGTAATAGATTCGAGGGACTTTGTGTCTGGTTCGCCTTTGATTTCCTACGGGAGAGTTTAGCCGAGTAAACAATGATAATTGCTCTGAGTGTGCTCATTTTATTCATGTTCACGTTACTTGTACTTTGTAAAGGATGGCGGATCCTTGCTTTAGCAAGAGTGTGAGTTGCACAGTGACTTGAAGTCGTTAGTGGCCGATAGAGATTTGAGTTTTCGACTAGATTTTTGAAGACATCTGCATAGTGTTTGATTACCTGTTGGAGTCAGATGATCAGTCAGAGGAAGTTACGAGTCAAGTATTCAAACAGTGTTGTATGAGTTTGTGAATCGGGCTAGTTCTGTTGTTTATTTGTCGTGGTTGCCACCAGAGCTAGAAAGAGGTTTGTGATGTGTTTTAGGTGTATATGATTTGGGAATGTGAGTCAGATCTGTTCTATGCTATGTTTGTTGAAGAGATTGAGTTGAGTTTGAAATTCGCGTGCAACGAAGAATCAGTTGAGATCTTAGTGTCAGATAGCTAATGTTTGTGTGGTAAGTTTACCGAGTTGGTGAGTATGTTGTGGTGAGAAGGAAAGTGTGGAGGGACAGTTTCCGTGGTTCTTCATGTCCGATAAATTTTGGGGACGAAATTCCTTAAGTGGGGGAGAGTTGTAACACCCGGGTTTAGGGGTCGGGTGAAAATAATATTTTAATATTATTTCGGGTTCAGTTTAATAATTAAAATAATCTTTTAAGTTTCGGGTTTCAAAAATAAATACTTTACATTGGACCAAATTGAAGGAATTGCAAAGTGAAGAGTTTTTAAAGAATAAAGAAGATAGCCATTCATTAATGGCCATTTTGTAATTAGCCCAACTTTGATTTCAAATCCCCCTTTATCCAACACTTTCACTATTCATCCTCTTCTTCAACCAAAAACCAACGTGAAAAGAGCTCTCCCGTCTCTTTCACTATTCCAACACAAAGCTCCTCCATTTCAACTCATTTTTGAAAGGTAACACCGTTTTTGACTTCTCCTCAACTCTCTCTCTTCAAAAGTACCATTAGTTTTTATTTTCGTTAAAGTTTTGAAAATGGGGATTTCAAAAGATTTGATTAAAAATGATGCCTTTGTGTTGCTAAATCTAATATTTTGATTTAATATGGTTAGTTATGAGGTTTAGGAGTTAAATGGTTCAACATATATGAATTTTTGTTGATTTTGAGCAATTCCCGAATTTGGGTATAAATGGGGTTTTTAGAGGGTTTTGGGTGAGTTTTGGGGGTTGTTTTAGGTTGGAATTGATAGGCTATTGGTAGTACTATGGTTAGGGGTTGTTTTGGGATCATTTGTGGGTGTAAAAGGTGTTGGACACATGGATTTTGGATGAGGTTTAGGGGCTGCCCGAGTTTGCTAAATGTGGGGTTTGTTCATGGCTTGAAATATTGTAATTTGTGTTCGAATTGTGTTCCGGGTTAGTATTTTGATGTTGGGCTGATTTGAGGTTATTTGAATTGTATTGAGGTTGTTTAGAAGCAAGAACTTGGGTCCGCGAAGCATCGGGAAGAAATCCGAAAACTTGAAGGTGATGCTTGCTTGGTAGTTGAGCTTGGAGGTAGAGGTGAGTGGTTAAATATTTTTAAAATGGTTTTGAGTATTTGGTTCAAGCATGTGAACCTAGGATGGGCTTGGTAAACCCACCTAGAGTTGGGATTAGAGTGGTAGCCTAATCCCAAGCTTTGATTAGAGACTTTGGTTGCATTCTTTAATGGTTGTTTATGCCTCGTGTTATATTGTGATGGTGTTGGTTATGTATATGTTGTATACATGTATGTTGAGGCATGTTTGATGCATTATTATATGCATGTTGATGATAAACTTGTTGGAGATATACATATGCATGAAATAAGATGTGATATTGTGTTAATGATATACATGTGGTGTTGACATATGAAATGATATTATGAGGTGATTGTATGATCCGAGGATCATGGTGAGTACATGCTAGGCATGGAAATGTGGTTTGAGCATGACGGTGAGTCATGGTGAGTACGTGTTAAGCACGGAAGTTGTTATGAAATGATATTGTGAAAGATTAACGAATTGTGTAGTATTGGCACTAGTATGCTTGGGTACAAATGATCGATCATTAGGATGTTTAGTGTGCACACGTGAGTCAAAATGCGCGCGTGGTCTTGATGATGGTAGTCATCAAGATGGAGTACGGGTTCGCCCGGAAATCTTCTTATATATAATAGTCGGTGATGAGTGGAATCCCATCGACGGGCGTGAGGATGAGTGGAATCACCTCCGCGTGAAACGAGGCGTAAGGATGAGTGTGAACGGTGATGAGTGTAATCCCACCGTCAGGTAATGGTTGTGTTGTTGGATGTGAGTTCCAATGGTTATCCTCGTATTCGAGTCATAGCTAGGTGCCAATACGGATTATGGTTTACGTTGCCAATATGTGATTATATGTGAGCCAATGTGATTTGGAATGTGTTGCTAACATGGTTTAATATATATATGATTACATATGTTATGGATTTAAACATGTTGAGTATGGCATAATATTGGATATATGTTCATGGATCATGTGTAGATTGGCTACGTGGATCAAAGGTATGAACATGCATTCTATCTTGTTTATTGCTCGTGCTTGGACCCTGCATTGTCGAAGGTTTGTTTTATGAGCTTACCCTCACTAAGCTTTTATGCTTACGCTCCTTTTTGTTCGACAATGCAGATCAGTAGCTTGTGGGTGGCAAGGGCAAGGAAAGGTCTCCAAGTGATGCTTTTGGTTAGCTCAATGTATGATCTTTAAATTGTAGATCGTAATAGTTAAGCAATGGGATAGGTGTTGTTGATTTGAATGCTTTGTTGTATTTTGTTTTGGTGTGGCTCTTGGATGCCTCATTTGAATTGTAAATCTTGCTTGTGATGCATGACTTGTATGCCTATACGTTTGTTCTAAGGCATGAGCCTTTATGTGCTTTATATGTCTCCTTTTGGTAAAAGCATGAATATTTGGATGAATGATGCTTGTTAGTGTTGGTTGCCTCGTATGCTTAGATTATGGTTGTTAAATGTTGAATGTATGTTGTTTGTGGCTAGAGGAGTCGTAAATCGCATCTAGAGTCGAGTTCTAAGTTGTTTTGCTGAAAATTGGAGACTTGCAGTGCATGGCGTATCGATACACCTAAGGGCCGTATCGATACGGTCTTGCCTGTAGGACACAATTTTGGCTGGGCGTATCGATACACGGGGGTGTATCGATACGGTTTTTGCTCTCTGGAATTCTGATATTTTGGCGAGTTTTTGGTGTATCGATACGGTGTTGTGGCGTATCGGTACGTGTTCATCTCGTTGACCACGAGATGTTGACTGGGAAGGGCGTATCGATACGCTCATGGGTTGTATCGATACGGTCTTCCTATGTTGACTGCTGAGGGTTGACTTTGGTCAAGGCGTATCGATACCCTTGACAGGTGTATCGATACGACCTGCTTAAAAAGGTAAAATGGGATGTGTTAATGTGTTGCCTTGGTTGGTCGTTGATATGTTGTCGGTGTTTCCGCTGTCGTGTTTCACATAGGACTTAATAATGCCTATAGACAAGATAAAGTTAAAAGAAATTTTTTTAGGGTTGCTAACCGAGGTGGGACCTTAACGGGTTTCGCTTCGGTTTTCCCCGTGTGGCCTACTCGGACCGGTCATCCGGCTAGACCGGGACGAGGGGGTTACATATTTGAATGGAATTCCAAATATTGAATCTGATCTTAGGACTCTTTAATTTTTGTAGATAGACTACTATGCCACCTCGTAGGAGCTCTAGATTAGCGATCGGTCGTGGCCGTGTCCGTGGTCGTGGCGGAGTCCGTGGTCGAGGCCGAGGTCGTACCACAGCAGCTTAGAGAGGTGCTTCACAGTTTGTGGAAGCGCCATCGAATCATAATGATGTTCTTGATGCTAATGTGGAGGAGCAGGCCATGAACCAACATCCTAGAGTTCAGCAGACTGGGGCTCAAATGGCTGGTGGTAAGGATCAGTCTGCACAGGGGATACAGGGTGATGGACCACATGGCTCTGGGATAGTGAGACTGCGAGCTTGGATACTGGTGCAGTGCATAGGAAGTTGCTCTGTTACCTTTTTCATTCTGAGGGTGTTAAGAAGCCTATATCTACCAAGTTTCTAGCTACCGGGATGACTATGTTTGATGGGAAAATGAGTACAGATCTGGTTGATGCTGAGTACTGGTTGAAGAAGCTTCAGAGGCTGTTTTTTGAGATGGACTATCCTACCGACCGGAAGCTTAGGGCTGTTGTATCGCTACTGCAGAGTGAGGCTTAGAATTGGTGGGAAGCAGGGGAGCATGTTATTCCAGCTGGCCAGATCTCTTGGGACAATTTCTAACCGACTTTCCGTGACCGATATGTTGTGCTGAGTATCTAGTAAAGTGTCGGGATGATTTCATGAATCTAAAACAGAACGATATGTCTGTGAATGATTATGAAATTGGGTTCATGAGATTGATTCAGTATGTTTCGAGGTTAGTGACCACCGGAAAGGAAAAATGTGACTGGTTTTTGAAAGGGTTGCGCCCTTTGATTACGGTGGGTGTGGCTCTACATATGGACAATGAGTATAAGGAGATCACCAAGTGAGCTAGGACAGCTGAGCGGAATGAGGCAGAGTTGAAGCAACTTGAATCTCAGGGTACTGATCAAGCTAGTAAGCAACCGACCGCATCTGTTCAGCATAGTCAGGGGAATCAGTCTAGGAAGAGAGCTAGAGACGAGTCTGACCATCATAGCTATTTTAAAGCTAGACTGGTGATTTCCATTGTTCCAACCGCTAACGTAGGTGGATTGACATGTTCTTATTCCGTGCCTCAGTGTTCTTATTGTAAGAAGTGGCATAGTGGGGAGTGTAGGAGAAAGATCAAAGTTTGCTTCAGATGTGGTTCTTTAGATCACGTCTTTAATGATTGTCCACGTCCACCTACCGGATCATTTGTACAGAATCAATCATAGGTATTAGTTCAGACACCTTCTAGAGGTAGAGGATAGAGTAGGTCATCTGCTTCTGGTACGACTAGTAGAGGAAGGCTTGCCCAAAGCGATAGATCAGCTAGATCTGATACTAGACGACCAGGATTAGTTTATGCAACTGGAGCTCATGAGAGTTATGATGGTGAACCAGAAGACATTACAGGTACATATCTGATATTTTCAGGTTTTTACTTTTATGTTAAAGGATGAGGAATTTAGAATGAAGAATTTTAAGTTGTGTCAGTTAATTTTGGGGATCTATCGCTAAGTCTGAAAATTTCGAGGACGAAATTTCTTTTAAGGGTGGGAGAGTTGTAACACCCCAAAAATTACGCCAAAATTATAAACCCTAAATTTGAAATATTCCTAATTCAAAAATACTAATTTTTAAATCCTATTTCAAAAACCCTAATAAAAATTTTAGGAATTTAAATTGAAAACCCTAGCTTAATTTGGGGATTGTTTGAATTTAATTGAAATTAATGAACTAATTGGGAAAATTCAAAACTTTAGAACTTTCCTAAAATGTGGGGTAATTTAGAGGCCCTTATTTGGTGATTTACTCATATGAATTGGGTGTTTAACCCTCCTTAACAACCCGCATCTCTCAGCCGCACAACACCCTCTCCCAAAACACTCTCTCTCCCGATTTACCCTTTCCTTTTTTGTTTGCGTTTTCCAGTGAGGCTCTGACCACCATCCTAACGTAGTCTGTGATCTTCACCATTTTTGTCATTTTTACCTTTGTGACTTTTCAGTTAAAGTTGTCTTTTAATTTTTTTTTTCCTTCACCATTCGTCGTTTGTGAAAGAATAGTGTGAATCCGTTCGAATCACCCTTGCCTTGGATTACCGGCCGGTACTGTCTCCAATTTATTGTCCAAACTTGAATCTGTTGACTCAAATTCATGCTTTTAATTTTATTAGTTTAATTTATTATATGTTACTGGTGCTCATTATTTTAAAATAATTTTTTCTTTTATAGATATACAAATTAATCATACTCTATTATGTGAAATCTGCTATTCATATTGCTTTTAATTATGCTATTCATATTACTTTTAATATATACATTGCGTCATTGCATATAAATATTTACAACTGTTATGATATTATATAAATATACATAAATATATATACTCTGGTTTCAATATAACTTATTAATATCACGTTATTTTAATATGATAATTAAATAATTTCTATATTATGGAATTATGGAGGTTACCTAGACTCCAATCGTCGCTTGATCTATATTTCGTTTAGAACCGACTCGCTCCGCTAACCGTCTCCATTTTGAACCCGAAAATCAAGTTATATGTACTTGGTTTTTAAGAGAATTTTATTGTGGATTATAACATGAGTTATTATTATTATTATTATTATTATTATTATGTTAAAGGTGATTACGACTCTCTTGGTTTTTAAGAGAATTTTATTGTGGATTATAAATAATTTTTATAAATGAGTTGTTCTTATGAAAGAATATTAACGGTGGGAATGAGAACTTATATTTTTTTTCAGAAATTTAAGGCAAAAGGAAATCTCTCCATGAAATACTTTGTACACTTTCCTTTAAACACTACACTATTTACTTTGTAAACTAATCGATCAAATCTTACAAAACAAGGAATTGCTATATTTGAACCTCATGATTTTCATGCAAGTTGCCGCATGTTAGAAACATCCTCGTCTTTTGAGTTGTTGGTTTATGACATAAAATTTAACGGCTTTAAGGGTTTTTTTCTTTCGGTTTTAGGTCTTATTGTTACTTCGTTAGGGTTTACGATTTTGTCTACGTTTATTACTTTACGAGATGAATTTTTATTTCTTTACAGTTTAAGATTTAAAGTTAAGGCTTTACAATGATTGTGTCTCGGATTAGGTTTATGGTGAAGTTAATAGTTAGCGATTTGCGAGATTATTTTGAATGATTTGGGTTTACTGTGAATAGTAAATTCCATGCATTATAATATTCTGCCACATTACGGCAAGCATTGGCCATCTCAATTAATTGCTTGCCATCTCAATTAATCCTTGTGAGTTGTTGGTTTATGACATAAAACTTAACGGATTTAAGGTTTTTTTCGTTTAGGATTTAGGTCTTATTGTTACTTCGTTAGGGTTTATGGTGTTGTCCACGCCTATTACTTCGGGAGATGTAATTTTATTGTTTTGAGTTTTAAAATTTACGAATTAAGGTTTACAATTCGATATTGGGTTTAAGTTTATGGTGAAGTTAATATTGATTGGATTGCTAGATTATTTTTAATGGTTTAGGGTTTACTCTTTACCTTAGTGTATGACATAAATTTAACGGAATCATATATACAGTCCATATTATGCCACAGTACGACTACCATTGGCCCTCTCAGACAAACCCGTCTTTGAGTTGATGGTTTATGAGATTCAATTTAACGCTTTTAAGGTATTTTTATTTAGAATTTAGGTCAAATTGTTACTGAGTTAGGGATTTTGGTGTTGTCTACGGTTATTATTGCACGAGATGAATTGTTTTTTAGGGTTTAAGATTTATGATTTAGAATTTACAAAGTTTATTGTGAAGTTAATAGTTACTGGATTGCGAGATTGTTTTGCCTGGTTTAGGGTTTAGTGTTTAGCTACTAAATTTCAAGCATTAAATAGTCCATAGTCTACAATAGAAAAAAATCATTTTCCACGTAGGCCACGAATTCACGGTAGGGTTTATTACTTGTCCAGTTCGGTTAATAATTTTGCGACTATTACAAATGTTTTGGAACTTTGTATATGCTACGTAAACTAAAAATCTGTAAAATCTAGTTGCAATTGTCGACTAATAGTGAGGGTAGCAGAATTTCATTATCGTTTCGGAACTGCATATTAAGACTACTCTGCCAATTGTTCTGCTCAATACAACATGAAAAGACATATACATATGTTACTGACAGTGAAACGACAACGTCTTCTGGAATTACAAAATCCGTGAAACAACCAACTAAGTACATTTACTATTACAACAACAAATACTGTTCAGAGCGGGAAACAAAAATTTTAACAAGTTTCGAACCTAAAAATATTGGTTTCGATATGTATAAAGTGAAACATTAATTGAAATCTTTAGTAAAACATGTCATATTTTAGATAGGACGTGAAAAGTTTGATACTGTAAATACAAACGTTCGAAACCCGTCGTATTATTATACTCTATTTAAATAGAAAAAATTCCTTCAGCTACCGTTTATTTATAATTCTATCGAAAATTGACCCATATTAATTATATTTATGACTTTTACTATATTTTTTTCCGAACCCAATAATTTTTTCGTACTTGACATCAAACATTATTACTTATAACTTCATATGAAAAAAATAATGAGATGAGTGAATTTTATTGGTTGGTCCCATGGATAACGTGCCCGAAATGACCCATGACATAATTTCTCCCATATAAGGGTTCAAAATCTACACCTCCACTTTCAACTAGAAACTAAATTGGGACTCGATTCAATTAAATAAAAACCTAAAAGTTCCTTTCATGCCATGACCCGCCTTAAGTTCAACTGAATCTGAATTAACCCGTTAATTACCCGATTCATACCTGAACCATTTTAACTGAAATTGTGTTTCACTACCTATTATATAGAAAAAATTTAACTGAAATCGAAACTAAAATATGTAATTTTTTTAGATTTGTCCACAAACCTTGGAGATACTCGTCGTTTTATTATACTCTATTGAAACCCCAAATATTCCTTCACCACATGTTATACTTGTTAATTCTCACAAACATTAGCATTCTTATAATATTATTTACTTCCTAAGATTTAATTTTTACCCTAATAATTTTAATTATCTATGTGCTATTTTTGTTCATATAATTTCCCAAGATTTAAAATTTTCCCTAAACCATACACAATCAAACCAAAAAACGGTGAGAGTAACATGGTTCTGATTTACGTCTTTATGAGATTATTTTTTAGGGCCTCCAGTTTTGTAGTTTAAATGTTTGTGGTTTATGCCGGGGATATGGGCCGCTTTTTAAAATTCCTATATTTATATCTGTTTCGGTTCTCTTTAAAATGGTTCGGAACAATGTTCATGATAAATAAACTGAAAATCAATAAAGTATTGTTCCAAATTTCGGTTTCTATTTACTGTTTCGGTACTTAAAAATCGAGTTCGGAACGACCCACTAAAAAGTTTCTCAAAAATTGCCCAATGTAACAATTTAAAAGACATTTTTGATAAATTTGACATCGAAAACACTGTATATGCAAAAATTCGATACTCGTCATATATAGTATTTAAACCATGACTATCCTTTCAGCACATGTTTTACTTGTTCATTCTCAAACATTAAGAATAAACATATTATTAATATGTTTTCTTACAATAAAACTTTTAATATGTAGATATTTGTGTTCATTTTAGTTCATAAGGTAAGACTAACTACTATGTTTTAACTTACTGTTATTGGTTTGCTGAGATTCATTTTAATGGCTTTAAGATTTTTTGGTTGAAGATTTAGTTGGTACATAGTTTAGGGTTTATGAGATGATTTTTTATTGCTTTTTGGGTTTCTGGTTTATGGTGTACTTTATAGTTAATAGTGTACGAGATTAATTTGTATCTTTAGGGTTTGGTGTTTAGCTCACCGTAAACTATACAATCTATACAGACCCTATAATTATAATATAAATTGGGACTCCATTGATTTAAATGATATACTTACTCCTAACCCTATAATTGTTGTAATTTACTTTGCAGCACATTAATTTTTATTTCAAGTTATTGTAATTTAGTCCAAAATCATATAATTGTTGTAATTTAGGTTTAAACAATTTAAATTATAATTCAACCTAAGAACACCTAAACCCTACTTATAATAGACCAATCTCTTGTTTACTGGGAAATCATGTTTTTAAATTATTTAAATTAACCGCCACTTTCAAATTTTGTATTTAACACACCCAAATTAAATTCCTACTCGTTCTTGCAGTAAGGGTAGGTGATAATATTGGGTTTCCATGCCGGCCGGGAACCAAAAATTTAAAATCCTATCCAACCAACCACTGACAATTGGGTTTCGATACTAGCCATTCGCACCTTAAGTTGAAATCGCTAGTACAACATGTAATATTTCAGGTTCTCGTGATAAGCTCAAAATTGTGTATGCAAACATTCCACAATCGTCCAATTACAGAGATCACACACACACTTCCTGCGACCAGTTACATTGCACATCTCTTTTCAGGTTTACTATTTTATTGTATTATATATACAAAGACAACCATGTCAAGAAGCATACAAATCATGTACACAATTGGTCTACTATCACCTGTTTTAAGATTAATTATATCATTAGTGAACATAAAGTAAATCATGCAATGTATAAGGTCCAATTTCTAAGCCTATAACAAATTGTAAAACGCACGCTACATCGTGCTCATGCTCATTTTAACATTTCATGTCATTACCTCACTTATACATTTTTTAATTACTTTATAACATAGTTTACTCTTTATAGAACCAAAACAAACCAATTATCGATTATTATACAGATCATCACAACATAAATACTATTTACAAATTCCTCAAATCAAAACATTCATAACCAAAGATGATAGTATTCTTTCAACATATAATTATTAAATATCGTTCAAAAGCTCAAAAAAGATGATAGCAGTAGTATTCTTCCGCAGTTTCAGTGGGAATGTTTGAAGCTCCACAGTCACTTATCCATACTTCCTCCTGCTCCTAACAAGGCAAAAAATCATTTCGCACGTTATAATTGACCGGTGAATGAAAGAAAACATGTAATTTAATAAAATATGGACTAACGTTTTCATCAATCAGATGCATGTTGTCCGTCTCATTATTTGAAAATCCCAAGTCCGGAGCATAAAAATCACCATTACATGTGGATGATGGTGTTTCCAATCCTAGCTTCAAATCAGGACATGTCACTTTATTTTTCCCTTCTGAATTACAAATTGAACAACATCGCCTACTCTTGCTTACAACTTTTTCCGACCTTGTATCTGGACTTTTGCCTTCCTTCCTTGACGGGTCCCGAACTCTTTTGACTAGTTTTGTTTGATCATGAGAATCATTCAACATAGAAGATGTCTCAATTTCAGTCTGCGGTCTATGAATCCCATCTTTTGTTCATCGATAGGTATCTTCCCTATTTTCTACAAGATGGAAAACTTTATTTGCAAGCGATCGAAGAGAAGAGAATCGAGCCATGCGTTTCGCTTCTGCAAATGATGGGGAACAACATTCCCATTCTTTGTGCATCGATTTAGAATCAATGAATCTGGGATCCGTGTTTTATCCAGCATCTTTAGCACGTGTAGTTGATGTCTACATGGAAACCCGAATGTTTCAAATTTATGGCAACAACATGTTAGGGTTTCCATCACAACATCAAATTGTACTTCATGTTCCTTGCCCTATTTTCTATATTTCCTCAGATAAATACGGCTAACACCGTTGTCGTCATCTTCATGCCGTGATACACTATACAATGTCTCGCGCTTAAGTTCCTCTCGGAAGATCCTAAATGATTTTCTTGTATATACTTCAACTGTATGGCCTTCTAGCTTTTTCAATTCAGACAACAACATCAACTTACTCTGGGTACAATCAAAATATGAGTTCAACTCTTTCAGGCGTATTTGACCTATGGCATCTTTAGTTGAACGAATAAACTCTAAATATGTCTTCTTGCAATTAAAGAAAATAGACAGAGACACATTCAACGATTCGCACCTTTGGGTTGACCGCATGTTTGCAAAAAAATTAGTTATCAAATACGTTTGTGCCCATACGTGTCGGGTGTTGGTCTTCTCCAACACCCACTAATTCTCAATAGTTGTCCCCCATTGTTCATCAAATTCCTCAGGTGTCCACCAAGCATGCCTGCATCTGCTAAATTCCTTTGTAAAATTTGGATCCCCAATATTTGCTTGTGCATTGCGAGCTAGATGCCAAGAACATATTCGATGTTTAGCATCGGGAAAAACATTTTTGACCGCCCTCTGCAATGCCCTATCTCCATCGGTAACAACTGAAAGCGGAGACTTCTTCAGCATAGCTTCCGCAAATTTATCTAAGACCCACTCAAACATATCTGCGGTCTCATCCACAAGGACAGCGACAACAAACACAATTGTTTGATGGTGGTGATTTATACCAACGATGGGCATACGAGGTCGACCATATGCATTACCCTTGTAGGTGGTGTCAAATGTAATAACATCACCGAATATGGCGTAGTCACCTCTAAAAATTGAATTAGTCCAAATTAGATTATTCAAACGACCCAAAGCGTCGACTGAGATTTACACGAACAAACCGGGATCTAACTCTTTCTTCGCGTTGAAGTAACCTAAGTACGACATTCACATCCTCATCAATAACTTCATTAGCTTTTTTTCTGGTGGGCATTGTATAGGTCTTTCTTAGTAAAACCAGCAGTTTGATAACCCCAGACTGTTGTATGAAGAATTTCATAATTTTTGATGTTCCGACACTGGCATTTTGCAATGCTAAAGCCTTTACAATATCAGCCTCCGTAACAAATCGATGCGAATGAAGGAAGGGTGCCATGGATGGTGGACAAAGTTTATGGTTATGTTCGTTATCAAACAATTTTATTACCCGTCTATCTGGAGCTTCTGCACGGGCCACTACTCTAGCCTTGCAACCGCTCCTTGTCACGGCACGTGGAGCGCATGAACGCTTGGCCTCGTCTACTTTTGTTTTCTTTTTCCCTTCTTTTGAACAACAAAACTCTTGCTGGTATTTATTTCCATTTCTAACCCGAGTGGTTTCGCAACGTACAATAATCCATTTTCATTTGCGTATTTCTCATAAAATTGCCATACTTCTTCCAATGACGCAAATGTCATGCCAACAATTTTATTCGAACTCTCTATACTATCTCTTTCAACTTTAGCATCACCTACTGTACTCGGAACTTCCATCATGACTATATTACGCCGCCTAAAGACCGTTGCTGTTGGAAGCCTGGAAACAAGGTTTATGAGCTCCTAGATAAACAATTTCTTCAATAAGAAGAGGAATTAAGAGGACATGGACGTGTTTTGAAGTTGGTAGTACCTGCCCTAGTTGCAACATTTATTCTAACTTTTACTCAACATGTCTTGTTGGAGTAACCATTCTGCATAAACTTTTTTTTTCAAAAGTTTCAAAAATTTACGTGTAGTACCGATACTAATTACCTATCTTATGCTGCAGTGATTGCGATAACGTTTCAGAACCGCTATTTAAGTTTCGATCTTTAACAATTATTTTAACTTTGAATTCTAAGAATTTTGGTTTCCAACTTCAAAGATATTACTTTTTCGATTACCTTTCCCGCTTCTTTTTCATTTAAACGTATAGAAGCCTAGGATCCAGTTTCACTATTTAACGTGGACTACATATATCAATTAACTTTGAAGTTGTTCCAACCGATTCCTCTATTCCTCAATTAACTTTATCCTTTCACCAATCAAACATTCATCAAATTTTACATACAACTTGATGTTGGTAACCCCTACACGGTTGTATCTCCTAAACATCTTGTGAAGGTTGCTTGCATTACCTATATGTAGCATGTAATGAGCTTCATGGTCGGGCTCATCGACGGGTATTTTGTCTTCCAATGAACTCAATTTCTTCCTTGTTGATATGCTAGCCTCCGTGGAAATCTACTCAAACAAATCATCATTCTTGATGTTGTTGTTGAATGAAGCCAATTTCTTCCTTGTCTTTATGCTACCCAATTTCTTTTTTGTTGATATGCTAGCCTCTGGGGATTTTGGCTTCCAAAGAAAATGGTTGTAGAAAATCTTGTCATAATAATTTTTAGGGTAAAGTACACAGACGATAACTGAACTTTGGTAAAAAAACAAAATGGTAACCAAAATTTCAAAAATCACAAAATGACAATTAAACTTTATGTTTTATAACAAAATGGTAACTAGACGTTAAATCTCGTTAATTAACTATTATAAAATTTAGTATAATGACATATTTAGTCCTTCATATTTATACATTCAATCAATTTAGTCCTAATTCGAAACAATTTACTAAATTTAGCCCTCGTTATTTACGTATTCTTTCAATTTGCTTCAATCTTCCTTTGTAACCATACCAGATGGGGCAATGCCTGCTCAGTAAAATCTCAATAGAACCCAAGGCCAATCGAAGAACTTGGTTCAAACGATCAGAAAGATTGATGGGAGCATACCCCTTAAATGCTGGACGAGGAGGCATGCAATAGATTGATATCCACCCACGGGCATGCATCTTAAAACCAGTCAAAGTATCTTCTGTAATCGAACCATAAATCCATCTAATCTGGTCACAGGAGAAAAAACAAAAGAGTTAGTGCAAAAGGGAAACTTGTTTAGGCACTACTAAAGGCCATGATACTTCACTAACTCACCTCCTTGCCCCATTCAGTCTTGTCCTCGTATCCACAACTAATTACATGGATTGCTTCTTTTAAAAGAGTTGCAGGATTAGTAGATGGGGGAATGCCTCCATGCTCCATGAAGGTAGCTGCAATACTTCTCTAAGCTCTTATGAGACATAAGAAGAGACCTTTCATCACCATATCCTGCAGAAAACAATAAATGAAATTAAAACCACGTAGCGGATGAGCATTCCAACACTACCTTCATCTTCTTGCCCACTTAATAAAAAATGGAATCCGCTAATATACTTTTTATGCATCCTGAGTGATCTTGAATACTATCGATGCTGGAGAAATATGATATAATGAAAATTTTATGGCAGCTATGCAGAAGTGGGAATCCCCACACTGTTCCAAATCAATTGGAGATAAAAAATCAGAAAGTAATATAGTAGTTTTGACAAAAAACCCACCTTCAACACCCTCTTCAATGTCCTATATATTGAAAATAGGGATGGTTGATTCAATTATCTTAGCTTCCCTTTTCTTGTCAATTTATTTTTTATTCCCACCCTTTCCCTTCTTTCTTGAACCACAACAACTCTTAACAATAATATTTGGTTCCAAATCAGCTTCTGTTAGAACTGGATCGTAGCCATATAGAGCCTGCTTGTTGAACGATTGAGTTTGTGATTCGAGTCGAGTCAAGTCAAATGTTATTTGAAATTTTTTCGATTCAATTCGAGTCGAGTTTTCGAATTCTTATAAAAATTTAATTGTAACTATTTATCACGTTACCATACTTTAGAATTTTACTTTAAGGACCAAATTGAAAGAATACGTAAATAACGATGGCAAAATTTAGTGAATTGTTTCGAATTAGGACTAAATTGATTGAATGTATAAATATGAAGGACTAAATGTGTTATTATACCAAATTTTATAACAGTCACCTAACGGGATTTAACATCTAGTTACTATTTTGTTATAAAACATAAAGTTTAATTGTCATTTTGTGATTTTTGAAAGCTTTGTTACCATTTTATTTCTTTTACCAAAGTTCAGTGACCGTCTGTGTACTTTACCCTAATTTTAAATAATTAATTCATGCGCAATATGGTATTGTAGGAATATTTATAGAAGATTTGGGCCGCACCTAAAATGTTACCGATAATCAGTAATCAGTTTGGGCTACGGGACCTAAAATGTTACAGATAATCACTTTGGGGTTCGACACCTAAAATGTTACTGATATTCAATTTGTGGTTCGACACTTAAAATATTATCGATATTTAATTTGTGGTCCGACACCTAAAATGTTACCGATATTCAGGTGGGGATTCGACACCTAAAATATTACCAATATTCAGTTGGGGGTTCGACACCTAAAATGTTATCAGTATTTAGTTTGGAGTTCGGACTGTTAAATGTTAATGAAATTTAGTTTGGGGTTCGGCACTTAAAATGTTACAAGGAAAATCAATTTTGGGTTCGACACTTAAAAAGTTATAGGCAAAGAGTTTGGGGTTCATGACCTTTAATGTGAACGAAATTTAGTTTTGCCTTCTGAATCCAAAATGTTGACGAAAATCAGTTCGTTGTTCGGACCCTAAAATGTTTATGAAATTTAGTTCCGATAATGACACCTAAAATGTTACCTATGTTTCAGTTTGAATCTAAAATGTGAATTGAATTCAGTTTTGTAATCAGCATCTAAAATGTTACCTACAATCAGTTTGGCGTTGGGGAACCTAAATTATTAGCGAGATATTGAACTTTTTAAGTTTGGTAAAATAATTTCATTCGTCACTTAAAATGTTACGAAAAAGGAGTTTCAGTGGTTAGGGAACTTAAAATATTACGACCTTATTCACTTTCTAAGTTCAAAAGAAAACAATTACTCGACACCTAAAATGTTAGAAAAAAACCAGTTTAAGGGTTAAACATTTTATTAGTCAACTGAAAATCTGAACCATAACATGTAACTAAAAAAACTGGTACCAATATATAGTAGCCACATTTTAACCTGCCGCACAGCAGACCTACATGTTACACTCCATTCTCATGGGTAGCGATCAAACCCTCAACCAGTACATCACCGATGAGGTAAGCAACTAGTACATCACCGATGAGGTAAGCAAACAGTAATCTGAATATTTTTTTCAATGGTAAAAAAAAGAAAACTTATCTATTTTTATATTAAAATATAATAAAGAAAGTTCTTATATATACATGGATTCGAACTAGGATAAGAGATTTAATATATACAAATTTTTGGAAATAATGTTTTTATATTTACATGAATTTAAACTCGATTTAATTCATCAAATTATTTTTTTTATTTTCAACATTTTCAATTTTACAAATGATTTTAAGTGAAAGCATGAGTTTAAACGATATATTAAGTTAAAAATCTTTATTTTCAACCTTTTTCAATTTTACAAAACATTTTAAGAGAAAAAACAAATTTTTATTGTATTGTATTCAAAATTGTACATACTTTATTTCATGTTCTGAAAATTAATTTTTTTTAACTAAACACATTTCTCCGGTGTTCACCGTTTTCTAAAAAATAAAACGAAAATTACTTTTGTTTTCTAAAACAAAAATAAGTTTTTTTATAAAAAAAACTGACTATTTTATTTGAGAAACAAAAAGTTCATACTGTAATATTATTGGTATTTTTTTTTTAAAATTTTATTCTACTTCTACCTAGAGGGGAGGGGAAAAAATCTAGGTAAAGGCAATGCTCCTGAGGGTCTTGAACCCGGGACCTAAGGGGAAGGGAGTGGAGCAAGTGAGCGTGCTCTGACCACCAGGCCATCATCGCATGCTCATATTATTGGTATTTTTATTTTCACTATTTTAATGAATATTATATAAAATAATAAACTTTAAATAATAAGATTGAAGTTAGTAATAAACATTTTTTTATCATTTTATTTGAGTAAAAGATAATATATGTATTTGAATTTAAATATGAATAAACTCATGTACACTTGCAAACTAAACTTCTAATACTCAGGTCACGAGAAACATACCAACTTTTGCCACTGGACCACTATTTAAGTTCAAAGTCAACTATAAACATTTTTAATATAACATACATTTAACATAATTTTTTTAAAGTTTTCATGGATCCTAACAGCTGTCTCAGTGAAAAAGCGGATGATATTTATCTTAGGAGACACCGGTTCAAATTGCTTTTATCTCTAATATGTGTGCATTATGAGAAGGTTAAAAACATGTATGAACATATACTACATTATAATTATTTTCAGACCATTCAAAAAGAATTTCCTTGAACATCAATGAGACAAAACAATAGGTAAATACTTTGATACACAAATTTGTGTAAACCTTTTAATCCTAAGGTTTAAGTTTAGATTTTACGGTGTTAGAGTTTAGGATTTAAGTTTTAAAATTTATAAAAAGATTGTGTAATTTTTTTTACACTTGTGTATTAAAATATAACTTAAGCTCTAAACAATATACCAATTGCATTGACATTATTATTAGTGTAAGCCCTACAAATCAATTGCATTGACATATAGAAAAACATTACAACATAAAAGTGGCTTATGCATCCTAAGATAGCACAAGTATAACAACATAATGCAACAGCAATAGACCGCAAAGCAGATTCTTGGTTTACAATTCGGTGTCACTTCGGGGAGTTGTTTTTTGAATCATGGGAGACTAACATGGAACGAAGAGTGTCGACAATGGAGTCTATTATTCCATGAGACCGGCTTGTACCTGCTAACTTCAAGTGTTTGGGTGCTTCTGCTCTATCAAAGTAGAAACCACCAGATACCAGCTTCTCTTTAGGCTGCAAAGCCAACCATATAACTGTGTCTGCACCTTCTTCACTAGTTCTGAGCTTTCCCGAAAGCCTGCAATGCATTTACACAAGGAACGGAAGAGAGTTAAAAAATGGAAAGGAATCAGATGAGAAGAACTTTCCGATTGGCTGCTCGAAAGAGGAAACCACTCACGATTTGCTAAAATCAGGTAAACTTGTAGCTACTCCAGGTGTCTCAGCCCAACCTGGATGCATCGAGTAAAACTCGATTCCTATGTTCTTGTACATCTCAGCCCACTTTTCAGTTAGTGCTACCTAAGAAACAACAGCGTCAAGGCTTAGACATCGCTCGCGCCCCATGGAAGAGGTTCTTTATCATAGGGTTGAGCCTCACTAAAGAGCAGCTTGAGTGGCATTGTTTACCAACAAGATCTGATGACTACCCAAAAATAAGTACAATCCTCTATCTCTTTCCCTCTGGCTAAGGTATTTACATAATGATTAATCATTTTAAACAAATGAAAAACGTTTGCCTTATCCAAATTTCACTCCAGAATAGCAAAAACAGAATCAATTCATCAAATCCCAGGGGCATTTCTCTCCAAAATAGCAAAAACAAATTCATGGAACATTACTATAATCTTAACAAACAAAGATGTAAAGGTGTAGGAATGATGCTAAATATTTGTGCTTGGCATATTTTCAGTTTAACAATGAAAAATAATAAAAGTTCCAACAATATCTGAGCCAGTTAGGAAATTTATTTTCTGAAATGTTTTCCTTTCATGTCAGTAACAGAAAATCAATCAAATTAGTTTTACTCAGAAGAGTTTGTTGCTTATACCCATATGTTTCAAAATGTTGTCACACTCGGCAATTTCACCAACTTTTATTGCAATGAAGAAAATGAAAATCATACATCACTTTGACATTACACCAAAATCAGCAATAAAAGCCTTCATTGAACATCCATGTAAAGCCTAAGACATACTACGCAGGTACAATGCGACAGGTTGATGTAAAACTCGGAAAAGATAGACGGATTGTAAGATCAGCATTCTATCTTTATATAATAATTAATAAGCAAAATGTTAATCAACAAAAAAGATATCTTTCTAATAACTCTAGCAGTGGAAAAGCTATCAACTTAGCTGACCTGAACTCGCTTGTTTCTAGCATATTGCTCTACCCCATCAAATTTTCCATTGCTAAACTGCAGTTTTACACAGTGAAAGGAGAGCTCATAAACATCCATTAATTCAACTAAGGCAGGAGCAAGGGGGTTTATGAATGGGTGGAGACGAAGAAAAAAAATACCTGTAGATCACTGGTCAAGGGAGAAGAATACATTCCACCAGATGAAACTGTAATGACACGAGCATCTGGTGAAGCTTTCTCCAGCAAAGGCAACATTAATTCTGTTAAGGCATAAGTACCCAATACATTCACAGCAAAGTTCAACTCAAATCTGGAGGCACAGGGAAAATAAGAAAGACATGACATCTTTTTTTCCCCCTCAGTTTAATAAAGGAACATAACACGTTATACATAAGTTTCCAGTTATATAGTGACAAACACACCCTTCATATGTCGTGACTTGTTTTTGCTCCAACAATCCAGCATTGTTGACCTACGGAAACAAAACATCAAAATTTAAATAAAAAGAAAAACACCAGCTTTGCATGATACAACAATAGCTGAGCAGAAATGCAGGCTATAATATAAAGGATGGTATATCATTCTCATTATATATTGGAACAGGAAATGATACCTGTCCATATAAAGTTTTCAACTAAACAAAGAGAAATATGCACGTAACTCAATATTGAAGGAAGGCGCCAATTGGTTGGAACTTAAAAGATGTCATCCCATTTCGGGCCGTCAAACAACTACTATTTGTTTGAGACAACTTTAATTTATAATAAGCAAAGAAGAACTTACAAGAACATGAACTGGAATATCCATTGAACAGAATCTGGATGCAAACGACTTGATCTCGCTGATGGACGAAATATCGCATATCTGCAAGCTATACTTAATAAGCAATTTAAAACTGATACATTGAAGAAACTTTTTCTAGATCAATTATCAACCATAAAACTATAAACAGGTGAGGGCTTAATTTAAGAAAATTCCAAAGAAATAAGCTCTACAGAGTCCATCATGGAAAACAAGAGATAAGCAAGGGATGTATGACAATTACTTCCAAATGAACATTTGGATTGCCTGTCGAAGATTGAATTTTAGAAAGAGCAGTTTCTCCCCTCTCCTTGTTACGACACACCATATATACAGTTGCTCCACTGGGGTAAACATGAAATAAAATGAATAAAAGGAAAACAGAATGCGGGTTCATGCAAAACCCCTTTGAGCCTTCTATTGAATAAATCATACAACCAAAAAGGTCAGAAAATGATCAACACCGTGATGCAAGACCCTCAGCCGTTGCAAAACCAATGCCAGAATTTGCTCCTGTGACCACACAGTTTTTCCCCTCTATTCGTATTTCGGTATCTTCTGGTTTGAATCTCTTGGAGTGTTCCCTGAAAATCAAAGAATATATTAAAAATATTATGAAATAATGTGAAGAGTTCTTTTCCTAGTACTTAATCTTTGGTGTGCAGAGTATTGACTTCTATCGGTCAATAGTAAAAGGCTAATATTAAGCAAGACCTGGAGAAGATATATGCTGATAAAAACACAAACTTAAACCTAAGTTCATAAAATCAAGTAAATGTACAAGTGTCATAGATAATTATGAACTCCAATATAAGCACTATGAAAATATTATCTTTTATTCATTGAAATACTCAGAACCGAGTTCGTATAATTTCAATTATCATGTCATAAGAAAAACCCATTTGTTCATCAGCAGAAAGGGTAAAATTAAGCACATTTTGTTACCGATATATAATCAATTTCTCCCTCTATCAGCTAAATTCCACACACTAACAGGCTACCAATGATACAGCAGACATTTTCGTTACATAGAAAGAGCAACAAGTGAACTTACAAGAAACCATTTCTGGTGAAATTCAAGTAACCATAAACTCCAAATGCAGATGCCCTCCAAGCCTGTCAATACAAAGCAATAAATAAAACAGATAATCCCAAACGGACGGAAGAGAAAGATAAGCATAACAATAATTATTAAGAAGAGTAAGAGATGTGATTACCTTGAGAAGGAACATGATTAGTGCTGTAATGGGTATATGAAATTCAAAGTGCAAAGTTGCATTTATCATGTGCTCAAGTTCTTACAGTGTAGAATTTTTTTTTGATCAAAAGTTCTTACAGTGTAGACTTCGCAAGGGATATTTGACGCGTCGACATGTAACTGGACACCTCGAAATTGAAAATTGGGTGTGTTTGCCGTCCTGTGTTTAGCCACGTTGCTAAATATATTACCATTAGCTTTTTCTTTTTCTTTTTTGGAATAATATATTTATCAAGTACCTTTCTTGGGAGGATTTATATATATTGCACAGGATTTTTTCTCCCAATATAGTGCACATTAGTTTTTATTTTTACAAATATTATAAATTATATAGTACA
This sequence comes from Hibiscus trionum, assembly GCA_030270665.1. Classification (NCBI taxonomy): domain Eukaryota; kingdom Viridiplantae; phylum Streptophyta; class Magnoliopsida; order Malvales; family Malvaceae; genus Hibiscus; species Hibiscus trionum. Next base: position 11,217,372 of record BSYR01000013.1, on the reverse strand, counting down.
TTTAAAGATAAATTCAGATGAATTTATCTAAAACAATGAAAAAAATTTACCTCAAGACTCCCCCATCTGCCTCCACCTATGAATAGTACCAAAAAAAATAAAGTTCAAATCACCTACACTTGTACACGTGGCGCGCCGCCAGTGTTTGATGCACTGTTCAAAGACGAGCTCAGCTGTCACCGTCTATGAACAATGCCCGATTGTTGATCAAGCCTGCATGGCAGGTCTGGTGCGTGGCACTGAGAGGGAATCTTTGCATGCATGCACGAGTTTAAAGAGAAATGGGGAAGTGTTGACAATTTTTTTGGGGGAAGGGTGGGTGATTTGATTTTTGAATGAGGGATGGATTAGGGTGTTTTTAAAATGTATGGGGGTAGAGTTTAAAAATGTGTAAGTGTTATTGAAGGAGGGATATGGGTATTATAGGGGATTTTTTGTGTGTTAAATAGTTAAGGATGGAAGTAAAATTTTAAGTGAAGAAGAAAGGTAAGAAGAAATTAGTGAAAAAGTATTGAGTGAAGAAGAAGAATAAAAAAAAATTAGTGAAGAAAATATTGTAAGTAGATTCAAAATTTTTAATAGTTTTGTTTTTATTTGAGTGAGTATGTTTTATTTTGTGTATTTGATATAATTTAAATTGTATGCTTGTAGTTTTATTTAAGTTTGTTCGAATTTTATGCATGTAGATTCGAATTTCTTAAAATATATTTAAAATATATTTAAAATAATTAATTTAAGGAATTTTGATTTAGTGTATTTATTAAAATATATATATTCGAAAAGAGCTTGTCCCTGATGTTAGTAACGAAATTTAAAATTTATTGTGTTCATTTTGATTTGTGTATTCTGATTGAAAATTTCTTTATGTGTTTTGAACATACAGAGAAAATGAGCAACAACAACACATTTATGACTATTGTCCATTACAATGGACAAGTGGTGAAAATTGATGCTGGGATTGTATTTGAATCTGAAAGCAGTACGAAGATGATATTTGAAAAGGAAATCACGCTTCGAGAAATGAAGGAGAAAATATCACAGAAAATTGGAAGAGAGATTCATGGTTTGCATTACCGGTGGCTGACATGTGAAAATCCAGTCAACTATTGTGCAATCAATCTTCAAGATGCTGATGATGTTGAAATGATGATTGCATAGCATGAATCTATGGGGATTTGATATATCGAGTTGTTTGCCGAGGTGCATGATGTTCCCGACCCATTTAGAAACGTCGTTGGAGAATCTGCTCGAATGGATTACTGTAATGAGATTGATATGTCCGGAGGCAGTTTTGTCACAATGTTGGCTAGTGGGACATCGGGTGCGTTTCATCCAGCTAGGCCTTCGACATACAGTTCATCATATGGGTCGGCTGTTGATCCAACTATTGTTGTTGATATGGAAAACCTACGAGGTCGATGGGGAGAAACACTTGACGATTCTAGCGAAGATGAAGATATTGATGATCTCGATTTGTTCCATGATGACGTTGGTGATGCCTCTAATTTTGGTTTTGGAGAATTTATTCTGACCGTAGTTGACATTACATTCTATGAACCTCCTGCTCACATGGGCTCAGTGGATTTCGATGCAATGAGAGCGCCTCGATTCTCGAATATGCCCCGATTAACTTCGAGTCAGCATGGTGAATTGTTGATAGAGCTTCAATTTGATGAAAAGATGAAGCTACATTGGTAGTGAAAGAGTACAACATCAAGAACCACGTGGACTACGATGTTGTAGAATCCAGTTAGAGGACTTTCTTTGCCAAGTCTGTGAAGTATAGACAATAGTGCAAATGGAAGATCCGAGTTTCAAAGCTTAAGAGGTCAAATCGTTGGGAGGTCATGAAGTACAATGGAGATCACACATGTTTACGAACTTCCATTGACTAGGACCACCGAAAATTAGACTCGACTGTGATAAGTCATCACGTGATGAAGCTGGTAGAAGCAAATCCAAGGGTTCTGGTTTCAACGATTCAAGCAACCATTGCGCAACAATTTGGATACCATATAAAATACAAGAAGGGGTGGCGTGCAAGAGATAAGGCAATGGAGCCGGTGTATGGTGATTACGATAAGTCGTACAACGAGCTATCGACTTTATTATTAGCAATGACACATTTCATCCCAGGCACCATAGTGAGGTATAAAACCAAGGATGCATACGATCGACAAGGCCAACTTCTTGAAGGGTATAAATTTTTTCATCGACTCTTCTAGCGTTCTAGCCTTGCATTCAAGGATTTCCTTATTGCAAATGTATGATCCAAGTAGATGGCATGTGGCTGTATGAAAGATACTCTCATGTGTTGTTGATTGTTGTTGCGCAAGATGGTGAGAATAATATCTTCCCAATTGCATTCGCTATTGTTGAGCAGGAGACGGTGGAAGCTTGAAATTTCTTTTTGACCAATTTACGTGACCATGTCGTCTAAGAAGATGGGGTCTGCATTATATCCGATCGAGGGATAGGTATCAAGGCAGCAATTAATCGAGACGGAAGTCGTTGGACACCTCCACACGCATACTCCACATATTGTGTCTGTCACATCGGTAAGAACAGCTACGGGCAGTTCAAAAATCAATACCTTCGCAATGAGATTTTGAGCATAGGTAAGTATCATATTTTTTCCAAACTCAATTATATTGACATATCCATTTATTATGTATGTGTTTTGATTACTCTCGATACTAACAATATTATGACAAAGGATATCTACTAACGATACCAGATTTTGAGAGGAAGATGGAGAATTTAATGAAGTACGATGAACGCGTTTAGAGTTGGGCAAACAATATCGAGAGGGAAAGTGTTGAGTTGATCAAATGATGGCTAAACACCAAGAGGGGGGTGAATTGGTGGAATAAAAATTAAAGGGTGCAAATAGATAATCTAAAAAATGAAGATAAGGCGGTTTTAGAGTGGTTCAAGCTTCGATCAAGCTCTACATCCACTACCTCAGCACCCTACTGAGGATTTCAACAATTCACTAACTTGAATTCGTCCCCTTTTCTCGGCTTAGGAGGAAACCTTACAAATCGATCAATCTCTCTACCCAAAGATTGACCAAATATCACTATTTTACAAAGGAAAGATAGGCAAACTTTGTATGTACCTCTTAAAGGCTAATTGTTTACCCAATTACACATAAACACTTTCCAAACTCTAAAAAGATTTACAATGAAAAATTTCAAATGAGTTGGGTACAAGAATTTGACTCCAAAGGCACAAGGGTTTGGAATGAATGCTTTTGATGTTGCTTGAAGGTTCAATGATTGTTGTTGGTGCTTTGGAGACTTGTTTTTATACCTTCTGATTGAATTCTAGCCGTTTGGGTGGCTGAGATCATCAATAGAGTTGTTGGGTCTCTCTCTTCCCTCCATAAATACTGTTATGCAACTACCCGTATCGAAACACGAGGCCCTGTATCGAAATAGACATCAAAAAATGAAAGAGTTGTTGTGTGTAAAAAGGGCCCGTATTGAAACGGCTATAGGCCGTATCGAAATAGTTTGAAATTGTAAAATGTAAAAAGAGGGTCGTATCGAAACGGATAAGGACTATATTGAAACGTTTTGAAACTGTAAATTGGTGTTTCGAAACATCCTAGGGGTGTATCGAAACACTTAACCAAATTTTCAAAAGTTTGTTTCTGACAAGTAACAGCTAGTTCATTTAATGCTCAATTTTAAAATTACTTAACCACTGTATCAAAACGAGTATGAGTCGTTTCGAAACAATACTTAAAAACCAAAAACCCAGATGAAGGCTGTATCGAAACGAGTATGAGCTGTTTTGAAACAGACGTTCCCAGTGGCAAAACGTATTGAAACACTTTGGGGGTGTTTCGAAATGCCTGGGCAATTTTTTATATTTTGGCTTTGAAACACTTAGAAAAATTTATGGGGTTTAAGTTTTGACTTCAAAACATTTTAAGTATAAATTTTACTTGTCAAATGTAAGTATTTTGATTACTTGAAAATTTATTTACTTTGCAATTTGGTCCTTAAGTTATTTGTTATGTCAAAATCAAATATTTGTTTTACAATCTCCCCCTTTTTGATATAACAAAATCAAAGTAAATTTTTATGTAAACTCCCCCTAAATTGAAGCTAGGTTTTGAAAAAGATTTTAAAAAAATTTAGCTTAACACTTCTCCCCCTTTTTGTTAGATCAAAATCAATGAAGGCAAAGATAAAGCAATATAGCACAAGGCAAAGCGAAATTAAAGCAACATAATTTCATTAATCATAAGAAACAAAAGCAAAATAAATTCATAACCTCCAAACATAATATCCAAACCTTAATACTTAAAACATAATATCCAAACATAAATCAAAACATATGTCTTAAAGCAAAAACATAAATAGGTGCATAAAAAAGGGAAATCATAAACTAGATGATATGCAAAGATCTAAGGCTCATCATCATCATCTTCATCTTCATTATTGGTGGAGCTCCTTCGAAATTGTCTCCATTCTCCATAGAAGCCGATAAAGGACATGTCCATAGAGGTTTGTTATTTTTCAACCAAAGTGAGTCGATTCTCAACACTTTGGATATGTCCCTCCACGAAAGTGAGATGAGTGTCAAGAGTGGCAAAACCGGAGTCTATGTGGGTGCGCAAGCCATTAAATTGCTCGATAAGGAAAGTCATGAGGGCTTCGTTGTTTGGTAGAGTAACTAGAGGTTGAGGTTCGGGGGCTGCAACTTGAGGAGGATTCTTGACACGAGTCCACTCTCCATCAATGAAATGAAATTTAGACCAGAGAAGTGTGCGCTCATCAATGGGATCTTTGAAAGGTTCTGGATAGTCAAGAGAGCAATCGATCCCCAATTTTGAGAACAAGTAGCTCAAGGCGGTGCCGTTGGTGAAAGAGATGACAAGATCCGAGTTGCGGTTTTGGACAAGATACACCATCTCGACAAACATGATTTGACAAAGATTTGGTAGACGTCCCTCACGAAAGCATCGAATCCAAAAATCGTCCACTTGTCGAATGTTGGAGAATTTTCCTCCGGAAGGACAAAACCACCACGAGACCATGAGATGAAGGATGCGATCATGAGCATCAAGGACCGTGACGGAGCCACCAAGGGTATGTCTCAACGAGTTTTCATCCTTAATACCCTCATCTTCAAACCCGAAAACATTGACCAAGCTTTCCGGATCAACCCTAAACTTCTTCCCCATTAGATATGACTCAATGGCAACCACTTGACCGACATTGGAGATACAATGAGCATTGGCATAGAAGAGAAGAACCATGTTACAATACAAAGTACCGGGTAAGCCCAAAAAAGAAATGAAATTCCAACGCCTTAATAAATCAAGATAACGAAATTGAAATCGTAAATTATATACACATCAACACATCATAGATACTCTAATGCTTAATGCATACACATCATGTACGTGCCAACAACTAGGAGTTCCTAAGGGATTTTTGAACATAACACCTATTACCCGGAGGTCATGTCCGAGATCGAAACGTATCAAAGCCAACTAACTGAAATGTAAACGAGGGAAACAACATAAGCAAAAGCTTAGTGAGGTAGATCATATAGTGAACTTAAGTCATAAGTATTTAATTATAGGTTCCAAATGTTTATGATAGTTTACAAGCTTGGTCCTCAAGGGAGCTTTTATATAATAAATTCTATAATCGAACTATCTCATAATGAGATAGTAAATTAAGGCCTTAGGCTCAGAAGTGGACAAAAGCCACAATATAAAATTCTACCTTTGTACCATTACATTAGTTCAATTATTAAAGGCCTTTGTAAATCTCTTCAATAAATTCCTCAATATGTTTTAGACAGTTTAGTCAATCATTAACAAAAACTATTTAGCCTTTTTAGCAAACTTCTCAATTTGTTTATAAACAAACCTTACATGTTAATACTTTACTTCAATAGCTCCTCCATTTCCAAGTAACATCTCAACCTTTCAACTAATGTGGTTTACTTATTTCTTTAAGATTATTACCTATTACTCATCCATTTTATTGGACTCCAATCTTTACTTAGATTACAAATAAGTACAATTTCTACAATTTCACGATCGTTGATCTAAGACCTATAACATGACTTGGCATCATCTCACATATATAAGTATTTTGTAAACATCGATTGATCATACAAGGTATTTCGTGACATTTCAGGTGTGCATATAAAGATGTACCAAGAATTATCGAATAGATGGCTAGTTACTATCTTATAAATTTTCTTGGATTATAAATTATAGCTTATTGATGCATAACATTCTCCTTTGGTGACTTATTTAACACTTGTTCATCTTAGCTTTATAATTTCCAAAAATAAGATTTGTCCTTGATGTGTTAAAGCTTCATTAAAAGACCTAGACCATTCTCTCTTGTTAAAAATTTACTCTTACTGTAACCCCCTAAACACGGCCCGGAAGGAATGGGTCGGATCTAGGAAGTATCGATTGGAAACTTGTCCCTCAAGAACAATTTAGGTTAAAATATTTTTTAATTCAAAAGAATCGATTAAATAAGTAAAACTCAACAAATATTCCGATTAAAATAAAACTCAATCTTTTGAACGATGTTCCGATAATTAATTAAAAATCCGAAAGTAACTTCATAGGTGCATGCATTTAATAAAACCCAAATTAAAAACAGTTCCAATGTCCATATTACAGAAATATCCCAAAATATATTAAAATAATAATTCTGAGGTAACAGAAAAGTTCGTACTGAATAATAATTTATCTGAATAAACAAGAGATGCTCCAAGTACCGACCGCCTAAAAAGTCTGAGATATCTGAAAAGTAAAAACTAAGGGGTGTAAGCTAAAGAGCTTAGTGTGTCTCTAAAGTGCAACTGAAAAGAAAAGAAAACAAAACAAAACAATATTTTATTTTCTGATAAACACTTTTCTGAAAACACAACAAAACTGAATCATGATGATATGATGTCTGATGCACATGAATCATAGTACCCATCTCCGATACACCGAAAAGTAAGGTTCCCCAGAACCTACTTTCTCCATCGTCACCATCCGAAGTGGAACTCAGCCCGAAGGGTGGAACCACTGATCCGAAGCGGAATTCAGCCCGAAGAGTGAAACCACTGAACTTCCCCGAACAAATCTCAAACCATATACCCACAATGATATGATGCAGATTTTAAAATCCGAGTCTGATCCGAAACTTGAATCATGAAAATTCAAGTTGCAAAATACTATAAATATGATGTTTTACGATTCCGAAAATCTGATATTTCACTTAAACCATAGTATGATATGTTATGCATGACGTCTGAAAACATTCACCCAATCACAACAGAGTATGCACACAAAATGTACAAAACATTTACTTATATTAATCCAGAAAAGCACATAAAATTTATAGCACAGAAAGAAACACATAAGTTTATTAAACAGGAAGAGACACACCTTAAGCAACAGAAGCTCTAATGCCGAGAAAATCGCATCTCATGCTCAGATTTAGCTGAATCAAGACCTACGAAGGTATGAATACCATATTAGTATTTAATACTAACACTAAGCCACCGACTAAAACATTAGAAATCGAACTGAAGATATACTCACGTGAAGATCTCGATGAGCGTGTACGGTTGGTCTAAACAACTGGAGGTAACCCAACGATCTAAAGGTTGGCACCTGAACACGAGAATATTCCGGATTAGATTCTGAAATCCATAACTTATCAGATTCCAACAACAATTACTCAAAGTTAACAAAACGAATTTTTCGAGATCTAATTTGACAAAACGGGTAGCGGATACAGATTCGGGGCGTCAAGAAAGGTTAAGAGAAAGGATGTCCGAAAATGTCAACTCTAGTCAAAGTCAAAGTCAAACTAGTCAAAGTCAACTCTGACGGTCAGAGGTCAAATCTGATCAACTTCCGGTCAACTGTTCAAGAGTCAAAGGTCAAACTAGTCCAGATTGGTCAAACGGTTCAGGTCAACGGTCAAACGGTTCGGGTCAACAAAGCCGGTTTAGTCCGATTTGGGTTATTTGGTTCACTGGTTCGGTCACTCAATTCGATTCACCATTTGGGCTTACACTTCACTTATTCACATGGGTCATTAAAATTTGGGCTTCCACACACAAATATCACACTCTCACAAAGTCCCAATGGGCTTATCACATACACATAGCCCATTCGGTTGGGCTCACCCAACACACCCATTCATCGCACAGGAGCGGCCCAACTCCCTAACCCTTGCATCAGATATGGGGGCTAGGGTTTTCAGCAACCAAAAGGTGGTGGCGGCACAACACCGTGACAGCAGCGCAGACTCAAAACGGCGGAGGCAATAGTCCGACGGCAGCGACGGCACAACCGTGACAAGGACGACAGCGGCGGCACAAATCAGCAGCGACAACGGCGGTAGTACCTCTAATAACACAAAAAATAATCATTTTCGGCCAAACAACATAACCAAATCCATCACTCCACACAACATATCAAAACTCACAACCAAACAATCTGACGTAAAACCACTGGAGAAGAGCTTACCCAAATCTGACGAACGGTGGAGAGGCACAGATGAGAACGGACGGCGACACAGAGAGAACTTGAGGGTTGGGGTTTGCTTGCGACCCAAAAACGATTCCGACGATGGTGGTGCGGATGGCAGAGGCGGACGGAGCAGGGGAAAGCCAAACGGTTTTCTACCGTTTCCAAGCGAACGACCGACGATGAGGGGGAAACCGAGGCTTGGGCTTTGATCGGACGGCTAAGGGAAACTCGGGGATGGTCTCGGTTTGACGAACGGTGGCCGGTGAGCCCTTGATCGGAGCTTCGCCGGAAGCACAAGGGTGATGGTGAGGGAGATGTCGAGAGAGAGTGAGGGAGATGCGGCTGACAAGAATGGCTACTGGTTTCTAAAACCATAACATGGGTTAAATACCCAATTTAATGGGTAAAATACAAAAGAAGCCACTGGAGATATTTAGGGTTTGAAAACGAACACATAAGTTTTCATATATTACAAATTAACTTACGAATTTCAAAGATAAGCCTTATTATTCTGAATTTTCTAAATTTTAACCATTAAACTCAATTAGGGTTTCTAAATTAAAATTCCCAAATTTTAGGGTTTCCGAATTAGGGTTTTCAAATTTTAGATTTTCGAATTAGGGGAATTTTGGGGTGTTACAACTCTCCCTCTCTTATAAGAAATTTCGTCCTCAAAATTTCCAGACTTAACAAAAGATCCCAAAACCAACTGAACATTCATAACTTTCCCATTCTGAATCCATGATATATCATAACCGAAATTACTGAAACATGGAACTGAAAATGGAACCAAAACATATTAAGATGTACCTTCCATGTCACCATGTATACCATCGTATCCAACACGAGCTCCGATTGGATGTACTGAACTTGGACGTCTAAACTTGGATCTATCTGATCCACCACTCGAAGCATATCTATCTCTACTAGCAGTACCAGAAGCAACTGACTTAAACTGCCCTCTACCTCGGTGAGGTGCCTGAACTGATGCATGACTCTGAATCTGAACGAATGAACCAGTTAATAGCTGAACGTGTACAATTCTTTAAGTAGTGATCCTGAGAACCACATCTGAAACATGTTCTATTCATCAATCTGCACTCTACGTTATGCTTTTTATTGCAAAAACCACATACAGAAATAGGTCGACGAACTTTTGAACTACCCTGGCTGCCAGACGAAACTGTCGATACTGCAGGTCTCACATTCAAACATAAGGAACAGACTCATCTCTAGGCCTCTTTTCAAACGAGCTGACAAAACTTGGTTGTACAAATGTGTCCGGTTGCTTCACGACTTGATCAAATTATGAAGTTCTTCTTTTTCCATTTGTGAAATTTATCCTCTCAGAAGTTTTACCTCGATCAACCATGTCGCTGAATACTTTATTATGATATCTTGCAACATCTCTTTAAATCGGTAGTCGAAGTTCCAAAAAAAAAAACAGTCACAACTAACTCATGAGCATACTTGACCAACCTCCGAAACTCTATCTCATAATCATTCACTAACTTGTTATTCTATTCCAAATCATAAAATAATAATAACACTTCGCTAAGAGCTCGACTCCCACATATCGATTAGTGTTCTCAATATCAAGTGAGTTATCACTTCCGATCTGATATCCTCCTAACGAATGATTCTCATCAACATGTAACTTATTCTGAAATTTTGCTTGCCCAACAGAAGGCGGGTGATCACTACCAGAAGCAACAGTACGACCTTGGTCACGACCTCGAACAAACGATAGATTAAGACTCCTACACGGTGGCATAATGAACTAAATACCAGAAGCTAATAACCTAGAGTCAGAATCGGTACCGGAGTCTCAAATTTAAAACACATTGAAAACGTTGAAGTCAAAATCACATAATAGCATAATATTATTACTATTATTATTGAAATTCTCATCCATCCCAAAATATTTTAAATGCATGCAGAAGTCGAAAACATTTTGAAAACAACTTTTGTGAGCCTCACAGTCCGAGGGTTGAATCGTGCTCTGATACCACTAAATGTAACCCCATAAACCCGGCCCAGAAGGAATGGGTCGGATTTAGGAAGTATTGATTGGAAACTTGTCCCTCAAGAACAATTTAGGTTAAAATATTTTTTAATTCAAAAGAATCGATTAAATAAGTAAAACTCAACAAATATTCCGATTAAAATAAAACTCAATCTTTTGAACGATGTTCCGATAATTAATTAAAAATCCGAAAGTAACTTCATAGGTGCATGCATTTAATAAAACCCAAATTAAAAACAATTCCAATGTCCATATTACAAAAATATCCCAAAATATTAAAATAATAATTCTGAGGTAACAGAAAAGTTCGTACTGAATAATAATTTATCTGAATAAACAAGAGATGCTCCAAGTACCGACCGCCTAAAAAGTCTGAGATATCTGAAAAGTAAAAACTAAGGGGTGTAAGCTAAAGAGCTTAGTGTGTCTCTAAAGTGCAACTGAAAAGAAAAGAAAACAAAACAAAAAAGTATTTTATTTTCTGATAAACACTTTTCTGAAAACACAACAAAACTGAATCATGATGATATGATGTCTGATGCACATGAATCATAGTACCCATCTCCGATACACCGAAAAGTAAGGTTCCCCAGAACCTACTTTCTCCATCGTCACCATCCGAAGTGGAACTCAGCCCGAAGGGTGGAACCACTGATCCGAAGCGGAATTCAGCCCAAAGGGTGAAACCACTGAATTTCCCCGAACAAATCTCAAACCATATACCCACAATGATATGATGCAGATTTTAAAATCCGAGTCTGATCCGAAACTTGAATCATGAAAATTCAAGTTGCAAAATACTATAAATCTGATGTTTTACGATTCCGAAAATCTGATATTTCACTTAAACCATAGTATGATATGTTATGCATGACGTCTGAAAACATTCACCCAATCACAACAGAGTATGCACACAAAATGTACAAAACATTTACTTATATTAATCCAGAAAAGCACATAAAATTTATAGCACAGAAAGAAACACATAAGTTTATTAAACAGGAAGAGACACACCTTAAGCAACAGAAGCTCTAATGCCGAGAAAATCGCATCTCATGCTCAGATTTAGCTGAATCAAGACCTACGAAGGTATGAATACCATATTAGTATTTAATACTAACACTAAGCCACCGACTAAAACATTAGAAATCGAACTGAAGATATACTCACGTGAAGATCTCGATGAGCGTGTACGGTTGGTCTAAACAACTGGAGGTAACCCAACGATCTAAAGGTTGGCAGCTGAACACGAGAATATTCCGGATTAGATTCTGAAATCTATAACTTATCAGATTCCAACAACAATTACTCATAGATAACAAAACGGAGTTTTCGGGGTCTAATTTGACAAAACGGGTAGCGAATACGGATTCGGGGCGTCGAGAAAGGTTAAGAGGAAGGATGTCCGAAAAAGTCAACTCTAGTCAAAGTCAAACTAGTCAAAGTCAACTCTGACGGTCAAAGGTCAAATCTGGTCAACTTCCGGTCAATTGTTCAAGAGTCAAAGGTCAAACTGGTCCAGATTGGTCAAACGGTTCAGGTCAACGGTCAAACGGTTCGGGTCAACAAAGCCGGTTTAGTCCGATTTGGGTTATTTGGTTCACTGGTTCGGTCACTCAATTCGATTCACCATTTGGGCTTACACTTCACTTATTCACATGGGTCATTAAAATTTGGGCTTCCACACACAAATATCACACTCTCACAAAGTCCCAATGGGCTTATTACATACACATAGCCCATTCGGTTGGGCTCACCCAACACACCCATTCATCGCACAGGAGCGGCCCAACTCCCTAACCCTTGCATCAGATATGGGGGCTAGGGTTTTCAGCAACCAAAAGGTGGTGACGGCACAACACCGCGACTCAGCGCAGACTCAAAACGGCATCGGCAATAGTCTGACGGCAGCGACGGCACAACCGTGACAAGGACGGCAGCGGCGGCACAAATCAGCAGCGACGACGGCGGTAGTACCTCTAATAACACAAAAAATAATCATTTTCGGCCAAACAACATAACCAAATTCATCACTCCACACTACATATCAAAACTCAGAACCAAACAATCTGACGTAAAACCACTAGAGAAGAGCTTACCCAAATCTGACGAACGGTGGAGAGGCACAGATGAGAACGGACGACGACACATAGAGAACTTGAGGGTTGGGGTTTGCTTGCGACCCAAAAACGATTCCGACGATGGTGGTGCGGATGGCAGAGGCGGACAGAGCAGGGGAAAGCCAAACGGTTTTCTACCGTTTCCTAGCGAGCGACCGACGATGAGGGGAAACCGAGGCTTGGGCTTTGATCGGACGGCTAAGGGAAACTCGGGGATGGTCTCGGTTTGACGAACGGTGGCCGGTAAGCCCTTGATCGGAGCTTCGCCGGAAGCACAAGGGTGATGGTGAGGGAGATGTCGAGAGAGAGTGAGGGAGATACGGCTGACAAGAAAGGCTACTAGTTTCTAAAACCATAACATGGGTTAAATACCCAATTTAATGGGTAAAATACAAAAGAAGCCACTGAAGATATTTAGGGTTTGAAAACGAACACATAAGTTTTCATATATTACAAATTAACTTACGAATTTCAAAGATAAGCCTTATTATTTTGAAATTTCTAAATTTTAACCCTTAAACTCAATTAGAGTTTCTGAATTAAAATTCCCAAATTTTAGGGTTTCCGAATTAGGGTTTTCAAATTTTAGATTTTCGAATTAGGGGAATTTTGGGGTGTTACACTTACTATCACAAGGCTTAATCAATCTTCATTCTTTTAAGGTCCATTAAAAACACATGTCATACCTACCCTTAATAGGCTAATTATTCTGGCTTCCAGATTTCGTAAATGATCCTAATCATTAATCCAGACAGAGATACATATCATTGCTATTGGATTATTCAATTCATAAGCTTCTTGGATTTATTATTATTATTATTATTATTATTATTATTATTATCTTAAGCTAACTATCACAACCACTAATTTATTAACTCCTTTTTCAACCTCCACATAGCAAGATTTCAAACTGTTAATTTACTTAGATTTTATATTTCATGAAAACAATCACCATGCTACTTAAATCATTTATCAACTTATTGCATTAATTGATAACTCATTTAGGTTACAAGTGACTACCAATCGACCTTACATAATTATATATAACCATTAGGAACACTCGAGTTCCACCCTAGAATTATAATGCTAATTAGGCACCACATCATATTTCACTTTTAAAATTATTACCAAGCTTAAGTATTTTTAAGTCATATAATCTTTCATTCGCAGCATCTATACATTTTAGGGAAGATGGTCCATTATAGAATCCGATAAGTAACTATTTTTATATCTTTAGGATATGTAGTAAGTCTCAAACAAACTAATAAACTCATAAATCGATCCATTCATGCTAATTCAAGCAACAAGAAATACGTATAAATATAGACGTTCCACCTATACTATCATTAGCCAAACAGCCCACAACTAACATTATTTGTTCAAGCAATTCAAATTCGTCAATAAAGTGTCTATTTACTCAAAAGAATCACACAGAAGATTCACACTCAACTCATTGCCTAATTTGATTGGTTTATAAGCTTAACTTATTATTTTAATCTCATTGTTCAGCTTTACCAAAATATATTATTAACATTGGTTACTTTTTTACATACATCAACCCATTCGAACAATTTCAAACAAGAAGTGCAACTCAACTAAGTCACAATATCAATAATCCACCAATTAATGAAACAAACATTCTCAGGACATGGTTATTCTCTAATCAGCTTCATGATATATATAGTCACATTTAATATACACGACAATTATCTTAACACATAGATTCATAGGTTTCTTAACTTGCGAGGCATCACACATTATTTCCCAAACATTGGATATTTTTTTCCTTTTAAAGATTAGAATAGCGTATTAGTTAAAATTTAAGTTTCATTCTTTTACTTTTAATATGGCCTTGAGAATTGAATCTAGCCTAGGTACTCGAATCCCCAATCAACTGTCGCCCATGAAATGATACTCGCAGTACCGATCAATTCCTCCTCCTATTGCCAAGTGACCACACAACTTCCCTCCTACTGTCGCCAAATAAAGGACTGTAGTCCGACCCGAAACAATAGCTCATGGATCCTATGACATGCCAATTATACCTACAACTGACTTGAGACCAATGCTTAAACATATTTCTTTCATTCCATGTACATGATTAGCATATTTTTCCACATCAATACATCCTTTCAGGATCTCATTCTCCCTTCTTTAAGCATATTCATTCATGTATGATCACCACATGTGATCTTTTCATGTCTCAAATTTCTCTTTCAAAGGTTTTATAACCAACACTTCATTTATCAATTCATAAACAACCTTTAATATATTCAATATATCTCAAAATTTCAAGATCATTTTCATGTTTAATCACCCATATTTCGATTCACAATGTACACATCTTTCCATTGTTTCATTCGAATTAAACAAACACCTTATATGTTCAAAATGCTTTTCATTACACCAATAATCATACCAAATCATATGCATCAATCGAATTATTCAAACCATTCACACACTTGTACATATCAATTCTTAACATGCTCTTAGCTAATATTTGCTTACCAATGATTACTTTCTTTATTTAAACACATACCTTGTAACACCCGGGTTTAGGGGTTAGGTGAAAATAATATTTTAATATTATTTGAGCTCGGTTTTATAATTTAAGTAATGCTTCGGGTTTTGTTTTCAAATTAATTAATTGGGTTGACCATGTTTTTGAGATTAAACCCCCAACTAGCTATGGTTTTCATACTATTGTGAATACCCCATTTCATTAAGGGTAAATAAGTCTTTTGAACTTTAAAAATAAAACATGGCAAATAAAACACCCACCTTCCCCATCTTCTTCCCCTCCCTCTTTCAAACCTAACGTCTCCTTCTTCTCTTCCTTTGGGGTTCACTATTCCATCACCATACACCCACATCCTTGGTGATTTTTGAAAGGTAAACATGTTTCTAACTTGTCCTCACTTCCCTCTACATGCCTATACCTTTAGTTTTCATTAAAACCCTTGATTTTGTATTTTGGAGTTTTTGAGTTTGGAATTAAAAATGTTAACTTTGTTAGCTTTTAGTTGAGCTTTTGATTTGGTGATGTTAGATGAGTCATTTGTTGTCCAAAAGGTCCAACATATCTAATTTTTACAAGGTTTTATAATGATTTCCGGAATTGTGTTTCAAGGGGGTTTTTGGAGGGTTTTAAAGTGGTTTTTGGGTAGTTTTATGTTGGTTTTTGAGGGCTGGTGTTAGTATGATATATGAGGGTCACTTTGGGTGTATTTGATGGTTGTTTGGATGCTTGAATTGGAAGATTTTAGTGGGTTTTGTGGGTTGCTCGGGAATTCTATTTTGGGCTTGATTTTGGGTGTTGGATGCATGAAAACGTTAATCCAGGTTAGTTCCGATGATGAGTTATTGATTGTGGATGTTTTGTTTGTGTTTGGGATTGATTAGAATCGAGGTTGGGCATCAGTGAAGCATCGGAAGTAAATCCGGGAAATTGAAGGTGGTCGCTTGCTTGGTCTTTAAGCTTGGGAGCTTAGGTGAGTGGTTAATTGTTTTACATGGTTTTAAAATGGTTGGTTCGAGTATGTGGACTAGGTTGGGCTTGGTAGACCCACCTAGAGTTAGGATTAGGGTGGTAGCCTAATCCTATACTTGATCTAGAGCCTTTGGATGAACTTAAATGTATGGATGCTTATGCCTCGTATGTCTTGTGCTATGAATGCTTATCTATATTGTGTTATACATGTGTGATGAGGCATGATTTGTGATGCTTGAGGCATGCATGATAATGGTTCATGATTGTGTTCATGGTGAGTACGTGCTAAGCACGAAATTGATTGAAATGAGTAATGTGGAATGAGTAAAATGTTGGCACTAGTATGCTTAAGTACAAATGATCAATCATTAGGATGTTAGTGTGTACACATGAGTCAAAAGTCGCGTGTGGTCTTGGTGGCGTTGAGTCACCAAGGAGGAGTACAGGTTCACCATGAAATTTTATTTACATATAGTCGATGATGAGTGGAATCCCATCGACGAGGCGTGAGGATGAGTGGAATCCCCTCCGCGAGACTGGTGATGAGTGTAATCCCACCGTGAGGTAATGTGGTTGTTGGATGTGAGTTCCAACGTGTTTATCCGCGTATTCGGGTCATAGCTAGGTGCCAATGTTGATTGATATGGGTATCAATGTGTTGTGATTTATGATCTTTATTTGGATGTTTTAAATGTGTTTACTTGCGTTGTGGATTAGAGCTCATGATCATGACATTTAATTGAATATTGCTCATGCATCTCTATTTTGTGGCTCTTGTGGATCCTTGGTAAATATGTGTTTTGCCTTGGCTAAGATCGTGCTCGGACCCTGCAATGTTGAGGTTTGTTTTTAAGAGCTCACCCTCACTAAGCATCATTGCTTACGCTCTCTTTGTTCAACATTGTAGATCCTTAGTTCGCGGGTTGCTTGAGCAAGTGGAGGGCCTCCAAGTGTGGTTGTTAGCTTTGAGTACATCAAGTATGAGTTTTTAATGTTGAACATGTAATAGTTAAGCAATGGGGCATGTGTTATTTTGATGGATGATTGTCGGTTGTTTAGGAGCGTGCTTAGACTCCATGTTATCTTGCTTTTGTATGGCTTGTGATGCCATGTTTGATTTGTAATCCATGCCTAAATTGCTTACCATGAATGTTGGCTATATGCCTTTGAGGTTTCCTTTATGTTTGCAATGTTGAAGTATGAGACTTGTATGCTTAAATGTCATCTTGATTCAATTGCATGATTTCCTTAATGAATGCATATGTTGGATGTTTGTATGGTTAAATATTGATCTGTAAATGTTGTATGAATGTTTGTTGGGGTTTAGGGAAGTCCAAAAATGCATTTAGGTTCGAGTCTTGTTCGTTTTTACTGAGTTTGGGAGTGTTGCAGTGCAGGGCGTATCGATACGCCTGAGGGCCGTATCGATACGCTATTGCCTCCAGGGCTCAAATTTGGCTGGGCGTATCGATACACGAGGGTGTATCGATACGGTTTTTGGTCACTGGAATTTTGAGAAATTGGGGAGTTTTTGGAGTATCGATACGGGGTTGGGGCGTATCGGTACGAGCTTATCTCGTTGACCACGAGATGTTGACTGAAGAGGGCGTATCGATACGCTCAAGGGCTGCATCGATACGGTCTTCTTCGAGTTGACTGTCTGGGTTGACCAAGTCAAGGCATATCGATACCCTTGATTGGTGTATCGATACGGCCTGCCCTGTAAGCTTAAAATGGACTGTTTATGCATGGCCATGGTTCGAATGTGATTTCCTTTGATTGTTTCCGCTGTCGTGATCACTTAGGATTTAACAATCCTCTAGACAAGATTAAAATGAAAGAAAACAAAATTAGGGTTGCTAACCGAGGGGGAACCTTAACGGGTTTCGCTTCGGTTTTCCCCGTGTGGCTCACTCAGACCGGTCATCCGGCCAGACCGGGACGAGGGGGTTACACTTGTTGGTATCAGAGCCTAAGGTTACCGAGACCTTGGGCAGGTAAGTGAGGTAAGTTCAAGTTTTGAATTGATATGCACGGTGTTTGCTTTCTTTGTAAGAATGGTTGCTTGTTTGTCAAGTATGTTGACTGTTTGTTTAAAAGCATGTTGTGTAAGAGTCCCATTGCTACTATTATATTGGAAAAAGGATTTTTAAGTGAGGGAACGTACTTGAACACTTGGAAGCCTTGCCTTGCTAACCCAACCTTGTATGTTTTGTTGTTGTGGTTGTAGTTAATATCTGTAAGAGTGATGTCTAGGCCGAGGGGTAGGCCGAGAGTTGTTCGTCAGGAACCACGTGTTGCGGCTCCTATTGAGCCGGCTATTGGTGTGGAGGCTCACATAGAAGGGCCGGTGGCCGCGAGAGTTGGCGCTCCTCCACCACCTCCACCACCACCACCTCCTCCACCTGGAGCTGGAGGCCAGGATGAAGCTGAAGGAGAGGGACCTCAAGGTGGCCAAGGTCCAGCTGGAATTGATATGACTCCGCTAGTGCAAGCTATAGCGAGAGCATTTCAGGCCGCAGTTGCGGGAGCTCAGGCTGCAGCTCAGCCTAGGTGTGATGATGCCAGTCTACCTTTGGAGAGGCTCCGTAGCTTGGGGGCCGAGGAGTTTAGGGGATCTACTTCGGAGAGGTCGGAGTTATGGTTGGAGAAGACAGTTCGTATCTTGGCTCAGATGGGTTGTGCGGGCGCACGTAGATTGGGTTGTGTGATCTCGTTGCTTCAGGGTGATGCCTACACCTGGTGGGTCACCATTACTACCGGGGTTCCAGAGGCAGATATTGACTGGGATTTCTTTGAGTTTGCATTCAGGAAGAGGTATTTGGGACCGAGGTACTTGGATGGGAAGAAATGAGAGTTTATGGCCCTTACTCAGGGAGATGCTTCTGTGACCGATTATGAGATCCGTTTTGTTCGCTTGAGTCAGTATGCTCCAGAGTTGGTTCCTACGGAAGTGGAACGCTGTAACCGTTTCCGCTACGGATTGAACGAAGAGGTTAAGAGATACACGTTAGCTTCTGACTACTCAGACTTTGATGTATTGGTCGCGAGGGCCAAGGACTTAGAGCACAGTTTGGGTTCGGCCAAACGATCTGGTGGTTCTAGTTCTGGTAAGAGGCATAACCACTTTGATGGTAGAGATGCCAAGAGGCACCGAGGTGGCGGACATCAATTTGACCATAGACGTGGCGGTGGCCATCATGGTAGAGGCCATCAGGGCCATAGAGGAGGAGGGCGGTTGCCCGAGTGTACCCGTTGTGGGAGACAGCACGCTGGTGAGTGTTGGGGTAATCTCCATGCTTGTTGGAACTGTGGTTCGAGGGACCACTTTAGGAGGGATTGTCCGCATCAGGCGGCTCAGACACCGAACATTGCTCAGGCTTCTGCGAGAGCGAATGATTTTCAGAGAGGCCGTGGGCGCGGTCGTGGCTACTTCTAGCCTAGGGCTGATGCACCTAGGGTAGATGCTCAGAGGAATCTTGCTCATGTTGTGGCAGTGCAGCCAGAGGCGGGAGGACCAACGAGAGTTTATGCTCAGAGGGAGGCCGGGAACGACACTGATGTGATAGCAGGTAATTTCGAGTTACAGTCTATGTCTTTGCTTTCTTTAGTTGATTCGGGTTCTACACATTCCTACATTTTGAGTGAGCATGCACATAAGTTAGATATCCCTGTTGAGATCTTAGATGTAGGTATGCATGTTACTAGTTCTTTTGGTGAGACAGTTGTGGTTAGACGTATGTATAGGAGATGTCCACTGAAGATTCAGGGTCATGTGTTCTCAGTTGATATGATGGAACTTCCTTTCTATGGTTTTGATATTATTTTGGGTATGGACTGGTTGGTTGAGCATCGGGCTAGTGTGGATTTTGAGACAAAGAGAATTTCCTTGAAACTTTCTGATGACTACGAGGTAGTAGTAGTAGGCGAGAACATTAAGTTCTTGTCTAATGTGGTGTCAGCTTTAGAGGCTCATAGGTTGATGGACTCTGGATGTGGGGCTTATTTAGCTTATGTGATGAATCCGGATATGAGTGAAGCTAGACCGAAAGATATCAGGACAGTGTGTGACTTTCCGGATGTGTTTCCTGAAGAGTTGCCGGGTTTGCCTCCTGACAGAGATGTTGAGTTTGTGATTGAGACAATTTCAGGGTCTAATCCAGTTTCGATAGCTCCGTATCGTATGGCTCCGAAAGAGTTGAAAGAACTGAAGAGTCAGTTGCAAGAATTATTAGACCGTAGTTTAATTAGGCCTAGTAGTTCTCCTTGGGGTGCTCCCGTGTTGTTTGTGAAAAAGAAAGATGGTAGTATGTGCATGTGTATTGACTATAGGCAGTTGAATCAGTTGACTGTGAAGAACAAGTATTCGTTGCCTCGTATAGATGATTTGTTTGATCAGTTGAGAGGTGCTTCCGTGTTCTCGAAGATAGATTTGAGATCCGGGTATTATCAGTTGAAAGTGAAAGAGTGTGATGTTCCGAAGACAGCTTTTAGGACTAGATATGGTCACTATGAGTTTCTTGTGATGCCATTTGGGCTCACGAATGCACCTGCAGCATTCATGGACATGATGAACAAAATTTTTAGAGACTATCTAGACCGTTTTGTGGTTGTTTTCATTGATGACATACTTGTGTACTCGAAGACAGAAGAAGAGCATGATGAGCACTTGAGGTTTGTGTTACAGAGATTATTGAGCAATAAGTTGTATGCGAAGCTTAGTAAATGTGAGTTCTGGATTCGGGAAGTTGTATTTCTTGGCCATGTTGTTTCGGCTGAAGGTATCCGAGTTGATCCATCAAAGATTGAGGCGATTGTTGAGTGGAAACAACCTAAGTCCGTGACCGAGATTAGGAGTTTCCTAGGATTAGCCGGTTATTATAGGAGATTTGTTGATGGTTTCTCTAGAGTAGCTGCTCTTTTGACTAAATTGTTGCAAAAGGGAGTTAAGTTCGAATGGTCAGATGCAAGACAGAAGGCCTTTGAGAAATTGAAAGAAGCTTTGACAAAAGCTCCAGTGTTAGTGCAACCCGTTTCAGGTAAGGAGTTTGTGATTTACAGTGATGCTTCCTACGTAGGCTTAGGATGTGTTTTGATGCAAGATAGGAGAGTTGTTGCTTATGCTTCTAGACAGTTGAAGATTCATGAGAAGAACTATCCTACTCATGATATAGAGCTAGCCGCAGTTGTGTTTGCATTGAAGATTTGGCGTCATTATTTGTATGGTGAGAAGTGTATAGTTTACACCGATCACAAGAGCTTGAAGTATTTGATGACACAGAAAGAGTTGAACTTGAGACAGAGAAGATGGCTAGAGTTGCTAAAAGATTATGATTTGACCATTGAATACCATCCGAGTAAAGCGAATGTAGTAGCCGATGCTTTGAGTAGAAAGGTGGCCGTTGAGTTGAGAGCTATGTTTGCTAGATTGAGTGTGTCCGATGATGGTGGGTTGATCACCGAGTTGCAAGTGAAGCCTTCTTTGATTCAGTTGATTAGAGAGAAGCAGTTGCAAGATGTGAGTTTAGTTCCTCATGTTCAGGACATAGCCGAGGGAAGACCGACCGAGTATAGTTTCAGTGGAGAGAGCTTGTTGTGCTTTAGAGATAGAATTGTTGTACCAGAAGATGTTGAGTTGAGATGTCAGATTCTGAGTGAAGCACATTCGAGTCCCTTTTCTATGCATCCGGGTAGTACCAAAATGTACCGAGATCTGAAGAATGATTACTTCTGGGTTGGTTTGAAGAAAGATGTGGCCGAGTATGTGAGCCGTTGTATGGTTTGTCAGAGAGTGAAGGCAGAACATCAGGTTCCTTCAGGTTTGTTACATCCTTTGAAGATTCCGGAATGGAAATGGGAGAGGATCACCATGGATTTTGTGTCGGGGTTGCCTTTGTCTCCTTCGAAGAAGAACTCCGTTTGGGTGATTGTTGATAGGTTCACTAAGTGTGCTCACTTCTTAGCAGTGAACACTACGGATTCCTTAGACAAGTTGGCAAACTTGTACATCCGTGAGATTGTGAGGCTTCATGGAGTTACGAAGTCCATTGTTTCAGATAGGGATCCTAAATTTACTTCGAGATTCTGGGGTTGCTTGCATAGTGCTCTAGGTAGCTGTCTACATTTCAGCACGTCTTATCATCCGCAGTCCGATGGGCAGTCAGAGCGAGTGATACAGATTCTAGAGGATATGCTTCGTTGTTGTGTGATTGACTTCCAAGGTTCTTGGGAGAAGCACTTACCGTTAGTTGAGTTTGCTTACAACAACAGTTATCAGTCTAGTATTCAGATGGCACCCTATGAGGCTTTGTATGGTAGGCGATGTAGGACTCTGATTTGTTGGGCTGAGACAGGTCAGAGGTTGTTACCTATGCCAGACTTGCTTAAGGGGACTACCGACAAGGTGAAGTTGATTTGTGACCTTTTGAAAGCAGCTTCCGATCGTCAAAAGTCTTATGCAGATTTGAAGAGGAAAGAGATTGAGTACTCAGTGGGTGAGAAAGTGTTTCTAAAAGTATCTCCGTGGAAGAAGGTAATGAGATTTGGCCGAAAGGGCAAGTTGAGTCTGAGGTTCATTGGTCCGTATGAGATAGTTAAGCGGATTGGGCCTGTAGCTTATCGTTTGAGGTTACCTTCTGAGTTAGAGAAGATCCATGATGTCTTTCATGTGTCTATGCTTAGGAGATATAGATCGGATCCTTCTCATGTCATGTAACGCCCCGGTTTTGGGCTTAGAAGTTTTGGGCGTTGACCGGTTTGGTCAAAGTGCTGTTCGAATCTAAGAGAGTGAATTTAGGAAAGCTTAGTTCGGGTTGCATTAAAAATATGGAAAAATGTTCTAAAATCATCTTTTAATATATTTAAGTGAACTGTGAAATCAATTTTGGAAAATGAGTTTCGGAAGGGTGACATTTTTGCTAGTGACCAAAATGTAATTTTTGAAAGTTTTGTGACTGTTTTAGAAAGGATTGAAACTTTGAATCTTTAAGGAGCTATTTACCCAAAGGGAGTTTCTCCAGATTTTTCTAAGATATTTTAATGATTAATTCTGATTTTCAAGCAAAAGAAAAGTGGAAGGAAAATCATTTTGGTTATTTTGTAACTAATTCTCATATTTTCCAATTTCTCTTTTCTCTCAACCCAAACACTTTCTCTCTAGAGATTTCCTTCTGATTTTGTCACTCATTTCTCTCTTTTCAATCTTCTTTTGATTCCTAATCATCATATCTACAAAACCTCTCAATTTGCTACTTGATTCATCAAGCTTTTTGGTTCCAAAAGAGGAGAAACTCAAGTTTGGAGGTAAGAACGTCCTTCTCCTCTGAACTTCAAGTTCTTTAATGAAATTCCTAAGTTCTCAATCCTTAATTGATGTTTTATAAATGGCTTTTAAGATTGGTTAATGGATCTTGGCTTAAAATGCAAGATTTGGTGTGTTTTTGATGAAATTTCGTTGGATCTGTTTAAGCAGTGTTTTAAGGTGTTAAAATGATGATTAATTAATGTTATTTTGATAAGGAATTGAGTTTTTATTAATGCAATCCCGGATAGGTTGAATTTCCTAAGTTTAGCTTATGATTCTTGGTTGTTTTTGAGGTGATCTTGTGGATCTGGTGTTGCTGGAGGTTTAAGGATGTTGTTAGGTTCTTTTTAGATGTTAAAAGATGTTAAAGGATGTTAGGTTTTGATGGTTAATGGCTGGGCTTAGTTGAGAAGTGGTTTGGATGCATTTTCGGTTGTGTTTGGTGGCCGAAAATGGAGTGTGGTTGAGAGCAGCGAGTTTAGGTGCTTTCATTGAAGCTATTAATGCATGATGATGCATTAATCTACTGTTTTAATGTGTTAAAACAGGGGAGTCATCTTTGGATCCAAGTGGTGGTGATCCGGAGGCTTGATTTGGTGCTTCGGCAAGAGGCGAAGTGGAATCGGTGAGTGAAATTAGGTTTTCGGCTTTGAAACCAATGTCTTGGGAGCTTAGTTTAAGTCTAAACAACTTTGCTAAGCTTAAGTGTAAGTTTTCGGAAATACTCTCTAGTGGTGGCCATGATTTGATTGTTGTGTAATGTGGTTTATTGCATGTTTTAAATTCTGTTTTGAAAGCATGATTTAGCATGGTTAATGCTGTTTTTGTAAGCCATATGTTGAAGGAAGCTCAAGGTAAGAGTTCCTTGTTTTTGAACATTGATCAAATGTGGTTTGATGCTTTTAAATGCATAATGAATATGGCTTGGTTTAATGCTTTAGAACAGTGGATAATTTGATGATAATGATGAATATTGGCAAGTGATGTTTTGAAAAGGTTGAGGTCACTAAGGTGGTTAAAAGTCCTTGAGTGAGCCTTGTTACTTAAGAACATCAAGGTGGTTAAAAGTCCTTGGATGATTCTTGTTACGGACACAAAGGTGTTTAAAAGTCCTTGTGTGGTCCTTTCTATGGTGTTTAAAAGTCCATAGGCCAAGGTGTTTAAAAGTCCTTGGGGTCAAGGTGTTTAAAAGTCCTTGAGGTGATTTAATTCATGGTGTTTAAAAGTCCATGGCCAAGGTGTTTAAAAGTCCTTGGGGTCAAGGTGTTTAAAAGTCCTTGAGGTAATTTATATCATGGTGTTTAAAAGTCCATGGCCAAGGTGTTTAAAAGTCCTTGGGGTCCAAGGTGTTTAAAAGTCCTTGGGGTGAAAGTTGATGAACTTGTTTTCAAAGAAATGAAATGTATCACTTGTGGCCAATATGACATGTAATGAAATGAAGCATGAGATGCTTGTTAAAGTATGCTTTTGAGCATGTGTAAATGATGATTTGAAGCATGATTTATAAGTGTTTTATAAATGCATTATTGGATGGTTTTATTGAGCATTCCTCACTAAGCTTTTGCTTACGCTCTCTTTGTTTTCTCAAACCAATATTGCAGAGCATTAAAGTACTTTGAGGGCAGCAAGGAAGGCAAGCATTCAAGTGGTAGTAAAGCTCAAAGTATGGAAGGTTTTCTTAAGTACATTTAGCTTTTGGTAATTTGGCAATGGGGGACCTATGTGTATGTTTTGGGAGATGTTTTGAACTCCCTAAGTATGTTGAATGTTGTTGGGAATGCTGGTTTTTGTGGTTGGCCTTTATATGCTTGAATTGGAAGTTTATGCTTGAATGGTTGCTTGTGTAGGAAGCATGCCTATAGATTTGGGGCTTTTCATATATGTGGATGTTTTGATGAATTGTTGATGCAAGTATGTCTCATATATGTTGAATTGCATGTTGGCAAAGTTTGGTGGCATTTGGAGCATGATTGGTTGGTCAATTGCATGTTTAAGTATGCATTTTTGGGCAATCTGTGCAGGGTGTTTCGGAACAGCACCTACCGTTTCGGAACGGGTGCCTTAAACAAGCCCAGGCGTCCGAAACGGGAGGGACCGTTCCGAAACGGAAAGGCTACTGCCCGACCCCCGTTTCGGTACGCATTGCGGAACGGCCCCGTGTTTCGAAACGGGCTGTCTCCCGTTTCGGAACGGGTGACCGTTGGGGGCTGACATTGGCAGTTAAATGTTTTGAAATGTTTGCATTTTGGTCCTGAATCTTGTTTGTGCAATTGTATGAGTTTGGGAAGTCCTTTTGAGCTGAAATTTCACAGAGAAGCATGAAACATGATTAATTTCAAGTTGGTAACTTCAATTTGGGTTAAGTCCTTATAATTATCAGAATTTACAATTTGGTCCCTAAAGTTGTAAATTGTTCAATTGGGTCCCTGTTAGATCTCTGATGTTTATGATCTTTGAGTATGCTGTTGTATGAACATATCTAAGGCTTAATATGCATCTAGACAAGTTTTAAAAGAAAAAAAAGGGTCGTTAATCAAGGTTGACTTTCGGGTTGACTTTGGTTTTCCCCGTGTGACTTTCTTAATTCGGGTCAACTGTCTAGGCCGGGTTAAGGGGGTTACATGTCATGCCCGTTGAGGAGATAGAGTTAAATCCGGATTTGTCCTATAATGAAGAACTCGTTGAGATACTTGCTTCTGATAGCAAGGTGTTGCGTGGCAAGACCATAGAGTTGGTCAAAGTGTTGTGGAGACATAGAGGTGTGGAAGAGGCCACGTGGGAGAGGAAAGCGGATATGGTTGAACAGTTTCCGTATTTGTTTCCACCAGGTAATTTCGGGGACGAAATTCCTTAAGTGGGGGAGAGTTGTAACACCCGGGTTTAGGGGTTAGGTGAAAATAATATTTTAATATTATTTGGGCTCGGTTTTATAATTTAAGTAATGCTTCGGGTTTTGTTTTCAAATTAATTAATTGGGTTGACCATGTTTTTGAGATTAAACCCCCAACTAGCCATGGTTTTCATACTATTGTGAATACCCCATTTCATTAAGGGTAAATAAGTCTTTTGAACTTAAAAAATAAAACATGGCAAATAAAACACCCACCTTCCCCATCTTCTTCCCCTCCCTCTTTCAAACCTAACGTCTCCTTCTTCTCTTCCTTGGGGGTTCACTATTCCATCACCATACACCCACATCCTTGGTGATTTTTGAAAGGTAAACATATTTCTAACTTGTCCTCACTTCCCTCTACATGCCTATACCTTTAGTTTTCATTAAAACCCTTGATTTTGTATTTTGGAGTTTTTGAGTTTGGAATTAAAAATGTTAACTTTGTTAGCTTTTAGTTGAGCTTTTGATTTGGTGATGTTAGATGAGTCATTTGTTGTCCAAAAGGTCCAACATATCTAATTTTTACAAGGTTTTCTAATGATTTCCGGAATTGTGTTTCAAGGGGGTTTTTGGAGGGTTTTAAAGTGGTTTTTGGGTAGTTTTATGTTGGTTTTTGAGGGCTGGTGTTAGTATGATATATGAGGGTCACTTTGGGTGTATTTGATGGTTGTTTGGATGCTTGAATTGGAAGATTTCAGTGGGTTTTGTGGGTTGCTCGGGAATTCTATTTTGGGCTTGATTTTGGGTGTTGGATGCTTGAAAACGTTAATCTGGGTTAGTTCTGACGATGAGTTATTAATTGTGGATGTTTTGTTTATGTTTGGGATTGATTAGAATCGAGGTTGGGCATCGGTGAAGCATCGGAAGTAAATCCGGGAAATTGAAGGTGGTCGCTTGCTTGGTCTTTAAGCTTGGGAGCTTAGGTGAGTGGTTAATTGTTTTACATGGTTTTAAAATGGTTGGTTCGAGTATGTAGACTAGGTTGGGCTTGGTAGACCCACCTAGAGTTAGGATCAGGGTGGTAGCCTAATCCTAAACTTGATCTAGAGCCTATGGATGAACTTAAATGTATGGATGCTTATGCCTCGTATGTCTTGTGATATGAATGTTTATGTATATTGTGTTATACATGTGTGATGAGGCATGATTTGTGATGCTTGAGGCATGCATGATAATGGTTCATGATTGTGTTCATGGTGAGTACGTGCTAAGCACGAAATTGATTGAAATGAATAATGTGGAATGAGTAAAATGTTGGCACTAGTGTGCTTGAGTACAAATGATCGATCATTAGGATGTTAGTGTGTATACATGAGTCAAAAGTCGCGCGTGGCCTTGGTGGTGTTGAGTCACCAAGGAAGAGTACGGGTTCGCCCGGAAATTTTATTTACATATAGTCGATGATAAGTGGAATCCCATCGACGGGGCGTGAGGATGAGTGGAATCCCCTCCGCGAGACTGGTGATGAGTGTAATCCCACCGTGAGGTAATGTGGTTGTTGGATGTGAGTTCCAACGTGTTTATCCGCGTATTCGGGTCATAGCTAGGTGCCAATGTTGATTGATATGGGTATCAATGTGTTGTGATATATGATCTTTATTTGGATGTTTTAAATGTGTTTACTTGCGTTGTGGATTAGAGCTCATGATCATGACATTTAATTGAATATTGCTCATGCATCTCTATTTTGTGGCTCTTGTGGATCCTTGGTAAATATGTGTTTTGCCTTGGCTAAGATCGTGCTCGGACCCTGCAATGTTGAGGTTTGTTTTTAAGAGCTCACCCTCACTAAGCATCATTGCTTACGCTCTCTTTGTTCAACATTGCAGATCCTTAGTTCGCGGGTTGCTTGAGCAAGTGGAGGGCCTCCAAGTGTGGTTGTTAGCTTTGAGTACATCAAGTATGAGTTTTTAATGTTGAACATGTAATAGTTAAGCAATGGGGCATGTGTTATTTTGATGGATGATTGTCGGTTGTTTAGGAGCGTGCTTAGACTCCATGTTATCTTGCTTTTGTATGGCTTGTGATGCCATGTTTGATTTGTAATCCATGCCTAAATTGCTTACCATGAATGTTGGCTATATGCCTTTGAGGTTGCCTTTATGTTTGCAATGTTGAAGTATGAGACTTGTATGCTTAAATGTCATCTTGATTCAATTGCATGATTTCCTTAATGAATGCATATGTTGGATGTTTGTATGGTTAAATATTGATCTGTAAATGTTGTATGAATGTTTGTTGGGGTTTAGGGAAGTCCAAAAATGTATTTAGGTTCGAGTCTTGTTCGTTTTTGCTGAGTTTGGGAGTGTTGCAGTGCAGGGCGTATCGACACGCCTGAGGGCCGTATCGATACGCTATTGCTTCCAGGGCTCAAATTTGGCTGGGCGTATCGATACACGGGGGTGTATCGATACGGTTTTTGGTCACTGGAACTTTGAGAAATTGGGGAGTTTTTGGAGTATCGATACGGGGTTGGGGCGTATCGGTACGGGCTTATCTCGTTGACCACGAGATGTTGACTGAAGAGGGCGTATCGATACGCTCAAGGGCTGCATCGATACGGTCTTCTTCGAGTTGACTGTCTGGGTTGACCAAGTCAAGGCGTATCGATACCCTTGATTGGTGTATCGATACAGCCTGCCCTGTAAGCTTAAAATGGACTGTTTATGCATGGCAGTGTTTCGAATGTGATTTCCTTTGATTGTTTTCGCTGTCGTGATCACTTAGGATTTAACAATCCTCTAGACAAGATTAAAATGAAAGAAAACAAAATTAGGGTTGCTAACCGAGGGGAACCTTAACGGGTTTCGCTTCGGTTTTTCCCGTGTGGCTCACTCGGACCGGTTATCCGGCCAGACCGGGACGAGGGGGTTACATACCTTATGCCCAAGCTTGCACATCCACATAATTGATCAACAAATCAAGGCAATCATAACAAGAAAGAATTGCTCGAGATAGTTATTAGCCCAATCCGAGACATAAATCTACACTCACATGCTATCCTGACATTATAGGATACCTGAATCCCCATTCTCTCAAACTTTTCCTTTCTAGCCTTCAAGTTATTACCCTCTTCCTCATTAAGGTATGTGCCTCTAAATAAAATAATACTTCATTAATAACGATTTCGCATTCATAAGCATACATCATACACGTCAATTTAATTTCTAAAGAACCATAACACACATTCAAATCATTCCAAGAAGTACTTATAATTTTACAGAACAGTCTACTAGATTATTAGACAATTAAATAACCCTTACATACGTACAAACAACTCCCAAATTGTAAAAGCACCCCTTAAGTCATAAAATAGTCTCATAACACATGTATATATGTTCTTAGACACAAAACATTCTATATATATACATTTTTAAACTCTACAACAGTCTCGGTTTTAATCTTTCTAAAACACCAAAACAGTTTCAAAATCTTAAACACCTCAATACACAACAAAACAGCCTACAATCACAATTTTGATCAAGTAAATCCTTGGTGCACAAGTTATTTGAAAACAGCCCCATTAGACTCATGTAAACAAGGTGGCAGCCCTCCATTTGTTAAAAAACAGTTTTCCCCTGTTTTACAATGCTAAATCAACCCTCATACTTATTCATATATATGCAAACCAGTCCAAAATATTTGTATACAAATTTACATGTATCAAAACAGTCTCGTACACTTATATATATAACAACCCAAAACACATGTATACATAATTATATGTATTAAACAGTCCCGTAAACTTTTCTATATATCCAAGACAGTCCGTATTCATGAGTATATATATATATATATATATATATATATATATATATATATATATATATATATATATATATATATATATATATATATATATATATATATATATATATATATATGCACAAACAACCCTTTACCCATATCGATTTAACAGAAAAACCCCTGTTTCAATTTACTAACCAGACCCCTCTGTTTTCTTTTAATTTAACAAAACGGTCCACATATTAGAAAACAATGATTCCTCAATTTGGTGACTAAGCAACTTAGCACCTCAACTTACATTACAAATTCACAAAACATAGCAACTCAACATGTATTCATTCGAATGATCAAGAGAGTTCACCAGGAATTTGCCAGGGGGCAAGAGGAACACCAGAAAAATATCGAACAGCTTCTCAGAAGAAATCTGGGACTTGTCGAAAATTCCAGAGGGGAATTCCCAGGGATATGTCGAAATTTGCAAGGAGGAATAGGGATGATTTGGTTGCTAGCCCTTGTCCCTTTAAATAGTATTCAAAGACTTAATTCTAGTCGAATTCCTTAAATCCAAGTTCAACCAAAATTCATAGAATCTAATTCTACTTGAAATTGGTTTATATTAAATATACATTATATTTAATAATATTAAATGAAATATATATATTTAATTATGTAGAATCTTATTCTACATAAAACATGGATTTAAATATACATTATATTTAATCCAAATATATATATTTTTATTATATAGAATCTCATTCTATCTTTACTTGGATTTAAATATATTTAAATATATATTTTTAATTATGTGGAATCTAATTCTACATAAACTTGGAATTAAATATACATTATATAAATTCCAAATATATATTTTAATTTCTAAAATCTTATTCTATAATATTTAAGTCTCTAAATAATTTCCATACTCTAAATAATATTTGATAAATACAATAATTATCCAATATTATTCTCATTTAAGGGAGTTGCCGATTTCCCCTATCCCATAGGGGTTTTTCGGCAACCTCCCTAAAATAGGGAGTATGGTTTCCAATTTTTTGTTCGTTTCATTCGAAGGGTGTGACCCTTGTAGGTTCATGCAACGTTAGCAGCAAAATTAGAACTGTTCTAATTTTTACAAACAATGAGTGGCATCTAGCAATACATCATTGCTACCTAAGTTGCATGAAGTCATGGTTTGACTTTCCTAATTCCTGAATAAACTTCCTTTATGTATTTCATCCTTTTGTCCTTTATATCTTAGATGAACACAAGTCATGGGTTAGTCACACTTGCGTTGTCCATCTAGTGTTTCTTGATGTCTTGAGTAGATTATGATAAACGAATCTCTATGATATCTCATATCATAATATTTGAGCATGGCCATGCATTTTCTAATCTCACTCAATCAAGTGGCCGAAGATATATCTCTCATTATGTAGGAGGGACAAATCCTTTCTTGATCAACCATATTTCACTACATAGGTCATCACGTATCCAATCATCAGTCTTTATAATGTAGTCAGTTACGACACACGTTTGACTATGTCAAAATACGTAAATCTTTATGTTGAAATCATGTTGATCTCAAGTCTGAGGATTATACATATGTTTATCATGAGCAATGTTGTGACTATCACATAATTACCCAAGAAACATGCTCATAGCGGGTCAATCCAGTATGTTGTTCTCTAACAAATACTTATGTGTTGATTTTGACATCTCTATGTCAATGACAACGCTTGTCATCAACCACATATTAGTCTTTATATATTATCACTGTCCATACCCATAATAATATTCGACTAAGGATCCTATTTAACAATAATCATATTATTGTATGGACATTATTATCCAATGGTTAGTTTGATGCACAAAAACATACCAAATGATAATAACGGCAATGTCATTACTTGATAAATCTAGTAAAATAGTATGTCTATTCAATCAGCACATGATTGGTCTTTGGGCATACTCCAACAATCTCCCACTAGCACTAAGACCAATCATTCTCGTATCTAATACGATATGGCTTAGTGTAACTGACATGCTTATGCTGTGTCAAAAGCTTTGTTAGGGAGTTGACAAAGTTATCAACTTTGTGCATATGTTGCATACTTTCACAACTCCAAGATGTAAGTACTTTAGAATATGTTTGGATTTATTGATGAGATCTGGGTTTTATTTGCTTACGTAAAGGTTCCATCATAATAGAGTTATGTAGCATCTAATATGCTGGGAACAACCCTTAGTTCAGAAGTGAACCCTTTAGATCCAAACATCCTTCTTTATTGCTATGTCGACTGTAATACATTCAGCCTATGTTGTAGAATTAGATACTGTCTCATGTTGCTAACTCGCAGTATCTTTTATTAACGCAAAACAGATTGCGATCTTTAGATCCTTTTGATGAGTATGTCATCTACATACAATACTTAGGAAAGTAACAATGCTCCCACTAGCTCTTTTGAAAACAAGACTCCCCTTTTGTTTCTAGATAAACCAAACCTTTTGATTGTATCTTCTGGAATGAATATCCCAATTCCGAGAAGCTTGCCTTAGTCTACGGATAGACCTTTGTAGCTTACATACCTTCCAAGTGTTTACTGGAGTGACAAAATCTTCTGGATGTGTCATGTACACAACTGTTTCAAGTTTTCCCTTAGGAAAGTGGTTTTGACATTCCTTTATTTGATTCCATAATCATCGTATGTAACTACTTGCAAGTGAGATTAAGATGGATTAAACATAGCTACAAGGAAGATGCTTTATCATAGTCTATACTATGAAGTTTGTCGAATACTTTTAGCGACGAATCATCCTTTGTATGTTTTATCATCCATGTCGGTTTTTCCTTTTTGAAAAACTCATCCATACCTCTTAGGTTTTACCCTTTTAGGTAACCAAAGTCTATACATGGTTTTAGACATGGATACCATCTCATATCTCACGGCTCTTAGCCATTTCTCGAATTTTGGGCTCACCATTGCTTTCTGATAAGACCTAGTCTTTATCTTGATCCGAAAAGAAGAGTGTTTCCATGTACGGATAGTGAGAAATCCATATTTCTCAAGTATATGGTATTCTCTTAAGGATCAACACAATGGTTGTGTTTTGTTCCAAAGTTCCTTGATCATTTGTGGAACATTCTCAATCTTTGGTTCATAAATTTGTTGTCTAAATTTTCTTTACATTCCAAATTCCTTTTTTTCTTTTGTGAGAGGTAATCTCTTTCGAGAGAAACTCTCGTTTGAGCAACAAACATTTCGTTCTCGTTGAAAAATGAAATCCTTTAGTGATAAGTATTCTCTTTTGAGATAAACTATCGTTTGAGCAACAAATATTTTGTTCTCGTTAAAGTTGAAGAAATAATATCCCTTTGTGAGAATTAATCTCTTTCAAGATAAACTCTCGTTTGAGAAACAAACGCTTTGTTCTCGTTAGGATAAACAACAAAAGGAGTTTTTAAGGTTCGAACTTTGTAAACATTTTAACATGTAAGTAACCTTAAAACTTCAAAGGTATTCTAGAACAATTCTTAGTCTATATCTTATATGACGTTTCGAGGAAAAAAACACGATTAAGTATGAGAGTTGTTTTTCTAGTGTGTAAAGAAGTCGAAAATGACTTGTTCTGAATCAAAACATGTCTAACATATTTGATTCTCTTTCAAAGACTTTTTTGTTCCACTTGTGGGATTTAATTATGGGACAATCCCATATTCTTTAAAAGTTCATCAAACTTTAAATATTCTTGAATTTGATCTCATCAAATTACCTTAATACTTTTTATGAGTTTGAGATTAGTCATTTGTAAATATTATTGATTTGATTAGTTTAAAGATCATTGATTCATTGTGCCATAAGAGATTAAAAGAATAACATTTAAATAATCTTAAAATTAAAAATATCTTGTCCTTACAAGATAACTAAAACTTAGGCACAAAATAATAATCTTAAAAACTAAAACAAATCTATTTAAGCAAAAACACATGTCCTAATGGATGATGTAGCAACTCTTGCTTTATTTCTATTCGCAGGTCCATGTCTATTCTGATGCCTTCTCTTTAGAAGCCTCTGAGGTTGATGCTTCACTCGTTTTTGCTTTCTTGACTTCTTGTATGTGTGCGGGGCAGTTTCTCTTCCAATGTCTGGTCTTGCCGCAATGGAAACATTTTCCATCCTTCTTGATTCCCTTCTTAGGTTTCAATGCCTCCTTTCCATTGGTTTTGGTCTTACCATCACCTTTAGACTTTGCTGCCGATTTACCTTTCTTCTTGCCCTTGCGGACCATCAGAATAGGTTTAGGTCCTACCTTCTTCATGTTGATTTCAGCAGTTCTCAACATGCCGAGCAACTGTGGCAACGTCTTGTTAATTTCATTCATATTGAAATTAAGGACGAACTGATTGAAACTATCCGGCAAAGATTGCAGGATGAAATCAGTAGCTAATTCGTCTTTCAGCAGAAAGCCGAGCTTTTCCAACATTTGGATGTAGCCCATCATTTTGATGACGTGAGCTCCTACGGGAGATCCCTCACTCATCTTGCATTGAAACAGAGCTTTAGAGGTCTCGTACCTCTCTTGACGAGCTTGCCCTTCATAAATCTCCTTGAGATTTTGAATCATATCATAAGCTACCAGGTCCTCATGTTGCTTCTGAAGCTCAGGGGTCATGGAGGCAAGCATAAGACAACCGACATCTAACATGTCGTCCATATGTTTCTTAAACTTGTCTTTGTCAGCTCTGGAAGCAGTGGCAACCGGTTCATCAGGAACATGTTCTTCAATGACATATTTCTTCTTTTCCCGTTTGAGAACAATTATCAATTTGCGGAACCAGTCAAGGAAGTTTATGCCATTGAGCATATCCTTCTCAAGGATAGATCGCAGAGATAGAGTATTATTTGCCATTAATTCTACAACAAAGAAAATATGCTACATAAGTTTTACTAAATTTTAAAATTTATAGATAGGTCTTTACTATAAATTTACTCCCATTATTTTCTTCAAAATTAAAAACCCTCTAGTTTTAATTTTGGAAAAACGTTTCGATAGTTTTTCTAGCGAGTGAGGATCCGTATTTCACCATTCCTAAATCAGCTTTGGCCAGTCTTTTAGGAAATGGTTATTTAGGTAAGTAACACCTTACTAATTACATCTCATGTAATTCCTCATCTTTTGGCGAACAACTCTTGTTCTTTAAATCATCTTATGATTATCCAAAACTTTTAACCACTAGGTTTTCTAATCCTATTAGAACAACCCAGCTAAGTCAATACCAATATCTCAACCGGCGAATATCACTAGCTTATTCTTCGCGTTTAACTAAGATAGATAAATGTGACATTGCTTTGGCAAAGCTCGCATTATATCGATCGAAGCTTTAACGAGAGTACATATTGGATGGTTAAAACAGACTTAGAATTATAGTGAGGGATTTACTTAATTATCTCATCATTTTAACATTGATCCTACCAATAGAACTATGTTTAATCATGCTTATAAAACATTCATTGCATCACATACAAGGTAAATATAAGCGGTAAATAAATATGCAATGATTATAGCCCTTCTTAACCTAAGGCGACCCGTCCCAAGCCAATGGGAGGACCATTCTACTGAAGATAGAATCTGCTTCTGAAACGTCTGGTCCACCAGGGAAGGCCCACCATGCTGCTATATTGGTCCTTGCTTTATCTCCATGAGAATTTACAATTTTTAGAAACTCGCGTTACATGCGAGGGAGTGAGATGATAAGATAAGTACAATAGAAGATAGAGAAAGGCATGACACACAGGCCGTATTTATAAAAACCAAAACTATAAAGGCTATGGGCTATAACCATGCAAAACAAACACCGTGCAATCTAACATGTATTTCAAACATCGTGCGAACAAAGTAACGACGTGTTTACGGAGTTTTAAACTGATTATCCCTATGTTGTGGTTAATGGGCCAAAGAAGGATCACGAGGTTTCATAAACCATTTGCGTTAACGAACAAATGCACCAGGTAGGTCAACATGAAAGAGAGGTGGCGCACTAGGCACACTTAAGTACCATGTCTTTGATGATGTCAATCGACATGCATTTTTCATAACGTCTAACCATAACTCTTATGGATTCACCGTGAAAGATAGTTTGATAACTTTTATCAAATTAGAAGCCCTTTCAGAGATTTCATAAATCTATGAAACTACGAACAACTACTTGTTCTCTAGACTAACTATTAGTCTCAACATGTTAACATTTAACATTGAAGCAACCTAACATAGTTATGATTAACTCTTAATCATTCAGTGATAATCGAAATAAGTCTTTATTAGGTGTGATACGATAAACGATAAATATCTAAATAGAATCAAACAGCATGCATCTCATACATAAACATCACCCAAGAATCTAAGTCCGAATTCGTATGATACAAGTGGCTCTAATACCACTGTTGGGTCACGTCGGCACGCCCCGTGGCGCAGCGGAAAAATTAATCCGACGTAATCCAGCCAGGATCCATGTACAGGAATGAATCCGGGGTGAAAAGATGAAGAGTTACCTTTTAGAACTCTGGAAACTGGAAACCGACGTTATGTCGGAATAACCACGTCAAGTAAAACCGGAATCGTCACAGGTTCGCAACGACCTTTACGGAGTCCACCCGAACAAAACGAACAAAGTTTCTGCCTCCCTAACACTTAGGGATAAATTTCGACAGGTTTGAACACCTTCCAAGGAGAAGTCGAAATCCCCCCAGGGATTCCTGAGGGAGTCTGAAATCGACCAGAGGTTCTACCGGGACTTGGATTCGAACTAGGAAATCACCAGGAATTTGCCAGGGGGTAAGAGGAACACCAGAAAAATATCGAATAGCTTCTCAGAAGAAATCTGGGACTTGTCGAAAATTCCAGAGGGGAATTCCCAGGGATATGTCGAAATTTGCAAGGAGGAATAAGGATGATTTGGTTGCTAGCCCTTGTCCCTTTAAATAGTATTTAGAGACTTAATTCTAGTCGAAATCCTTAAATCCAAGTTCAACCAAAATTCATAGAATCTAATTCTACTTGAAATTAGTTTATATTAAATATACATTATATTTAATAATATTAAATGAAATATATATATTTAATTATGTAGAATCTTATTCTACATAAAACATGAATTTAAATATACATTACATTTAATCCAAATATATATATTTTTATTATATAGAATCTCATTCTATCTTTACTTGGATTTAAATATATATTTTTAATTATGTGGAATCTAATTCTACATAAACTTGGAATTAAATATACATTATATAAATTCCAAATATATATTTAAATTTCTAGAATCTTATTCTATAATATTTAAGTCTCTAAATATTTTCCATACTCTAAATAATATTTGATAAAAATAATATTTATACAATATTATTCCCATTTAAGGGAGTTGCTGATTTCCCCTATCCCATAGGGGTTTTCGGCAACCTCCCTAAAATAGGGAGTATGGTTTCCAATTTTTTGTCCGTTTCATTCGAAGTGTGTGACCCTTGTAGGTTCATGCAACGTTAGCAGCAAAATTAGAACTGTTCTAATTTTTACAAACAATGAGTGGCATCTAGCAATACATCATTGCTACCGAAGTTGCATGAAGTCATGGTTTAACTTTCCTAATTCCTGAATAAAATTCCTTTATGTATTTCATCCTTTTGTCCTTTATATCTTAGATGAACACAAGTCATGGGTTAGTCACACTTTCTTTGTCCATCTAGTGTTTCTTGATGTCTTGAGTAGATTATGATAAACGAATCTCTATGATATCTCATATCATAATATTCGACAATGGCCATGCATTTTCTAATCTCACTCAATCAAGTGGCCGAAGATATTTCTCCCATTATGTAGGAGGGACAAATCCTTTCTTGATCAACCATATTTCACTACATAGGTCATCACATATCCAATCATCAGTCTTTATAATGTAGTCAGTTACGACACACGTTTGACTATGTCAAAATACGTAAATCTTTATGTTGAAATCATGTTGATCTCAAGTCTGAGGATTATACATATGTTTATCATGAGCAATGTTGTGACTGTCAGATAATTACCCAAGAAACATGCTCATAACGGGTCAATCCAGTATGTTGTTCTCTAACAAATACTTATGTGTTGATTTTGACATCTCTGTGTCAATGACAACGCTTGTCATCAACCACATATTAGTCTTTATATATTATCACTGTCCATACCCGTAATAATATTCAACTAAGGATCTTATTTAACAATAATCGTATTATTGTATGGACATTATTATCCAATGGTTAGTTTGATGCACAGAAACATACCAAATGATAATAACGGCAATGTCATTAGTTGATAAATCTAGTAAAATAGTATGTCTATTCAATCATCATATGATTGGTCTTTGGGCATACTCCAACAGAACCCTACCTCCAATGTATGAGTTTCCCCTTAGTTGGATGTTTTCCTCTTGAAAATCAAAGAGTTTCAATAAGATTTTTGGAAAACTAATTGAAGAATCATTTAGGAAATCAAAGAGTTAAGAAATCAAGATCATTAACTTAAATTTTCTTATGAAAATAATGTGTTTGGCTAAAGAGAAGTTGAGAGAAAATCTTGAGAAAAGAAAGTCATGTCAAATTGTGATTTTAGGAAATAACCACCTTCCTTAATTAAATCCTTTTAATTTCTTTAATTAAAACAAATTTAAAATAATCTTAATTAAGGGAAAACTCGGATTAGACCAAATGGTATAATAGCTCCTTAAAGGTTCAAAGTTTTGACCCTTTTACAAAACAGTCACTAAAAATAGTTTTCACTTTTACATTTTGGTCACTAGTCCCGAAATTTTAAATCTCTGAAACTCATTTCCCAAAATTGATTTCACCAAAATCATTAACATATTAAATAAGGATTTTAGAACATTTATCCATATTTTTATCCTTTCTAAAAATATTTATTCCAAATTACATCTCGAACTAACTCAAGTCAGTAACCTGGTTCTCTCGAACCTTCTAATCTTTTCCAGTTAACGTCTAGGCCTAAAATTGGGTCGTTACATATGCTCACAAGTTTTCTCAATGCGGTGAAAGATGTCAACGCACCAGATCCATATCTAGAAGAAATGAGATGCCACAACAACCAATAATAGAAACCAAGTGATTCGATGTTTGGGGATTGGATTTCATGGGTATTTTTCCTAATTCTTTTGGAAATCTATATATTTTTGTTGTGGTTGACTAAAGATGATGCAAAGATAGTATTGGAGTTCTTTCACAAACATATACTCACCCGTTTTGGAACACGAAAGGCATTGATCAGCGATCAGGGTAAACATTTCCAAAGGCATTGATCAGCGATCAGGGTAAACATTTCCACTGCAACCAGGTGGCTGCTACATTGAAACGCTATGAAGTAAATTATAGACTAGCCACAACATATCATCCTTAGTCCAATGGATAGGCAGAGGTGTCTAATAGAGCAATAAAAATGTTCTAGAAAAAGTGGTGAACACCACTAGAAAAGATTGGTCCTCTCTCCTAGATGATGCATTGTGGGCTATACATACTGCATACAAAACTCTGTTGGGAATGTCACCATATCAACTTGAGCACAAGGCTTTGTGGGCTCTTAAGCAAGTCAACCTTGATTATGAGGCAACAAGAAAGAAGTGATTGCTAGACATCACTGAATTAGAGGAAATTCGACGCAACGCTTTTGAAAATGCCTCTATTTACAAGGACAAGAGTAAGCGCTGGCATGATAAGATTATTTTGCATCGACAATTTGAAGCTGGAAAGTTGGTTTTGCTATTCAAGTCTAGACTAAAACTGCATCCAGGAAAAATTAAGATCACAATGGTCTGGAACTTTTGAAATTGTGGAAGCATTTCCACTTGGTGTTGTCACAATCAAAGATACAAAATGAGGAACTCCATTCAAAGTCAATGGCCAAAGACTCAAACTCTATTGTGGTGACTTTGATCTTAGAAACATTGAGACCAATAAGTTGGTCAATTTTTTAAAAAAAAACTGTTTAATTGTTTTATTAAGTTTAGATTTTATTTTCCTTTTTTCTTTTAATTTCCTTTATTTCCTTTTTGTATAATAAAAATCTCTTCATTTCGTCTCTTCTCTAACAACTTGTACGGAGGAAGGACTCACAAGATATGTATGCAAGGTTCTAGGGAAAATCGGGTAATTCTATTGCACCGTGGAACCCCCTTGACCCGACCTAGTCGTCAGACTTGAACCAAGAAGATCACATTAGGTTTGCCGAAGCAAACCTGAACAATCTTAATCAAATTACGGTCCATTTTTTTCTTTTAAGTTGTATAGATACATTACGAAGACCTAATGTGTGCATACTAGCAACGGTTCAATTTTCATTCGATTCGAACATCGATAAGGCACTCAATTGCGAATACAAGCATTCTAGGGACCCAAATGTAAATCCGAATAATTACAGGAATTTATTCAAGTTTCAAGTTACCAATACTTAATTAATCATGTTTCATGGCAGCATGTCAAATTTCAGCTTCAACAGATAACAAATAGGCATCCAATTTAGCAAAATATGAAATTAAGGACAAAATC
The DNA here is from genome assembly GCA_030270665.1 of Hibiscus trionum. Classification (NCBI taxonomy): domain Eukaryota; kingdom Viridiplantae; phylum Streptophyta; class Magnoliopsida; order Malvales; family Malvaceae; genus Hibiscus; species Hibiscus trionum. The sequence continues at coordinate 11,176,677 of BSYR01000013.1, read as the reverse complement.
ATAAAACAACCAAAATACAGGGACTAACACGTTTTTAACAGCTTCTCGCAGCAATTAGATACATTTAAAACATGCTTGCAAAAACTTAAATCAAATAGACATCATTTACCTATTCAATTGATGCAACAACATACGATGACCAAATTGCAAAGAATCCAAACTCGCTAAAATCCATTAATCGAATTAACCACCAACCATTACAATACACGAGCTGCACCTAATACATTTTTGGGAATTCGAATTCTTACACAACTTATTCAAAATCTTACGAACAACATTGGCATGCTTCTAATATTAAATCACTGTTAAACATATAGGCTCAAATAGTTACATACCGATTAATCAACACAATTCATAACTATACAAGTAATCTAGAGATGCTTCCTAACAAGATAAATCATTATTCAAAAAGCACCAAATGATCAAGACCTCAACCTACGCCATAGAAAAATTAAGGGATTAAAGCATATGACAATAAGCACTCATCGAACACAAGTAATCAATCTAATCATTATTTAAACCATTAAAATCATTTGATGATAACTATCAAGTCTACAAAGCATTAAAATAAAACCAACATATTAATCATTACATACAATCATCATCTAACGTAATATAAAATCAATCAAGTTATCATTTCCTAAATAATCAATCCATCTCAATATTCTACCCACGTTGCCTTATTACAAACAATATTAATACCGTAACCATACCCTTTGAATACATTTGTCTTGAAATCCACTTTTCCTAGGACCATGACCCCAAACTTGCTTTATTCACTGCATTGACGAGAGAAAAGAGAGCGTAAGCATATAATGCCTAGTGAGTGCGCTCAAAATGGGTAAAACGTCAATGCAGTTTTAAAACCAAAAGTGATATAAGAAACTCATATTAGAGCAAGTCAAACACACCATTTCCGAAGCATTTAAATAAACCATGCTTGCTCAAAACATAAGCATCATGCTTTCATAACAAACCTTTTATTCTCATAACATTTAATAAAACATGCTTGATCAAAACATAAGCATCATATCTTCCGGCTTAAACCATGCACCCATTACAAAGTAGAGTATGTGTGTAAAACCAACGCACTTGTTTACTTCTTTGAAAGAAAAACATGCTTAACTGCCATATGCATCAAAACATTTTTCTTACGTCTCATGCTTACTCAAACCAAAGCATTTCTCATTTGTTTCCAAAATAAATCATGCACTTAACATTTCCAAAAATATGCATATTAAACCATATGCAACATGTATCATAGATCAACAACAAATCTCATTTGCTAACCCTCAACTTAAGCTTTCCCATGCATAACAACCCATATACAAGGCTTAATGAGTAAACATTTATAAACCAACATTATACAACACAATCCATCAACATGATACATCATCAACTATATTGGCATTCAAGTGATCATAAACCAAGTTCCACTTTACAAAATATTACATCAGATACACGGTTTCAACAAGTGTCCTCTTAACACTTCATACAACCTCAACTGAAATAAAGGTACAATCGCAATCGAGTACAAGCACAACCCCAAATCATCACTTAGGTGTATAACCCACTAACGAGAGTTTTCGGTACCATATAACCCCTCAACCGTTAGGGTACTTGGATAGAGTATTCGGTACCTCACAACCCCTCAATATCCAAGACGACTTTTTATAGTGCACTATCAATCTTATAGTCGGCCAACTATATCTGATAACAATTTAAACCATATCACTTGCTAATATAATTCATTATAACCATGTACCTCACTGTTTTGATATGCATCAACACAAAACCATTTTTCCAAAGTAACAAACCATGCTTTTAAACAAGTATAAAACACATACTTACATGGATCACTTACCATGTGCATCCATCACCATTTCATGATTAAAAATTGTATATCACGTACTTAAAACATGCATAAACAGTAGGTAAATACATCCATGTTTTTAAACCAAAACATGTAAACCAAGTCTCATATCAAACCGATATTAAAAAGGCGAAAATAGGGAAAACTTTTTTCCGAGCTTAGGTAAGCTTGCTAGGCTTTAGCTAAACTCCAAAAGCCATAAATCAAACCTCTTCATTGTACCAAAACACATTTGCACTCACCAACTTGCTTTCATCTCGACGCCAACGCCTTGATGCCTAACCGAAACTCGTCTGAACACTTGCTATCTTCCACAAGAAAATGCAAGGGTCAATATAAATTTGACCACGCCAAAGTAACCAATATATTATAGCACCACCGTTACAATTAAATACCCCTAACAACTCGTTGCCATTCGAACCATTTAATCAATCACCCCATTCAAGAACTCAAATTTAAATTCAACCAATTAGATTAATTCCGGAATGAATTTCATAAAATTGAGTTTAAATTATTTCTAACCCACAATAATAACTCATAACCCAATTAAAGCATTTAGATTTCATCTATCAAACCATGATTCACTCTTTATCATCTAGAAATTAAATCAATCTATTGAAATTCATTTTAACATCAAAATACAATGGAATTGATAGAAAATCAACAAAAAATAATTAGGAGATCATTAGATAATCAAAGCTTACCCAAATAAATTGGAAAATGAAAATGAAGATTGCTCCTCCAATCTTCCAACGTGAAATCCATTGAACAAGATGAGAAAAATCAAAATATCTTGTGTGGACATTGATTAGAAATGGTTTAGAAAGAAAATGAATAGAAATTGGATAAGAAAATCCAAGAAAACTAAAATGGTATATGGGAGAATCTTGAGAGAAAAAGAGAGATAAATTTAGACATAGCTTTATTTCTTGAGAAAATAATAACTGTCATCAAATTCTAATTAGAAATAGGTAGTAAAATCCTTATTTAATTAATGGTTCAAATAATCTCATAAAACCACAACTTTAATTATTTTTACAAAAATGTCATTACTAATATTTTACAACCTTTTGTAAAATAGTCACCACTTAATTAATATTAAAACTACCCAACTAAAATTATTCAAACTTAATTTCATCCTTTATGAAACTTATTAAATATATTTTTCACAAATACTTGTCACAATAAATTTATCGAAAATCAATTTAATTACCCAAATTATTTTTTGGAATTAATTAATTAATTAGCTAAAGCCTAACCTAAAATTCCAACCCAATTCTGGTAATTCACCCGAATCTTCTAGCCCATTTTCTGGGGGGTTACACACCGATATCCCATAATAATCACATCGTTTCATCACATGTGTGGGAAACATTATGAACGGGCATGATTTTTGCACCAAGATCAAGCCGTTAAATCTTATCGCATCAGAGGTAATAATTGTGCCTTTTTATTTTCCCTCTTCTTTTCCTCTTTATTAAGCAGCTTGGTTTTTCATTAAAGGCTCACTTAATTTTCTACTTTCTTTGAGTATTCAAAGCTGTAAAGTTCACATTTTTATTTGCAAAAATCTTCCATTTTCATCTTCTTTCTTATAATCGTTCATGGCTAAGACAAGATCAACACGAAAAAAAATTCAAGGAAACCCATGTTCAAGACATTCCAAGCTCAGAATCAAACCCTTAATAGGAAGAACCATTTTATCCTGAAGAAATTCCTGAGTACGAGGTTTTCCAAACTAGGCTTGCAGGTGAACGCTTCACATAACATATCCAGAAGAGAAGCATCCATCCAAAGCAATGAAATAAACTCTTCGCTGAAGAAGAACTTGGGAAATCCATCTACAACACCATCGCACTCCACAAATGGGGCAGATTCTGCAATCATCATGGCTACTATAGTACTGCCATGGTAAGAGAATTTTATGCAAATCCGTACGAGCCCTCGTTGAAACTTGTTTTTGTTAGGGAACACACTATTCCTTAGAGTGCGTCTTTTATTAACAAGTTTTTTAATACTGATGTAAATGTGGATGAGCATGCTTTATTTGTGGCTGAGATTACTGATGAGAAGCTTGCTATGTTAGTTGAAGATTTATGTGCAGCATGTGTGTTGAGTGTGTAAAAGTTCTATATTTTACCCCCTATTTAACCCATATTTCTGCTGCATTCAAGCATAATTCATTTCATTTAGGTTAGATTTTAGTTATACATCACAAATATATCAATTGGCACAGTTTCTACTGAAATTGGTTGCTTTTAGCATGTAGCTGCTGTAGCAGACGCTGGGCAGTGAAGAGACAGAGCTGAAACTGGATGAGCAGACGTCGAGGACGATGCTGGCATGGCCGCTGCCGTGGCAGCCAAGGACGACAGCGATAGTGAAGGGAAGAAAGTGAAGTGGACCTCGACAGAAAGAGAAAATCAAGCCCATCTGTCGTGGATCACCCTTATATTTTTCCAAGCCCTAGATCAGAATGAAGGCCAAGCCCAAGGTTCAAGGAAGAAATTCCAAGCAAGAAGGAAGGACGAGTTAAAGACTTATGCTCTGAAGATTTAGTCTTTAATAGAGTTGTACTTTAATTTAAAGTTGTATTCTTGCCATATTAGAAAACTTGAACCCAAGGCCTATATAAAGGCATGTAATTCGACCTAGGAGAGGACATCACCATTCTCTAGCCTTCTTCCCAAAACCCTAGCCGTTTTCCCTTCCTCAACATGTTCTAAACTTCCCCTAGGGCTAAGGGTTGATTTGTAAAGTAGTTGCAAGGATTGCATTGTTTTAGGATTTTCTTTGTTCAATAAAATTACTTCAAGTTCGCTTATTCTGGTTTTCAACATCTTGCAAGAGTATCGGGAGGCATTGTGAGATTATCTATTTACTTAATATCGGGAGAGTTAAGTATACGAAAGGAATAAGTGCAGGTTCTCTAGTTTATAGTTGAACTATCTCGGACCTAGGGATAGGACGAGGTTAAGTGGCTAAGGAAGAATTCAACAACATCGGTGTTCATCCTTCGATTTACGCCGGGAGGTATCATCAAATACGTGTTCATCGACAGACTTGGACCTAGGGATAGGCCAAGGCATAGCAGAGATTCTTGCCAAGCTTGAAGTACAGAGTTGAGTAATCGCTGCCGCGATAACCAACAGACCGCTGCCGCGACAGGTGCTGCCGCAGCAGGCACGACGACAGAATAGAGTTTCCTCAACTTTGCAATACCTACACTACTGAGCAATTCAATACCGGCCCATTCTCTCTATCTTGATTCCATTACTCTTTTATTTAAGTTCTCTTTATTATTCTCGTGACAACAATTTAAACTATTTTTTTTCTTCTCGTGCAGTAATTCAAGGTGAAGCTATTAGCCCAGTCCCTGTGGAGACGATATCCGATACTTACGTATCACTTTACTACTTGCGTCGTGTACACTTGCACTACATTGCGATAAACACTTTTACACGTAACAAGTTTTTGGCGCCGTTGTCGGGGACTGGCAACATATCTTTACCCTATCTTTTACTGCACTTCCTTTACTTTTCTGTTTTTACTTGGATTGTTCAACCTATACCTTTCACAAGGTCTTTTGTTTGCTTATGCGCAGATCTCAACGAGGAAAAGAACCTGAGCACCAGTTAGATCCTGAAATTGAACGTACGTACAATCTCAGAAAAAGAGTTTGGTACCTCGTAGAGAGAAACGAATACTTAGAAGGACAATTAGACGCAATGGTGAACGGAAGACACGAAGAAAGAAGGAATGACCAAGACAACCCCCAGGATAATAATAATCCTGCCGGGAATGGAGGAAACGGCCAAGCTGCCGATCCACCTGTTGCTGCCGCACGCCGGTCATGCCGAGACTACATGCTCAATGATCATGTAGAACTAGAAACCACCTTGCTAGACGTTGATGTTGATAACTTTGAGCTGAAACCTGTTATGTTCATCATGATTAATAACGCTGACCAATTTAGTGGTGCTGCTACAGAGGATGCTAGGGAGCATCTGAAAACGTTCCAGGAAATCTGTGGTTCGTTTAGACTACCAGTAGTTAATCCGGAGATACTGAGGCTTCGTTTATTTCCTCATTCGTTGAGGGACAGAGCAAAGACTTGGTGGAATAAACTAACGCCGGGTTCAATACGAACTTGGGCAGATTAAACTCGTGAATTTTTATCTCGTTTTAATCCTTCACACTTATCTGAGCGATTACATAACGAAATTGCCACTTTTCAACAGGAAGAAGACGAGCCGATGCACGAGGCCTAGGACAGATTTACCACTCTTCTAAGGAACTGCCCGATGCATGGATTTCTCGTTTGGAACCAGGTAACGAAGTTCTATAATGCTGCCAATTTACAAACTCGTATAAGAATTGATTCAGCAGCAAATGGATTACTGCTGGACAAAGATCTGGATGAGGCAATGGCAGTATTGAAAAATCTGGCGAAGAATGAGGAACAGTTTCCTACAGCAAGAAGAGGGGGTAAAAAAGTTCTAGCTGTAAAAGATTACGAGGCCGATAGTTCGTTAAAATCACAGGTGGCATATCTCACTAAGGCAATGAAAAAGCTCTTGAAAGAAGATTCACAGCCTGTCTACTCTGCTGAAGAGGTATGCGGAACTTGCGATGGAAATCACAGTTCGGAGGAGTGCCCGTTACAGTTAGAAGAAGGGATGTATGTTGGGAACTACAACAAACAAAATTACAATTCCAACAACTACAATCCCAACTGGAGAAAGGATCCCAAGTTCTCTTGGAGCAATTCTAATAATGCCCTGAATCCTCAAGCACAGAACACATAGAATCAGGGGGGACCTAGATTACTGACTCGGCAGCAACCGCAGCAGCAGCAACAACAGCCACAACCTGCCACGACTAGTATACTGGAGCAGACCCTGGCTAAGTTTATGTCTCAAACTGGAACCTACATTGAGAACATGAATCACTTCGTCAAGAAGAATGAGACATTCATGGATACAACAGAGATGCGGATGACTAACCATGAAGCTACTCTGAAATCACTGGAGACACAGATGGGTCAGATCTCCCAGTATATTAAACCAAGGCAGAATGGCGGATTTCCTAGCGATACTGAAAACGCTAGACAGCTCACACATGAGCAGTGTAAAGCAATCACTACTAGAAGTGGGAAGAAATTACCAGGGCCAGAGAAGGAAACTGAAACAGTCAAGACACCAGCCTTAGAGTCACCTGCCGAGGAAGCTGCCCCGGCAGACGACAAACAGCCTGCTGCCGATGAACCTGTCACGACAGCAGAAGGGACAGAGGAGAAAGATGAAGAACCTAAACCTCCTCAGATCCGAATATAGTGGGAAGGGCACATTGCTGATTATCGTCCCCCACCACCCTTCCCTCAGCGGTTACAGAAATTGAAACAGGAATCTCAGCTTAAGAAGATTTATGATATTTTTAAGCAGGTCCATATAAATATTCCATTGTTAGATGCTGTGAGAGAAATACCTGGTTATGCCAAATTTCTCAAGGATGCCATGTCGAAGAAATCTAGACTTGGGGAATTTGAAACGGTTAAAATGACACATGGATGCATGAGTATTCTGCACAAGCATCCACCCCAGAAGAAGAAGGATCCTGGGAGCTTCATCATACCATGCATAATCGGAGACAAATTTGTGGGTAAGGCACTTTGTGATCTTGGTGCTAGCATAAATTTAATGCCCAAATATGTTTTTCAGAAATTAGGTATTGGAAAAGCTCGGCCCACAACAGTAGTACTGCAGCTGGCAGACCGCTCTTACGTTCATCCAGAAGGAAAAATTGAAGATATTCTGGTAAGAGTGGATAATTTTATTTTTCCTGCTGACTTTCTTGTTTTAGATTGTGAAGTAGATGAAAACGCACCAATCATCCTAGGGCGACCCTTCTTAGCCACATGAAGATCACTGATTGATGTGGAAAAAGGAGAACTCACTATGAGAGTGAACGATCAAGAGATCAAGTTGAATGTTCTCCAAGCAATGAAACATGCTGATGCAGAAGAAGAGTGCAAGGCCATCGCTGAAATTACCTTTGACCAACCCTGCATCAGGTCGGGCTGTCATGACATCACAAATGGCCACTGCCTCAGCAGCCATTTAGAAGACTGTCACGACAGCACCAACGACAGCAGCTCCTCAGAATCTGACATATCTGATACTGAAGATCAAGAGGAGGTAAACTGGATAGGCAATCGTCCAGGTAAGTTATTCGAGCCCTTAAATTATACCTCGGATAACCATATAATTCAAAAGCCATCAACTGTTGAGCCCCATGTTCTTGATCTTAAGCCCCTGCCAGGGCAGCTAAAATATGTTTTCCTTGGTTTAAATGATATGTTGCCCGTAATCATCTCTTCCAAGTTGATGCAGGAACAGGAACATCGGCTAATAGGGATGCTGCAACAGCATAAGAAGGCTATTGGATGGACGATAGCTGATATCCAAGGCATCAGTCCGGCACTATGCATGCATAAAATCCTCTTAGAGGATGATCATAAGCCGACCATTGATAAACAGAGACGTCTGAACGATGCTATGCGAGAGGTGGTACGCAAGGAGATCATAAAATGGCTAGATGCTGGAATAATCTATGCCATCTCGGATAGCAAGTGGGTGAGCCCAGTGCAGTGCGTTCCCAAGAAAGGAGGAATAACTGTGGTAACCAACGAAGAAAACGAGCTAATCCCAACCAGGACTGTGACCGGTTGGAGGGTTTGTATGGACTACCGGAAGCTTAACAAAGCTACCCGGAAGGACCACTTCCCCTTACCTTTTATTGATCAAATGCTTGATAGATTAGCGGGTAAGCCTTACTATTGTTTTCTTGATGGTTACTCAGGTTATAATCAAATAGCCATCGCACCGGAAGATCAAGAAAAGACGACTTTCACATGCCCATACGATACTTATGCTTTTCGGAGGATGCCATTCGGATTATGCAATGCACCGACAACCATTCAAAGGTGCATGATGGCAATATTCTCCGACATGGTGGAGGATTTCCTAGAAATATTTATGGATGATTTTTCAATCTTTGGAGACAACTTTGAAAGCTGCCTAGGCAACCTACAGAAAGTGCTCGAGAGATGTGAAAAGGCAAACTTGGTATTAAACTGGGAAAAATGTCACTTCATGGTGGATGAAGGGATAGTCCTCTGCCATAAAATTAGCTGTCGCGGCATAGAAGTCGACAGGGCTAAGATAGAAGTAATTGAAAAGCTGCCACCACCCACCACAATCAAGGGAATCAGAAGTTTCCTAGGGCATGCTGGTTTTTATCGGAGGTTTATCGCAAACTTTTCGAAGATCACGAAGCCCTTATGCCATCTTCTGGAGCAGAACTGTCCCTTTGACTTCAACGCTGAATGTACTGAAGCATTCAAGGTTCTGAAAGAAAAGCTGGTAACAGCCCCAATAGTACAACCACCAGATTGGAAACTGCCGTTTGAAATCATGTGTGATGCTAGTGAATATGCTGTCGGGGCATCACTTGGGCAGAGAAAAGACAAGATCTTTCATGTCATATACTATGCCAGCAAAACACTGAACGACGCCCAAGTGAATTACACCACCACAAAGAAGGAACTATTAGATGTGGTATTCTCTATCGACAAGTTTCGTTCTTACATACTTGGAACGAAGGTCATAGTACACACAGACCACTCTGCATTGAAGTATCTGTTCACCAAAAAGGATGCAAAGCCTAGACTGATACGTTGGATTCTGCTACTGCAAGAGTTTGACCTCGAGATCAAGGACAAAAAGGGGACAGAGAATCAAGTTGCAGATCACTTGTCTAGATTAGAGAAGGGAAAGAGACTCCCAGCAGACGAGACACACATACTGGAGACCTTCCCCGATGAGCAGTTGTTCGCTGCCACAATCACTGCCGCGACAGCCATGGTGGCAGGTAAGTTTTCTGAACTCCCCTGGTATGCTGATTTCGTTAATTATTTAGTTAACAGAATAACTCCTCCTGACCTTAATTATCAAGCTAGGAAGAGGTTCCAAAATGATGTTAAGCATTATTATTGGGACGAACCTCTTCTTTTAAAATATTGTGCAGATCAGGTTATTAGGAGATGTGTACCACAGGATGAACAGGAAGCTATACTACATCACTGTCATGCTTCACAGTATGAAGGACACTTAGGAGGCAACAAAACTACTACCAAGGTTTTGCAGTCAGGATTTTACTGGCTGTCACTGTTTAAGGATGCCCAAACATTCTACAAAAACTGTGACAAGTGTCAAAGGACTGGAAACATCTCAAGGAGACACGAGATGCCGCTGCAAAATATTCTCGAAGTCGAGATTTTCGACGTGTGGGGGATAGATTTTATGGGACCATTCCCAACTTGATGCGGGAACTTATACATCCTCCTAGCAGTGGACTATGAGTCCAAATGGGTTGAAGCGGTCGCTACTCAGAAAAATGATACCAAGACAGTTCAAAGGTTTTTATATAAAAACATTTTTTTCCAGATTCGGCATCTCTAAGGCGATCATTAGTGATGAAGGGAGGCATTTTGACAATAGGGTTATAGCTGTTGCCTTGAAAAAGTATGGTGTCAAACATCGGATCGCAACAGCATACCACCCTCAGACCAATGGACAGGCTGAAATATCCAACAGAGAGGTTAAGAACATTCTTGAAAAGATGGTTAAGCCAACTCGGAAGGACTGGTCTCTACACCTTAATGATGCATTATGGGCCTACAGGAAAACGTTCAAAACTCCATTGGGAATGTCACCCTATCGGCTGATTTATGGGAAAACATGCCATTTACCTGTTGAGATTGAGCATAGAGCATACTGGGCCATCAAGGCAGTGAATATGGACTTGGAAAAAGCAGGACAGAAAAGGCTGCTTGACTTGAATGAGATCGAAGAAATTCGAGCAATGGCCTATGACAACGCAAGGATTTACAAAGACAAGACTAAGAAGTGGCATGACAAGAAGTTGCTGCCACGACAGTTCTGCCCAGGGCAGCTTGTGTTGTTATTTAACTCTAGGTTGAAACTCTTCCCAGGGAAGCTGAAATCTAGATGGTCAGGCCCTTTCCAAGTGGTGCAGGTTTTTCCCCATGGTGCCATCACGATCAGATCTTTAAAAGACGGGCACCAATTCAAAGTCAATGGACAACGACTGAAGCATTATTAGGGGACTGAAGCCCCAAGAATGCAGGAAGTGGTTACTTTAGGAGATGCCCCTCCCGGCACCCCTAATTTAACCTAAGTTTTATTTTATTTTATTTATTTTTATTATATATATTAGGTAATTAGAATTATTTTAAATTTTAGGAACTAAAGTTTTTTATTTTTATTATCTTATTTTTAGGAAATAAAGGAGACAAGGAGAAAAGGAGAAGTGATTTTAACCCACCATCCTTCCATCAAGCCCAAAAAGCCCAACTTTGGAGCCTGCCGTTACAGCTGTCGCGACAGGCGCGGAAAATCCAGCCTGTCAACACGCTATCACGGCAAACACGCAAACGCGTAACAGACGCGCAGCAGACACGGAAACGCGTGACAGACGCGTCAGAAACCGCGTAACAGTTGGCCCCGTTACAGCTCTAACAGGCAACAACTTCTCCCCTATATAAACCCCGTTTTACTATTAATTTTTCCACTCACTTCTACTCCTTCTACTTGTTTTCTCTAGAATTTTTTTTACTTGCTTTCATTTTCTTACACAATCCTTGCAACATGTCTTCTAGAAACACCCGCCGAAGTGCTGCCTCAGGATCCGCCCCGGCAGCATCAACTCCTCGATCCTTCTAGATCCGAGACATGTGGGAGGAGAAGGGTTTCATTTACACATCGAAGACGGGGAACCTGTGACTGCAACCATTCATAGCTAAGAAAATCAGAGCCCTGAAGTGGCAGCTATTCGCAGAACAGCCAGAGGAGATGAATGTGTCACTTGTCCGAGACTTTTAGGCTTCCATCGGCAGCAGGAACGCGACAGCAGTCACGGTCAGAGGGAGAGAGGTGCCATTCGAGCCAGAATATATCAACACTCTCTACGGATTCTATGTGGGAATAAACGAAGATGGCCACCAACAATTTCTCGAGAGTCTAGATCCTGTTGCCTACGAGGTTGTGATGGCAGAACTCACGGAAGAATGAACACAGTGGAACATGGATCCGAAAAACCCAAGGACGGTGAAGAGAGTCTAACTCACCTCGGAGGCCAAGCTGTGGAACGCCTTCATCAAAAAGCGAATTATGCCATCCTCGCACAACACAACCGTGAACCAACCCAGGTTAGCCCTCATTCATTCTATATTAAATGAGAGGCCAATTAATGTTGGAAGATACATCCGGGAGAGTATATTGGAATGTGCACACCGGCCGACAGGACCACTCTTCTTCCCCTATCTTATCACCGCCCTCTGCCGCGGCCATCATGTACCAGAAGCTGCCACAAATCTACGAGTCCAAGGGAAAGGCTGGATAGAAAGAAATATACTCAGCCTAATGTAACTCACTGCTGCCACCCCGCTGTCATCTTTTGACCCGACTGCCACAGCAGCAGAGACGACATCACCCACCGACACCGAGCCTGCTGCCACAGAACCCAGACAGCCTACAGTAGTAGCACCTCCGGCCGACACATCCTCCCAGATCCTTGTTGCCATACAAAAGTTGGAGGAAAGACAGCTAGGACTCATGAGCTTCATCCACGACTTCACCACTGCCACGGTACACTTTATCCAAACCTCTTTAAATATCCCTGATGCTGTATTCACTGCCTTTCCAAATCAATACTTTGATGCCCCCACCTGTGCCCATACCCCTACACCTACTGCCACGCTCCAAACGCCAACTGCTGCGTCCACGCCAACCCCTGCCACAACAGCTGCAGGCGGCAGCCGCACAACCAACACTTCTGCCAGAGGAACCAAGAGAAGGATGCCGTCAGATGAACTCGACACATATATAGCAGGTTTCTCCTCTTCCTCCATCTGGGCGGAATCCGATGGCGAACCCTTCGTCAAGAGGAATTTGTCCAAAGAGTTCACACCAGTAAAGCGGCAGAAAACGGTAGCAAACAAAGGGAAAGAAGATAGCGGTAGTGGCAGCATCAGCGAGAGCAGTAGTAGCTCCGAGGTCCAGGTAGTGGAGAAACCACCTCATATCTCTCCTACCCGTATCCAACCGCCAAGGGAGGCCAAAACAAAGAATACATCTGCCTCTCCCATCCGCCAGCCAGCACCAGCCAAGAAGGCCCTGCCCGTCGGCAGATCCAGCTCAGCAGCAGCGGCGACGACAGCGCCTAAAAATTTTAAGTTTCTTATCTTTTATTGCTGTCTTCCTTTTTTATATTTTGTGATGTACTTTTTCTTTTCTTTTATCTGTCATTTGCATTGAGGGTAATGCAACCCTCGAGTTTGGGGGTGGCATCCCTCCATTAATGGAGTCTTTTAGGTTTAAAAGTTGTGTCTTTTACTTAGTTTATTTTTGCTAAAAAATGAAAATTTTGGCTTAAGTCTTTGAATTGAACTTACCTGCCGTGACAGCCTCTATCGTGGCAGTGCCTTTAGGATAGTTTTAGGAGCATTTTAGAGCCTTGCTATAGTTCTGAAACTTAAACACCATTTGTGACTTTTATACTGTCTAGAACTTTACTGGTAAACTAGAATAGGGAAAAACTTAATACTTGAATAGCCCCTAGAGGTGCCTAACACTGGATCTAGGAAAAGAAGTTAAGAAAAATAGACTCTTACACCTAGAGGTGCCCGAAACCGGTTCTAGGAAGATGGCTAGAGGTGCCCGAAACAGGCTCTAGTCAAACTTAAGCTTGAGAAATAGAATCGAGTCTGCATAAAAACTAAAGGAGCCTAAGAATTGCCTCCAAAAATATGAAAATTGGCATAAAAATTCAAGTTAGAAGTTTCAGCTATTCTAGTATGCTAAGTGAGTCTAGGCATATAATTGTTCACAAAGCATGCACACACTACACGAAAATTATAGCATGGTTCCGAATGAATCCTGAATTATCCGACAAGGTGTTGCTTGCAATAGGGAATGAAATGGTAGGTAAGGAAAAGTTCATTGTTTTAAGCCAAACAAAACTTTTTTGTGTTAGGTTTGAATTGCTTGAGGGCAAGCAAAAACTTGAGTTTGGGGGTGTGTTGAGTGTGTAAAAGTTCTATATTTTACCCCCTATTCAACCCATATTTCTGCTGCATTCAAGCATAATTCATTGCATTTAGGTTAGATTTCAGTTATACATCACAAATATATTAATTGGCACAGTTTCTACTGAAATTTGTTGCTTTTTGCAGGTAGCTGCTGTAGCAGACGCTGGGCAGTGAAGAGACAGAGCTGAAACTGGATGAGCAGACGTCGAGGACAATGCTGCCATGGCCACTGCCGTGGCAGCCAAGGACGACAGCGATAGTGAAGGGAAGAAAGTGAAGTGGACCTCGACAGAAAGAGAAAATCAAGCTCATCTGTCGTGGATCACCCTTATATTTTTCCAAGCCCTAGATCAGAATGAAGGCCAAGCCCAAGGTTCAAGGAAGAAATTCCAAGCAAGAAGGAAGGACGAGTTAAAGACATATGCTCTGAAGATTTAGTCTTTAATAGAGTTGTACTTTAATTTAAAGTTGTATTCTTGCCATATTAGAAAACTTGAACCCAAGGCCTATATAAAGGCATGTAATTCGACCTAGCCTTCTTCCCAAAACCCTAGCCGTTTTCCTTTCCTCAACATGTTCTAAACTTCCCCTAGGGCTAAGGGTTGATTTGTAAAGTAGTTGCAAGGACTGCATTGTTTTAGGATTTTCTTTGTTCAATAAAATTACTTCAAGTTCGCTTATTCTGGTTTTCAACATCTTGCAAGAGTATCGGGAGAGCATTGTGAGATTATCTATTTACTTAATATCGGGAGAGTTAAGTATACGAAAGGAATAAGTGCGGGTTCTCTAGTTTATAGTTGAACTATCTCGGATCTAGGGATAGGACGAGGTTAAGTGGCTAAGGAAGAATTCAACAACATCGGTGTTCATCCTTCTATTTACATCGGGAGGTATCATCAAAGACGTGTTAATCGACAGACTTGGACCTAGGGATAGGCCAAGGCATAGCAGAGATTCTTGCCAAGCTTGAAGTACAGAGTTGAGTAATCGCTGCCGCGATAACCAACAGACCGCTGCCGCGACAGGTGCTGCCGCAGCAGGCACGACGACAGAATAGAGTTTCCTCAACTTTGCAATACCTACACTACTGAGCAATTCAATACCGGCCCATTCTCTCTATCTTGATTCCATTACTCTTTTATTTAAGTTCTCTTTATTATTTTCGTGACAACAATTTAAACTATTCTTTTTCTTCTCGTGCAGTAATTCAAGGTGAAGCTATTAGCCCAGTCCTTGTGGAGACGATATCCGATACTTACGTATCACTTTACTACTTGCGTCGTGTACACTTGCACTACATTGCGATAGACACTTTTACACGCAACAATGTGTATTATGGTCGAGGGCCAATGCTGGAAATTTCACTATGTTAAGGAAGTTTCTAACTTTGCCAACCAAAATTTTGTTTCAATTCATCAACTTCAGGTTGTGCCCTCCACCCACAACACTACTGTTTTCCTTGATAGAATGTGTCTGATACATTCTATCATCAAGGGTAAGAAAATCGATGTGGGGACAATCATGCACAAGGAGATTAAGGGGTTTGTTTAAAAGAAGATTGGTATATTGGCTTTCCCTTCTCTGATCATGCAACTCTATGCATCAAAAAGGTTAAAACCCCTGCCTAAAGAAGAGAACACTGCCAACAAAGGACCCATCAACAAGGTTTCCATAGAAAGGATGATTCATGCTTCTGATGTTCTTACTCCGAAACTGGGTACTGCAACGAGGGAGGATAAAGATAAAGCTAAAGTGGACGCTGCAGCAGAAAATGTACCGACAAGTGATGAAGTTTGGAAAAAAGTTTTGAAAATCGAGGACGAACTCAACGCAGTAATGAGTAAACTGGGAGTTGTTGTGGCCATTGTGCAAACCATGGATCAAGCATAGAATTTATTCTATGCCTATGTGAAGGCGTGGCACGATTCTACACTTGTTTCCCTGAGCCGATTCAATCCACTTGATTCACCAGAATTCCCTATTTTCCCTCCAATCATCCGAGATTATGATTTCTCCTCTGATGTTGTCACCAAGGATGTACCAACAAAGTCATTGAATTCCCCTAACAATGTTAGCGTAGCTGGTGACCTACAACAAGAAGAGGCATCGAGTAAAATCAACAGGGATCGTTTGTTTGATTTGAACATCCCTACGGATGTTTATGCCATACCCATTGCTGAAGAAGATGACGAAATCCTTGTTGAGAACATTGATGAAGATGAAGAGGATGATTTTGATTCTGAGATGAATGTCATCAAGAAGATTATTGAGAAAGGTTTGGTTGCGTCCAAAAGTGTGGATGCAACCATAGAAAAACCTAAGATGAAGCCAGCTACGGTGAGATCGGCGCAAGTTGCGCCCATAGAGGATGACCAAGAGGAAAACCCTCTTGCAATGGTGCTCTACAAGGTACCGCCGGCCGATGATACCGATAATGCCAAGGAGCTAGAAAAAGAAGAAAAAGTTGACCACGTTGAAGAAGAGACTCTTCGGCCCAAGAACGAGAAGAAGAGAAAACACTCCACGTCAAAGAAGAAAAGCAAGAAGAAGAGAAGAGGAGCAAAAAGAAGAAAAGATGCTCTACCTCCTCATCTCATAAGCCCGAGAACTGAGTTAGTCTATTTTAGTTTTAGTAGGCATGCATTCCATGTAGTGTAACTTCATTTTATTTTTATGTATTGTCAGTGCATTGTCATTGTAACAACATATAGTTGTAAATGCATTGCATTCATCATTGTAACTGTATTTTGTTATTGCATTTTGTCATTACATTCTATCATTGCATTCATTCATTCCGTTCTGCTTTCTTTTGCATTAGGGACAATGCAATCTTTAAGTTTAGGGGTATACACCTAGGAGTTGAAATGCACCCAAATTTCAAAATTTTCAAAAAAAAAATTCTATACAAATGCAAGGTTCCCTTTAATCTATGGCTTGCATTCGATGACTAAATCTTGAATTGCTCTAATCATTGATAAGTTTGTTGTATATACTTGATGGATAATTGCACAGCTTAGCTCTGCATTGATATATCTATTAGTTTGATTTGAAAATATCTTGCATCATTCCTTTTATTTTTGGATGACCTTCTCCTGTTACAGCATGTGTGATATATATATATATATATATATTGGTATATCTTATTAAGTATAAATAAAGGCATTCCAATGTGAGTGCAATAAAATAAATTAGCTTTCAGGGAAAACTCCTCTGCAATGCATTAGAAAAATGAATCTGGCCAAAGAGTTGTCGCTGCATGAGTGTGTGTCGTTATAATGAAGTACTTCATGGGGGTTCGTTGCACAACATCTTACTTCTCAGGGTTTAGGGTGCATTCATTATTCGATATCCTTCGTTACATCAAAAAAGAGAAAAAGAAGAAAAAGATGATATATATATATATATATATATATATGATATTTAAATGTTATGTAGTGCTAAATAAATGCTGCTAAGAGGAATGAATCTAAGATGTTAGGGGTGATGTTAGGTATTCTTGAATTGCTTGCTTATCTGTTGATATGGAGTTGATTATGTATTTATCTCTCTCGTTGATGCATCGGATTTATTGATTGATTAAGATAATTCAAGTATCTAGAATGCCTTTTGATCTTTTATTGGACCTTGTTGTTTTAATCTTTACTTGAGGACAAGTAAAAACTCAAGTTTGAGGGTGTGATATCTCTTTAAAAAGTATATATTTTCCCTCCATTTATTGGTCTTATTGTCCCCACATTGGCATCCATTGCTTCCATTTATGCATTTTCATGTCTATTTCTGCATGTTTTCTAACTTAGTTCCAGTGGCTCGTGTTTTGTATATTTATGCCTTTTTTGCCTTGTTGTAGATGCATTTCAAATGTCCCTGTAGAGGAAATTTTCATCACTGCAGCCAGTTCGACACTGCACCTGCCAACTATCCAGTTTGTTACAACAAATTACGTACGACGCTTGGCACGCAAATAACATGTAGGAAAGGTGTCCTTCCTTGGGTGGACTATAAAAGGACTATTTTGGAGGAGGAGGAGGAGAGGGAGAGAGTCACGCTATTCCCATTTTTTCATATCATCTTCAACCTCCGAGCTTTTATCCTCCTTCCATGACAGCTTAAGCTTATTTCAGAAGATCCAAGGTGAAGTGGGGCAGATTTATCCAAGGAAATGAGGAGTCAAGTACTGAATCGAGAAAATATATTGTTATCTTCTTAAGCTTTTCTTTATTTCGATGTTTTTTTAGATTTACTTTGTATTTGTGCCCATCTAGACGTTGGTTTAATTTTCTAGAGCTTATTGAACTTGTTTAAACTATTTTCTTAGTTTAATATTTATTTGTATTAGCTTTTTCTTAATCTTTAATTGTTGGATTTGATTTATGTTTTGCATGAAAATGTTAAAACTAGCCACTGGCATCGACGAATGCAATGACAAGTCAGATTAATGAGTTCTACAACGAAAGTTGTTTGGATGCAACGAAAGTTGATCCACTTGTTCAAGGGGCTTTAGTCTCGACTTACGATGAAAGTTGGAGCCGATCTACATCCATGAGTCAATGGTTGAAGGTTAAATGGAAGCTAATACTCAATCTGACCACATCATTGTTGATTAAACCAATCTTTACCTCAAAGTGTACTTGAACTTTCTGTCAAACTGAACCAAGGAGATCCGAGCTTTATTATCATATTTCTCTATCTTTTATTACACTCTATCATTGCTACCACATTGAACCGTTTACTCTCTTTTTTATACTGCTATTGCAACCACTATTGCACCCACAACTACCCTTCATACAGATGATTACAAATGATTTGAAGAGATTCTCATCTTTCCACTTCACTTTGATTACAAATGATTTCCTTGGTGTTTATTCCATTTATCCCAAAGGATTCTTGAAGATTTTGCAACAAATCTTGTCAATTGAAGGAATAGGCACAAGTTAGAGGTAATTTTTGTTCAACTCCTCTAATCAAGTTTCTTTAATGAAATTCCCGTCTTTGGCTTTCTAATTGTGTTTATTAACAAGGTTTTGTAATCTATTTGATGAAAATGGTTAAATCAAGCTTTGAAAGATGATTTCTTAAGATTTTTGTAATGTTACTATTTTGGTTAATTTGAGATTAATTTTAATCATGTTTTGGATGTTAAATGATGTTGAAATAAAGGTTTTATCATAGGAATCCCAAAATAGATTGGATCTCTAGTTGTTAGGTTGTTAGATTTGGGGTTTTTGTGGTGATAATGTGGTTTTGGTGTTGCTGGAGATATAAGAATACAATTAGGTTGTTTTTGGATGTTAATTGATCGTTAAAATTGAATGGAAGTGTTAGGTTTTGGATGAGTTGAATTTGTAGAGTAATCGAAGGTGTTTTATTTTGTTTTGGATAGGTGTTTTGGGGCAGAGTAGCGTGGTGGCTTTGGTTGCTAGTGATTTTAATGCATTGAGATGCATTAATCCTCTGTTCTTGCATGGTATAAACAGGGGAGAATGTATCAGAAGCAATCAGTGAAATTTCGGGAGCTTTAGAAGCTTGATTATGCTTCAACAAAGCAAGCGAGGCATTGTCGGTGAGTGGAAATTGGTTTTAAAGCCTTTCAAATACTTGAAAGCAAGGTTTGGGGGTTTAGATTGAGTTTGAAACACTAATATAAGCCCGAAAGTAAGTTTGAAATGCTTTGCCCTCGTTTCTCAGTTTTTATCTCATTGATTTATATGATAGAATTGTGATTTTGAAGAGATAGAATTTGATGAGAAAAATGCCATGCTTTATTTATGCTTTTGAATGGGATGAGAATAATTTACGTTGATGCATTGAAAACAGTAGGTAAATGATGTTTAAAATGAGTATATTGGCATGAGATGAGATTATTGTTACCGGATATAATTGGTCGACCAATAGGATGAGAAGTGCACTATAATATACAAAATTCATACGTGCTATTTGGTTCGGGCAATGGGGGTAGTGCCATCCCGTTCCAAAGTGAGAGTGTGGTAATGAGATATTCCATCAAGCTTTGTGGCGATGAGAGATACCGCCATTGTAACCCCTTCGACTCGGTCTGGGTGAAAGACCGAACCGAACGGATCACACGGGGAATATTAAAGTAAACCGAGTGGTTTACCTCAATAAACAACCCTATTTTTTCATTTTATCTTGTCTAGATGCTCATTATAGTCCTATGTGATAAACATCGCAGCAAAACAATTTACAACTCGATCAGACATTGATTTGGGACTCAATTGCATACAAACACATTTTAGGGACCATTTTGTAATTTCACCAAATTATAGGGACTTCTTCACTTTTTAAGTTACCAACCTTTAATTAGTCATATTACATGTCACTCTGTCAAATCTCAGCTCAAAATAATCATCCATGCTCATTTAATTGCATCCACAACATTCAGGGACTAAAATGTAAAGAAACGAGACTTCAGAAGATTCCAATAACTAACTTAACAGCATGCCGTTTCGGTACAAGTTGCCCTGTATAGAAATAGTTGTATTGAAACAGGTTCAAGCGGCTCAAAGCTCGAGCCCGTATCGAAACACCCTTTCAGGTGGTTCGGAACAAAGGTTTCCAATAGCAAATCGTACCGGAACAGACCTCATTGTTTCGAAACCTCTAGGCCATTTCAGGCTCACTATTTCGGTACAGGCTCGAGTGTAACGAAACACCTGGGCCTGTAATGACTCTTTTTGCTGATTTTTCACACTTTAATCCATACAAAACCATCCCAACATGCATACAACATATTTAAAACATCAAACCACGATCATACTTGGGAGAATCATCATCATAACATGTCCATCTGCATCAAAGGAATCTATAGGCATGCAACCTATGCAAAAAGATCATTCAAGAGTCAAAACTCAAATCAAGGCATAAACCAACAAGTAAAGGCCATTTACAAGTCATTAAGGACATTTCAAACTTGCCACAAACCAGACAGTTTCAAAACACATCTTCCAAAACAACAAGGTATCCTCCCATTGCCAACCATTATTACTAATAGGTAAATTTAAAATCATAATTGAGCTTAATCTCACTCCTTGGAATCCTTCTTGCCTCTTTGCTACCCAAATATGCTAATCCCCTGCATTGTTGGGAAAAGAGAGCGTAAGCACAAATGCTTAGTGAAGGATGCTCAAACAAACCAACACAACAATGCATTTTAAAATCATTTCTCATTTAGAAATCTCTACCTCATCATGCTCTTTCTATCTCATGCTTGAAATCATTTTCAAAGCAAAACCACATCATTTAAATCACATGTACCATCTATCTCATGCATTCATCAAAATGCAAAATCTTAAGGCATCACCTTACATGCTTAAATCTCTTAAAGCATATCGCAAAACATTATCTCATGTGCATTCTCAATTCATTTAAATCATTTATAAACAAGGTACACGTGAATCTCATACATTGGTATTTTAGCAACATTACTCGGATATGAGGATAGCTTGACTAAAATGTCAAGTCCTACCCCGGTGGAATCTCACATCACCGGACTCTCATGGCGGCATCTCTCATCCCCACAAAGCTTGATGGATTTATCTAGACCTACCATGGTGGAATCTCTCATCACCACACTTTTACTTTGGAACGGGATGGCACTACCCCCATTGCCCGAACCAAAGAGAACATACGAATTTGGTATATTATAGTGCACTTCTCATCCTATTGGTCGACCAATTATATCTTGTAACAATAATCTCATCTCATGCCAATATACTCATTTTAAACATCATTACCTACTATTTTTCAATGCATCATTATAAATCATTCTCATCCCATTTCAAAAGCATATACAATGCATGACATTTTCTCAAATAGTTCTATTTCTTTGAAGTAACAATTCTATCTAATGGGATCATGAAAATCACCATATCATTTCTCAAAACAAGCATAAAATAGTAGGTGTAATTCTATCTTCAAAACAAGAGACTGATCATAAAACCAATGGGTTAAAAACCAAGAAACGAGAGCGAAACATCTCAAACTTACTTTCGGATTTAGGTTAGAGTTTCAAAATCAACCTAAACCCCCAAATCTTGCTTTCAAGTATTTGAAAGGCTTTTATAACCAATTCCACTCACCGACAACGCCACGCTCACTTTGTCAAAGCGTAATCAAGCTTCCGTACCTCTCAGAACTTCACTAATCTTTTCGATGTGTTCTCCCCTATTTAAAACACACAATAACAGAGGATTAATGCATCTCAATGCATTAAAATCACCAGCAATCAAAGCTACATCATTGCTCTGCCCCAAAACACCAAAACGCCTATTCGAAAACACCTTAGATTACTCTTCAATCTTTACCCAGCCAAAACCTAACACTTCCATCCAATTTTAATCATCAATTAACACCCAAAAACAATCTAATTCCATCCTTATACCTCCAGCAACACCAGAACCACATTAACTTCACAAAAACCCCAAATCTAACCATATAACAACTAGAGATCCATTCTATTTCGGGTTTATTATGATAAAACCTTTATTTCAACCTTATTTAACTTCCAAATCATGATTAATATCAGCCTCAAATCAATTAAAACTCTAGCATTACGAAAATCACAATATTTCAACCAATAATCTTCAATTTAATAAAATTTCCATGATTAACTCATCAAAATAACTTAGAAAACTTATGTAAAGGATTGATAACTTGGGAATTTCAGTAAAGAATTGATCATTAGAGGAGAAGAACGAACCTTACCTCTAACGGATGAAATCTCTCTCAATAGGGTGTGTTTTTCTTGAAAAATTAAAGGAAAAACAATAAGGTTTTATAAATCTATATTAAAGAATCCTTTAGAAATAAAAAACTTAGTGAATCCAGAGCTTTACCTCAAGTTTCTTGAAAATAGAGAGTGTTTGGTTGAAAGAAAACATTGAGAGAAAATAGAATGAGAGAAAATGACGTAAAATGATTTTTTAATGAAATAACTAATTCTCCCTTTATTAAATCCTTTTAATCATCAATTAAAACCCTTTAAAATGATCCTAATTGAGAGAAAAATTTGATAAAAACAAGTAGGTTAAATAGCTCCTTAAAGATTCAAAGTTCCAATCCCTTTAAAAACAGTGACTACAACAACTTTGTAAGAATCGCGTTTTGGTCAATAACTCAAAATGTCCCACTTCCAAAGTCCTTTTCTTAAAATTGATTTTACCAAAATCATTTATATAATTAATAATGATTTTAAGCATTTTCTTATATTTTTATCATAACTCGAACCTTGGTTTCCCTGAACTGCTCCCGAAAACTCGGATCTCTAGTCTAGGTCATACGAACCTTGAACCAACCTCAAATACTTCTAGTCCCAAAATCGGCGAGTTACAACTCTCCCCCACTCAGGAAATTTCTTCCTCGAAATTTTACCTTATGGAAAAAGATAAGGAAAATGCTTCTTCATGTCATCCTTCCTTTCCCACGTGGCTTCCTAAACACCATGATGTCGCTACAAGACCTTGACCAACTCAATGGTCTTACCACAAAGAACCTTGTTGTCCGAATCCAAGAACTCAACTAGTTCTTCATCATATGACAAATCCGGATTCAACTCAATCTCATCAATAGGAATAACATGAGAGGGATCCGATCTATATCTCTGAATCATGGATACATGGAAAACATCATGTATCTTCTTCAACTCGGGAGGCAACCTCAACCTATAAGCAACAGGTCCAACACGCTCAAGCACCTCATATGGTCCAATAAACCTTGGACTCAACTTCCCTTTCCGGCCAAATCTCATCACCTTCTTCCAAGGTGAAACCTTCAAAAACACCTTATCTCTCGCGCTTCAAATCCGCGTAAGACTTTTGCCAATCCAAAGCCGCTTTCAACCTCTCACTAATAAGCTTAACTTTTTCTGTAGTGCCCTTAAGCACATTAGGCAAAGAAACCAACTTCTGCCCTGCTTCCGCCCAACAAAGAGGCGTTCTACACTTCCTTCCATACAAGGCCTTATAAGGAGCCATTTGGATGCTTGCCTGATAATTATTATTGTAAGGAAACTCCACCAAAGGCAACTTTTTCTCCCAAGAACCTTGGAAATCAATGATACAACATCTCAACATATCCTCCAACACTTGGATAACTCGTTCTGACAGACCATCCGTCTGAGGATGATATGAAGTACTGAAATTCAAATGCATACCCAACGCTTGATGAAGACACTCCCAAAACCTCGTTGTGAAATGCGGATCTCGATTCGAATTAATGGACTTAGGCAATCCATGCAACCTCACAATCTCAGAGATGTACAAGTCTGCCAACTTGTCTAACGTATACGTAGTATGTACTGCCAGAAAATGTGCACACTTCGTAAAACGATCAACAATCACCCAAATGGAATTCTTTTTTTATGGTGTCAAAGGCAAACCTGTCACGGAATCCATGGTGATTCTCTCCCATTTCTATTCTGGAATCTTCAAAGGATGCAGAAATCTAGAAGGAAATTGATGCTCAGCTTTAACTCGCTGACAAACCATACACCTACTAACAAAATCAGTCACGTCCTTCTTCAAGCCAACCCAATAGTACTCATCTTTCAACCCACGATACATCTTTGTACTACCAGGATGCATAGCAAAAGGACTATTATGAGCCTCAATCAAGATAGTGCACCTCAGCTCAACATCCTCCGACACAACTATTTGACTCTTAAAACATAAAACACCATCATCATTGAAACAAAAGTCCGTTAGATTTCCTTCCGCAATGTCCTAAAAACGTGGTACCAATGAATCATCCAACAACTACTTCTCCTTAATCAACTCCACCAACAAGGGTTTCACTTGTAACTCAGCCACTAAACCACCATCTCGCGATACACTCAACCGAGCAAACATCACCCTTAACTCAACAACCACCTTCCTACTCAAGGCATCGGCTACAACATTAGCCTTCCCGGGATGGTACTCAATCGTCAAGTCATAATCTTTTAGCAATTCAAGCCACCTTTGTTGCCTAAGATTCAACTCTTTTTGGGACATCAAGTACTTCAAACTTTTGTGGTCTGTGTACATCGTACACTTTTCACCATAAAGGTAATGCCTCCAAATTTTCAAGGAAAACACCACTGTAACCAACTCGATATCATGCGTAGGGTAATTACGCTTGTACACCTTCAACTGTCGAGATACATAAGCCACCACCCTACCTTCCTGCGTCAACACACATCCCAAACCAACAAAGGATGCATCACTATAAACCACAAACTCTTTACACAATTCATGTTGAATCAAGATAGGAGCTTTCATCAACCCTCCCTTCAACTTCTCAAAAGCTTGTTGTCTAACCTCTATCCATTCAAACTTAACATCCTTTTGTAACAACTTTGTCAAAGGAGCAGCAATCCTTGAAAAACCATCCACAAACCTACGGTAGTATCCCGCCAAACCAAGGAAACTACACACCTCATGAACCAACTTAGGTTACTTCCAATTCATCACCGTTTCAACCTTTTGAGGATCAAATATAATCCCTTCGGCCGACACCACATGACCAAGGAAAACAACTTCCCTAAGCCAAAACTCACACTTGCTCAACTTAGCATAAAGCTGATTTTCCAGCAAAACTTGCAACACAATCCGCAAATGCTTATCATGATCCTCTTCGGTACGAGAATACGTGAGAATATCTTCGATAAACACAACCGCAAACCTATCCAAAAACTCATGGAACACACGATTCATCATATCCATGAATGCAACAGAGGCATTAGTTAAACAAAAAAGCATCACCAAAAACTCATAATGCTCGTACCTTGTACGAAAAGTAGTCTTAGGCACATTCACATCTTTTACCTTCAACTGCTAATATCTGGATCTCAGATCAATCTTAGAAAACACCGAAACACCTTGAAACTGATCAAAAATATTATCAATCCTTGGAAAAGGATACTTGTTCAATTGACGATAATCTATACACATGCGCATTGTGCCATCTTTCTTCTTCACAAACAAGACTGGTGTACCCGAAGGTGAAACACTAGGCCTAATGAAACCTCGATCAAGAAAATCCTGAAGTTACGTCTTCAACTCCTTCAACTCCTTAGGTGCCATTCGATAGGGAGCAATAGACACTGGAGTCGTATTTTCATACAACTCAATGCCAAACTCAACCTCTCTGTTCAGTGGCAAACCAGGCAACTCTTTCGGAAAGACACATGGAAACTCACATATTGTATGTATGTCTTGAACTTGCACCTTCTTTGTACTTGGATTCATCACATAAGCCATGAGAGCTTCACATCCCAAACGCATCAACCGACCTGCTTCAAGAGCCAAAATCACATTAGATAAGAACTTCACATTCTCACATACAACCACCACCTCATAATCACCGGCAGGTTTTAACGAAACTCGCTTCGTCTCAAAATCAACCATAGCCCTATACTCAGTTAACCAATCCATACCAAGGATTACATCGAAGCCATAGAAGGCAACTCCATAAGATCAACCTCAAACACATGTCCTTGAACATACAAAGGACATCTCTTATACAACTTTCTTGTAACAATCGTTTCATCAAAAG
Organism: Hibiscus trionum; assembly: GCA_030270665.1. NCBI lineage: Eukaryota > Viridiplantae > Streptophyta > Magnoliopsida > Malvales > Malvaceae > Hibiscus > Hibiscus trionum. The sequence continues at coordinate 11,150,083 of BSYR01000013.1, read as the reverse complement.
AACTAGTTACTCGCATACCAACATCTAACAACACAATAGACAAACCAAGCACTTGAGCATGCTCCCGAAAAATGTATGAATGAGTAGAACTATATTAATCAAAGAAAGTAATGACAAGGATTGCAAAGTAAGGGTATCGGCGATCACATCCGTGTCATTCCTTCCCTCTCGGTTTGCATACACCCTAGCATGTCCACCTCCCTCAAGCTAAACGGAAACAACATGAGCAACATTCCCCTGCCCATTATCTCTGCGCTGAAAGTTACCACTACCGCACCCACGGCCTCTTTGTGGCTCAGTATCTCGCACCGGAGCTTGTCCATCTCTAATCAATTGTGGACAATTACGCTTCATATGTCCTCATGATCCACAATTCCAACACGTACCTAGATTACCCCCAACACTCTCCCATGTACCTCCTACCATATTGGTTACATTTTGGAGTACGAATGAAGAATTCTAGCCTTGATGACCATGACCAGGGTTTCCACCACCACACCTAGGATCCAGTTGATACCTCCGATCCTTATGTTTCTTGTAACGATCCTTACCACCATCGAACTCAGCTGCTCTCTTTCCAGAACTAGTTCCACCTGAACGAGTAGCCAAACCCAAATTCTGCTCGATGTCTTTAGCTCGAGTAACTAAGACATCAAAATCGGTATAGTCCGAAGCCAACATGTATTTCTTGACATCCTTCACCGGCCCATAGCAAAAATGATCACATCTCTTTTGCTTATCAGGAACTAGCTCAAGAGCATACTGGCTCAACCGAACAAACTGAACCTCATACTCGGAAACAATCATGTTTCCTTGCACCAATGACATAAACTCTCGCTTCTTCTCATCATGATAGCGAACACCCAAATACTTCCTCTTGAAAGCATTTCTAAAGAACTCCCAAGATACATCAGCAGGTTCCATACCCGCAGTGATGATCACCCACCACGTATAAGCATCTCCGTGAAGCAAAGAGACAACACAACCCAACTTTTGCACATCATTGCAACTCATCTGACCAAGAATCCTTTGGGTGCTCTCAATCCAAGCCTCAAAACCCTCAGAAGATAGACCTCGGAACTCAGTTCCACCCAAGCTAAGCAAAAGTTCCAAAGGTAAACCAATACTAGCACCAGGCTGAAGTGCAGCCACATGCATACCCGCTATCGCTGCCTGAAAAGCCTCAGCTATAGCATGAATCAACATTGTCATATCAGCAGCAGCTTTCCCTTGCGCTGCCTGAGGTCCAACACCTCCAACACCAGCTCCCACTCTAGCTCCATCACCACTAGGAGGAGGAGGAGGCAGAAAATTCTCAATATTCTCATGAATCTCATTCTCAACCACGTTACGCGCATTGCCTCTAAGCTCTCATCTCGGTCCCATTATGAAAACGATATAGCTAAAAAGAATACAACAATAAAACAATCAGGCTAGCCAAAGCAAGAATCCAAGGTGCTCAAGTTTTACTTCTCAAAACCAAAATTCTCTTTTCATTAGTAATAATATGGCAATGGGTACCCTTAACCTCTCCCTCAACAGCATATAACAATCATAATTCATGTTATCAAACACCATGCATCTCACACAGATCAAACAATTATCAAGACATGGCATAAGCACTCAACCAAGCAACAACATCACATCAACCTTACCTCTCAAATCTTTTGAAACCTGGTTATGATACCACCAAATGTAACCCCTTCGATCCGTTCTGGGTGAAAGACCAAACCGAATGGATCACACAGGGAATATTGAAGTAAACCGGGAGGTTTACCTCAATAAACGACCATATTTTTTCATTTTATCTTTTCTAGATGCTCATTATAGTCCTTATGTGATAAACATCACGGCGGAACAATTTACAACTCGACCAGACGTCGATTTGGGACTCAATTGCATACAAACACACTTTAGGGATCATTTTGTAATTTCACCAAATTACATGGACTTCTACATTTTTTAAGTTACCAACCTTTAATTGGTCTTATTACATGCCACTCTATCAAACCTCAGCTCAAAATAATCATCATGCTCATTTAATTGTATCCACAACATTTAGGGACTAAAACGTAAAGAAACAGAACTTCAGAAGATTCCAATAACTAACTTAACAGCCTGCCGTTTTGGTACAGGTTGCCCTGTATCAAAACAACCATATCGAAACAGGTTCAAGCGGCTCGAAGCTCAAGCCTGTATCGAAACACCCATTGAGGTGTTTCGGAACAGAGGTTTCCAGTAGAAAATCGTACCGGAAGACCTCCCTGTTTCGAAACTTCTAGGCCATTTCAGGCGCACCATTTCAGCACAGGCTTGAGTGTACTGAAACACCTGGGCCTCTAATGACACTTTTTGCTGGTTTTTCACATTTTAATCCATACAAAACAATCCCAACAGGCCTACTACATGCATACAACATATTTAAAACATCAAACCACAATCATACTTGGCAGATTCATCATCATAACATGTCCATATGCATCAAAGGAATCTATAGGCATGCAACCTATGCAAAAAGACTATTCAAGAGTCAAAACTCAAACAAATGCATAAACCAACAAGTAAAAGCCATTTGGAAGTCATTAAGGACATTTCAAACTTGCCACAAACCTGGGAGTTTCAAAACACATCTCCCAAAACAAAAAGGTATCCTCCCATCGCCAACCATTATTACTAATAGGTAAAAGTAAAATCATACTTGAGCTTAATCTCACTCCTTGGAATCCTTCTTGCCTCTTTGCTGCCCAGCACAAATGCTTAGTGAATGATGCTAAAACAAACTAACACAACAATGCATTTTAAAACCAATTCTCATTTAGAAATCTCTATCTCATGCTTGAAATTATTTTCAAAGCAAAACCACATCATTTAAATCACATGTACCATCTATCTCATGCATTCATCAAAATGCAAAATCTCAAGGCATGACCTTACATGCTTAAATCTCATAAAGCATATCTCAAAACATTATCTCATATGCATTCTCAATTCATTTGAATCATTTATAAACAAGGTACATGTGAATCTCATATATTGGCGTTTTAGCAACATTACTCGGATATGCGGATAGCTGGACTACAATGTCAAGTCCGACCCCGATGGAATCTCACATCACCAGACTCTCATTGCGGCAACTCTCATCGCCACAAAACTTGATGGATTTATCAACACCTACCGTGGTGGAATCTCTCATCACCACACTCTAACTTTGGAATGGGATGGCAATTCCCTTATTGCCCAAACCATAGAGCATGCTCAAATTTTGTATATTATAGCACACTTCTCATTCTATTGGTCGACCAATTATATATGGTAACAATAATCTCATATCATGTCAATATACTCATTTTAAACATCATTACCTACTGTTTTTCAATGCATCATTATAAATCATTCTCATCCCATTTCAAAAGCATATACAATGCATAACATTTTCTCAAATAGTTCTATCTCTTTGAAGTAACAATTGTATCTCATGGGATCATGAAATTCATCATATTATTTCTCAAAACATGCATAAAACAGTAGGTGTAATTTTATCTTTAAAACAAGAGCATGATCATAAAACCAATGGGTTAAAAACCGAGAAACGAGAGAGAACATCTCAAAATTACTTCTGGATTTAGGTTAGTGTTTCAAACTCAACCTAAATCCCCAAACCTTGCTTTCAAGTCTTTGAAAGGCTTTTAAAACCAATTACACTCACTGACAACGCCACGCTCGCTCTACCAAAGCGTAATCAAGCTTCTGGAGCTCCCAGAACATCATCAATCTCTTCCGATGTGCTCTCCGTTGTTTAAAACACACAAGAACAAAGGATTAATGCATCTCAATGCATTAAAACCACCAGCAATCAAAGCTACCTCGCTGCTCTGCCCAAAAACACCAAAACGTATATCCGAAACAACAAAAAACACATTCGATTACGCTACAACCTTTACCCAGCCAAAACCTAACACTTCCACCCAATTTTAATCATCAATTTACACCCAAAAACAATCTAATTCCATCCTTATACCTCCAACAACACCAGAACCACATTAACTTCACAAAAACCCCAAATATGACCATCTAACAACTAGAGATCCATTCTATTTCGGGTTTATTATGATAAAATCTTTATTTCAACCTCATTTAACTTCCAAATCATGATTAATATCAGCCTCAAATCAATTAAAATAGTAGCATTACGAAAATCACAAGATTTCAACCAATAATCTTCAATTTAATAAAATTTCCATGATTAACTCATAAAACAACTTAGAAAACATATGTAAAGGATTGATAACTTGGGAATTTTAGTAAAGAACTGATCATTAGAGGAGAAGAACGAACCTTACCTCTAACGGATGAAATCTCTCTCAATTGGGTGTGTTTTTCTTGAAAAATCAAAGGAAAACAATAAGGTTTTATAAATCTAGATTAAAGAATCCTTTAGAAATCAAAAACTTAGTGAATCAAGAGTTTTACCTCAAGTTTCTTGAAAATGGAGAGTGTTTGGATGAGAGAAAACTTTCAGAGAAAATGGAATGAGAGAAAATGGCGTAAAATAATTTTTTAATGAAATAACTAACTCTTCGTTTATTAAATCCTTTTAATCATTAATTAAAACCCTTTAAAATGATCCTAATTGAGAGAGAAATCTGATAAAAACAAGTAGGTCAAATAGCTCCTTAAAGATTCAAAGTTCCAATCCCTTTACAAAATAGTCACTAAAACAACTTTGTAAAAATCGCGTTTTGGTCACTAACTTAAAATGTCCCACTTCCAAAGCCCTTTTATTAAAATTGATTTTACCAAAATCATATATATAATTAACAATTATTTTTAACCATTTTCTTATATTTTTATCATAACTCGAACCTTGATTTCCTTGAACCACTCCTGAAAACTCGGATCTCTAGTCTAGGTCCTTCAAACCTCGAACCAACCTCAAATACTTCTAGGCCCAAAATCAGTGCGTTAAAGCCATGAGAGTTCGTTGATGTGAGATTCCATCGAGGTAGGACTTGACAATGTGAGATTCCGTCAAGCTATCCGCATATCCGAGTAATGTTGCTAAAATGCCAATATATGAGATTCGCATGTACCTTGTTTATGAATGTTTTATTGAAATGAGATTTGCTTATGAGAATATACTTTGAGAAATTCTTTTGAGAAACAAGCATGTATGGCTTTGCTTAGAGACTTTGCATTTTGGTTAATGCACGAGATAGATGGTACATGTGATTTAAATGATGTGGTTTTTTCTTTGAAAATGATTTCAAGCATGAGATAGAATGAGCACGATGAGATAGAGATTTCTAAATGAGAAATGGTTTTAAAATGCATTGTTATAGTTGGTTTTGTTTTAAGCTTCCCTCACTAGGTATTATTGCTTATGCTCTCTTTTTCCAACAATGTAGAGAAATAACATCTTTTGGGCAGCAAGAAAGCAAGAAGGATCCCAAGGAGTGAGACTTAGCTCAAGTATGGTTTTATGTCTACCTTTTAGTAATAATAGTTGGCAATGGGAGGATGCCTTAATGTTTTGGGAGAATTTATTTTGAAACTCCCTGTTTTGTGGCAAGTTTGTGATACCTTTGATGACTTGTAAATGGTCTTTACTTGTTGATAATTGCCTTGGTTTGTGTTTTGGCTTTTGAGATCTTGCATAGAAAGCATGCCTATTGTTGGGTTTTTCAGTGCTCAATTCCTTCAACCGTTCTTGCTCGCCAAGTGGTGGAGAAGTGTAATTTTGGGTGAAAGAGCTGTGGAAGCTAAAATTAATAAAGGCAAGATGATTTATAGTGGTTCAACCTTCTAACCAAGGTCTACATCCACTACCTTAGCTTCCCACTAAGGATTTCCAATCAATCCACTATTGATTCGTCCCCTTTTCTAGGATGAGGAGGAAACCCTTACAAACCGATCAAGCTTTCTACCCAAAGCCTTGATCAAACCCTCTTTACAAAGAGATCAGAATAAGCAAACTCAAATCCCTCTAATAGGTATTTGTTTGCACAATAAAGCTCTCACCCACTCTTAAAACACTTGAGCAAATCTAACAATTTTGGCTCACTAGTGTTTGTCTATACAAGGAATTGACAATTAAGCACTAAGACACATTTTGATCATATGTCGTATTACAATTGAAACATTAACCATTACTAGATGCTTGGAGGTCCCTTTTATACTCCTTAATGATTTTGTAGCCGTTACTAGCCGTTGGGGTTGAATTGGAGCCGTTGGAGATTTTATTTCCCATATTAAATGATGTTCTGGAGCCTTCCGTATCGATACACGAGGACCCTTATCGGTACGCTCTTCTTCGAAAACTAGCCGCTGGACTCTGGCCAGCCTAAGCGTATCGATACGCTTGAGGGCGGATCGGGACGATATGTCATTTAAAAGACCATTGGGAAATAGCCGTTGGGGTTGTTAAAATAGGGATTGTAACAACGGGAAGTCGCCACCAATCCTTTGCTTTACTTTAGGTGCGATTGGAACACCTGAAAACCCGGTTATTTTAATAAAACTTGTTTTTGTTGTTTTTACTAAAATAACGAGTTTTGGTCTGCGAAACCAGAAAATAGGTTCAGGAGTCGGTTACGTGTGGGGAAGGATGAGCACCCCCACAACGCCCAAAAATTGGTACCAGTCGATTACGTAATGTCTTAATGGTGGAATTATGAATTCGAATATAATTTATCAATGTGATCCCTTAAAATATTTAAAGGAATATTTTTGTAGAAAAGAAATTTTACACCCCAACACCCGGGGCATAATTTCCGGTAGATTCCCAACTGAAGGGAATTTACTTTAAAAATTATAATTTGAGATTAAAAATAATACTTTTATAATAGGGACTAAAGGAAAGCGGCACCCATTACGCTCGGGGGTACGTTTTTCATGATAACCCCTAATAAAAGTTTTTAATTTAAAATTCAATTAAACAATATAAATGAATATAAAACATTGTATACAAAATAAAATTAAAATATAGAAACATGACATATAAAATAAAAATATACGAACAAATATAAAAACATCTTATATTGCATACAAAGATATTCATTACAAAAGGACAACATTAAAATAGACAAGGATCAAAATTTACCCTACTAGAAGCTCAAAATAAGAACTTCACCTGACCCCTAGCAGGATCTCCGCATCACCTCGCTATAACTCAAAAATTGATTCGAACGAACCTCGACAGGGCCTCCGATCGAACCAACTGTTTGAACCATTAAAAGGGCACTGCCCCTAAGGTTCGAAAGGGCACTGCCCCTAAAACTTGCGCCACTTTGATGGCATTTGTTTCTGTGTGTTGCTCAAAGGCAGCCTCCCCGCCCTTTTATAGGTGATTTGGGGGAGGGATGAGTCATGGCAATTTCACGTGGATGCCTTGCATGGCATCCACGGTTTTACCTCCTTTTTTTCTTTTTTTTCTTTTTTTTACTTTACTTTTTTTATTATTATTATTTTTTTAATAATATAAAATAATACATTCGAGCGAAAAATAAATAGTTATAGCCCGGACATAAAATGGGTATTACAGCTGCCCCCCTTTGCTCATTGATGTGTAACAGGAATAGAGCAAAGATAAAAGAATAACCATTTTATGTCCGTTCGGGTCTGGATTTCTTCCTTTGACCACCACTTCTTCTAAGCTTCAGTTGATCCGCTCGACCGCTCTTTGTAGGCAAAATCTTCAAAATGGAACGATCTGCTGGGGAGATAATCTTTAAACTACGGAGACTCGTGGGAGAAGCAAAATAAGTCTGGCTTGCTACGGCCCTGACATTGATGAATACCTGAAGAAAATTTGACCTGAATGCGACATTGATGAAGAAGCAAGGTCTGCAAAACTTGATCCATTTAACAAGGTAGCTTGATCTGGAGGAGAATGATTGATCCACTACAACTCTATAGATGCGAGAAGATCTGAAGAAGGCTCAATCATCTGCAACTTCATTGATGCGAGAAAATCCGAGGAAGGGTCGATCATCTGCAACTCTATCGATGCAAGAAGATCTGAAGAAGGGTCGATCATCTGCAACTCTATTGATGCGAAAAGATCCGAAAAGGGGCGATCTACTGCAACTCCATTGATGCGAGAAGATCTGAAAAAGGGCGATCTACTGCAACTTCATTGATGCGAGAAGATCTGAAAAAGGGTCGATCTACTACAACTCCATTGATGCTAGAAGATCTGAAAAAAGGTCGATCTATTGCAACTCCATTGATGCGAGAAGATCTGGAAAAGGGTCGATCTACTGCAACTCCGTTGATGCTAGAAGATCTGAAAAAGGGTCGATCTACTACAACTCTATTGATGCTAGAAGATCTGAAGAAGGGTCGATCTACTGCAACTCCATTGATGCGAGAAGATCTGAAAAAGGGCGATCTACTGCAACTCCATTGATGCGAGAAGATCTAAAGAAGGGTCGATCTACTGCAACTCCATTGATGCGAGAAGATTTGAAAAGGGGCGATCTACTGCAACTCCATTGATGCGAGAAGATCTAAAGAAGGGTCGATCTACTGCAACTCCATTGATGCGAGAAGATCTGAAAAGGGGCGATCTACTGCAACTCCATTGATGCGAGAAGATCTAAAGAAGGGTCGATCTACTGTAACTCCATTGATGCGAGAAGATCTGAAAAGGGGCGATCTACTGCAACTCCATTGATGCGAGAAGATCTAAAGAAGGGTCGATCTACTGCAACTTCATTGATGCGAGAAGATCTGAAAAGGGACGATCTACTGCAACTCATTGATGCGAGAAGATCTAAAGAAGGGTCGATCATCTGCAACTCCATTGATGCGAGAAGATCCGATTAGTACTAGAATCCCTTCAACGAGACAAAGAACAATGTCCTTGGTTTATACTTCTTTTGCATTTTTCCCAAATGCACAGGGATGAACGGATTTGATTTTCCTTTACCGGTAGTCGTTTGCTCCAGGCTAGTTGTACCATTCCCCTGGGTACAATCAGTTTGGACCAATCATGAGATTGGATTTTTCCCAAGGATTTATTTTCCTTGGACCATTCGTGACAATGGATTTTCGATGGACATCTGAATTGTCTATTCTCTTAAACTTAACCGTGTTTAAGCACGTTATGCCTACATTTCTGTCGGCTTTTGGATTTGCATTTTTCCCAAATGCACAGGGATCAACGGTTTTGACTTGCCTTTACCGGTAGTCGTTTGCTCCGGGCTAGTTGTACCATTCCCCTGGGTACAATCAATTTATATCAATCATGAGATTGGATTTTTCCAAAGGATTTATTTTCCTTTGACCATTTGTGACAATGGATTTTGATTGACATTTGAATTGCCCATTTGTCTTAAACTTAACCGTGTTTAAGCGCGTTGTGCCGATATTTCTGTCGGACTTTCCAAAATAGTTTTGATCCTGATAAGAAGACGAAGTTGAGAAATTCACATTTTTAAGACTATCCTTAAGAAAGGATGGAATTAAGAAAACCCAATTTTTAAGAAAAAGTATCCTTAAGAAATGACGAAATCTAAGAAAATGTGTCCTTAAGAAAGGGCAGAGTTAAAAAAAACTCTTGTTTCGAGAAAATGTGTCCTTAAGAAAGGACGAAGTTAAGAAACTCCTGCTTTGAGAAAAGATATCCTTGAGAAAGAACGGAGTTAAGAAACTTTAATTTAAAAAAAAGGTGTCTTTAAGAAAGGACAGAGTTAAGAAACTCCAATTTTGGGAAAAGGTGTCCTTAAGAAAGGACGGAGTTAAGAAACTCGTGTTTTCGAGAAAAGATGCCCTTAAGAAAGGACGGAGTTAAGAGTCTCTTGTTTTTGAGAAAAGTGCCCTTAAGAAAGGACGGAGTTAAGAAACTCCAATTTTGGGAAATGGTGTCCTTAAGCAATGACAGAGTTAAGAAACTCGTGTTTTTGAGAAAAAGTGCCCTTAAGAAAGGACGGAGTTAAGAAACTCTTGTTTTTGAGAAAAAGTGCCCTTAAGAAAGGACGGAGTTAAGAAACTCCAATTTTGGGAAAAGGTGTCCTTAAGAAAGGACGGAGTTAAGAAACTCGTGTTTTCGAGAAAATGTGCCCTTAAGAAAGGACGGAGTTAAGAAACTCTTGTTTCTGAGAAAAAGTGCCCTTAAGAAAGGACGGAGTTAAGAAACTTCAATTTTGGGAAAAGGTGTCCTTAAGAAAGGACGGAGTTAAGAAACTCAAATTCTGAAGAAAAAAAGGTGTCCTTATGAAAAGATTTGTTTCAAAAAAAATTTCACTAACCAGTGCAAGGTTAGTTTCTGGTAATGTATTTTTATGCAAATGATATGCATGCGCATGTTTTTATAATGATGCAAAGATGCATGAAACTCTTGTCGGAATGCTTATCATAATGCGTGAAAATGTTTGACAATGCAATTATGCACATGTTTTCATGTCGAAATGAATGTTTCCTGAAACATTAGATGTCATGATGTATGAACATTTTTGACGATGGGATGATGCGTATAGAGTTCTTGTAGAAGTCCATTTTTTTGGTCTTAGTTTGATCTTCTGATTCTTCTTCAAAATTTGCCCCGACAAAAGTTTGCCCCCAGGCTTCATTGTCCTCATTCTTTTCTAGATAAGCTGAATGATCCTGATGTCGTCTCCTTTGTTCTTTTTTCCAGTGAAATTTACTTGGCTCACCACCGCTGACGGAGGCGAGATTGGAGAAAGGTTGATTTATGACCTGAAAATAGAATATTAGTTAGTAATTTGATCGAAAAAATTTACCGTTTTTACCTGGATGTTCGAGCTTTTTGCATATTCGGCCTTCTTCAGGGCTAAAAGTTGGTCATTATGTTGTCGCCCCCATAGTTGAGGTCTTCAGTCTCTTTCCTGGACCTGTTTATATGTTCAAGACATAAATGTGCCATGGATGCACTTAACTTTGTGTTTGATGCATATATCTAGCCTAAATGCATGATGACTTGAATGCATGTACAATGTATGTAGATGATGCATGATGATGGATATGTGAATGGGATTCTGTTTTCCCCCTTAAAAGGATGCCTCTGGTTCTCTGTTAGTCAGATATTTGCTTCTGATTAAACAGTGCTGAGTGCCTTGTCTGTAAAGATGGCCCAAATTTCCTTGGGTTTGATCATTTTTTGAATTACTTCCTCAGGTGAATGGCTCGACATTTTTGTCTAAGACTGCTCTTGAAGCGAACTCGAAGCTTGAAGTATGTTTTCATCTCTTCTTGAAGAGCTGTCATTGTTCTTGTGAACGCGTTATGTTGCCCCCCGGTCGGTCTATAAATTTATGTGTCGGCTCAAGGTAACTTATTACTTTTGGCTCTAGCGAAGTGCTATAATCGATAATTTGATGTAGTCATCTAGGGTGCAGAAGTCTGACTTGGCATCGGAGGCTCACTTCCTGAACTCGTCGAGGAAAGCTCTCAGATTGGGGCCTCGTAGGGGCATGGTGTTGGGCTCTTGTATAGGTTTAGCGTGATGAGTGCTTTATCCGGTATTTGCTGACACGGGGCATCCCTGGAACTGGTTTCAAGATTTAAAAATGCATATGCAAGGTGCGTGTCCTAGATGTAGAAGTACTGATTCATGGTTCAACTTCTGAATTTACGTGATTTATTCACAACTTTTGAATGTTGCATTGATATCTAGGGAACTAGATTTTCTCCCGATGATAATTTCTCAAATAGGGAACCAGACGTGAATCAATACTTCATGCTGATGAAGTGAAAAAATTAAAATGTTATGGAGGTGTCATGCGATTAATGCAAAATGAATGACTTACTGCAACGTGATCACCAAAGAGAAAAAACGGGTTAGTTCATAATAAAAGAATTAAATGAATGAATTGAATAATGAATAAGACAAAAATTAGCAGCAAAGAAAATTGAACATTTAGCAAATAAAGGCATCAAAACCTAAACAGGGTGACTGCTAACGGGTAGAGTTTTGGTTGGGCTTCAAGGGGTAAGCTCTTAGGGTTTACTATATGTGTTTTGGTTCTAAAGTAACGGTACCCGAACTGTCGCTAGGACATCGATTCGGGAGGATACATTTCCCTAGGTCTGCACGGAGACAGAGGTCTCACAAAGAAAAAGGGACCTATATCCCGAAAGCGTTTCACCATCCTACACGGAGGGAGTACCTCACGAAGGCGTGGTTTCTCGCTCCCACTTAAGGGACAGAGCTCGGGTATAGAGCTCATGATATGAACACTCAGAAAATAAATTTATAAAAATTTTGTAAAAATTTTTAAAGAAAAAGGATCACAAATTAATTAAATTGAAGTCATAATTTCCACCTATAGACAAAAAAAGTAATCGACTTGTGGCTTGACTCTCTAAAAAAGGACCCCAGCAGAGTCGCCAAGCTGTAACAACGGGAAGTCGCCACCAATCCTTTGTTTTACTTTAGGTGCGATTGGAACACCTGAAAACCCGGTTATTTTAATAAAACTTGTTTTTGTTGTTTTTACTAAAATAACGAGTTTTGGTCTGCGAAACCAGAAAATAGGTTCGGGAGTCGGTTACGTGTGGGGAAGGATGAGCACCCCCACAACGCCCAAAAATTGGTACCAGTCGATTACGTAATGTCTTAATGGTGGAATTATGAATTTGAATATAATTTATCAATGTGATCCCTTAAAATATTTAAAGGAATATTTTTGTAGAAAAGAAATTTTACACCCCAACACCCGGGGCATAATTTCCGGTAGATTCCCAACTGAAGGGAATTTACTTTAAAAATTATAATTTGAGATTAAAAATAATACTTTTATAATAGGGACTAAAGGAAAGCGGCACCCCTTACGCTCGGGGGTACGTTTTTCATGATAACCCCTAATAAAAGTTTTTAATTTAAAATTCAATTAAACAATATAAATGAATATAAAACATTGCATACAAAATAAAATTAAAATATAGAAACATGACATATAAAATAAAAATATATGAACAAATATAAAAACATCTTATATTGCATACAAAGATATTCATTACAAAAGGACAACATTAAAATAGACGAGGATCAAGATTTACCCTACTAGAAGCTCGAAATAAGAACTTCACCTGACCCCTAGCAGGATCTCCGCATCGCCTCGCTATAACTCAAAAATTGATTCGAACGAACCTCGACAGGGCCTCCAATCGAACCAACTGTTTGAACAATTAAAAGGGCACTGCCCCTAAGGTTCAAAAGGGGCACTGCCCCTAAAACTTGCGCCACTTTGATGGCATTTGTTTATGTGTGTTGCTCAAAGGCAGCCTCCCCGCCCTTTTATAAGTGATTTGGGGGAGGGATGAGTCATGGCAATTTCACGTGGATGCCTTGCATGGCATCCACGGTTTTACCTCTTTTTTTCTTTTTTTTCTTTTTTTTACTTTACTTTTTATTATTATTATTATTATTTTTAATAATATAAAATAATACATTCGAGCGAAAAATAAATAGTTATGGCCCGGACATAAAATGGGTATTACAGGGATCAATAGGCTTAAGGGGCATATCGAAATGATCCCTATCTGTATCGATACGGAAAAGCCTGTATCGATACGGGTTTTGGCAGAATCAAAACCTGGGCAAAAGGGTATCGATACGGTGTACACCGTATCGGTACGGGCTTGCTGAAAAGTCAAGTTTGGCTAATTTAAATCATTAAAAACTTTCCCAAAAACCTTTTTAAATACCTCAAACATATTTACAAGTTGTTTGGACTTAAAGACAAGTTTTAAATTCTTTTCAAATTTGTCTAAAATATTTTTCAATTATTATATCAAAACACTTAGTTCTACAATCTCCCCCTTTTTGATATAATAAAACCAACTTGAAAATTTGTTTGGGATTTCTCCCCCTTTGTGAAATAAATTTTGAATAAGAGAATTAAGATACAAAATCTATTAAAGCTCCCCCTTATTCTTTTGAAAATTCAATTTTTCAAACCATTTCTCCTCTTTTTTTGTTATATCAAAAAGAATTTAAAACACTTTAAGCTCAAAATAACAATAGAGGTTTAGATTTTTAAAATATTGAAATGTTTAGTTTTAAAATGACTCCCCCTTACTCAAAGCATCATCAAAAATGTTAGTCCAACATATATGATCATCTAGTTGAAATAAATAAAAAATAAATCAAATAAAAGCAAGAACGACTAGATTTTTACCACACTTAAATCCAATGGAGGATGTGAAGCCTTCCTTCTTCAAGTGTTCTTCCTTGTGTGCATAGAGCTCCCCCTCAATATTTGACTTGTTGATCACTCTCCATCACACCTAGCAAAAGACAATCAAGTAATTTTCGGTATCCAAATTACTTTGGATCCATAGACGTTAGTAGCACAAAGTTTTGTCCCCTTAGGAATCCATTTTTCAATTTCATCCTTTTTAGTTGAAGTACTTAGTCCTTTTGGGACCCAAATACTTCTAAATCATTTACCATTTACAAATGTAGGGGCACTAAATTGTCATACATAAAAGTTTGATTTTCCAAAATTATTTTTCTTTTCAAGCTCTTTGGAAATCAAATATTTTTCTTCTTGAACTTTATGAAGCAAATTTTGTAAATCAAAACATTTTTGTTCAAACTCTTCGAGCTTTGCTTCAAGTTCAAGTTTGGTTTTAGAAATCAAATCATTTTGAATTTTCAACTTTGAAATCATTTTATTGTTTTTCAAAATGTGATTTTTAAACTCTAAAACCAAATCATCATAGGCATCTTGTAATTCATCAAAAGAATATGAACATGAAGTAGATGAATTAGAAGTTACCCTTGAATATTCTTCGATGTCCATAAGGCAAAGGTTAGCTTGTTCATCGTCGGTGGAGTCCTCATCACTCCAAGTAGCCACATATGCCTTCTTCTTATGGCTTGAAGTGCTTGCCCTCTTCTTTTTCATGGATTCTCGTTCAAGCTCTTTCAAGGCTTTCTTCATGTAAGGGGCACACTTCTTGAAGAGATGAACTATCTCTTCTTCTCCATCCTCCTCCTCACTTGAATCTACATGATGACATGTGGAGGAATTGAGAGCAATGGCATTTGTGTTGATGCCAAGCCCTTTGAGCTTCTTCTCCCCCATAGCTCTAATATCTTCCCTCTTCTTCTCATCTTCTTTGTTTTTCTTCATAATTTGGTGAGTGAGAAGTGACCCCATGAGCTCATCAAGCTTCAAAGTTTTGAGATGTTAGGGCCAAATGCTCAAAAAAGAATGTGCAAGGCTTTGCAATTAAGCTTCATCTTCTTACGATCTTCGGCACTCCATTCCGCCTTCCTTCGTTAAGGCACGAACGGACCATCTTCTGCTATGTCCCAAAGTTTGTAGTCCTTTGACTTTATGAAGAACTTCATCCTTGTCTTCTAATGGGCATAGTGTGTTCCGTCGAAGAATGACGGTTTGTCGATGGATTGCGCCATTGAGCCGGTTGTTTGAAAAGTTGATCGAGCTTTCCAGATCTTCTCAATAGGATGTTAATCCTCTTCAATTGAGTCAAGCTCTGATACCAATTTTTGGGTTTTTTGGTGCTCGATTCCTTCAACCGTTCTTGCTCGCCAAGTGGTGGAGAAGTGTAATTTTGGGTGAAAGAGGTGTGGAAGATAAAACTGATAAAGACAAGATGATTTATAGTGGTTCAACCTTCTAACCAAGGTCTACATCCACTACCTTAGCTTCTTACTAAGGATATCCAATCAATCCACTATTGATTCGTCCCCTTTTCTAGGATGAGGAGGAAACCCTTACAAACCGATCAAGCTTTCTACCCAAAGCCTTGATCAAACCCTCTTTACAAAGAGATAAGAATAAGCAAACTCAAATCCCTCTAATAGGTATTTGTTTGCACAATAAAGCTCTCACCCAATCCTAAAACACTTGAGCAAATCTAACAATTTTGGCTCACTAGTGTTTGTCTATACAAGGAATTGACAATTAAGTACTAAGACACATTTTGATCATATGTTGTATTACAATTGAAGCATTAACCATTAATAGATGCTTGGAGGTCCCTTTTATATTCCTTAATGAGTTTGTAGCCGTTACTAGCCGTTGAGGTTGAATTGGAGCCGTTGGAGACTTTATTTCCCATATTAAATGCGGTTTTGGAGCCTTCTATATCGATACACGAGCACCTGTATCGGTACGCTCTTCTTCAGAAACTAGCTGTTGGACTCTTGCCAGCCTAAGCATATCGATACGCTTGAGGGTGTATCGGTACGGTATGTCATTTAAAATAACGTTAGGAAATAGCCGTTGGGGTTGTTAAA
This sequence comes from Hibiscus trionum, assembly GCA_030270665.1. NCBI lineage: Eukaryota > Viridiplantae > Streptophyta > Magnoliopsida > Malvales > Malvaceae > Hibiscus > Hibiscus trionum. Next base: position 11,133,849 of record BSYR01000013.1, on the reverse strand, counting down.
ATAGGGATCGGTACGCTTAAGGGGCGTATCGAAACGATCCCTATCCGTATCGATACGGCAAAGCCTGTATCGATACGGGTTTTGGCAGAACCAAAACCTGGGCAAAAGGGTATCGATACGGGGTACACCGTATCGGTACGGGCTTGCTGAAAAGTCAGGTTTGGCTAATTTAAATCATTAAAAACTTTGCCAATAACCTTTTTAAATACCTCAAACATATTTTCAAGTTGTTTGGACTTAAAGACAAGTTTTAAATTCTTTTCAAATTTGTCCAAACATTTTTCAATTATTATATCAAAACACTTAGTTCTACACCTATAGATTTCCTTAAAGCTTATTGTCATGCTCTGATGTTGAAATTGCCATGTATGATTGATTTTTGATGCTTAGACATGTTGGAACGATTTTGATTGGATTAAAGTGTGAAAAAACAACAAAAAGTGTCATTACAGACCCATGTGTTTCGGTACACCTAAGCTCGTACCAAAACAATGTGCTTGAATTGGCCTAGGGGTTTCGAAACAGGGAGTAGTGTTTCGATATGTTTGGCTACTAGAATCCTCTATTCTGAAACACCATAGAGGGTGTTTCGATACGAGCCCGAGCTTCGAGACGCTTGACCCTATTTCGAAATGGGTGTTCCAGTACAGGGCAACTTGTACCGAAACACCCAGTTGTTAAGTTGGTTATTGGAATCTTTTGAAGTTCTGTTTCTTTACGCTTTAGTCCATGAATGTTATGGATGCAATTAAATGAGCTTGGATGATTATTTTGAGTTAAGATTTGACAGAGAGGCATGTAATGTGGTTAATTAAAGGTTGTAACCTAAGAAGTGAAGAAGTCCCTGTAATTTTATAAAATTACAAAATGGTCCCTAAAATGTGTTTATATGCAATTGAGTCCCTAAGCATTGTCTGATCAAGTTACAAATTGTTCCGCTGCAAAATTTATCACATATGATAATAATGAGCATCTAGACAAGATAAAATAAAAAATATGGTTGTTTATTGGGGTAAACTTCCCGGTTTACCTCAATATTCCTCGTGTGATCCATTCGGTTTGGTCTTTTGCCCAGACCGGGTCGAGGGGGTTACACCTCAGCATAATACACCATCCTAGTGGGATCGATAATCAAAAAATATTACATTGTTTCTATTTTTACATCGATAATGTAGCTTGTACTAAAAGTGTGACGTTTTCACACCGATCATGGTAGTTTATCTTATGTTTGAAGAGGGAAAAGAGGGGATTTAATTCCCTATATAGAAAAGGGATAGGTGATATCACAATTGTTCCCCATTGTCTTCTTCCCTTAACCATTCTCCATTTCCCTAACTCCCACACTCAAGCAAAGGTTGAAACTTTGTAGTTTTGAGTTGGATTTTTAGATTTTTAGATAATTTTGTTGGAATCTACATTCAAGGATCTACATTTTGAGGTAAGAATCAATAAGTTTGGTGGAAATCAGTTTTTGGTGGAGGTTGAGGAAGAAGAACGAGAATAGGGGTTTTGACTCTATTTCTTGTTTTAGAATCATACCTTCAGTCTCTTTTAATATCCATCAATTTTGTAACTCATCTTACAACATTTCATTGTAGGTAAAGAAGTGGGTAATTCTTCCAAGGAGCTTAAGAAGAAGAAGGCTTGAGGAGCTTTGTTTGGAGCTTCTTTTTCAGTTGAGGAATCAAGGTTTGTACACTACTAACTCCTATGCCTTCATGGGCATCATAAATTTTATTGCTTGTTGCTTGATTGATGTTTTGGTTGCTTGGGTGCTTAGAGACTATTTAATAGCATAATCCGGGATTGATGTTAAAAACATGTAAAAATGGTAGCAAATCACCCTAATTAATTTTCATAAGATGTTGGATGGAGTTAAGGGGTTAAGGGTTACAATTTAGGGTCTTTGAGAGCGATTTCCCAAGCCTAAGAAGTTATTTCTAAGCTTCGGTATTGGTACATGGGGAGCATGTACCGGTACCTTCTATTTTGGGTTGAAGAACATATAAGAACTGTGAAGGGCATATCGGTACACGGGGAGCCCGTACTTGATGGGCTTCTAAAGTGGTAAAATGAACTGTAAAATTGAGAAATTGGGATTTCACCCTCTTGTATGAGCATAATGTGTAACAACTAGGTAAGCCTTGGGTGACTTGTTTATAATAGCACTAATAGGGATCTTTAGTGGATCGTGTGATGTTGTGTGCCAAGTAAGGGCACTTGTGTAGTCGAGTTCCTTTTGATTGATGGGATCCGGATACCCAATGAGCGTGTTGCAACATCATAGTAAGTGGCATTGAATGTGTGATCCGAGGTTGTGTGACTCCGAACCTCATTCGTTGATACTCAATGAGCGTTTTCGAGTATGAATGCTTAATCTGAGCCTATGTGGTATCGGGTCTCACCCCGAGTGTATGATCCCAAGGTTACTTGATACTGGGGCTCACTCCATGTTTGTGGTTGTACATATGATGCTTTGAGAGTATATGTACTTGTTGATTGCTATGTGTTTGGGAAATTATGGTAGCTCCAGTTGTATTTACATGCCATGATATCATATCTAGTCGCATGTTCTTATTTATGATTTGTATGAAGTATGGTTGAGTAGAAGTGTATCCAATGAGCTTCGTTAGCTCATCGTTCGGAATCGTTGTTTCCGATTGCAGGTCAGTAGGTTGATCGTTGTATCAAAGGAGCACCATCAGATGTAGGATTTCAGCATCGACTTTTGTTAGAGTATAATTCTTAGATGTAGTGGGTTATGTATTCGAAGGACTCTATGTTTTGTATTTTAACTCATAAATTGGATTTATGTTGTATAAGTGAAATGATTTAAATTCTTGTTTTAATTTGGAGCTCTCGTGTAAACGTTTTAACACTTATTTTGATTTAACTATTTTGGACTCAATGGATTTTATTGAATGGATGTGGATTTGGCTAAATTAGGTAAAAAAATTATGGTAGCGGGTTGGGTTTGAGGCCTAAATGTGACATCCGGGCTGAGTGTTTTACATCTTATCTCTTAAAACTAAGGTTCTTTATTGATATTCCCTAGTAATTGGCTCTCGTTTATTGTTTTATAACTTGATTTTGCATTTTAATTCAAGAAATAGATGTTTAATGGTGATTTTGGTGTTTTATCTAAATTTTTGATTAAGATGATGAATGTTGGTGATTTCAATTGGGTTAATCCATATTTTAGTTGTATAAACATAATGTTTGCTGACCTGATCAAACGATTGCAAATGGCCAAGAGGGGGGTGAATTGGCAATTAAAAATTTAAGGGTGGAAATTGGATGAATGAAAATTTGGCACAAGGATATTATAGTGGTTCAAGTTCCTAAATGAACTCTACCTCCACTACCTTAGCTCCCACTAAGGATTTTCAACCAATCCACTATTGATTCTTCCCCTTTTCTTGGATGAGGAGGAGACCTTACAATATCGATTAAGCTTTCTACTCAAAGCTTAATCCAACAAACTCTTTACAATGAAGGAATTTTGGTAAACCTTACAAGTACCTCTCAAAGGTTGATGTTTACCCAAATACAATCAAACACTCCCCAAACACTCAATAAAAATTACAATGAAGAACACACTTGAGTTGGGTACAAGATTTGACTCTAAAAGATCAAGGTTTGGATTTGAATGCTTTGATGTTGCTTGAAGGCTCAATAATTGTTGTTGTAGCTTTAGAGACTTGTTTTTATACCTTCTCATTGATTTCTATCCATTTGAGTGGTTGAGATCATCAATAGAGCCGTTGGGGCTCTCTCTTCCCTCCATAAATGCAGTTCTGCAACTACCCGTATCGGAATACGGGACCCATGTATCAAAGTGGACACTCAAAAAAGAAAGAGATGTTATGTGTAAAATAGGGCCCGTATCGAAACGGCTATAGGCCATATCGAAACAGCAAGTGCAAAAAGAAGGTCGTATGGAAACGGATAAGGGCTGTATTGAAACATTTTGAAACTGTAATTTGGTGTTTCGAAACAGCTTAGGAGTGTATCGGAACATTTAACCAAATCTTTAAAATTTAGTTTCTGACAAGTAACGGCTAGTTCATTTAATGCCCAATTTGAAAATTACTTAAATATATCCGCTAACTGGTTCAAGGTGCCAACATATTCAAGAACAACATCATTTTTCAAGACATGGTCTCTAATGAAATGATGTCTAATTTCTATATGTTTGGTTCTAGAGTGTTGGATGAGATTCTTAGTGAGACAAATGGCACTAGTGTTGTCACACCTAAGGGGTATAGCTTCTACTTGAACACCATAATCTAAGAATTGTTGCTTCATCCAAAGGACTTGAGCATAACAACTCCTTAAGGATATGTAATCTGCTTCGGTGGTAGATAAGGCCACGCTATTTTGTTTCTTAGAAAACCAAGATACGAGCATACTACCTAAGAATTGGCATGTTTCGGAGGTACTTTTCCTATCTATCTTGCATCCCTCATAATCCACATCTGAATAAGCATGGAGGCTAAATGAAGAATCTTTAGGATAACAAAGACCTAAGTTAGGTGTGTCTCTAAGGTATCTAAAAATCCTCTTAATGGATACTAAGTGTGATTCTCTAGGACTAGCTTGGAACCTAGCACACAAGCAAACACTAAAAATAATATTTGGTCTGCTTGCAGTAAGGTAAAGCAAAGAACCTATTATAGATATATAAAGCTTAGAATCAACATACTTACCTCCTTCGTATTTGTCAAGCTTTATAGAAGAGCTCATAGGAGTGGCTTGAGGCTTTACATTCTCCAAGCCGAAATTTTTGAGCATATCATTCACGTACTTTGCTTGATTGATGAAGGTGCCATCCTTCCTTTGTTTGATTTGGAGCCCCAAGAAGAATGAGAGCTCCCCCATCATGCTCATCTCGAGCTCACCTTGCATTAGCTTAGAAAATTCTTTGTAATAACATTCATTAGTAGAACCAAAAATAATATCATCAACATAAATTTGCACTACTAAGATGTCATTACAATATCTTTTATGAAAAGTGTAGTGTCCATCTTGCCTTTTTCAAAACCTTTTTCAATTAAAAATTTTGAAAGCCTTTCATACCAAGCTCTAGGAGCTTGTTTTAAACCATAAAGAGCTTTGGTTAATTTAAAAACATGATTTGGAAATTTAGGATCCTCAAAACCCGATGGTTGTTCAACATACACTTCGTCCTTTATAAAACCATTTAGAAAAGAATTTTTACATCCATTTGAAAAAGCTTGAAATCATGGTAACATGCAAATGCTAGAAGCATCCTAATATCTTCCATTCTAGCTACGAGTGCACATGTTTCATCAAAATCAATTCTCTCTTCTTTAGTGTAACCTTGAGCAACAAGCCTAGCCTTGTTTCTCACTACGTTACCACTCTCATCTAGTTTATTCCTTAAGACCCATTTAGCTCCTATAGTAGATTGATTACTAGGCCTTTCAACTAATGTTCATACTTTACTTCTCTCAAATTGATTTAATTCTTCTTGCATGGCCAAAATACAAAAATCATCTTTTAATGTTTCTTTGATATTTTTAGGCTCAATGCATGAAAAAAATGCAACATGGTTCATTAATTTGAGAGAGGATCTAGTAGTTACCCCCTTGGATGGATCACCCAAGATTTCACCACCTTTAACATAGTTAAACTCCTTTAGGTATGTCACCTCCTTTTCATCAAGAGCCAAGTCATTCAAGGTTTCAAGAGGTGGATCTTGTGCATCTTTTTCTTTGGTTGGAATCCCATCCACCTTTGATGTTTGTCCTCCATCAATGGCTTCAATGATCCCTACATCATCACAAGAATCCTTCCTCGGAAGGAGGTTATCATCGAAAACAACATGTATAGACTCTTCAACAACAAAGTTCTTTTATTAAATACACTGTAGGCTTTAGAGTTTAGGGAATAACCCAAAAATATTGCTTCATCACTTTTTGCATCAAATTTACCTAATTTGTCTTTTCCATTGTTTAAAATAAAACATTTACAACCAAATGGGTGAAAATAGCTAATGTTAGTCTTTTTGGATTTTAAAATCTCATTAGGCGTTTTCTTTAAAATTGGCCTAATCATTACTCTATTAATAATGTAACAAGCCGTATTAGTAGCTTTCGCCCAAAAATACTTAGGTAAGTTGTTTTCACAAAGCATAGTCCTAGCCATTTCTTCTAAAGTTCAATTTTTCCTCTCAACTACCACATTTTGTTGAATAGTTCGAGGAGTCAAAAAATTATGGCTAATACCATTTTCATTACAAAAATCTTCAAAACCCATATTTTGAAATTCGGTCCATGATCACTTCTAATATGTGAACTTTTATGATCAAGATCATTTTGGGTAATTTTTGTAAAGGTAATAAAATTTTCTAAAGCCTCATCCTTAGTACTTAAGAATAAAACCCAAGTGTATCTAGAAAAGTCATCTACCGATACAAATGTATATGACTTACCACCCAAGCTCATAATTCTAATAGGCCCAAATAAATCCATGTGGATTAGTTGTAATACCCTACTAGTTGAAACATCATTAATGGGTTTAAATGAAGTTCTCTTTTGTTTACCCTTAGCACATGCATCACAAATTTTATCTAATGAAAATTTTAGTTTGGGTAAACCTCTAACTAGATTTTGGGAAGCTAATTTTTCTAAAACGCTTATGCTAGCATGCCCAAGTTTCCTATGCCACAACCATGCATCATTTTCATCATGTGCAACTAAACATGCATGGGATGAATGTATGTCATCTAAATGCACCATATAAATATTTCCTATGCGATGACCAATGAATATTATTTTATTTGTTTTAATGTTCATAATTTTACACCCATTTTTATCAAAATGAACATTAAAGCCTTTATCACAAAGTTGACTAATGCTCAAAAGATTATGTTTTAGACCATTGACATATAGCACATTTTTAATGAATGTAGATGAGAGATTACCAATGGAGCATATGCCTTCAATGTGTCCTTTGGAGTTGTCACCAAATGTCACACATCCTCCACTTTTTGGTTTAAGCTCCAAGAATCTACTCTTGTCTCCGGTCATGTGTCTCAAGCATCCACTATCAAGGTATCATGTGTTTTGACTTGAAGCTTTGGCATTGTAGCAATGCTCCCCATTGGTTCATCCTCAAATGCCATGAGACAAAGGTTTGCTACTTCCTCCTCCTTTTCGGATGACTCTTCGTCACTCCAAGTTGCCAATTGAGCTTTGAGCTTGTTCTTCTTCCCAAAGCTTTTCTTTCCCAATTAAGGGCACTCGGATCAGATATGGCCAATTTTCTTGCACTCATAGCAAGTGATTTGGTCATTCTCTTCTTCTTTACTTCTATTCTTGAAGTCCCCCTTTCTATTGAATTTTCTTCCCCGATTGGACTTCATGAAATGTGTGAATCTTTTGGCCAACATGGCAATCTCCTCATCTTCCTCTTCACTCGAATTGCTATCATTGTATGAAGCTTTAAGTGCGATTCTGATCTTCTTCTTCTCAACCTCCTTCTTCTCAAATTTCTTCTCTTCTTTCTTCTTCTCTTTTTCCCTTCCATTTTTAATGATCTCATGAGTAAGTAGAGATCCAACAAGGGCATCAAGTTTGAGAGTCTTCAAATCTCTTGTTGGGTTTTGAGGTGTTCGATTCCTTCAACTGTTCTTGCTCGCCAAGTGGTGGAGAAGTGGAATTTTGGGTGATTGAGGTGTGGAAGCTAAAAAGAATAAAGACAAGATGATTTATAGTGGTTCAACCTTCTAACCAAGGTCTACATCCACTACCTTAGCTTCCCACTAAGGATTTCCAATCAATCCACTATTGATTCGTCCCCTTTTCTAGGCTTAGGAGGAAACCCTTACAAACCGATCAAGCTTTCTACCCAAAGCCTTAATCAAACCCTCTTTACAAAGAGATAAAAATAAGCAAACGCAAATCCCTCTAATAGGTATTTGTTTGCACAATTAAGCTCTCACCCAATCCTAAAACACTTGAGAAAATCTAACAATTTTGGCTCACTAGTGTTTGTCTATACAAGGAATATGTTGTATTACAATTGAAGCATTAGCCTTCTCTTGATGCTTGGAGGTCCCTTTTATACTCCTTAATGAGTTTGTAGCCGTTACTAGCCGTTAGGGTTTAATTGGAGCCGTTGGAGACTTTATTTTCCACCATAAATGTAGTTTTGCAGTCTACCATATCAGTACGCGTGGAGGCGTATCGGTATGCCCTTCTCCAGAACTAGTCGTTGGGCTCTTTGTCAACCTAAGCGTATCGATACACTTGAGGGCGTATCGGTACAATATGTCATTTAAAAGACCGTTGGGAAATAGCCGTTGGGGTTGTTAAAATAGGGATCGATATGCTTAAGGGGCGTATCGAAACGATCCTTATCCGTATCGATACGGTCTCACCTGTATCGGTACGGGTTTTGGCAGATTCAAAAATTAGGCAAAAGGGTATCGATACGTGGTATACCGTATCGGTACGAGCTTGCTGAAAACTCAAGTTTGGCTATTTTAAAGCATTAAAAACTTTACCAAAAACCTTTTAAAATGCCTCAAACTTATATTCAAGTTGTTTGGACTTAAAGACATGTTTTAAATTCTTTTCAAATAGGTCCAAAACATTTTTCAATTATTATATCAAAACATTAGTTCTACAATCTCCCCCTTTTTGATATAATAAAACCAACTTGAAAAATTGTTTGGGATTTCTCCCCCTTTGTGAAGTAAATTTTGAATAAGAGAATTAAGATTTAAAATCAATTAAAGCTCCCTTTTATTCATTTGAAAATTCAATTTTTCAAACCATTTCTCCCCATTTTTGTTATATCAAAAAGAATTTAAACATTTTTAAGCTCAAAATAACAATAGAGGTTTAAAATTTGAAAATATTAAAATGTTTGGTTTTTAAAGTGGCTTCCCCTTACTCAAAGCATCATCAAAAGATGTTAGTCACAACATAGGGTAATCTAGTTGAAATAAATAAAAATAAAAATAAATCAAATAAAAGCAAGAACAACTAGATTTCACCACACTTGAACCCAAGGGAGGATGTGAAACCTTCCTCTTCAAGTGTCTTTCTTTGTGTGCATGGAGCTCCCCCTCAATGTTTGACTTGTTGATCAATATCCATCACACCTATCATAAGACAATCAAGTAATTTTTTGTATCCAAATTGCTTTAGATCCATAGACGTTATTAGCACAAAATTTAGTCCCCTTAGGAATCCATTTTTCAATTTCATCCCTTTTTGTTGAAGTACTTAGTCCTTTTGGCACCCTAAATACTTCTAAAAACTTTATCATTTACAAATCTAGGGGCACTAGATCGTCTTACATAAAAATTTGATTTTCCAACATTATTTTTCTTTTCAAGTTCTTTGGAAATCAAAATTTTCTCTTCTTGAACTTTATGAAGCAAGTTTTGTAAATCAAAACATTTTTGTTCAAACTCATTGAGTTTTGCTTCAGGTTCAAGTTTGGTTTTAGAAATCAAGTCATTTTGAATTTTCAAATTTGAAATTACTTTCTTGTTTTTCAAAATGTGATTTTTAAATTTTAAAACCAAATCATCATAGGCATCTTGTAATTCATCAAAGGAATATGAACATGAAGTAGATGCATTAGAAGTTACCCTTGAATCTTCTTCGATGGCCATAAGTCAAAGGTTGGCTTGTTCATCGTCGGTGGAGTCTTCATCACTTCAAGTAGCCACATATGCCTTCTTCTTATGGCTTGAAGTGCTTGCCCTCTTCTTCTTCTTCATGGATTCTCGTTCAAGCTCTTTCAAGACTTTCTTCATGTAGGGGGCACACTTCTTGAAGAGATGAACTATCTCTTCTTCTTCATCCTCCTCCTCACTTGAATCTACATGATGGCATGTGGAGGATTTGAGAGCAATGGCATTTGTGTTGATGCCAAGCCCTTTGAGCTTCTTCTCCCCCATAGCTCTAATCTCTTCCTTCTTCATCTCCTCTTCTTTGTTTTTCTTCATTATTTGGTGAGTGAGAAGTGACCCCATGAGCTCATCAAGCTTCAAAGTCTTGAGATTCTTAGCTTCGATAATGACGGTCCTTTTTGAGTCCCATGACTCGGGAAGGGAGTAGATGAGCTTTCGGACAAGTTTCTCTTCCGGGATGGCTTCTCCATAACCTTTAAGTCCATTGGTGATGGTGGAGAACCTATCGAACATCTTCTCAATGTCCTCTTCCGGACCCATCTTAAAGTTTTCATACGCTAGGTTGAGGAGCCCGATCTTGGTCTCCTTTACTTCGTTTGTCCCCTCGTATGTAACTTCGAGCTTGTCCCAAACTTCCTTGGCACTCTCACAAGAAGACATCTTCTCATAGATGTTGGGGCCAAATGCACAAAAAAGGATGTGCAAGGCTTTGCAATTAAGCTTCATCTTCTTGCGATCTTCGGCACTTCATTCTGCCTTGCTTCGTTGAGGCACGAACGGACCATCTTCAACTATGTCCCAAAGCATGTAGTTCTTTAACTTTATGAAGAACTTCATCCTTGTCTTCCAACGGGCATAGTGTGTTCCGTCGAAGAAGGGTGGTTTGTCGATAGATTGCGCCATAGAGCCGGTTGTTTGAAATGTTGATCGAGCTTGTCGGATCTTCTCAATAGGATGTTAATCCTCTTCAATTGAGCCAAGCTCTGATATCAATTGTTGGGTTTTGAGGTGCTCGATTCCTTCAACCGTTCTTGCTCGCCAAGTGGTGGAGAAGTGGAATTTTGGGTGATTGAGGTGTGGAAGATAAAAAGAATAAAGACACGATGATTTATAGTGGTTCAACCTTCTAACCAAGGTCTACATCCACTACCTTAGCTTCCCACTAAGGATTTCCAATCAATCCACTATTGATTCGTCCCCTTTTCTAGGCTTAGGAGGAAACCCTTACAAACTGATCAAGCTTTCTACCCAAAGCCTTGATCAAACCCTCTTTAAAAAGAGATAAAAATAAGCAAACTCAAATCCCTCTAATAGGTATTTGTTTGCACAATTAAGCTCTCACCCAATCCTAAAACACTTGAGCAAATCTAACAATTTTGGCTCACTAGTGTTTGTCTATACAAGGAATTGACAATTAAGCACTAAGACACATTTTGATCATATGTTGTATTACAATTGAAGCATTAGCCTTCTCTTGATGCTTAGAGGTCCCATTTATACTCCTTAATGAGTTTGTAGCCGTTACTAGCCGTTAGGGTTGAATTGGAGTCGTTGGAGACTTTATTTCCCACCATAAATACAGTTCTGCAGCCTACCGTATCGGTACAAGTGGAGGCGTATTGGTATGCCTTTCTCCAGAACTAGCTGTTGGGCTCTTTGTCAACCTAAGAGTATCGATACACTTGAGGGCGTATCGGTACGGTATGTCATTTAAAAGACCTTTGGGAAATAGTCGTTGGGGTTGTTAAAATAAGGATCGGTACTCTTAAGGGCCGTATCGAAACGATCCATATCCGTATCGATACGGTCTCACTCGTATCGGTACAGGTTTTGGTAGATTCAAAAATTAGGCAAAAAGGTATCGATACGGGGTATACCATATCGGTACGGGCTTGCTGAAAAGTCAAGTTTGGCTATTTTAAAGAATTAAAAACTTTTCCAAAAACCTTTTAAAATGCCTCAAACTTATTTTCAAGTTGTTTGGACTTAAAGACATGTTTTAAATTCTTTTCAAATAGGTCCAAAACATTTTTCAATTGTTATATCAAAACATTAGTTCTACATCTCTAGCTTCAATGATGGCCATTCTTTTTCCTTCCCTAGATTTCGAAAGAGAATATAGAAGTTTCCGAATTAGCTTGTCTTCGGGAATGACTTCACTGAAGCCCTTTAAATCGTTAACGATGACCGAGAACCGATCAAACATCTTGGAGACGCTTTCATCGAGATCTATCTTGAAATTCTCATAGCTTAAATTGAGCAACTGATTTTTATCTCTTTAACATTGCTAGTTCCCTCATATGTCGTCTCGAGGGTATCCCAAACTTCCTTGGCGCTTTCGATGGAAGACACCTTTGAGTAGATATCGGGACCGAGAGCACAAAAGATCATATGCAAGGCTTTGTCATTGACTTGCAACCATCTTCTATCTTCATCAATCATCTCGGCTTTGACCTTTGGGACTAATCTTCCTTCACCATCTCTCTTCATAGGAATGCTTGGTCCATCTTCTACAACATCTCATACCATGTAGTCGTTGGATTTGATGAAGAGACGCGTCTGATTCTTCCAATATGGGTAGTTATCCCTATTGAAGAATGGTGGTTTGGTGGTGGATTAAGACTCATAGAGGTTGGGACCGGAGGTGGATGTCATTGCTTGAAGTTGTTGTTAGTCAAACTCTCCTAGAATCCTTCCAATGAGTGTAGCTCTGATACCAATTGTTGAGTTGATCAGACGATTGCATATGACCAAGAGGGGGTGAATTGGCAATTAAAAATTTGAGGGTGGAAATTGAATGAATGAAAATTTGACACAAGGCAATTATAGTGGTTCAAGTTCCTAAATGAACTCTACCTCCACTACCTTAGCTCCCACTAAGGATTTTCAACCAATCCACTATTGATTCTTCCTCTTTTCTTGGAAGAGGAAGAAACCTTACAATACTGATTAAGCTTTCTACCCAAAGCTTAATCCAACACACTCTTCATAATGAAGGAGTTTTGGTAAACCTTACAAGTACCTCTCAAAGGTTGATGTTTACCCAAATATAATCAACACTCCCCAAACTCTCAATAAAAATTATAATGAAGAACACATTTGAGTTGGGTACAAGATTTGACTCTAAAAGATCAAGGTTTGGATTTGAATGCTTTGATGTTGCTTGAAGGCTCAATAGTTGTTGTTGTAGCTTTAGAGACTTGTTTTTATACCTTCTCATTAATTTCTAGTCGTTTGGGTGGTTGAGATCATCAATATAGTCGTTGGGACTTTCTCTTCCCTCCATAAATGCAGTTGTGCAACTACTTGTATCGAAACACGAGACCCCTATATCGAAACAGACACTCAAAAAAGAAAGAGTCGTTATGTGTAAAATAGGGCCCGTATCGAAACAACTATAGGCCGTATCGAAAAAGCAAGTGCAAAAAGAAAGCCATATCGAAACGGATATGGGCTGTATCGAAACGTTTTGAAACTGTAATTTAGAGTTTCAAAACAGCTTAGGGGTGTATCAGAACACTTAACCAAATCTTTAAAATTCAGTTTCTGACAAGTAACAGCTAGTTCATTTAATGCCCAATTTTAAAATTACTTAACCCTGTATCGAAACGGGTGTTAGTTATTCTGAAACGATGCTTAAAAATCAAAGGCCCGGATGAAGGCTGTATCGAAACGGTTGTGAGTCGTTTCGAAACACGTGCTTCCAGTGGAAAAACGTATCGAAACACTTCGAGGGTGTTTCGAAACGCCTGGGCGGTTTTGTATATTTTGGCCTAAAAACACTTAGAAAATTTTATGGGGTTTAAGTTTTGACTTGAAAACATTTTAGGTATAATTTGTACTTGTCAAAATCGAATATTTTGATTACTTAAAAATTTATTTACTTTGCAAATTAGTCATTGAATTACTTATTATATCAAAATAAAATATTAGTTTTACAATGTTAAAGGATTTTTTATATAAATCCTGAAACTATTTAATTGCCTAATTTTTAAAGTGATAATTGGTTAGTTTTGGGGTTGTTATTGTTGATTAATGACTGTTGGATGTATAAGAATGTTTTGATTATGTTAACTGATGATAATCAATGAGGATTAGATGATTGAATCATAGATATGTGGCTAGTTGTTGATTAGATGAAATTAGAAGGTGTTTTTAGTGTTTCCAAGTAGATTTTTTGAACAATATTGATAAGGACGCAGTGGAATGTTTAAGTTTGTGGTTGGAATTTATTTAATGCATTATTCCTCTGGTTTTATGATGTAGAAACAACAGAAGACCAAAGAGAAGTTGCATTGTAGATATTTTGCAAAATCATGCATTATTCCTCTCGTTTTGGTAGCTTGTGACGCATCGACAAGCGAGGCGTTGCATATCGGTGAGTGTAAAAGTGTTTTGGCACTCTAAAGAGGTTTGAATTATGGCTTTGGTAGTTTAGATTAAGCCTAGCAAGCTTAACTAAGCTCGGAAGTAGGTTTTCCTAATTTCGCCATTTGAATACCGATTATTATGAAAGCATGATTTACATGTCTTGATTTAAAAGCATGAGCTGAAATACTTACTGTTTTTATGCATCATTAAATGTTATGTGATGATTTATCAAGCATGAGGATGCTTAAGTGCATCGATAAAGGTTTCCGAAATGGAATGTTAAAGTTGCCAAGAGAAATGTTATTTGCATATGAAATTGATATGTTAAATTCATAAAAAAAATAATAAGTGTGTTTAAATGATCATATTGGCTATGTGACACTATAAAAAGTCTCAAATATAATTGGCATTCCATAGGGTTAAAAGTGCACTATAAAATATAAGTCGACCGCCCCACAGCTTTGAGGTAATTGAAAGACATTATCTGGGCTGCTGGAATCCGTGGCTTTGAGGTAATTGAAAGACATTAATTGGGCTGAAGGCAAGAAGGTAAAAGGTATTGAAAGAAATAACTTTTTAATTCGCGTATCTGAGACGTGAGACTTGATCTGGTGCGGGTAACGTATCAAACGATCAGAATCCTGAGGATGGATTGGTTCCTCGTACCTAACAATGTCCTCCTCCACCTATTCCATCAGTTGGAGTGGGTATTGGAAAACATACCTCATGATTTGCAAGGACCTATCTTTGGGGATATGACGCCGCTGATTCAGGCGCTGATGGGTGTGTTCCAAGCAACTGTAGCTGGAGTGCATGTTCAGGAGCCAGCATCTACAGTTGCTGCTAATCCTGGATTACCGTTGGAGCATCTGCGAAGCTTGGGAGGTGTTGAGTTTAGAGGATTGAATCTTGAAGCAGTAGAGAAATGTTTTGCAAGCACTGAGCGCATCCTTGGATAGATGGAGTGCATGGAAGCTCGGATTCACATTTTCTTTGTATGTATGACGATGCATATCATTGGTGGATGACCACCATAACTGGAGTACCCACTACCGATGTGAATTGGGAGTTCTTTCAAAGAGCTTTCAAGAGAAAATATCATGGTTTGTTGTATCAGGATGGTAAGACGAGGAAGTTTATGTCTTTGGTGCAAGGCCAAATATCAGTAGCTGAATATGAGGTCAAGTTTGTCAGTTTGAGCCAGTATGCTCCTAAGTTTGTTCTGGATGATTGCCAAAGATGTGATAGGTTTTATTATGCGCTTGTGAAAGACATCAAGATGTATTTGTTGGCTAATTACACAATTTTGATGTGTTGGTCAATAGGGCCAAGGATATTGAGCAGTCATTGGGTTCTCCCTCTCAAACAGTGAATGTTGATTCAGGGAAGCGAGCTGTTGAGTCTGATTATTTTGGGAAACAGAACAAGAGGGTGCGTGATAGGCGATACAAGCCGGATCACAAACTAGGTGGTGGTTGTGGACGTGGTCAGAATGCCAAACTACTACTGTTACTACTGTTGATTGTGAACATTCTAGGAAATGTCATTCAGTAGTGTGCTGGAGCGTATCTGAAGCTTGTTTTGTGTGTGGCTCTTGGGAACATCATAAGCGAGATTTCCCATGTGTCTATAGAGATGCACATGTTCAAACCGTAGTTGCTACTGCACGTGCTAGAGGCTGAGCTCGTGGCAGGGGTAATTTCAAAAGGCGTGATGAGGGTCAGAGGACCGTTGCTATTCAGTTGGAGAATGGAGGATTGACGAGGGTGTATGCTTATCATGAGAGCCGTAATGACACCGAGATGATTGCAAGTACCTTTACCTTGTGATCTATGTCATTATTTCCTTTGGTTGATTCAGGTTCCACGTATTCATACATATTGAGCGAGCATGCACATTTGTTGAATATACCTGTTGAGATATTGGATGTTGGCGTATTGGTAACTAGTTCTCTTGGTGAGACGGTTACAATTAGGAGGTTGTATATGAGATTTCATTTGATTGTTCAAGGTCATGTTTTTGCGGTAGATTTAATTGAGTTGTCGTTCAATGACTTTGACGTTATTTTGGGTATGAATTGGTTAAGTGAGCATAAGTATTTCTTTGAGGCTTGCCGACGATTATGCTCGTGTTGTAGTAGGCGAGAACACCAAGTTGTTGGCTAATGTTGATTCAGCAACACAAGCTAAAAAATGATGCGAGTGGGTTGCAAAGCCTACTTAGCGTTTGTAATGAATCCAAGCACTAAAGGTGTTTGAGTACAAGATATTGGGACAATATGTGATTTTCCAAAGGTTTTTCCCGAAGAGTTACATGGATTACCATCGGATAAGGAAGTTGAGTTCTGCATTGAGACGTACTGTGCTACTCAATTTTGTTTTTCATTAGAACTATTTAATGGTGGCCAATAAGTGATTTAATTTATAAATAATGAAATCTAAAACTTACATCCCTAACTTTAACAACCTAAAACCTAATCTATAAATTCTAACCATGTATTCTACATCCTATAACCTAACTCGTAAACTTTAAAGCCGACCTAAACCCATAAACCTTAAAATTTAGATATTTAATTTACATAACTTATTTATCAAAATATTTTTCTAAATACACTCTGGTTCTAATAAGAAATAAATATATTAAAATCTCATTTAATACATTAATATCTACCTACATAAATATTATAACACTTTGCATAATTTTGGCCCTTCGTATGTATCAAAAGAGCCGAATCTCTTCTCCTTGACTCCTTGTAACATTTAAAGCCCTTAAAAACCACATAACGGAGTCGTCTTTCCACGTTGCTAATAAAAAGAGTCGTCTTTCCACTAGACTCTAGCGCCACCGAGCGGCTGTTTTGCTGCTGTCCTAAAGTAAAAAAAAAAAATTAAAAAAATACCAGAAACGCAAACAGACATGAAAAGAACAAGCAAATCACTTGTTGCCCTCACCAATCTTTCCGTCTCCTCTAAACTTGTTCCTTCACCCAAACCAATAAACCCCATCAAGCCTTTTCCATTAATTAGGCCTCTATCTTCCTCCAACACTAAGGCTGCCATAAAAACCGGAAAACTAGAACCCTCTTCACCAAAATCCCATAGGGACTCCCTCATTCTTGAGAAGTTCCGACAAAGACAGCTCAATGGTTCCCTGAAAAGCAGCTCGGAGTCCAAAACTAAAGGAAAAAGGGATGGTGGGGTTGGTCTTGAGAATGACAAGAACAAAAACGCTGCTACAAAGTTCGTTTCTAGTTTCCAAGAACTGGGTCTGAAAGCTGAGATAATCGGAGCTTTGAGTGAGATTGGAATATGGGTTCCTTCTGAAATTCAGTGTGTTGGGATCCCAGCTTTGTTGGATGGGAAAAGCGTGGTGTTGAGTTCTGAGACTGGGTCTGGAAGGACTTTGGCTTTCTTGTTACCTCTCATTCAGGTAAACCTTTTTTCTCCTTTAACTCATCTTTGTTTTTAGTAAGCTTGAAAAATGATACTTTGCTTACATGGTAACCTTAAAAACTTGTTTGTGAAATCCTTAATTTAATCCTATTTCCTCTTGAAAGCTGCTAAAATTATATCTAGTCCTTGGAGATTACAGTTAAAACCAAGTGGTTGTGCAAGATTTTCTAACTCAAATTGTTTTCAAGAGTCTTTCTTTTTAATTGATTTAAGTTTGTCACTGACTTTCCTTCATGCTGAAGTAATGATATTGGTACTTTATTATCAGAAATTACTTTCACCCCAACAATTTTCGGAGTTGGGGAAGGCTAGTGTTCCAATTAAATAAAACTAACAATCCCATTATCATATACAATTATTAAGTAAAACCAACAATTCACAAGCTTTAGAATTTATTTGTTTAGGATTGTGTGTTTGATTAAACCCATAACTTATATATAGAAGTTCCAAAAAAACGTTTTACAGTTTAGTAATTGTGTTTCTGTCTTACTAAACGAACTGGAGAAAGTTATCCCTATCATCAGATTATGTTCTATAAAAATAGTGATTCATGTTCCAGTTTTTGTTTCTCGTATTGGACCAAACTGCATTCTAGGTAACCCTCTATTGGTATATCGATTCTACAGTCAACACCGTTATGAATCATTGATTTCTTTTTTGTCAAATTCATGAAATGAGCTTGGTTGTGCGGCGATGTTCTTTTATCCAGATAACTCACTCCATAAATTTAGTAATTAACATTTATGTGAATTCAACCATTAATGCCAATATTATTTAACATTTCTTTGATATGCATAGTAATATTGTTACGGGATACACAGATAATGACAATGAATCCATCACACAATAACCAAAGAAAAAAAGAAACGAAAACACATATTTATCCGGAAAATCCTAAACATGAAAAACTATGGGTAGAGGAGAGAAATTAACTATAATGTCAAAATAACAAGAATACAAATGGATCCCAAAATAACACCAAATGGATACATTCTCGCACATTCTTTCTTGCAAACTTACAAAATCCTAAATCACATTAACTATTTACTTTAGGGTTAATTACTTGATTTTAAAGTATGCTTCCATCACATATCCTCATCTTTCCCCGAATTTTATTTCTTCACCAATTGGGTTGCACCGTGAAGGCATGAACTTTTCAGACCAGATCAAGGCAAAATTCAAGTCACAAACTCTAACAAATATGTTTCTACTTTTGTTGAGATAACGACAGCCAAATGTTTAGTATAATAAAATGTTACAAGATTTAAGTTTATCACTAACTTTTTTTCATGCTGAAGATTGTGATGTTGGTACTCTGTTATAAGAAAGCACTATAGCCCCAACAATTTTCTAACTGGTACACGTGTTTTGAGGTAGGGAATACTAGTGATCCAATTTAGTAAGACTAAGGATCTCATTAACATATAATTTAGTATAAATTATTGAATAAACAAACTTTAAAATTTATTAGTTAGAATTATGTGTCGTAAACCCAAAATTTATATATTGAGGTTCCAATAAAAGTTTTACAATAAAGGTTAAGACATACACTGACATTAAGTTGAACAGCTTCTTAGACAGGATGAGGCATTGCTAAGTGTGAAGCCAAAGCATCCTCGAGCTATTGTGTTGTGCTCCTCGGAGGAACTATGCGACCAGGTTCTTTGTTACGACCTCTGTATTTTATTTTTTTGTATGATAACTTCATGGACATATATCCTCTTTCTCTTTAGTTCTTAGAGGTTCTTTTTTAAAAATAAAAATAAATAAATATATAGAGATGCCACTATGCTGAGAGATCTTATCTATTTCTCCAGGAAAATGGATATTGAAAGAAAAGTTTATAAGTCCATTCCTTTTTCTATCTACTTGTACCGATCTGCTCACTTGGCATCAAAATGCGATTTATATGAGAGAATGTCTGAGTTAGATTTACAGTTCATGCAAATCCCATATTTCTCATCAGTTCAAGTTTTTAATTAAATCACGATGTTCATGCAGAGTTTTCAAACAGCCAGATTCATCAGTCGTCATGCCAAGTTGAATTCTGCTTCGAAATGTGGTTACGGCAAGTCAAGAATCTCGGAAAATTTGGCAGATGACTCAATTGGCATGCTTGTTGCCACTCCTAATGAAACTATTCAGTATATTGAGGAGGGAAGTGTTGTTCTAGATGACATCAAATTCTTGGTTGGTATCCGAAATTTTAACTTTTAAGTACATCATCTACACAACAATGTTTTAGAAGGCTGGTTCTTAATGATATTCAATATCTTGCTTATTTAGTGATAGCTAAAAGTCTCTAAACAGGTATTAGAAGAAATGGACGCTATGTTCTATCATGGATTTGGTTCAGAAATCCACAAGATCCTCGACCAATTAAAGAAGTGTCGATCAGAACCCAAAGACTTTGGAGTTCAAACTGTTTTAGTTACTTCAGCTATAACAAAGGTAGAACAATGATCTGCTTGATGTTGTACAGTATTAGCATCTTAACGAACCGATAAATTCATTTGCAAGGCTTTTAGACCATGCATTAAAGCTCCAAATCATCTGTACAATGAACTGCATCACTGGTCCGAGTAATTATATATTACTCATTTTCTTTTTCCAAAACAACAGATGCTGGGAAAACAGTTATCTCCTCTTATGGAGCATATGGAACAAAATAATGCTGGAAAAGTGGCTGCAATGTTGCTGGAGATGGACCAAGGAGAGGTATATGACCTCACTGAGTCTTTGGATGCTTTGAAGATGAAAATTGCTGAAACAATGAATTCTTTTCATTCATCTTGATTATTCACAATGGTTATAAGCCTTACCACGCCGTACGAGCTATTTGATATTTAATTTGTCTGGAAGAGTTGCTACAGTTCTTGAATTTTTACTCTTTTTTTTTTTTGTAATTGAAAATTTTGGCCCTTCTATAAGGGAACTAGTTGGCCAACTTAATTGTGTTGCCGCCATATTTTAGGTCACTATGTCAAGGTAGAATAGGCAGAGTGTCTCGTCCACGGTTCGCATCAACCTATAAGATATTGTATGTTTCGAATATTTTCTGGGTCTCATGGTTCCTACAAAAGCCTTCTCCTTGGTTAAACACTTGTATATCTGTTGAGCTTTACTGCATAGCCAAGGTGAAAGTTGTCTCCTCCTTTTTGGTACTGTGACATCATCCCTAATTCATATGAGCATTCGTTGTCTGATCTCAGATATCCTGCTGAAGTATGAACTCGGAGTTTAGCTGAATTCATTTACATTTGAAAGCTATGTTGCTTACTCTTGAAGTACCTATATGCAACACTTGTGTCCGACCTTCAAATATGTTTGAAAAAATAATGCATGTCGAACAGAGGCTTGTATCCGAGTTTGAGTGACATAGTTTAAGCAGTAGCATTTAATAGGTCCAAAAATATGAATTTCAGCTTTTACTCTTCTTTCCTTTGTTCTAAATTGTGATTTTTCTTTAAAAACATGAATAGCCAGGTAAAGTTTAAACCTACTGCCTGTTTGAGTAATTTATATTCTAGATCTAACTTCAATTTTCATTTAAATTACAAACTTTTAATTTATTCAAATTACATAATTTAACTTCTATTTTAATAAATAAATTATTATTAATAAATAAATTAAGTCACTTATATTAATATTATTAAATAATTATAAGAAAAAGAATTGTAATTGATACTTTTACCTAACTCATTTTCCATATATCAAAAGATAATATTCAATCAATAATTTAAATAT
This sequence comes from Hibiscus trionum, assembly GCA_030270665.1. Lineage (NCBI taxonomy): Eukaryota > Viridiplantae > Streptophyta > Magnoliopsida > Malvales > Malvaceae > Hibiscus > Hibiscus trionum. The sequence goes on along the minus strand of BSYR01000013.1, from coordinate 11,112,603 downwards.
ATATTTTTAGAACTTATAGAAAATTTTATTATTTTTCCTTCAGACTTATGTAAATGAAATGTTTTAAGAAAAATTCAATTAAACATTATTTGTTATTATGATTTATTATAGGGTAAATTATACCGTTGACCACCATACTTTGGTTAACGTATTAAAATGACCACTTTAAAAAAATCGACTCAATTGACCACCCAAACTATTAAAATTGGATCAATGTGACCACCAACCGTTAATAGGCTAACGGAGGGTGACGTGGCAGTTAAAAAATTAAAGGTATAATCACACATTTGGTCCTTATTATTTACACATTCTTTTAATTTAGTCCTAATTTTAAACTAATAAAATAAATTAATTAGGTGGTGACACGTGTCAAATTAAAGGAAGAAAACAAAATTAATCACAAATGCAATTTGGGGGGATCAAACTTGTGTCTCCCAGCCACAAGGAGTGTTGCCTTACCAACACACCCAATGCCATATTATGATATAATTCTTACAGGTACGGGCTCCCAAATTGCATTTGTGATTAATTTTGTTTTCTTCCTTTAATCAGGTGTTGACACGTGTCACCACCTAATTAATTTATTTTATTAGTTTAAAATTAGGACTAAATTGAAAGAATGTGTAAATAATAAGGACCAAATGTGTGATTATACCTTTAATTTTTTAACTGCCACGTCACCTTCCGTTAGCCCATTAACGGCTGGTGGTCACATTGATCCAATTTTAATAGTTTGGGTGGTCAATTAAGTCGATTTTTTTAAGGTGATCATTTTAATAAGTTAACCAAAGTATGGTGGTCAACGGTATAATTTACCCTTTATTATATTATCAACGACAGCAATCTATTTTTCTTAAAAACCTGGACACTGATCATTTCAATAGCATTACTACTTGATATTATATCATCAATTTTGTTAATGCAGCCAGCAACACGGGGAAAAATTGCTACTAATTCTTTTTCAAAAAGAGGCTACATGAGAAAAGTTTAGCTTTTGTTGCTTAGGAAGGATGGTGGATCTTAGTATTAGGTGTTATACTATTGGACAATAATAACGAGATAAGTATATAAACGTAAATATAGAAGAAAAAAAATAACAATAGTGAAAAACTTTAGAAGGGAAAAATCACTCGTAAAGAAGGAGGAATTTCACTATGTCAAAAAAGAGAATACAACTGAATGATTCTAATCATAATCCTATGTATCTATTTATAAAGATAGATTGCTTGATTACAAAAAAAATACATAGAAAGAAATTATACTCAAACTGAGTTTTTTACTCTTCGATAGATATCTATAAAGATAAAGTAGAGTTCCACAAAGATTGATCAATTTCGTATTAAATAAAAGTCTAAAATAAAATTTGGGTTATATCTCCAATTATCTCCACCTTAAGACAAATTGATAGGTAATGGCGAAAGCTTGGAACAAATATTTCTCTTAATATAGATCTTAAAAAGAAAACAAGAGTTAAAATTTATTATTTCCAAACGACTCAATAAAAGAAAGGCACAAAAATAAAAGAAGACTTAAATAAAAAAAAATAAAAGAACAATGAAAGTAAATAGGATATGAAACACTTCTTTTAAGATCATGTCTTAGACAAACGTACGTCTGAATTTGGTAACACCTAAGCTCTAAAGATCTTACCCTTAGCAACCTAGACAATGAGAAGAACACCAAATACTTGATGCTGCGCAATTAGACACTCGCAGTCCGAAACAAGAACAAGATGAAAATCTTGAACAAAAAGAAAGAACTCACAAGAGAACTTTAAAAGAAACAATTGTTTTGATCTCTGAATTGAATTTAATGATTTTTACAAAAAAAATGAGTCTATTTATAGGTTAGTAAAAGCCTAAATTACAAATGAAAAAAGTTTGATTTAATCTAAAAGACTAATTAGATAAATAATAAAATAGAATGTTATCCTAATTACAAAAGATAAAATACTATTCTAATTTAAAATATATAATAATATTTATCCTGAATGAAAGTGATAAAAATATATTATCCTCGTTAAAAAGATAAAATAAAGTTCAAATAACTGTAAAAAACGGCTGGTTCCCATCCGAAAAGTCTTCGTTGTTCTTGCCTTCAAAAGCAGCTTCAATTTCTTGTCCAAAATATTTAATATTACCCCTCATATTCTCGTATCACATATTCTTCTCGAAATAATATCTTCACCTTGACACGAATTCTTGTCCAACAAGAACTCCTCATCTTCTAAAAGTCTTCTTCAACAACGAATATCTGCTGAATCCAAGCCTTGCCCAAGCTTGAATGTACAAGGTAACTTAGTCATTACATCAGTAAGATCATCATCAGTGCTAACTTTGTTCACAATTATATGGCCATGACCAATATAATTCATAACACGACCTCGATCATCAATGAAAATACTATCTTTCTCATTATTTGTCCTTGTAAAAAAATGAACTCTTTTAAGTTTCTCAAATCTGTCATGTCTGCGAAATTCAACTTTATTTTTCTTTTTAAATTCATTATGCCTAAAGAAATTGAACTTTTTTCCTGCTTACCAGAATCGTTATGCCCACAGTTGTCATGTTTAACACAAAATTTTCTTTTACTTGGTTCAGTCAAGACACTTTCACTTGTAACGTTGTCATTTGACACGAAAGATGAAACAACAAATGCATCACCTAAAATAGTTGAATCCTACATAACATAAAAATTGGCAGCCTTTTTATACGCTTTCATCACAATGAAAGAGCCTTTGCAAATTTTCATAACTCTACCTTTATTGAAGTATTTGTACCCTTTTGAATCTATAGTAACTAACAAAATCAGATTTCTTCTCAAATATAGAACATGTCTCACATTACCAATATCTACGATTTTACAAGAGACATTATTCCCAAAAAAACACATGTAGATACATCTTTGTACGTCGCAAACTAGTCTCAATTTGGACTTATATGAAAACTATTGCTAGAGTCAAAAATTTACTACTCGCTTGCTATAGAATTTTCGCTGGAAGCAACTAAAAGTTCACCATCATCGTAGTTTTTCACTACGCCAGCATTCCCAGATTTTTTTTGTTGTTTTCCCTTGCGATCCGCATCATCCCTTTGATTTATATTCTGCAATCTATAGCACCCGGCCTTAATGTGGCATTTTTCTTGAAATAATAGCATATTTTATCTAGATTTGACGATTTAGATCTACCCATATTTTAACCGTCAGAGTTACGATCTCCTTTTCTTCTGCAGCCTGAACTAGTCGAACCGTGCACCATAAGACCTTCAACTTGTAACTCGGAGGGTATTAGTGCGAATTAAAATTATAATATACCTTTTTAAGAGTAAGGGTATCAATGTTGTGTAGGAGGGTGCTTTTGACAGAAGAATCTGAAACGAGCAGTGTGCAAAGTAAAATAAAATCTAGGTCTTCATTATTGTACTTTACCTCCATCGATTCCAGATCTAAAACGTTCTCCTTAAAACGGGCTAAGTGGTCATCAAGAAAGGAACATTTTATTAACTTGTGGGAGTATAGGTGCTGCTTTAGGAACAACTTGCTGGTTAGAGTTCTCTTCATGCAAAGTTGTTCTAATTTCGCTCATAAATCAAAAATTGTCTTCTCTTTGCGAACATCCTACATAATGTTGTTGTTTGAAAGGTGCAAATAGATCTAGGAAGAAACTTTCTGATCCTTGCAAAGCTTCTCTATATCCGATCATTCTTTTGGCATCTTATCAAACTCATCCAATGCATCGTCTAAATTCACTTGAACAAGAACATCTCAAACCTTTATCTGCCATAGTGAAAACTTGCATAGAATGAAATTCTACTCAAACTGAGTTTTCTACTTTTTGATGGATATCAGCAAGGATGAAGTTGAGTTGCACACGGATTAATTAGTTCCACATTAAATAAAAGTAAAAATAGAACTGGATAAACTAATGAAATGGTCACTTTACCTTTAGTAAGTGTACATTTTTGCTTGCCTATTTCATAAAAACTAATGTAGTGGTCATTTACATTTTTATTTTTCAAACATTTGGTCACTCAGGTGTTAATTTTCGTTAGATAATTGTCAGCATGTTGACTTTGCACATTAAGAAGAAGGATAAATTACCTAGATAGTCACTAAACTAATACTTGACTCCTATTTTTCGAACTAAAAATAATTTGTGCCCAAACTTAAAAATAAAATTTGAAGTTAAAGTCTGATTTAGCCTTGAGTGGAGGGAAATTAGAGTCTAGAAAGATACTGAAGTATCACGAGGGGGAACATGTGGAAGTGGCCAATGATGAAGATGGTTTTGAAGGTGCTCGGTTTACCGGAACTATTGTTAAAGCCATGGGGGAAGGACAAGTACCTATTTCAGTATGGTAGCTTGAGGGCATGTTTGCTGTGTAAGCATGGGTTTAGGACATTATTCCTGAATCTTTAGCAAGTACATAAAATTTTGATATGCTAAACTCACATTATGGTGTCTTTTCTAAACATCTGCAATGGACAAAATCTTGAATGGATGCATGAGAGGTTGAAAGTGTTTATGTTCGATTAGACACGAATCATCAATCAATAATTACATGCTTTCTAGTCAAATGATGGTAGCTTGTTCCATTATTTCATTGTAGTTCGCCATTGGTAACGTCCATAACGTGGCTTATCGAACACCCAATTCGTTCGAGTTTTTATTAACTCCATGCACCACTTATGGAAGTACAAGTTCTTCCTTTTTACTTAGTTTTTGTTGATTGTGATTTGTTTCTACTCAGGCATTGAAGTCCTAGTTACCACAGAAGCAGAGGTGTTAACAATACTCCAGCTTGGGGCGTTTTATGTCAGAATCAAAGTAAAGCCAAATCTTTTCTGGGTTTCACATGTATTTGGTGCTGGTGATTGCTTGTGTAACCAATTTTAGGCACCCATAATCATTTTTTTAGAGACCGAAGGTACCTTAACAAGCAAGTTAGAACAAATTTATTTTTAGTTCGGTGGTCAAAAAATGAGTGAAGTAATATTTTACTGACTATCTAGGTAATTTGTCCTTCTTTTTACTAACGACAATTTACACTCGAGTGACCAAATGTTTAAAAAACGAAAACTTAAGTGATCGCAATGTTATTTTTTTGAAACCGGAGAGCAAAAGTGTACACTTACTAAAGGTAAGTGATCATTTCAATAGTTTACCCAATAGAATTTGGGTCATAACTTTAACAATAGGGTGGATAAAACTCTACTCGACTGGATATGAAAATTTTCAACATGTCTTAACTCATAATTTCATAAACTCGACTCGAAATAACTTCAAATAAAGTATGAGTTATAAAATGGAGATTAGAATAACTCGAAATTTTTAGTAGTGGACCGGTTTTCAAGTTCGAATCGAGTCACTAAATTCTTTGTGATATATATATGGGTTATGATCAACTTACACAATATAAAACTCTTTAAGTTTTACACGTTTTTTGGATCGTTAGATGGGGAAATGAATGGCTGAGATTAACCCCTTACTTTTTTTCCAAGTGATAATCTTTACATATTCTACTGTTAATCTTATCTATCCGTTTCACCAATCCAACGATCCAAAAAACGTGTAAAACTTAGAGAGTTTTACATTGTGTAACTGGATCCTATCCCTATATATATATATATATATATATATATATATATCACATATAAAAAATATGAAGAAATATATATGTGTATTGTATATAGTTATAGAAAGTCGTTTAAATTGAAACTAATTAATATCATAATGTAACACCCTGATCCAACCCGGGGATCTAAAGTGTCACATTGGATCACTAACCCGACCTACCAAAATTCAAAACCATAATTTATCCATATAATTAAATCATTACCTTTGTAAAACATTCGTATCATAAAATTCATCAAAACAATTATCATTTGGTTTACAAAATATAGAGCTTTGATTCCAAAACAACTTATAAAACATAAGGTTTGAACATCAAAATATTTACAGACTTCACATTTTTTTGATCGGGAAAAGAGTATGATTCTATTAATAAGAATCATACAGTGCCACCTAGTAAGGTTCTATGAATACACAACTCATTATATACAAGTATTATACTCTGGTAATCATCACTCGCTGGAATCCCGTATTGACAGTGTTCCTTAAGCTCACAATAGATTTACAACCCTACACACGAAAACAATGATTCCGAGCGCTGAGCTTAAAAAGCTCAGTGGTACACATCTATTCTATTATACTTTATGCGAATCATAAAAATAAGCATACAAGCTAGTACGAGCAATAAAGAAAAAATAATACTCATGTGGCGCTAACACTACTTGCCTAAAAACATTCTCTAACAAGCAATGATAAGTCATCACCCAATATATAAAATCATAGATCACACTATCACAAACCTGGATTGAGGCCTTAGATCATACAACATCTGGAACATACACTCTGAGTGAGGTTGGGTGTTACACAGCCTCGAGACGTACACTCATATTCAGAATCTCTCATTGAGTATCTTCGAATCAGGCACGGGGTCACCTAGCATCGAGAATGTACATTTAGTGTAACCTCTAAACCCGACCTAGAAGATATGACTAAATTTAGGAAGTTACAGTTAAAACTTTCAACTCAAGAAAACCAATTTAATTTATACAACTCTTAATAATTATAAGAATAATCAAATACTTAATAATTTGTCAAAACCAATGCATTATCATAATAACTGAAAATTTAATAACATAATCCATAATCCCATAAATTCGAAATCTGAAATTACATTAAAATCTCAAAATAATCTTAATAATAAAATATTCCTGAAAGTAAAGTATATCCACACTGAAGATAAAATAAAGAGATTCTCTGAGTACCAAGTCGCCTAGAGTCCAAGGTATCTGTAAAAGGAATCTATGAGGGAGTAAGCTATAAAGCTTAGTATGTCTCTAACGTGTAAGAAAAACCATAATCACAAACACAATAATTTTCTATAAAATCTTTAAGTTCAAAACATATGATGATTCACAACACAAACGATTTAATTTTACAAACACGATGCAGTGTACCCAACTACAGCTCACCAATCACTAAGAAGAAAGTTCCCCAGAACTCCTCACCACATCCACCAATCGGTAAGTGGTCAAAACCACAATCTTCCACTGTACAATCTCAACACATGCACACAACGGTATAAAATCACAGTTCTCGAATCTCAACACAATCCTATAATGTAATCCAAGTTCACAGTTCACAAAACCATTATTTAAATAAATCTCTATCTCAAGTATGAATGCATAGAAAATTCTTTATGCAACAACACATCTTCTTGTATATGTTGAGGCTAAGTGCACAAAAGATGAAGTGCAAAGCCTTGCAATTTAGCTCCATCTTCTTACGGTTGTCGGCACTCCACTCCGTCTTGCTTCCTTTCGGTACGAACGGGCCATCTTCAATAATATCCCAAAGCTTGTAGTCTTTGGATTTGACAAAGAACACCATTCTCATCTTCCAATAAGCATAATTTGTCCCGTCGAAGAAAGGTGGCTTGTCGATTGATTGCGCCATTGAGCCGGTTGTTTGAAATGTTGATCAAGCTTGCCAGATTGCCTCAATAGGGTGTTAATCCTCTTCAATTGAGCCAAGCTCTGAACCAATTGTTGGGTTTTTAAGTGCTCGAATTCCTTCAACCGTTCTAGCTCGCCAAGTGTGGAGAAGTTGGATTTTTGGGTGCTTTAGTGGAAGCTAAAGAATAAGAATTGGACACAAGGATTTATAGTGGTTCGGCCTTCTAACAAGCACCTACATCCACTACCTTAGCTTCCCACTAAGGATTTCAACCAAATTCACTAAGAATTTCGTCTCCTTTTCTCGGCTTAGGAGGAAACTGTTACAACGATTTAGCTAACTACCCTTAGCTTAATCAAATACTCTATTACAAGAGAAATTCTAAGCAAACTTGAAGTCCCTCTAATAGGTATTTGTTTGCAATCTTAAGCTCTCACCCAAAGCCTACACACTTGAGCAAATTTGACAATTAAGCTCACAAGTGTTGTCTATACAAGAAAATGTACAAATAAGCTCTAAGACAATTTTGACATCATATAGTTGTTGACAATTGAAGCATTAGCCTTCTCTTGATGCTTGGAGGTCCCTTTTATACTCCTAATTGAGTTTGTAGTCGTTGAGGACCGTTGGGGTTGTTTTAGAGCCGTTTGAGACTTTATTTCCCATCATAAATGTTGTTCTGCAGACGTCCGTTTCGAAACACTCGAATCTGTTTCGGAATGCCCTTCTTCAGAACTAGCCGTTGAAGTATGATGCAACAAGCCGTTTCAAAACGCCACTGGCTGTTTCAAAACACTCTTGATCCGTATCGAAACGGTAGCAACCCCATTTCGGAACGGGTGACAGTTGAGCTGCAATTTAAAAAGCCATTGGGAAAATAGCCGTTGGGGAGGTTTTGACCGTTGGGCGTATCGAAACACCAAAGGGGTGTTTCGAAACGAAACCCTCTCTGTACCGAAACAGGGACGGGTTTTGGCAGTTTCAAAATGTTTCGATACATGTCCCTCTGTTTCGAAACGGTTACCTTGAAAAGTCTAGTTTGGTTACTTAAAAACGTTTTAAACCTTGCCAAAACCATTTAAAACATTCATAAACTTATTTTCAAGTTGTTTGGACTTAAAGGCACTTTTTAAATATTTTTAATTTAGTCCAAAACTATTTTCAATTATTATATCAAAACATTAGTTCTTCAGCTTTGCATAAGGTAGCTATGCATGGAAAGGCTTAAATAGAGTGTGGAACTGGAACGTGTTGATGATTCATGATACATGAGCTTTAGGTTTAATATGGTGATTTTTATTTAAGGAAAGTGCATGGTTCAAAAATAGCATGATGGTTTATAAATGATGTTTTAAGAAATGGAAATAAGGTTTCAATGTGAGCATGGAAAATGGTTTTAATGCATTGATGGTATTTTGTTTTTGAGCCTCCTCACTAAGCCTTGTGTGCTTACGCTCTCATTTGTCCATCAATGCAGATAATTGAGGTTTTGGAGGCAGCAAGTAGCAAGGGATCTCAAGAGACTTCGTTTAAAAAATTATGTTTCGGTTTAGACTAAAGTAATAAGGGCAATGGGGGATCCGTTGTGTTGTTGGGAGATTTGTGAAAACTCCCCTTTGAGCAAGTTTTATATGTGGTTTTTGACTTGTAAATGGCCCGGGTGCATAGCAAAAGGACTACAATGAGCTTCAGTCAGAATAGTGCGCCTTAACTCAGCATCATCTGGCACCACTATTCGACTTCCAAAACACAGAACACCATCATCACTAAAGCTGAAATCCGAAGGTCTATCTTCAGCAATGTCTTGAACATGCGAAACAAGAGAATTATCAAGCAATTGTTTATCTTTACTCAACTGTAACAAAGATGGTTTCACTTGCAACTCCGCCACAAGACCACCTTCACGCGATATGCTCAAACAAGCAAACATCGCTCTCAACTCGACAGCCACCTTCCGACTCAAAGCATCGGCCACAACATTCAAGACTAAAATGTAAAACATGGAAACATAAAGCAATTCAAAATCATCATCCAACAGTCATCCGCTTCGGAACACCAAACCCTCGTATCGAAACGCCCGTATCGAAATGGTGTTGACCGTTTTGGTACTCGGGTGTGTTCCGAGACCGGTATCGAAACAAGCCTCTCCAGTGGCTAAACTGTTCCGAAACAATTTCAGATGTTCTGAAATGCTATGGCCATTACAGGCCTCCGTTTCGAAACAGTTAAGGGTGTTTCGATACACCCTGCACCGTGACAGCAGAAAATGCTGGTTTTTCACACTTTTTCACACTCGAATCAACCCCGAGACATGCCACATCATGCATACATCAAGGATACATATCAACAATCATCATATCGACGCTAAAGCTTAAACATAGCAACCAACACATAAGCAAAGGCTCTAGAGGCATGCTTCCTAGTTTACCAAAAACCATAACAAGTCAAAACTCCAAATAAACCAAAATCCAAACTCCAAAAGCCATTTACAATTCAAGTATAGTCAAACCAACATGCTCAAAGTAAAAGAAACATTCTCAAACATTCCAAAGTATAGATCCCACCCATTGCCTCTTATTACACTAAGGATGAATCACATACTTCTCTTTAACAAAGTTATGGATTCCTCTTGCTTTTGGGCTACCTTCAAAGGTTCAATTCTCTGCATTGATGAAACAAAAGAGCGTAAGCAATAAGCTTAGTGAGGATCGCTAGACCACATTCATCAATGCATAACTCAATATTTTCAAAGACATCACTTTACAACACATGCCCTTTATAAAACAAGTCTTCCCAAGACTTCAATGCACTTTTGAAACCTCATGCACATATGCATCAATTTACAACAGCAAATAGACCTTTGCTCATGCTTTAACAAGCATCACATGCACTCTTGCATCATACACATATTTCTCATGCACCCTTGCATCATTTACAAGCATCTTATGCTTCACTTGGTTCATTTACATTATATTGGCTTTCAAGTGATAGTCCACAAGTCATTTCAACACAAGACACAATCGGATACGCGGATTACAAGCGTTGTCCCTCACGCTTCATACAAACTACCGGACTACACAAGGTGGAGACAAATGGCACAATCACAACCCCTCAACACCCGTGATGGAGACTAATGGCACAATCACAACCCCTCAACATCACTCATCGGTAGTTGTATAATTCCACTAACGAGAGTATGGGACACATATACAAGACTCACACACGGGACTAACCATTCACCGTTGTGATCTTAACCTTGATTGTTAGGGTACTTGGATAGAGATTACGACACAATCACAACCTCTCAACATCCAAGACGGCTTTATTCACGGTGCACCCAATCCTATAGCCGGCTAACTATATCCGATTAAAGTAACCAAAAACCATTTCATCACTTGCCAATATAATCATTTATCCACATTAATTCACTGTTTTTCAAGCATAACCACAATGTCATTTCCATAAGCACACATGCTTAACATCATATGCATTTTCATATGAAAACCAAGGATCACTTACCTAGTGCATCCTTAACACAATAACATTAAAATCCAGCATTAAACCATGCTTAAACATGCTTAAAAACAGTAAACAAATCCACTCTTACATCAAATGCATTTTCATCAAACTTAGCACATTTCCAAGAGAGGGATTACCGAAACACTTACACTTGAGCTTAGTTAAGCGTATCAAGCTTACACTAAGCTCCCAAGAGTATGCCAAAGCATTACAAAGCAGGAAATTGCATTTCCACTCACCGATACGCGAAGCCTTGTTCGCTGACACGGAAATTACACCTCCGGAGCCTTCAAAATCACCTCACTAGCCTCCGGATCAAGATCCCCTATTTTCACATCAACAAAATAGAGATCTAAATGCATTAAAATGCATTCTAACACCAGCAACAATCCATAGACTCGTTGCCCACTCAAACTACACCAAAATACCCTTCCAACACAACCGAAAGCTCAATCGATTGCCTCCTAAACCAAGCCCAGCCATCATAAAACACTTCTAAAGCATCATCAACATCAAAACACATCTAATAAACATCCTAACTCATCCTTATACCTCCAGCAATCAAAATTCCACCATTACACCCCAAAATCACACTTAAAACTACCAAGAACTCAAGGATCTCAAGGATTTCGGGATCTATGTTATTAACACATCAATTTAACAAATAAATCAACTTAAGAATCAATTGGAATCAACACAAAACAGTGCCAAACTCATCAAGTCCGAAAATCAAGATTTCATCCACATTTTCACAAGATTTTGATCTCAAATCAAAACTATATTGAAAACTCAATCAAAAATAGTTATTAGAAGCCAAATATCTTGGGAATTTCAATAAAAACTTATATTAGAGGTTGAGAATGGGATTTACCTCCAATCCTTGCTTCCTTCAATAGATGACAAGTTTTCCTTGCAAAAATCTTGGAGAATTAAAGAAGATCTCTTGAAAAAGATTTAGGAAATGTTGAGAGGATTTTTAGAAGAAAGAATTCTGGAAAAGATGAGAGAAAATGGTGTTTGGCTAAAATGAGAGGGAATTGGTAGTTACGTAAAATGAAAATCTACTAACTACCAATTAATTAATATCATATTTTAATTAAAATCCTTTAATTTAAATCACATGTCATATTGAAGAAAGGTCAAATTGACTTAAAGCCCCCTAAAGATTCTAAGATTTTGGCTTCCACCTTAAAAAGCACATTTTTCCCAGTTTTGAAACTTTACAATTTGGTCACTACTCAAAATGTCCATTTTCCAAAAACCCTTTTTGTAAAATTGATTTGACCAACCTCTTAACTATATTTTTAGAGGTTTTTAACAATTTTTACCACAATTTTATCCTATCCCGATCCTTGATTTCCTAAAATCACCTTACGCGATTCGAACCGTCTGCAACCGGTCCGATCCGATGTCTAAAACATCTAGGCCCAAAACCAGGGCGTTACAGTATTGGGTTTATGTTTTACTTTGCATTTTGATATCTTGCTTGGCTTGTTACCAGGTTGCATGTCTGTAGTTTACATTTGATGGAAATTGTCATGTTATGATGATGTTTATGCCTTAAATGTCTGAGGATTGATGTTTAGATATGTTGTATGCATGTTAGAATGTTATTGATGAGAGTGTGAAAAACCAGTAAAAAGTGTCATTACATGCCCAGGTGTTTCGGTTAGGGGTGTTCAAAAGTACCCGGCCCGATTGACCCGACCCGCTGACCCGCATACCCGATTTAAAATTACCGGGTATTTTTAAAAAATTATCCGAATATTCGGGTCGGGTACCCGGCCCGCTTTTTTTTTCGGGTATCCGGGTCGGGCCCGGGTCATAAAATACCTCTTAGTCGGGTACCCGACTACCCGATACCCGATTTATTTTTATTTTTTTTATTATTTTAAGTCAAACGCACCGTTTTATTTAGATGAAAATTTTACCTCTCCCAAGTCCCACCCACTCTGGCACTCTCCCTCAGACGCAGACCCTCACGCACACTCGCACAGTGACTTCCCCAAACCAAAATCGACAAATAGTTGAGTGTGTGAGCAGTGATTTCCCCAAACCAAACCAAATAGTTGAGTGGGTGAGCAGTGAGCAGTGAGCACTGCAGTGCACTACTGCACTATGCTTTCAAAGCAATGAAGCATACACAAAATGAAAAGAAATACATTTTGTATTTTTGTATAAATTGTAGCTTTCAAATTATAATTGGTTTTAAAAAATATATTTTGATTTTATTTTTTTTAATTTGCTTTTAAAAAATAAGAGGAAAATAAGAAAACATAAGAAAAAAATAAAAAAAGAAACAAAAAAACGGGTACCCTATTACCCGAATTAGCGGGTACCCGGGTTTTGCGGGTACCCGGTTTGCGGGTACCCGGTTTCTATGGGCCGGGTATCGGGCCGACCCTTTAGTACCCGAAAATTTCGGGTACCCGGAATTTCGGGTACCCGAAAACCCGGGTACCCGGAAATGAACACCCCTAGTTTCGGTACACCTAAGCTTGTACCAAAATGGTGAGCTTGAATGAATTAAGGGTTTTGAAACAGGGAAGGGGTGTTTCGATACATATTGCTACTGGAATCCCGTGTTCTAAAACACCACAGAGGGTGTTTCGATACGAGCCCGAGCTTCGAGATGTTTGACCATGTTCTGAAACGGGTGTTCCGTTACAAGGCAACCAGTATCGAAACACCTAGTTGTTAAGTTGGTTATTGGAATCTTCTGAAGTTCTGTTTCTTTACGTTTTAGTCCTTGAATGTTGTGGATGCAATTAAATGAGCTTGGATGATTGTTTTAAGCTGGGTTTTTACAGAGAGGCGTGTACTATGATTAATTAAAGATTGGTATTTTAAAAAGTGAAGAAGTCCCTATAATTTGATGATATTACAAAATGGTCCACAAAATGTGTTTGCATGCAATTGAGTCCCTAAACGTTGTCTGATTGAGTTGCAAATTGTCTCGTTGTGATGTTTATCTAATAGGGTCGTTTATTGAGGTAAACTTCCCGGTTTACCTTAATATTCCTCGTGTGATCTGTTCAGTTCGGTCTTTCGCCCTGACCGGGTCGAGGGGGTTACATAGAGTATTCAAAGATGGAGGCGTGTGCTTGAGCTTGAGGTTGAGGACAACAATAAAGGTGAAAGCTTACTCAAAGCAAAGATGGAGTTTTAGTTTCGGGAGAACATAGCAATGAAGAAAGATTTCTTTCTTTATGAATTCCTAAGAGCCAACCTTAATTATTCCCCACCTATATACCAACCTTAATTATTCCCCAATAAGTTTTCAGCATAAGAGGTGATCCAAACACGTGGGGTAGGCTACCAAAGAGATGACTCAACACTTTTCCATCTATTCATTGGCCTTCAAAATAGCTTCAAACAGGGGACCCGTATCGATACGCTTTATAACCGTATCTATACGATCACGCTAAAACATGTAAGTTATTTATTGGCAGTTAAACCGTATCGATACTGGTCTCACCGTATCGATACGTCTGGCTCAGATTGAGGATTTCCAGTTGAATTTCATACAGGGATGTTTAACTATTAAAATGGGACCAAGGTATAACTTCATTAATAAGAGAGGTGCAAAGGTCAATCACTTGCAACATTTAACACATCAGAGTCAAAATTTCCAATCGCCGGAACCTAATTTCAACTAGATCGGTTTTCGAGATGTGCCAGGGGTCTCATCTCTTATCAATATCTTTTGGAAGATTTTTTTTCTCCTTAGTAAGCTTCATCCATGGCGGCTTGAGCTTCATTCTGGTGAACCGAGGTGAAGACGAGACAAAAATCTTAGTGACAAAGAGGATCCATGTGCTGAAGCAAGGGAAATTTCGTGGAAATACTTTCAGATGGCTAGAGATAGAGGTTTCCATTTATTTTCACTTGTTTCTCGTGTAAAATTTGAATGATGATTTATTGTTTTCTTTCTTTAAGAACGAGAGTTATTTTGGATTGTGAACTTCAGCTTATTTTATGAAACTTTCTTTCTTGTTTCAACTTTTGGGTTTGAATGATATTTTGCACGAAAGTGTTTATTGAAGCCACTGCCATCGAGAGATGCGGTGACAGTTCAAGTTAATGAGCATCACAACGAAAGTTAGTCCACTCGTTCGAGGACACGCAATATCTCCCAACAACGAAAGTTGTGGTAGATTTGTTTCAATAGTTGAGACTTGAAGGAAAGTTCGTAGGATAAGTTTAGTTTATCTCGCTTTATAATAATCTAATGCTTTAACCTTGTAGCATTTGGTAAACTGTCGAGTTACACCGAGGGAACCCAGTATTTACACAAAATATCACTTTCCTTTACTATTTTGTTACTATTACACACACATTTCCTTTTATTTTCAGAACTTTTGCACTGACATTGATAGGCAGAAAATCGCTTTCCGCGTGGGATCGATATCCGATAGGATCAACCTATCAACTATACTTGCATCGACGTTGTACGCTGGCACAATTGCGATGACGTTTCATAGTCGATCAAGTTGTAATCTACATCTAGAGATTCTTTCTTTGATTTGTTTTTGTGAATTAAGAAGAAGAAGAAGAAGAAAGATAGGGAGAGAGGAGAAAAGGAAAAAAAATTAAATCCTTAAGGACTAAATTGAATGAAAATAAAACCTAAAAGAGTTAACATGCAAATTATCCACTTCTATTAAAGCCAATTGGATTTTTTAATTAAAAGTGTCACGTGGCACACTCTGATTGGCTAGAATTTTTTTTTCTAATGGACGCTACAAAAAAGTAGCCAAATGAGATCACGATTTAAAGTTTAGGGAACAAAACGTCCCGAAAAATACTTTATGTGACTGTTCGAGAAAAAGTGTATAGTTTATAGGGCGTATGTGCCTTTAAGCCAATCTTTTAAGCACTTGAAAACCCTCCCTAAATAGGATGAATTATTTGTGCTTAGGAACCTAGATTAATCTCACTTGAAAATGTCAACCAATGGGAATATCCCACTATGCATAACAGAGAGCAATAGATTTTTACATTTCCTTCCTGAACTCTGATATGTAGGTGAATAAGGTTCAAACAATTTTTAACTTTTATGGATTTGTTCAATGGCAAAGAATTCGTATCTTATATTCAGTAAACTTTCCTTATAATAAAAAAAGTAAACTAACTCAATGACCACCATAATATGGTAAATGTATTAAAATGACCACATTAAAGAAATCGACTCAATTGACCACCCAAACTATTGAAATTGGATCGATGTGACCACCAGCCGTTAATGGGCTAACGGAAGGTGACGTGGCAGTTAAAAAATTAAAGGTATAATTACACATTTGGTCTTTACTATTTACACATTCTTTCAATTTAGTCCTAATTTTCCTCCAATAAGGTGGTGACACGTGTCACCACCTATTTAGCGGAGAAAAACAAATTTCAACATACATGCTACTAAGGGGATTCGAACCCAGGCATTGTAAAAGCAAAGGCAGTGGGTTAACCACTGCACTAAGAACAATATTGTGCTATGAAACACCAACTTTAATATATGTAGGAATATGCTAAAGAGATCGACAAACATAACAGAACATTGCTTTTTGTAAACAAGGCAAATCTTCTGCCAGTTTCTATAAGGTTAGTTTCAACTGTACCATTTTCTCATCTAAGGATTGATTCCAATTTTTCCACTGTTTACGGTGCTTATTGCTTTTGTTCTGTGTAGGGAAAAATGGGCGAAATATTTTCTCTCTCGTAATATTCTCTTTGTATTCTGGTCTGCTAAAGCTGCTACTGCTGAATTAGAAGGAAAACTGCTTACCGACCAATGGAAGACACAGAATAGCACGCAAATGAGTAATGATCCTGAAACAAAAATATATGGTAGAGATGAGCTCTTGGCACGTTTACAGTCCGAGGCGGAAGAAATAGTCAAGATGAGGAAATCAGGCTGTAGTACCTCCAGGTCTTCCGATATTCAATCTCCTAAAGGCAATGCTGAAGGAACTTCAGCACCAAAAAGTGTGATGGTGGGATTTGTGGGGTATCCTAGTGTTGGGAAAAGTTCAACTATAAATGCTTTGGTTGGCCAGAAACGTACAGGTGTCACCTCCACTCCGGGGAAGACGAAGCATTTCCAGAGACATTAATAATTTTCGATGAGCTGACTTTGTGCGATTGTCCCAGATTGGTCTTTCCATCTTTCTCAAGCTCAAGATATGAGATGATTGCTTCAGGGGTGTTGCCAATTGACCGAATGACGGAGCACATGGAGGCTGTTCAAGTTGTTGCTAATAGAGTCGAAAGGCACGTTATCGAGGATTTGAAATTAAAAAAATAAATGTAGAAAACAATAAGACATATATTAAAATTGGTGTTTCATAGCACAATATTGTTCTTAGTGTAGTGGCTAACCCATTGCCTTTGCTTCTACAATGCTTGAGTTCAAATTCACTTAGTAGCATGTATGCTGAAATTTTTTTTCCTCCTCCAATCAGGTGGTGACACGTGTCACCACCTATTTAGAAGATTTTATTAGTTTAAAATTAAGACTAAATTAAAAGAATGTGTAAATAGTAAAGACCAAATGTGTAATTACACTTTTAATTTTTTAACTGCCACGGTGGTCAATTGAGTCAATTTTTTATTTTGGTCATTTTAATACATTTACCATAGTATGGTGGTCATTGGGTTAGTTTACCCTAAAAAAAAATAAACTTCCCTTTCAAATTTTTTTCTAGAAACAAAATAGTTTATAAGAACACCAATATTGACATCAGAAACTTCTAAGATTTTAAAAAGATAACATGCAACAATTAGCAGAAATTGAAGTAAGGACAAGTATGAAAATCAATACCCATGCATGAATTTTTGTGCAGAGCAGGCTGGAATATAACTCCACTTGCCACAATGCTTATAAGGAGTATTCAGCTATCCACGTGGGAAAACAAATCAATCAATTCTAGGCGCTAAGGTAAGAAAGATTTGATATAATGTAGAATTTCTTCTTTTTAAATTAATGATTCTCACATGTTAAAAGGCATTTGCAGAAACCAGAAATTTGACCACAATCAACTAGGCCTAAATGATTCTCTCTTGCTCGATGAAGCTTGCCCCCTAAAACCAACAACCTTCAGTTTTTTCCCCACAGAAATCGTACCAATGGACCTCTTCTTTCCTACTGCAGATGTTTTTGCAGTCTTCACACTTTTTGAGACCACCTTAACTATTTTCTTTGAAGGTTTGGCTGGAGTACGTGATTTTACCGACACTGCATTTGTGGGCTTTTTCCCGGAAGTACGCACAGACAAAGACACATCTTTATTCTTGTTTTTCTGATTCGACTCCTTCATCAGTTTAACATTCTTCCCCTTCTGCTCAGTAATCCGAACTCTTGCACTGTCCCTTCGGACATTATCAACTGAAAGAGATTCCAAACTCTCATTCTTTCTTATTGCTTCCTCAATCCTTTCTGCCAACAAGGAGTCCTTTTTAGCCACCAAACTTGTTACTTTACCTGAAAATGAACAATGTGCGGTTTCAATTTGCTGAAACTAAAGATCCTTCACCACTTCAAACAAAAAATATTGTCACATATTAAGGATTTCTAAACATGATAAAAATGCTCTCTGCCTCTACGTGAAGAAAAAGATATGGATGGCATTGGATGCAACAGACAAGAAGATATGGCATTATATATCACTATTATCTTAGGATTTTGATAATGAGCACTTGTTAAACATTAGCAAAAACCCTTGCACAAAAAAGGGCTCAATGAACAAATTAATTTGCAACGCAGAAGTATAAACCGTTTATTAATAACAATACCATGGTTGTTTGGGAAATATGATACCTGACCAAAATTTTCTTTGGCAGTTTTCCAATAGTACACTCTTACATTTCCGTTGAAAGAAAAAAAATTGGATCGGTGAAGTTGAAAAAGCATGTTTATTAAGCTATGCATAGACTTGAAATGAAATTGGTCAGACCTTTGGCACCCATTCGTGCAGTTCTTCCGGTGCGATGAAGGTAGTCGATCTAAAAGGGCAAATAAAAGTAAGACCAGATAGAACAATAAAGAAAGGGGATGAAAAGCAAAGGAGTTCAGGTTCAAGAGAAGAAGAAGCCAAGACTCTAACAAGTTGATCAAATATACGATGCTTACAGAGTTTAAGGGGAAATCAAACATGATAACATGATTAACATCCAAGTCCAGTCCTCTTGCAGCCAAGTCAGTGCAAACCAACGTGGGACAGTCTCCATCATCACTTTTGAACTTGTTTAGGTTTTCAACCCTGTTTATATGAGAACATAGCAAGACTATTGATTTTGGACCAATAAATATCCATACGTGCATTATATCCAGCATCAGATATGCCATGTATATCTTGTAAGATCTCACCTCTGTTCTGCAGGCACCTCCCCATGGTAATTGACAGTAGAGATCTGATTTTCGCCAAGAAAATGATCCACTGCACGGCTAGAGTTCAGTGTATTACAGAATACCATCACTCTGTTCCCCTTAGCTAAACTTGGCTCAAGAACCTGACATGACATCACAACTAAACCTAGGTAAGTTATCGTACTTAGTCAGATTGCTCATTAATTTAACTGTTTAATCAACTTAACATCTCATTTCACTATAAAACTAATGTTTTTGAAGAAAATCTTAACTAATTTTGTCAAAATGCCAATCAAACTATTTTTCAGAGAACATGCAGTAGACATTTTAACATCATTACCAAGATCCTGTAAACAGAAGGATTTTAGCCACCACAATGTATAGGTTGGCCATAGACTTAGGCTTTGCTTGGTACAAGGGATGGAAACACGTGAGGATGAAACATTTGTTAATCAAACGGTTAAGATCCATAACTACTTTCATACTTTTCTTACTTTGTAGCTTAACCATTAGATAAACAAAATTTCCCTCCTCATCCCTCTTCATCCTTCATGCCAAACAAAGCGTTACAATACAAACAAAAGGCGGACATGTTTAGTTACGAAACAACTTCAAGGTGATATATTTTGAAAATATTAGGATATTATTATTAACTGTCTGAGAATTTCGGAGCATGAATACGCTGCAATAGAATTTCCATCTTCTCTACCCAGTGCTTGCATAAACTGTTGACAGCACATACATATTGGGGAAGATTACACACTTTGCCCCTTCTACGATGTAGATCCTTCTTTTAAAGCATCCCAATCAAATTTCAAACAAATAAGCAAATAGGTCTAGAGGTTCAAGCCGAATGTAATGCCACTACAAAGCATAACCCTAAGCAATGTAGGATAGTAGCACTAGTTCACATGTAGGCCAGCAACAAGTAATGCAGGACTAGCATGTAATTAGAAAAGAAAAGGTTGCAACAAAGAATTGGCTTTTGCAATCATATTAAAGCATGGGTATATAACGTATGCCATTTGGAAATAGTTGAGAAAGCCTAACATAAATCTAAGACCACTGCAAACTACAAACATAACTGATGTGGGATATAATGCCACTTAACACTCATATAGAAGAAGGATTTTAATATAGTTGTTAACCTAGATTAGTCCTTGATTTCAAAACTACATTAACTATGATAATTTTAAAATAGTTCTGCTGAATCAGAATTATATAGAAGGTTAAAAGGAATCATAACCAGAAGCATTTGATGGATCATCATTTAAAAGTGATATGTTAAATTAAACCAGATGCACCATATTACATAGGAGATGCCCTCTTTGCAAAAACTTCATGAATACTAACTTTCGAACAGCATAATAATATGGTCCTCTTATTTTGAATAATACTGTAATGTATTCTACTTGAGATTTTCTGCATAAAATTTTAAAATTCCTCACAAACCACTACTGAAGGCAAACTAAGAATGAATAAAGAAAAAACATATGACTAGACCTGCAGTAATGCTTCCAGCTTGTTTTCAGAACCTGAAAGTTTGATGAAATCATGCCGAGCAGATGCTATTTTCTTGTGCAGTGTTGATGTCCGTATATGTTCAATTCCTTGAAATTCCTCATCAACCAGTTTCTGCACAGCCTGAAAATTTCAGATATTAAAATTTGAAATTCTCATTAAAACAAAAGGAAGTCATTAAAATGTTATTATAAACCTAAGCATCAAAGAACTAGCTGCCTAAATTTTCTCTAATCAAGTCAAAGTTTCCAAATGTAAATCACTGAAAAGATTCTTTACTTGGCCTTCAATATGTGCCAACATTAAATCTTTAAAAACATTGCTCAATGTTGAAAGCAATACTGCAGATTTACCGCTAAAATCTAATGCCTGAACAAAAAAGAATAACAATAATTACAACTATAATGACTGACGAAGTAATACAGACGGAATTTTTTCATTGCAACATCCCAATATCACCCGAATTCTAGATCCCAGTGAAAGTAAATGGACTAACAGTAAATAATATAAAGGTAGATAATGACATTTTGTGAGAAAAAACAAAAACTTAATTTCAACAATAGTACGCAACAAGAACAGCAGCACAAGGGTAAGTAAGCCAGCAAACCTTTGTCATTGTAGCTGTCACCAAAATAGTTTGAAATCCTTGGCCATTGGGTTTTAGAGCACGGTTTTTTAATGGACCAAGAAACTTCCGAATGTCAGGACCAAAGCCACGGTCAAACATAGTGTCTGCCTCATCCAAAACCTAACAAAAGATTAGGAACAGTAACAAGTGTATAGATAATCAAAATTCTTCATAAATTGTCAAGCCGAGAAAATATGCTTATTTATTGTAGAGAACCGAGCAAAGCTCTGTAAAATATATAAGTTGGCATCCTTACCAAGTATTTGATGTCACCATAAACCATGTTCCCATCATCAATATGTTGAAGGACCCTTCCAGGGGTCCCAACTACCATGTCAACTGGGTTATTCAAAGAATCCTCTTGCGGTCTTAACCGGACACCACCACTTACCATAGTAGACCTAAATCTTGCATGATGGCTAATAGACTTTGCCACACGAAAAACCTAAAAAGCCACTAACGTCAATCTGGTAACAGAAAGAAAAGCAACAACTAGAATGGGAGAATAAGAGTTAAAAAAAAGGATTCCTCTCTGCTTTCTCTCATTCAAAACCATGCATGAGAATTTGATCTTGCATGACCCTGAGTGATAAAGTCAAATTCTATATATATGGAATAAATTCTAAGGTCCAAATAGCAGGGTAAGTAATCGAAACCTGCTCAGATAGCTCCCTTGTGGGGCATAGAACAACGGCTCGAGGACGCCTGGGCTTTGTCATCATGCCTAACATTGCCTCATCCCGCCTCAGCAACTGCAAGACAAGCACACAGAGGCAAATTGCCTTGAAATTCTTACAACTTCTAATACCAACATAATCCACATGATATTTTTTACTTCTTGAACAGACAGAAGTAAGAAGGGAACGCTCAGAAACCGGAATCAGAATTGCAATACAGATTAATATTCAGTGTCAGACTCAATAAAGATACAAAAAGAAATACCACCAGTTTCAAATTCATCCACGAAACATCCAAAGCCCAATCGAATCAACCAAACCCGTAAAGGGAAAACAAATCCAATCACTAAATACAATAATTAAAGAAAAGAAAAGAATGAAGAAATGAAAGCACCAGGACAACGATTGACCCAACGGTTAAAAATACAAAATTATTCTAGGAAACAACGATTGACCCAAGAAAAAAAATGAAGAGAAAAGGAGACCTGAACAAGTGGCAACATGTAAGCAAGAGTCTTGCCAGAGCCGGTATGAGAACCCAAAACCACACTTTTCTCTTCCAAAACGGAAGGAATCCCAATACACTGAATCTCAGTAGGAACTTCAATCCCCATCTCTCTAACAGCACACATCGCTTCTTCACTCAAACCCAACTCCTCAAAACTATCCACCATAACTTTCTTCTTCTTCTTCCCCTTATCAGAAGCGTCACTCTCTCTAACCGAAACAGCCAGGTTTTGTCGAGGCCTAGAGGGCGATGATGATGGAGTATTAGCAGAATCCTTAAGATGTCTGGTTCTAAGCCTTTCGAGTAGCATGGAGTGTTTCAACTCGTCAGGTGGGTCAGAGATGGTGGGGACGGGGGACGGGGCAGTGCAAAGGAGCTTAAACCCTGGTAAAACCCTAGAGGGTTTGAGAAATGGGTAGCGTGAGAAAGGTTTGGTTGAGGAAAGAAGAGAGACAGAAAGGAGAGTTCTTGAAGTTCCTATCATCATAGTTTTCTGCATCATTTTCTGCGGCCGGATAGGTTTTTGAGGTTTTAGTTTGGGTTTGTTTGCAGCATTAGCTTTCGAGAAATTGAGAACACTGACGGCCGACAAGGATGAAGTCCCAATATATTTTTTTTTTCTTTTCAATTGGTGTAAGGAACAAGATAAGATTAGGGATGTTGGATGAAAATGTAAATTAAAGCCTTTATGCACATATTT
Organism: Hibiscus trionum; assembly: GCA_030270665.1. Lineage (NCBI taxonomy): Eukaryota > Viridiplantae > Streptophyta > Magnoliopsida > Malvales > Malvaceae > Hibiscus > Hibiscus trionum. Next base: position 11,089,163 of record BSYR01000013.1, on the reverse strand, counting down.
TTTTTTGGTAAAGTATTAAAATACTCACTGAAATTTGTTAAAAATAAAACCATAACTAATTTTTTAAGTATTAATATCCTATACACTGGAGCCCCGGAAACTGAAAGTTTTCACAAGCGCCTTAATTTTAGGTATAGGGAGTTAGTTTAGAGTATAGGGCGTAGGGATTTAGAATTTAGAGATAGTTGTTTTAATTTAAGGTTTAGGATTATAATTTAGGGTTTATATGTCAGGGTTTACTTTTTAGGCTAATATGGTGAGGATTTAAGTTTTAACCTATAAACCTTAAATTATAACCCTAAACCTTAAATTGAAACAATATCCCTAAATTCTAACCCACTGCACCTAAATTCTTAAACTCTATACCCTAAATTAACTCCATATATCCTAAAACTAAGGCGCTTGTGAAAACTTTCAGTTTCCACCACATGTGTATAGAATATTTATCCATCTTTTAAAGCATATAAAATGGTAATTAAAATTTATATTTTATAACAAAATATAACTCTAATAATATTGTAATTATGAAATTTTTAATAATAACACATATAGTCGTTATATTTATAAATTTAATCAATTTAGTTCTAATTACATATTTAGGCCGTTAATTAAAGCCTTCAACACTTTGTGATACGGACTATCATCACAAGCAGGCAATGTTGTTTTAAGCATAAGGATAAGAGCTTTAACTACCTGTCATCGGACAAATCTTTTGTCAACGTGCATCTTTAAAACAAATAAACTAGTATTAAAGAAGTTAGAGAATAGCATTTTAAAAGAACTCAGGTAACCTTTTTCCTGTAAAAAGCTACACCATGAAGATTAAATGGTATTTTCCGGTTCCGAAGGGTAGTTTGAAAAACTTTCCCTGAAATCTATAGAACAAATAGATGCAAAGATATTTCAGTAGATACATAGACTATAATTCATATTTCAATGTTCTATCATTCAAACCACAAAGAAAAAGTAAAGGTTATCCATAAATAAATATTGGGGAAGTAAAGATATGGAGATAATGTGTAACGCCCAGAAAATGGGCTTGGAAGTTTCGGTGTTTTAAGATTCGGATCGGGGAACCGGGTTTGGCAATTTAAAACGGGAAATAAATATTTTTAAATTGAGAATTTCAAGAGATAAAAATTGGGTAAAGCTTTTAAAAATGTTTAATAATTGTTTTATACATCTTGAGATGAAAATCGGAAATCGTTTAAATTAATTGGGGTGACATTTTGAGATTTAGTGACCAAAATGTAAGAAATGTAAAACTATTTTTAATAACTAAAGTGCAATTGGGGCAATACTAAAAATCCTTGGAGAGCTACTTTTTTCTAATGTTTTAATTAAAAGTTTTTCACCTTAAGTGAGTTAGATTTTGACGGTTAATTGGTTTTAAACTATTTTATTATTCTATCAATTTTCTTGGATTTTCTCTTTTAATTTTCTCTCAGTTTCCATCACCTTCTTCCAAACAAGATTTTAAGATTTTCTTGATGTTTTTCAAAGGACATTACATCATTTGATTCCTCGTCCATTTCCTAACAAAACTTTGTTGAGATTTCACAAAGATCTCATCTATTTTCAAGATATTTTCAAGAGAAAACTTACGTCAATTTTGGTGGGAGGTTCTTCAAATGTAAAATTCTTCTTTTCTCTTAAAATATCTTGGAGAGCTACTTTTTCTAATGTTTTAATTAAAAGTTTTTCACCTTAAGTGAGTTAGATTTTGACGGTTAATTAGTTTTAAACTATTTTATTATTCTATCAATTTTCTTGGATTTTCTCTTTTAATTTTCTCTCAGTTTCCATCACCTTCTTCCAAACAAGATTTTAAGATTTTCTTGAGATTACATCATTTGATTCCTCGTCCATTTCCTAACAAAACTTTGTTGAGATTTCACAAAGATCTCATCTATTTTCAAGATATTTTCAAGAGAAAACTTACGTCAATTTTGGTGGGAGGTTCTTCAAATGTAAAATTCTTCTTTTCTCTTAAAATTAAGATTTTTTATTGATATTCCCTAGTGATTGGCTTGTGTTTCGTGGATTATAACATGGTTTTGCAATTTAATTCAAGAAAGTAAGATTTAGTTGATGATTTTGGTGTTTTGCTTATATTCTTGTTTAACAAGATGATTGTTGAAGATTTCTATTGGGTTAATTCACATTTTAATGGTATAATACAATGTGAGATGAGATTTTTATAATCAACCCCAAAACTATTTACTTGGCTAATTTCTAAGGTAGTTTAAGGGTGGTTTGTGGCTGTTTTGGTAGATTATTGGTTGCTGGAGGTATAAGGGGGATTGGAATATGTTTTTGGATGTGGATAAGTTGCTAGAGTCGTTAGGTTGTGGCTGGAGATTGTTTGGTGGTTGATTGAAGTTGTTTTTTGGATGGTTTTTGGATGCAATTTTGTAGAGGTTGCAGGGGATGTTTGAAGGTTGGTGTTAGAATGCATTTTAATGCAATTTGCCTCTAATTTTGTGTTGCCAAAACAGGGGAGAATCAAGCCTAATTCGTTTTGTGGAAATCAACTCGTTTCGAAGGCTTAGAACGCAACGTCAAGCAAAGCGTTGTGTATCAGTGAGAGTAAATATGTTTCAGACACTCATAAAGGTTTGAATAAGGATTTGGAAGTTTAGATTAAGCCTAGCAAGCTTAGCTAAACTCGAAAGTAAGTTTTCTCTAATTTTACCTTGAATATCAGTTTGATATGCAACTTGAGATACATATTTTGGTTTTGAAGCATGAATTTGGTTTACTATTGTTTTATTCATCAAGTTATGGATGCTTAAGTGCATCGGGTAATGGTTCCTAAATGGAACGTAGATGTTGCCTTTAGCAATGTGATATTTGCATAAGGAAATGGTTTGTGTAATGCATAAGGAAAAACAGTAAGTTAGTGTGTTTAAAAGATGTATATTGCCTATGTGACAAGAAAAGAAAAGTATGAGATATAGTTGACATGCTATAGGGTTTAAAGTGCACTATAATATGTAAAGACGATCGCTCTGTGGCCACTAGAGTATGCAATAGGCTGGTCAGATTGGTGGTTTATCCCTTGTGTATGCAGTAGGCTACTCAAGTGGATGTGGTACCTTGTATAGGATTGAGGCAAGACTCTCCGGGTCAAGGTATGTTTTGGTAGAAGTTTACCTAAAAAATTCGTGTATCCGATGTGGTTTTTACAAATGTCACTATAATTGCCAATATATGAGAAATAAATGGGAAAATATATATTTGCATATGAATGTATGCATGCCATGTTTTAAAAAGGGATTTTTAAATGTAATGGATTTATACTCATGTTTTAATGCATAGTTGAATATGGAGGAGTGACACCACTAAGCATATGTTTGCTTACGCACTTATTCTTCTTTGGTGAGAATTGAGACTTGTGGGGGCATTCGGAGCGAGGAGATCCAAAGAAATCATTTAAATCTGAGTACGGTTTTAGTTTAAAGTTTTTGGTAATAAGGCAACGTGTTGTCCACATTTAAGGAATTTTTATTTTGCTTCTATTCGCTTGCAAGGATTGTATCGTGTTGGATATGAGGTAGCTGTTGAGAGTTGTGCTATGGTTTGAGGATTATATGTCTTGTTTCTATTTTGAGCATGTTGGTCGAAATGCTTAGTGTTAGGATATTTGTTTTGATATAATATTTTGAAAAAAATATTTTTGGACTTGTTTAAATATTTTGCAAACTTGTATAAAAGTTCAAACAACTTGAAAAATATGTTTGAAAATGTTTTAAGGTTTTTTGGCATATTTTAAAACGGTTTTAATCAGCCAAACTAGTGATTTTCGTAAGCTCGTACTGATACAGTATAAACCGTATCAGTACCTTTTAGGGTTTCAGCTATTGTAATTTTCCAGTAGACAAAACATGTACCGGTACAGGCTTAGCCGTACCGATACATAGAGGGTTGTTTCGATACGCTTATACGCGTATCGATCCCTAATTAGGGATAGGCATTTCACTCGAACCCGGCGGGTTTTGACCCGACCCGGCCCTATCGGGTCGGGTATTTTTGTGAAAAAAACGGGTTCGGGTCGGATTTTTGCTAAAAGAGGGGTCGTGTCAAGTTTTGGGTTTAGGGTGAAAAACATTTAACCCGACCCGAGACTAATAGTGTAATTTTCCCTTATTTTTTAGAGATATTTGTAATAATACCCATGCTTTATATTATTTTTTATAATTAGTTCTTTAAAATTAATTTTTTATTTTAGGGATATTTCCCCAAAGTAGACTTACTGATACGAACATCACGTGTACCGATACGGGAGTGCCCAGAAGTAGAAAAATAGCATGGAAATAGTCCTCAACGGCTCTAATTAATCCCCAACGATCACCAACTGTTAGAATCACATTTGGGAAGATAAAAAGACCTTTCAAGCACTTGGAACATCTAATGACTAAGTAGCTAACATCATTATAATTGACAAAGTGTCTTAGTACTCAAATTGTATATTTTTGTATAGAAAAACTGACCAACGTCGTAATTGTCAAATAAATATTCTTTAATTTCAAATAAATAAAGATATAGTATAAAGAAGAAGGGTCGATCTGCAGGCACTAAGGAGCTTCTGATATTATGAGATTCTGATTCTGACCTTGTAATCACTAATTTTGTCTAAGATAACTTTTTTATTATAATGGGCTTATATGTGCTGTTGTTTAATTTTTAACTATATAAATGTGTGTAAATGGTTGTCATTAAAATTCAAAAACAATTTTTTTTTTTACTATTAGTATTATATATATTGTTATTATCTATTTGGAAAAAACCTAAACATTACTAATATATTATGACATCTTCTTATCTATTTCATTATTAATATTATCTTATTATTATCACTATTGCTATCATTATTGTTCATATTATTGCAAAAATCAGAAAAAAAAAACAAAAAATACAAAGTTAATTTAAAAGCCCGACTTTAATTCATATATGAGTCCATTTGAAGAGAAAACAAAACATTACAAAATATAACAACCCATAAATATATACATATAAATAAAAAGCCCAAGTTTCTTTTAATATATTAACAGTCCATTTACTTTATATATTACATGGCTTGTTTCCGGCCCAACCTAATTAAACCTAAAACCCTAATTGCCCCCTTTTGTTGTTATGCAACTGTCGCATCCTGAACCGTCAGATCTAGAAGGGAGATCAAACGGCCTAGATCGAGCCTCAGATGGAAACCCTAAGAGCCCCTCAAACCCTTTAGCGCCGCACCACTCGCAGCCGTCATATCTGTGGCGCATCGTGCGGTCCAGATCGCGACAAGAGATGAAGTCCTAGGGTGCCCTAACCCTTTCTTCGCGTCGCCACCTCTCGTTCGTTGGATCAAAGCGACATCAGACTGCTTGGAATCGAAGGAGAAAGTTTCCAGATCCATACGCGCCCACGCGCGACCTCTGGTGTCACCCGCGCGCGCGTGCAACTCACGCGCTTGACTCCTCAACTTCACAGACTGTCCAGATCCCTCATTAACGACTGGGATCACTCCACGACGTCCGACTGGTCCCCTCCTCCATCGTTTATCCATGCATGCAAGAGGATAAAAAAGAGAATATCAGTGGAAATAACAGATTTCACAGAGGCAATCCGGCTAAAAATCAGAGCGATGATGCGAATACAAACAAGAGAATAGGTAGAACCAATAACAATTTTTGTTCTAATTTTATGTAAACAAAAATTCATGTAATTCAGGCTATAAAACAGAGAGCCCCAACCATATTGTAACCCTAATCAACACTGGGGGGGATTTCAGAGAACAATCAATGCAAAAACCAGTCTCATGAGGTATACCCTCTTTTTTTAAGCATATCGTAATCAAAAGAAAGGTTAGGGTTTTCGGTTTCTCACCTTTGGCGTTCGTTCACCTCTTCGCCGTTTCGAATCCCGTTGGTAAGAAACCTCTCGGCCTTCGTTATAGGGGTCGTGCGTAGTGAGCCTTTCGGATTTCGGGGTTTAGGTATTAAAAAGGGTTTTTAAAATCAAAAAGAGGATTTTTCTGGTCCATATTTCTTTTGATAAAATGAAGAAAGGGATCTTGTTTTCTGGTTTTCGGGGGTTAGTTGAGTGCGAAACGTAGAAAAAGGGTTTTTGGGTGTTTAGGGGTTCACCGGCCGCCAACTAGCGACGACCGACATGTTGAGTTCCGGTGTCGAGAGGACGAGAGAGAAGGAGGTTTTTAGAATTAGCAAAAGGGGTCTGAAATGTTTAAAACACGTTTTATAATGTTTAAAAGATTTAAAATTGGTGAAATCCTATTTTTGGTCCTTCCGCGTTGCGTTATTTACGCGCATATGGGTTTTCGCGTTTTGCAATCACGTTTTTGGTCCTGTGGTTTTCGAAATGTCGCAGTTTTGTTTGTTCTCGAGGCTAATCTCATCTCAAACGGTTTAATCCCCTTTTGGTCCCTGAAGCTCTCGATTTTGTTTAATTTGATCCTTTCTAGTATTTAAACCCCTCTTTTATCATGCATGTTTTTAATCTATGTTCTGTATTTTTTAAATTTCAGTCTCTTATTATTTATTTCATTTTTTCCATGATATGTATTAGTATATGGTTGCCATGTTAATTTATGTGGAATTTGTTGAGGATGCGGGTATATTATATGGTTTTTTATATGATTTAAATTTATGTCTTATATATGTTATAGCTTATACTTAGCATATGATTTTTCTTATATAATATCTAGTTTTACATCTAACCTATATTTTATATAATGTGCACGGTTTTCATATGATAAAGTCTATAGTATATGTTTTTATATAATACAAGATTATTTTTATAATATATAACTTATATACACTATATAGTTTTCTATATAATATATAGTATATACGTAATATATATGGTTTGAATAAGGATACTTATATAATATTATATGTATGTTATCATATTTAATGTATACTTTAATATATGGTCTTTTAATGTGTACGTAGTATATGTTTGCTTAAGTTCTTCCGTGACATGCATTTATATTTGTCATACATGAGACCATTAATAATTTGGCATGCTAATTAATCAATTTAAACTATACAAAAGAGAGGTATTTATTAACCCTGATATTTGTGTCGAAACAGTCTGAGCTCATTGGATGTGGACCAAATATTTGGGTTAATTCTCATCGTCTTTAGGTAAGAAATAGTTAAAAATGGGATAATCAGTACATCATTCCTAAATGCTATGCATCATGCATAAAGGTGACGTACGGGAGTCGAACCATAAATTAACACGGCAGTCAGACTTATATGATGTTAGTTTAATCTATGGTCCGATCTATCATCATCCTTATTAATTAAATGTCTAATTAATTCTAAAGCACCAACTTGATAAAGCCCGTACAATTAGGTTCATTTTCAATTAAGAACCCCTAATTAAATTCACCTTAAACTTTAAATAATTTTCATCGATTAAAGTTAACAAATATTTTGGTATCGATTTTTGGGCGTGATGGGGGTGCTAATCCTTCCCCACACGTAACCAACTCTCGAACCCCTTTTCAAAATGAATCTCTGGTTTTTGTGGTATCCGATCTACCTTAGTGGCCGGTGGCGACTCCAAGTTTTTATCGTTTTTCAAAACTCGAATCTTCTAAAAGAAAGTTCCCTTTTAACAAATATTTTTCAAAAAGAGGGATACTTTAAAGAAGTGTTTTAAAAAAAACGTTATTATAGCATGGCGACTCTGCTGGGGACGAATTTTTGTTTTGCAAAACAAAAAAGAGTTAAGCCAAGAAAATACTTGTTGCCTTTAATCGATGGAAACTATTTAAAGTTTAAAGTGAATTTAATAAGTTTGTTCTTCCTTGAAAATGCAACTTAAATTGTATGGGCTTTGAAAATCGGTGGTATTCGAATTAATTCTTCATTAATTTCTAAGGAGTCACCGACATGTGTTGCATCATGATCATTAAGCTATATACCCGAGTTTCACCCCTTAAGTGGGAGTGAAACGCCCATACCCACGTGAGTATCCCTCCATGGGTCGGTAATTCACTTCCAAAATCCACGCCTTTGACACGTGAGCAGCCCTCTGCGTCACTAGGTCGTGCTTTCCCTCGAAACGAAACCAATTTGCAAGCTTGTAATGGGCCATAATTGGGGTTCTTGTTGCCTTAGTAGGTAATAAGATAGGTTCGGGTACCCTTGTTAGAACCAAACCCATGTGTGAGAATCTAAGAAGCCCACCCCATTAGAACCATGCGGAAAACTATATAACTAGAATTCATGTTGTAGTTTTTTCCTTTATCTGTCTTTTTTGGTTAATTGCTTTTCTCCTTACAATTGATTTTGCTCACTTAATAACTTACCTTTTTACTAACACATTCGTTCTTAGTGTTCTTTTACTTGTTCTATTTATTTGTTATGCATATTCATGACATTTCATATGAAGTGTTGGTTCGAGAACAATCCAAAATTGAAGGCTTTTGTGATGGGGGAAAGAGTCTGTCATAAAGGGTTGAAGAATCCCAAAGCTCAAGATTGATTAGAAGACGAGCAACGGTTAATCCGATTATTGGCGGAGAAGGAATCTAGTTGTGTTTTATGTGGTAGATATTTCCTTTTCTCGTTGTAATGAAACTTGATCTCCATTGTGGAAAGTTGTTTAATGAGGATGTTCGTCGATGAACACTTTTTTGCATTATTCCTTGTATACTTGTCTTTAAATTATATCATTTTCATACATATGATACATTGCATACATTAATCAATCATTGAATTAATTACGAGAAATATCATGGCAGAAAGTGAAAGTTTAATCTGCAATCATTTCTCATTTATACGCCATCCGTTTGCAAACCCTAGCAATGGAAGAGAGATTGGCCAAGGTAGAGAAAGGGCAAAAGGACCTCAAAACTCGTTTGGATGTGGTAAATAAGAATATCAACGATCAGATCGCACAGTCACAAGCTTCTATTATTGCTCGGATGACTGACCTATTATTGAAGATGAAAAATAAGGAAAGAGTTTCTATGGATAGTTCAAACTTTGAAGAACACGAGGGTACCACATCCCATGTGAAGGATCAACCAATAGTGCTAAATCTCGGAAAAAGAGTCTACGTTAATCTCGCGGGAGTTTATGCCAATCTCGCTATTGGAACGCCTATTAGCCACCACAGGGGAACCTCAACGAATTAGCTCCTTGACTTAGGGGCAGGATATGAGGATGAAGTGGAGAAGATTAAGGCCGAGATGGAAGAGAAGCATGATGAGAGGTTCCGCTTCTTTGAAGAAAGATTCAAGACCTTACAAGGGACGAATGAGCAAGGGAATGATGCCAGCGATTTGAGCCTTGTAACGGATTTAGTCCTTCCGCTGAAATTCAAAGTTCCTGATTTTGAGAAGTACGACGGAACTACTTGCCCCTTAGCGCACATTACTATGTATCGCCAGAGGATGACAACTTTTATAAAAAGATGAGAAGATACTTATTCACTGTTTTCAAGACAGTTTAACTGGTTCCGCAACCCGTTGGTATACTCAAATTAGTCGAGTCGACATCAAGTCATGGAGAGATCTTTCAAAAGCATTTGTTGGCCAGTACAAGCATGTAACTGATATGACTCCAAATCGGCTCATGCTACAAGGTTTGGAACAAAAACACAATGAGAGTTTCCGTGACTATGCCCAGCATTGGCGAGACGTGGCAGCTCAGGTGCAGCCTCCACTTCCGGAAGGCGAAATCATTCATATGTTTGTGGACACTCTAAAAGGAGTCTTGTATGATCGCTTGATAAGCAATCCCGCCAATAGCTTTGCGGAAATGGTCATGACGGGAGAACGTATTGAGAATGCTATTAAGAAAGGGAAGATAGTGGATCCCTATAGCACAACCGCCCACAAGGGGCATGAGTCCCAAGTTCATATGGTGGGTTCTCGCCCAAACAACCAGTCTCATGGCCGCTACCATAATCAAGCATCATAGTCTGCAAAGCCTCTAAGGGTTCTTCATCCGGTTCCTATGTCGTACACCGATTTGCTCTCAGTGCTTATTTAGAAGAAGCTTCAGTTCAGTCTAAACCAAATGATCCTCCCTATCCTGAAGGTTATGATGTTAGTGCCATATGTGACTACCAGGTGGGAAGCACGAGCCACACCACGGAGAATTGTGGGGCACTGAAAAATAAGGTTTAGAGACTAATCGAGAACGGTCTGTTGAAGTTTTGAAAAGAAAGAATGACGAGCGTGACTTTTGGGAGGTGTTGTTTCTCGAGTTTTTATGAGCTCGTGTGTTCAAGTTTTATTTCATGTTGCATTTTCTCTTGAAGTAATTCATAGAACAAACATTGCTATCATTTGCCAGAAGATAGAAATGATCTTTTTTAAGGGCACTTGTTATGTTTGCGAATTTTCTTTCTAATGAAAATGCATTTTGCTTAACATACAATGACCTTGAAATCAATTATATGTATATCCTTCCTTACCTCCGTAGGTCCTCGAATATCACATGCATGATGTGGCATTGATTCTAGTGAAAGAGATTGATCGAATGGTGTGATAACGATGAAGTATGATTTCCCGCTCCGTCTGCTCTGGTCGGTAAAACGAGAAAAACAAGATTACTATTCCTTCGATGATGTTCGATGATAAGAAAATCTACTAGGAAAGCCCAAATAGAGTTGCTTGAATGTGCCTAAACCATAAATTAACACGACAGTCAGACTTATATGATGTCGGTTTAATCTATGGTCCGATGTATCGTCATCCTTATTAATTAAATGCCTAATCAATTCTAAAGCACCAATTTGATAAAGCCCGTAGAATTAGGTTAATTTTCAATTAAGAACCCCTAATTAAATTCACCTTAAACTTTAAATAATTTTCATCGATTAAAGACAACAAATATTCTGGTACCGATTTCCGGGCGTGATGGGGGTGCTAATCCTTCAATACAGTAACCAACTCCCGAACCCCTTTTCAAAATGAATCTCTGGTTTTTGTGGTGTCCGGCCTACCTTAGTGGCCGGTGGCGACTCCAAGTTTTTATCGTTTTCCAAAACTCGAATCTTCTAAAAGAAAGTTCCCTTTTAACAAACATTTTTCAAAAAGAGGGATACTTTAAAGAAGTGTTTTTAAAAAAAAATGTTATTACAGACCTGTGTGGGAAAATTTAGTAAACGGGGGGATAGGTGATTGAAAAGGTAAAAAGTAAACGTAAAGTAATAGCGAAAGTGATAAAAGTAATTTTTAAGAGAAAACTGAAAAATGGAATATCCTCAGGCTTTTATTAGCCTCGATTCAAACTGATCATCGAAAAGGATTTTACTTTGGATAATTGCTCGTTACAGTCTACAAGGCCCAACCCTTGTAACTTGTTTTTCTCTCCAGTAAACTGATAACCCAAAATCAAATTTTGAGCTTCAGTTTTCTGTCTAGACTAACCACGACTATCGTTGTTAGAATAAAATAGTTTAAAATCTGAAAAAACCTAACTCAAATTATGTTGTCTCACTGGGAATTGAATCCGATCTCAATTTCCCTTAGCGAATCCGTCGCTAAGTGTGTTCATAGGAAGTCAAATATGCTACAAGCCGATCCTTCCTCCCAAATGTAAATAAGAACAACATTCAGTCCAACTTGTTCGTTTACCTTTACTAAGACATTCCTGAGGAGTCTTTCTAGGTATATCACGAATCATTCCGCTAGTTGTATAGTCACTTTTGTATCCTTCAAAGGCTTATTATAAAGTGAGTTGTACAAATAAAGAGGTATAACATTTATAGAAGCTCCTAAATCACACAATGCACGTTTAATTCCAATCTTACTGATTTTATAGGGAATGGCAAACATGCCTTGATCTTTTAATTTTGGCGGAAGCTTTCGTTGAAGGACGGTTGAGACGTGTTCCCCTAAATTCACCTTTTCGATTCCGATAAGCTGTCTTTTATTTGTGCACATGTCTTTTAGGAACTTGGCATACCGTGGAACCTTTTTAATCACATCAAGGAGAGGTATGTTTACTTCTAATTTACGGAACATAACAAGAATTTCTTGTTCCTCGGCTTGCTTGTCACGCTTCACCAACCTCGAAGGAAAGGGAGGTGGCGTGGCATAGGGAGATGGAGTAGGAGGAATTTGCGATTCATCTTTCTTCTTCTTCTGGGATTTCAATTCATCTTTTTTCTGGGATTCTGAGGCAACATCCTCAGGGACTGGCGGTGTGATAACAATGCCACTCTGAAGGGTGATTGCACTAACATTTTCTCGTGGATTCGCCTTGGTTTGCGACGACAGCTTCCCTCTGGATTCTAAACGACTTACTGCTAATGTAAGTTGACTTTTCTGCTTGTCATTTTCTTGAAAGTGTGCTTCGGTGTTTAGTTGAATTTTTTCTTGGGATAGCGCTAACTTGTCAACAATCGACTCCAACGATGATTTTTATGGTTGATATTGTTGTGGTGCCGGTGGTTGATAAGCTTGATTCACTATGGGATTTGGCCATAGTTAAAGTTCTGATGGTCCTTCCATCCCAGATTATAAGTGTTGGCGTGAGGGTCGTATGGCCCTTAGGGAGGTCCTGGAAAATTTCCCACTGAATTTATTTGTGCAGTTGCATCTTCTTGTAACATTGGACAACAATCCATAGGGTGGTCGGACTTTGAGCATATTCCGCAAACTCTAGCTGTAACTGTTTTGCCTGCAACAAGAGATTGAACTATATAAGCTAACTTATCAATTTTATTTTCCAAAGAAACTGTACATATCTCGTGAACTCGCCGAGAGGGTTCACTAGAAGGGCAAAATTGTTGAGAATTAGCATCCATAGTAGAAATTAAATTCCTTGTCGCGGTTGGAGTCATGTTTACTAGTGCCCCTCCACTGGCTGCATTGATCATCTTCATTTCCATAAGAGTCAAGCCCTCGTAGAAGTATTGAAAGAGCATTTGTTCAATCAATCCGTGTTGTGGACAACTTGCGCATAATTTCTTAAATCTCTCCCAATAGTTGTATAACGACTCAATATCATTTTTTCGGATGCTCAAGATATTTTGCCTTAGTTCGCTCACCTTGGCTACAGGGAAGAACCTATCGAGAAAAAGTCGAGCCATGTTAGTCCATATAGTAACTGAATTGGACGGTAAGTCAAATAACCAATCTTTAGCCACACTAGCTAAAGAAAAAGGGAAAGCACAAAGTTTTATTTAGTCTTCAGATACTCTATGTGGTTTGGTGCTTAAGCAAACCATGTGAAATTCTTTTAGATGTTTATGCGGATTTTCACTGGGCAAACGTGATAGGTCGGTAAAAGATGTATCAAGCCCATCTTGAGCACGAATGGTGTTTCTCCATTTAGGAATGTAATGCACAAGGTTGTTGATCGTCAGGTGCCGTGACAAGTTGGCGAATAGTTTGGACATTTTTTGCCATCGGAATCTGCTCTACGTTATCGTATTCAAAGTGTGTGTCTGCGTCGAAAGGTGTTTCTAGATCTGATTCGGGTTGATGTTGTTGGCGTTCTTGCTATTGTTGTCTTTTTTCTCGAAGTGTTTGTGCGTGCAGTCTTCTGGCTAATGCTTCGATCTCCAGTACAAAATCTGCTAGTTCACCCGGATTCTTCCTCATCATAAATCCAAACAAACATTAATCAGTAACTTTACCGAAGTCCCCAACAACGACGCCAATTTGAAAATCGTTGAATTGTCAAATAAATATTGCTTAATCTCAAATAAATAAATAAATAAATAAATAAAGACGTAGTAAAGAGAAGAAGGGTCGATCTTCAGGGACTAAGGAGCTTCTGATATTAGGAGATTCTAATTCTGACATGTGCGGGAAAATTTAGTAAACGGGGCGAGGGGGTTGATTGAAAAAGTAGAAAGTAAACGTAAAGTAATAGCAAAAGTGATGAAAGCAATTTTTTAAGAGAAAACTGATAAAATGGAATAGCCTTAGGCTTTGCTTAGCCTCGATTCAAACTGATCATCAAAAAGGATTTTACTTTGGATAATTGCCGGTTACAATCTACAAGGCCCAACCCTTGTAACTTGTTTTTCTCTCCAATAAACTGATAACCCAAAATCAATTTTTGAGCTTCAGTTTTCTGGTTAGACTAACCACGACTATCGTTGTTAGAATAAAATAGTTTAAAATCTTGAAAAACCCGACTCGGATTATATTGTCTCAGTGAGAATTGAATTCGTTCTCAATTTCCCTTAACGAATCCGTTGCTAAGTGTGTCATAGGAAGTCGAATATGCTACAAGCCGATCCTACTCCCAACTGTAAATTAGAACAACATTCAGTCTAATGCGAGCTTTTTGAAATGAAAGTGAAAAGATTTTAAAAGAAAGGCCAATTGCCTATCTTCGTTTTCAGAAAATTGAGAATGTTATCCGAAGATATTAAATGCTTTCAATTCTCACAAAATGAATCGAGGTATCGCTTTAAGCCTTTGGCTAATTCAAAAATTAGCTAAGCATGATTATGGTGAAAATCATACTTAGCATTTTAAAGAAAATAAATAAAATCTTTAAAAATAAGAACGAAAGAAAAAGGAAATTTATAGAACTTTTAAAAGCTAGAACAAACTAAGAATGAGAGATGATGTCTCTAGATTACCCCAAAGGGGGTATTTATAGTATTATGAAACCCTAAAAATCTCCTAAAACGATAAAATATAAATCCTAAATATATTTGAATTAAATCCTAAAAACAAAAGATAATTCTAAGTTTGAAATTTAAAACGCAATTGATCTTCTTATCCGTCCTTGCTGAGCACACCTTATGGAAGCCGCTGACTGGATCTTCTAGAAGCTGCTGACTGGGTGTCACGTCAAATTTCATGCCTAGAGTCATACCCACTAGCCCAACCTTGATTCCAAAAAATAAAATTGCAGAATTTAAGCTTCTAAGTGCAATTTCTAGAATTGTAGTCATGCACAGAAAACACACAAAATACATCCAAATCAGCAACATAAACTTACCATTAAATTCACAATTAAAGATAAAAAGTAATTATTTAAACCACTTATCAAAAACACTTATGAGCTTTATTTTTAATATTTGCTCAAGTGTAATAAGTTTAGGTGGGAGCTTTAAAGTTTAAACACATACCTTTGTGAGTAATTTCAATTTGCTTTGTCTTTCTCTTTGTATAAAAGGGTTTGCTCAAGCTTTGGGTAGAAAGCTTTGAATGTTGTAAAGGGTTGCCTCCTAATCCTAGAAAAGAGGAAGAAATTCATAGTGAATTTGGTTGAAATCCTTAGTGGGGAAGCTAAGGTAGTGGATGTAGGCTTTGGTTAGAAAGTCGAACCACTATAAATTCTTGTGTTAATTTTTCTATCTTTTTGCTTCCACCACCATCACCCAAGAAACCACTTCTCCACCACTTGACAAGCATTTTGGTTGAAGAATCCAAGCCCATCAATTGGTATCAGAGAAATGCTCAATCGAGAGGCTTAACATCCTATTGAGGTGATCCCGGCATGCTCGATCAACAAACAATCAACCAGTGTTCATAGCGCAATCAATAGACAAGCCACCATTCTTCAACGATGAACATTATGCCTATTGGAAGAATAATAAAATTTTTTTTTCTCATCAAGGCCAAAGATTATCGTCTTTTGGATCTTGTTGAAGATGGACTATTCGTACCTCAAAGAAGGAAGGTGAAATGGAATGCAAATGACAAGAAGATGATGGATCTAAACTCGAAGGCTTTGGGACTGGAGGGGTATGCCAAAGTCTCTTTTTGTGAGAGTGCCAAGGAGGTTTGGGACAAACTTGAAGTGATACATAAAGGTACAAGTGAGGTGAAGTAGACGAAGATTGGTTTGCTCAACCTCAACTATGAAAATATCAAGATGAGCCCGGATGAAGACATCAAGAGTATGGTCGACCATTTCTCCATGATCGTCAATGAGCTAAAAGGATTTGGAGAGGAGATTTTAGAAGACAAACTCGTTCGGAAGTTGATCTATTCACTTCCCGAATCTTGGGAGTCAAAGAAGACGAAAATTATTAAAGCTAAAAATTTGAAGGAGCTCAAGCTTGATGAGCTCATTGGGTCTTTACTTACCCATGAATTGATGTCTCAACCTTTAAGAATGGAGAAGAAGAAGAAGATCAATGTGCAAGGAATAGAAGATCTAAACATTGTTGCTCTTCAATCTTCCAGTAGTCAGCAAGAAGATTCAAGTGAGGAGGAAAGTGAATGTGAAGAGATGATCTATCTCTTCAAGAAGTTTACTCAATTCATGAAGAGCGAAATGAAAGAATCCAAGCATGAATCGAAGAAGAATATGAAAGATTCCCTAAAGAGCTATGAATGCAAGAAGCAAGGTTACACCAAACACGATTGCCCTCGCTTCAACAAAAAGGGATCATCTTCAAAGAAGGCATATGTGGCAATATGGAGTGATGAAGAAGACTTCACCGACAATGAGGTAGCACACTTATGCTTAATAACCCTCCAAGAGGGAGAGATAACTTCTAACCCATCTAATTTAAATTCTTATACTTTCGATGAATTAAAAGAAGCCTATGACGAATTGGTTTTTGAGTTCAAGGCTTCATTTTTTAAAAGTAAAAAAATAATTTCAAAATTGAAAAATGAAAATGATTTGCTTTTGAAAACCAATTTGGAGTTTGAAGCAAAAGTTAAGGGTTTTGAACTTAAAGTCTTAGATTTATAAAAGTTACTTCAAAGTTTAGAAAAATATCATCAAGGAGAGATGGATGATCTTAAGAAGGAAAAATCGTTGATTTCCAAGGAACTTGAAAAGAAAAACAATTTTGGAAAATCAAACTTTTATCAAAGACAATCTAGTACCCCTAGATTTTTGAACGGTAAATGTTTTAGAAGTATTTGGGTCCCAAAATGACTAATTACTTCTAATAAAAAGGATGAAATGGAAAAATGGATTCCTAAGGGGACTAAAATTTGTGCTACTAATGCCATTGGATCCAAAGTAATTTGGATACCAAAAATTACTAGATTGTCTTATTTTAGGTGTGATGGAGAATTGATCAAAAAGTTGAAGGACCAAGAAAGCTCTACACACACAAGGGAGATCACTTGAAGAAGGAAGGCTTCACATCTTATCTTTGGTTTAAGTGGTAAAAATTAGTTGAATTTATTTGTTTTAATTTGATTTATTTATTTTAATTCAACTAGTTAATCATGAATTGTTGGACTAACATCTTATTTGATGCTTGAGTAAGGGGGGATAATTTTTTTAAATTGAAAAATCTTTTTAAAACCTCCTTTGTTATTGAACTTCAAGTTACAAAATTCTTTTTAATATAACAAAAAGAGGGAGAATGATTTGAAAAATTGAATTTTCAAAAGAAAAAGGTGGAGCTTTTAATAATTTCTATAAATAATCTCTTTTTCAAAAATTTATTTTACTAAGGGGGAGAATAACAAAACAATTTTTCAAGTTGGTTTTATTATATCAAAAGGGGGAGATTGTTAGGATATTTATTTTGATATAATATTTTGAAAAATGTTTTTGGACTTATTTGAATATTTTGCAAACTTGTATAAAAGTCCAAACAACTTAAAAATATGTTTGAAAATGTTTTAATGCTTTTTGGCATGTTTTAAAAAGATTTTAATTAGCCAAACTAGTGATTTTCTCAAGCCTGTACTCATACAGTATACACCATATTGATACCTTTTAAGGTTTCAACTATAGTAATTTTCCAGTAGGAAAAAGACATACCGGTACAGGCTTAGTCGTACTGATACGGAGAGGGGTGTTTCAATACGCTTATACGCGTACCGATCCATAATTTCAAAACAATCCAATGACTATTTCCTTGGCAGGCCGTATCGATACGACTGTTAGGCGTATCGATATGCAAAGGCTGATCAAAGCACAACATCTATTTCCCAAAGTAGGCATACCAATACGGACATCACGCTTACTGATACGGGAGTGCCCAGAAGTGGAAAAACAACATGAAAATCAGTCCCCAATGGCTTTAATTTATCTCCAACGGTCACCAATGGCTAGAATCTCATTTGGGAAGATAAAAGGACCTTTCAAGCACTTGGAACATATAATGACTCAATAACCAACATCATTATGGTTGAAAAAGTGTCTTAGTACTCAAATTTTATATTTTTGTATCGACAAACACTTGTGAACTTTAATTGTAATATTTACTCAAGTGTAATAGGTTTGGGTGAGAGCTTTAAAGTGCAAACACATACCTTTGTGAGGGATTTCAATTTGCTTTGTCTTTTTTTTTTTGTATAAGAGGGTTTGCCCAAGCTTTGGGTAGAAAACTTTGAGTGTTGTAAAGGGTTGCCTCCTAAGCCTAGAAAAGGGGAAAAAAATTCATAGTGAATTTGGTTGAAATCCTTAGTGGGGAAGCTGAGGAAGTGGATGTAGCCTTTGGTTAGAAAGCAGAACCACTCTAAATTCTTGTGTTAATTTTTCTATCTTTTTTGTTCCACCACCATCATCCAAGAAACCACTTCTCCACCACTTGGAAAGCATTTCGGTTGAAGAATTTGAGCCCAACACTTAGGAAGCATGCCTATAGTTTACGTTTTGTGCTCGGAAATGTATATTCGATGGCTTGGTAGGTTGTGAAAGAGAGTCTTTATGGGTTGAATATGTATAGTAAGCATGCTAGGATATTTGAGACTGTTTTAGTGGTATGCTTGAAACGCTTAACTAAGTTCGGAAGTAAGTGAAAGGAATTTCTCTCTCGGATTGTGCTATTATGTGATGATTTATACACCGTTTGGTTTAATGGTTTTACCTACTGTTAAAACATGTTTTAAGGATGTGTTTACTGTTTTTAATGATGTGATGTTGAAGGATGCACATGGTAAGTGATCCTTGTAAGTATATGGCTTATACTTGTGCTTTTAAGCATGTTTTATTGCTTGGAAAAGTGGTTTATTGATAATGCATTGAAAATAGTGAGGTATGTGTTAAAATATGAATTATATTGGCAAGTGTTGTTGTGAAAATGGTTTGTAATGATATCAGATTTAGTTAGCCGGCTATAGGATTGAGTGCACTATAATAAGTCTCCTTGGATGTGGACTTTCCTTAACAAAATTAGCAAATTAAACCTGTTTCGATACGAGTGTTCTGATACAAGGTAAATCATGCACTTTCCTTAACAAAATCAGATATTAAACCTCATGCTGATTTCAAGCCTTTTTTTAAACCATGCACTTCCCTTAACAAAGTGCATGGATTGAGTGTACTATAATAACTTGCTGATTTCAATGTGGACTTGAAAAAGGGTTTTAATGCATTGATGGTGTTTTGTTTTTGAGCCTCCCCACTAAGCCTTGTGTGCTTACGCTCTCATTTGTCCATCAATGTAGATAATTGAGGTTTTGGAGGCAGCAAGTAGCAAGGGAACTCAAGAGACTTCGTTTAAGAAAGTATGTTTCGGTTTAGACTAAAGTAATAATGGCAATGGGATCTGTTGTGTTGATGGGAGATTTGTGTAAACTCCCTTTTGAGCAAATTTCATAAGTGGTTTTTGACTTGTAAATGGCCTTTTGTATTTGGTTTATGCCTTGCTTGCATTGTGGTATTTTTCTTGGCTTGACATTAGGTTGCATGCCTATAGTTTACCTTTGATGCAAATGCTCATGTTATGATGATGAATATGCCATGAATGATTGAGGATTGATGTTTAAATATGTTGTATGCATGTTGGAAGCATGTTGGATTGATTATAATTGCATTAAAGTATGAAAAACCAGCAAAAAGTGTCATTACAGGCCCAGGAGTTTCGGTACACTCGAGTTTGTACCGAAAGGTGAGCATGAAATGGCTTAGGGGTTTCGAAACAGGGAAGGGTTGTTTCGATACGTTTTGCTACTGATATTCCCTGTTTCGAAACACCCTCGGGGGTGTTTCGATATGGTCTCGAGCTTCGAGACGATCAAACCTGTTTCGATACAGGTGTTCTTATACATGGCAACTTGTACCGAAACACCCAACTGTTAAGTTGGTTATTGAAATCTTATAAAGTTCTGTATCTTTACATTTTAGTCCCTGAATATTGTGGATGCAATTAAATGAGCTTAGATGATTGTTTTGAGTTGAGTTTTTTATAACGAGGCATGTAATATGACTAATTGAAGATTGGTAACTTAAAAATGGAAGAAGCCCCTATATTTTGGTAAAATTACAAAATGGTCCCTAACATACGTTTGTCTGCAATTGAGTCCCTAAATGTTGTCTGATTGAGTTGCAAATTGTTCTGCTGCGATGGTTATCACATAGGATGATAATGAAAATCTAGATAAGATAAATTGAAAAAAATAGGGTCTCTTATTTAGGTAAACTTCTCGGTTTACTTCAATATTCCACGTGTGATCCGTTCGCTTCGGTCTTTCGCCCAGACCGAGTCGAGGGGGTTACATGTATCTAGAGAAATCATCAACTAAAACATAGGAATATGATTTTCCACCCAAGCTAGTTATTCTAATAGGCCCAAAGAGATCCATATGGATCAATTTTAAAACCTACTAGTTGAAACATCATTAATGGATTGAAATGAGGTTCGTTTTTGTTTACTCTTAGCACAAGCATCACAAATTTTATCTAAAAAGAATTTTAGCTTAGGTAAACCTCTAACTAGATTTTGGGAAACTAATTTCTCTAAAACACTTATGCTAGCATGCCCTAGTTTCCTATGCCATAATCATGCATCATTTTCATTTTGAACAACCAAACATGCATGAGATGTATGAATGTCATCTAGATGCACCATGTATATGTTACCTATGCGATGACCAATGAACATTATTTTATTTGTTTTAATGTCCACAATTTTGCAACCATTAATATAAAAAAGAACATTAAAACCCTTATCACACAATTGACTAATGCTCAACAAGTTATGCTTTAGACCATTAACATACAAGACATCTTCAATAAGAATAGAAGAGAGATTACCAATGGAACCTATACCCTCAATATGGCCTTTGGAGTTGTCACCAAAAGTCACCACTCCACCAATCTTTGGCTTTAGCTCCATGAATCTACTCTTGTCACTGGTCATGTGTCTTGAGCATCCACTATCAAGGTACCAAGTGTTTTTACTGGAAGCTTTGACCTTGTAGCAATGCCCCCCCTACAAACAAAGATTAGTTCTTTATTTTTTGTACCCAAACCATTTTGGGTCCATGTGAGTTAGCTCCCAAATTCTTGGTTCCCTTAGGATTCCAAGAAGCAATAGGATGAATATTATTAGAATCTACTAGTTTCTTAGGAACCCATACATTTCTAACACTTTTACCTTTAGGGTGCCTTTGAAAGCTTCTTTGTTTGTAGCCATTAAAGTTCCTCTTCACATAGTTGGGTTTTAAAGAACTTGCTTTTTCAAAATCTTGTTTCCTAACTACATTAAGCGAAGCCTTAAGCTCATTCACCACTTTGTGGTGATCATCATGAACTTTGGAAAGAAGATTCCTCAAATCAACATTTTCATTTTTGAAAATATTTTATGTCATCTTGTAAAACCAAAATCTTCTTTTCAAGTTCTGAGTTGGAGAAAGGGAATCGTTTTGGTTTTTCAAATCGAAAATTATTTCTTGTTTTTCAAAACCGATTCCTTATGTTTTTCCACCAACTCATCGTAAACTTCTTGCAACTCATCACATGCATCTTGAAGTTCATCAAATGTGAAATCGAAAGTAGGTGAGTTAGGGTTTACCTTAGGATCGTCAACAATAGCCATGAGGCAAAGATTAGCCACTTTGTGCTCCTCTTCATCGGATGATGATTCTTCATAGCTCCAAGTAGCAACGTGGGCTTTGTGCTTCTTCTTTTTCTCTAATCCCTTCTTCTTAAGTTGAGGGCAATCAGATCTAATGTACCCCGACTTCTTGCACTCATAACAAATAAATTGATCCTTCTCCTCTTCTTTGTTCTTGTTCTTGAAGTCTGTAGAGTGTCCACACGTTCTATATTTTGTACACATTCATGCCCTTATTATTGCTGTTCTTAAGCTCATTTAGGCATATATAGCTGCATTGCATGCATAATAACAATATTTACTCTTTTACCACGCTTTTATTGAATATTCTATGTTTGGTTAAGAAAAGATATTGTTTTAGTTTAGTTTTCATTTCCAGGTGATGTAGCCGTGCAGAGGAGGAGAGGATAGGAAAGCAGGGAGCAAAAGGAGCTGTACTGAAGCAGTTCCAGTTATCGCCAAGGACGCTGCCACCGCAGCATTACCTCCGACTGCAGCCCAGGTAGAAGTTAAACCGACTTAGTCAAGATTGGTTGCGATTAAAAGAGGACAAATTACCGAGTCTAATGAGATCAGTCTTGCAATTTTCTGAAGCCTGTAGCGGCATGAAGAGCTGATTGATGAGGGATAAGTAAAGTGACTAATCTTTACTTGCTGGATAAGTAAAAAAGGAGTCAACATTTAATGTAAAGTTACTTTAAGGACTTCTACTCCAAGAAGGATTCAACTTAGGCCAAAGCTATATATATACCCATGTAATTGAGGGTATAGGGGCATATAACGATAGAGAGATTATGCTTTTAGATAACAAGGGTTTAGTTTTTTATATGTAAAGTAGTTGTGAGAAACAGTTGTAATAGTTTAAGTTGTTTTTGTAATAAAATACTCTCAAGTTTGTTTAATTCATGTGCTTCACTTCTTCAATTAGTTCCAAAAGTTCAGTTGAAGAAATCCATTTGTCGGGCATGAGAGTGTCAAACTCACGAAAGAATTAAGCAGGGTCTCATCATGACGAGGTGTTGACTAATTCGGCTTAGACATAAGTTAGAATTTCAGCGACTAAAAGGAGTAACCAAACGTCAACTGCCTGTGTTAGGTTTACGCTGAGATTGCTAGGTATTGCCTACATCACGCAGTGACAAAATCCTAGCCTAGACATAGGTGGGATCACTTCAGAATTGCTTGCCGAACTTGGAGTATCTGCTAGACTTGCCGTCGGGACTTCTCTCCATCTCACCTGTCGGGATAGTGAAAGTTGCAAGAGCAGAGTTCCACCGTGGCAGCGAAAGTTGCCGCAGCCTCAATCCACCATTACCCGCCGAGGTAGCAGATCGTGGCAGCGCAAAGCACACTTAATCTTTACAACGCAGTCTACACACTACTGAGCTACAACTACCTGACCCAATCTATCAACCTACTCTCTATCTCTCTCTACCTCTTCAATTATTTGTGTCTTTACTTTTATGCTTTTTAATATTCAAAAATTTAATTGTGCAATTTACTATTTTCTTGTGCAAGAAAACACTCATAGAAGCTGTTCCAATCCCTGTGGGAGACGATATCTTATATACTATAACTTGACAGTAGTGTGCACTTGGGCTCATAAATAGAGAACACCCAAAACGCTCTACAAGTTTTTGGCGTTGTTGCCAGGGATTGGCAACAACAACTGCGTTTGAATTCCTGCACTTTTACTTTAGTTTTTGCTTTTAAATTTCTGTTTATTTTATTTTTTGAAAAAAACAATATATATATATATATATATATATATATATATATATATTACGCCTCTTGTTGGTCTTTGGTATGACCAGGGCAAACACAGGACCAACACTTAGCCGCCATGGCGGCAAAGGCGACAAACAACACCTACCTGAGGAGAAGAAGGACATATCTGGACGAAGAGCCAAACACAAAACCCTCAGGAAGTGGTTATGTTTGGGAGATGTGCAACCCAACATAACCTAATTTTTATTTTTATCTTTAATTTATTTTTATGCATTAGGATTAGATTTAATTTTTATTTTTCTTGAAATTTATTTAATTTTCAATTATCTTTATTTAATTTTTGCATTTAATTTATTTTAGGTTAGGAATGAAGGCAAGACCAAGAAGGAGAAAGAATAAAGGAGAGGCCCAACCCTTCGGCCATGGCAGCCCAAGGTAGATGAGCATAACGGCTAGCGGCTTTATAACGACTAGCAGCAACGTCTACATTTGCAACAGCTGGCAGCAATGGCTATCTGCGTAACGGATAGAATCCCGTAAAACGCGCCGCAATTATTGCTGCCTGTTGGCAGCATGCCCGCCAAGGCAACAGAGAGTAGCGGCTATATTATGCCAACTATTCTCTCCTCATTCTTCACTTTTCTCTCTCTTTTTCTCTCAATTCTTCTTGTCTTCTTTGCTTTCAAGATCTCATATGCGTTATTTTCTTGCAATTTCTTTATTTTCTTTAAGAAACACAATCGTTCTCAAAACTATGGCAACATCAAAACCCACAACCTCATCCTCCAAGCCCAACTTCCAGAGGTTCTTGAATGCTGACATAGCGGCAACCTATCGGCAGCACTTCGTTGAGTGGGAAATTTGGGAAGAGATAGGTTTCCAATACACAAGGCAAGAAGGGGATCTTGGCCTTGAGCCCAACGTATTTGAAAGGGTCCACACACTAGGATGGCATATCTTTGCATGGCAGCCAGAGGAGATAAACACCAACTTAGTGCAAGAATTTTATGCCCACAAACCTACCCCAGGAAACCCCTTCATCTACATTCGCGGTGAGGGTGTCAAGCTCATAGCGGCAACAATAAACAGCTTCTATGGAATAGAAATCAAAGGGAATCTACACGAACAATGGAATTTGGGTTTAACAATAGCAGACTACGAAAAGATTAAAAGAGAAATCTGCCAGCCCAACGCCAAGTGGCTCACCGGCAAAAATAACGGCTAAGTCAACCGCCGCGACTTGCTGTCAGAGGCCATTCTTTGGAGTAACTTTGTCCAGCGCCGCCTGATGCCCACTTCGCATGGTTCCACAGTCAACAGGCCGCGGCTGGCTCTAATCCATAGCATAATGAAGGGGTGGCCAATCAACGTTGAGGAAGTTATTCTTGAAGAAATCTATGCCCACGCAGCCAAACCCAACTCCAAGGGACCCCTCGTTTTCCCCTCACTCATCACTGGCCTCTGTGCCAATTTCCGTGTGTCGCCGCATCCCAAAGATTCCATCATCACTACCAAGGAAGGTTGGACAAGGAAGGCACGCCTACATATGATGCAAGAGCTAGAACCTAAAACGCCAGCAATCACCCAACCGCCATCCAACCCTGCATCCACCCAGGCCGCTACGGGCAGTATTGATGCTGCCCTTTCTTCCGCCATGATTCTTTTGCTTCGAAGCCTCGTAGAGAGCTGCCAGAGAATTGAGCACAAACAGGTAATCTTTACGAGATACATCGCGGAGGTGCAAGAGGCCTACTTGCTGGACAAATATCACGACGTCGGCCTAAGGTTGCCAGCCTTCCCGTCGGAGTTAGCAGCTTCTAAACCAACCCAGATCACACCCCGACCAGCCGCCGTAGACAGCGAGGGACCATACATTCGCCCTAAAAGAAGAACCTCGCCCATTCCCATCCAGCCATACAACCTCACCTCATCCTCTGATTCTGAAGAAGAGGAGATCCAGGCAGAAAAAGAGGATGAGAATACCGACGCCTCCCCAGCAGCAAAGGAGGCAGCTGCCAAAGAGACAGTCGAGGCCTCAGATTCATTGGATATGGAGGTATCTGATTTCTCCGATGATGAACTGACCGAAGCAGCAAGGAAAAGGAAGCGGCCCACCAGTGTGACTAAGCCTCAAGGTGAAAGGTATGAAACCGAGCCAAAAGCACCACCTAAAAGACCCACTCCTAGCTGCATCCAGCCACCACATGGCCAGAAGAAGAGCCCATCAGCCAAACCTCTCGCCACATGCCGCCTCGTCCTCCCTGCCTCCTAAGAGGCAGCAACAGAAACGGAAGGGAACTCACCCAATCTTTAGCACCTTTTCTTTATTTTCCTTTCTCTTTATAATTTCTTTTAATTTTATGTTTCCTTTTTCCTTTTATGTTTTATGTTTTATTTTATATTGTAAGGCATTGAGGACAATGCCAGTAGCATATGTAAATTCTGCCCTAGCACATAATAAGATAGAAAGTCTTAGCTTAAAAACCTGTGCCTATGATAGTTAGCCGATTACTTATTTTCGCACCATACTTAAAATTTAACTTAACCATGGGGAGAAGCATGAAAAATACAGAATTTTTTTAGTTGCCAATTATTCTTACACTGTCTGTTAAGTATTGAATTGTGCTTGAGTTCTAAGTTTAACACTGCCTGCTTTATTTAATGAAAATTTCTTAATTGGATGCAGAATTGTCGCCGCGGTAGCACAGGGCAGCTAAGTACCCTAGAGGTTCCCGAAACAGGCTCTAGGAAGGATGTTTAAGTACCCTAGAGGTGCTCGAAACAGACTCTAGGAAGGATCATGAGCAAGGACACTCCGCTGCTATCAAAGTCCAAGTATCTAAAATAAGTGACGGAAAAATTAGCAAGAGTGAATGAAAGCCTTCACGGGATGACTCTATTCAAAGGGTTCGGAGTTTCTTAGTGTGCACCTATCATAGCTTCAGACCCGGAGAATAGTTGTGATGAGCTAAAGCCCTTAAGGCCATGATCAGAAAAAAAGAGAGGAAATGAGTGCTTAACTGTGCTGACCTGGCAGCAACTAATATCCTTTTTCGAATTTAATTACTTTTAGCATTCTTTGTTTACTTAGTATACTCAGCATGTTTAGCATGGACACAGACCTGCACACACTGCACTGGCATTATGAAAATTAAATCCTAAGTCGTTTCATGTCATTCCCTATCACTAACATAAAATAGGTGCCACGACCTTGAGGTAAGAAATCAAGTCAAAGGCTAAGTTTCTGTTAATTTTTGTGCAAGGGGCAGGTTTACTAGTTAGGTTGCATTGCTTGAGGATAACCAATAGCTCGAGTTTGGCGGTGTGTAGAGTGTCCACAAGTTCTATATTTTGTACACATTCCTGCCCTTATTATTGATGTTCTTAAGCTCATTTAGGAATATGTAGGTGCATTGCATGCATAATAACAATATTTGCTCTTTTACCATGCTTTTATTGAATATTCTATGTTTTGTTAAGAAAAGATACCGTTTTAGTTTAGTTTTCATTTCTAGGTGTTGTAGCCGTGTAGAGGAGGAGAGAACATGAAAGCAGGGAGCAAAAGGAGAGATGTACTGAAGCAGTTCCAGTTACCGCCAAGGATGCCGCCACCACAGCATTACCGCTGACTGCAGCCCAGGTAGAAGTTAAACAGACTTAGTCAATATGGGTTGCGATTAAAAGAGGACAAATTCCTAAGTCTAATGAACCCAGTCTTGCAATTTTCTGAAGCCTATAACGGCCTGAAGAGATGATTGAAGAGGGATATGTAAAGTGACTTATCTTTACTTGTTGGAGAAGGCAACGTCCAAAAAGTCCACATTCAAGTAAAAAATGAGTCAACATTTAATGTAAAGTTACTTTAAGGACTTCTACTCCAAGAAGGACTCAACTTAGGCCAAAGCCCTATATATACCCATGTAATTGATGGTATAAGGGCATATAGCGAGAGAGAGATAACGCTTTTAGATAACAAGGTTTTAGGTTTTTGTATGTAAAGTAGTTGTGAGAAATGGTTGTAATAGTTTAAGTTGTTTTTGCAATAAAATATTCTCAAGTTTGCTTAATTCATGTGCTTCACTTCTTCAATTAGTTCCAAAAGTCCAGTTGAAGAAATCCATTTGTCGGGCACGAGAGTGTCAAACTCACGAAAGAATTAAGAATGGTCTCATCATGACGAGGTGTTGACTAATTCAGCTTAGACATAAGTTAGAATTTCAGCGGCTAAAAGGAGCAACCAAACGTCGACTGTCTGTGTTAGGTTTACGCTGATATTGCTAGGTATTGCCTACATCACGCAGTGACAAAATTCTAGCCTAGACATAGGTGGGATCAGTTTAGAATTGCTTTGCTGAACTTGGAGTATCTGCCAGACTTGCCGCCGGCACTTCTCTCCATCTCACCTACCGGGACAACGAAAGTTGCAAGAGCAGAGTTCCGTTGTGGTAGCGAAAGTTGCCGCAGCCTCAATCCACCATTACCCGCCGAGACAGCAGATCGTGGCAGCGCAAAGCACACTTAATCTTTACAATGCAGTCTACACACTACTGAGCTACAACTACCTGACCCAATCTATCAACCTAATCTCTATCTCTCTCTATCTCTTCAATTATTTATGTTTTTACTTTTATGCTTTTTAATATTCAAAAATTTAATTGTGCAATTTACTATTTCCTTGTGCAGGAAAACACTCATAGAAGCTGTTCCAATCCTTGTGGGAGACGATATCTTATATACTATAACTTGACAGGAGTGTGCACTTGCGCTCATAAATAGAGAACACCCAAAACGCTCTACAAAGTCTTTTCTTCATGAACCAAGAGAATCTCTTGGCTATCATAGCCAATTCCTCAAACTGATCCTCACTAGAATTGCTTTCCTCTTGAGAAGCCTTGAGAGCAATTCCTTGCTTCTTCTTTTCTACCTCTTGCTTCTCCACTCTTTTCTCTTCTCTCTTCTTTTCTTCTTCCCTTCCTTGCTTCATGATCTCATGAGTAAAGAGAGATCCCACCAACTCATTGAGCTTCAATGTCTTCAAATTCTCAGCCTCAATGATTGCAGTTCTCTTCCTATCCCGTGATTTGGGAAGTGAGTAAAGAAGGTTCTGGACTAGCTTGTCTTCAGAAAATGATCTCACCGAAGCCCTTGAGACCATTTACTATGACGGAGAACCGATCAAACATTTTGGAGACACTATCATCCGGCTCCATCTTGAAGTTCTCGTAACTCAAATTAAGGATCCCAATCTTGGTCTCCTTTACATCGTTGGTGCCCTCGTAGGTGGTCTCTATCTTGTCTCACTCTTCCTTCGCACTTGTGCATGATAACCTTTTTGCGTACATGTCGGGTCCAAGTGCACAAAAGATGATGTGAAGAGCCTTGTCATTCACTTGAAGCCTCCTTTGATATTCATCGGTCATTTCTACTCTTGTTTTCAGAACAAAGCCTTCCTTCTTCATCTCTCTTAATAGGAATAGTTGGTCCATCTTCCACCACATCCCAAAGGACGAAGTCATTTGACTTGATGACGAGCCTCGTTCTATTCTTCCAATAAGGATAGTTATCCTCATCGAAATAAGGCAACTTGGTGATCGATTGTGACCCGAAGAGGTTTTGGCCGAAGGTAGATGTCATGACTTGATTCAAAGGTTGATTGATCTTCTTCTAGGATCTCCTCTTGTGAATGTGAATCCCTCGAAGAGTTAGGCTCTGACACCAATTGTTTGGTGGATCAATCAAATCGAAAATGGCCAAGAGGAGGTGAATTGACTTTTTAAAATTGAAGAGAGTAGATTGAAAATGTGAAAATTGAAGACAAGGCAATTTATAGTGGTTCCAACTTAGAACAAGCTCTACATCCACTACCTTAGCTCCTACTAAGGATTTTCAACCAATTTCACTAGAAATCTGCCCCCTTTTCTCGGATTAGGAGGAAACCTTACAAACTGGTTAATCTTTCTACCCAAAGATTAACCAAGACTCTCTCAATACAAAGATTGTTGGCAAATGAAAAATAAACCTCATAAGGTAGGATATTTTCCCCAAATTACAAGTTTTCTCAACCCAAATTGATAAAAGATGAATACAATAAAAATCACTCAATTGAGTACAAGAGTTTGACTCTAATAGCTCAGGAATGGATTGGATTTTTGCTTTGTTGTTGTGCACTTGTTCAATAGTTTGTAACGTAGCTTTAATGACTTGCTTTTATACCCATTCGTTGAATTCTAGCCATTTGGGTGGTTAGCATCATCAATATAGTCGTTGAGCTCTCTTTGTCCCACCATAAATGCAGTTCTACAACACCCTGTTTTGGAACACTCGGGTACATATCGATTCTTGTCTCAAAATAGAAACAATCGTTGTGTGTAATAAAGAGGATGTATCGAAATGCTCGAAGGCGTATTAAAACAGTTAGGGGCCATATCGAAATGGCTATAGGCCGTATCGAAACAATATTGCTCATAATTGAATCTGTCAAAGTGTGTATCGAAACACCCAAGGGGTGTATCGAAACGAGTAACAAAATTTTAAATATTTTCAGATTCCAATAACTGACAAGTAACGACTATATCATTAAATTCTCAAATTTGAAAAATCTTAACCCCCGTATCGATACAGTTAAGTCCGTATCGAAACGCTGTTCAAAAACTAAATGCCTAGATGAAGGTCGTATCGAAATGGATGAAGGCGTATCGAAACGCTTGTATCGAAATAAAAATTTCCAATAAGGTATTAAGTTCAAGCCGTATCGAAACGCCTCGATGATTTTTTGAAATTTGACTTTAAAACACTTAGAAAATTTTATGGGGTTTAAGTTTTGACTTTAAAACATTTAAAGTCCAAAATATACTTGTCAAATATAAGTCTTTTGACCTTGTACATCTTTAAAAATTTATTTACTTTGCAATTTGGTCCTTATACTATTTGTTATATCAAAATCAAACATTGGTTTTACAATACTAAACATCCAAATTTTATCCCAACCATGATAAACACCAAGCGATCATGGAAACAAACATAACTCTCACATAAACATCACAATCCATATGACCTTGTACATCTTCTTTAGCATCAAACTAAAATTTCCATTCAAGTTACCAAGTACATTTTATAAGTCTATTCCATCACTTACCTTATTTCACATATTTTCATAAGCAAACATACACAACCCTAGCATAGAGCTTCCATTTCCCAACTTGTATGAGATTATCTAGTACTTCAGTTACCATTCAATATCTTGCTTTGTTTCATTAACGTACATATTCAAACATATAAGCTATAACATAAAATCCTCTTAACATGATTCATACCTTTCTTCACTAACTCATTATATCAATATTATAAACATAACTTAAACTATTCTTTCTTAGCTATCATATCATATTCATTCCATACCACATATTCAAATCATAATATCAATCCAAAATCATATTCATCTTAATGCAAATGCTTAGTTCATATGCCACTGTAAAGTGTCCATAAGTTCTATATTTCATGCACATTCCATCTCATATTATTGCAGTTTTTGAGTACATTCTAGGCATAATTAGGTTCATGCATTACATTTTACAATATTCTTTACTCTGCCATGCTTTGTATTGATTTTCTGTTATTTGGTAAATAAAAGGTACTGTTTTAGTTTAGTTTTAGTTTCAGGTACTAGAGGCTGACAGAAGGAGAGAGGAGCCGAGGACATGATGCTGAGGCAGCAAACTGAGGAGTTGTACTGATGTAGTTCCAGACAGAGACATCATCTATCGAGTAGCTACCGCCGCCCTACCTGCCGCCCAAGACAACAAATTGAGGAATTGGAGAACTAGAGTGCGATCTGTAGAGTAGAAAATCCTGATCTTAACGATGTTGTCCACTCAATTTTCTGATGATTGTAGTAGCAGGAAGAGCCACCGAAGGAGGAACTCGAGCTTACTTGCGGAGCAAGGCAACATGATTAAGTCCACATTCAACTCAAAGAAGTCAGAATTTAAGGTTGCATTTAATGCAAAAGCTACTTTTAAGACTTCTACTCCAAGAAGGACTAGACCTAGCTAATGCCTATATATACCCATTGTACTTTTACTTCAAAACAACATTAGGTTTTCCCTTAGGCATAGTTTAGGTTTTCTTGCCGCCATTATGTTCTAAGTTTCTCTTTGGGTTTGGGTTATGTTGTAATTAGTGTAAGAATGGTTGTTTAGGATTTTATGTTTGTTTTTGCAATAAAGCTTCAAGGTTTGCTTATTCCATGTTCTTCATAGTTTTCAATTAAGTCGAAGATTAGTTGATTACTATCCATTTGTTCGGTATCGAGAGAGTCGAACTCACGAAAGGAGTAAGTACGATCTCATCTATAGACGGTGTTGATCAATCTAGCCTAGACATAGGTTAGGGTTTAAGGCGGCTAAAAGATGATGAATTAAATTTGCTGTTTTTACACGATTCACGTCGCGGCTGGTATTATCTGCAGTGGGCATCAACAACATTCTGACTTAGACATAAGAGAGATCACTTTTGAAGCGTCCTGCCGAGCCTTGTAGTTCTGCCGAGTTTGCCGCCGAGACACAAGTCCATTCCCCTGTCAAGGCAGTGAGAGCGTCTTAGCAGCCTAACTGCCATCCCCCGCCGAGGAAGCAGAGTCTGGCAGCGCAAAGCAACTTGTTCTATTCAACACAGTTTCACACTAAGCAGCAGCATAACCCTGCCCATTCTATCAATCTGATTTCTTCCCTTTTATTTACTTGTGATTTTATTTAATTTTCCTCTTAAACAAATCAACTTATTTGTGCAATTTACTTTTCTTGTGCAGGAACAACGAATCGAGTTAAGCTGTCCAATCCCTGTGGGAGACGATATCTTTTATACTATTACTTGACAAAAAGTGTGCACATGCGCTCATATTTAGAGAACACTAAAACGCTCTACAAGTTTTTGGCGCCATTGCCGGGGATTGGTAACAGTAAAATTCGTTTTTAAATTTCTGCACCTTCATTTATTTGTATTTAATTTTCAAATTTTATTAATTTTATTTTTAATCAAAAAAATTACGGTTCCTTTGCTAAGTGTATGACCAGGGCAAACCCAAAAGAGGAAATTGTTTACGTTGATGATATCGAACGAAGAGCAAGAGAACTCAAAAAGGAGATCAGAACAACCCTTGGGAAAACTAAAGAAGAGAGAAAAGCAGAGGAAAGAATGGAAGTAATAAACGACAACCCTGCCAATAATGCTCAGAATGGTAGGGATGGGCAGCAAGACCCGCCGCCCAGAGAACAGCAGCAAGTTCCACCAAGGCAGCACCCTCAAAATCCCCCAAGGTAGCCACAGTACTTTCGAACCACTAGGGATTACTTGGAACATGACATCAGGGTCACTTTGAGCTGAAGCCCATAATGTTCAACATGATCAACACATTGGTGCAATTTGGTGGGACTGCCACAGAAGATGCTCGACAACACTTAAGAGGATTCCTGGACATATGCAAAGCATTCAAAATAAACGGAGTCCACCAAGATGTGCTAAGGCTGAGATTATTCCCCTATTCACTGAGGGATAGGGCAAAGTAGTGGTTGAACAACCAGCCAACAGGGTCATTCAACACATGGACAGAGTTGTGTAAGGATTGCCCATCCAATGTCACAGACAGATTGAGAAACGAGATCACAACCTTTCGAAAAGGGGATGTTGAGCCAATGTATGAAGCATGGGAGCGGTACCAACAAATGCTTAACAACTGTTCGCTCTATGGTTTCTCGGCTTGGACACAGGTGTCAATTTTCTACAACGGGGTGAACTACCCAACTCGAATGATGATTGATGCCTCAGCCAACAGAATCATCCTCGATAGACCACCAGAGGAGGCACTGCAAATCCTGAACCAAGCCGCCAAGAACGACTACAAGTACCCTATAGCCCACCGAGGCGGTGTTAGGCGGCCAACAGTTGTGAACGAAGTGGAAGCCTTAGAGTCTGTCAATGCCCGCCTCGACAAGCTGACAGTGTAACCCCCTTAACCCGGCCTAGACGGTTGACCCGAATTAAGAAGTTTACACGGGGAAAACCAAAGTCAACCCGAAAGTCAACCTTGATTAACGACCTTTTTTTTTCTTTTTAATCTTATCTAAATGCATATTAACCCTAGATATGTTCATAACAACAGCATACTCAAAGATCAGCGCATTCGGAAAACATTTAGGGACTTAATTGCACAACATACAAGTTAGGGACCAAAATGTAAATACTGGAAATTAGAAGGACTTAACCCACTTTTAAGTTACCATTATGAAATTAGTCATATTTCAGGCTTCTCTGTCAAATTTCAACTCAAACGGACATCTCAAACTCATTCAATTGCATAAACAAGATTCAGGACCAAAACGCAAAGGTTTCAAAACATATAACCAACAATTTCAGTGCCCAACGGTCGGGTGTTTCGGAACAGGGATGATCCGTTTCGAAACGCGGGACCGTTCCGAAACGCGTTGCGCAACAGGGCCTGGCAGTGGCCAAACTGTTTCGGAACGGCTCTGCCCGTTTCGAAACGCCTAGGCCATTTCAGGCCCTCTGTTCCGAAACGGCAGCACCTTTTCCGAAACAGGCTGCCCAGATTGCATAAATTTAGCTAGATTTTCACACATTGACCCATCAAACATGCTCCAAAGGCAACCAAATTATACCAGCAACACATTACATGCATAAGGAACATAATGGCATCAACAATTCATAAACATGGCATCAAACAAGAAAAGCCCCAATTCTATAGGCATGCATCTTATATTGAAAACTATTCAAACACCAAATCACCAAACAATCCTCATAAAGGCCATTTACAAGTTCCATCATCAACAACAGCATAAAACCATCTTAGGGAGTCCAAAACATCTCCCAAAACAACAACATAGGTTCCCCATTGCCAAATGCCAAAAGCTAATCAAGTTATGAAAATATTCACCATACATGAGCTTAGATCTTCACTTGGATTCTTGACCTCTTGCTGCCCTTACATGCACTTCAATGCTCTGCATTATTGGTTTAAGAAAAGAGAGAGCGTAAGCACATAGCTTAGTGAGGAATGCTCATTTAAAACAACACAATAATGCATTTATAAAGCACTTTTATAAACCACAATTCAAAACAATCTTTAACCATGCACAAAAGCATTTAAAACAAGCATACATGCTTCAAATTATTAACATGTCATATTGGCCACAAGTGATAATCATAATCTTTCCATTTCATAGCACAATCAACATAAGACTCACACATGGACTTTTAAACACCATTGTGATCTTACAATTCACAAGGGCCACACATGGACTTTTAAACACCATTGTGTCCTTAGCACAAGAATCACCCATGGACTTTTAACCACCATGGTGTCCTTAAAATATACAAGGCTCACACAAGGACTTTTAACCACCTTTGTGACCTTAACACAAGAATCACCCATGGACTTTTAACCACCATGGTGTTCTTAAAATACACAAGGCTCACACAAGGACTTTTAACCACCTTTGTGACCTTACAAGGCTCACACAAGGACTTTTAACCACCTTTGTGACCTTAGCACAAGAACCAATCATGGACTTTTAACCACCATGTTGTTCTTAACACAAGAACCACCCATGGACTTTTAACCACCATAGTGTTCTTAACCTTTCACGAAACATCACTTGCCAATATGCATCATTTAACAACAATAATCCACTGTTTTAAAGCATTTAACAAAGCCATTAATCATCATGCATCCTCATGCAACAAAACCACATTTTATCAAATGTTCAAACAAGGATCTCTTACCTTGAGCATCCTTCAACACATGGCTTATAGAACCAGCAAATAAACATGCTATATATGCTTTCAAAACAGAATATAAAACATGCAAACAATCACCTTGCACACAACCAACACATGGTTCATCAACAAGAGAGTTTTTCCGAAAACTTACTCTTGAGCTTAGCAAAGTTGTTTAGACTTAAACTAAGCTCCCAAACCTTCAAAACAATGGTTTCGAAGCTGAAAACCAAAATCCACTCACCGATTCCGTTTCGCCACTTGCCGAAACACCAATCAAGCTTCCGGATCAACACTACGAGGATCCGAAGATGTCTCCCCTGTTTTAAACACATCAAAACAGTATATTAATGCACCATCATGCATTAATATCCTCAACCAAGACATCTACACTCGCTGCTCACATCAACACTCACATTTCGGCTACCAAACACAACCGAAATCACATCCAAACATCTCCTCAACACTACCCAGCCAAGATCCTTCAATTCCAAACAAATATAAACCTCAATTAACATCCAAAATGGATCTCTTCACGTCCTTATACCTCCAGCTATAGCAGAACATCAAGATCACTCCAAAAACCACCAAAAACTTAAACAAAACTTAGGAAAATCAACCTATTCGGGATTGCATTGATTAAACCTCAATTTCTCATCAATTATACATCCATTTTACATCAAAAACACATCTCAAAACAATGCCCAATCAGATCATACGAATTTCATCAAAATTAAAGCAAATCTTGCATTTTAAAGCCAAGATCAAGAACTCAATTGCAAAACCTTTAATAAAACATAATTCAAGGATTGAGAACTTGGGAATTTCAGTAAAGAACTGAGAATTTAGAGGAGAAGGACGTTCATACCTCTAAACTTGAGTTTCTCCCTTTTTGGAACCAAGATTCTTGAAAATCCAATAAGCAAATGCTAAGGTTTTGTTGTAGAAATGATTAGAGATCAAAAGGAAGTTGAAATCTCATCTTTGAATGTCAAAATCAGAGGGAAGTTTGCTGGAGAAAAGTGTTTGGGTTGAGAGAAAAGTTGAGAGAAAAGAAATGGAAAATTTTAGAGAAAAGTTAGTTATGACCAAATATCTTTTTCCCTCCCTTTTTCCTTTAATTAAAACCATTAATTAAATTGATTAATATTAAGAAAAATCTGGAGAAACTCCTTTGGGTAAATAGCTCCTTAAAGATTCAAAGTTTCAATTCTTTTTAAAAACAGTCACCAAGTTTTTGAAAATTACATTTTAGTCACTAAACCAAAATGTCACTCTTCCAAACCTCATTTTTAAAATTGATTTCACCTTTCTCTTATATATAATAAAAGAGGATTTTAAGACATTTTTCCATATTTCTAATGCAACCCGAACTAGGCTTTCCTAAATTCACCCTTTTATATTCGAACCGCAACCCGACCGGTCCGGTCCAAACCCAAAACTTCTAAGCCCAAATTTGGGGTGTTACAGACAGAGCTGGTCATGAACATGGTGAAACCCACTGGGAAAGTCTATGAGGTCAATGGTGTAGAGCCATTCTGTGATGAGTGTGGGGGCAACCACGATTCCTCTAAATGTACTGCATCTTCCAATTTCATGGGAGGATACGAGAGGAACAGCAGGCCCAACACAAATACGTACAACCCTGGTTGAAAGAATCATCCAAACTTCTCCTGGAGCAATCCTTAAACTACTGCCAATCCACAACAGCAACGGGGAGACTACCAGCAAAGCCAGTCTAGACAGCAAGCCCAACAGCCACAAAACAATAATTCACTAGAAGCAACCCTTCAAACTTTTATGTTTAACACTAGTGAATTTATTGTCCGTACAAATAAGTTTATTGATAAAACTGAGTCATTCATGGACAGGACAAAGATGAGGATGAACAACTAGGAGGCTGCGATAAAGAATCTAGAAACCCAGTTTGGGCAGTTCACTGCGATTTATAGCAGCAAGACAATGGGTGCAGCATCCAGCAGTACAGAGGCAACAGCTAAGCCCACATATGAGCAGTGCAAAGCCATATCAACCAGGAGTGGGAAACAGTTGAATGAGCCCAGAGTGGAAAAGCCAGAAGAGAAACAGCCAACACAGAAAGAACTACTTGCAACGACAACATCAAACCAGCCGCACCGGTAGCCAAGCCTGACAGTAGTCCTGAAGCAGATGATCCTCCACATATAAAATTTCCATGCAAAGAACGTATAGAGGACATCCGCCTGGCAGCACATTTCCCCTAGAGGCTTAAGCAACAGAAACAAGAGCACCAGTTCAGGAAATTCTTGGATATTCTGAAGCAGGTGCACATAAACATACCTCTCATAGAAGCCATTCATAACATGCCCAACTATAAAAATACATCAAGGATATGGTTTCTAAGAGGAAGAGAATTAGAGAGCTCGAAACAATTGCTATAATAGAGGAGTGCATAGCCATGCTACATAACAAGTTACCGCCCAAGCAAACAGATCCAAGCAGCTTTGTTATACCATGCAGAATAGGCAACAACCACGAAACAAAAGCCCTGTGCAACTTAAAAGCCAACATAAATTTTATGCCCAAGGCAGTTTTCGACAAACTAGGAATTGGGCAAGCCAAACCTACCTCCATTATGCTGAAACTTGTCGATCATTCATTTTTACTACCGGAGGGCAAGATTGAAGACATCCTATTTCGAGTGGGCAACCTTATTATTCCAGCTGATTTCCTCATCTTAGACTGTGAGGCTGATGAAAACGCCCCCATCATCCTTGGGCGACCATTTTTGGCCACGGGCAGAACTCTAATAGATGTGGAACATGGGGAGCTGGCCATGAGGGTAGACAATCGGAGCATCAAGTTAAATGTGTTACAACCCTCAAAAAAGGAAAAGGAAGGATGCCCTGATGCTCAGGCAGCCAAAATCAACATAGAGATAGGTCAAGGCAGCAGCTGTCACGACAGACCAAAGGGCAGGCTAAAGGACCTAGTAGCACACCACCTTAAAGAACAAGAGGACCCCTAGGAGGGAAAGACAAGAAACACCGCCTCAAGAAGTGGTTATGTTTGGGAGATGCACCCAAATACACTCCCAACATAACTTAATTATTTTTTTATCTTTATTCTCTTTATTTTCATTTTTATGTTTTAGGAATAGAATTTAATTTATTGTAATTTATTTTTATTAGGATTAGATTTTAAACTAGTTAGATTCATTTTTCGAATTTTTATTTTTTTGAATTTATTTTTAGTATTTAGTTATCTTTATTTTTATTTCAGGCTTTAGGAATAAAAGAGCTGGATTAAGAAGAAGGCCCAACAAGGAGCCCGCCCACCATCCCGCCAAGACAGCCAAGGGCGGCCCAGTGCAGAAAGCTTATAATAGCTAGTTGCCCACTAACGGCTAGCAGCCAACAGCTACAGAAATAATGGACAGAAATCCCTTAATGTGTGCGAAACAACTTGATCGTTGGACAATTAATGTCACCCCGACATCTCTTGGCAGCCTCTATATAAACCTTACCCATTCCACTCATTTACTTTACTTTCACCTCCTTGCTATCTTATTCTTGATTCCACTGCTCTCTTTCTAATTATCTTCTTTTAAGTTTTAGTTAAATTTCATCCGTCTCACAGATGGCTTCAGCATCCCAATCCAAACCCACCTTCCAACGCTTCTTCTCCCGTGATGATGAAAAGAGATACATAACTCAGTTTGCCAAGCAGGCTGTAGAGCGTTTGAGTGTTCTCTATTTATGAGCGCAAGTGCACACTCTTTGTCAAGTTATAGTATAAAAGATATCGTCTCCTACAAGGATTGGACCGCTTGATTCGAATTGTTGTTCCTGCACAAGGAAAAGTAAATGCACAAGTAATTTGTTTGTTGAGAAGAAAAGTAAAATAAAAACACAAGTAATTAAAAGAGAAGAAATCAAGTTGATAGAATGGGCAGGGTTATGCTGCTGCTTAGTGTGAAACTGCGTTGAATAGGACAAGTTATTTGGCACTGCCAGACTCTGCTGCCTCAGCGGGGGATGGCAAGTAGACTGTAGAGACCCCCTCACTTCCTCGGAAGGGGAATGGAATTGTGTCTCAGCGGAAAACTCGGCAGAACTACAAGACTCGGCAGAACGCTTCGAAAGTGACTCCGCTTATGTCTAAGTCAGAGTGATGTTGATGCCCACTGCAAATAATAACAGTCGCGGCGTGAATCGTGCAAAGACATCAATGTTGATTTGTCCTCATTTAGCCGCCTTAAACCCTTAACCTATGTCTAGGCCGAATTGATTGCACCGTCTATAGATGAAATCATACTTACTCCTTTCGTGAGTTCGACTCTCTCGATACCAAACAAATGGATAGACTTCAACTAATCTTTCACCTGAATTGAAAACTATGAAGAACATGGAATAAGTAAACCTTGTAATTTTATTTGCAAAAATGAACTTGAAATCCTAAACAACCGTTCTCACACTAATTACAACATAACCCAAACCCAAGGAGAACTTTAGAACATGTTGGCGGCAAGAAAACCTAAACTATGTCTAAGGAAAACCTAACTTATTTTGAAATAGAATTACAATGGGTATATATAGGCATTAGCTAGGTCTAGTCCTTCTTGAAGTAGAAGTCTTCAAAGTAGCTTTTTTCATTCAATGTGGCTTTAAACTCTGACTTATTTGAGTTGAATGTGGACTCTATCACGTTGCCTTGCTCCACAAGTAATCTCGAGATTCTCCTTCGACGGCTCTGCTAGCAGCTACAGACGTCAGAAAATTAAGTGGACAACATCGATAGAATCAGGATTTTCTGCTCTACAGATCGCACTCCGGTTCTCCAACTCCATAGTCTGCTGTCTTGGGCGGCAAGTTGGGCGGCGACAGCTGCTGTTTCTGTTTGGAACTGCATCAATACATCTCCTTGGTCTGCTGCCTCAGCATCATATCCTCAGCTCCTCTTTCCGTCTGTCAGCCTCTAGTACCTAAAACTAAAATTACACTAAAACAATACATTTTCTTCACCAAATAACAGATAATCTATAAAAGCATGGCAAAGTAAAGAAATACTATAAAATGCAATGCATGATCCTAATTATGCCTAGAATGTACTAAAAAACAACAATAATATGAGATGGAATGTGCATGAAATATAGAACTTATGGACACTTTACACACCCCAAACTCGAACTATTGCTTGTCCTCAAGCAATGCAACCTAAACATACATGCCCTTATATTAACCAGTAAGAAAGACTCGTTTTCAACTTGATTTCGTACCTCAAGACCGTGGCCCTATATTAGATTAGTGAAGGGAAATAGTAAGAAAATAACTTAGAATTAATTTCTATAATGCCAGTGCAGTGTGTGCAGAACTATGTACAAGCTGGATATGCAGAATAACTAGATAAACAAAGATATTGTTATGATATATAAGGTTGCTGTCGAGACGTCACAGTAAGCACAAGTATTTAATCATGGAAATGAGGGCTTCAGCTTATCACAACTACTCTTCTAGGTATGAAATTAAGATAGGAGCAAACTACAAAACCCCGAACCCATAGAGTAGAGTCATCCCGTGAAGACTTTCATTCACTCATGCTAATTTGTCCGTCACTTTAAAATTTTCATATTCATGGACTTTGATAGCATCAGAGTGTCCTCGCACACTAGAGCCTGTTTCGGGCACCGCTAGGGATAAATTTCAATGTTTCTTTGTTTTTGTTTCTGCTACCGTGGCAGTGCTATATTTTTCTGTTTTTATTTTCTACCTCGGCGGGTACCTGCAACCATTGTTAGAACTTTGCAAGGAATTCTAAAAATAAAGCAGGCAGTGTTCATTAGATATTCTAGCGAATTCAGCAAGTAACATTAGTGTTTGACAGTTTTGGCAAAAAAAGTTCTAAGTAATTTTGCATGCTTTCCCCAAATTAAGTTCAATTTATTTATTGGTGCGAAATAATTAATCGGCTAAATATCATAGGTACAAGTCATAACAACTTTTTCTATTATGATTAATATTAAGGCAAGTACAATGCAACCTATATGCTACTAAGTATGCCTAAACAAAAAGATGCAAGAGCTACCCCCCAAACTCGAGATGAGCATTGCCCTCAATGCACAAAATGAAACAGAAAATAATAAAAAAACAGAAAAATAAATACAAGTGATAAAAACAGAAAAATAATCATAAAAGAGAATAAAGAGAAAAAAAGAAAAAAAAACTAGAAATTGGCTGAGGGTTGAGAAGAGGCTTGAGTCTTTGTTGTTGAGGATGAAGAGGATGATTGGATTATTAGGTGGCGGCCGATAGATGCTCGGGCAGTAGACTTGGCAGGGGAGACCTTGGCTATCCGCGGCGGTTGGACTTTTTTTGGAGTGGGACGAGGTTCTTCTTGAGGTTTGGCATAAGGGGCTTCGCACTCCTCTGATTCGGTCTCGTCGTCCACTGGCTCGGCGACTATGATGTGCCACTTCCTCTTCCTGGTTCCTTCCATCATTGGTGCTGCTGGAGGGTCTATCGCCATTGGGATGGCTGCTACTGCTGCTTCTGTTATTGGCGGCTACTGCTGCACCTCTTCTGACGAGGATGTGTTCACCACTGTTTCCATTGTGCAGATGGGGGAATGATGTTGTTGATGCCTCTCTAGGGAGTCTTCCACCGTGTTGGAGGTGGAGGTGGCTGAGTACGATGGGTAGTGCGTCAGAGATGGCATCTGTCTGCAGAAGGCGACGTAGCGGGCATCGGCGGCTGATGGCGTTCCTTGTTCTGGGGCAGCTGTGGTAGCTAAATATGTAGGTTAGGGTGGCAAGGTGGGGCCGTCATCAGGATACTTCTCCAAGAGATAAGCCACAAAAGCTTCTTGGACCTCCCCCACAAATTTCATGAACGTCAGCTGCTGCTGCTCGATCCGCTTGTTGCTGTCGATGAGGGTGCGTAGCAGCATGAGAACTTCACTTGTTGGGGTAGCTTCAGTACTGTCGGGGGCGGCTGGAGTGGTAGGCTGGGTAGCAGAGGACTGGCTAGGGGTGATGGGCTCTGTCTCTGGGGCCTACATCATCTACATGCAGACTCTCCTGGTCCACCCCTCCTTTGCTGTTGTCATCTCATCCCCGAGGTCGGTTGGGACGTTGAAATTGGTACAAAGGTCAGTAATGAGTGACGAGAAGTATAGCTTGCCCTTCGTCTTACGGAAGCAATTGTGGATCTCCTTGCATATGATCTCCCCAACATTGATAGGCATGTTTGTCCTGATGCTGTGGATGAGTGGAAGGTGCGGCCGGTCGACAGTGGAGTTGTGGGAGGTGGGAAGCAGACGCCTCTTGATGAAGGTAATCCACAACATTGCCTCGGGCAACAGGTGACGGCGTTGGACAGAGCCTCCATGCTTTCCTGCCAACTAGGGCGTGTTGGGCTTGCACAGCTTGGCCTTGAGCGTTTCGTAATCGGTAGCCGTCAGTGACTGCCTCCACTCCTCATAAGGGTTGTCATCCATCTCTAGGCCGTAAAAGCTGTTGATTACGGTGGCGTTCAGCTTGACAGGCTCTCCTTGGACATAGACGAACGACAGTTCTGGGCAGGGATGATGGGCATAAAATTCTCTGACCAAAGTGATGTTGGCCATTTTCGACTGCCTTGCGAACATCTCCCATCCCTTGTTGTGGATGGTTTCGAACAGGGCAGCTTCTAAACCAAGGTCTCCTGTTTGCTTCGTGTAGTGGAAACCTTGCTCCTCCCAAATTGCATGTTTGCCAAACTGATCTCTGTATCTTTTCTCATCTGCCCTGAAGTAAAATCTTTGGAATGTGGGTGCAGTTTGGGATGCGGATGCCATGTGTGAGACGATTGTAATTAACTGAAACTTGAAAGAAAATAATGGGAGACGAGAGAGCAATGGATTCAAGAAGAATATATCAAGGAGATGAAAGTAAAGTAAATGAACAGGGTGAGAATGGTTTAAATAGAGGCTGCCAAGAGGTGTCGTGGAGGCATTAAATGCCCAACGATCCAATTATCTCGCGCACGTTACAAGTTTTCTGCCCGTTACTTTTGTAGCCGTTGGCAGCTAGCCGTTAGCGGGCTACTAGCCGTTACGTGCTGTCTGCGCTGGGCCGCCTTTGGTTGTCTTGGCGGGATGGTGGGCTAGCTCCTTGTTGGGCTTTCTTCTTGATCCATCTCTTTTATTCCTAAGCCTTAAATAAAAATAAAGATAATTAAACACTAAAATAAGTTCTGAGAAATAAAAATGTGAAAAAAATTCAAAAATCTAATCCTAAGGAAAATAAATTGCAATAAATTAACCTCTAATCCTAATGCATAAA
Source organism: Hibiscus trionum (assembly GCA_030270665.1). NCBI lineage: Eukaryota > Viridiplantae > Streptophyta > Magnoliopsida > Malvales > Malvaceae > Hibiscus > Hibiscus trionum. The sequence goes on along the minus strand of BSYR01000013.1, from coordinate 11,045,635 downwards.
ATAAAAATAAAGAAAATATAAAAATAAAAATTAAGTTATGTTGGGAGAGCATTTGGGTGAATCTCCCATACATATCCATTTCCTGAGGTTATTTGTCTTGTCCTTCCCTCCTGGGGGTCCTCTTGTTCTTTCAAGTGGTGTGTTACTCGGTTCTTTAGCCTGCCCTTTGGTCTGTCGCGACAACAACTGCCTTGGCCTGTCTTTGTGCTGATCTTGGCGGCCTAAGCATATGTGCATCCTTCCTTTTCCTTTCCTGAGGGTTGTAACACGTTTAACTTTATGCTCTGGTTGTCTACCCTCATGGTCAGCTCCCCATGTTCCACATCTATTAACATTCTGCCCGTGGCCAAGAATTGTCGCCCAAGGATGATAGGGGCTTTTTCATCGGCCTCACAGTCTTCGATTTTGCCCTCCGGTTGTACAAAAGAGTGATCGGCAAGTTTCAGCATGATGGAGGTAGGTTTGGTTGGCCCAATTCCTAATTTATCGAAGACTGCCTTATGCATTAGGTTGATGATGGCTCCCAAGTCCCACAGGGCTTTTGTTTCTTGCTTGCTGCCTATTCTGCATGGAATAGCAAAGCTATCCGGATCTGTTTGCTTGGGCGGCAATTTGTTGTACAACATGGCCATGCACTCCTCTGTTACAACAACTGTTTCGAATTCCCCAACCTTCTTCTTTTTAGAAACCATGTCCCTAAGGTACTTGGCATAGTTGGGTATGTTCTGAATGACCTTTATTAGAGGGATGTTTATGTGCACTTGCTTTAGAATATCAAGGAATCTCCTGAACTGGTGCTCTTACTTCTGTTGCTTAAGCCTCTGGGGAAAAGTGCTGGCAGGCAGATGTCCTATATACGTTCTTTGCAGGGGGCTTTATCTATGGAGGATCATCTACTTCAAGACCGTTGTCAGGTTCATTTGCCGGGGTGGCTGGTGTTGATGTTGCCGTGACAGGCAGTTCTTTATGTGACGGCTGTGTTTCTAGTTGCTTTTCCACCCTGGGTTCATCCAACTGCTTCCCACTTCTGGTTGATATGTCTTTGCACTGCTCATAAGTGGGCTTGGCTCCTACCTCTGTGTTGCTGCTGGATGCTGCTCTTATTGTTATGCTGCTAAAGATCTCCATGAACTGCCCAAATTAGGTTTCCAAGTTTTTTATTGCAACCTCTTGGTTGTTCATCTTCATCTCTGTCCTGTCCATGAAAGACTCAGTTTTATCAATAAATTTATTAGTGCGAACAATAAAATCACTATTTCTAGACATAAAAGTATGAAAAGTTTCTTCTAGTGAATTATTTTTTTGCGGCTGCTGAGCATGCTGTCTGGGCAGGTTTTGCTGGTAGCCTCCATGTTGCTGTTGTGGGTTTGCAGTAGTTTTGGGGTTGCTCCTGGAGAAGTTTGGTTGATTCTTCCATCCGGGGTTGTATGTGTTCTAGGAAAGCCTGCTGTTTCTCTCGTATCCTCCCATAAAGTTGGCAGATGCGGTGCACTCAAAGGAATTGTGGTTGCCCCCACACTCATCACAGAGTGGCTCTACAGCCTTGGCCTCATAAACTTTCCCAGTCGGTTTCATTATGCTCATAACCAGCTCTGTCAGCTTGTCAAGGCGGGCATTGATAGATTCTGAGGCTTGTACTTCATTCACAGCAGCTGGCCGCCTAACACCACCTCGGCAGGCTATTGGGTACTTGTAATCGTTCGTGGCGGCTTGGTTCAGGATCTGCAGTGCCTCCTCTGGTGGTCTGTCGAGGATGATTCCGTTGGACGAGGCATCAATCATCATCCATGTTGGGTAGTTCACCCCGTTGTAGAACATTGACACCTGTGTCCAAGCTGGGAAACCATGGAGCGGCCAGTTGTTCAACATCTGTTGGTACCACTCTCATGCTTCATACATCGGCTCATCATCCCCTTGTCGGAAGGCTGTTATTTCATTTCACAGTCTGTCTGTGACATTGGACGGGCTGAAACGGTCCAGAAATTCCTTGCACAGCTCTGTCCATGTGTTGAACGACCCTACTGGCTGGTTTTTTAACCACTGTTTGCCATATCCTTCAGTGAATAGGGAAATAATCTTAGCCTCAGCGGGTCTTGATGGACTCTGTGTATTTTGAATGCCCTGCAGATGTCCAGGAATCCTCTTAAGTGTTGATGAGCATCTTCTGTGGTAGTCCCTCCAAATTGCCCTAACGTATTGATCATGTTAAACATAACGAGCTTCAGCTCGAAGTGATCCGCCTCAATCTCAGGTTCTGTCACTGTCGGATCGAACCCTCTAAAGTCATGTTCCAGATAATCCCTAGTGGTTCGCACATACTGTGGCTGCCTAGGCAGAATAGGGGGCTGCTGCCTTGGTGGATCTGGCTGTTCTCTGGGCGGCGGGTCTTGCTTCCCATCCCTGCCGTTCACAGCATTGTTGGTAGGGTTTTCGTTTTCCATATTTACCTCTGCTTTTCCTTCTTCTTTTGTTTTCCCTAGGGCTACCCTGATTTCCTTCTTGAGCTCTCTTGCTCTTCGTTTGATATAGTCGTAATAAAGGATTTCTCCTTTTGGATTTGCCTTTGTCATACACTAGCAAAGGAAACCATAAAAAAAATTTCGATTAAAAAATAAATATAAAATAAAATGAAAAGAAATAAAAGTGCAGAAATTAAAGACGAATTTCGCTGTTACCAATCCCCGGTAACGGCGCCAAAAACTTGTAGAGCGTTTGGGTGGTCTCTATTTATGAGCGCAACTGCACACTCTTTGTCAAGTTATAATATAAAAAATATTGTCTCCCACAGGGATTGGACAGCTTGATTCGAATTGTTTTTCCTGCACAAGAAAAAGTAAATGCACAATTAATTTGTTTGCTGAGAAGAAAAGTAAAATAAAAACACAAGTAATTAAAAGAGAAGAAATCAGGTTGATAGAATGGGTAGGGTTATGCTGCTGCTTAGTGTGAAACTGCGTTGAATAGGACAAGTTGTTTTGTGCTGCCAGACTCTGCTGCCTCGGCGGAGGATGGCGGGTAGACTGTAGAGACCCTTTCGCTGCCTCGGCAGGGGAATGGAATTGTGTCTCGGCGGCAAACTCGATAGAACTACAACGCTCGGCAGAACGCTTCAAAATTGACTCCTCTTATGTCTAAGCCAGAGTGTTGTTGATGCCAATTGTAGATAATACCAGTCGCGGCGTGAATCGTGCAAAGACAACAATGTTGATTCGTCCTCTTTTAGCCGCCTTAAACCCTTAACCTATGTCTAGGCCGGATTGATCGCACCGTCTATAGATGAAATCGTACTTACTCCTTTCGTGTGTTCGACTCTCTTGATACTGAACAAATGGATAGAATTCAACTAATCTTTCGCCTTAATTGAAAACTATGAAGAACATGGAATAAGTAAACCTTGTAATTTTATTTGCAAAAACGAACTCAAAAACCTAAACAAATGTTCTCACACTAATTACAACATAACCCAAACCCAAGGAGAACTTTAGAACATGTTGGCGGCAAGAAAACCTAAACTATGCCTAAGGAAAACCTAACTTATTTTGAAATAGAATTACAATGGGTATATATAGGCATTAGCTAGGTCTAGTCCTTCTTGAAGTAGAAGTCTTCAAAGTAGTTTTTTACATTAAATGTGGCTTTTAAACTTTGACTTATTTGAGTTGAATGTGGACTCTATCATGTTGCCTTGCTCCACAAGTAATCTCGAGATTCTCCTTCGGCGGCTCTGCTAGCTGCTACAGATGTTAGAAAATTAAGTGGATAGCATCGATAGAATCAGGATTTTCTGCTCTACAGATCGCATTCCGGTTCTCCAACTCCATAGTCTGTTGTCTTGGGCGGCAGCAACTACTCGACATCTGTTGTTTCAGCATCATATCCTCAACTCATCTTTCCCTCTGTCAGCCTCTAGTACCTGAAACTAAAATTACACTAAAACAATACCTTTTCTTCACCAAATAACAGATAATCTATAAAAGCATGGCAAAGTAAAGAAATATTGTAAAATGCAATGCATGATCCTAATTAGGCCTAGAATGTACTCAAAAACATCAATAATATGAGATGGAATGTTCATGAAATATGTAACTTATGGACATTTTACACAGGCCAGTTGGGAGGAACAAGGGTTCCATTACTCCAAGCAGACGAGATATTTTGGTCTAGAGCCCGCCCTGTTCGAGAAAATACACAACAAAAGTTGGGAGATATTCGCACGACAGCCAGAGGCAGCAAACATCACGATGGTCAGGGAATTCTACGCCCACAACCCCCGCTCAGAGCTTCCATTCGTGTTTGTACGAGGGGAGCCTGTCAAGCTGAATATCATCATGATCAACAGCTTCTATGACCTAGAAATGGACGACAACCCTGACGAGGAATGGAGGCAGTCACTGACGGCTGCCGACTATGACAGAATCAAGGCCAAGCTGTGCCAGCCCAACACGCCATGGTTGGCAGGAAAGCATGGCGGCTCTGTCCAACACCGCCACCTGCTGCCCAAGGCTATGCTATGGATTACCTTCATCAAAAGGTGTCTGCTGCCCACCTCCCACACATATCTGTCGACCGGCCTTTATGCCAACTTCAACATCCTGTCACTAATCACCGGCCTTTATGCCAACTTCATCAAAAGGTGTCTGCTTCCCGTCACTCATCACCTGCCTTTATGCTAACTTTAACGTCCCAACCGACCCAGAAGATGAGATGACAGTTGCCAAGGAGGGGTAGACCTGGAAAGTTTGCCTGCAGATGATGCAGGCCTTGGAGGAAGAGCTCATCACCCCCAACCAGCCCTCTGCCGCCTAACCAGAGACTCTAGCCGCCCCCGGCAGTACTGAAGCTGCCCCAACTAATGAAATCATCACGCTGCTGCACACCCTCATCGACAGCAACAAAAGGATCGAGCAACAACTAACCTTCATGAAGTATGTGGGGGAGGTACAAGATGCCTCTGTGGCATATCTCCTTCAGAAATTTCTAGACAACGGCCCCACGTTGCCAACCTACCTCGCTGATCTCACCGCTGCAGCTGCCCCCGCACAAGGAACACCCTCAGCCGCAGCTGCCCGCCACGCCGCTAGATGCCGCTAGATGTCGTCTCCGACACACTACCCATCGTATTCTGCCACCTCCGCTTCCAACACGGTGGTAGACTTCCTAGATCAACATCAGCAACATCATTCCCCCATATTCACAGCGGAAACGGTGGCTAACACCTCCTCATTAGAAGAGGTTGAGCAACAACCACCAGCAACAGAAGTAGCAGCCCCAATGGTGATTGACCCTTTGACAGCACCAACGGAGGAAGGAACAAGGAAGAGAAAGCGGCACATCATAGCCACTGAGCCAGAGGATGAGGAGACAGAATCAAAAGAGAGAGAAGACTCTCATGCCGCTCCTTCTGTAGAACCTCAAGAAGAGCCTCACCCCACTCCCAAGAGAGTCCAACCGCCGCGGACATCCAAAGTTTCACCTGCTAAGTCTGTTGCCCGGGCATCTTCCGGCCGCCGCCTTATCATCCAATCCTTCTTCTCTCCTCAACAGCATAGACCCAAGCCTCCTCCCAACCATCTGCCAACTTCTAGTTTTTTCTTTTCTTCTCTTTACTTTATTTTCTATTTTTATATCAATTGTATTTTTTCTTCTCTGTTTTATTTTTCTGTTTTTATTTTGTGCATTGAGGGCAATGCCCATCTCGAGTTTGGGGGGTTAGCACTCATCTTGTTAGGCATACTTTAATGCATATTAGATTGCATAATGTACTTGCCTTAGAAAAATTAATTGAAAAGAAAATTGTTTTTGTTAGAACTTGTGCCTATGAAAGGATAGCCGACTTTAAATTTTCGCACCAAGTTAAAAAGAACTTAATTTTGGGGAAAAGCATGAAGTAAACATAGGATTTTTCTATAATTGCCAAAAAAAATTAAAAACACAACTGTTACTTGCTGAATTTGTTTGAATTTCTTGTAAACATTGCATGTTTGAATTATTTGTAAAATTCTAACATGGTTGCAGAAAGCTGCCGCGGCAGGTAAAAAACAAATAAAAAACAAAAGCACTACGAAGACATGCAAAAGAAAACTTTTATGTTGTCTATCCCTAGAGGTACCCGAAACCGGCTCTAGGAAGAATCGTGTGCGAGGACACTCCGCTACTATCAAAGTCCATGAATCTGAAAATTTTGAAGTTACGGACAAATTAGCATGAGTGAATGAAAGTCTTCACGGGATGACTCTACTCTATGGGTTCGGGGTTTTGTAGTTTTCTTCTATCTTAATTTCAGACCTAGAAAAGTAGTTGTGATGAGCTGAAGCCCTCATTGCCATGATTATTTAAAATTTTCTTAAATATGCTGTCTCGGCAGCAACCTTGTATATCATGACAGCATCTCTGTTTACTTAGAATATTCTCCATATTCAGCTTGTTCACAGTTTCTGCACACACTTCATTAGCATATTATAGTTTAATTCCATAGTAATTCATGTTATTCCCCTCTCACTAATTTAATGACAGGTGCCACGGCCTTGAGGTGTTAAATCAAGTTTAAAACATAAAATTTTCTTTTTGATTAGTTTAAAGGGCAAGTATGTTTAGGTTGCATTGCTTGAGGACAAGCAATAGTTCGAGTTTGGGGGTGTGTAAAGTGTCCTTAAGTTCTATATTTCATGCACATTCTATCTCATATTATTGCTGTTTTTTAGTACATTCTAGGCATAATTAGGTTCATGCATTGCATTTTACAGTATTCTTTACTCTACCATGCTTCATATTGATTTTCTGTTATTTGGTAAAGAAAAGGCACTCTTTTAGTTCCAGTTACTAGAGGCTGATAGAAGGAGAGAGGAGCTGAGGACATGATGCTGAGGAAGCAAACTGAGGAGTTGTACTTATGCAGTTCCAGACAGAGAAAACAGCTGCCAAGTAGCTGCCGCCGCCCTACCTACCGCCCAAGACAGCAAAATGAGAAATTGGAGAACTGGAGTGCGATCTGTAGTGTAGAAAATCCTGATCTTAACAATGTTTTCCACTCAATTTTCTGATGACTGTAGTAGCAAGCAAAGCCGCCGAAGGAGGAACTCTAGCTTACTTGCGGAGCAAAGCAACATGATTAAGTCCACATTCAACTCAAAGAAGTCAGAATTTAAGGTTGCATTTAATGCAAAAGCTACTTTGAAGACTTCTACTCCAAGAATGACTAGACCTAGCTAATGCCTATATATACCCATTGTACTTTTACTTCAAAACAACTTTAGGTTTTCCCTTAGGCATAGTTTAGGTTTTCTTGCCTCCATTATGTTCTAAATTTCTCATTGGGTTTGGGTAATGTTGTAATTAGTGTGAGAATGGTTGTTTAGGATTTTAAGTTTGTTTTTGCAATAAAGCTTCAAGGTTTGCTTATTCCATGTTCTTCATAGTTTTCAATTAAGGAGAAAAATTAGTTGATTACTATCCATTTGTTTCGTATCGAGAGAGTCGAACTCACCAAAGGAGTAAGTACGATCTCATCTATAGACGATGTTGATCCATCTAGCCTAGACATAGGTTAGGGTTTAAGGCGGATAAAAGAGGACGAATTAACTTTGCTGTCTTTGCACGATTCACATCGCGACTGGTATTATCTGCGGTGGGCATCAACAACATTCTGACTTAGACATAAGCGGGATCACTTTTGAAGCATTCTGCCGAGCCTTGTAGTTCTGCTGAGTTTGCCGCGGAGACACAAGTGCATTACCCTGCCGAGGCAGCGAGAGCGTCTTAGTAGCCTAACTGCCATCCCCCGTCGAGGCAGCAGAGTATGGCAGTGCAAAGCAACTTGTCCTATTCAACGCAGTTTCACACTAAGCAGCAGCATAACCCTTTCCATTCTATCAATTTGATTTCTTCCCTTTTATTTACTTGTGTTTTTATTTTATTTTCCTCTTAAACAAATCAACTTATTTGTGCAATTTACTTTTCTTGTGCATGAACAACGAATCGAGTCAAGCTGTCCAATCCTTGTGGGAGACGATATCTTTTATACTATTACTTGACAAGAGTGTGCACTTGCGCTCATATTTAGAGAACACTAAAACGCTCTACATCCACCAACTAGGAGTTGGGCAAAATGATACATTACTCATTGCTGAATAGGAATCACTTGCAACTGCTTCGATCTGATCCGATTACTACGAAGATGGATAACCTGAAATGTATGCAATGAAACAAAGTAAGCTTACATAGCTTAGTGAGGTATTGACCTTAAAGACATATGTCATATAAATATTTCAGTGATAAAGGGTGATATGAATCAATGTAAATAAATCATATGATGTTATTCAATGCATATAAGTTAAAGATAGTATAGTTTAATCTTATTCTTCAAAGTCATATCTTATATTAGCTTTGTTTTATGAAAGCTTTATCAGAGTTTAAGAGTTTTCAAATCTCATATAGGACATACTTTTGCATTTTCTTTCATATCTCTTGCACTTATTATATCTTATCGAGATTTTATCATACTTCTTATCAGTGTTCTCCTTATAGTTCATTTCTGAGTTTATGCATTTTAACAATATTTGCCTTGGATCACTTTGGACATAGGTAGCATTGGTTCGTGCTTAACCGTATTGGCCCGTGTTACACATAGCACAAAGCATAAAGCAATGACTAGTGTTCAAGCATTTCACATATATAGGATCCTCATCCCTGAGCCGTAGCTCGTGGACCGTAGTCCGAATATACCATTGTACCATACCAAAGCGTCCAAGGGCTTCCATTGTTTAAGAAACTTATAGAATTTTAATCTTTTTATTAGGATGCGAGTCTTATGAAAGAAGTGAGTTTTTAGCTCTAAAGTATCATATTCATATCATAAGTGAATCTTGAAGTTTTATAGCTTGTTTTAGCATCATAGTTTAGCCATAAATGTGCTTTGAGCTCCATAGTTTATCAAATGGTTAAGCTTACCGAGCTTACCTCCATGCTACACCATATCATCAAAATTCTCTAACTAAGCTTACAAAAAATCACACAACATGTTATATGTAATCAAAAGTATCAAATGCAATCGAGATGGTACCAAACCAATCTCGAGACTCATAACTACACTCACTGATACATCCAAAGCTAAAATTAGTCTCGAGTCATTATTCTGGTTTGATTTTCTTTAGGCTTTCCTTTCCAAAATATAGATTCTTCCACTAAGATCAATCTAACATGATATTATAATAAGGAATTCATCACCAAACATTATAGAAACATAAGCTTAAATTGACATGAATACCTAAATTCAAAGGATTAAGCTTTGTGCTTCCAAAGCCCTAAAAATCATGGAAAAATAACCATGAATCTTATAATTGTCTTAATTTCCTTTATGGATCCTTAATTTCACAAAACCCATAATTTTAGAAATTAGGGTTCATGTGCTTGTATTGTAACTGCCTTGACCCGACCTAGTCGTTAAACCTGAACCAAGAAGAACACATTGGGTTTGCTAAAGCAAACCCGAGCAGACTTACTCGAATTACGGTCCATTTTTTCTTTTTACTTATTTAGATGCATTATTAACACATGGTGTTCATACAAGCAGCGGTTCAATTTTCATTCTATATGAACATCGGTAAGACACTTAATTAAAAATACAACAATTCTAGGGACCAAAATGCAAATCTAAATAATTACAACGACTTATACAAGTTTCAGTTTACCAATTATTAATTAATCATATTTCATGTCAGCATGTCAATTTCCAGTTCAAATGGATAATAAATAAGCATCCAATTTAACAAAATACGAAATTAAGGACCAAATTGCAAAACTACCAAAAAACAGGGACCACCACGCTTATAAACGCTTCTTACAGAAACTAGACACATTAAAAGGATTCTTGCAAAATCTCAGGTCAAACGAACAACATTTACCCATTCAATTGATGTTATAACAAATAATGACCAAAATACAGAGAATCTAAACATGACAAAACCCATTAACCGAATTAACCATTGGCCGTATCGGTACACAAGATACCGTATCGATACAGGAAAACATCAAAGAAAATATTAGCATCGATACGCTACAGGGCGTACCGATACCCAGTTATACGTACTGTAACCCACCAATATTGAACACAGGTATGTCCCCGTGTACTAGTACTGACTCTAAGTGTTCCGATACGGGTTGCACAAAAATGCATCTTAGGGATACGGATCCCAAATCGAGCATATTCAAATCACTTACAAACAACACTAACATGCTTGTAATATTATGTCATCATTAAACAAGTAGGCTCAATTAATTACTTGCCAATTAATCAACACAATCCATATTCATACAAGTAAACAAGAGGCATGCTTCCTATCAATATAAAACATTATCCAATAAGCACCAAATGATCAAGACCTCAACATAGGCTATAGATCAATCAAGAATAGAAACATATGGCCATACGTACTCTTAGAACACAAACAATCAATCCAATCATTATTTAAACAATTTAAAATTATTAGATCATGATCAACAAATGTACCTGGCATTTAATAAAACCAACATCATACACATTAAATAAAATCATCATCCAGCATGATATAAACTTCAACCATATAATCAAGCCTTATACAAGATAACATCCCAATGATTAACCCATATTGTCATATTACAAATAATGGAAACACCATTAACATACTCTTTAGGATGCTTGTCTTGGGATCACTCATTGCCTCGAACGACAACCTCGCACTTGCTTAGTACACTACATTGACGGAAGAAAAGAGAGCGTAAGCATATAATGCCTAGTGAGTGCACTCAAAAGGGTAAAACTCCAATACATTTTCAAAATTAAAACTGATATTAGAAACCTTTATTAAAGCAAGTAAAATACACTATTTCCAAAGCATTTAAATAAAACATGCTTATTCGAAACATATACGTCATGCTTTCATAACAATCTTTTCATTCTCAAGACAATTAAATAAAAGATGTTTGATCAAATCACAAACATCATGTCTTCCTCCATAAACCATGCCTTCATTGTAAAGTAAGATATGACTGTAAAGCCAATCCAATTTGCAGACTCCCTTTAAAAACATAACATGTATAACAACCATATGCATCAGAACACTTTTCACAAGTCTCGTGCTTAATCAAACCAAAGCATTTTCCCGTTTGTTTCCAAAACGTATCATGCATAACAAACATATGTATCAAAAAACTTTTCATATGTCTCATATATTGGCAATTATTCTGACCTCAGATAGACTTATTTCTATCCTCGAATAGACTTACCTCTATCATCATATTCAAAAATAGAATATTATTTAAACATATCGGATACACATATTTTCTGGTGGACTCACCTCCACCTAATCTCACTTTAGTCGGGAATAGGCTCACCCTACCCCGTCGTGCTAGGCTCACCCTACCCCGTCGTGCTAGGCTCACCCCCCAACACACAACAAATAGGCTCACCCCTATTGCAAGAAACCGACAAAACCATCAACCTAAGTGTTGTCACTGAATTTTCACCCTCTTTTAATTATTTATTATTATTATTATTATTATTATGGACTATTTTTATTATAGTTAAAACTCAAAAAAATTGCGAAAAGGAGCCCATCTAAATTAAATAAACGGCTACTAATAATAAAGTCCACAATTTTATATGATGAAAAAGCCCACCTTAAAATATAATAAGGAGCCCATTTTTATTTCTTTTTAAAGGACCAAACTAACCCATTTTGTATTTTTTTTCAGGTTTAATCAGAACCGTTGAATTTGGGGTTGAAAACATGAACGAATAGGATTGAATAAGGGGAAAAGGGGTCCAACCCGCGCAGCCACGCGCTGGCACGTGTGCGTCACGCGCGCGAGATTGGATCCCCCAATCCAGCCCCGATAAAGCCTTAGGCGGGGCTGTCGGCCTCCTTCCCGCCGTTCCCAGCCACGATAGCTGTCGTGAGCGGTGCTGGTCAACTCGCCTCAGCTCGCCGGTGCCGTTGCCGCCGATCTCGCCTCTGGCCGTCGCTGTTATCGCGTTTAATCAGTGAAGAATCATCTCGAACCCTAATTTAATCTTGAGGAAGAAATCCCCAAATTCGAGTCGAATTGAATGAAATTCGGCTTGATATCACTGGTTCAAAGCATTTCTAATCAAGAGGGATGATTTTTGGGGATTAATTTTTTGATTTGTCTCCAAATTAGCTTGATCTCTAAGCACCAAAACCCTATAAATTGAGCCCTTTTTTCTTTCATTTGAACACACGCCAATTCACCAAGAATACACACCAAAATTCATCCGAAAATCACCTCTGAAAAATCATCTGAATTTGTTTAAAGAAGATTTTTTAGAAAAAAAAAAGAAATAAATAAAGGTGTTTTGAAAAAAAATAAGTTATAAAAGTAAAAAAACAAATGATAAAATTTTAAAAAGTGATTTTAATAAAAGTTTAGAATTTTAGAGAATAAAAGTTTGAAAACATTTAAAAATCATTATCCTAAAAAAATGGTTTAACTAAAAGGTTTGAATAGTGAAGGAAAAAATAAAATAAAAAGTATAGAAAATTAATAAGACTCAAAAGCAAAAATGATAAAAAAAAAAGAGAAGAGTTTAAGTTTTAAGAATAAAAGGAAAAAGAATAAAGGTTTTTTTTGAAACAATAAATAATAAAACACAAAAGAATGATTCGAGTTTCTTGTTTTTTCTTTAGAAATAGGTCAAAACTTAGGATTAGGTTCTAAAAGCTTAGATAGAGACGTGTTTGTAGAAAGATTTTCTTCAGAAAAAATAAAACACACTTAAACAAACTCAAATCCTCAATTAGGAATAAAAGACTTAGACCTTTTTAGGATTTAAAATAATTAAACCTAGAATGAATAAAATGCTCAACACAGAAAATTTCCATGTTGTTTGAAAAGAGAAATTAATTTAATGTGGTGTACTATCAAATGGGAATGAGGGGTTAGCGCCAGAAATGTTGACGATGATTAAAGTTCATCTCTCGGGCGATAAGGCCGTTAAAATAGACTGATATTCATTAAACGGACAAATAAAAGTCGTACTTTCGTGAACTTGCAAACTCCAGTTTTGAAAACGATTTTGAAATCAATTAGGTACCAATTTTGGGCGTCGTGGGGGTGCTAACCCTTCCCCACGCATAACCGACCCCCGAACCTGTTTTCTGGTTTTCATAGACCAAAACGCTTGTTTTATTAAAACAAAACATTTTATTAAAATAACCCCATTTTAAAGTGATTCAATCATACTTTTTCAAAAAAGATTGGTGACGACTCCGTTGATTTTAAAATTTTTCCAAAAAGTTGAAGCTCTAAAGGGTTGCGACAGCTTGGCGACTCCGCTGGGGATGTGTTTTGTGTTTTTAAAATAAAAACAAAAGAGGGTCAGGCCACAAATTGATTTTAAATGGTTTTCAAAAAGTTTTTTTTTAAAAAAACTAATGGAATTTGCAAGTTCAAATAGGTTCAATTTATTTGTCTGTTTAAATGAATATAACTCTATTTTACGCATTTAAGACTTAAATTTGGGGAGTGTGTGAGTAAAAGAGAGCCACCAAAAAGTGGGGCACTATCCGGTTGATGGATTCATAATCATTCATGCTTTGAATTTTGGGGCATCTGACTTTGCCCTATTATTGTGTTTTCCATGACTTTTTTTTTCCTTTCTTCCCCTCTCATAATTCATATTTCTAGCCTTTCCTTGCATCTTACAAGCAGGCTAACATAGATTCATGTGAAGCAAACGATTTCTTGGTATTGATCTCAACTATAGGAGACCATGAACGTATGTTTTCATCACTTCAGAAAACAATTGAACCTTAGTTTGAATGGGGGGCAACGCCTTGCATGAGAAGGTAAAAAAGAAAAAAGAAGAAGCATGTGCGTTGAAGAGTTTGAAGTGAGTCGTGTTGTCAAGAAAGATCCACATATAAGCTGCAAAAGCACAAAAGCATGAAAAGAGATAAAATTGCGCTTGAGAAGCAAACAATGCCATCAGATTGGGGCAAGTCATGTCGGCCAAGGATTCATGATCCCCGACTTTGATAGGTGTGAAAGGAAGAGATTAAAGCGCCAACATCATTCGAAGATATTCAAGGTAGAAATAAGCTTTGCTACGAGGATTTACATGCAAGCAATTCAAGATGAGCTGTAAGGGCAAGAATTTGAAAATTCACAAGAAGCACTGAAGATGCTTAATATTTCAAGGGGCATATGAAGACTTGAAGCTTTTAAGACCACACAAGAAAGCCTTTCACTAAGCATTGATGTATCAACTACAATGATAGTAGATCTTGAGACATTTTGTAACCCCCTCGTCCCGGTCTGGACGACTGACCGGTCCGAGTAGGCTACACGAGGAAAACCGAATTTAAACCCGCTAGGGCCCCACTTCGGTTAGCAACCCTAGAAAATTTCTTTTAATTATTATCTTGTCTAAAGGCATTCATACATCCTATGCGTGACACGACAGCGGAAGGACAACAAACGATGCGAACGACCAAGCAAACAATTTAAAAGAGTCCATTTTATTTTACTCAGTAGGCCGTATCAATACTCTTGAAGAGGGTATCGATACGCCTTGACCAGATCAACAACCCATAGTCAACGTAGGGAGACCATATCGGTACACCGGTTGACCGTACCGATACGCCCTCACTAGTCAACTTCTCACGGTCAACAATACAAGACCGTACCGATACACCCTAGACCCGTACCGATACGCCAAAATCTCATAAAATTCTCAGATTTCCAGAGAGGCTTTGGCGTATCGATACACCCACGCGTATTCGGTACGCTGGCTTAAACTGAGCCCCAAAGTGTAGGACTGTATCGATACGGCCCTTGGGCGTACCGATACGCCCTGCACTGCAACACTCAAAAACTTAGCAAAAAGCAACAAGACTCGACCCTAGATGCAAATTAAGACTCTCCTAACCACACGAAAACATACACACGACATCCCACATCCATGGAACAGCATACGAGTCATTCAAAACGAACAAGGAGCATACGATCAAAGGAATCATACATTTACCATGAAGAGACCTACAATGCATTCATAAGGTTTCATGCTTTAGACAAACACACATAGCATCCATGGGGAGGCATAAGTCCTCAAACACAAGGCAATTAAGCATCAAGTAGATATGATCCACAATCCACAACACAAAGGCATACACATGGCCAACATAAAATCAACAATTTAACATGCTCATCTAAACACAAAATCAACTAAGCAGTTTGACACCAACTCCTACAAGTCTACACCCCCATCGTCTAGGCATTATTACAAATACGTAAATCATACTTGAGCTACTTTGAGAACCCTAAAAGCTCCTCCCTTGCCCACTTGCCTCCCGAACTCTAACGATCTGCATGTTGGAAATAAAGGAGAGCGTAATGTCACGCCCCACCAGGTCGCGACCCAACCAACCGAGGGGCACACCCGCCAGGGTGCACCGAGCAGCACCGAGGTGTGCCACCCAGGTGCGCAGTGCGCGCCCGAACAGCCCCACCTAGGTGCTCACGGGCCAACTTAAAGAAAGTGAGCTACAATGATCCTTTTAAGGCCAAGGAAGACTCATGGAAGAATCTAGAATGGCCTAGAGGGACCCCAAACGTCTCCACACATCTCCAAGGGGTTCCAGAAGCTTCCACAACCATCTAGGCTCACCCGAAGGAACCTAGAAGACTTGAGACAAGTCGAGAAGGCTCAAGACAAGTCCGGAAGGCTCGGGACAACTCCGGACATCTCCGGAACATTCTAGAAACCTATAGATATGTATAGAACTATAGGATTAATCTAGAATATTATGGATGTATGTAGATAAGCATGAACTTATCTAGAAATATCTAGGCTTAATAGATATTTTAGGAGGCAAGATCCTAACCGTTGGATCAAATAAATCGTAGCCGTCCATTTAGGAGGTGGGAGCCTATAAATAGGGCCACCCCCTCATTTGTAAATCACCTAAGAAGTCCTCTTGTAAAGCATACATGCAAAGCTTCCGTTGCTTAATACAAGGTCCTTTCCTTGTAAACTCTTTTGCTCCTTGTGTTTGCAATAAGCGTTGCGCGAGAAAGGCTTGCTAACATCGTGCCGAGAGTGTTAGCGACGCACGAATTGAGCTTGAAGAAATAAGTCAGTGGCAGTTGGTATCAGAGCAAGTTCCGATCGCTCGGGAGCATGGCCAAGACCAGCAAAGCCCAAGTTGCTAGCCCGTCCGAGACCGAGGTCACGCACGACCAAGGTGGGCAAGAAATAAGGGCTGACCCTGCCGAGACAAGGCCTCGTGCCAAATCCAAAGACCTACTCTCTATCTTGGAGTCACGCTTGACTCGCGTGGAGGAAGGCGTATCGAGCATGGGTGCCCAAGTGGACGACCTTCATGAGAGGATTGAAGGCCTTGAGGTGGAGGATGCCGAGATCCACACAGCCGTGAGGGCAATGAAGATCAAGCTAGAGGAGTCCCTGCGCGCGGAAATGGGTGAAGTACGCGACGCACTCATGGGAGAACTCACAAAGGTACGTGAGTCGTTCCAACGTGAACTTACAACCGTGTATGCTCAACTAGAAGCATTGCAAGGCAACCTTGCCTTGTGCAAACGTGCTATGGCGGCCGGGCCAAGCACTGCCGTGGAGGCTAGAAGGGTCGAGGTGCCCAAGCCCACTACAACAAATTTATTAATTTATGACGAAATTTCTATATGATGTTGTGTATAACGTCACAAAATATACTATATATGCGACGATTTTTTATTTTCGTCATAATTAGTGAATAATGGTATATCTTTTGTGACAATTTTATAAAACACCATTGATTTTCGTCACTATAAGTTTGGCGCCTAAAACTTTTTTGGAGGAAAATATTTTAATGACGTTTAGACAAAATAGTGACGTTCTCATATCGTCACTAATGAATTGAAAGTATTAGTGACGAATTATTATTATGACGATTCAATGTTAATTGGTGACGTTACAATTTCATCACCAATAAGCTTTTATTTGTGACGATATGATTTGTCAAATATTAAAAGACATAAAATGTGACGTTTTATTTGTGTCACAAAAAGTGGTTTAATGTGACGAAACCACTATTTGTCACTCATTATTATTTCTTATGTTTTATATGACGATTTTCAAAAACATCATGAGATTATGTCACTTATTGCGAACTAATGGTAATATTTGACCTATATGTTTGTATAATACAAATTATTAATTTAATTATATAGTTCTATAACGTGATTCCCTAGTTGAAAATAAAATAAATTTAAACTATAATAGTAAAAGTAATAAAAATAAAAAGTTTTAAGCTTCTAATTTTAGAAATCGTCATCATTAAAAATAATACTAACTTAAAAATTATTTATTTTCAATTCAAAATATTACTGAACTCTAATTTATTATCATTTTAAATGAAAATATTCATTGAAGAATAATTAAGGGTAGTATTAATTGTGTAATTTATATTTTAAATCACTAAACTTAACATCCACTTTCATTTACATCATAAATCTTAAATTTAATCAAATTACATCATTGAACTTTAATTATTAATAAACTAATTCACTTATACTAACATCGTTAAATAATTATAACCAAAAAAATTGAAACTGACACTTTTACTTAACATATTTTTCACATATCATCCTCAAATAATATTTAATTGATAATTTTAGTAATTTTCTTTAAGAATTTCTGATACATTTTATTTAAATAAATTCAAAAGAAAAATAACTAAATTTCATAAAAATCCTAATAAAAAATATTTAAATTGCTAATTAAACATTATTTATTGATGATATTGTGAAACACATGTTAAATAAAAATGTCAAATACAATTTTTTTCATTAGAATTATTTGTCGGTGTCAATATAACCTTAGTTTATAAATAATAAAAGTTAAATTATGTAATTAAATTAAATTAAGGATTTGTGATGTAAATGAAAGTGGATGCTAAGTTTAGTGATCTAAAATATAAATTACCCATATTTATTTTATGGGTGAGTTTGATCGGGGCGACACTCATTTTACTATCGAAAAATAAAATATTTTTAAAATTATAATAAAACTTAAATAATTAATTGAAATTCATGTTGTCTTGATTCTATTCAAATTTGTAAATACAATGCCTAGACTATCTAGCCCCTCTCTATTCTTAAATCAAAGGATATTGAGTGCTTAAGCATGCTTGATCTCATCTTCTCTATACGTTGAACCGACATCGATATCAATTGAACTAAACTCAATTAGATTTATAAAATCTTTTTATTTAAAGTGAATAGCTTAAATCTTTTAGATGTAATAAATTTCAGTATATAATCTTTAAAAAATCATTTTTATGCATAAGATAACAAATTTATTTTTTTAGAATGTATTTATTTCATGTAAGTCATTTTTCAAAAATATATTTTTATTATGAATTAATATCCTATACACTGGCGGTGGAAACTAAAAGTTTCCACAAGCGCCTTAGTTTTAGGGTATAGGGAGTTAGTTTAGGGTATAAGGTTTAGGGGTTTAGGTGTAGGGGGTTTAGAATTTAGGGATAGTTTTTTCAATTTAAGGTTTAGGGTTATAATTTAGGGTTTATATATTAAGGTTTAGTTTTTAAGGTAATATGGTGAGGATTTAGGTTTTAACTTGTAAACCCTAAATTATAATCCTAAACCTTAAATTCTAACCCCCTACACCTAAATTCTAACCTCCTACACCTAAACCCCTAAACCATATACCCTAAATTAACTCTCTATACCCTAAAATGAAGGCGCTTGTAGAAACTTTTAGTTTCCACCGCATGTGTATAGAATATTTATCCTTTTATTATTATACGATATTTGTTTGTGCAATGTAAAATGGTTGACAAGTAACAAGTTAACCTAAAATATTGTCCTTACCTATAAAATGACTGGCAGATTAATTCTCCATAAGTCATTTTACATAGACTCTATTCGACCTCACAGCAAAACACCTCTAGATCTGCTTCGTCTTTCTTTCTCGTTCTTTATCTCGGCACCCAAAACGGTTCCCTCCTTTATTTCTCTCTAAACCCTAGCCGAACTGAAACATTTGAATCCCTTTCTTGTATCTTTTCCCTTCTCTATTACGTTTTTCCTTTTGACTCTCCGATGGGTTCTTATTTTTAATGGACCGGTTCTTGATTGAGTTGGTTAAAAGATTAGTGGGTTTAAAAGGAGTCACGGTAATTGCTCGATGATGGAGAAAAATACCTTCGCAAAAACCTGATTTAGTTGATTATTCGTTGAGTTTATAGAAAGGGAAACGGGTTTTGGATAAATTTGGAGAAGGTTTTAAGACGAACGAAGTGATAACAAGGGATTTGATGCAAAAATCCAAAGGTAATTTTATTTTTGTGGTTGTTTTTTTGTGAGAAATTGATGCTAATAGAGCTTGTCAATAATCCTGAAAAAATCTCCACAGATTTCAAAAATCTCTTCTTGTTTTAAAGTAAGCTTTATATTATTAATATTTCATATATTTGTCTTCTTGAACTGCAATTCTTGTTCTGCTTGTGGTTATTAGCAAGTTGTTGAATTTGTATGATATTGTTTTTGTTTCAATCTCCTGTTCTGGAATTTGATCCCAACATTACCGGTGTCATGGTTGCGTAGCTGTATATTAAAATTCTATTCTCTGCTTTCTGTTGGTATTTTGAAGATCATTGTTTTATTCAATAAATTACATTCACTGTGATGTGTGTATAATCGGTGTGTGTCAATGCTAAAATAAAGATAAACTGAAATGTTTAAATGGGTGGACAACTGTTGAACAAGGGGAAAGCAATGTATGTGCATCAATTTAGAAGGAAAGGACTGGGTAGTATGGTTAGTTGTCAATGAGATATATGACTACACATCCACTGCTTATCGAGACACAACCGGTAAAATGGAGAACAATCAACACCTAGATAAAGGGGACATGAAGGGTAAAATAGGGAGAAAAGGAAAAAGGAAGAACAAGACCGATCAAAGGGGTGGATGTAGGGTGGTTTTTGATCGGTATAATCTCGTCTTGGGAAAAAAAGGTAAATATTTTTTATCTAATGAACCAAATTGCCAAAACATGATGCTTAGCTGCTGGGAATTTTGGTAGAACTACCTTTAACATAATTGTTCTATGCATACACGTTTGAGTGTTAAAATGCCTAAATAAGTGACTCGGTTTACCACCAAATTTGCCCATAATTCTGCTGCATTTTAGTTCACTTCATATGCTGCAGATAAGACTGTAAACTGTAATAAAATCAGTAGCTAGCAGAGGTAGACAATAGTAGTTATAGTTTAAGTCAGGTGGATGATGTAGTGTTTAGTTTCCACGCAAAGCAGTAGCTATTTTAACTTAAAAACAGCAATCTGCTGTTGCATTATATATCCAAAACAGCAACATATTTTAGTTAAGGATTGGTTGCCAAGACCTTCTAAGACGAAAAAGCGTAACCTGTTTCGAGTCATAATGTGTGATTATATTATGAAAATATTAACTGAAACCCGTCAAAACAGTAACTAAAAACCTATCAGTTTCATGCTAAAATATTCAATTTTGCCTTCATGGTGTGAGAGTAAATCAAGCGAGTATTGTATACACTAGAATTTCTTAAGTTCAGAATTGGAATGTGATATATATTTATTTGGAATTTGTAAAATGTATCAAGGATGTTTGATTGCATTAGTAGAACAATCCATGATCATTCATTTGGACCACTCAATAGTCAATTTGATAAAATCATATATTTACCTTGTGATTGCCAAATAGAATGGTATGTTAGAGTTGTATCAATTACACTATATAGATGCAATTTTATTTCATGAGGAGCTTCTTTGTATTCGTCAAAGGAGCTTGGTTACTGATCCTAGGCAGTCTTGATTTCAGGTGCTGCTTTTTATGAGGCTTGGAGCGGATGATGAAATCAAATGACCATCGCTGCCAATTGCCCCCATTGTACTAGCAGGTCTACTGGTTTTTGACATTTTAGAGGGAAGGGATCAAATTGTAATGATTGTATCATTTTGGGATTTCATTGTAATTTGTAAAATGTTTAGGATTTTTTTTATTTTTTATTTTAAATTAAATAATTAGAAATTATTTTAAATAACTTAAAAGTCCAAAATTAGAAATATGAATCTGAATGTCATTCGATCAAAATTTTTATTTATTACCAATTTAACAATTATGAAGAAACTAATAACGTTAATTTCTTCATTTATACATCAGAGATATTGGTGACGAAATTAATTATCAATAATAAATTTTTATATAATTTTGTAATGTAATTAGTTGTCAGTTGTCACCTAATACAAAGTATAAGGTGACGTTATGTATTATCGTCATTCATACTATTATTAAGTGAAGAAATATTACGTCACTATGAATGTGACAATATCTCTTTCGTCACCTATAGAGTGAAGTTACTGTATTATTGGTGACGTTACAGATATTTAATGTCGAAATTTTATATCATTTAGTGACGTAACTAGCTGTCATTAAATACAAATTATAAGGTGGCGTTATATATTAGTGTCACTATATGCTTGACAATATGTGACGAAAAAGAATACATTGTCACGTTTGACATTTAGTGACACACCTAGAGTGACGAATGCCGTGACATCAAATTTTACGTCACAAAATTCATATAGTGACGAAAATGTAAGTTCTAATGACAATATTTTAGATGTCACTAATAAGTAAATTTGTTGTAGTGGCCTCAAACCTTTTCAGGGACACGCAACGCCAAAGAAGTCGACAACTTCTTGTATGGCTTGGAGCAATATCTAGAAGTCGTTGGAATCAGGGACGATGCCTCTAAGATCCAGACCGCGACCTTGTACCTCACCGACACCGCCATGCTTTGGTGAAGGAGAAGGCGTCTCAATGTCGAGAGAGGTACGTGCACCATTACTACCTTCAATGACTTTAAAAGGGAGCTCAAAAGGCAATTCTATCCGGAGAATGCCGAGGAAGAGGCACGAGCTCGCCTACGAAGGCTCAAGCAAACATGGAGCATCCAAGGCTATGTCAAGGAGTTCACTAGCTTGGTGCTCGAGATCCCCGATCTCTCAGAGAAGGACTCACTCTTCAACTTCACCGATGGCCTCCAAAGTTGGGCCAAGGCCGAGCTACGACGAAGGGGAGTACAAACCCTCGCCGACGCCATTGTCGCGGCCGACAGCCTCATTGACTATTCCACCCACAAGGAGTCCACCAACGAGCCGAGGGACAAGAAGAGTGGTCACTCCAATGGAGGAAGAGATAGGAGCCCTCGTAAGGAGAGTCACAAGGACGAGGACACACCGAAGCACAAGGGCTCGTCCTCATGGAGGGACAAGGACCGAGGTAGGTCTAAAGACTCTCAAGGTGCAAAGAAATCTCCGCCTAGTAGTTGCTACATCTGCGATGGCGACCATTGGGTTCGGGAGTGCCCACAACGCCGAGCCCTCAGTGCAATCCTAGCAAGGCATCAAGAGGGAAGTGATGCCGATGAAGGTAGTGATGCCGAAAGGGACCAAGGTGCACAAATGGGATCACTACAGCTCTTGAATGGAATCCAGTCCGCCCCAAAGACCCAATCCAAGGGATTGCTATTCGTGGACGTCACCATCAATGGAAAAGCATCGAGGGCTATGCTCGACACAGGTGCGTCCCATAACTTTGTTTCTTTAGAAGAAGCAAAGAGGCTAGGTCTTAGTGTTGTGAAAGGGGGAGGATCCGTCAAGGCCGTAAACTCTGCCGCTCAACCCATCTATGGGTCCGTTCGAGGAGTAAAGACCAACATTGGGACATGGTCAGGCCGCATGGACTTCTCGATTATGCCGCTAGATGATTACCCGATCATCCTAGGGATCGAGTTTTTTGAGCAAGCCAAGGCAATTCCGATGCCATTTGCCAATAGTCTGTGCATCACGGAGGGTGCACCATCATGTGTGGTACCAACAATAAGGGCCACCAAGCCAGGGACGAGAGTGGTCTCAGCACTTCAGCTCAACAAGGCCGTCCGTAGGGCCAAACCATCAAAGGGATGCAATCAAGACAAAGGGGTGTCCGAGCCCGGGAAGGCCACCAAGCATGTTCAAGGGGAGAACGTTGCTTCCGAGACCACCGAGGGTCAAGGTTCGAAGGGAAGGTCTTCCAACAATACCGACAAACCGAAGGCAAGGCGAGCTAGGAGTCGAGGGAAGCGCTCCAGCAACACCCATTTTCCATGAAGACGCGACGAGGGCGTCGCGAGATCGGGTGGGGGAGGATGTCACGCCCCACCAGGTCGCGACCCAGCCAACCGAGGGGCACACCCGCCAGGGTGCACCGAGCAGCACCCAGGTGTGCCACCCAGGTGCGCAGTGCGCGCCCGAACAGCCCCACCTAGGTGCTCACGGGCCAACTTAAAGAAAGTGAGCTACAATGATCCTTTTAAGGCCAAGGAAGACTCATGGAAGAATCTAAAATGGCCTAGAGGGACCCAAACGTCTCCACACATCTCCAAGGGGTTCCAGAAGCTTCCACAACCATCTAGGCTCACCCGGAGGAACCTAGAAGGCTTGAGACAAGTCGGGAAGGCTCAAGACAAGTCCGGAAGGCTCGGGACAACTCCGGACATCTCCGGAACATTCTAGAAACCTATAGATATGTATAGAACTATATGAGTAATCTAGAATATTATGGATGTATGTAGATAAGCATGAACTTATCTAGAAATACCTAGGCTTAGTAGATATTTTAGGAGGCAAGATCCTAACCCGTTGGATCAAATAAATCGTAGCCGTCCATTTAGGAGGTGGGAGCCTATAAATAGGGCCACCCCCTCATTTGTAAATCACCTAAGAAGTCCTCTTGTAAAGCATACTTGCAAAGCTTCCGTTGCTTAATACAAGGTCCTTTCCTTGTAAACTCTTTTGCTCCTTGTGTTTGCCATAAGCGTTGCGCGAGAAAGGCTTGCTAACAACGTGCCGAGAGTGTTAGCGCCGTACGGATTGAGCTTGAAGAAATAAGTCTGTGACAGTAAGCTAACTAGCTTAGTGAGAGAAGCTCTAAAATTCCACAAGCATACAATTTTCAAAACATTTTTCATAATTGACAATAAATCAATGGATGCACGAATGATTATCACAACAAGACCACACATGGCTTGCACATGCACAACCAACACACACACACGGTGGGACTACACATAACCGTTTCGACTAGTATTTTTCCAATGGACTACACATCAAAGTACTCTTCTACTAGTCGCTACCGGTGGGACTACACATCATCGTAGTTAAGACAACCATCACGTGAGGCTCGACTTCTACACGACTACACAGCAACAACGATGTAAAACAACTCGAGATGCACATCATACCACAACATATATCATTCATCAACACATAACAAAGATGTAGGAGTAGTAACTTACACTCGGGTTTAGGTGAACCCTCAAGGTCCCACCCAAACCCCCAAGAGTTCCATTTCGAAAAAAAATCAAAGTTGACATTTATACTCACCGTTGCTACCCAAATGAAAGCCGAAAAAACCAAGCTCAAGTCTCCAAATTCTCCGGATTCGTCCCTGAAGCTTCACCAACTAAATTACTTGCTTCTAATCGTCCCAACACAATCAAAATAACCACAAATCAGTCCACAATTCAATGTAGTCAACCCGAAACACAAACCAATCACAAAACACATGATTTCAACTAAAGACAAATCCCAAATTCGTCATTCCCGAGCAGCCCCTCAGCACAACCTAAAACCAATGATTCCAACACTTAAATTACTCCCAAAAGCCTCCAAAACAACCCTTACATATAGCCCAACCATCAGCCATAAAATTTCCACATTTAACACCCCCAAAACTCAACCTAAAACCCTTCCAAAAACCACTCTAAAACCCAATTTCGGGAAACACCATAAAACCATGTAAAAATCAACTATGTTGGACCTTATAGATAGTAAACAACTCATATATCATTAACAAATCAAAATCTTAAGTTAAAGATAGTAAAAAGGACATTTTTAATCTAAAAACCCAAAACTTCAAATTCCAAAATCATGAACAATAACGAAAACTAAAGGTACTAACTTGTAGAGGAAAAGGAGGATAAGCCAAAAACTGTTTTACCTTTCAAAAATCACCCAAGATGAAGAAGAATGGTGATGGAATATTGAAAGGGAGAGGGAGAGCTCTTTGGTCGTTGAAATGGGGAAGTGAAGAGCGAAGAAGATGGTAAGTAGCTCTTTTAAAATTAAAAATGGGTTTTTAATTCCACAAGTCCATTTATTTACAATTTTGCCATTAATGAGATGGCTATCTCAAATATTGTAAATTCCATGGATTTAGGCTGTAAAATCAAAACAAGCTCAACATAAAATATTTGTTTTGAAACCCGAGGCCCAAAGTAATATTTTATTATTTTAACTATGAAACCGAAACCCGAAACAATATTTTAATATTAATTTCACCCGACCCCCAAACCCGGGTGTTACAACTCTCCCCCACTTAAGGAATTTCGTCCCCGAAATTACCTGACGGAAAAAAGTACGGAAACTGCTCAAGCATATCAGCTTTCCTCTCCCACGTGGCCTCTTCCACACCTCTATATCTCCATAACAGCTTGACCAACTCTATGCTCTTGCCACACAACACCTTGCTATCAGAAGCAAGTATCTCAACTGGCTCTTCATTGTAAGACAAATCCGGATTCAACTCTATCTCCTCAACAGGCATGACAAGGGACGGATCCGATCTATACCTAAGCATCGACACATGAAAGACATCATGAATCTTCTTTAACCCGGAAGGCAATCTCAAACGGTAAGCTACTGGCCCAATCCGCTCAACTACCTCATAAAGTCCAATGAATCTTGGGCTTAACTTGCCTTTCCTCCCAAACCTCATCACCTTCTTCCAAGGTGAGACTTTCAAAAACACTTTATCTCCCACAGAATACTCTACCTCCTTCCTCTTTAAGTCAGCATAGGACTTCTGTCGATCTGAAGCTGCCTTCAAACGATCACATATCAACGTTACCTTCTCGGTGGTGCCCTTAAGCAAATCAGGCATCAGTACAAGCTTCTGTCCGGCTTCAGCCCAACAAATCGGAGTTCTACACTTCCTACCATACAAGGCCTCATACGGAGCCATCTGAAAACTCGACTGAAAACTGTTGTTATACGCAAACTCTACTAACGATAAATGTTTCTTCCATGACCCCTGAAAATCAATGATACAACATCTCAACATATCTTCCAACACCTGAATCACTCTCTCAGACTGACCATCTGACTGCGGATGATACGAAGTGCTGAAGTTCAACCAAGTACTCAAGGCTCGATGCAAACACTCCCAAAATCTAGCTGTAAACCTCGGATCTTGGTCTGACACAATCGATTTCGGTACCCCATGTAGTCTCACTATCTCACAGATATACATATCGGCCAACTTGTCTAAAGTATAGGTGGTATGAACTGGTATGAAGTGGGCACACTTAGTAAACCTATCCACTATCACCCACACAAAATTCTTCCTCGAAGGAGTCAACAGTAGCCCTGACACGAAGTCCATGGTAATATGTTCCCACTTCCATTCCGGAATCTTCAACGGCTGTAACAATCTTGAGGGAAACTGATGCTCAGCCTTGACCCTCTAACAGACTATACACCTACTTACAAACTCGGCCACATCCTTTTTCAACCCAACCCAATAGTACTCTTCTTTTAACCCTCGATACATCTTCGTGCTACCCGGATGCATAGCAAAAGGACTATTATGAGCTTCATTCAAGGTCGTACGCTTCAACTCGGCATCCTTCAGAACCACTATCCTATCCTTATAACATAGGATCCCATTCTCACCAAAACAATACTCGGTAGGCCTATCTTCGGCTTTGTCTTGCACGTAAGGTGCCAAAGACTCATCTCGCAACTGCTTCTCTCGAATTAACTGGACTAACAAAGGCTTAACCTGAAGCTCGGCTATCAACCCACCATCCTTAGACACACTCAACCTCGCAAACATAGCTCGTAACTCAACGGCTAGCTCTATGTCATGGGTGGGATAGTTCTTCTCATGAACTTTCAACTGCCGCGAAGCATATGCTACCACCATACCTTCTTGCATAAGCACACAACCTAGCCCTACGTAGGATGCATCACTATAAATCACAAATTCTCTCCCTGGTTCGGGCTGAATCAAGATAGGAGCTTCGGTCAAAGCTCTCTTCAATTTCTCAAACGCTTCTTGCCTTGCATCTGACCACTCATACGGGACATTCTTTTGTAGCAACTTAGTCAACGGAGCCGCTATTCTAGAAAACCCCTCAACAAACCTTCTATAGTATCCCGCCAAACCTAGGAAACTGTGGATTTCTGTCACTGACTTCGGTTGTTTCCAATTCACTATAGCTTCTATCTTCTTAGGATCCACACTAATCCCACCAGCTGAGATCACGTGACCTAGGAAGACTACCTCCCTAATCCAAAACTCACATTTTCTTAGCTTGGCATACAACTGATTCTCCAGTAGGGTCTGAAGCACTAACCGCAATGCTCATCATGCTCCTCTTCGGTCCTAGAGTATACTAGGATGTCGTCTATGAACACTACCACAAACATGTCCAAGAACTCATGAAACATGCGGTTCATCATATCCATGAAGGCTGCCCGATCGTTAGTCAACCCAAAAGGCATCACCAAAACCTCATAATGCCCATAACGTGTACGAAAGGCCGTCTTCGGTATGTCCACATCCTTCACCTTCAACTGGTAGTACCCGGACCTCAAGTCAATCTTCAAAAACACAGAAGCACCTCTCAACTGGTCTAGCAAGTCATCTATCCTAGGCAAAGGCTATTTGTTCTTCACTTTCACCTTATTAAACTGCCTATAATCTATACACATCCTCATGCTACCATCTTTCTTTTTCACAAACAAGACCGGAGCACCCCACGGGGAAATACTAGGCCTAATTAAGCCTCTATCAGTCAACTCCTGAAGTTGTGTCTTCAACTCTTTCAACTCTTTCGATGCCATTCTATACGGAGCAATCGACATTGGTGCAGAATCAGAATACGTCTCAATAGCAAACTCAACTGCTCTGTCTAGAGGCAAACCCGGTAACTCTTCCGGAAAAACACTCGGAAAATCACATATTGTTATGATGTCCTGAGGTCTCACCTCACCCATATTTAGAGTCATTACATAAGCCAAGTAAGCCTGACACCCCGAACTCAACAACCTCTGAGCTTCCAAAGCCGAAACCACATTGGACAAGAACCTGACGTTCTCACCAACTACCACAACCTCAAAGTCATCGGTAAGCCTCAAGAAGACTCTCTTGGTCTCGAAGTCAACCCTAGCTCTATGCTCTACAAGCCAATCCATGCCCAAAATCACATCAAAACCGTAGAAGGGTAACTCCATCATATCGACCGGAAATACGTGGCCCTGAACCATCAAGGGACACCTCCTATACACTTTCCTAACTACCACCGTATCACCAAAAGAGCTAGTAACATTTACACCTATCTCTAGCCAATCACATGGTAACCCTTGTAACCCCCTTAGCCCGGCCTAGACGGTTGACCCGAACTACGAAGATTACAAGGGGAAAACCAAAGTCAACCCGAAAGTCAACCTTGATTAACGACCTTTTTTTCTTTTTAAACTTGTCTAGATGCACATTAATCCTAGTCATACTCTTGAGATAAGCATATTCAAAAATCACAGCAATCGGAAAACAATAAGGGACTCAATTGCACAACATACGAATTTAGGGAACAAAATGTAAAATCTGTAAATTAAGAGGACTTTACAAATTTTAAAGATGCCATTATGAAATTAGTCATATTACTTGCTTCCCTGTCAAATTTCACCTTAAACGGACCTCTCGAACTCAAGCAATTGCACATACAAAAATCAGGACTAAAACGTAAAGCTTGCAAACCTCAAAATCATTCAAATCAGGGCCCAACGGTCAAGTGTTTCGAAACGGGATTTGACCGTTCAAAAACACGGCTTGGCAGTAGCCAAAGTGTTTCGAAACACCTCTACCCGTTTCGAAACACCCAGGCCAAATCATGCACCTGTTTCGAAACAGGCAAGGGTGTTCCGAAACACCCTGCCCAGAAACAACAGAAACACCTGTTTTTACACATCCAAACTCCATCAAACATACTCCAAAACAATCCTCAACATATCAACAACAGGCCAAGCATCATAACTACCAAATTGCATTAAAATCTAGATGCAAAGCAAACTTAGGTGCACCAACTCCTTCAACACATCCAACACTTGATCATGCCTTTAAAACAAGAAGCATAGTATAACAACTTATGAATAAGAAGATTCAAATGTTGCAAAGCGATAAACAACAAGATTCAAACCACAAACCAAATATGGTCAACATACTCAATCTCATTACACATCAATACAAAAGACTCTCCCCCCATTGCCTTTATTATCTATAGCTATTAACTGAAACATACTTCTCAAGTGGAGCTCTCCTTGAATCCCTTGCTTCTTGCTGCCCCAACTTCATTTATCTGCATTGATGGACACAAAGGAGCATAAGCACATAATGATTAGTGAGGGATGCTCAAAACCAAAACACCATCAACACAGCGATTCATAAAAACTCTCTTAAAAAGTAGATACAATTCGATAAACCAAAGCATTGTTTGAAACTCCTTTTTAAACAACATGCTTTAAATCATGCATTGCTCAATCATAAAAACCAACCCTTAGCTTAGAAAAGCTAAATAACTCACTTCAAAGCACATTCTTGCAAAACCATCAATTAAAACCTTTCCAAGTATGAACACCTTATGCAAAGTTAAACTCAAATTCCTTGAAAAACATTTCCTTTTCATAACATACTTTTCTCATGCTTAATGATCCATTCAAGCAAAATCTTTGGAAAACCATTTGTTCCCTCTAACTATCTCATGCATTCAACAAATGCACAACACATGAACTACCAAAGCAATATTTACATTTCATGCCTTTCTAAACAAGTCTTCACAAGACTTCAATGCATTTAAGAGATTCCTTGCACATAAACACCATTCATAAAAGAAGATAAACACTTGTTCAAGCTTAACAAGTAATACATGCACTCTTAAACCATTACACACTTCCCATGCAACCTTGCATCATTCCAAGCATCTCTCGCTTCATTACATTCAAGAACATTACATTGGCTTTCAAGCGATAATTCACAAACCATCACAACACAAGACAAAATCGGATACGCGGATTACAAGCGTTGTCCCACACGCTTAATACACACTACCGAACAACACAAGGTGGAGTTTACCGGTACAATCTCAACCCCTCAACACCCGTGATGGAGTTTAGCGGTACAATCCCAACCCCTCAACATCACTCATCGGAAGTTGTATAACTCACTAGCGAGAGCCGGGACACACCACAAGGCATACACATGGGAGCTACCTCAACCATTGTAATCACCTTAACCAAGCTCACACACGGGAGCAACCCTCCACCGTTGTGACGCTTAACAAGGTCCACCCACGAGATTCGTCCTCCATCGCGGTGACACTTAGCAAAGTCCACCCACGAGAGCCATCCTCCATCGTGGTGGCGCTTAACAAGCCCACCCACGAGAGCCATCCTCCATCGTGGTGACACTAATTTCCTCAATCGCTAGAGTACTTGGATGTAGTTTACGGTACAATCACAACCCCTCAACATCCAAGGCGACTCAATTCACGGTGCACCCAATCCTATAGCCGGCTAACTATATCCGATTAAAGTAACCAACAACCACTTACATCACTTGCCAATATAACCATTTTACCATATTAATCCACTGTTATAAAAGCATAACCCAAATGCCAAATCCACAAGCATCACATGCTTAAAATCATATGCACCCAACACATGCAAGTCAAGGATAACTTATCTTATGCATCTTTAACATAATGGCATTAACAACCAACATTAAACCATGTCCAAACATGCTTAAAAACAGTAATTTAAACACAATCATCCTAAGTGCATTTAAAAACCAAGCATAGCCCAACCAAGAGAGAAATTCCATTTACTTACTCTTGAGCTTAGCTAAGTTGTTTAGACTTAAACTAAGCTCCCAAAGCCTCATCCAAAATGTTTCAAAGCTGGAAAACTCTTTACCACTCACCGATACACAAAACTACGCTAGCCGTTAAGCCTTCCAAGCATCCGAAACCTCCAACGCCACCTCTATTGCCTCCGGATCACCCTCCCCTATTTTAAACACATAACAACAGAGGATTAATGCATCATCATGCATTAAAATCACCAGCAACACACCTAAACTCGCTGCTCTTCACAAATCCAACATTTCGGCTACCAAACACAACCGAAATCACCTCCAAACTCTTCCAAAACTTAACCCAGCCAAGATCCATCACTTCTAACCATTTTTAAACATCAATTAACATCCAAAATTATCCCAAACTCGTCCTTATACCTCCAGCATTAACAGAACACCAAAATCACCCCAAAAACCACCATTTTCACAAGTAAAAACTTAGGAAAATCAACCTATTCGGGATTGCATTGATTAAACCTCAACTACACATCATTTAGACATCCAAAATACATCAAAAAGACATCTCAAAACAGAGCCCAATCATCCAATACGAATTTCTTCAAAATTAAATCCAAATCTTGCATTTCAAGCCAAAATCAAGAACACAACATTAAAACCTTTAATAAAACTCAATTTAAGGATTGAGAACTTGGGAATTTCAGTAAAGAACTGAGTATTTAGAGGAGAAGGACGTTCATACCTCTAAATGTGGATTTCTCCTTGTTTAGAGCCAAAATCCTTGAAAATTCATTAAGCAAATGGTGAGGATTTGATGTAGAAATGATTATGAATCATTTGGGAATTGAAAACTCTTCTTTAGGTGTGAAAATCAAAAGGAAAGTTGCTGTGGAAATGTGTTTGGCTGAGGGAATTTTGAGAGAAAATGAAATGGGAAATTTTGGTAAAAGTTAGTTATGAAACTAAAATATCACTTTTCCCTCTTTTCTTTTTATTAATTAAACACTAAATGAGTCTTAAAAATCAAGAAAAATCTGGAGAAATCCTCCCTTGGGTAAATTAGCTCCTTAAAGATTCAAAGTTTAATTCCTTTTAAAACAGTCACGAACTTTTCAAAAATTACATTTTAATCACTAACTCGAAATGTCATATTTCCAAACCTCATTTTGTAAAAATGATTTCACCACCCTCTTATATATATTAAAAGATGATTTTTAGATATTTTTCCATATTTTTAATGCATCCCGAACTAGGCTTTCCCTAAAACCACCTTTTATATTCGAACCGAAAATCCGACCGGTCCGGTTCAAACCCAAAACTTCTAAGCCCAAAATTGGGGTGTTACAACCCTAACGACCTTGCGTGCTCACCCAAAATATACGAATGTGTTGACCCCAAATCTATCAAAGAAAGCAAACTCAAAGACTGTAATGAGAAGTTACCTGCAATGACATCAGTGTCATTCCCAGCCTCTCGCTGAGCGTACACCCTAGCCGATCCTCCTTTCTCGGGCTGGAATGCTACTACGTAAGCCAAGTTCCTCTAACCCTCATTCCTTGGCTGAAAGTTTCCGCGACCGCGCCCACGGCCTCTCTGATGCTCAAAGCCCTGAGCTAGAGCCGGTCCGCCCCTAACCGGGTGTGGACAGTCACGCCTCAAATGGTCCCGTGAGCTACAGTTCCAACCCGCTCCATGGGTACCCATACACTCGCCCTGGTGGCGTCTCCCGCACTTAGTGCACTCCGGAGTGTGCACAACAGCTCGTTGGCCCTGACGACCCTGACCATAGTTACCACCCTATGTCTCGAATCGGGCTGGTACCTTCTATCCCTATGCCTCTTGGCATGATCTCTATCCCATTTCGCATGTCTCTTTCCGGAATCGGATCCACTAGCTCGAGCACTAGAGCCCAATTTCTGCTCAATATCCTTCGCCCTAGAGACCAAAACATCGAACTCAGTGTAGTCAGAGGCAAGCATGTAGGTCTTCATGTCTCTAGTCAACCCATACCGAAAGCGCTCACACCGCTCTCTCTCACTAGGGACCAACTCAGGCGCATACTGGCTCAATCTCACGAACTGGACCTCATACTCAGTCACGGTCTTATTACCCTGAACCAATGCCATAAACTCTCTCTTCTTTTCATCCAAGTACCGAACACCAAGATACTTCCTCTTGAAGGCATTTCTGAAGAACTCCCACATGATATCCGCTTCGGCCATCCCCGAAGTAACAGTGGTCCACCAATTATAAGCGCCCCCTTGAAGCAAGGAGACAATACAACCCAACTTACGAGCGTCTGAACACTCCATCTAACCCAAGATGCAAGTAGTACTCTCAAGCCACCCCTCCGAACCCTCGGGAGTCAATCCACGAAACTCAACTGCCCCTAAATTACAGAGCCTCTCTAGGGGTAAACCTGTCCCAGCACCCTGAGGTGGTGTTGCAGCTTGCATACCGGCCAAAGCTGTCTGAAAACCCCCGGCTATGGTCTGAATCAAATGGGTCATGTTCGCGCCCGCTGGACCCTGAC
This sequence comes from Hibiscus trionum, assembly GCA_030270665.1. NCBI lineage: Eukaryota > Viridiplantae > Streptophyta > Magnoliopsida > Malvales > Malvaceae > Hibiscus > Hibiscus trionum. Next base: position 11,012,066 of record BSYR01000013.1, on the reverse strand, counting down.
CCTCCTGAGCCCTAACACCTCCAACATTACCACCGGCCTGAGGCCCATTACCATCACCTCTGACTTGAGCACCAGCATAAGACACATCACCTTCACCACCCACTCCATTACCACCAGAAGAAGGGGGAGCATGAGGCTCACCTCCGGGTGCCTGGTCACCCGCTCTAGGTCGCCCCCTTGGTCTTACCATAGCAAAATAAGATCTAAAATAGCAAACATACAACAAACAAGAAAACGTTAGGTTAGCAAAGGGCAAGGATTTAAGTTCTCAAGCTCGTCAAACCAAAACCATTTTCTTTTTATTTTGACAACAACGCCTAACAATGGGGACATTTGACCAACCCTCAAACAACAAAAAGGTCATTAAAGCATGCATTCATACACCGTGCTAGCAACAGACTTCAAGCATACATGGCAAAACACTCACCGAGATACAACATCACATAACACATTAACTTACCTCACTTACCTGCCCGAGGTCTCGAAAACCTCAGGCTCTGATACCACCAAATGTAACCCCCTCGTCCCGGTCTATACTACTGACCGGTCCGAGTAGGCTAAACGGGGAAAACCGAAATGAAACCCGCTAGGGCCCCACTTCGGTTAGCAACCCTAGAAAATTTCTTTTAATTATTATCTTGTCTAAAGGCATTCATACATCCTATGCGTGACACGACAGCGGAAGGACAACAAGCGATGCCAACGACCAAGCAAACAATTTAAAAGAGTCCATTTTATTTTATTCAGCAGGCTGTATCGATACTCTTGAAGAGGGTATCAATACGCCTTGACCAGGTCAACAACACATAGTCAATGTAGGGAGACCGTATCGGTACACTGGTTGACCGTACCGATACGCCCTCACTAGTCAACTTCTCACGGTCAACGATACAAGACCGTACCGATACACCCTAGACTCGTACTGATATGCCAAAATCTTGTCAAATTCTTAGATTTCCAGAGAGGCTTTGGCGTATCGATACACCCACGCGTATCGGTACGCTAGGCTTAAACTGAGCCCCAAAGTGTAGGACCGTATCGATACGGCCCTTGGGCGTACCGATACGCCCTGCACTACAACACTCAAAAACTCAGCAAAAAGCAACAAGACTCGACCCTAGATGAAAATTAAGACTCTCCTAACCACACGCAAACACACACACGACATCCCACATCCATGGAACATCATACGAGTCATTCAAAATGAACAAGGAGCATTCGATCAAAGGAATCATACATTTACCATGAAGAGACCTACAATGCATTCATAAGTTTTCATGCTTTAGACAAACACACATAGCATCCATGGGGAGGCATAAGTCCTTAAACACAAGGCAATTAAGCATCAAGTAGATATGGTCCACAATCCACAACACAAAGGCATACACATGCCAATATAAAATCAACAATTTAACATGCTCATCTAAACACAAAATTAACTAAGGAGTTTGACACCAACTCTTACAAGTCTACACCCCCATCGTCTAGGCATTATTACAAATACGTAAATCATACTTGAGCTACTTTGAGAACTCCAAAAGCTCCTCCCTTGCCAACTTGCCTCCTGAACTCTAACGATCTGCATGTTGGAAATAAAGGAGAGCGTAAGCTAACTAGCTTAGTGAGAGAAGCTCTAAAATTCCACAAGCATACAGTTTTCAAAACACTTTTCATAATTGACAATAAATCAATGGATGCACGAATGATTATCACAACAAGACCACACATGGCTTGCACATGCACAACCAACATACACACGGTGGGACTACACATCACCGTTTCGACTAGTAGTTTTCCGATGGGACAACACATCAAAGTACTCTTCTACTAGTCACTACCGGTGGGACTACACATCACCGTAGTTAAGACAACCATCACACGATGCTCGACTTCTACACGACTACACAACAACAACGATGTAAAACAACTCGAGATGCACATGATACCACAACATATATCATTCATCAACACATAACAAAGATGTAGGAGTAGTAACTTACACTCGGGTTTAGGTGAACCCTCAAGGGCCAACCCAAACCCCCAAGAGTTCCATTTCAAAAACAAATCAAAGTTGACATTTCTACTCACCGTTGCTATCCAAATGAAAGCCGAAAAAACCAAGCTCAAGTCTTCAAATTCTCCGGATTCGTCCCTGAAGCTTCACCAACTAAATTCCTTGCTTCTAATCATCCCAACACAATCAAAATAACCACAAATCAGTACACAATTCAATGTAGTCAACCCGAAACACAAACCAAGCACAAAACACATGATTTCAACTAAAGACAAATCCCAAATTCCTCATTCCCGAGCAGCCCCTAAGCATAACCTAAAACCAATGATTCCAACACTTAAATTACTCCCAAAAACCTCCAAAACAACCCTTACTTATAGCCCAACCATTAGTCATCAAATTTCCACATTTAACACCCCAAAAACTCAACCTAAAACCCTTCCAAAAACCCCTATAAAACCCAATTTCGAGAAACACCATAAAACCATGTAAAAATCAACTATGTTGGACCTTATAGATAGTAAACAACTCATATATCATTAACAAATCAAACTCTTAAGTTAAAGATAGTAAAGATGACATTTTTAATCTAAAAACCCAAAACTTCAAATTCCAAAATCGTGAACAATAACGAAAACTAAAGGTACTAACTTGTAGACGAAAAGGAGGACAAGCCAAAAACGGCTTTACCTTTAAAAAATCACCCAAGATGAAGAAGAATGGTGATGGAATAGTGAAAGGGAGAGGGAGAGCTCTTTGGTCGTTAAAATAGAGAAGTGAAGAGGGAAGAAGATGGTGAATAGCTCTTTTAAAATTAAAAATGGGTTTTTAATTCCACAAGTCCATTTATTTACACTTTTGCCATTAATGAGATGGTTATCTCAAATATTGTAAATTCCATGGATTTGGGCTTTAAAATCAAAACAAGTCCAACATAAAATATTTTTTTTGAAACCCGAGGCCCAAAATAATATTTTATTATTTTAACTATGAAACCGAAACTCGAAACAATATTTTAATATTAATTTCACCTGACCCCCAAACTCGGGTGTTACAACTTTCCCCCACTTAAGGAATTTCGTCCCCAAAATTACCTGACGGAAACAAGTACGGAAACTGCTCAAGCATGTCAGCTTTCCTTTCCCACGTGGCCTCTTCCACACCTCTATGTCTCCATAACACCTTGACCAACTCTATGTTGGGTCATGTCGGCACGCCCCGTAGCGCAGTAGAAAAAATAATCCGACGTAATCCAGCCAGGATCCACGTACAGGAACAAATCCGGGGTGAAAAGATGAAAAGTTACCTTTTAAAACTCTGGAAACTGGAAAACCGACGGTATGTCGGAATAACCACGTCAAGTAAAACCGGAATCGTCACAGGTTCGCAACGACCTCTACGGAGTCCACCCGAAAAAAACGAACAAAGTTTATGCCTCCCTAACACTTAGGGATAAATTTTGACAGGTTTGAACACCTTCCGGGGAGAAGTCGAAATCCCTCCAAGGATTCTTGAGGGAGTCTAAAATCGACCAGGGGTTCAAGCGAAACTTGGATTCGAACTAGGGAATCGCCAGAAATTTGCCAGGGGGCAAGAGACACCAGAAAAATATCGAACAACTTCTCAGAAGAAATCTAGGACTTGTTGAAAATTCCAGAGGGAATTCCCAGGGATATGTCAAAATTTGCAAGGAGGAATAGGGATGATTTGGTTGCTAGCCCTTGTCCCTTTAAATAGTATTCAGAGACTTAATTCTAGTTGAATTCGTTAAATCCAAGTTCAACCAAAATTCATAGAATCTAATTCTACTTGAAATTAGTTTATATTAAATATACATTATATTTAATAATAATAAATGAAATATATATATTTAATTATGTAGAATCTTTATTCTACATAAAACATGGATTTAAATATACATTATATTTAATTCAAATATATATATTTATTATATAGAATCTCATTCTATCTTTACTTGGATTTAAATATATTTAAATATATATTTTTAATTATGTATAATCTAATTCTACATAAACTTGGAATTAAATATACATTATATAAATTCCAAATATATATTTAAATTTATAGAATCTTATTCTATAATATTTAAGTCTCTAAATATTTTTCATACTCTAAATAATATTTGATAAATACAATATTTATCCAATATTATTCTCATTTAAGGGAGTTGCCGATTTCCCCTATCCCATAGGGGATTTTCGGCAACCTCCCTAAAATAGGGAGTATGGTTTCCAATTTTTGTTTGTTTCAATCGAAGGGTGTGACCCTTGTAGGTTCATGCAACGTTAGCAGCAAAATTAGAATTGTTCTAATTTTACAAACAATGAGTGACATCTAGCAATACATCATTGCTACCTAAGTTGCATGAAGTCATGGTTTGACTTTCCTAATTCCTGAATAAACTTCCTTTATGTATTTCATCATTTTGTCCTTTATATCTTAGACGAACACAAGTCATGGGTTAGTCACACTTGCGTTGTCCATCTAGTGTTTCTTGATGTCTTGAGTAGATTATTATAAACGAATCTTTATGATATCTCATTTCATAATATTCGAGCATGGCCATGCATTTTCTAATCTCACTCAATCAAGTGGCCGAAGATATTTCTCCCATTATGTATGAGGGAAAAATCCTTTCTTGATCAACCATATTTCACTACATAGGTCATCACGTATCCAATCATCAGTCTTTATAATGTAGTCAGTTACGACACACGTTTGACTAAGTCAAAATACGTAAATCTTTATGTTGAAATCATGTTGATCTCAAGTCTGAGGATCATACATATGTTTATCATGAGCAATGTCGCGACTGTCACATAATTACCCAAGAAACATGCTCATATCGAGTCAATCCAGTATGTTGTTCTCTAACAAATACTTATGTGTTGATTTTGACATCTCTATGTCAATAACAACACTTGTTATCAATCAACCACATATTAGTCTTTATATATTATCACTGTACATCCCCGTAATAATATTCGACTAAGGATTCTATTTAACAACAATCGTATTATTGTATGGACAATATTATCCAATGGTTAGTTTGATGCACAGAGACATACCAAATGATAATAACGACAATGCAATTACTTGATACATCTAGTAAAATAGTATGTATATTCAATCATCATATGATTGTTCTTTGGGCATACTCCAACAATCTCTCACTAGCACTAAGACCAATCATTCTCGTATCTAATACGATATGGCTTAGTGTAACTGACATGCTTATGCTGTGTCAAAAGCTTTGTCAGGGAGTTGACAAAGTTATCAACTTTGTGCGTATGTTGCATACTTTCACATCTCCAAGATGTAAACACTTTAGAATATGTTTGGATTTATTGATGAGATCTGGGTTTTATTTGCTTACGCAAAGGTTCCATCATAACAGAGTTATGTAGCATCTAATATGTTGGGAACAACCCTTAGTTCAGAAGTGAACCCTTTAGATCCAAACATCCTTCTTTATTGCTATGTCGACTGTAATACATTCAGCCTATGTTGTAGAGTTAGATATTGTCTCATCTTGCTAACTCGCATTATCTTTTATTAATGCAAAACGGATTGCGATCTTTAGTTCTTTTTGATGAGTATGTCATCTACATACAATACTTAGGAAAGTAACAATGCTCCCACTAGCTCTTTTGAAAACAAGACTCCCTTTTGTTTCTAGATAAACCAAACCTTTTGATTGTATCTTCTGAAACGAATATCCCAACTTCGAGAAACTTGCCTTAGTCTACGGATAGACCTTTGTAGCTTACATACCTTCCAAGTGTTTTACTAGAGTGACAAAACCTTCTGGATGTGTCATGTACATATCTGTTTCAGGTTTTTCCCTTAGGAAAGCGGTTTTGACATTCCTTTATTTGATTCCATAATCATGGTATGTAACTACTTGCAAGTGAGATTAAGATGGATTAAACATAGCTACAAGGAAGATGCTTTATCATAGTCTATACTATGAAGTTTGTCGAAAACTTTTAGCGACGAATCATCCTTTGTATGTTTTATCATCTCTCATGGCTCTTAGCCATTTCTCGAATTTTGGGCTTCACCATTGCTCTCTGATAAGACCTAGTCTTTATCTTGATCCGAAAAGAAGAGTGTTTCCATGTACGGATAGTGAGAAATCCATATTTCTCAAGTAGATGGTATTCTCTTAAGGATCAACACAATGGTTGTGTTTTGTTCCAATGTTCCTTGATCATTTGTGGAACATTCTCAATCTTTGGTTCATAAATTTGTTGTCTAAAATTTCTTCAAATTCCAAATTCCATTTTTTTCTTTTGTGAGAGGTAATCTCTTTCGAGAGAAACTCTCGTTTGAGCAACAAACATTTTGTTCTCGTTGAAAAATGAAATCCCTTAGTGATAAGTATTCTCTTTCGAGATAAAATATCGTTTGAGCAACAAATATTTTGTTCTCGTTAAAGTTGAAGAAATAAAATCCCTTTGTGAGAATTAATCTCTTTCAAGATAAACTCTCGTTTGAGAAACAAATGCTTTGTTCTCGTCAGGATAAACAACAAATGGAGTTTTTAAGGTTCGAACTTTGTAAACATTTTAACATGTAAGTAACCTTAAAAACTTCAAAGGTATTCTAGAACAATTCTTAGTCCATATCTTATATGGCGTTCGAACCAAAAAACGATTAAGTATGAGAGTTATTTTTTTTCTATTGTGTAAAGAAGTCGAAAATGACTTGTTCTGAATCAAAACATGTCTAACATATTTGATTCTCTTTCAAAGACTTTTCGTTCCACTTGTGGGAGTTAATTATGGGACAATCCCATATTCTTTGAAAGTTCATCAAACTTTAAGTATTCTTGAATTTGATCTCATCAAATTACCTTAATACTTTTTACGAGTTTGAGATTAGTCATTTGTTTTATTTATCTTATAAATATTATTGATTTGATTAGTTTAAAGATCATTGATTCGTTGTGCCATAAGAGATTAAAAGAATAACATTTATTTAAATAATCTCAAAATTAAAATATCTTGTCCTTACAAGATAACTAAAACTTAGGCACAAAATAATAATCTTAAAAACTAAAACAAATCTATTTAAGCAAAAAAACATGTCCTAATGGATGATGTAGCAACTCTTGCTTTATTTCCATTCGCAGGTCCATGTTTATTATGATGCCTTCTCTTTAGAAGCCTCTGAGGTTGATGCCTCACTCGTTTTTGCTTTCTTGACTTCTTGTAGGTGTGTGGGGCAGTTTTTCTTCCAATGTTCGGTCTTGCCGCAAAGGAAACATTTCCCATCCTTCTTGATTCCCTTCTTAGGTTTCAATGCCTCCTTTCCATCAGTTTTGGTCTTACCATCACATTTAGACTTTGCTGCCGATTTACCTTTCTTCTTGCCCTTGCGGACCATCGGAACAGGTTTAGGTCCTACCTTCTTCAGGTTGATTTCAGCAGTTCTCAACATGCCGAGCAACTGTGGCAGCGTCTTGTTAATTTCATTCATATTGAAATTAAGGACGAACTGATTGAAACTATCCGACAACGATTGCAGGATGACATCAATAGCTAATTCGTCTTTCAGCGGAAAGCCGAGCTTCTCCAACGTTTGGATGTAGCCCATCATTTTGATGACGTGAGCTCCTACGGGAGATCCCTCACTCATCTTGCATTGAAACAGAGCTTTAGAGGTCTCGTACCTCTCTTGACGAGCTTGCCCTTCATAAATCTCCTTGAGATTTTGAATCATATCAGAAGCTACCATGTCCTCATGTTGCTTCTGAAGCTCAGGGGTAATGGAGGCAAGCATAAGACAACCGACATCCAGCATGTCGTCCATGTGTTTCTTAAACTTGTCTTTGTCAGCTCTGGAAGTAGTGGCAACCGGTTCATCATGAACGAGTTCTTCAATGACATATTCCTTCTTTTCATGTTTGAGAACAATTCTCAAATTGAAGAACCAGTCAAGGAAGTTTATGCCATTGAGCTTATCCTTCTCAAGGATAGATCGTAGAGATAGAGTATTATTTGCCATTAATTCTACAACAAAGAAAATATGCTATATAAGTTTTACTAAATTTTAAAATTTATAGATAGGTCTTTACTATAAATTTACTCCCACTATTTTCTTCAAAATTAAAAACCCTCTAGTTTTAATTTCGGAAAAACGTTTCGATAGTTTTTCTAGTGAGTGAGGATCCGTATTTCACCATTCCTAAATCAGCTTTGGCCAGTCTTTTAGGAAATGGTTATTTAGGTAAGTAACACCTTACTAATTACATCTCATGTAATTCCTCATTTTTTGGCGAACAACTCTTGTTCTTTAAATCATCTTATGATTAACCAAAACTTTTAACCACTAGGTTTTCTAATCCTATTAGAACAACACAGCTAAGTCAATACCAATATCTCAACCGGCGAATATCACTAGCTTATTCTTCGCGTTTAACTAAGATAGATAAATGTGGCATTGCTTTGGCAAAGCTCGCATTATATCGATCGAAGCTTTAACGAGGGTAAATATTGGATGGTTAAAAAAGACTTAGAATCATAGTGAGGGATTTACTTAATTATCTCATCATTTTAACATTGATCCTATCAATAGAACTATGTTTAATCATGCTTATAAAACATCCATTGCATCACATACAAGGTAAATATAAGTGGTAAATAAATATGCAATGATTATAGCCCTTCTTAACCTAAGGCGACCCGTCCCAAGCCAATGGGAGGACCATTCTACTAAAGATAGAATCTGGTTCTGAAACGTCCGGTCCACCAGGGAAGGCCCACCACGCTGCTACCTTGGTCCTTGCTTTATCTCCATGAGTATTTACCATTTTCAGAAACTCGTGTTACATGCGAGGGAGTGAGATGAGAAGAGAAGTACAATAGAAGATAGAGAAAGGCACGACACGCATGCCGTATTTATAAAAACCAAAACTATAAAGGCTATGGGCTATAACCATGCAAAACAAACACCGTGCAATCAAACATGCATTTCAAACATCGTGCGAATAAAGTAACGACATGTTTACGGAGTTTTAAACTGATTACCCCTATGTTGCGATTAATGGGCCAAAGAAGGATCACGAGGTTTCATAAACCATTTGCGTTAACGAACAAATGCACCAGGTAGGTCAACATGAAAGAGAGGTGGTGCACTAGGCACACTTAAGTACCAGGTCTTTGATGATGCCAATCCTAGACATGCATTTTTCATAACGTCTAACCATAACTCTTATGGATTCATCGTGAAAGATAGTTTGATAACTTTTATCAAATTGGAAGCCCTTTCAGAGATTTCATAAATCTATGAAACTACGAACAACTACTTGTTCTCTAAACTAACTATTAGTCTCAACATGTTAACATTTAACATTGAAGCAATCTAACATAGTTATGATTAACTCTTAATCATTCAGCGATAATCGAAATAAGTCTTTATTAGGTGTGATACAATAAACGATAAATATCTAAATCGAATCAAACAGCATGCATCTCATACATAAACATCACCCAAGAATTTAAGTCTGAATTCGTATGATACAAGTGGCTCTGATACCACTGTTGGGTCACATCGGCACGCCCCGTGGCGCAGCGGAAAAAATAATACGACGTAATCCAGCCAGGATCCATGTACAGGAACGAATCCGGGGTGAAAAGATGAAGAGTTACCTTTTAAAACTCTGGAAACTGGAAAACCGACGGTATGTCGGAATAACCACGTCAAGTAAAACCGGAATCGTCACAGGTTCGCAACGACCTCTACGGAGTCCACCCGAACAAAACCAACAAAGTTTCCGCCTCCCTAACACTTAGGGATAAATTTCGACAGGTTTGAACACCTTCCATGGAGAAGTCGAAATCCCTCCAGGGATTCCTGAGGGAGTCTGAAATCGACCAGGGGTTCAACCGGGACATGGATTCGAACTAGGGAATCGCTAGAAATTTGCCAGGGGGCAAGAGGAACACCAGAAAAATATCGAACAGCTTCTCAGAAGAAATCTGGGACTTGTCGAAAATTCCAGAGGGAATTCCCAGGGATATCTCGAAATTTGCAAGGAGGAATAGGGATAATTTGGTTGCTAGCCCTTGTCCCTTTAAATAGTATTCAGAGACTTAATTCTAGTTGAATTCCTTAAATCCAAGTTCAACCAAAATTCATAGAATCTAATTCTACTTGAAATTGGTTTATATTAAATATACATTTTATTTAATAATATTAAATAAAATATATATATTTAATTATGTAGAATCTTATTCTACATAAAACATGGATTTAACTATACATTATATTTAATCCAAATATATATATTTATTATATAGAATCTCATTCTATCTTTACTTGGATTTAAATATATTTAAATATATATTTTTAATTATGTAGAATCTAATTCTACATAAACTTGGAATTAAATATACATTATATAAATTCCAAATATATATTTAAATTTCTAGAATCTTATTCTATAATATTTAAGTCTCTAAATATTTTCTATACGCTAAATAATATTTGATAAATACAATATTTATCCAATATTATTCCCATTTAAGGGAGTTGCCGATTTCCCCTATCTCATAGGAGATTTTCGGCAACCTCCCTAAAATAGGGAGTATGGTTTCCAATTTTTGTTCGTTTCATTTGAAGGGTGTGACCCTTGTAGGTTCATGCAACGTTAGAAGCAAAATTAGAACTGTTCTAATTTTACAAACAATGAGTGGCATCTAGCAATACATCATTGCTACCTAAGTTGCATGAAGTCATGGTTTGACTTTCCTAATTCCTGAATAAACTTCATTTATGTATTTCATCCTTTTTTCCTTTATATCTTAGACGAACACAAGTCATGGGTTAGTCACACTTGCGTTGTCCATCTAGTGTTTCTTGATGTCTTGAGTAGATTATTATAAACGAATCTCTATGATATCTCATATCATAATATTCGAGCATGGCCATGCATTTTCTAATCTCACTCAATCAAGTGGCCGAAGATATTTCTCTCATTATGTAGGAGGGACAAATCCTTTTTTGATCAACCATATTTCACTACATAGGTCATCACGTATCCAATCATCAGTCTTTATAATGTAGTCAGTTACGACACACGTTTGACTATGTCAAAATACGTAAATCTTTATGTTGAAATCATGTTGATCTCAAGTCCGAGGATCATACATATGTTTATCATGAGCAATGTCATGAGTGTCACATAATTACCCAAGAAACATGCTCATAGCGGGTCAATCCAGTATGTTGTTCTCTAACAAATACTTATGTGTTGATTTTGATATATATCTATGTCAATAACAACACTTGTTATCAATCAACCACATATTAGTCTTTATATATTATCATTGTTCATACCCGTAATAATATTCGACTAAGGATTCTATTTAACAATAATCGTATTATTGTATGGACATTATTTTCCAATGGTTAGTTTGATGCACAGGAACATACCAAATGATAGTAACGGCAATGTCATTACTTGATAAATCTAGTAAAATAGTATGTCTATTCAATCATCATATGATTGGTCTTTGGGCATACTCCAACACTCTATGGTCTTGCCACGCAACACCTTGCTATCAGAAGCAAGTATCTCAACCGGCTCTTCATTGTAAGACAAATCCGGATTCAATTTTATCTCTTCAACGGGCATGACATGGGACGGATCCGATCTATACCTCCTAAGCATCGACACATGAAAGACGTCATAAATCTTCTCTAACCCGGAAAGCAATCTCAAACGGTAAGCTACTGGCCCAATCCGCTCAACTACCTCATAAGGTCCAATGAATCTTGGGCTTAACTTGCCTTTCCTCCCAAACCTCATCACCTTCTTCTAAGGTGAGACTTTCAAAAACACTTTATCTCCCACGGAATACTCTACCTCCTTCCTCTTTAAGTCGGCATAGGACTTCTGTCGATCTGAAGCTGCCTTCAGACGATCACATATCAACTTTACCTTCTCGGTGGTGCCCTTAAGCAAATCAGGCATCGGTACAAGCTTTTGTTCGGCTTTGGCCTAACAAATCGGAGTTCTACACTTCCTACCATACAAGGCCTCATACGGAGCCATCTGAATACTCAACTGAAAACTGTTGTTATACGCAAACTCTACTAACGATAAATGTTTCTCCCACGACCCGTGAAAATCAATGATACAACATCTCAACATATCTTCCAACACCTGAATCACTCTCTCAGACTGACCATCTGACTGCGGATGATACGAAGTGCTGAAGTTCAACCAAGTACCCAAGGCTCGATGCAAACACTCCCAAAATCTAGCTGTAAACATCATATCTCGGTCTGACACAATTTATTTCGGTACCCCATGTAGTCTCACTATCTCACAGATATACAGATCGGCCAACTTGTCTAAAGTATAGGTGGTATGAACTGGTATGAAGTGGGCACACTTAGTAAACTTATCCACTATCACCCACACGGAATTCATCCTCGAAGGAGTCAACGGTAGCCCTGACACGAAGTCCATGGTAATACGTTCCATCTTCCATTCTGGAATCTTCAACGGCTGTAACAATCTTGAGGGAAACTGATGCTCGGCCTTGACCCTATGACAGACCATACACCTACTTACAAACTCGGCCACGTCCTTCTTCAACCCAACCCAATAGTACTCTTCTTTTAACCATCGATACATCTTCGTGCTACCCGGATGCATAGCAAAAGGACTATTATGAGCTTCATTCAAGATCGTACGCCTCAACTCGGTATCCTCCAGAACCACTATCCTATCCTTGTAACATAGGATCCTATTCTCACCAAAACAATACTCGGTAGGCCTATCTTCGGCTTTGTCTTGCACGTGAGGTGCCAAAGACTCATCTCGCAACAGCTTTTCTCGAATTAACTGGACTAACGAAGGCTTAACCTGAAGCTCGGCTATCAACCCACCATCCTTAGACACACTCAACCTCACAAACATAGCTCGTAACTCAACGACCACTTTTCTACTCAAGGCATCGACCACTACGTTTGCCTTACCCGGATGGTACTCTATTGTGAGGTCATAATCCTTAAGGAGCTCTAACCACCTACGTTGCCTGAGGCTCAACTCCCTCTGAGACATCAAATACTTCAAACTCTTGTGATCGGTATACACGGTGCACTTCTCACCATAAAGATGGTGTCTCCAAATCTTCAATGCGAACACTACTGCGGCTAGCTCTATGTCATGGGTGGGATAGTTCTTCTCATGAACTTTCAACTGTCGCGAAGCATATGCTACCACCTTACCTTCTTGCATAAGCACACAACCTAGCCCTACGTAGGATGCATCACTATAAATCACAAATTCTCTCCCTGGTTCGGGCTGAATCAAGATAGGAGCTTCGGTCAAAGCTCTCTTCAATTTCTCAAACGCTTCTTGCCTTGCATCTGACCACTCATAAGGGACATTCTTCTGTAGCAACTTAGTCAATGAAGCCGCTATTCTAGAAAACCCCTCAACAAATCTTCTATAGTATCCCTCCAAACCTAGGAAACTGCAGATTTCTATCACTAACTTTGGTTGTTTCCAATTCACTATAGCTTCTATCTACTTGGGATCCACACTAATCCCACTAGCCGAGATCATGTGACCTAGGAAGACTACCTCCCTAATCCAAAACTCACATTTTCTTAGCTTGGCATACAACTGATTCTCCAGTAGGGTCTGAAGCACTAACCGCAAATGCTCATCATGCTCCTCTTCGGTCCTAGAGTATACTAGGATGTCGTCTATGAACACTACCGCAAACTTGTCCAAGAACTCATGAAACACACGGTTCATCATATCCATGAAGGCTGCTGGAGCGTTAGTCAGCCCAAAAGGCATCACCAAAAACTCATATTGCCCATAACGTGTACGAAAGGTCGTCTTCGGTATGTCCACATCCTTCACCTTCAACTGGTAGTGCCCGGACCTTAAGTCAATATTCGAAAACACAAAAGCACCTCTCAACTGGTCTAGCAAATCATCTATCCTAGGCAAAGGGTATTTGTTCTTCACTGTCACCTTATTCAACTGCATATAATCTATACACATCCTCATGCTACCATCTTTCTTTTTCACAAACAAGACCGGAGCACCCCACGGGGAAATACTAGGCCTAATGAAGCCTCTATCAGTCAACTCCTGAAGCTGTGTCTTCAACTCTTTCAACTCTTTCGGTGCCATTCTATACGGAGCAATCGACACTGGTGCAGAATCAGAATACGTCTCAATAGCAAACTCAACTGCTCTGTCTGGAGGCAAACCCGGTAAATCTTCCGAAAAAACACTCGGAAAATCACACACTGTTCTGATGTCCTGAGGTCTCACCTCACCCATATTCGGATTCATTACATAAGACAAGTAAGCCTGACACCCCGAACTCAACAACCTCTGAGCTTCCAAAGCCGAAACCATATTGGACAAGAACCTGACGTTCTCACCAACTACCACAACCTCAAAGTCATCGGTAAGCCTCAAGGAGACTCTCTTGGTCTCGAAGTCAACCATAGCTCTATGCTCTACAAGCCAATCCATGCCCAAAATCACATCAAAACCGTAGAAGGGTAACTCCATCATATCGACCAGAAATACGTGGCCCTGAATCATCAAGGGACACCTCCTATACACTTTCCTAACTACCACCGTATCACCAAAAGAGCTAGTAACATTTACACCTATCTCTAGCCAATCACATGGTAACCCTAACGACCTTGCGTGCTCACCCAAAATATACGAATGTGTTGACCCCGAATCTATCAAAGAAAGCAAACTCAAAGACTGTAATGAGAAGTTACCTGCAATGACATCAGTGTCATTCCCAGCCTCTCGCTGAGCGTACACCCTAGCCGGTCCTCCTCCCTCGGGCTGGACTGCTACTACGTGAGCCAAGTTCCTCTGACCCTCATTCCTTGGCTGAAAGTTTCCGCGACCGCGCCCACGGCCTCTCTGATGTTCAAAGCCCCGAGCTGGAGTCGGTCCGCTTCTAACCGGGTGTGGACAGTCACGCCTCAAATGGTCCCGGGAGCTACAGTTCTAACACGCTCCATAGATACCTATACACTCGCCCTGGTGGCGTCTCCTGCACTTAGTGCACTCCGGAGTGTGCACAACAGCTCCTTGACCCTGATGGCCCTGACCATAGTTATCACCCCTATGTCTCGAATCGGGCTGGTACCTCCTATCTCTATGCCTCTTGGCATGATCTCTATCCCAGTTCGCATGTCTTTTTCAGGAATCGGATCCACTAGCTCGTGCACTAGAGCCCAAGTTTTGCTCAATATCCTTGGCCCTAGAGACCAAAACATCGAACTCAATGTAGTCAGAGGCAAGCATGTAGGTCTCCACGTCTCTAGTCAACCCATACCGAAAGCGCTCACACCACTCCCTCTCACTAGGGACCAACTCAGGCGCATACTAGCTCAATCTCACGAACTGGACCTCATACTCAGTCACGAACTGAGCCTCTCTGGGGTAAACATGTCCCCGCACCCTGAGGTGATTCTGCAGCTTGCATACCGGCCAAAGCTGTCTGAAAAGCCCCGGCTATGGTCTGAATCAAATGGGTCATGTCCGCGCCCGCTGGACCCTAACCCTCTTGAGCCCCAACACCTCCAACATTAGCACCGGCCTGAGGCCCATTACCATCACCTCCGACTTGAGCACCAGCCTGAGGCACATCACCTTCACCACCCACTCCATTACCACTGGGAGCAGGGGAGCAGGAGGCTCACCTCCGGGTGCCTGGTCACCCGCTCTAGGTCGCCCCTTGGTCTCACCATAGCAAAATAAGATCTAAAACAACAAACACACAACAAACAAAAAAACGTTAGGTTAGCAAAGGGCAAGGATTTAAGTTCTCAAGCTCGTCAAACCAAAACCATTTTCTTTTTATTTTGACAACAACGCCTAACAATGGGGACATTTGACCAACCCTCAAACATCAACAAGGTCATTAAAGCATGCATTCATACACCGTGCTATCAACAAACTTCAAGCATACATGGCAAAACACTCACCGAGATACAACATCACATAACACATTAACTTACCTGCCCGAGGTCTCAGAAACCTCAGGCTCTGATACCACCAAATGTAACCCCCTCGTCCCGGTCTGGACGACTGACCGGTCCGAGTAGGCTACACGGGGAAAACCGAAATGAAACCCGCTAGGACCCCACTTCGGTTAGCAACCCTAGAAAATTTCTTTTAATTATTATCTTGTCTAAAGGCATTCATACATCATATGCGTGACACGACAGCGGAAGGACAACAAGCGATGCCAACGACCAAGCAAACAATTTAAAATAGTCCATTTTATTTTATTCAGTAGGTCGTATCGATACGCTTGAAGAGGGTATCGATACGCCTTGACCAGGTCAACAACACATAGACAACGTAGGGAGACCGTATCGGTACACTGGTTGACCGTACTCATACGCCCTCACTAGTCAACTTCTCACGGTCAACGATACAAGACCGTACCGATACACCCTAGACCCGTACCGATACGCCCTCACTAGTCAACTTCTCAGATTTCCAGAGAGCCTTTGGCGTATCGATACACCCACGTGTATCGGTACGCTAAGCTTAAACTGAGCCCCAAAGTGTAGGACCGATACGCCCTGCACTACAACACTCAAAAACTCAGCAAAAAGCTACAAGACTCGACCCTAGATGCAAATTAAGACTCTCCTAACCACACGTAAACATACACACGGCATCCCACATCCATGGAACAACATATGAGTCATTCAAAACGAACAAGGAGCATACGATCAAAGGAATCATACATTTATCATGAAAAGACCTACAATGCATTCATAAGGTTTCATGCTTTAGACAAACACACATAGCATACATTGGGAGGCATAAGTCCTGAAACACAAGGCAATTAAGCATCAAGTAGATATGGTCCACAATCCACAACACAAAGGCATACACATGGCCAACATAAAATCAACAATTTAACATGCTCATCTAAACAAAAAATCAACTAAGGAGTTTGACACTAACTCCTACAAGTCTACACCCCCATCGTCTAGGCATTATTACAAATACGTAAATCATACTTGAGCTACTTTGAGAACTCTAAAAGCTCCTCCCTTGCCCACTTGCTTCCTGAACTCTAACGATCTGCATGTTGGAAATAAAGGAGAGCGTAAGCTAACTAGCTTAGTGAGAGGAACTCTAAAATTCCACAAGCATACAGTTTTCAAAACACTTTTCATAATTGACAATAAATCAATGGATGCACGAATGATTATCACAACAAGACCACACATGGCTTGCACATGCACAACCAACACACACACGGTGGGAGTACACATCACCGTTTCGACTAGTATTTTTCCAATGGGACTACACATCAAAGTACTCTTCTACTAGTCACTACCGGTGGGACTACACATCATCGTAGTTAAGACAACCATCACGTGAGGCTCGACTTCTACATGACTACACAACAACAACGATGTAAAACAACTCGAGATGCACATGATACCACAACATATATCATTCATTAACACATAACAAAGATGTAGGAGTAGTAACTTACACTCGGGTTTAGGTGAACCCTCAAGGTCCCACCCAAACCCCCAAGAGTTCCATTTCGAAAACAAATCAAAGTTGACATTTCTACTCACCGTTGCTACCCAAATGAAAGCCGAAAAAACCAAGCTCAAGTCTCCAAATTCTCCGGATTCGTCCCTGAAGCTTCACCAACTAAATTACTTGCTTCTAATCATTCCAACACAATCAAAATAACCACAAATCAGTCCATAATTCAATGTAGTCAACCCAGAACACAAACCAAGAACAAAACACATGATTTCAACTAAAGACAAATCCCAAATTCCTCATTCCCGAGCAGCCCCTAAGCACAACCTAAAACCAATGATTCCAACACTTAAATTACTCCCAAAAGCCTCCAAAACAACCCTTACATATAGACAAACCATCAGCCATCAAATTTCCACATTTAACACCCCCAAAACTTAACCTAAAACCCTTCCAAAAACCCCTCTAAAACCCAATTTCGGGAAACACCATAAAACCATGTAAAAATCAACTATGTTGGACCTTATAGATAGTAAACAACTCATATATCATTAACAAATCAAAATATTAAGTTAAAGATAGTAAAGATGACATTTTTAATCTAAAAACCCAAAACTTCAAATTCCAAAATCATGAACAATAACGAAAACTAAAGGTACTAACTTGTAGAGGAAAATGAGGACAAGCCAAAAACGGTTTTACCTTTCAAAAATCACCCAAGATGAAGAAGAATGGTGATGGAATAGTGAAAGGGAGAGGGAGACCTCTTTGGTCGTTGAAATGGGGAAGTGAAGGGGGAAGAAGATGGTGAATAGCTCTTTTAAAATTAAAAATGAGTTTTTAATTCCACAAGTCCATTTATTTACACTTTTGCCATTAATGAGATGGCTATCTCAAATATTGTAAATTCTGTGGATTTGAGCTTTAAAATCAAAACAAGTCCAACATGAAATATTGGTTTTGAAACCCGAGGCCCAAAATAATATTTTATTATTTTAACTATGAAACTGAAACCCGAAACAATATTTTAATATTAATTTCACCAGACCCCCAAACCCGGGTGTTACACATTTGCCTACGAAGATCGAATGTTTTTGATGAAGCAAAGAGATATAAAGTATGAGACATGCATTTATGTTTTAGGCATCCCTAGGGGCATGCACATCATAATTGCATTGAATATCGTATTTTTCAGGTACACGAAGGACCTTTCAGCAAAAGAACTCGCCTATCCGTTCGGGCGCAAGGAGAATGGGAGCTGCTTATCTATTCGAGCATTTGAGAATAAAACCCACTTATTCAACCAAACATAAGGAGAATGAAAATTTCATAAGATTCTTCTATCCGTTCAGGCGTAAGGAGAATGAAGTTTGCTTATTCATCCAAGCATAAGGAGGATGAAATTTTTCAGAAGATTCACCTATCCATTCAGGCGTAAGAAGAATGGAGTTTGCTTATTCATCAAATCATAAGGAGGATGGAACCTTTCGAAGCCTAGTTGCTTATTCATCCAAGCATAAGGAGGATGAAATTTTTTAGAACACTCATCTATCCATTCAGGCGTAAGGAGAATGGAGTTTGCTTATTCATCCAAGCATAAGGAGGATGAAATTTTTCAGAAGATTCGTCTATCCGTTCAGGCATAAGGAGAATGGAGGTTGCTTATTCATCCAAGCATAAGGAGGATGAAATTTTTCAGAAGATTCACCTATCTATTATGGTGAAAATAGAATGTTTGCTTATTCATCCAAGCATGAAGAGGATGAAATCTTTTGAAGTTTGCTTATTCATCCAAGCATAAGGATGATGAAATTTTTCAGAGTATTCACATATCGATTCGGGCGTAAGGAGAATGGAGTTTTCTTATTCATCCAAGCATAAGGAGGATGAAATTTTTCAGAAGATTCGCCTATCCGTTCAGGCGTAAGGAGAATGGAGTTTCTTATTCATCCAAGCATAAGGAGGATGAAATTTTTCAGAAGAACCTGCCTATCCGTTCGGGTGTTTGGAGAATAGAACTCAGCTCAGCTAATCAGGCATTTGGAGAATAGAACCCGCCTATCCGTTCGAGAATTTGGAGAATGGAATCTGCTCATCTATTCGGGCGTCTAGAGAATAGAACATGCCTATCCATTCGGGTATCAGGAGAATGGAACCAAGCAACAAATCGATGAAAATTAGTGTCTTTTGGTCTTTGCTCTATCCCTATTTCATAGAGATGAGCAAAGAGGGGCAGCTGTTGTTACTAATTTTCACCCTCTTTTATTTATTTATTTATTTATTTATTATTATTATTATTATTATTATTATTATTATTATTATTATTATTATTATTATTATTACTATGGACTATTTTTATAATAGTTAAAACCCCAAAAAATTGCAAAAAGGAGCCCATCTAAATTAAATAAATGCCTACTAATAATAAAGCCCACAATTTTATATGATGAAAAAACCCACCTTAAAATATAATAAGGAGCCCATTTTTGTTTCTTTTTAGAGGCTCAAACTAAACCATTTTGTGCTTTTTCAGGTTTAGTTTGAACCATTGGATTTGGGGTTGAAAATATGAACGAATATGATCGAATAAAGGAAAAAGGGGGAAGAGGGGTCCAACCCGCGCAGCCACGCACTGGCGCGTGTGAGTCACGCGCGCGGGATTGGATCCCCCAATCCAGCCCTGATAAAGCCCTAGGCGGGGCTGTCGGCCTCCTTCCCACCGTTCCCGGCCACGACAACTGCTGTGAGGGGTGTCAGTCGACTCGCCTCAGCCTGCCGGTGCCGTTGCCGCCGATCTCGCCTACGACCCTCGCCGTTATCGTGTTTAATCGATGAAGAATCATCTCGAACCCTAATTTAATCTTGGGGAAGAAATCCCCAAATTCGAGTCGAATTGAATGAAATCCGGCTTGATCTATGAGCACGAAAACCCTATAAATTGAGCCATTTTTCTTTCATTTAAACACACACCAATTCACCAAGAATACACACCAAAATTCATCCGAAAATCACCTCTGAAAAATCATCTTAAATTGTTGGAAATTGTTCGAGTTTGGAGTATCTTTGGTTCGAATTTTTGGGTTGGAAACAAGCTTTTTCCGATGGCGAGTGGAATTGATTCGAGTGGAGATAGTTCATGGTTTCTACACTTTCGGTAATTTCTCATTTCTTTTCTTTGTTTTTAATTTTCTTGGTTGAATTTTTTGTTTGTTCTTATTCTTAGGTTGCAATTTGGATGAGAAGATCGGAATTGGTATTCGGTAATAATTTTCGCTCTTTATTTTTCTTTAATTTTCGTTTTAATCCTTTATATTCTTAAATAAAATAAAATTGTTGTTTTTAAAATTTTGATCTTGAAAATGAAATAATTTACACTAAAAAGAAGTTTTGATCCTTTTGGATTTAAGAATAAAAATGAATTAATGCTTTAGAAAAAAAACTAAAATCAAGGAATTTAATAAAAGATGATAAATCATAAAAATAAATAAGTCTTAGTTTGTTAGAAAATAAAATGAGTTTTGAAATAAAGTTTTAATAAATTAAGGGCATAAAATAAAATTAAGAAGTTTTTGGGCTTTGAAAAAAGATATTGATTTCTAGAATAAAAGTTTTAATATAAAGTTCTTAGATGATTTAAAGAAGGTTTTTTAGAAAATAAATAAATAAAGGTGTTTTGAAATAATAATAATAATAATAATAATAATAATAATAATAATAATAATAATAAGTTTTAAAAGGAAAAAAACAAAAGATAAAATTTTAAAAAGGGTTTTAATAAAAGTTTAGAATTTTAGTGAATAAAAGTTTGAAAACATTTTAAAAAAATTTCCTAAAAAATGGTTTAACTAAAAGGTTTGAAAAGTGAAGGAAAAAATAAAATAATAAATGTAAAAAATCAATAAGACTCAAAAGTAAAAATGATAAAAAAAGAAGAGTTTAAGTTTTAAGGATGAAAACAAAAAGAATAAAGGTTTTTTTTGAAACAATAAAAAATAAAACACAAAAGAATAATTCGAGTTTCTTGTTTGTTCTCTAGAAATAAGTCAAGACATAGGATTATGTTCTAAAAGCTTAGATAGAGACGTGTTTGTAGAAATATTTTCTTCAAAAAAAACACACTTAAACAAACTCAAACCCTCAATTAGGAATAAAAGACTTAGACCTTTTTAAAATAATTAAACTTAGAATGAATAAAATGCTCAGCACAGAAAATTTTCATGTTGTTTGAAAAGAGAAATTAATTAAATGTGGTGTCCTATCAAATGAGAATGACGGGTTAGCGCCATAAATATTAGCGACAATTAAAGTTCATCCCCGGGGCGATAAGGCCGTTAAAATAGAATGATATTCATTAAATGGAAAAATAAAAGTCGAACTTTCGTGAACTTGCAAACTCCAGTTTTAAAAACGATTTTAAAATCAATTAGATACCAATTTTGGGCGTCGTGGGGTGCTAACCCTTCCCCACGCGTAACCGACCCTTGAACCTATTTTTCTGGTTTTCATAGACCAAAATTGTTGTTTTATCAAAACAAAACGTTTTATTAAAATAACCCCGTTTTAAAGTGATCCAATCACACTTTTTCAAAAAAATGATTGGTGGCGACTCCGTTGATTTTAAAAATTTTCCAAAAAAAAACCGAAGCTCGAAAGGGTTGCGACATCGAATAGCCTAGTTAAACCATTATACCTCAAGAGTAGCCTAGTTTTTCAAAAAAATGACAAAAGTGCACTTTAAATCCTATGACATGTCAACTATATCCGATATTTTCTCATTTATGTCACATAATCAATATATCATTTTTCAAATACATTTACATACTATTTTCTAATACATTTCACAAAACCATTTCATATGCAAAACCACATTGTCAAAGGCAACAACACATTTCATTCAATAACCATTTATATACAATCACATTGCCACATGCAACAACCACATTCCCTTATGAACCATTTCTCAATGCTCTTAGGCATCTATAAACATGTTTAATCATTGCATGTTATTTAAATAATGCATAAAATAGTAAGTAAATCAATCCATACTTTTAAATCAAATCATGTAAATCAAGTCTCATATCAAATTGATATTCAAAAAGCGAAAATAGAGAAAGCTTACTTCCGAGCTTAGCTAAGCTTGCTAGGCTTTAACTAAACTCCGAAGGTAATAATTCAAACCTCTTTATAATACCAAAACACATTTACACTCACCTACTTGCTACCGTCTTGATTTCAACGCCTCGACGCCTAATCGAAAATCGCCCGAACACTTGCCATCTTCCAAAAAAAATTTCAAAGGTCAATATATTTCTTTTGTTCTCACCCACGCTACTACCATGTTTCAAAACTCCATTTCGTTATTTCCTTCTATTCTTTTTTATTTAATTAACGTATGTATATATGCGCTAACGGAATGGGAAAACTACAATGGTTGTGCGCACAAAATCCCTCGAAGGGAATGGCAGTGGCGTTGCTGTCCGGCCTGCACACCGATCGCACCCAGCCCCTCGGCCATTTGGCTTTTTTTTTAGCTTAATAATCTTTACGTGCATTTCTTCAAACACTCACAATGCATACACATATATGATCCAAAAATTCAATCAACACTCTACCAATTACCCTCATCTAAGAATTCAAATCTAAATTCAACCAATTAAATTAATTCCGGGAATTAAATTACAAAATTAACTTTAGATTATGATTACCCATGCACAAAACATTAGAACTCTATAGAAATCATTAGATTACTATGATATAATCAAGATTTATGAGAAAATCCATTAAAATCCAATAGTTCTATTAGAAATTCGTTTTAATTATCCCAAAGCATGAGAACCAAAGATTAAGAATCAAAATCATGTAAAAAGCTATTAAAGAACATTTTCTCACCTTGCTTGATGAAAAACTAACTTGAAGATGAACTCCCCTCTTGATTTCCAACAAGAAAAATATTGAAGATGATGTAGAAATCAAAACCCTTAATCCACAATTATTTAGAAAAAAAAATAGAGAAGAAATTAAAGTAGAAATAATTAAGGAATCAAGAAATACCTAAGTTTTGTTTGGAAGAATATAAGAGAAACTTAAAAATGTCTATTTCATCTTTTAGAAAATTAAAACCATCAACTTCCTTTTGTTAAAAACAAGAGAGAAGGGATATTTCTTTATTTAATTTAATAATTCCATTAAAATAACACTTTAATTCATTTTTACAATATTATCATTATTAATATTTTATATTGGAAAATAATCACTATTTAATTTAATTTTAAATCAACCCATTTAAAATTATTCAAACTCAATTTCTTCCTTGATTAAACTCATGGAATATATTTTCCAAAAATATTTGCCACGATAAATTTATCGAAAACTATTAGGCTCGATGATCACTCAACCGTTGCTTGCCATGTAGTGGAGAATATGTAATTTTGGGTGTTTATGGTGGAAGCAAAAGATAGACAAAATTGATACACGATTTAGAGTGGTTCGGCTTCCTAACCAAAGCCTACATCCACTACCTTAGCTACCCACTAAGAATTTTACCAATTCACTAAGAATTCTTCCCCTTTTCTAGGCTAAGGAGGCAACCATTTACAACCTAGACTCACTCACCAAGTATAGTAATCAAAGCTCATAACCCGAGCTTTGGGCACACTCTTTAAACAAGAGAATTCAAAGCAAACGAAAACCCTCTACAAGCTTGAAGTTTGCACACTTAAGCTCTCACTCAAATCCTAGAACACTTGAGCATACATTGACAATTTGAGCTCATAAGTGTTTGTCTATACAAGGAATGGAAATTAAGCTCTAAGACAAATTATCATCATAATGTTGTTGACAATTGAAGCATTCGTCTTCCATGGATGCTTGGGTATCGATACTCATGTCACTGTATTGATACGACCTTCTTGAAAACTAGTCGTTGAGCCTGCTTCAACTTATGCATATCGATACGCTTACGAGCGTATCGAAACGGCCTACATTTCAAATAGCCATTGGGAAAATGACCATTGAGAGCGTTTAAGGCGTATCAGTACGCGATACAACCGTATCGGTACGCGACTAGCCGTTGGGGGGTTTTTAAGCTCTCTGTATCGATACGAAAAAGGCGTATTGGTACAGGTTTTAGCTACTGGAATTTTTCTGTAGCTGAAACCCTCAGGGGTATCGATACAGTATACATCGTATCGGTGCGGTAACATTAAAAACATAGGTTTTGGCTACTTTAAAACATTTTAAGTTATTCCAAAGCCTTGTAAAAACCCTTAAACATGTTTTCAAGTTGTTTGAACTTACAAAACATTTTGAAATCTTTTTCAATTTAGTCTAAATCAAATTTTCAATTATTATATCAAAACATATATCTTAAAAATCTCCCATTTTTTATATAATGAAACAACTTGAAAATTGTTTGTGAGTCTCCCTCTTTGTAAAATAATTTTTGAATAAGAGACATAATTTTTTTAAAAAAAATTTGAAGCTGCCCCTTATTCTTACTTGAAAAATCAAATTTTCAAACGATTTTCCCCCTTTTTGTTATATCAGAGAGAATTCAAAATACTTTAAGTTCAAGATAATATAGGAGGTTGAAAATTTTTGACACAAATAAGAATTTTGGTTTTAAAAATGGCTCCCCTTACTCAAAGCATCATCAAATGGTTACTCCAACAATTATGATATTATAGTTGAATTAAAATAAATAAAACAAATAAATTCAACTAAATTTTACCACTTGAACCCAAGGGAGGATGTGAAGCCTTCCTTCTTCAATTATCTTTCCTTTTGTGTATGGAGCTCCCTCTCAATGTTTGACTTGTTGATCATTCTTCATCACCCCTAAAACAAGATAATCAAGTAATTTTTGTATCCAAATTGCTTTAGATCCATAAGCGTTAGTAGCACATAATTTAGTCTCCTTAGGAATCCATTTTTCAATTTCATCCTTTTTAGTTGAAGTAATTAGTCCTTTTGGGACCCAAATACTTCTAAAACATTTACCATTTAAAAATTTAGAGGCACTAGATTGTCTTCGATAAAAGTTTGATTTTCCAAAATTGATTTTCTTTTCCAGCTCTTTGGAAATCAATTATTTTTCTTCTTGAACTTTATGAAGAAAATTTTGTAAATCCACACATTTTTGCTCAAACTCATTGAGTTTTGATTCAAGTTCAACTTTGGTTTTAGAAATCAAATCATTTTGAATTTTCAAGCTTGAAACTAATTTCTTTTTTTTCAAAATGTGATTTTTAAACTCTAAAATTAAATCATCATAGGCATCCTGTAATTCATCAAAAGAATAAGAAGTTGAAGTAGATAAATTAGAAGCTACACTTGAATCTTCTTGGATGGCCATAAGGCAAAGGTTGGCTTGTTCATTGTCGGCAGAGTCATCGTCACTTCAAGTAGCCACATATGCCTTCTTCTTATGGCTTGAAGAGCTTGCCCTCTTCTTCTTCCTCGGTTCATGCTTGGATTCTTTCATTTTGCTCTTCATGAATCGGGCAAACTTCTCGAAGCGATAGGTCATCTCTTCTTCTTCACTTTCTTCCTCACTTGAATCTACATGTGGGCATGTGGAGGAATTGCAAGTTATAGTATAGAAAGATATCATCTTCACATGGATTGATGCTACTTCAGGAATTTAACTTCTTCCACTGTAAAATAAAAACACAAATTGGTGATTGTAGGAGTTCTGACTAACAGGTAAAATAAAATAGCAATAAAATAAAAAAGAATATGTAATTAAGTAAGAGAGAATAGGTCGGGTTATCATGAGTCGTGATATGATAATTGAATCGATCGTATTGGTAATTGAGTGCAAGAGCAACTCAATTGCCTCGGCAACTGGTAACAATCGATTGTCTGGGCGAGAGCCTTTAAGGTTCAGCGAAGCGTTCTTCAATGGTTTCTTCTTATCCCTAATTCAAAACACCAGTTAATTGTGTATGCCTTAATAATACATCCATGAGTTAACCAAGGGTGGACAACAACCGATCTTGTGCTCCTTTTAGCCGTTGAAAATTGTAACTTATCCCTAAGTCGAATTAGTCTTCACCATCGATTGATTGAATAAGTATCACGCTCATTCGTTTCTTGAATCTATCTCTCCCGATATTAGATAAATGGATGAATTCACAAGATCCTCTCCAATTCACTCGCAAATAAATTTAAGAACTAAGAATGAACAAACCTTGAAATAAAACCAATTGTTTTCACAACCATTCAACACAATAACCCTAGCCAAATAATGTTTAGTTCATGGCTGGGTGCAAAAAAACTCAAAATAAAATATCCCTAGCATAAATCTAATCGAACAAGAAGGAAAAATAGGATGATATCGAGCAAAAGCCTCCT
Source organism: Hibiscus trionum (assembly GCA_030270665.1). Classification (NCBI taxonomy): domain Eukaryota; kingdom Viridiplantae; phylum Streptophyta; class Magnoliopsida; order Malvales; family Malvaceae; genus Hibiscus; species Hibiscus trionum. The sequence continues at coordinate 10,985,136 of BSYR01000013.1, read as the reverse complement.
CTTGTTTTTCTCTCCAACCGAACATGCCTTCAAGTGGGCGGCTTGGCCTTCTTTATATAGGAGATGGCTAGGTCAAAGTCTTTCTTGGGGAGGAAGTTAAGTTGGAATTAAATAACATTAAAGAGATGGATCTCTTTTATTTATTTATCTTCCAAAAACTTCTCCTATTTTCATAGAACTTTAATCTCCCTTTGACCTCTTCATGGAACTCCAACTCCTTTAAGATTTCTCCTTGCTTCATGCCATGTAGGGTTTATCCAGTCATCAAAGTCCGATCGCCACATCAACTTATCCTTAATTATCGGTGATTTCCTCGACAACAAGTTAGGCATGTCCTTCCCGAATTACCTCGGCAATTTCCAGCTTGCCCAGGCAATAAATCCTGCATACACAAAACAGCCTCCAGTAGTATCTTTTTTCACCAAAACTAATCAAAACATGAACTCAATCATAACCATGAAGGAAACAATGCAAATATGCACGTATGACTAAAAATGCAACTAATATGAGCCTAAGTCTAACAATAATATGAGTAAAAAGGGTCATAAAAATAGAACTTTTGCACACTTAACACACCCCAAACTCGAACTATTGCTTGTCCTCAAGCAATTCAAACAAACAATTACCTGCCAAAACTTTAATCATAAAAGACATGCATTAAACTTGAATTCAATTCTCGGAACCGTGGCACAAAGTATGATCCCCTTTTAATTTTTTGGATAGCACAAAAATTACCCGGAACCAAACTATAATGCTCGTGATAATGTGTGTGTGTAGTTGTGTACAAGTTGATTTTCAAGATTCCATGTAAACAATATGTTTTTAACAATTTAATTGCTGGGGTATTTATTTTTGTTTTCACTAGAGCCAATTTCGGGCACCTCTAGCGACTCTTTAATGTGCATTAACTATTAGAGCCGGTTTTAGGAACCTCTAGCAAGAAATTAACTTTTAGTTTTCAATTTTAATTTACCTAAATTTTAAACAACTTAAGTTCACTAAGTTTCTTTCAATCAACAAGTCACAACCGTGTAGAAAAATTTCAGCATCATAGTAAAATTCTAAGTTCTTTTCATGCAATCATAAAATTTAAAGGTTCTTTCAATTAAGTGCAGTGGCAAAAATTTATCATTGGATATTCAACAAGTCTTAAGAAATTAAATCCAATCAAAGGCTTGCAAAGTAACATACACATCCTATATGCGATTACTAAAGATAAATGCAACTAAACATGACGCTAACTAGAAACAAGCACCCCCCAAACTCGAGAGAAGCATTGTCCTCAATGCATGCAAGTAATAAAATTAAAAATGAAAGAAAATGCAAATGAGTTAGTTGGAAAGGTTTGTCACCTTGTATGATGAGTTTCTTTCGGGTCGTTTGCTTGATTCTTTGTCCGGTTCACGGTGGTTGAATGCTTGTGGCTGATAACGCATGAATAGCATCAGTGTGTCAAGGGCATAACATTTCCTCGATTTCATCTATGTTTGCCGAGGCAGGTTCACTTGTCTGGGCATCCATAGTTGCCTGGGCATTGGTCGGTGCATGGGATTTTCTTGGCATGGTAGTTGTGAGTCTTGATGTGGAAAAACAAAGAAAAATACTAGAGCCTAAAACCAAAACAACCAACAAAAATTAAAACTATCCTAAAATAAATGGAATTAAAAATAAGAAACAAAACAAAATTAAGTTCAAAATTAAAAACAAAACAAAACAATCAAAATAAAAATACGGAAGGAGAGCATAATCATGCATCTCCTAAAGTGGCCACTTCTTTGTTGCGCTCCACATGGGTGCCGATATAGTGCTTTAATCTTTGTCCATTAACCTTAAATTCATGTTCGTCAGTGGTGGACTTGATTATCACAGCACATGGGAGAATGGATTTACTACCTCGAATGGTCCAGACCATCTCGATCTCAATTTTCATGGGAAGAGTTTCAACCGAGAATTGAAGAGGAATACTAATTGCCAGGGCAAGAATGGTCGAGGCAATAACTTCTTGTCATGCCAATGCTTCATTTTCTCCTTGTAGATTCTTGCATTGTCGTATGCTAAAGCACATAATTCTTCTATCTCGTTAAGGTCCAGCAAACACTTTTGTCCAACACTCTCCCAATCCATGTTCATGATTTTGATAGCCTAAAATGCCTTGTGCTTGATCTATACCGGTAAGTGGCAAGTCTTGCCGTAGACAAGTCGGAAGGGAGACATACCTAGAGGTGTTTTGAATGTAGTGTGGTAAGCCCAAAGTACATCATCGAGTCACAAGGACTAATCCTTTAGAGAGGGATTTACCACTTTTTCGAGGATACCCTTTAATTCCCGGTTATAAATTCCAGCTTGCCCGTTTGTCTGTGGGTGATATGCCATGGCAACTTTGTGTGTCACGCCAAAGCATTGCAACATCTTGACAATGAGTTTGTTGTCAAAGTGTTTTCCTTCATCACCAATGATTACCCTCAGCGTTCTGAACCATGTGAATATATTTTTTTGTAGAAATCTCTGCACGATTTTTGAGTCGTTCCTGGGAGTTGCAATTGCTTCGACCATTTAGACACATAGTCGACAACAAGTAAAATGTAAAGGTTTCCACATGAAGAAGGGAAAGGCCCCATGAAATCAATCCCCCCACATCGAGCAACTTCACTTCAAGGATGTTCTGCAGTGGCATCTCGTGTCGCCTGGAGATATTCCCCGTTTGTTGACAACGATCACACTGTTTGTAAAATTCTTGGGAATCTTTGTAGAGTGTAGGCCAATACAAACCAGATTGTAAAACCTTGCCCGCGGTGTGAGTGCCTCCAAAATGGCCTCCGTATGGTGAATCATTGCATTGCTTGAGCATGTTTTGTTGTTCTTCCTCGGGAAGCATCATCGTATAACCTGATTTGCACATTGTTTAAACAAAAGAGGATTGTCCCAACAATAATGTTTAGCATTATGCCGGGACTGCTTTTTTCCTTGGTGAGTAAGGCCATAAGGTAAAATGGCACTAACAAGGAAATTAACTAAATCTGCATACCATGGTATTGCTGAGGCATCAGTCTTGCCAAGGCATGTGCAATTGGAGTTGTTGAGGCAACTAACATTTGCTCATTTGGGAATGCATCAAATATCTCTATATTTGTGTCCTCCTCTTTGTTGTGTTCTAAGTGTGACAAGTGATCGGCAACTTGATTTTATGTCACTTTCATGTCCTTAATTTCAATGTCAAACTCTTGTAATAGTAATATCCAACGAATCAAACAAGGTTTGGCATCTTTCTTATCAAAAAGGTACTTAATTGCCAAGTGATCAGTATGAACAATTACCTTAGTCCCAATTAAGTAGGAGCGAAATTTGTCAAAAGCAAAAACCACGACTAGTAACTCTTTTTTGTAGTGGTGTAGTATAATTAGGCACCATTAAAAGTTTTACTAGCGTAGTATATCACATGGAAAATTTTACCTATTCGTTGGCCTAGAACTGCTCCTACTGCAAAATCACTTGTATCACACATGATCTCAGAAGGTAAAGTCCAATCGGGTGGAACGACAATGGTGCCGAGGCAAGTTTTTTCTTTAAGGGTTTTGAATTCTTGGGTGCAATAGTCGTCAAAATTGAAGGCCTTGTCATGTTCAAGAAAGTTACACAAGGGTTTAGTAATTTTAGAAAATTTATGTATAAACCTTCTGTAAAAACCTGCATGTCTAAGGAAGCTTCGAATTCCCTTGACTGAATTTGGTGGAGGTAATTTTTCAATCACTTTCCACCTTGGCTCTATTAACTTCGATGCCCTTGGATGAAATCTTATGGCCGAGCACAATTCCCTCGTCAACCATAAAATGACACTTCCCCCAATTAAGCACTAGGTTGGATGCTTCACATCTCGTTAGCACCTTTTCCAAGTTTTCGAGGCAATTGTCGAAGTCATCCCCAAACACAGAGAAATCGTCCATGAAGATCTTAAGGAAGTCTTCAACCATGTCGGAAAAAATTGCCATCATGCATCTTTGGAAGGTTGTTGGGGCACTGCATAATCTGAACGGCTTCCTTCGAAAGGCATAAGTGTCGTATGGGCATGTGAAGGTGATCTTTTTCTGGTCATCTAGTGCTATGGCATTTTGGTTGTAACCTGAGTAACCATCAAGAAAACAATAAAAGGGTTACCTGCAAGACGGTTAAGCATTTGATCAATAAAGGGTAAAGGAAAGTGATCTTTCCTAGTAGCTTTATTCAACTTACGATAATCCATGCAAACCCTCCAACCGGTCATAGTCCTAGTTAGGATTAGTTCATTGTTTTCGTTACATACCACAATTATGCCTCCCTTTTTCGGTACACATTATACCGAACTTACCCATGTACTGTCGGAGATAGGATAGATGATACCGGCATCTAGCCACTTGATGATTTCTTTCCTCACAACTTCCTTCATAACATGGTTAAGTCAACTTTGTGCCTCAATTGTTGGTTTATGATCATCTGTCAAAAGGATTTTGTGCATACACACCGCCGGACAAATTCCCTTCAAGTCAGCAATTGTCCACCATATTGCCTTTTTGTGCAGTGTTAGCATGTTAATCAACCTCTTTTCCTATTCAGGGTGCAACTTAGAAGAGATAACTACGGGCAATGTGTTTTCGGTTCCCAAATAAACATATTTCAATTACCCTGGCAATGGTTTTAACTCAAGAATAGGAGGTTGTTCAATTGAGGGTTTCTCGAGTTTACCTTCCTTACCTGAATAATCCAATGGTTCGAAGTATGTACCTAGTCGACTTGTTATTCAATTTGCTTTTTCTTGCTCTTCACCGTTCGAATCTTCGAACTCCTCAGGTTTTTCTTGTTCGGCAACAAAATTATCGAGGCAATACTCTTCCATGTCAAAGTTAAATTCAGTGATGGCATGGATGACCTAGCGCTCCTCTGGATCGTCGACTTGCTTGAGGGTTTGGAAAACATTTAGTTTGACTTATTAACCATTTACCCTCATCGTGAGTTCTTCTCTTTCGACATCGATCAAGGTCCTTCTCGTTGCTAGGAATGGTCTCCCAAGGATAATGGGTGCGAACTCATCTGCTTCACAATCCAAAACAATAAAGTTAGTAGGAAAAATAAATTTATCAACTCTTACCAGTATATCCTCGATTTTTCCCTCTGGATGCACATAAGATCTATCCGCAAGCTGCAACATCACTATTGTAGGCCTCGCCTTCCCTATGCCTAATCGTTGAAAGACAGATTTTGGCATAAGGTTTATGTTTGTTCCAAGATCGCATAATGCCTTCCCGACATAGTGATTTGTGATTGCACAAGGTATTGTGAAACTGTCGGGATCTTTTAGCTTGGGCGGCATTCAGTTATGCAACATAGCCATACATCCTTTTGTCACAGCAACAGTTTTGAATTCCCCTAGCCAATTTCTCTTAGAGACAATGTCTTTAAGAAACTTAGCATAGTTTGGCATTTTTCTATCGCCTTGACCAATGGCAAGTTGATGTGGACTTGCTTTAAGATGTCAAGGAACTTCTTGAACTGGTATTCTTGCTTTTGCCGTTTCAACCTTTGGGGAATGGTGGTGGAAGTCGGATGTCTTCAATCCTTTCATTGGTTTGGATCTAGATGGATTGCATTACCGAGGCATGTGCAGTTACTGAGGCATCAGGACTTGCCGATGCATGTGTTAAATGTGCAAAAGTCATATATTTATGCACTAGTCAAGCTCAATCATTGTTGTTCTTAAGCATAGTTTAGTTGCATTTATTAGGAAAACATACACAAAACTACATAGATTAGATATTCTGCCTTATTTGATGAACTTAATTGTTTTTAAATAAAAGATATTGCTTAGGTGTGTTTTCTCTCTGTGCGTAGGTACTCGCCCAGACAGATGCCGCCGAGGCATCGGAGATGGCAGAAGAGGAGAAGTTGGAAATTGTTGGAGGAAGCTATTGGACCATCTTGAGAGCTGATCGAGAACTGACAAAGAGGAGAGGCCCGAAATGAAGAGCTGTGCCAACCCCTGCACACCAACCTAGACCTCTGCCGAGGTAGAAAATAGTATGACGCCGAGGCAGCAACTCGAGGAAAGGTGGAAATATGCAAACTGGTATGCGACTAAAAGAGCTCATCAAGCCCAATTTTTGGAGACCACTTGCACGTGCATTGGAGCCCAGCAGACAAAGAAAAGCCATGGTCAAAGTCAAGGTGGAAAAATTCAAATGGGAATCTAGGAAGATTTAATGTTAGATTTGTTCTTTTAGTGAGTTGTAATTAGATTCTAACTAGGATTCCTGCCTAAACCGACTTAGATCTAGGCTCCTTCCCTATAAATGTAAACCGACTTGAAGGAGTAAAACACAATTGAGATTAGAGAGAAACTCTCCTTCTTGTCGGAAAATACCCTTGTGTCGCCATCTCCATTATGTTCTAAACCTTCCCTAGGGATAAGGGTTGGTTACCTAGTAGTTGTGAGAGTTTTGCTTGTATTTGTTTAGGTTTCAATTTTTGCAATAAAATTCAAGGTTTGTTTACTCATGGTTCTTCAATGTGTGCAATCATTATTGGGCGAGAAGAGAGCATCAATCTATTTGTTCAATATCGGGAGAGTTAGACACACGAAACGAGTAAACACGGTTTCATCCAACCATAGGATAAAGCTGCTTAGGCTTAGGGATAAGTTAGAAGATCAGCAGTTAAGAGAGGCTTCCTAATCGGTTGGTGTTCATTCTTAGATTCACGTCGGGAGGTATTATCCAAGACATGTTCGCCAATAGTACTTCAAGCATACGGATAAGAGGAAGTCATTGAAGGGAGCCTTGTCGAACCTTGAATCATCACTTAACTGCCCAGGTAATCACATTGTTCCCTGCCAAGGCGGGCATCTGTCGAGGCATACTCGTGGGCGGCTACTAAAAGTTGTTAAGTTAATTTGCAAAAATGTACTGAGGCAGTGCATCCAATATCCACACTACGAAGCATTCCAATACCGGCCCATTCTCTCTCTGATTTCTCAATTTATTTTATTTGCTTTAGTTTTAGTTTTAATTAAATCCAAACAACTTTTAATACTTGTGTTTTTATTTTTATTTGTGCAGAAAGGTGAATTCTGAAGGTTGTCACAATCCCTGTAGAGAAGATATCTTAAATACTATAACTTGGCACCGTGTAACTTGCACGCAATTTGTGCATCACTTTTGCACGCAACAAGTTTTTGGCGCCGTTGCCGAGAATTAGCGTACAACTTTTTGTTTTTGTTTTTCTGTTTAACCCCCTAGTTTTCTTTGGTTTATGACCAGAGCAAACCAGAAATCACCCCTGCGAGACTACGATCCAGAGCCTGAACGTACTACACGCAGATTTAGACAAGCAAACAGAGAAGCCATGGGTGACCAAGCGAACATCTAGAACCAGAATCCACCACTGCCCAGAATCGACAATGATAAGTATTTATTTTGGTTATGTTTTTGGTCCTTATTTCGATTAAATATAAGTTTGAAGGACTTAACTGGGTTGTTTTATGTTGTTTTCATGCAGGTTACGTGATGCTGGAAATAAGTTGGAATGCTGCAGAAAATACTTGAGTCGTGGGCAGATTCATGGGCATGAACCAGGGCATGAATGCTGACTGGGCGCCACGTCAGTACCTTCTAGAAGCTGACGTCAGGAACAGTGATAGCTTATCAAGCCGCTTATCAAATAGCCTATCATCCGGATTTTAATTCTTAAAATTCAAACTTGGGATAATTATCTTGTGTAATTTAAATTAAATTTGAGATTTATCATTTTAGTTTTTTAGGGTTTTCAGCTACTATAAATACCCCACTTTGGGGGTGAGTTAGATCATCAGTTGCTCATTGTTCTCTTCTACCTTGAGTTTAATAAAGTTCTCTATTTTCTCCATTTCCATTTTCTCCATTTCTTTCATTATTTAATTAAGTATGGTTTCTTCACCAACCATGCTTAACTAAATCCCCTTTAGCCAAAAGCAACGCCAAACCCGACTAAACTCGTGAGATTAGAAAAGTACTTCAATCCTTCAACAACTCTTTTTTAGATTCTCTGTAAAGTTTATTAGGCAATCGGCCTAATCTTTAGGCATCTCAATTGTTTCATTCCGAGAGCGCGCATCGGGTTGAAGTGGTTTAGATCCATCGTCAGGGACGAGGAAAAGCTTGTAGCCAATTCAACTCCCTAAGAACAAAATTAGTGGCGGTCCACTAAGGGTAATCAAAATCAAAAACAATTCTCATCGAGACGATTATCCGAGCACGGGCTTCTCCAGCACTAACTCAGACTTGAGTTGGCATCGATTGCCGTAACTAACCAACTAAAGCTTGACTTCAAGGATTGCCCTGGGAGTCGAATTTACCCAAGAGAAGTAAGTTGCAAGGGTTGGGCCTTGTAGACTGTAACCGGCAAGAAAGTTGAAGAAAAATCAATTTCAGTGATCGAAGATGTCGTGGCAAAGCGTAGCTTGAGGCTAATTCAATCCATAATCCATTTTCAATACTTATTTTTCGTTCTTATTATTTTTCTTTATTACTCAAATCACATCTCTAACCCCCCCCCCTTTATTTTTACAGGTTTCTTGGTCTAAGTCAGAACGAGAGGGTGTTAGAATTCCTATTCCCTGTGGATCGACCCTTACTCTCACTATACTATTTTTATTCATATTTTTTTGAGTTTAAGGATTTATTTTTTGACACTATACGACGCGTGTCAAAATTGGCGCCGTTGCCGGGGAATACGGCAAAGTACTAATATTGTTTCATTTGATTTATGACCAGGAGCAATCCGAGAGAACAATTTGAACTCATCCCGGAAATCGATGCACTAGCCCGAAAGTTGAACGCACAAACACTTCGGGAAAAGAAAAACAAACGATGCCAGCAAAGATTTGAACGCGATCTAGAGATCACATCCGAAGTAGAGTCGAACTACGAACCAAATCCAATGGGAGACAAAAATCAAACTATTCGCCAGCTAAATGCGGCGCCCGATGGCCAGCAGCCAATGTGTATAACCTTCCCAAATGGTGAAACACCATTCATGCTAAAAACGGGTTTGATCCACCTTTTACCTACATTGCACGGCTTGCCAACGGAAAACCGTCACAAACATTTGAAGGAATTTCTCATGGTTTGTCTAAGCACAAGGCCACAGGGAGTATTCGATGACCAAATTAAACTTAGAGTTTTTCCATTTTCTTTAGTGGATATCGCAAAAGATTGGTTATTTGATTTACCCCCAAACTCTGTTACAACCTGGACTGGCATGGCTAAACTCTTTCTTGACAGGTTCTTTCCTACAGCAAAAGCGAGCGAAATTAGGCGCAACATCTTGAGCATTCAACAAAAAGAATCTGAATCTTTATATGAATACTGGGAGAGGTTTAAAAAGTTGTGTGCAAATTGTCCACAACATGGATTGTTGGAACAAACCCTCCTCCAGTATTTTTATGAAGGATGGACGCCTATGGATATGAAAGTAATAGATGTGGCAAGTGGCGGAGCTCTAGTCAATATGACCCCAACAGCGGCTAAAACACTGATATCAACCATGGCCGCCAACTCACAAAGATTTAATGAATCTAGCGAACCATCTCGAAGGGTTCGAGAGGTAAGCACAGTTTCTTTAGAAAATAAGATTGATAAATTAGTTGAAATAGTGCAATCTCTTATTGCAGATAAAAAAGAACAGCTAGACTTTGCAGAATCTGTACTAGCCCAGAACATCCGATAGACTGTTGTCCGATGATTCAGGAAGATGATGTCGCCCAAGCCAACGCCATAGGAAATGCATATAATCCGGGGTGGAGAAACCAGTCAAATTATGGATACGCAAACAACCAAAGGCCAAATCAACCGTACCAACAAAGACAACCTTACCCACAACAAAAGACATCTCTAGAAACCTTGGTTGAACGTTTAGCGATATCCCAAGAGAAGTTCCAAAACCGTATTGAGGCCCACTTACAAGAGTTAGACAAACAAATGAGCCAGCTAGCCCAAACAGTAAGCCGTCTTGAATCCAAAGGTAAACTCCCTTCACAAACCGAGACAAACCCAAAAGAAAATGTTAATGCCATCACTCTTCGGAGTGGCACCGTTGTAGAACCCAAAACTTCGGAGGCAAATGCCCAAAAAGACAAGTCAACTTTACCAGTCGAAAAAGATACACCAAACCCGATCTCTAAACCATCCCCTTATGCTGTCCGACCACCCTTCCCGTCGAGATTGATGAAAAGAGACAAACAAGCAGAAGAAAAGGAAATCCTAGATGTGTTCCAAAAAGTAGAGATCAATATTCCACTCCTTGACGTAATCCGAAAAATTCCAAGGTATGCTAAGTTCCTTAAAAATTTATGTACTAATAAACGTCGTCTTATTGGAGTTGAAAAGGTTAATCTAGGAGAACATGTATCGGCGGTCTTCCAGCGAAAGTTGCCACCAAAATTGAAGGATCAGGGTATGTTCGTCATTCCCTGCAAAATCGGTAAAGTGGGTATTAAACGAACAATGTGTGACTTAGGGGCCTCTATTAATGTTATGCCCCTTTCATTTTATAACTCACTTTCTGTTGAGCCTTTGAAGGATACGAAGGTAACCATACAACTGGCAGACAGATCCATAATTTACCCGGAAGGATTACTGGAGAACGTCCTCGTAAAGGTAAACGATTTGATCTTTCCAGCGGATTTCTATGTTATTGACATGGAAAACGACCGGGCAAACAATTCTTCCGAGATCCTCCTTGGCCGCCCATTTTTTAGCACTGCAAATACGAAAATCGATGTAAGAAGTGGGATCCTTACAATGGAATTCGATGGCGAGGTAGTAAAATTTGATGTTTACAAAGCTATGAGACATCCTGAAAGTGTCGTTAGTTTTAACTTTGTTGATATCATTGAACCTGCCATAAATGATTTCTTTGAAACTAGTTTTACTAACTTTATAGATGATTTGTACAGAGAGATCATGGATTCCGACGAAGAAGACAGGGAGTTTGAAAATATTTGTTCAGTGAATAAAGATTTAATACTTACTGCATCCAAGTCTAAACCTTTACCCTCTATGTTGCAAGCACCCGAGATCGAACTTAAGCAATTACCGGAGCATCTAAAGTATGCATTTTTAGGGGAAAGAGAGACCTTACCGGATATCATCTCAACCAAGCTGTCAAAGGAAGAGGAGGAAGATTTGCTAACAGTGTTGCGAGCGCATAAGGAAGCAATTGGGTGGACCGTTGTAGACAGCAAGGGCCTTAGTCCCTCCACTTTTATGCATAAGGTAAAAACCGAAGATGGAGCTAAGCCATCTCGACAAGGACAACGCCGCCTGAACCAACCTATGATGGACGTGGTTAAAGAAGAAATACAAAAGCTTCTCGATGCAGATATAATTTATCCAATTTCGGATAGTGACTGGGTAAGCCCGATCCACGTAGTCCCTAAGAAAACCGGAGTCACAATAGTCAAGAACCCAGAAGGTGAGTTGGTCCCAACAAGAGTCCAAAATGGTTTGCGAGTCTGTATAGACTATAGGAAGTTGAACTCTCTAACTCGAAAAGACCACTTTCCACTTCCCTTTATTGACCAAATGATTGAGAGATTAGCCGGTAAAACTCACTATTGTTGTCTTGATGGATTATCAGGGTTTTTCCAAATTCCTGTGGTGCCAGAAGATCAGGAGAAAACGACCTTTACATGTCCTTTTGGCACATTCTCTTATCACCAAATTCCATTCGGGCTTTGCAATGCGCCAGCCACATTCCAAATATGCATGGTGAGCATTTTTTTGGATTTCATCGAAAAAGGTATAGAGGTATTCATGGATGATTTTACGGTTTACGGTAATTCCTTTGGAGAATGTTTATTAAACTTAACAAATGTTCTAAAAAGATGCCTTGAATTTAACCTTGTTTTAAATTACGAAAAGTGTCATTTCATGGTAGATAAAGGGCTAATTCTAGGACATATAGTTTCCTCTAAAGGTATTAATGTTGATAAAGCTAAAACGGATGTTATAGGCTCACTCCCATACCCCATAATTGTGAGGGATATTTGATCCTTTCTTGGCCATGCAGGGTTTTACCGCAAGTTTATTAAAGATTTTTCAAAGTTGGCACAACCCCTCTGCAGTTTATTGCAAAAAGACCAACCCTTCAATTTTGACGAGAAATGCAGGGAGGCATTTGACATACTTAAAGAGAAGCTTGTAAATGCACCTATCGTCCAACCACCAAATTGGAACCACTCGTTCGAACTTATGTGCGACGCTTCCGATTTTAGCGTTGGAGCAGTGTTAGGTCAAAGAATCGACAAAGAACCGCATGGTATAGCATATGCGTCACGTACTTTGGATCCTGCGCAGAAAAACTATTCAACAACGGAAAAAGAACTCTTTGCTATTGTTTTTGCCTTAGAAAAGTTTAGATCTTATTTACTTGGTACTAAAATCATTGTTTTTTTCTGATCATGCAGCTTTACGCTTTTTGATGAGCAAAAAGAAGGCAAAACCGAGACTGATCCGGTGGATTTTACTACTCTAGGAGTTCAACCTTGAAACTAAAGATAAGAAGGGATGCGAAAACCTTGTTGCGGACCATTTGAGTCGCATCCCATTATCTATGTCAGATCCACCAGTTAGAGAAGAGTTCCCTGACGAAAGATTGATGGCAGCTCAAGTAAGCGTTCCATGGTTCGCAGACATGGTAAATTACTTGGCCACGGGTAAGATACCACAAGATTTACCGAGAGCAGAGGTTAAACGACAAAGGGAATCCCGATTCTTCATTTAGGATGATCCTTATCTCTAGAAACATTGTTCGAATGAGGTAATTAGACGATGTATAGGAGAAAGCGAGGTAAACTCTATCCTAAACTTCTGTCATTCTTATTCTTGTGGTGGGCACTTCGGGCCTAAACGTACTGCACATAAGATTATTGAGTGTGGTTTTTAATGGCCCAACATTTTTCGTGATGCTTACTTATTTTGTAAATCTTGTGAAAAATGTCAGAGGGTTGGTAATTTGAGTCGACAAAACGAAATGCCACTTAATCCCATTATTGTATGTGAAATATTTGATGTTTGGGGATTAGATTATATGGGTCCCTTTGTCTCCTCATTCGGCATTTTTTATATAATTCTTGTGGTGGATTATGTTTCTAAATGGGTTGAAGCTAGAGCAACCCGAAATAATGATGCTAAAACCACAGTTAAGTTTCTAAATGAATCTATCTTTTGCAGGTTTGGTACACCGCGAGCGATAATAAGCGACCGAGGGAAGCATTTCACTAACCAAGTAATTGACGCTATCATGAAGAAGTTTGGCGTCACCCACCGGATTTCGACATCTTACCATCTGCAAACAAATGGTCAAGCGGAGGTGTCAAATCGAGAGATGAAAACCATACTCAAAAAAATCGTGAAGCTAGATCGCAAAGATTGGAGCGTCAAGCTATCTGATGCGTTGTGGGCATATCGTAATGCGTACAAAGGCCCCATCGGGATGTCGCCTTACCGTCTCGTCTACGGTAAACCCTGTCACCTACCGGTCGAGCTGGAACATCGCGCGTTTTGGGCAATTCAACGATGCAACATGGAAATGGATGCGATTGGAAGGGAACGCAAGTTGCACATTCAAGAGCTCGAGGAAATCCAGAAACACACTTACGATAGTGCACAAATTTTCAAAGACAAAACAAAGGATTTCCACTATAAAAACATTGCATTTAAATCTTTTTCCGTTGGTCAAAAAGTTCTGTTATTTAATTCTAAATTCAAACTTTTTGCAGGTAAGTTGCGTTCTAAATGGCTCGGACCATTCACCGTTGTTCAAACTTTTCCACATGGAGCAGTAGAAATTCAAGATACTGAAGGACATAGCTTTAAAGTCAATGGACAACGATTGAAGCAATTTTACGAAAATGTTCCAATCGGTTTAGTTGAAGAAATTCATTTCGAGGAACCAAACGCATGAATAAGGTCGTCAAGTTAGCGACGATAAACAAGCGCTCAATGGGAGGCAACCCATTTCTTTTTTACTTTAATTGTTTTTATTATTTTATTTTTACTTTCTTTATTTTATTTTATTTTATTTTTATCTCATTTTAATTTTCTTTAAATTTATGTCATTTGAATTTAATCTTTAGTTAAGATTTTTTTATCATTTTTATTTAATTTATCTGATCTCTAAATTATTTTGTTTGCAGATAATTAGACCGAATAAAAGAATGAGAAGCTATCTTTATCAACAAGATTTTATGGGCCCAATTTTTTAGAATTGAAATAAAAATTCGGATTAAACCTTTTATCCATTTATTCCCCACCCAATCACTTCACCCATATTTTAAACAAATTTAAACCCAACCTTATCCCCCACAACCTCCGGTCAACTCTCACAATTTAAACCCAATCCCTTTAATATTCCATGGTCCCCACCTACACAAACCCCTAACCGGTCAAACATCCAACCACCCTCATTAAACCCTTTCTTTTATTTTTACTTTTTTCCCTCATTCAGCCGCACAAACATTCACAGCAGCCACCCTACCCGTCAACCTCCCTATCTCGACAATGCCACGCACCCGTGACCAAGCCCGTCGGCTTCCACAGCAGCCACCACTCGTCATCGGTGGCCGCCGCCGCTTTGCACCGCCGCAGTTTGTGCCCCTCGGCAGTGATTCTGAGCCGCAACAGCCGCCAAACAACCCACCACCTCCTCCCGAGCATCACACTGTCACGGGCACCACCCACACCTTCGACAAAAACGTTTCTGCCCCCTCCCTGAACCGCCGTTCTCCACGACCAGCATCACCCTCGTCACCATCGTTTCATTCACTTGAGACACAAGACTCGTCCATGCACTCCGGCCCTTCGCACCACTACCCGCACCAGCCACCTCCATCACCAAAGCCCCGTCCGGACATGAGGAGGGGCACTCCTTCGCACAGATCCGGACAAACGTCCACTGGCCGCACTGCTCGTGTTATTGATAGTGGCGAAGCCGGAGCCTCATCGCATCACCGACCGTCGCAACCACCATCACCGCCATCATCCTCGTTCCACTCATTGGCCTCCGATGCAGTGGGCGGTTCATCGCAGCAACACCATCAGCCCATGCCATCACCAACCCGTGTTCCCTCATTCACCATGCACACGAACACGTCCATAAACTCAGACCATTATTCTGCGGCTGATATGGCCGATGAGGTAAATTCTGAATTTTTTCAGCCGTTATTAGTTTTTCACCCCATCTATGGATTTTCAGATCACATGCATGATGAGTCTGCTGCCAATAATCGATCAGAGACTGCTCAACCAAATTCGCCACCTCACGAGCAAAACGACATTCCATCGGATCACGGAGAACATCTACGACGTGGCCAACGATTTACGGCACCAAACAATGAGAGTTTGAAAGGATTCTTGCATTTTACCAGAGACGAACTCAAAATATTTAACCATATCCGACATCGTTCACTTTCGGTTTGTAAGTATATTCCCACTCAAACTTTAGAACGTTTGCACTTACGTGAGTCGGTAATGTCACTTTTTGATAACATTGGTTGGCGTCTATTTCCTACAATTACCTGTGATACTTACTGCGAATTAGTACTTTAATTTTATTCTACTTTTACATTTGATCGTAGTCGTGCAAGGTCTCTTGATACACCTAATGTGATATCTTTTCGACTCTTGGGTCAGTACTTTCGGTTGTCTATTACTAAATTTAATGTTTATATGGGTTTTGTCACTAACGTTTCAGACCCTAACTATCAATCTGCCCTTTTAGACATACCACAAGACTTCGATAACGACCTTTCCTTGGAGACTTTGACAGGTTTTGCAGGTTCTCAATACAATCCGAAAACGACAAAGGACCACGACATTTATAGCCCTGTTTTACGTTATATCCATCAGTTCCTCGCTTACAATCTTTCCGGCAGAAACGACACTCCCTCAACCTTGAGTAAGACTGAGTTATTTTTTCTCTGGTGTATGCAGGTAAATCTTGGCTTTTGGATGGCCTACATGTTTCATCGCGTAGCACGAACCACTAGGCCACGACCATTAATTTTGGGTCCTTACATTACTCATTTAGCTTTACGTATTTATCCTGCTACTTTTGACTCATCTCAATTTACTTACGCTTTTTCTATGAGTGCCTTAGATGAGAGATGCCTAGACACCATAGGATTACTTGCAGGAACTCCTGATGCACCGTATATTGTTCCCCCAGGAACTCTCCCAACTCCTAGAGAACAAGTGTTTCAAAGACGAGCCCAAACACGACCAACACAAGAAGACCAACCCCGACGAGATATGGATGAGCGACACCACTCCATCGAGACTGACTTGGCCGAAATCCTATCCTATCTTCGTTTTGGCTCTTCCCGCGGACGACGAGGCCGTGGTCGTGGCCGCAATTGATTAGGGGAGTCTCTCATTTCCTCTCTATTACTTTAAATTATCATTTTGGGACAAAATGCATCAAGTGAGGGGGAGGGAGATATGCTTGTCAAAATTTTTATCTTGCTTATCTGTTTTGGTTGTTCTCTTGATTTTATTAATTTAAGTTCTTCGTTTAATCCTTAGTTTTGCCTTGTCTCACTGTTTTCATATGGTTTTGTATTTATCTTGTTAGAAAATTCTAGGTTGCATGGTAGATTTTGGCATGATTAATTTTTGATTAAAATCCTTTATATGACATTCCTTTCTCTACTTCACATGATGCTTACCTAGGTACACAAGACAATTTTTGTGAGTTTTGAGCCTAATGAGCATGCATTATTTTTACTCTTTGTTTCTTTGAGTGTGCCTAGCTAAATTAGTAGCATTCTAGAACTTGCGTTTAAATTCTTTTTGAGATTACATTGATTGAATATGATGCTTAAATATGATTGAGGCACTAGGTTTTAACCATTTCTCTTCTCAAACAAATTGCCTACCCTTTAATTAATTTCCCCTAGTGAAACAATTTTGAGCCTTGGCCTTTTTCTTGAAAATCACCACATTTTAGCCTAATCCATTTTTATTAATTCCATTATTTTTGTCCCCTTTTCAAGACAAAATTGTCTTCAAAAAAACAAAACAGATTCGAATAAATGCAGTCCGGCAGCAGAAAAAAAAACTGTGCAGAAACTGTTCGAATATGCAGTACAGAAAAATTGTGCAGAAAATTATTCGAGTCTGCAGGAAAAAAATAGAAAAAAAACAGTACAGTTCGGGGAAAAAACACTGCAAAATAGTTTTTGATTCGAATGAAAAAGAAAAAAAGAGAGAAAGTTTTGAATATATTTTTGGGATGATTTTTGTCTTGAATTTTAACCCATATTTTTTCAGCCTTTATCCTACCCGAACCTTAGCCCCACTACAACCTTTTAAGACCTCTTGATTTTGCATCACATTCATGCTAGTAGTGGAGATTAGATTTAACCACAAGCCTATGGTAATGCTCTAATTAGTTTTGGCTCGAGTGATTTTCTCTACCCTTAAACACTTTGAGTGACATGAGCGATTCCTTGTGAGGGTACTTGGTTTGCATCATTGATGTTAGTAGGGTATTTGAATGTCGTTTTTGCTTTAATTTCTTAATCTTGCCATTTATCTATTTTGCTTCTTATTTTTCTTTCATGTTTAGATGCTTAATCATATCGAAACCTTTGAGACTTCGTGAAATTAAGGATGAAAACTTGAACTTAGGTTTATTTAATTTTGAGATACTTGGGGACAAGCATCGGATAAGTGAGGAGGAATTTGATAAGTATTTATTTTGGTTATGTTTTTGGTCCTTATTTCGATTAAATATAAGTTTGAAGGACTTAACTGGGTTGTTTTATGTTGTTTTCATGCAGGTTACGTGATGTTGGAAATAAGCTGGAATGCTGTAGAAAATACTGGAGTCGTGGGCAGATTCATGGGCATGAACCAGAGCATGAATGCTGACTGGGCGCCACGTCAGCACCTTCTAGAAGCTGACGTCAGCAACAGTGATAGCTTATCAAGCCGCTTATCAGATAGCCTGGAATCCGGATTTTAATTTTTAAAATTCAAACTTGGGATAATTATCTTATGTAATTTAAATTAAATTTGAGATTTATCATTTTAGTTTTTTAAGGTTTTCAGCTACTATAAATACCCCACTTTGGGGGTGAGTTAGATCATCAGTTGCTCATTGTTCTCTTCTACATTGAGTTTAATAAAGTTCTCTATTTTCTCCATTTCCATTTTCTCTATTTCTTTCATTATTTAATTAAGTATGGTTTCTTCACCAACCATGCTTAACTAAATCCCCTTTAGCCAAAAGCAACGCCAAACCCGACTAAACTCGTGAGATTAGAAAAGTACTTCAATCCTTCAACAACTCTTTTTTAGATTCTCTGTAAAATTTATTAGGCAATCGGCCTAATCTTTAGGCATCTCAATTGTTTCATTCCGAGAGAGCGCATCGGGTTGAAGTGGTTTAGATCCATCGTTAGGGACGAGGTAAAGCTTGTAGCCAATTCAACTCCCTAAGAACAAACTTAGTGGCGCTCCACTAAGGGGAATCAAAATCGGAAACAATTCTCATCGAGACGATTATCCGAGCACGGGCTTCTCCAGCACTAACTCAGACTTGAGTTAGCATCGATTGCTGTAGCTAACCAACTAAAGCTTGACTTTAAGGATTGCCCTGGGAGTCGAATTTACCCAAGAGAAGTAAGTTGCAAGGGTTGGGCCTTGTAGACTGTAACCGGCAAGAAAGTTGAAGAAAAATCAATTTCAGTGATCGAAGATGTCGTGGCAAAGCGTATCTTGAGGCTAATTCAATCCATAATCCATTTTCAATACTTAGTTTTCATTCTTATTATTTTTCTTTATTACTCAAATCACTTCTCTAAAACCCCCATTTTATTTTTACAGGTTTCTTGGTCTAAGTCAGAACGAAAGGGTGTTAGAATTCATATTCCCTGTGGATCGACCCTTACTCTCGCTATACTATTTTTATTCATATTTATTTGAGTTTAAGGATTTATTTTTTGACACATTACGATGCGTGTCAAACAATGTCGTGGCGGGCGATGGCAGGCAACTCCTGCCGCTCGGCGGCTAGTTTGTGACTACTTGGAGGAGGATCTCAGAAGGTTAAACTCTGGCGTGATTGATCCAGAAATAGAAGCGGACCACTTCAAATTCAAACCAGTCATGTTTAACATGCTGAATACACTTGGACAGTTTGGAGGATCCGCCACTGAAGACACCCGCCAGCACATGAAATCCTTTCTGGATATCTGCAAATCCTTCAAGATCCAAGGAGTTCACCCTGATGTGCTACGGCTCAGATTATTTCCTTATTCACTGAGAAATAGGGCAAAAACTTGGTTCAACAGTCGACCATCAGAGTCCATTGAATCGTGGACAGAACTATGCTGAGATTTCTTAGCTCGGTTTAATCCTGTCAATTTAACTAATAAATTGCGGGCTGACATTACTACTTTTCGACAGGTAGATGATGAACCGATGTACGAGGCATGGGAGAGATATTGCGAGTTGTTGAATATATGCCCCTCCCATGGATTTCTAGAGTGGACACAAGCATCTATATTCTACAATGGTGTAAACACACCAACGAGGATGATGCTGGATTCCTCTAACAATGGTACATTACTCGATAAGGAGCCGATCGAAGCAATTCAAATCTTGAACAGGATGGCTAAAAACGACTACCAGTTCCCTAATGCCCATTGTGGCGGCATAAGGAGGCATGCCACAACAACCGAGCTAGGAGCATCAGATGCAGTCGCAGCACAAATCACTCAATTGACAAAGATGGTAGAAGCTATGCAAAGGCAGAACAATACCCAGCAGGTTAAAGTCGTTGATGCCTTTTGCAACCAATGTGCGGGAGACCATGACTCGTCCTAGTTCCAACAAGGAACCGAAACCAGCTACTTTGTGGGGAACTTCAACAAAAACAACAACCCTTTATTGAACATCTACAATCCGGGCTGGAAGAGGCACCCTAATTTTTCATGCAATAACCCCGACAACGCTCTAAATCTGACTAACCAGACAAACCAAACGCAAGGATTCCAGAAAACTATGTTGCGGTAGTAGCCTAGGTCAATTGTGTTTGAGTCTCTGGCAGGTACGTTCAATTTCTAGATTGAATGAGGGTTTAAGGTACATTTATAGGGGAGGAGCCTAGGTCTAATTCGGTTTAGGGCAGGAATCCTAGTTAGAATCTTATTACAACTCATTAAAAGAACAAAGGGATATTATAGAGCTGTCGGGTTTGCCCTGGTCATACACCAATTCAAAACCAAATTTTGTCAACCCTTTAGAAACTGAACAGTAAAAAGTAAAAATAAATAAGAGTGCAAGAAAATAAAAACAAAGTCGTTATAGCCAATCCCCGGCAATAGCGCCAAAAACTTGTTACGTGTAATAAGTGCTTCGTAATTGGTGAAAGTGTACACGTCGCAAGTTATTGTATAGAAAGGTATCATCTCCACAAGGATTGGTGCTACTTCAAGAATTTAACTTCTCGCATTGTAAAATAAAAACACAAATTGGTGATTGTAGGAGTTCTAACTAACAAGTAAAATAAAATAGCAATAAAATAAAAAAAGATGTACTTAAGTAAGAGAGAATAGGTCGGGTTATCATGAGTCATGGTATTATAATTGAATGGATCGTCTTCGTAATTGAGTGCAAGAGAAACTCAATTGCCTCGGTAACTAGTAACAATCGGATTGCCTGGGCAACTAGTATAGCAATTGCCTAGGCAACTGGTATAGCGATTGCCTAGGCAACTGGGCGACAGCCTTCAAGGTTCGACGAAGCGTTCTTCAATAGTTTCTCCTTATCCCTAATTCGAAACACTAGTTAATTGTTCATGCCTTGATAATACATCCCTGTGTGGACCAAGGGTGGACAACAACCGATCTTGCGCTCCTTTTAGCAGTTGAAATTCGCAATGTATCCCTAAGTCGAATTAGTCTTCACCATCGATTGATTGAATAAATACCATGCTCATTCGTTTCTTGAATCTAACTCTCCTGATATTAGATAAATGGAGCGCCAGCTTATCCAAATAAATTTCAGAACCAAGAATGAACAAACCTTGAATTAAAATTGCAAACTCGAATACCTAAACAAACCTAATCGTTCTCGCAACCATTCAACACAATATCCCTATCCAAATAAAGTTTAGTTCATGGCTGGGAAGAAACTCAAAATAAAATATCCCTAGCATGAATCTAACCGAACAAGAAGGAAAATAGGATGATATCAAGTAGTAGCCTTCTCTCGTTTTTCTCTCCAATCGAACATGCCTTCAAGTGGCGGCTTGGCCTTCTTTATATAGGAGAAGACTAGGTCAAAGTCTTTCTTGAGGAGGACGTTAAGTTGGAATTAAATAGCATTAAAGAGATGAATCTCTTTTATTTATTTATCTTCTAAAAACTTCTCCTATTTTTATGGAACTTTAATCTCCCTTTGAACACTTCATGGAACTCCAACTCCTTTAAGATTTCTCCTTACTTCACGTCATGTAGGGTTTATCCAGTCATCAAATTTCGACTGCCACATCAGCTTATCTTTAATTATCGGCGATTTCCTCGGCAACAAGTTTGGCATGTCCTTCCTGAATTTCCTAGGCAATTTCCAGCTTGCCCGGGCAATAAATCCTGTATACACAAAACAGCCTCCATCAGTATCTTTTTCCACCAAAACTAATCAAAACATGAACTCAAGCATAAACATGAAGGAAATAATGCAAATATTCTTGGATGACTAAAAAAGTATCTAATATGAGCCTAAGTCTAATAATAATATGAGTAAAAAGGGCCATAAAAATAGAACTTTTGCACACTTAATACATGTCTTCTGAAATGATTTCTCCATAGCCTTTGAGTTCATTTGTGATGATGGAGAATCTACCGAACATCTTCGTGGTGTCTTCATCCGGTTCCATCTTGAAGTTCTCATACTTGATGTTGAGAAGACCAATCTTGGTCTCATTTACTTCGTTGGTTTCTTTGTATGTGACTTCAAGCTTGTCACATACCTCATTGGCATCTTCACAAGAAGACATCTTCTCATAGATGTTGGGTTTAAATGCACAAAAAAGAATGTGCAAAGCCTTGCAATTTAGCTTAATCTTCTTGCGATCATCCGCACTTCATTCCTCCTTGATTTATAGTGGCACGAACGGACCATCCTCAACTATGTCTCAAAGCATGTAATCTTTGACTTTGATAAAGAACATCATACTTGTCTTCCAACAAGCATAGTTGGTCTCATCAAAGAAATTTGACTTTTCGATAGATTGCGACATTTGACCGGTTGATAGAATTGATGAATCGAGCTTCTCGGATCGCCTCAATAGGTGGTTAAACCTTCTCGGTTGAGCCTCGCTCTGATACTAATTGTTAGGTTGATGATCACTCAACCGTTGCTTGCCAAGTAGTGGAGAAGATATAATTTTGGGTGTTTATGGTGGAAGAAAAAGATAGACAAAATTGACACACGATTTAGAGTGGTTCAACTTTCAAACCAAAGCCTATATCCACTACCTTAGCTACCCACCAAGGATTTCTCCAATTCACTAAGAATTCTTCCTCTTTTCTAGGCTAAGGAGGCAACAATTTACAACCTAGACTCACTCACTAAGTCTAGCAACCAAAGCGCACAACCCGAGCTTTAGGCACACTCTTTAAACAAGAGAATTCAAAGCAAACGAAATCCCTCTACAATGTTGATGTTTGCACACTTAAGCTATCACCCAAATCTTAGAACACTTGAGCATACATCAACAATTTGAGCTCACAAGTTTTTTTCTATACAAGGAATGGAAATTAAGCTCTAAGACAAATTATCATCATAATGTTGTTGGCAATTGAAGCATTCGTCTTCCATGGATGCTTGGAGGTCCCTTTTATACTCCCAATTGATCTTCTAGCCGCTGTAGACCGTTGGGATTGGATTTGAGCCGTTGGAGTCTTTATTTCCCTCCATAAATACAATTCTGGGCAGTAGGGTATCGATACTCATGTCACTGTATCGATACGACCTTCTTGGAAACTAGTCGTTGAGCCTGCTTCAACTTATACATATCGATACACTTACGAGCATATTAGTACGGCTTGCATTTTAAATAGCCATTGGGAAAATGATTGTTGGGAGCGGTTAAGGCGTATCGGTACGCGATACAACCGTATTGGTACGCAACTAGCCGTTGGGGGGTTTTAAAGCTCTCCGTATCGATACGGAAAAGGCGTATCGGTACGGGTTTTGGCTACTAGAATTTTCTTGTAGCTGAAACCCTAAGGGGTATCGATACGGTATACACCGTATCGGTACGATAACACTAAAAACATAGGTTTTGGCTACTTTAAAACATTTTAAGTTATTCCAAAGCCTTGTAAAAATCCTTAAACATGTTTTCAAGTTCTTTGGACTTACAAAACATTTTGAAATCTTTTTCAATTTAGTCCAAATCAACTTTTTTAATTATTATATCAAAACATATATCTTAACAAAAACCAATTTAATTAACCCAAACTATTTTCCATAAATAATTAATTAACTAAAGCCTAACCCAAAATTACAACCCAATTTCAATAATTCACCTGAATCTTCTAAACCATTTTCCAGAATGTTACACGTATGTTCTAAACATAATAAAATTGGTACCAAATGAAAATTAGGATCAAGGACTTACCAAAGGTGGTGTCAATTCGAGAAATTGGTGACTAGATTGTAAGAAATTTTGAATCAAAAGGCTAGAGTTCATCCAAGAACTCATGGATGGTGGAATTATTTTGGAAGAAGATGATTCTCTCTCTATTTCTTTCTTGTCTTCCATAACCCTTCTAATAACTATATTATTATTATTATTATTATTATTATTATTATTCAAAACTGCATGGAAAGGTAGCATCTTTCAGCCTAGCAAAGGTGATTACTCATCATTAAAATTTTGGTATAATTACAAACTTTATCACTCCACTTACCAATACTTGCATTGTGAACCTTTAACTTACTTTTTTTAATACAAGCAATAACACATGTCCAAGGAGTCATCTAACCCAAAATTAAAATGGTCAAAATACTAGCTTAGCCATTAAACCTTCCACTTCTTACATTATGATCATTATACATTACTTTCTTACAATTTAGTCACTAAATAACTTTTAACTTAATTACACACTTGATCACCCATTTCTCCATTACTTACACTTATGGCCTAATACTTAATATCCTACAAATTGATCCTTAACTTCTTAAATATTCATAGTTGAATTATTTTAATCAAAAATAATCGGATCAAATACTTCTATAAATTGAATTTGACTTGTCAGAAAATAAATTCTGATTATAGAAAATTGAATATCTACTAAACCGATTTTTGGGGTGTTACAGATTGAAATACACCCCCATTTCAAAAAAAATCTAAACAAATGCAATGTTCTTTTTGTGATAAAATTATGGGTAATCTTCACCAGTGGTCCTTTTCGTTTAGGGTGTGTTTTATTTTGGTCACCAGAATTCAAAAACGATTATTCTGGTCACTTACGTTTAAAATCGTTTCTATTTTGGTCCCTAAGCCGTTAGTCTCCGTTACGTTAAAAAATTAGTTTCTAATTTAACCCCCAAACTTTCAAAATTTTATTTTTCACCATCTTCCCCAAAAATTATAAAACTAAAACCCCATAAAATTAAATCAATGGCTATAACCCACCACTACAACCCATTCCCCCAAGATTAAAAACATCAACTTCCACTACAAGAGGTTTGACAACGATGCTCATATTTGGTCTGAAATCAGCTTCGTATTGCACACACAATGCAACGTGAGTCGACGGGTTCCAAGGCAAACAATCGTTGGTTCACTCCATAATTTTGTCTGGATTCGCGTGATCGCGTCGATTCCATGTTTGCTTGTGTCTCTCAGCTCATGGCGGCTCCTTTATATTTTATTGCCGCTGGCTATTTCATGTCAAGCACTCGTACAGGAAATAAAAATCGATTGCATTTTACTAAACTCGTCATCACGGCGACTAATGAAAATGCCTTCTTTTTAGCATATATAGGTCAGCAGTATGTACCCATTTGCACGCAATGCAGCTTGCTCAGCCCCCAGTAGCTATTAGCTTCCCTATCTATAAGTTTTATTAAAATAAATAAATATCCTTAATCTCCCGATTCATGTCTACTCAACATGGAATACAATATTCATCTGCCAATATTTTTTAATGTCAAAATTGTGTTGGATCTCTCTATAAGAGGCGTGCCATTCCCTCAACCTGATTTCAAGCACACATTCATCGAGTTTTTGATCATGGCTTTCACTATCCGATCAATGGCTAGCCTAAGATCCGAACCTCAGATCGTGCCTGTCAACACGCCTCAGGCCAGTAGGATTACCACCCCAGTTCAAAGCAGCTTGTCAACCATCTTTCCCAGGCGGGTGAAGTATTCAATAAGCTCCATCTTAACCAAATTTCATGCAGGTTATTTTAGGATCAGCCTTTCCATAGGTGGCCAGGCTTTGTTATGGAAGACTCTGATTGGACCAACCCATGACAAAAGCACTCTAAGGCATGTGGTTTGCATGTTCCACCTCACTGCTTTTCTAGTATTATGGTCATTCGCTCTCTTTATCCTCATTTTGCTTTCTCTTCTTTACATCTTGAGATGCTTCTTTTACTTTAAGATGGTCAAAGTAGAGTTCTTGCACCATGTAGGGGTTAACTACCTTTTTGCTCCATGGATTTCCTGGTTCCTTTTGCTTCAATCAGCTCCATTTGTCGCACCAAATACAACCTCCTATCTCGTACTTTGGTGGTTCTTCACGGTCCCTGTCGTCGCACTCGATGTGAAAATTTATGGCCAGTGGTTTACCAAAGGGAAGAAATTCCTGTCAACGGTGGCAAATCCAACGAGCCAGATATCAGTTATAGGGAATCTGGTTGGAGCACAAGCTGCAGCAAGTATGGGGTGGAAAGAAAACGTCGTCTGCTTGTTTTCACTGGGGATGGTCCACTATTTAGTGCTTTTGGTGACTCTATACCAGCGGTTTTCAAGCAGTGATAGGCTGCCGATGATGCTTAGGCCGGTTTTCTTCTTGTTCTTTGCTGCACCAAGCGTGGCAAGCTTGGCTTGGGAATCCATAACTGGTGCTTTTGATACAGCATCCAAGATGCTTTTCTTTCTCTCACTTTTCCTCTATACCAGCGGTTTTCAGGCAGTGATAGGCTGCCGGCGATGCTTTTGATACCCGCCGACTCACGCAATTGAACAAAGTTTTCATTCTTCAACCTTGATACGATGGAAACCTGAAAATCCATTCATCAGTGGATATAAATATGGAAACCTTGATATAAATATGCAGTGTTGGGTTATAGCCATTTGTAGTGAAAGTTGACGCTTTTAATCTTGGGGGAATGGGTTGTAGTGGTGGGTTATAGCTATTAATTTAATTTTATGGGGTTTTAGTTTTATAATTTTTGGGGAATATGGTGAAAAATAAAAATTTGAAAGTTTGGGGGTTAAATTAGAAACTAATTTTTAAAGTAACGGAGACTAACGGCTAAGGGACCAAAATAGAAACGATTTTAAACGTAAGTGACCAGAATAATCGTTTTTGAATTCTGGTGACCAAAATAAAACACACCTTAAACGAAAGGGACCACTGGTGAAGATTACCCTAAAATTATTTTGCTTACATTTGATGTGTAAATCTTGAATCATTTTAATTGTTGATGAATTGGTTGGATACATATGATGGATGATTGCATTTTAACTCTGCATAAATATATTTACTTGGTTGAGTAAAGAATATCTAGCATCAACTCTTTGATTTTGGAAGAATTCTGTTTTGTTCAGCAAGTGTTATATATGCTAGTAGTTCGTATTATGTTTAAATAAATGACATTCCAATGTGAGTGCAATAATAGTAGCTTCAAAGGGGGAACACTCCTCTGCATGCGTTAGAAAAATGAATATGGCCAAAGGCCATCGCTGCATGAGTGTGTGTCGAAGCAATGAAGTACTTCGTGGGGGTTCGTTGCACAACATCTTACTTCTCGGGGTTTAAGGTGCATTCGTTGTTCCATATCTCTTGCTATATAAAAAAAGAGAGAAAAAAAAAAGAAAATATATTTTGATATTTATATTTGATTATGAGTTGTATTAAATAAATGTTGATAAGTGGAAAGAATCTGAGATGATAAGCATGATGTTAGGTATTGTTGAAATTCTTTTTCATATGTTTATGTTTGATTTGTTAATGCAATCCTCTATCATGTCGATGCAGTTGATTCATTGATTGGTTGGAATGATTCAAGTAGCTCGAATGTCTTTAAACTTTTGTTAGACCTTGCTGCTTTCAATTTTACTTGAGGACATGTAAAAACTCAAGTTTGGGGGTGTGATAACTCTCTAAAGAGCACATATTTTCCCTCAATTTATGGATTCTTTTGTCCCCACAATAATGTTTCATGCATCCATTTCTGCATTTTATGTTTATTCTTTGCATTTTGTCTAACTCTAGTCATAATTGCTCTTGTTATAGAACTTGATGCCATTTTGTTATATTGTCGTTGTACTACTAATGTCCTTGCAAAGGAAGTTTCACTAATGGAGCGAGTTCGACACTGCAGCAGCCAACTGTCCAGACTACTAAGGATAATGACGAATCTGTCAGTTGGATTTTCTGTTACAACAAATTGTGTACAACAGATTGTCACGAAAATCACCTGAAGGACAGGTGTCCTTACCTCAGCAGCCTATAAAATGGTACTTTTGGATGAGAGAGAGGATTCATTCACGTGATTATTATTTTCCTATCATCTTCATTCACGTGATTATTATTCTCATGGCGGCTTAAGCTTCTTTTCTGGAGATCCAAGGCGATGCAAGGCAGAAATATTTGTGGAAATGAGGATTCAAGTGCTGGAACAAAGAGGGATATGTGTTATTTTCTTTAAATATTTCTAGAGATAGATGTTTATTGAAGATTTTATTATATTCCTTGCGTTATTTGATGATGGTTTAACTTTTAAGCTTTGTATGAACTTGTTTAAACTTGGTTTTTAAGTTCAATGTAATCTTGTGAGCTATCTTCTTATTTCAATTGTTGGATCTGATCTTTGTTTGCATGAGAGTGTTTAACATCGTCACTGACATTGAGAGATGCGGTGACAGTTCGGATTAACAAGTCATTACAACGAGAGTTGAATGAAGATGCAACAAGAGTTGATCCACTTGTTTGATGATTTGTAGTTTTGACGAACGACGAGAGTTGTGATTGATCTACATGTTTGCATCATCAATTGAGATTTGAATGAAAGTTAGTATGCAAGCTTAATCTTTTATTTGTCTAATGAACCATCCTATTCTTGTGTGATCGATATCAAACAGGATTTACCTATTTACTATACTTACATCGGCAATGTACACTTGCACATTTCATGTGTTGTTTATGCACCGTTCATGTACTAATTAATATCTTAATTGCATTCCTTAAAGGGTTGTATGCAATGCAATATATACGAAAAGGCTTGTAGCCCTGTACTCCTTGAGCAAAGAAACCATGGACAAGTTGAAAACAATCTAAATAAATACCCACCATTACCATGTCAGCATCTTTCACACTATAATATACTGTATTGCTCCTATATATGGGCGATGATCTTCACGGAAATGTTGTTGAACTTTGTAACCCTATGTCGTTGTGTTTCTTTGAAGGAGCAGAAGGTGGGATCGGCATTGATTTAGGCAACGCACCAACGAAGCTGTTGGGCAGTTTCTCTTTCTCATGAGTCGACTTTGGCCTTATATTCAACGTATGCGAAAATCTTGATGAACCACGAGCTTCAGCAAAGGAAAACAAGGAGAGCAGGAGGAGCAACAGACACGGGAGTAGGAGCACAAGTTTCCTGGTGCCCATTTAATCGGCTTAAAAATGAAATCCAAGAAGAAAGTGAGGTTGAGTTGTTGAGTGTCGGGCACAAACTACAAAACATTATCACCCCAAAGGATATATACGACTGTTTGGGGTGGCTTTTTGCTTGTGTATGAAGAATATGACATGAAGTTGTTATTAAGATAAGGAGTAAATGCTAGTTACTGGTCCTAGGGGACGGTACTTAATCATACTCGTTAGTAAAATAGTCCTTACCAGAAAAAACAAGGTGTATTGTCGCTTAAAGAACGGGTCATTAGGGAATGTGTTTCGTGGATAAAGAAAATTAGAAGAAAAAATGGCAATAGTGGAGAAAAAGAAGGGATTGTGCAGTTTGGTTAGGTCAATAAGTGGGGCCCTATCGTATTTAATGGCCGACTGAGATACTTGAAACTGTTACATGAAGTCCCACAACATGGAAACTTGTCCCTTTGCTCTCTCTCTCTCTCTCACCTCTCTTCATAGTATTCATTGATTGCATTCGGTAGCCCTCTCATTCTCTGCTTAGTCTTTCCGACCAAACCCCCAAAAAAAAAAAATAATAAAGTATCACATCCCGTCTCTCTACAGCTCCATTCGTATTTAAAGTATATAATAAATATATAATGTCAAAAAAAAAATTTAATATCTAACTGAATAATTATTTTATTTTTATATATTTTTAAAGTAATTTAACCTTTAACGTGTCATTTTAGGTCAAATGGTCCCTGTACGGATGAAAACTATTAGGCAACCGACGATAAATGACTTGAAATAACGTGACAAGCCTACATTGCAGTGCACGCCGCGATAGCAGCATCATATAGAAAAAATATGTTGACTTTACAGAATGACACATGAGTCAAAAAAATAATTTAAAAAAACTATGAAATATAAAATATTTTTCTTCTGACGTGTCCTTCTGTCAAATCATATCAAGTTGTTTATTAGTTGACTAACAGTTTTCATCTGCAGATGGTCTATTTTGACAAAAAATAAAACGTTAAAGGGTTAAATTACTTTAAAAAATAAGAGCCAAAATAACTATTCAGTCAAATATTATGGACATTTTTAACATTATGCCTTCCGTAAAACAAATAATTACCATAATAAAAACAGTACATGATATGCTATTTATATAAATATATTTCTGTGTATGTAAGTTAAATATATTTAATTGAACTCAACAAGTGTCTCAGTGGAAAGATGGATGATATTTATTCTAGGAGACATAGTTACAGTTCGCTCTGTCTACAAGGTGTATGGACATTGTCAAAGAGTTAAGAATATGTATGAATAGATATTACTTTGTAACCCCATTTAAACTATTAAAAAAAGTTAAATATATTTAATTAATTAAATTAAAAAATTCAACGATTATTAATATAATTCTAAAACTAATAGTAGTAAAGAAAATATTAAATTTAATTTGAAAATATAAAAATCTTTATCAACCATAATTTAAACTAAATATTATTTTTGTTAACTGGGCGACAAATTCTTAACTGTTGATTTATATTTAATGTCGCAAATTCGATTCTCTTCAAAACCATTTCATATTTTTTCCTAAAAATTAAAAGGTTATAGTTTATATAAATAATATAATTTGACCATTTCATAGTTTTCTTAAGTGTTGATTTTGGGGAATGGAGGTCTCAGTTTCGATCCACGCTAGCCCTTCTCCATTAGGGGTGTAAATTTGGTGTGGAATATTCGAAAATCGTGGAGATCTGAATTGAAGGATATGAGGAATAATCGAAATCTTTACCCATTGGGACAAGGACATGAAAGTTTTATCATCGAAGCTCAAATGGGGATGGGAACAGAGATTGCTATATCCGAACCGTATGGATAACCGAACTATAAACCTATAAATAACTGTAGGGATCCCCAGAAAATATCCACAAGGATCTCGATATTTTATAAGATTTTTAAAAATTATATCTATATATACCCTAATAGATATCTTAATAAAAAAATCTTAACTATATTATTATCATTTAACTTTCACTCAAACCTAGCCATACTCATTTTTCTCAACACGTTTCTATCTTAGTTTTTAGATATATGCTAAAACTCTTGTCTAAATCTTCCTCAACACAACACCCTTTAAATCTTCATTATCTCGTAACTGCTTTCAATCGTAGTATCCAAACTTTATATTTTAAAATGAATTGGCCATTTATTTTGGCCAGTAAAATAGTAATTTTGTTTAATATTTTTAGGTATGGGGATTTCCCGAAAACTATGGGGATCCGCGTGGGGAGGGTATGAGGACGAAAAAATCCCAGAAGCATTTAATAGGGACTCCCCGAAATCGTAGCCGCGAGTGTTGAGGACGGAGTGGATAATGTAAAATCGTCCCCACCCCACCCGATTCTCACCCCTATTCTCCATTGTATTAATTTCATTCTAATCGTTTCTCCAAGAACGTCGGTTAAATTTATTAAATTATTTCAAATAAAATTAAGAACCAAATTAAATGATTTTTTGAATAATGTTAATTTATTAAATAATTTAAATTATAACCAAATTGATAGTATGTAGATGTTTTGAGACTAAAATTGTTATTATACTATGTCATGTCATCATTTCCATTAAGTCAATGGTCAAACTTAACGGTCGGTGACAAAAATCGAAAACAAAACATAACGCTAGAATCGATTTTATTAAAAAATAGTTGAGTTATCAAAACATAAGCACAAGAATATTTGAAGTACCAAATAGATATTTTATCATTGGTGCATTTGGTTCACAGAAAATAGAATTACCATGGATAATAATCTTTTCCAAAATTACATTGTTATGTTTGATTTGAAAAAATTCCTCATAAGAGGTAATAATCTTTTCCCAAGAATGAAATTTTCCCTATCAAATTGTAAGAATGTCATGCTCACATTTTTTTAAGTGTTACACAATTCCTTTCTCTTTGGTTAATATTGTCCTTAAGATAATAAATTGTATTCATGTGGATCCTTACAATTCCTTTCTCTTTGGTTAATATTGTCCTTAAGATAATAAATTGTATTCATGTGGATCCTTTGATGCATTTTTAATTGATTAATTATTTTTGGGGCAAATTTATTAAATATTTTTATTTATTATTAGTTTAATATTTAAATGATGTTATATTTAAAAATATATTTAAATGATGTTACATATATTTAAATAATATTATAATATTTAATATATTTTTATTAATATTGTATTTATGATTTTTCTAAGAGTATATGATAAGATTTCATGTTGTTTAAGCGTGAATGAGTTAAGAGTTAATGTTAATAATTTTATTCTTTAGTTTATAAGATGTTTCTCATCATAAAAGATATGTTATTAGGTTAATTTGTTTTTATCACTATTTTATTTTTAAATTTTTTTATTATTGACTTTAATTTATTTGATAATTGTTGCAAGTAAAAAAATAAAAATTTAAACATATTAAAAAGGAACGAGGGTATGTTAATATAAAGTATATTTTTTAAAAAAATTAATATATTGATTATATTATAAATATTATAAGTATAAAGTTTTTAAAAATTTTAGACAGTATAGAAAAACAATTTTATGATTTTATGCAAATGTTTTTAATTTAATATTAAAAGTTTAAAATATTAAAAATAAAATAAATCATAAGGACAAGTTGGTTTGCTTCCCGTTAATCTTATATTCCCTCAACTAAACTTTATAATCTTATCTTCCTACCAAATAAACCAAACAAAA
Source organism: Hibiscus trionum (assembly GCA_030270665.1). Lineage (NCBI taxonomy): Eukaryota > Viridiplantae > Streptophyta > Magnoliopsida > Malvales > Malvaceae > Hibiscus > Hibiscus trionum. Next base: position 10,952,493 of record BSYR01000013.1, on the reverse strand, counting down.
TAATTTAACATTTCGGTAATATGTCAGGTAATATTATATTCCGAGAATTTTATATTTAAAGATAATCTTACATTTTGTGAACCAAACTTCCCTTTAGTAATACATAGAACAAATAATTATCATAATAAATACAATACATGATACAATTTATATAAATGTATAGTATCTTAAATACGATTATAACAAGTCAAGAATCTCCACAATTAATAACAAGATATGTGTATTGTGTGGAATAAAAGATTAGTTTCAAGAGCAAGTATATTTGGCCGGTTGGTCAAACTGTTCATCTTTGTTCCCTCACATCTTTTTAGATCATGGGTTTTAAATTCGTAAGGAGCATCTCCTTTCTTACCTTAGAGTTTCCCCTCCCCCTCTAGGTAGAATTAGTATTAGAATTTGTCCAAAAAAAATCAGGTTCAATATTGAATATTCTTATCTTTGACTCAAAGGTGGGACAAAGTTAAGATTGAACATTAGAAGGGACTGAAACATTAAACTTAAAAATATATATAATGGAGAGATCTACTAATTGACCGAGTGTTCAATGTTGCTCATGTTTTCCCATCTCGTATGTTCGAATTTCACATTTTCCTTAAGAATGTAATATCTATCTACTTAATAAAAAATATCGTGGATTATTAAATATTTTAACTCAAAATTCACGGGGAAAGACTTAATTTGTCTAATATTTAAACTTATAGGGATCTAAATTATTATTAGGCCAAAAAAATTGAGGGCACAAGCTCATCCTTATTTAGTTCAATCCCTGCTTGATTAAATATTTGATAAGACCTTGTATTTCTTAATCTAAATATTTTTTTTCCAGGGACCAAAATACTACTCCCTCTATCCCATTAAATTTGTCTTTTATTGACTTGTTTCGAGTCAATTTTTTTAACTTTAACTCATCATTATTTAAAATTTATTATTAATAAAAATATGAAAAAATATGTTTTTTAAACCTTCAATCAATAGTTTTAAAATATATATTTTATAAAAATTTAATTGTTTAAAATATTTAAAATAAACATGGTCAAAATTAAAAAAAGACTTTTAAAAAATTAATAGCGGACAAAATTAATGAGACGGAGAGAATATTAGATTAAAATTCATCAAATTTTTAAATTTTTCAAGAGAGGTCTATACCCCTTTAGGCCCAAATAGAACTTCGTCCTTGCCTCAAAGTATAATAATAATAATAATAATAATAATAATAATAATAATAAGCTACCACAATGGTCACTTTCGTTTCTTAAATTTTTATTTTTTTATAGGATTTAAAAAAAAATATTTTGATCACTTACATTATCGTTAAATACCGTTATTAAAATGTTCACGTATTAATTCACTCTCATTTTACTAACATGCCAAGTCATCAAACTAACAATATTTAACGTCATGGTGATCAAAACGTTATAAACAATAATTTACTCTCATTTTACCAAAATGTTATAAACGTTATAAAGGATAATATATATTTTTTTGCAAACTGTAAGAAATTTGTACGTGGTGAATAAAAATCCTCTGCCCTCTAAGTATGCCCCTTTATATACCCATTCTTTTGTTTCAATACTAAAAAACATTAAAAAATTAAATTTTGAACCCTAACACTGAATTTCAAACCCTAAACCTAAACAATAGACCCTACCTCAATTCTCTATACTCTAATTATTAAAACATTAATCCTAAACTCTAAATCTTAAATATAATTTTTAATGTCGAGTATAATTAGGGGTAGACGATTTCTCTCCGTACGCGTCTGTGCATCTTTTCATTGTAGTAGTCAAGATTTTTCAGGGTTATTTTTTACAGTGGGCATAACGATATGGTGGGTAGTGGCTAGGTAGGAAACCTTGATTAGGGAAAAGACAAGTAAAGGTGCCATAGGATAGCAATAAATGTGAAGGTATGCCAAAATGGCCAACAACCCATTCCCATGAGACTTAACATATTAAATAAGTGAGGACAGTTTCACAACCGTTGTTACAGTTGATAGCAGATGTGAACTGGGAGACATGGCCGGCTACGAGGGGAACACCCTGAACCACCGCTCACGGCTCCCAACCACTTTATAGTCTCTTTTTTATATATTTTTTAATTAGTTAAATAATTAATTTAATGATAAAAATTTAATTTTTAAATAAATTAATTAATTAATCTAACAATTAAAATAATGTGTTTGATAAAAATTTAATCATGTTTCCATAGTTTATTAAAGAAAGGCTTAACTATAAAATAAGTGTCCAAACTATACTATTTTTTACTTTAGAACCCTAAAGTGTTTTTTGGGTCAAAATAGGTGTCTGAAGCTTACTGTGTGACCATTTTTTAGGTAACGACCGTTAAAAAAAATTAAAAACAAGTATTCAAATTATGCCATTTTTTGTTTTAAGTGTCTATTTTTTTAAAAAAAAAAAATTAGTACCCAATTTATGTTATTTTTTTGTTTTAGGTGTTTAAAGTTTTATTTTTTTATAAAAAAATAATGATCGTTGCCTCAAAATGATAACGAAATAAACTTTAGGCACCTAAAGCAAAAAAAAATGTATAGTTTGGCCCCTTATTTTATAGTTAAGACTTAAAAATATTACTTTAATTGTTCAAAATAATAAGACATGCTTTTGTTATATACGAGTCTATTTTTTAGTTTTTGCTTAAGGCCTCAAAAATCTTCGAGACGGCCCTGCTGGGAGACATAATGTATCCATAGATTTTTTTTCAAGGTCTTCTGAATAAGACTTCTATTTCTTTTATTGTTTTTTTTATACGAATCATGGAGAAGAATTTCAGCTCTGGGTGAGAAAAATATGTGGGGTCAGATTTTCTTCGTTTTCTAGACAGGACAAGGGCATTGCCATGTGATTCTGCGACTAAGATCAGTCAATGGCTGAATGATGTTTTGTTTTCCATGTTTTTGTTTTTTACTTGAGGTAAATTGTTCCAACTAGAAACCATTGATCCTTTTTTAATAGCTCTAAACAACAAGAATCATAAATGTGATGGACAATTCCTTTGCTGCTAAATCTTCAAAGAAAATGAATTTAGATGCCTTCTGAAGATTGACAATTTATTTTAAGACTTCATGTTTATTTTACGGTCTAAGTTTAAGGATCATGACTGACTCTCTCAATAATATCGTCTCTAATATATGAATTTAAGTTCTCTCCTTAAAAGTACAATGCGTCTTATCAATATGTTCAAAACTTATCGTGAAGAGTTACTATTTTAAATATATTTATAGGGTCATTGTATTTAGCTTCCTTTGTCATTGTTGTTGTAAATCAACATGGGTTGGGGGGGCAAACGCCCTGTAACACCCTGAATTCTAGTCTAGAAGAATTAAACAAAATTATCTAAATTAATAATTTAATTAAACTAAATAGTGAGCTAAATTATATTGATTAGACTAATTAGGACCTAAATACAAAACAAATGAAATCTAAGTGCCGAATTATGAAGAAATTAAAAAGGTGATTAATCAAGGATTTAATTGGAAAAGGAATATAAATTAGTGACCAAATTAGAATGGCCAATTTGAATAACATGAGAAAAAATAAGATTGCATGTCAAATTCCTAGTTTCCTAAGGTTGCCCATGATTAATCTCTTAATGAATCACTATTTAAGGGAAAATAAGACATTTCTCAAATCCATTAAATGGATGAGATGTCATCTTCTTCCTCTCTAAGTCTATATTGCCGAATTTGAGAGAGAGAAATTAGAGAGCGAATCATCTAAGGAAACACCATTCTTTAAGGATTAAGCTTGCATGTGTGGATGAAAATTTCATTTTTGAAGTTGGTTCATCAAGCAATGTAAGCATTTCATTTTTTCACTCTATTCGAACATGATGTTAGAATTATTACTTGGGTTGTGTTGATTACTCGGTTTGATTCATAGGGAAAAGGGCTTAATTGATGCGTGAATTGTATGTTAGCTATGTTAGATTAGGTTTATATAATTAGGAGAATTTGCTAGAATTGAAAAAACATTGGATTTAAACAAGGAAAGTAGTGACCGAATGCTATATAAGTTATTGGGACTAAATTGTGAAATTAAGAAAGATGGGTATCAAATTGGAAAAATTAATGTAGGTCAAAGTTGTTAGGAAATTGAATTTACTTGGGGATTGAAGTGTTAGACTAATGAAAATGCTGTTGAAATTAGTGAATTTTGATCTTAGGATGAAACTGGTCACAAGTATGACTATAAACTGTGGGTTGTTTTGAAGATATTTAAATAATTCGAGATTGAATTAAACATTATTAAGGGCTGATATTGCTAGCTAAAATCAAGGTAGGATTTGGGATGGATGCATAATAAGTTGTATGGTTTGATTAGGGAAGAATTGATAGCTTATAAATGATAGATTGACAGAAAAGACAAAATGAACCTATGAAAATGACGTAACTTTGATCAATAAACTGTATTGATTTAGAGAAGATAAAAATATGAGCCTTATATTACTAAAAAAGGTAATTGAATAAGCTTTACAACGGTATAAAGTAATTGAAATTCTAACTTACGGATTAAAAGTTATAGGCAAAACACAGAAGGGTGTGCAATATGCCCAGAACCTAAAACAATTTAGAGAAATAGTGAAATTATGCGTGAACAAGTGAGATTTCCTTGATAAATTGTGTACTAACATCTTCCTTATATGTTGCGAATGGTTGGCTAGAGCAAAGAGTGGAAGGAATTGAAGAGGGCAATAAAGTTGGGCACTCAAAGGATAAGCTAAAAGGCATATATATTCAAGACTATGCTAGGAGTGTTGTGAGTGTAACTTCTCTTAGCGTTAGGACTTAGGTCCTAACCAATCTATTTTATTGATCATATGCTATGTAAAATGACTAATGATTATTTGGTAATCAAGGGAAGAATAAAAGAATTAAAATTAGAAGTTTAATTGATGTCTTTCAAAAAAAAATTTAATTGATGCCATGTTGGATTATGATTGAAATTAAGTTATGCTTCACCTTATTATGATTACCTCTTGTATGAAGCTATGGTTCCATATGTATTATTAATACTAAAATCATGAAATAACATGCTTGCTTTCTGGATTCAAGGTCTATGCTTGCACATACCTGAATAATTAGATTCAATGATTGACAATTGAATGTTTGTGCTAGCAAAGTAATTCAAATAGTTTTGATGCAATATATGCTTCTATGCTAGCTATTGATTGAATTGTTTGATAATTCTAATGATTATGAGATGAATGTTTCTTGAATTGATTATGGTTAAATGATTCAATTAACATGACTATGTCTAATGCATATGGCTAAAATGATTCAATTAATCATTTATAGAAATAAATTTTGGGATGCTTGGTATTAATGCTTGAATAAAGTATATGTATTTGCAATCTAAACATCTAATAAGACCTTGGTTCTAGTTATTCTTAGGTAGTACGACATACCTAGAGTCTAGAGCTCGACTTGTTAGGTACTATTCGTACCGTCTTGATCGGTGTTGTATACACCTCTTGTTTAGATACCATGAGTATTGTCTTGCTAGGTACCTTGTGTACCAACTTGTTTGGGTGTGGTAGACACCTTCTTGCTAAGATACTTTGAGTATCATCTTGAAATTGTGACTCGAATACCTAAAATTAACTATGTGCCAAAGAAAACCTAATTATATGAAACTTATTGAATATCATTGAAACTAAGGTTAATAAATGGATAAATTGACTTTTGCGAAAGCATGTGCTATGAATTGAAACTATGTAGTTTAATTTGAATTATATGTTGCATTAATTGCATATGATTTGAGAAGTTAATTTACATGTAGATGGTTCCTATTCGAAAAGCTTTTGGTATATCTATAATTGAAATTGGTTTATGTTTGATTAATTCATTTAGGTTAAGTCCGAAATTCCTTGTTCTTTAATCTATTGTGATCAAATGATTGAATGAGTGGACTATCTAGGTGAAACTTCACTTAAATGATAATTGGCACACAACATTAATAATCTTGTAAAATGACAATTAATCGTTACATCGCTAAGTATGTTAACGTACTTATCACACTTGTATCTTATTCTTCCCAAAAATCAAGTTTTAGAGACTAAAGCTACTCGACCCTGATCGGAGCAATATACAAGTGAAGGATCAAAAGTATGGCTTGCATTGTTTATGTTTTACTCCTAGTGGGTGGCTTAGTTTCATGTTTAGTAGTACAAGTCTTCTGCATCCTGTTTGTCTTGAAATTTTATATGAGATGTGTGTAGGAGTTTGAGCAAATGTTGGTAATATTTTGTTAAACCATGAGTATGTAAATGTGTAATCTCATGGCGGTAAGGTTAGAAAGCATGATAGCTAAATTTTAAATATTAACTCAAATGGCATTGGTAAGCCTCTTTCGTTATATGATTACATATATAAGAATGAAGTTAAGAATGATCTTCTTGAAGTGCAGTAATGGATCGAATTGCCCAATGCTATGTCCAAGTATTCGAATGGCTATAAGGTTCCTTGTTTAAATTGAAATTTTACTACAAAGTGTATAATGCTTGCTCTAGTAGAACGAAGTTGTAATAAGGGAATCAATGTATGATCTCTTGATTTTTAGGTAAGTAAGTCAATTGGAACTAATTGGTTAGTATTTAATGAAATTGGCAAATTGTTCTATAAGTTAATTGAAAATTTTAATTTGGCCCTAAATTTTATATGTCCTGATTTGTTATTTGATTTGTTTTCCCAAATCCTGACACTCCTCACTCCTAATCCGGGCGAGGGGTATTACACGCCCGTTGGCCAAAAGCTGGATTTTCCAGCTGCCCCCAAACTCCCATTTGGGTGCTAAAAATAGTGGGCAAATGGATGTTGGGGACCAAACTTGTAACCCCTAAACATGACTTAGAAGAAAAGCCGAATTTAGGAAGTTAAGTTTAAAAACTTGTCCCACAAGAAACAATTTAGGTTAAATATAAAAAAATCATAATAATCAATTAAATAAGTAGAAACCCAATAGTTAATATGATTATTATAATTAATTAAAATATCTGAAATTGAGTTCGTAAATGCATGTATCCAATAATCCCAAATTATAAACATTCCCAATGTCCATATTACATGAATATTCTAAATAATATTAAAATAGTAAATCAAAGTAGTCAAAAGAGTTCATACTGGATATTAATATATCTGAATAAACAAGAGATGCTTCAAGTATCGAGTCGCCTAATAAGTCTGGGTATCTGAAAGTAAAAACTAAGGGGTGTAAGCTAAAGAGCTTAGTGGGTCCTTTTGTTTAAACAAAATAGAAAAACAAAACAGAATTTCATTTACAGATAAATTCATTTCCGAAAACAGAGTGTATCCGATAAATCAAAATCATAAATGTTATTATGTCCGATGCATGATGCAATGCCTGAATATCCGATATCATATAGAGTGGAGGTTGCCCTCGCCAAAGTGAAGCTTTCGCTCGCCAGAGTGGAGGTTTCCCTCGCTTTTTTCAAATATTATTCCGAACAAATGACACATGATATGATTTGCAAAATCATAAATCCGAACTCTTACGAGTATCATATTTTCCAAAAATCGGATGCTTGATTTAAAACACATTTCATTATACTATACATGATGTTTCAAATAGTCTCAAACCATAATTAATCAGATAATAAATCAAGCAAGAATAAAACATTTACTGAAAACACCCCAAGAAACACACCTTAGCCACAAAAGCTCTAATCTCGAGAAAGGCGAGCCTCACGCTCGGATCTCACTGAATTAAGACCTACGAGGTATGAATTATATATTAGCATTTATTTCTATCACTAAACCACAGACTAAAACACTAAAAACTAAACTGAAGATATACTCACGTGAAGATCTCGAAGAACGTGCATGATTGGTTTGAATAACTGGAGGTAGCCCAACGGTCTTAAGGTCGAGAATTGAACACGAGAATATTCTGAATTAGATTCTAAAATCCACAACTTAATAAATTATGCTATAACTGATTGAAATTAGCAAAACAAGTTTTCTGGTTCGAATTAGACAAAACGGGCAGCGGATTCGGATTCAGGACGTCGAGAAAGGTTAAGATAAACGTTTTCTGAAAAAGTCAACTCTTGGTCAACCTTGGTCGAAGTCAAAGTCAACTAGTCAAACATGTCCAAGGTCAACGGTCAAGTTTGGTCAAAGTCAACTCTGGTCAAACTAGTCAAAGGTCAATTCTGGTCAAACGGTCAAACTGGTCAAAATTGGTCTAAGGGTTCACTCAACTGTCCATAGGTCAATGGGTCAAACCGGTTCAGGTCAACGGTTCATGGGTCGGTCTGGTTCATCAATCTGGTTCGGGTCACGGTCCGGTTTAACCTCCAGGTTCGGTTCAAGGCTTTAACCGATTCGGTTCAACAGATCACAAGTTCGGTTCAGATAAAGCCAAAAATCTGCTTCTTCCATTGGTTCAGACTTACAACCGAAACTGGGCTGTATCACATGCCCAGCCTCAAAGCTTTACGATTGGGCTCCCAAACACTCACACACACGGGTCACAACACCCAACTCCATTCACCCACTCATACAACCTACACACACAAACACGTTGGTTTTACCATCAAGCCCCACGGTTGGGCTCAACCAACAACAATCAGCCCAAAATCCTTAATCCCTTCTCATCAGATCCAGAACTAGGGTTTCCAAAACTTTGACGGTGGCGGCAATGAAAAGATAACGGTAGAGACGGCGACTCGATGAAGCATGGCGACAGTGGCTCACCGGAAATACCTCCGATGACGTCAAAATGGTCATTCCCGGCAAGAAAGAGCATAAGCAACAGATTAAAACAACCCAAAGCAAGGAAACATTAAAACTCAACCCAAAAGCTTACCCAACCACTTACCCAAATCGGAACTGGAACAGAAAACGGGGGAGAGACGGCGGCACAAAAAGAACTCGAGGGTTGGGGTTTGCTTGCGACCCAAAAATGATTCCGACTATGGTGGTACAAGCGGTGCGCGGCACGACCGACGAATAGTGGTGCAAGAGAGATGAAACCGAACGGGTTTCCTTCGAAATCCCGAAAATGATGACTGATTGAGGGTGAGTCGATGGTTGGGTTTTACATGCGAAGGTACAAGGATGACAATGGTGGTGGCCGATTGCGAAAAGGACGGCGGCACGGTGCTGATCGGAGCTTCGTCAGAACAAAAGAGAGGGTGAGGGAGAGATATCGTGAGAAAAAAAAAGAGCGGCTACTAGTTTTCCAAAACCAAATAACATGGGTTAAATACCTAATTTAATGGGTAAACTCCAAGAGAAGCCTTTGAATTAATTAGAGTTTACAAAGTGGCCACATAACTTTTTTCTTTACTCAAGATGGTCACCAAAATTCAGAAATTGAATTACAAATTCTGAGTCTAATCAATTTACTCCTTTAATTAAATTAGGGTTTTTGGTTTATAAATTCCCAAATTCTAGGATTCCGAACTAGGGATTTCAAAATTTGAAATTACCAAATTGGGGGAAAATTTTGGGGTGTTACAACTCTCCCTCCCTTAAAGAAATTTCGTCCTCGAAATTTTCAGACTTAGCAACAGATCTCATCACCAACTGAAACACGCATATTCTTTCTCATTCTGAATTCATGATCTATTATAACAGAAAATATTGAAACATAGAATTGAAACATATTAAAATGTACCTTCCATGTTATCATGTATATCATCATATCCAACACAAGCTCTGGTCAGATGTACTGAACCTAGACGTCTAATCCTGGATCTAGCTGATCCACCACTCTGAGCATGACTATCTCTACTAGCAGTACCAAAAGACACTGGCCTAAACTGCCCTCTACCTCGGTTAGGTGCCCGAACTGATGCATGTCTCTGAATTTGTACGGATGAACCAGTAGCTGAACGTGGACAATTCTTTAAGTAGTGATCCTGAGAACCACATCTGAAACACGTTCTGTTCATCAATCTGCACTCTCCGTTATACTTTTTGTTGCAAAAACCACATACAGAAATAGGCCGATGAACTTTTGAACTACCCTGACTGCCAGACGAAACTATCGATATTGCGGGTCTTACATTCTGATAACTATGAGGAACAGACTCATCTCTAGGCCTCTTTCCAGACGAGTTGACAAAACTAGGCTGAACAGATATGTCTGGTTGCTTCACGACTTGGTCAGAATTCTGAAGTTCCTCTTTTTCCATTAGTACAAGAATCCTCTCAGCAGTTTTAGCCCGACAAACCATGTTGCTGAATACTTTATCATGATGTGTTGCAACATCTCTCTGAATTGGCAGTCGAAGTCCCTTCAAAAACCAGTCGCACTTATCTTCCTCAGTCGCAACTAACCCAGGAGCATACTTGGCCAACCTCCGAAACTCTATCTCATAATCATTCACTAACATGTTTTTCTGTTTCAAATTCATAAAATCATCGTGACACTTCGCTAAGAACTCGGCTCCCACATAACGATCCTGAAAAGCCTGTCGGAAAAACTCACATGTGATCTGACTAGATGGAACATTATCAACTACTGACTCCCACTAATTCTAAGCTTCACCCTCTAACAAAGATACAACGGCTCACAAATTCTGATTAACTGGATAATCCATCTCAACAAACAGCCGTTGTAACTTCTTTAACCAATATTTTGCATCAGCTGGATGTGTACAGGTTTTACCCTCAAACAATTTCATCCCAACATCTATGAATTCTGTAGATATGGGTTTACTCGGACCCTCTGACTGTCTAAGATAACGGAGCAACTCACGGTGAACTGTTGCACTGTCCGGTTGAACTATCTCAGTATCCTCAACATCGAGTGAGTCATCATTTCTGATATGATGTCCTCCCAACGAATCTACCTCATTACCCGATATCTTATTATGATTTTCCATTTTCCCAACAGAAGGCAGATGGTCACTACCAGAAGCAGCAGTACGGCCACGTCCTCGAACAAACGATAAATTAGGACTCTTACGTGGGGGCATAGTAAACTATCTACAAAAGGTAATAACCTAGAGTCAGAATCGGTACTGGGTCTCGGATTTAAAACAATTCAAAACCACTTAATACCGTAGTAAATTTTTCAGAAAATTCTCATTTATCCCAAAATATTTCAGATGCATGCAATAGTCGAAAGTATTTTGAAAACAACTTTTGTGAGCCTCACAGTCCGTGGGTTGAACCTGGCTCTGATACCATTAAATGTAACCCCCTAAACCCGACTTAAAAGAAAAAGACGAATTTAGGAAGTTAAGTTTAAAAACTTGTCCCACAAGAAAAAATTTAAGTTAAATATAGTAAAATTCAAAATAATCAATTAAATAAGTAGAAACCCAATAGTTAATATGATTATTATAATTAATTAAAATATCTGAAATCGAGTTCGTAAATGCATGCATCCAATAATCTCAAATTATAAACATTCCTAATGTCCATATTACATGAATATTCTAAATAATATTAAAATAGTAAATCAAAGTAGTCAAAAGAGTTCATACCAGATATTAATATATCCGAATAAACAAGAGATGCTCCAAGTACCGAGTCGCATAATAAGTCTGAGTATCTGAAAGTAAAAACTAAGGGGTGTAAGCTAAAGAGCTTAGTGTGTCCTTTTGTTTAAACAAAATAGAAAAACAAAACAGAATTTCATTTACAGATAAATTCATTTCTGAAAACAGAGCGTATCCGATAAATCAAAATCATAAATGTTATTATGTCTGATGCATGATGCAATGCCTGAATATCTGATATCATACAGAATGGAGGTTGCCCACGCCAAAGTGAAGCTTTCGCTCGCCAGAGTAGAGGTTTCCCTCGCTTTTCCGAATATTATTCCGAACAAATGACACATGATATGATTTGTAAAATCATAAATCTGAACTCTTACGAGTATCATATTTTCCGAAAATCAGATGCTTGATTTAAAACACATTTCATTATACTATGCATGATGTTTCAAATAGTCTCAAACCATAATTAATCAGATAATAAATCAAGCAAGAATAAAACATTTACTGAAAACACCCTAGAAACACACCTTAGCCACATAAGCTCTAATCTCGAGAAGGGCGAGCCTCACGCTCGGATCTCACTGAATCAAGACCTATGAGGTGTGAATTCTATATTAGCATTTATTTCTATCACTAAGCCACCGACTAAAACACTAAAAACCAAACTGAAAATATATTCACATGAGGATCTCGAAGAACGTGTATAATCGATTTGAATAACTAGAGGTAGCCCAACGGTTTCAAGGTCGGCACCTAAACACGAGAGTATTCCGAATTAGATTCTGAAATCCACAACTTAACAAATTATGCTATAACTGATTGAAATTAGCAAAATAAGTTTTCTGGTTCAAATTAGACAAAACGGGCAGCGAATTCAGATTCAAGACGTCGAGAAGGGTTAGGATGAACGTTTTCTAAAAAAGTCAACTCTTGGTCAAAGTCAAAGTCAACTGGTCAAACATGTCCAAGGTCAACGGTCAAGTCTGGTCAAGGTCAACAGTCAACTCTGGTCAAAGTCAACTCTGATCAAACATGTCAAATGTCAATTCTGGTCAAACGGTCAAACTGGTCAAAATTGGTCCAAGGGTTCAGTCAACTGTCCATAAATCAGTGGGTCAAACCGGTTCAGGTCAACGATTCATGGGTCGGTCTGGTTCACCGATCTTGTTTAGGTCACGGTTCAGTTTAACCTCCAGGTTCGGTTCAAGGCTTTATCCGGTTCGGTTCAACGGATCACAGGTTCTGTTCAGATCAAGCCAAAAATCTGCTTCTTCCATTGGTTCGGGCTTACAACCGAAACTGGGCTGTATCACATGCCCAGCCTCAAAGCTTTATGATTGGGCTCCCAAACACTCACACACACGGGCCACAACACCCAACTCCATTCACCCACTCACACAACCCACATACACAAACCCGTTGGTTTTACCATCAAGCCCCACGGTTGGGCTCAACCAACAACACTCAGCCCAAAATCCTTAATCCCTTCTCATCAGATCCAGAACTAGGGTTTCCAAAACTTTGACTGCGGTGGCAATGAAAGGATAACGACAGTGGCGGCGACTCGAGGAAGAAAGGCGGTAGTGGCTCATCGGAAATACCTCCGATGACGCCAAAATGGTCATTCCCGGCAAGAAAGAGCATAAGCAACAGATTAAAACAACCCAAAGCAAGGTAACATTAAAACTCAACCCAAAAGCTTACTCAACCACTTACCCAAATCGGAACTGGAACGGACAACGGGGGAGAGATGGCGGCGCAAAAAGAACTCTAGGGTTGGGGTTTGCTTGCAACCCAAAAATGATTTCGACGATGGTGGTATAGGCGGTGCGCGGCACGGCCGACGAATGGTGGTGCAAGAGATATGAAACCGAACGGGTTTCCTTCAAAATCCCGAAAACGATGACCGATTGAGGGTGAACCGATGGTCGGGTTTTATAGGCGAAGGTACAAGGATGACAATGGTGGTGGCTAATTGCGAAAAGGACGGCGACATGGTGCTGATCGGAGCTTCGACGGAACAAAAGAGAGGATGAGGAGAGATATCGTGAGGAAAAAAAGAGAGCGACTACTGGTTTTCCAAAACCAAATAACATGGGTTAAATACCTAATTTAATGGGTAAAACCCAAGAGAAGCCATTGAATTAATTAGGGTTTACAAAGTGGCCACATAACTTTGTTCTTTACTCAAAATGGTCACCAAAATTCAGAAATTGAACTACAAATTCTGAGTCTAATCAATTTACTCCTTTAATTAAATTAGGGTTTTCAGTTAATAAATTCCCAAATTCTAGGGTTCTAAATTGGGGATTTCAAAATTTGGAATTACCAAATTGGGGGAAAATTTTGGGGTGTTACAAAACTGAATGTCGTTTGACGTGAAAATGAGGTAAATGGGCCTGTGTGACCCTGACAGAACCAAAAACGTTGCCTTAGAAAGTCGACACTGAATTTCATACGATTTACTCGATTTTAAGTTTGGGTCGTTGGAACCATTCGATTTGAGTTATTTAGATTTCATATTAATTAGTGTTGGCTATTGGCCAAGCCTTCATCGAGTTTATTGCCATGTTAACCTCAGATTACAATGCCCAATACATTTAAAATCCAGAAGCTCAATTAATATTATGACCTAAACAACTCGACACCCATCAGACCCATACCTAGACCCATTACCCATTTACCCTAAATAATATGACCGGATACAGAAAAAAAAATTCCGAGCAGATGAAGATCATCGCAACCAAGATCCTCCTTGATTTTGTTCGTGGGTCTTTGCTTTTTGACTAAGGATTTGCACATCCTTGTGCTACAACCAGATCCTTGGTATAACTTTCTTGCCCAATGTAACTGGAAGAATTAAGTAGAGAACAGAAGGACGAGAGTTTAGAAGAGCAGAATTGAAGGAGGATAGAAGAAGAGGCTGAAGGAAGGTTCAGAGAGACGAGAATTCATTCCATTTCAGGATAAGGATAGAAAAGGGCCAGTAATACCCTTTTACCCTAACCACTTACAAGCCAAACGACACCGTTCCACTAATTACAAATAAAAAAACCAGAAAATAACAGATATAGCTTAATAAAGTTTAACGGTAACTAAAACTTCAAATTGCCCACTTCATAGAAATGCCCCTGACAATACTCCCTTGTTAAAAAAGATCCTTGATCTCAAGCATCAAAGTGAGGAAAATTTTGCTTCAAGTCATAAAACACCTCCCAGGTAGCATCTTCAGGAAAGGAATTAGTCTACTTAATAGTACTTCGGTGATTGCTTTATTGCCTCTTTTGACCATCCTCCTCTCAAAAATCTTCAAAGGTCCCTTCACACTGGCCCCATCTGACCCGACCACATGTAAATCAGATTGACATTGAGCTGCTCCAATGTGTTGCTTGAGTTGGGAAACATGGAACACATGATGCACTTTAGAGCATGCAGGTAAATTCAACTTGTATGCAACTTTACCAATTCTATCCAGAATTTTGTAAGGTCAAAACCACTTTGGGGTAAGCTTCTAACACCCCCGAGTCTGTACAGATTGTTTCATGTTTGATTGGAGCTTGAGATAGACCAAATCTTCTATATGGAATTCACAGTCTGTCCTGCCCAAATCTGCTTGTTGTTTCATTCTGGTCTGAGCTCTCTGCAAATAAAACTTGAGCATTCAGATTGATACTTCTCGTTGCTGCAAACTTCTATCTTTAGTAGCTACTAAGGACTCCCCTGCTAGATAAGGAATGTGAATTGTAGGGTCCTACCCATATAAAGCACAATGAGGAGTGGCGTTAATGGCTATGTGATAAGAAGTTTTGTACCACTATTCTGCTTTGTATAACCAATTGGTCCATTCCTTTGGCTTTTTCCTGTCATACAACTCAAGTATGTCTCCAAGCATCGATTTACCCTTTTGGTTAGCCCATCAGTTTGAGGGTGATAGGTAGTAGAAGGTGTGATGTCTACTCCAAGTTTCTTGAACAACTCCTTCCAAAAGCCATGTAACTTGAATATATTCTCCATAAATAACTATGCCACTCTCACTACTAAAAACGGGTGTGAAAGAGCAACAAAGTGTCTATATTTATTAAGCCTATCCACTATTACCATGATTGTGTCATTTCCGTTCAAATTAGGCAATCATTCTATAAAGTACATACTAATTGAAGTCCATGTAGATTCTTGTATGGGTAAGGGCTGTAGTAATCCTCTAGGAGGTTGTAAGTGCCCCATATTGCTTTGAAAAATAGAACATTCTTTGACCCAATTTTAAAAATCTTTTCTAAGTCCTTTCCAGTACAAGGTTGTGGTGGCTCTCTTCACCGTTGCATGAGCCCCAGAATGTCCTCCTAAAGAGCTTCCATGAAAGAACTCAAACAAATCTTTCCTTAACTCTAAGTCCCCTCCAACCACCAGTTTACCCTTCCTTTTCAATATCTTACCATTCCATTCATACTTGGAGTGGCTCAACTTACCATTTTCAATTTTAGCAAAAATCTTCATAAGTTTCTTGTCCTTTTGCCATGATGCAACCACTCTAGATAGAACAGAAGTGTCAAAACTGCTTATTGTCATTAGCTGCCCTTCATTGAATAAAGGATTTCGAGACAAAACATCAGCAACTGTGTTGTGTATCCGCTCTCAAATGTTGAATATGACCCCCCAATTATTAGAATAAACAAAAATGTCTTCCAGGAATACTAAGATTGATTTTCTCAACAATGGCTTGAACACTTGGTTTATGAGGCCTTAAAAGGTTGATGGGGCATTGGTGAGTCTAAAGGGCGTCACCATAAACTCGTAATGCCCCTCATGTTTCTGGAAAACAGTCTTGGAAATGTCTGCTTCACACATCCTAATTTGATGATAGCCAGATCTCAGGTCAAGTTTAGAGAGCACCGTGGCTCTCCCAAGTTCATCCAACAACTCCTCTATAACGGGCATGTGAAATTTATCCTTCACAGTAAGCTGATTTAACCTTATGTAGTCAACACACATATGCCAAGATATGTCCTTCTTCTTTACCATAACCACTGGTGATGCAAAGAGCACTGCTAATGTTTCTTATTACTCCAGTGTGTAACATTTCCCAGGTAAGTTTCTCTATTTCATCCTTTTGATAAGCATGATACCTATAGGGTCTGATCTTCACCATCGTCTTTTCATCAATAAATGAGGTTTTGTGCTCATGGCCTCTAACTGGTGGAAGCACCTTAGGTTCTTCAAAGACATCCTCAAACTCCCTTACAATTCATGCATTCCTCAACTCATATTACTCACATCTTCCCTCACATGTAACTATGCATCTATCAACAATAAACACACATACACTTTCTCTCAGCATTTTGGAGCAAGACTTTGGTTCTATCTAAGAAACTGAATTTGGGTGGATACCTCCCAGAACTACTTCCTTTTAATTTTGCAAAAATTCCATGGTCAACTTTGCAAAATCCCATCTGATTGCCCCCAAGGTAGATAACCACTGAACACCAAGAACTACATCATTGCCTTTTAATGGTAAGACCAAAAAATCAGTCTTGAATTGATACCCTTGAACATCCCATTGAACATCCTTGCACAATCCCAAAGTTTCTAGCATTCCTCCATTGGCCATTGTTACCTTGAAACTGCACCTTTTCTCCCTTTTCAGTTTCATTCTTTTAGCAACTGATAGACTTATAAAGTTGTTGGTGCTACCCGAGTCAATTAAGGCTACCAGTTCTATTCCTCCAATGAAAATCCTCAATCTCATAGTTTCTCAAGCAGTTAGTCCTCACATAGCCTGAAGAGATAATATTGGTCCTTCAGTTTTCTGTCCCTCTGACATGTCACCAGGGTCTTCACAATCCAAAACCTCCTCTAGCTCACCCTCTCTTTAGTTCCTTCCACTGTAATTTAAAACACTTGAGATTTAACATACTTATGCTCAAGAGTGTATTTTGAGCCACACCAAAATCAAAGCCCCTTACGCCTTCTCTCATCAATCTTGGCCGATGTAAGAGATTCACGAGAGTTCTTATGATTCTCACTTTCTGTAGGACGAGTTGAATTGGGACTGAGCACATGGGAACCACTACGAAAAGTATAAGGACTTATAGTAGGATTTGTCAGACTTGAAACACTTCTGGCACTGTTGCTACAAGATCCTCTAGAGGGTATAGTCAAATTAGAAGGAAGGGAAAATCTAGCAGTTGAAACAAACCCCTTCTTTGGAACAAGACAAAAAATATTTTCAAGATGCTTGGCCATATGAAATGCTTGCACAACAGTGGTAGGTTGCAACAATTTCAAAAATTAACTAATTTCTAAACGCAAATGATTTTTGAACATGCTTAAAACATACTCATCAGATAATTGTACTTGATTTAGCAGTTGCACAATCTCTTCATAGAACTTATTCGCTGACTCTGTCTATCGAAGAGAAACTAATTTGCAAATGGATCCTCAAAATCGACCGGAGCAAACTGATCTGTTAACATCACCATATACTTTCCCCAATATAATTTTCCCAAATCACCATAGCTTCGCGTTGCAAACTGATGCCACTTATGGGCTTTCCCCTCCAAATGCAACGTGACTAGTCGAATCTTAGCCTCTTATGGTACAAATTTAACCAACAAAAATTGTTCCAACTTTGTTAGCCACCCTCGAAAATCCTCCCCATCAAATTTAGGACACATGAGTTTATACGCAATATTGTTCGACTAGGATTGCACAGTTTGCGTTGGAGACACGGAGGAAGGAAGGACAACCTCATCTATCACTACCGAATTTGAACTCAAATTTGGATTAACACCAAAAACCTGAGACCCTAGATGCGAGCCCAAACTCATGGGTCTGTGGGTGGAGCACTTGCTGGAGATGGAGCTGGAATCACAGTAATAATTGGGGGCGACGCCACAGTCTGCTCTTGAATCGTTGTCTTCTCCAAAGCGATAGTGATTAACTTCTACATTTCGGTAAGGATAAAAGTCTGCATCTCCAAAAACTTGTCATCGAACTTGTTGTCAAGACGGGTGATGTCTATGCACACCAAAAAAATATCTGGCTGTAGCCGAGAGGCCTCTTGCTGCCAATCACCTGATTGGGTTGTTTCGAGTAGGGTTGTTTGAGGTTTTGCTTGGGTCGTCTGAGCCACCAATGCCAGTTGCGCGGATTAACTGTGAGTAACCACACCATCAACCATTTTGTAAGACCGAAAGAATTCATAACATTTCAAGATAAGTATAGAGAAGGGCCAACAATACCCTTTTACCCTAACCACTTACAAGCTAAACGTCACCGTTCCACTAATTACAAAAAAAACAAAAAAAAAAACAAATAACAAATAAAGCTTAATAAAGTTTAATGGTACCAAAAACTTCAAATTTCCCACTTTATAAAAATGCCCCTAACACCCAATTCCACTATCGTCTCGTCTACTGCTCTTTCGTATGGTGGCCGGAAGGTTTCGAGTCGGACTAGCTCTTTATTTTCCTTTGTTGGGGCTCTTTCAAGGGGTTTTATCTTTTTTATTGTTGCTGAGTGTTAGGTCTTTATTTGTTTCTTCCAGTTTTTGTCTTTTTTTCTTTATTTGATCGGTTGAACTTTTGATTTGCTTGTTTTCATGTTTTTTTTACCCCTTCAATAAATGGCTGGCAGACTTTCAAGTCAAAAAAAAAAAAATATATGGATTTTCTCTCTTATAGAAGTCTTCTGATTGTGGACTCCCCATCCCCACACCTTTAAATTCTAAGAGAAGGAAAAGGAACAAAGTAGTCAGCAATCAAAGAAAAACAATTTAAAGGATGAATCAAAAGAGAACGAGAAATACTCTAATCGTTTTGAGAGGCTTACAAAACTAACTGCAGAAAACTCTCTAATATCGACGATGAAGAGCATACCCTAATGTTCAAGTCATCGGGCGGTGAGAATACGATGATCGAAAAAAGTAGTTTCTTGCGTTCAGGAGCTAGCCAAAAAATTTACATTGCCATGTCATAATTTTTTTCTAAATTTTTTTATAATGAATGAAGACTAATGGTGGGTTCTATTTATTTTAAGATTTTTATTATATGCACCTTTAAGAATTGTCAATAAAAACGAAATGAATCTCTATTACTAATGTTTATGTTATTTTCAATAGAATCTACTATTAATTGAGATGAAATCCTAACTTAAAGATGCTTTGATCCAATGCTTAAAACTCATGAAAAAAATTACTATAAAGCTTATAATTGATTTAATTTCACATATAAATCCTAAATTTCACAAAACTTTCAATTTTAAAGATTAGGGTTCGTGTACACCTATGTTTTAAACTTAATGTAATTGGCAACAATTAAAAGCTATAATCAAGGGCTTGCCAAATATGGATTCAATTTGAGAGGATGTTGATTAGTTTGCAAGAAATTAGAGCTGGGACATTAGAGTACATTAGAGTTCATGATAACATTTATCAATGGAGTTCGGTGAGAGTGAAGATGACACCAAAGTAATTGTTTCTTTTTTCATCTTTCTTCCCACTTAACCGTGGGTTTTCTCCACTATCATAGTTTCTTTTTTCTTTCCTTTTTAATTACTCCTTCATTCCCATAATTTTTGTTCTTTATTGACTTTCTTTTGGTCAATTTTTTTTCAAATTTAACTCATAATTATTTAAAATATATCATTGATAAAAATATAAAAAAATATATTTTAAAAATCTCTAATTGGGTAGTTTTCAAATAATATTTTATAAAATTAATTATTTAAAATATTCAATATAATAATAGTCAAAACTTAAAAATTTTGACTTTAAAAAGTCAATAAAGGGACATTTTTTATGGGACGGAAGGAGTATAAAACTTGAAATGGTCTTGTAATGACACATAAGGTGATGACTCATTCAACAAAGGTCTAATCACAACCTTAGCCATTTAATTTTCCACCTCTTGCAATATGGCCATCAAATTATACTTTCTTTCAAATTAATCACTAAATATCTTTTAACTTAATTACACACTTATTCACTCCACTTTCCTATTACTTATAGTAATGACTTAATACTTTATATTTTTACAATATGGTCCTTAACTTTTTGAATCTTCAAAATTAAATTTAATTAATTAAAATTAATTGTAGCGAATAGTTCAGGGAACTAGATTCATTTGCCAAAAATCAAAACTATAATAAACCGATTTTTGGGTATTACAATTTTAAGTTGGTGTTGGTAGCAATTTATATTGGAACTTAAAATATTACAAGTTTCATAATAAATCGGATTAATTGGGTAATATTTTATGTTTAAACTTAAATTCTTACCATGAATGTTAAGGGTGTAAGTTTTGGATAAGTATGGTAAAAATCTAGGTTGGGAACTTTTTTTCCTTTTTGCAGTCGTTTAACATTTTAGGTCCGGAACCTGTTAACCTTTTCATCATTTTCTCTCTTTTATATATTTTTTTATTTTTGAATCCAACTACTGAAATTTTATTTCATAATTAAATACCCCATTCAACGACAACAAGAGGACAACCTTAAATTAGGCGGTTCCTTTTTAGAAACCCCCGGATATGTTGAGCTGATTTCTCATAAGCTTTCTCTATATAAGGTGTGTTTAATTATCTTTTCCAGCTTTTCATTTGAGAAAGTTGTGATGTACATCAAATCAATTGGAATTGATGCAGAAAAGTTGACATCAAGGCAGTGATGAGACTAGGAGTGTTAATGGTCAATTAATCGTATTGTTTAATCTAAATGACCGGTTAATTATTATAACGGTTATTAAATTTAATTAATTATAATCTAATTGTAAAAAATCGGTTAACCACTAATAGTTAACCGTTAAAATATAGCTAACCAAAAGTTCGGTTACAAGTTAACATGTAACCTATTATAGTTTTTTTCACATGTTCACTTTTTCTTTTGAGAATAATAAAACTATATTTTCGAACAATATTATATTAAAATGTTCATAAAAATGCTTAAATCTATAAAAGTATGTAAAGCTGTAACCTTTTTTCTTAAGTAATCGAAAACAGAAGAATTCTATTTCTCTTCAGCTATTCCGGTTAACGGTTACGGTTAATTATGCATACTCCTAGATGAGACTATCGTGCGATTTCTAACATAAAATCTTCCTAAAGAAACAAAGGGTGCATTACATAATTTAGCAGCCCAAATCTTGCAAACATGCCTTCCATTATACATAAGATCATATTGTATCCAACGCTCACGTAACATAATCAAGACAAGAGGTCCGTAGAAAGCAAAGCCCGGACTAATACATTCATGTGTACAAGGCTTGTTCCTAAATTCCAGAAAGCCACCCAACACCTGAACCTACATAATATTTTACAGATTCTGAGATACTATCAAGGTTCAGAATGCATTGGTGCATTAATCAAACTTATCTTACATAGGTACATAATATTAGTTGAGAACAAAAAACTGAAACTTTCAACTAAGAAATGCATGATGCTGTAATGCCAAAACTTAGTTTGTTTTAACAACTCTATATGGCAATAAATCAAATTTAACAAAGCAGAGATGATAATGAGCATGATCATCAACTGACCGCAACTCAGGCTGGTGCAACATTGATTTTGGACAACTCCTTGTGCTTCAAATACCGATCTAAAATTGCAAGCCTAGCAGTCTCGAATGCAAAATAGTCCAAAGCTGAAAAACAAGAACTGTGAACAACTCTAGGCCCCAGTCCACTAGTCAAACCAATCCAACCTTCCTCCTTCAAAATCTGCTTCACTGTCGCATTAACCCCACTATACATAGCAGCAGCAACTTGGCTCCCATGAACCTGGGTCATCAACCTTGTTTTAACCACATTGAGAGGAGTCGTCAAAGAAGCCGAAATCGCACCAGCCATAGCACCACAACAAACACTCTGAATTGGTCTGCTTTGTCTTCCTCAAAACCGCAGCTTTTAAAATACTTGAAAAAGTAATATAACTTAACAGTTAACACACAAGCAAGCAGGCAAATTCCTCAATAGAGTAGCCGAGTAACCAGCATAAAGACCCAAAATCCCATCATTTTCTAAAATTCTCAACAACACCTCCCATGATCTCCCTTAGCACCAGCTTGCATTCTTTGAGTAATCAACTCCTTAGGCAGAGGAGAGGTGGTAGTGGGGAGGTTTGAGGGGGGTTTGTGAATTTGGGGAATATGAAATGCGAGTGGTGAAAAGAGAAGGGAAGTCGGAGTTGGTTGGCGGATGGGAAAACTGATTTGAGGCAGGTGAAGGAAGACCCAACGATGCACAGAGTTTCGCCTTGGCGTTCTTGCCTCATTTCTACTTCCTTCAAAGTTTTAACCACTCATCGTATGGATGATCAACACTAACCCACGATGTCGTTTACGCCCTTTTGCTTTTCTTTTTTAATTTACAAGTTTCATCACTCATTTTTTTTCTTATTATTTTGGTCACTAAATTTTAAATTAATTAATTATATCATTAAACTTTTAAATTATTTGTATTTTGGTCACTCAATCTTTAAATCACAGATATTATGATGACATAAAATACCGTCATATGACACCAAAACAACACCATTTAGATCCCAACAAAAGTTACCAAAAAGGAGCTGTTTTGGATCTTATGAAAGTTTAAAAAATCCTTCACTTTTTTTCTCTCTTCTGTTTTTTGCTCTCTTTTTTTTTGTGCCCGAACCAACTTAGATTATGGTAATTTCTAATCGCGATCAACGTAGACCACCGTAAAACGTTATTTTCGATGGCATATAAGTCTCAATTTTTCACCAAATTAAAAGATATGATTTTTTAAGTGAATGTAGTGTAGAAATTCTGAAAGCAGATTCTGCTCTGGACAGTCTCTGTTTCAAGATTTTTAGAAATTTTCATAATTTTTGTGGATTTTATTAAATTATGTGACTTATATCATTAGAATCGTAGTCGAATCTAGGTTTTAAGGGTGTAAAGAAAGTTAAATTCCGATGTGTATTATGTTCTATAGAAGCAATTCTTTGAAGGTAGTGTATGCTACCAAATTCTTGAAATAAATGCCTAGCTTAAAAGTGGAAATGCTAAATTAATAGGTCTCTAATAGTTGTTGTCTAATTGAGTTAGAAAAGCCTTAAGTTGTGATTTATGAATTGTATTGGTTAACCCTTGGTTAATGTTAGAAGTAATAGAGATCATATGTTAAACAATAATCATGGTGGTCTATATAGATTTGGATTTGTAAACCCTGTTCCAATTTGTGTGTTTGAGAGAATTGTCATGTTTAAATTGTATCAATGATGTCACATTAATAAGATGTAAAGTTGTAATATGAATGAAGTTGTCTTAAAAACAGGGTATATATAGTTTTGTATTGTGTAAAACAATCTTATGATGTATGATATGCTATCTAATTGATGTTAGTTAGTGTGCTATAAATTGTATTGATAATTGCCTTGTGATTATGAAACTTGATTTGCTAATACTTAGAACGGTTGTCTTTTGAGGTAAATACTTTATATGGAAGATATGACGAGGAGAACTAAGTTGGGAATTAAATGAGAGCAAGATGCGATTATGGTTCATGTATCCCGTAATTTCGGGATATCAGGTGAGTGTAGTTGCATTTTCTCGGATGACACAGAGTCATTCCGACCTTTGTTTCTATGTGTATAATGTATGAAACGTTTATGTTCTGAATGCACATTAGCATTTTGCATAAGGCTCACATAGAGCTCTTTTGAATGGTTACATTCATAGCATGGTAGCTTTGATGCCACCAAATGTAACCCCCTCGACCCGGCCTAGGCGAGAGACCGAACCGAACGGGTCACACTGGGAATATTGAAGTAAAACGAGAAGTTTACTCCAATAAACGACCCTATTTTTTCTTTTATCTTATCTAGATGCCCATTACAACCCTAAGTGTTTAATGTTGCAGCGGAACAAACATATCAACTATCGAACATCAATCGCATTCAAATTAGCTTTTAGGGACCAACATATAAACTTATCAAATTCCAAGGGTTTTTCCAAATTTTAGATTACCATCTTTAGATTAATCATATTACATGCACCTCTGTCCAAAATCAGCTCAAATTAATCATTCAAACTCAATTAATTGCATCTATAACATTCAGGGACTAAAACGTAAGAACAACAAAACATTTAGATAAGCTTTCAACTACCATAACGACCATCGTACAAATACTCTAGAAGAGGGTATCGATACGCCCTCGACGGATGCAACACTCATATTCAAAGACACAGAGGCCGTACCGATACCCCTAGAGCCCGTATTGGTACGCCTGAAACCAGTAACCAAAACAGGTATCGATACGCCCCCGCGTATCGGTACCCCTTCCCATTTTGCAATACCGTACCAATACTCTAAGAAGGGTATCGATACCCTACAGTCTGCAATTACACTAAAGGCTGGTTTTACATGTTTAAAACCATTCAAAAACAATCCCACATACTTTCAAACACATCCAATGAAATCTAAACAACATTCCCAAAGCATACATAGCAGATTCAGCAACAAAACATGGCAATTAACATCAATGTAATCTAGAGGCATGCTTCCTATGAAATCAAAGCATCCAAAAGATCAAATCTCAAAACAAGGCTTAAACCATCAATTAGAGGCCATTTACAAATTCAAAACCAATAACCAAATATGCACATAAAGGGAGTTCATACACTTCTCCCAAATAGACTATGGTACTCCCATTGCCCTTATTACTCTAGTTCATAAAGCGAAACATACGTTCAAAAGTGAAGTCTCCTTAGATCCCCTTGCAAGTTACTTCCTCCAAACGCTTAGTGATCTACATTGATGAGCAAAAGAGAGCATAAGCATACAAGCTTAGTGAGGAATGCTCAAAACCAAAAATACCATCAATGCTTGAAAACCATTTTTAAGCCTTTTGTAAACCATCATTCCTTTATTGAAATCCATGCATTTCATTAACAAAATCAGCATGTTATTCATCATGCAACAAATATCACATACTCCAACAGCCAAATCATTTGCTTATGCTCATCTTAAACCTTTTCATGCATAGCTACCATATGCAAAGTTTCAAGATTATATCATGCTTTCCCATACTATGCATCAACATACATTTCATAGCATTTTAATAATTATATTGGCTCACAAGTGATCATCAACATACTCATTTCTCAAAACGTATTGGATACACGGATTCCCAAGTGTTGTCCCGACACTTCATACATTCTTACCGACATCTCAAGGTTCACACATGGGAGCTACCCTCCACCGTTGTGACACCCATGGTGGAGTATTCGGTACCTTACAACCCCTCAGCACCACTCATCAGTAGATGTATAACCCCACTAACGAAAGATGGGACATAACTCAATTTCTTCAATCGTTAGGGTACTTGGATGGAGTTTTCGGTACATTCACAACCCCTCAATATCCAAGGCGACTTGTTTATAGTGCACTCAATCCTATAGCCGGCTAATTATATCCGATTTCATTTGTAAACCACTTTACACAACATCACTTGCCAATATAATTCTCATTTAGTACAAATCTCACCGTTTTCAAAGCATTCACAATAAGCCATATTTCCAAGCATTAAACCATGCTTCATTAAACATGTATAAGCATATACATACAAGGATCACTTACCTAGTGCACCCTTTAATAATATAGCATCATAAACAGCAAATCTCTTTCTCAAAATCATGCTTTAAAACAGTAGATAAACATATATAAAATCAAGTGCATCATCAAGCTTACAATAGCATAATCCGAGGGAGAAAATCACTTTACTTACTTCCGAACTTAGTAAAGCATTTCAAGCTTACACTAAGTTCTCAAAACCACTTTAAAGTGTTTCAAAGCTGGAAATCCCATTTCCACTCACCGACTCGCGAAACCTCAATTGCCGACGCAAAAATCAAGCATCCAAAGCCCCCAGATCTTCACTGTTTGCTTCCAAAGTATTCTCTCATGTTTATACCACACAAAGAACAGAGGATCATTGCATCATAATGCATCAAAACCACCAGCAACTTAAACAATCCTGTTGCTCTATCCTAAAGCACCAAAATACCCATCCGAAACAACCAAAATCACATTTGATTGATCACTAAACTCAGCCCAGCCATCAAAAAACACTTCCATCACATTTTAACCATAAATCAACATCCAAAAACATCCTAATATCATCCTTATACCTCTAGCAACTCAGATTCCACATTTCCAAGCCAAAAACCCATAACTAACAACCTAAACTTTTAGAAATCCAACATAATCCGAGATTATTATGATTGAGCCATTATTTCAACATCATTTAATATCCAAAATAACTTTAAAATCAATCTAAAATGAACCAAAATAGTGCCCAAACGAAAATCTTGGAAAATCACCACATAAAATCATTTTTAGCCAATTTC
The DNA here is from genome assembly GCA_030270665.1 of Hibiscus trionum. Classification (NCBI taxonomy): domain Eukaryota; kingdom Viridiplantae; phylum Streptophyta; class Magnoliopsida; order Malvales; family Malvaceae; genus Hibiscus; species Hibiscus trionum. The sequence goes on along the minus strand of BSYR01000013.1, from coordinate 10,925,640 downwards.
CTTTTAATCAACTATAAAACAAAGTTAATAAACATACTTAGAAGGCACAATACTTGAGAATTTCATTAAAGAACCTTGATTAGAGGAGTTAAATGAAATCTTACCTCTAACCTTACCTTTTCTCCTCAAATGACAAGATTTCGATGAAATCTTCAAGTAAACTTAAAGCTAATTGATAGGAAAATCAAAGAACTCTTTAGCTATTCAAAAAGAATTAGAAAAGATTGAAAAACTCTCTAGATTTTAGAAAAAAGAGTGTTTGTCTGAGTGCAAAATCAGAGAATTTAGTTATGTAAACTCTTCTCTTGTTTTAATTAAAAATCCCCTTTTAATTTGAAACCTTAATAGAATCCTTTTATTAAAATAATTAAAATGGTCAATTTGAGAGAAAAAGGCTCACAAAAAGATATAAGCTCCCTAAAGATTCTAAGTCTTGTCCTCATTTCATTTTAGTCCTTAAAATCCAACTTTGCACATTTTACAAAATGGCCACTCTCCAAAATCTCGATTTTCCAATACTCATTTTCTAAAATTGATTTTACCAAGCCCACTTCTAAAGGCTCGAAACTCCAATTCTAGGTTCAACTAACCTAAACTGATGCCTAAAACATCTAGGCCCAAAACCGGGGGCATTACAACATTCATAGCATGACACCTTTGATAAGCTCATTGTTTATGTTTGCATTATTTATGCTCCTTTTTCCTTGCTATGATATGTTTATGTAATGGAAGATAGTACTAACCTTGTTCAAAATCTTAGATGCTAACCTATTAATCACATGTCATAAGATACCAAGCTATAAAAGAATAATTCCTAATGTTATAAGTCTATGAAACTTTTTGAAACAAATCAAATTTCTAATGCTATAAATATTTGAAATCCTAGTTCTCTAGAGAAATTAAGCTCATTTGTGCCTTAAGAAATTAAAGAAAGAAATAAGTAAGCCGCCTTATGTCATAAGATACCCCTCCTAACTTCAAAGCATAAAATATTTAAGTTGCCTAAACAATGGAAGTCCTTAGACACTTTGGCATGGTGCAAAGGTATAATTGGAGGCTACGTTCACAAGCTACGACTCAGGGGTGACGACCCCATATATGTGATATATTGGCGACCGTAGGAGGTAATGGGGGAGGTGATAAGGAGATTCAAGATAGTTGGATGGATATAGAATAGAAGCTAGGTTTGATATGCTATAACACTAACCATTGCTTTGTGCTTTGTGCTAAGTGTAACTCAGACCAATGTTACCTATGTCCAAATATGATCCAAGGCAAATGCTCTAAAAGATATAAACTCAGATATGAATTCCGATAAACTTTGATAAGAACTCTGATAAGCTTTGATAAAAAGTTCAATAAACTTTGATATGAACTCTGATAAACTCTAATATGAATTTTGATATAAACCCTGATAAGAACTTCAATAAGCCTTGTTAAAACTCCGATAAGTTAAGATATGAACTTTGATAAGTTCAAGACCTTCCTGAGCTATGTTGTTAATAGAATTGTTAGAAAATCAAACTCATGCTATGAGATTTCTTGGCGCATTTGAATGATATACATGATTAATTTGCCATGCCTTTGTGATTTTTGTTTTGTCACTAGATTTTCATCCACCATTATCAAATAAATAATAAAAAATAAAATCTTTTTTTAAATAATAAAAGCCCCTTTCTAAAATAAAAGAACCCAAAAAGCCCATTTTTTTAAAACCCATTTTAAAAAATCAAATAAAAAGCCCAAGTCTTAAAATAAATAATAAACCCTTTTATTTTGTTTAAAAGGGCCCATTCAAAAACCCATAAGAAGATAGCTCAATAATAAAAAGCAGCAAAAAAAAGAAAGAAAGAAAAGGGAAAAAAAGTTTAAAAATGAATAGATAAATAAAAAAGGGAACACGCGCGCGTCATGCGCCTAGCGCGTGCGAACACGCGCGCGGGCTGGTTCCCCTAAAACCTTGTCTCGTGCCACTACTAGGGTGTCGATCACCGTCCATCGGCCACAGCTGCAATCGTCGTTGGTGCCGGTCGACGCGTCTCACCGTCGCTGACCCAACGACATCGACGCTGCTCGCTGCCGTCCACCGTATCCGCAAGAATCTACAAAAATAGTGAAAAAGGGGTTTAAATTAGGGCTCGAATCAAGGGGAAAATTCAACCACAAATTTGAATCAAATCGAATTATTTTTTGGGGGTTTTACCGAGGATCACGCCTCTTGTCTGATTTTGGCTCCAATTTGGGGATTAAAACCCGATTTTTCTTAATTTGTAAGCTCAAATTCAAGTATAAACCCCCCAAACCCCCTTGTTCAACACACACTTGGAGAGCAAAAAAACAAAGCTAAAAGAATATGAAAATCCTTTAAAAAATTCTCTGAGTTTGTTGGAAATTTTTGGAGTGAAGTTCGAGTTGGGGGCAACTTTCCGGAGTTGTTTGGGAAGCAATTCGAGAATCGCATACGAGTTCTTCGTTTTCAGTAAAATTCTTTTCTTTTCTTTAAATTTTCTTTTAGTGAATTTCATACTTGTTTTTGGTTGAATTTTGTTTTCTTGTGTTGTCTTTGTTTTTGTTTGTTTTTAGGTTGTGTTTGTTGAAGTTGGAAGATCGTTTCTTGAATATGGTAATAATTTTGTTCTAGATTTTTGATGAGTTTTTAGTTTAATCTTTAAAATTCTTGCATGTTTAAAAGATGTTTTTAGGAGCTTTGATCTTTAAAAATGAAATAATTGAAACTTTAAAATATTTTTTTAAGATTTAGGAATAAAAAATGAATTAATGTTTGTTTTAAAAAAACTAAAATCAGGGGGTTTAATTAGAAAATAATAAATCATGGGTGAAAAAATATAAAAAGAGGCTTAATTTGTTAGAAAATAAAAATAGATTTTGAAATTTAATAATAAAGGTGCTTAGGTAATTTAAAGACTTTTTTTTAGAAAAAGTAAATAAGGATGCTTTAGAAAAAATAAATAATAAGTTTTTTTTTTTCAGAAAAAGAAAATAAAATATAAGATTTTAAAAAAGGGCTTTAATAATCATAGGTAAAAGTTTAGAATTTCAAAAGAATAAAAGTTAAAAAAACATAAAGAAAAATCTTTTCTAAAATAAGGTTTTAAAAATTTTCAAGTCATCTTCTAAGAAAAGCTTTTAAAAACGAGACAAAGAATAATAATAATAATCTTTAAGGTTTTTTAAAGAAAAAAACTCCTTTCTTGAAAATAAAATAAAAATAATAAAATGTAAAAAACAATAAGACTAAAATGTAAAAAATGTCAAAATAGAAGGGTTTAGGTTTTAAAGTAAAAAAGGGAAAAGAAATAAATTTTTTAAAGGAAAAGATAAAAAGTAAAAACACAAAAGAATAATTCAAGTTTCTTGTTTGTTCTTTAGAATTAGGTCAAAACTTAGGACTAGATTCTAAAAGCTTAGATAGAGACGTGAATGTAGAAAGATTTTCTTCACAAAAAATAAGACACACTTAAACAAACTTAAACCCTCAATTAGGAATAAAAGACTTAGACTATTTTAGGATCTAAAAAACTCAAACTTAGAATAAATTAAAAATGCTTAACACATTGAATTTCCATGTTGCTTGAAAAGTGATATTAATTTAATGCGGTGTCTTATCAAGCGGGAATGACAGGTTAACGCCAGAAATACTGGCTTGGTTAAAGTTCATCTCCCGGGCGATAAGGTCGTTAAAATAGTTTGATATTCATTAAACGGACAAATAAAGTCGAACCTTCGTGAACATGCAAATTCCAATTTCAAAAATGATTTTAAAATCAATTAGGTACCAATTTTGGGCGTCGTGGGGGTGCTAACCCTTCCCCACGCATAACCGACCCCTGAACCTATTTTCTGGTTTTCGTAGACCAAAACTGTTGTTTTATTAAAATAAAACATTTTATTAAAATAACCCCGTTTTAAAGTGATCCAATCAAATTTTTCAAAAATATTGGTGGCGACTCCGTGTTTTTTTTTTAAGTTTTCCAAAAAGTCGAAGCTCCTAAAAAGGGTTGCGACAGGTTGATAACTCTGCTGCGGACGTGTTTTTGTTTTTAAAATAAAAACAAAAGAGGGTCAGGCCACAAATTGATTTTAAATGGTTTTCAAAAAGTTTTTTTTAAAAAAACTAATGGGATTTGCAAGTTCATAATAGGTTCAATTTATTTGTCCGTTTAAATGAATATAACTCTATTTTACGCATTTAAGACTTAATTCCAAGCTCTATACCCGAGCTTTGTCCCGTTCGTTTAAGTGGGGGGAACACACTTTGCTCATGTAAGAATATTGATTCTTTGTATGAGCCTAGCAAGTACCTTTGAGACTCATTCCCTTTGTCTTCGTAAGGATATTGATTCTTCGAAAAGGCATCGGTGGTGAGTTCTCCTGAGTTGAACTCGTTTCGTTTGAAGCCTGTAATGGGTGAGAATCGAGGGCCTTGCTACCCTTAGTAGGGGACAACAAGGACATCTTGGGTACTCTTATAGAACCAAAGCAAGTTTGAGAATCTAGAGCCTACCCTAATAGAGCCATGCTGAAAGCCTAGGGTGATGAGTCGCAAGAATAATTCGTGGAGGCATGTCCTGAAATGTTGGAGTGCCCCTAGAATTATTGTGAAATTAATTTGTTTTTGACTTTTTTTTTCTTTCCTGATTTTTTAATCCTTGTTTCCTATCTTTTTTGTTTTGCATGTGCATCATTCCATATTTAGAAGGGGTTGAATCTAGAATATTGTTCCAGCAAAAAAAAACTCTCATTATGGACGGAAGGCTCTTGAAGAATGAGGAGGACCAAGCATGTGACAATGTTGGCAACTGAAGCTGCGACTCTTCGTTAGTATATAAAGCCGGTTGGAGAAGTAGGACCGAGGCTTATGTGGCTTATAGATGAAATCAAAGAGTTAGGTGTACGAGCCGAAAAATATTTGTAATTTGAAAAAAAGAAGAAAAAGGTGTAATAAAGAGCTTTCGTATTCAATAAAGAGTTTCCTTTTATGAGTAGATTTTCAATGGAATTAATGGCCATTCGACTGCATTCACGCATTTGCACTGTTTTGTTTGCTTTGTTTTTTTCTTATGTGAATTCATTTGTGCATACACTCATTCATGTAAAAAACTAACCTAATATAAAAACGGTAAAATTTTCAAAATAGCTAAGAGAACTCATAAGTACAGTACACGTGCCCAAATCTGAGCCATGAACTTTGAGGAAAGGTTGACAGCTTTGGAGGCAAACCAAAAGAGCACTCAAGACAAGTTAGAGAAAATGGAAGCCGACCTGAAACAACAAATTGAGTCAGTCCATCAAAAGACAATCATTTCAATAGCTACCATGCTAGGGGTTCAAGGATCCAGATGCGGTTGAAGAAGGAGGAAACACTGGTACAATTCCACGATTCCTAGGAATGACCTTTAGGAAGGAGACTGCTGCCAAATCCAAAACACCAATCCATGTTGTTGAATTCTCTAATCATGTTCCAAAAGGAGAAGCTAATAATTACGAGGTACCTGACCTCGATGAAATCGCCGATAAGGTTAAGATTGAGAAGAAGTGGGAGGATAAGCATGAGAAGTTAGAGTGGTGGAATGCATGCCAAGGACCTGACCTTGGTAACTGACTTAGTTGCGCCGCCAAAATTGAAGATCCCAGACTTTTGAGAAATAAAATGGAACCACATGCCCATCAACACATTTAACTATGTACTGTAGAAAGATGTCAATGTACCTTGACAATGAGAAGCTGCTCATTCATTGCTTCCAAGACAGTTTAGTAGGATCAGCTGCACGCTGGTATTCGCAACTAAGTTGGGTGAACATCAAATCACTAGAAAGATCTGTCCAGAGATTTCAGTGAACAATACAAGCATATTTCAGACATGATTCCAACCCGTTTGGTCTTGCAAGGGATGGAGCAGAAGCATCATGAGAGCTTCCGACAGTATGCACAAAGATGGAGGGATGTAGCAGTACATGTGCAGCCATCACCGCTAGAAAATAAAATTACCCCGATGTTTTTGGAAACTCTAAAGGGTCCTTTTTATGACCGCATGCTCAATCATGCTACGAAGAACTTTGCGGACATGCTAATGAATGGTGAACTAATCCTAGCAACTATGAAGAGTGGAAAGTTGGACAGTGGGGAAACAAAGAAGACATATAAGAAGAGGGATAGTGAAGTCAATGCTACAAATGTCTACAACCCAAGCTATTCAACATGTGTAGTGTTCAACAAGCCTAACACCTTTAACAAACCCAATGCATCAGCTCCAACAGCCGCAAATGCCCCTAAAGGAGAGCGAAGATATCAAGGGAACTCAAGACCCTACTTTCCTCCCATCGCAATGACGTATGCGGAGTTATTTGTTGAGTTGGTCAAATCACATATGGTGCTGCCAAGACATGTCCCTCCGTTCTCACCTCCTTATCCACCATGGTACGATGAGAAGGCCCAATGCGAATACCACGCAGGAGTAGGGGGCATACTATTGAGAACTGCCCTGCATTCAAAAGGGTGGTAGATGATTTAAGGAAATCGGGCATGTTGTCATTCAAAACATCCGAAGTAAAAGGAAATCCTTTTCCAAACCACCAGATGACCGAAATAAATGTTGTTATAGAGGAGGAAGCTTGCACCAACAAGAAACATGTTTTAGAGGTTAAAGCATCCATGAAATGGGTATGGACCCAGATGGACAAAGCTGGGGTGATAGAAGGAAGGTTTGAAGAAGCAATGCTTGAAGGATTATATTGTGAATACCATCAAAAGGAGGGGCATAAAATTGAAAATTTCTTGGAGTTTAAGCAGTTAGTGCAAGCAAAAATTGACAATAAAGAGTTAGAAATTTTTTGAGCAAGAAGAACAGAAGATGGAAGTGTGTGCGTCAGAGGAGTCATCCTCTAAAAAGACTTATGTAGGAATGAAGCCTTTGGTGATCAAGACCAAGGTAAGAGTTAGCGAACAAGCTAGGGGTGTGACCCCACGATTGGTTGTAAAGGCACCGATCCCATTCCCATATAAGGACAGTAAACAAGTTCCTTAGAAATATGCTTGCACAGTGACGGATCCGAGGAGCTCGACAATCGAAGAAGGAAGAAAAGAAGAACCTGTTAATGAAGTAGGTCATTTCACAAGAAATGGAAGACTCTATTCCGCACCAGAAGCCGAAGATAGAGATGCAGCGCAGAGAAAGGCTGCTAATCAGCAAGATAAGGAAGGAGAAAAAGATTTCTTCCAAGAGAAAACCCCAGTGATTCATGGGCCAGTGAAAGAATCAAAGGCCCAAGAGTTTATGAAAATACTCAAGCACAACCGGTATAGTGTGGTGGAGCAGTTACATAAACTTCCAGCCCGAATTTCTATGTTGTCATTGCTACTGAGTTCTGAGGGTCATCGGGATAACTTGTTGAAAGTATTAAACAGGACATTTGTGTCGAAGGAGATCACGACTGACAAGATGGACATGTTGGTCAATATATTGTTGTCAATAATTTCATATCATTCAGTGATGAAGAAATACCTGCGGAGGGAAAAGGATCATGCAAACCCCTCCATATTTCTACAAGATGCAAGGGATATATAATACCAGGAGTTCTCATTGACAATTAATCAGCTTTGAATGTTCTCCCTTTAGGAACGTTGAAAAAGTTGCCTATTGATATTTCTCACATGAGAGCTTATCAAAATACAGTACGGGCCTTTGACGGGACCCAGAGGGATGTTTTAGGGAAAATTGAAGTTTCTATACAGATTGGACCATCAACATTTGAGATAGACTTCATGGTCATGGATATAAACCCCAACTATAGCTGTTTGCTTGGGCGCCCATGGATTCATATAGCAGAAGCGATACCTTATACTCTTCACCAGAAGTTGAAGTTTGTTATTGATGGACAATTGATCACGGTTGGTGCGGAAGAAGAAATCATTGCATCAGTAATCACTGATGCACCGTACATTAAAGTGGATGAGGAGGCGCTTGAGTGTCATTTCAAAACGTTGGAGTTAGTCAATGCAACCTTTGTCACTAAAGGGAGCAAGGTGCTAGAACCGGAGTTTTCAAGTTGCGCAAAGATGCAAGTGAAGCAAACACTTGGAAAAGGAGCCAAGGTAGGAATGGGATTTGGAAGGAACCATCAGGGAAGGCTTTACCCGGTGGAGATCCTAATAAAGAAAGACCGGTTAGGTTTGGGCTTCAAGCCCACTAAATGGCAAAGGAAAGCAGAGTTTAGAAAACAACGAGAAAAAAGGAAGGCGGAGTTGAGTGGAGAAGAAATCGAGTGGGAGCCAATGACGTACCCACCCTTAAGTGACACTTTTAGGGCTAGAGGACTCTTAGACCCTAATGCCTGATTTGATGAGGAGGAGAAAGGAAAGAATGAATTGTGCATGGCTTTTGAAAATTTAAGCATTAATGTTGTCACAGACGAAGAGGGAGGGAAAACAAATACTTGTCCAAGATTTGCCCTAGTTCTGAGCTGAAGAATTGGACTGCTGAAATAGTTCCTGAAGTTTTTAAGAATGCCTCAGAGTAATTCTCAAAACCAACTCTTTTACCCTTAGGCCCAGGGGTAATTAGAGATCTTATGTAAAAAAGGTCTATGTCAAAACCATGGTTCTTATTTCAATAAAGGATGCATATTTCCAAATAATATTGTGTAGCAAATTTTCTTTCGCAACGCAAAACCAAAAAGCAAAAGATTATAAAAAACCCAAAAAGAAAACCTTAAAAAACAAAACATATCATTTCATCCATTTTTCTTTCTTTCTTGGTATATATTTTTGTCTCTTTTATTTGCATGTTTTAAGATATCAACGATACAAATGACTCTGAGTCAGACTCCAAGGTCAATTTTGAGTTACCACTATGTTTATAGGAAGTTGGGAATATTGATGATGAGGAAGAATATGACTTGCCCGATGATATGCTTAGAATGGTAGAGGGAGAGGAAAAACAAATTCTGCCCCACAAAGAAGAGTTATAAGTTTTGAAGCTTGGAACCGAAGAAGAGAAGCGTGAGGTGAAGATTGGTACCACCATCTCAGTTAAGACGAGACAATGTTTGATTGAGTTTCTGCAAGAGTATAAAGACATTTTTGCTTGGTCGTGTCAAGATATGTCTGGCCTTGAAACAAATATTGTTATGCATAGGCTTCCTATAAAGGAGGTGTGTGAGCCTGTAAAGCAAAAGCTCAGAAGGATGAAGGCTGATACACTCCTGAAAATCAGGGATGAAGTAAAAAAGTAATACAATGCAGGATTCCTCGAGGTGGCTAAATATCCAGAATGGGTGGCAAATATTGTTCCAGTACCAAAGAAAGATGGAAAAGTAAGGATGTGTGTCGACTACAGGGATCTTAATATGGCAAGTCCAAAAGATAATTTTCCGCTCCCACATATCGACACCTTGGTAGACAATACAACAGTCACTCCCTTTTCTCATTCATGGATGGATTTTCTGGATATAATCAAATAAAGATATGCCCAGAAGATATGGAAAAAACTAATTTTGTAACACTTTGGGGAACCTTCTGCTATAAAGTAATGCCTTTCGGATTGATAAACGCGGGGGCGACTTATTAGAGAGCTATGGTTACTCTTTTCCACGATATGATGCATAGGGAAATAGAAGTTTATGTGGATGATATGATTGCCAAGTCCAGAACTGAGGAAGAGCATCTAGTGAACCTGAATAAGCTTTTTCAAAGATTGAGGAAATTTCAGTTAAAGCTTAATCTTGCCAAGTGCACATTTGGGGTTACTTCTGGGAAGTTGTTCGGCTTTGTAGTAAGCAAAAGAGGAATTGAAATTGACCCTGACAAGATAAATGCCATACAAGAGCTTCCACCACCCCAAACACAGAAGTAAGTTCGGGGATTCCTAGGAAGGCTGAATTACATAGCCCATTTCATCTCCCAACTAACGAATAAATGCAACCCAATATTCAGGTTTCTTAGAAAGAACAATCGGGGGACATGGAATGAGGAATGCCATGCAGCCTTAGAAAAGATCAAGGAGCAGTTAACTAATCCTCCAGTGTTAGTGCCACCTGTTTCAGGAAAACCGTTAATACTCTATCTAACGGTGTACGAAAATTCAATGGGCTGCGTATTGGGACAACATGATGAAACTGGAAGGAGGGAAAGGGCAATATATTACATAAGCAAGAAGTTTACTGACTGTGAAGCAAGATTTACTCCGATTGAAAAGGTATGTTGCGCTCTGGTATGAGCTACCAAAAGGCTTAGGTAGTATATGTTGTATCATACCACATGGTTGATCTCACGGCTAGATCCATTAAATTTATGATGGAAGCTCCAGCCCTATCAGGAAGAATAGCACGATGGCAGATGTTGCTCTCAGAACATGATATTCAGTATGTGAGCCAGAAAGCAGCAAAAGGAATCACCATAGCAGATTTTCTTGCAAGTCGTGCTCAAGATGATTACGAGGCATTGGATTTTAGTTTCCTCGGTGAGGATTTAATGTGTATTACAGAAAATAAAGAGCCACCAACAGAATCCTGGGTCATACATTTTGATGGTGCTGAAATGCTCTAGGATGAGGTATCGGGGCAATTTTGGCTTCACCGGAAGGAGATCATTATCCTTTCACTTGCCATTTGAAGTTCTTTTGCACTGATAATATGGCATAGTACGAGGTGTGCATATTGGGTCTAAGGGAAGCCATTGATAGAAAGATCCGAAATTTGAAGGTCTATGGGGATTCAACGTTGATCATCTACCAAATACGTGGCGAATGGGAAAAAGGATGCAAAATTAATAGAATATTACAAGTTGGTCCTTGAATTAACTAAAGAATTTGATGTGATCACTTTTAGGCATCTCCCAAGATAAGATAATCAGATGGCTGATGCTTCAGCTACTTTGGCTGCCATGTTTAAAGCAAGTGATGGCTACGTAGAAGAGGAGGCAGATGGCTTGTCGTGGTACCATGACATCTTGCAGCACATAAAGCTTCAGCAATACCCAGCACAGGCTTTAGAAAATGAAAAGAAGATGATTAGGAAAATGTCACCAGGATACATTCTTGATGGAGAAATCCTTTATAAACGAAGTCGGGATCAGGTGCTTTTAAGATGTGTGGATGCAAAAGAAGCACAATTGATTTTGGAAGAGGTTCACGAAGGAGTATGCGGAACTCACCCTAGTGGTTTCACTATGGCAAGAAGAATTATGCGTTCCGGATATTACTGGTGAACGATGGAAGAAGATTGCATTAATTACTTCTGCAAATGTCACAAGTGCCGAATTTACACCGACAAGGTTCATGCGCCTCCTCACTCTCTTCATGTCATGTCATCTCCCTGGCCATTCTCTATGTGGGGCATAGACGTCATTGGGAAGATCCATCCAAAGGAGTCAAATGGATATTGCTTTATTCTGGTAGCCATCAACTACTTCACAAAATGGGTGGAAGTGGCCTCGTATGAAAATGTAACTAGGTCCACTGTTTGCAATTTCTTAAAGAAGGAGATCATTTGTCGATATGGTCTACCAGAGAGCATAATCACCGGTAATGCATCTAACTTGAACAAACGAATGATTGATGGGGTCTGTGAGTAGTTTAGTATTAAGAACCGCAACTCAGTAGTATATCGCCCGAAGATGAACAGAGCAGTAGAGGCGGCCAATAAAAATATCAAGAAGATAGTTGCAAAGATGACTGACACTTATAAAGATTGGCATGAAAAGTTACCATTTGCATTGTATGCATATCGAACAGTGGTACGAACATCTACTGGGGCAACTCCGTTCTCATTAGTATATGGAGTAGAATCTGTACTACCAATCGAGGTTGTGATACCCTCGTTGCGTGTCTTGATGGAAGCAAAGTTAGACGAAGCTGAATGGGTTCAGGCAAGGTATGATTAATTGAATTTAATTGAAGAAAAGAGGTTGAAAGCCGTATGTCATGGTCAGATGTACCAAAGGAAAATGATAAGGGCTTATGAGAAGAAGGTTCGCCCTAGAGAATTCCAAGAAGGCGATATGGTATTAAAGAAGAATCTACCAATCCAAAGTGATCCTCGAGGAAAATGGGCACCCAATTGGGAAGGACCTAAAATTGTGACAAAGGTTTTTTTTAGAAGGAACATGGATCTTAGCTAAGATGGATGGAGATGAGTTTTAAAACCAGGTGAACTCTGATTCCGTTAAGAGGTATCATACTTAAAGAAAAAAAGAAAAAAAAAAGAAAAAGATGAAAAAATAAAAAATAAAAAAGAGGGTTCAAAATGAAAACCCGCAAAGGGCGTTTTGAAACCAAAGGAGGGTCTGAGTTGAAAACCTGTAAAGGACAACTCAGATAATTCGTAAGATAGTTTTCGGGGCTCCACAACTTATGCATTATACTCAAAGACTCCTCAACCATGGTGGCGTTCAAGATTACTTCTGGCGTTTGATGGGAAGAGTTTGGACTGTTGATATCTAAATACTTGTTCCCCTTTCTTTTTTATATAAACCTTTTTGTGTTTGCCACAACATTAAAAAATTTAGTTTCATGGATTTTTCTTTCTTTCTTGTTTTCTTCCTTATCATTATTAGCATCTTACTTTGAAATGAGGATTAATGGATTTGACAATCATTTAGATATACAAAAGATTTTTGAGCACTACTTTGAGAAAGTTTTGGAAAGTATAGGGACTATGAGGCGTTTTATAATTAATTTTTTCGCTTGGGGCTTGCAACGTTAAAGCGTTAGAAGTGGAAATAAGCCTTGCTGCGAAATTTTCAAATAAACCCAAAACAGGAAGAAAAGTGAGGGTTCTTGAAAAACCTTACAAATGTCTTGGCGCCTAAATAGTATATGGGAGTTTCTTGATCGTTAGTCTTTCTTACATGATAATGAGAGTAATTTTACAGACAATGGAAATGTCAAAATTTGACTTAAGGATTTTCAATCACGCTCTAGAGGAAGCTTGTTCCTGAATACGAAAATATTGATTAATGAAAGCATATGAGGATCAAATGTCTCCAATAAAGTAAAGAATGAGGTGTAATGGTAAAATAAGTCCTTCCAGTTAAGAGCGCAAGTTTAGGTATGAAAAAGATAAAAAAATGAAGCAAAAACTAGAACTTTTCATGACTTATGGGTGAATTTCAAGGCAAGGGTGGGGGCTCTATCCCAAGGAATCGTGGACGAAGTTGGTAAAGCAAGGTAGAATTGAAAGAAAAAGTGAAGCTAGACTTCTTATCTACGCGAGGTTTGGAGGAAACTCATGTTACTCGGGTTGGAATCGATAACCAGTATTTCACTAGAATTAAGAAAAAAGTCCAAGCTATAGAATTTTTAAAAAGAGAAAAGAAAAACTTGACATGCATTCATGTTTTAGGCATCCCTAGGGGCATGCACATCATAATTGCATTGCATATTGCATATTGTTTTTTCAGGTACATGGAAGACCTGTCCGAATGAAGTTTTGCTTATTCATCCAAGCAGAAGAAGGATGAAATCTTTTGAAGCATGTTTGCTTATTCATCCAAGCATAAGGGGGTGAAATTTTTCAGAAGAATCTGCCTACCTGTTTGAACATTTGGGAGAATAGAACCTAGCTCAGCAATTCGGGCATTTGGGAGAATAGAACTCGGCTCAGCTATTCGAGCATGAGAAGAATAGAACCAGCCTATCCGTTCAGGCATTTGGAGAATGGAACCCAGCTCAGCTATTCGAGCATAAAGAGAATAGAACTAGCCTATCCGTTCGGGCATTTGGAGAATGGAACTCAGCTCAGCTATTCGAGCATAAGGAGAATAGAACCAGCCTATCCGTTCAGGTGTTTGAAGAATGGAATCCGCTCATCTATTTGAGCATCTGGAGAATAGAACATGTCTATCAGTTTGGGCATCAGGAGAATGGAGCCATCCAGAAAATCGATGAAAATCAGTGCCTTTTTGTCTTTGCTTTATCCCTGTTACACAGAGATAAGAAAAGAGGGGCAGTTGTTGTCACTAGATTTTCACCCACCATTATCAAATAAATAATAAAAAATAAAAACCTTTTTTTTAAATAATAAATGCCCCTTTCTAAAATAAAAGAACCCAAAAACCCCATCCCAAAAAGCCCATTTTTTTAAAACCCATTTAAAAAATCAAATAAAAAGCCCAAGTCTTAAAATAAATAATAAACCCTTTTATTTTTTTTAAAATGGCCCATTCAAAAACCCATAGGAAGACAGCCCAATAAAAAAAGCAGTAAAAAAGAAAGAAAAGGAAAAAAAAGAAAAAAAAGTTTAAAAATGCATAGATAAATAAAAAAAAGGGAACCAGCGTGCGTCACGCGCTTAGCGCGTGCGAACACGCGCGCGGGTTGGTTCCCCTAAAACCCCGTCTCGCACCACTGCTAGAGGGCCGATCTCCGTCCACTGGTCACGACTGCCATCATCGTTGGTGCCTGTCGACACGTCTCGCCGTTGCCGACCCAACGACACCGACACCACTCGCCGTCGTCTACCGTAGCTGCCGGAATCTGCAAAAAAACAAATTAAAAATGGTTTAAATTAGAACTCGAATCAAGGGGAAAATTCAACCATGAATTTGAATCAAATCGAATTTGGGGATTAAATCCCGATTTTTCTTGATTTGTATGCTCAAATTCAAGTATAACCCCCCCCCCCAAAACCCCTTTGTTCAACACACACTTGGAGAGCAAAAAAACAAAGTTAAAAAATCCGAAAATCCTTTAAAAAATTCTCTGAGTTTTCTAGAAATTTTTGGAGTGAAGTTCGAGTTTAAGGAAATTTTCCGGAGGTGTTTGGGAAGCAATTCGAGAAGGATCGCATACGAGTTCTTCGTTTCCGGTAAAATTCTTTTCTTTTCTTTAAATTTTCTTTTAGTGAATTTCATACTTGTTCTTGGTTGAATTTTATTTTCTTGTGTTGTGTTTGTTTTTATTTGTTTTTAGGTTGTGTTTGTTGAAGTTGGAAGATCGTTTCCTGAATCCGATAATAATTTCGTTCTAGATTTTTGATGAGTTTTTAGTTTAATCTTTAAAATTCTTGCATGTTTAAAAGATGTTGTTTTTATGAGCTTTGTTCTTTAAAAATGAAATAATTGAAATTTTAATTTTTTTTTAGATTTAGGAATAAAAAATGAATTAATGTTTCTTTTTAAAAAAACTAAAATCAAGGGGTTTAATTAGAAAATAATAAATCATGGGTGAAAAAAATATAAAAAGAGGCTTAATTTGTTAGAAAATAAAAATAGGTTTTGAAATTTAATAATAAAGGTGCTTAGGTAATTTAAAGAAGGTTTTTTTAGAAAAAGTAAATAAAGGTGCTTTAGAAAAAAAATAATAAGTTTTTTTTAAAAAATAAATGATAAGATTCAATAAATGACTTTAATATAGGTAGAATTTTAAGATTTCAAGAGAATAAAAGTTTAAAAAACATAAAGAAAAATATTTTCTAAAATAAAGTTTTAAAATTTTTCAAGTCATCTTCTAAGAAAAGCTTTTAAAAATGAGACAAAGAATAATAATAATTTTTAAAGTTTTTTAAAGAAAAAACTCCTTTCTTGAAAATAAAATAAAAAGAATAAAATGTAAAAAAAAATAAGACTAAAATGTAAAAAATGTCAAAGAAGAAGGGTTTAGGTTTTAAAGTAAAAAAGAGAAAAGAAATAAAGGTTTTTTTTAAAGGAAACGATAAAAAGTAAAAACACAAAAGAATAATTCAAGTTTCTTGTTTGTTCTTTAGAATTAGGTCAAAACTTAGGACTATGTTCTGAAAGCTTAGATATAGACGTGTTTGTAGAAAGATTTTTTTCACAAAAAATATGACACACTTAAACAAACTTAAATCCTCAATTAGGAATAAAAGACTTAGACTATTTTAGGATCTAAAAAACTCAAACTTAGAATAAATAAAAAATGCTTAACACATTGAATTTCCATGTTGCTTGAAAAGTGAAATTAATATAATGCGGTGTCTTATCAAGCGGGAATGACGGGTTAGCTCCAGAAATGTTGGGGGTGATTAAAGTTCATCTCCCGGGCGATAAGGCCGTTAAAATAGTTTGATATTCATTAAACGGACAAATAATGTCGAACCTTCGTGAACTTGCAAATTCCAATTTTGAAAACGATTTTCAAATCAATTAGGTACCAATTTTGGGTGTCGTGGGGGTGCTAACCCTTCCTCACACGTAACCGACCCCCGAACATGTTTTCTGGTTTTCGTAGACCAAAATTGTTGTTTTATTAAAACAAAACGTTTTATTAAAATAACCTCGTTTTAAAGTGATCCAATCACACTTTTCAAAAAGATTGGTGGCGACTCCGTGTTTTTTTAAAGTTTTCCAAAAAGTCAAAGCTCCTAAAAAGGGTTGCGACATTTTGCAACATAGTTAAGATGATCAAATTGCTTGATAGTTGTAGAGCGTTTAGGTGTTCTCTAAATATGAGCGCAAGTGCACACTCTTGTCAAGTTGTAATATAAAAGATATCGTCTCCCACGAGGATTGGACAGCTAACTCTAATATAAATTCTGGCACAAAGAATATTTAAATGCACAGGTAAGTTTCAGTTCGTTTTAAAAGAAAAGTAAATAACATAAGTAATTAAGAGAAAAGATCAGATTGATAGAATGAGCCATGTTATGCTGCTCCGTAGTGTGAAACTGCGTTGAATAGGTTAAGTTGTATTGCGCTGCCAGACTTTGCTACCTCGGCGGAAGATGGCAGATTATGCTTCGATGCTTTCGCTGCCTCGGCAGGTGGAACGGACGATTGGCTCAGCGACAAACTCGGTAGACCTTCAAGGCTCGGCAGAATGCTTCGATAATGATTTAGCTTATATCTAAGTCAGAATACCGTTGATGCCCACTGCAGATAATACCCGTCGACATGAATCTTACAATGAATAGCAACCTTTGGTTCGTCCTCTTTTAGCCGCCTTAAACCCTAACCTATGTCTAGGCTGGATTGATCAACACCTGGTATTGATGAGATCGTGTTTACTTCTTTCGTGAGTTTGACTTTCTCGATGCCAAACAAATAGATTGCTTACAATCGATCTTTTGAACTCAATTGAAAACAATGAAGAACATGAAATAAGCAAACCTTGAATTTATTGCAAAAACAAACTTAAACCTAAATACACGTTCTCTTAACTACTTTACAACACAACCCAAACCCTAGAGAATTTAGAACATGATGGCGGCAAGAAAACGCAAGAGAAACTAAGCTATGCCAAGATGTCTTGATTCTTAGATACAAGGTAAGGTCTGGTATATATAGGGCATGGCCTAGGTTAAGTCCTCCTTGGAGTAGAAGTCTTCTTTATGATAAAGTAGCTTTTGCATTGAATGCATCCTTTAATTCTAACTTCTTTGACTTGAATTTGGACTCCTCTTGTCGTTGCCTTGTTTCGCAAGCAAGCCTTGATCTTCTCTTTTGGCGGCACTGTTCATTGTTTTCGGCATCAGTAAATTGCATGGATGAGCTCATTGGACTCAGCAAATTATGTTGTATCAATCGTACTCTAATTCACCAATTCCCTAAGTTGCTGACCTGGGCGACAGATATGGTGGCGACAGCTACTCGACAACATCTCTCTCTGTGTTGAATTTCTTCAGTACAACTCCTTGGTCTGCTGCCTCAACATCAGCTCCTCTTATTTCTCCTCCTCCTGACAGCTTCTAGCATCTGAAACTAAAACTAAACTAAAACAGTATATTTTCTTACCAAATCAAAGATATTAAAAAAACAATGCAAAGTAAAGAATACTGTAAATAATGCATGCATGCACCTAAATATGCCTAAAATGCACTTAAGAACAACAATAATATGAGATAGAATGCATACAAAATATAGGACTTATGAGCACTTTACACACCCCCAAACACGAACTATTGCTTGTTCTCAAGCGATGCAATCCTAAATATACTTGCCCTTGCACTAATCAGAAAGAAAAACTTGTTTTAAACTTGATTTAGCACCACAAGGCAGAAACTATAATGCCAGTGCAGTGTGTGCAGAAACTGTGTACAGGCTGAATCTGAAGAAATTCTAAGTAAACAGAGATGTTGTCATGGTGATATAAGGTTGTTGCCGAGGTAGCACAATTAAGCACAATTTATAATCATGGCAATAACGGCTTCAGCTCATCACAACTACTCTTTAGGTCTGAAATTAAGATAGGAGCAAACTACAAAACCCCGAACCCATTGAGTAGAGTTATCCCGTGATGACTTTTATTCACTCATGCTAATTTGTCTGTCACTTCAAAATTTTTAGATACATGGACTTTGATAGCAGTGGAGTGTCCTTGCACATGATTCTTCCTAGAGCCTGTTTCGGGCACCTCTAGGGAAAACAACTGATGACTTGCCAAAATGCTTATATTTTACACCTTTTTGCTTAAGTATTTGTTTGTTCTCGAGGTCATCTCATAGCATGTAGGTGCATTTAGAGCATATAGTTGCATGTATCTTTACTTTGTTGGTGGTTTAGCCTTATTTCATGAGATTAGATGTTGCTTGAAGGGTATTTGCTGGTGTGGTGTTGTGCAGGTTGAAGCTGATGTGAAATAGGGCAAGGAAGGAAAATGCTATAGCAAATTGGACAGCAATTCTGGGTGCAGAAAAAGACAAAGTAACGCGCACACGCTGATAGCCCACATATGCGAGCCCCCTTTTGTCTGATTGTGCCCCACGTGCATAGGGAATATTCCCTGGACGTCACAGAATATTAGGGCACAAAACCCTAGGATCCTCCATTATATAAAGGACACGAGACCCTCATTAAAGGTAGAGAGTGAAAAGGTGACAAAAAGGCTAGGGAGAGATAGCAAAGGCGGCTCTTTTCTTTTCTTCTTCCTCCACTTGGTGTTCTCCATCGTTGAAGCTCTAAGGGTCTGAACTTGTTGACCTTGAGAGAGGCGGCAAGCCTAGGGTGGTTTGCGGCGTTGCAGTCCATCGCGGATTGGGAGTCCCCTCTTCCTTTTCTTTTGCTTTAGAATTTATTTTATATCTGGAAAATGGGTTGTATGAACGAAGATACTTCGGATGATATTTGCCCAGCCATGAACTGACTTAGGTGGCTTAGGCTTTTTGGATGAACTATGTTTTAGTTTCTTTTATGAATGTTTATTTATCTCTTGCTTCTATCTATGCTTTGTCTATGTTGTTAAATGCTTAGGGTTGTAAGAGCCTTCGAGAGTTGGCCTTTCCTTATGTGTGAGTTGAGGTTAGTGGTCGAGAGAGCTTACTTTAACCTGTATAGACAATGGAGTTGGATGCTAAGAGGCACAACACTAATCCACCTTAGAGATAAGTGTTGGGTTTCAACGACTAAGAAAGATAAAACTTTATGGGTAGGGGGAGTGATAGAGTTTACGCTGAGAGGTATTGTTGTAGCATTTCCTACTCTCAGTTTCCTGGCTAGAGATAGTTGAGGAGCACCTTGAGTAAATCTTGCCGAGCA
This sequence comes from Hibiscus trionum, assembly GCA_030270665.1. NCBI lineage: Eukaryota > Viridiplantae > Streptophyta > Magnoliopsida > Malvales > Malvaceae > Hibiscus > Hibiscus trionum. Next base: position 10,906,194 of record BSYR01000013.1, on the reverse strand, counting down.
TAGAGTAAGTTAGAGAGGTAAACCCTAGTTGAGAGTTAAGACATAGGTCAACTAGGCAACCCAGCTAGTCATTCCCAAGAGAGTTTCACATACGTAAGAGGACCTGTCTGTCTACTGAATTCAACATGCTATCTTTCATATTTATTTGCTACAACATTTATAACACTGTTTTGATTTGCTACAACATTCATCACTCTATCTTGATTTACCCCAGCATTCTCTATTTACATTTCGTGACACTTGTGTGCTTAAACTTACCTTGAAACACCTCTAATCCCCGTGGAGACGATACTCACTTATCACTATATTACTTGTTCAACGTGTATACTTGCACCATATTTGCGTATCATTTATAGTACTCACACGCGCAAACAAGTTTTGGCGCCGTTGTCGGGGATTGGTAATTGGTTGTTTTAGGTTTAGTCTTTGCACTAGTTTATTTTGTTTTTGTATATATTTTCTTAACTTGTTTTTGTTTATCTTTTTTTCGGTATTGTGCTATTGCATGCCTCGAAGCAGACATCGAAATCCCATACTACCTTATATTCCTGAAATTGAACATCTATTTCATCAGCGGAGACATATACAAGAAGCAATTAGAATCATGAACGGAGCTCAGCATCAAGGGGAACCTGCTACAGTAATTGGAGACCAAGGTCAAAATGCTCCAACAAGACCTAGAGCTATTAGAGATCACCTAAATCCTATCTTGGATGATCTTAATCCAGGAATTGTTGCTCCCGAAATTCATGAAGCCCACTTTGAGCTTAAACCTGTCATGTTCAACATGTTGAACTCAATTGGTCAGTTTGGAGGCTCGCCTCATGAAGATGCTAGACAACACATCCGTGCTTTCTTAGAAGTTTGTGACTCTTTCCATCAACAAGAGGTGCACGAAGATGTGTTGAAACTCAAACTATTTCCTTATTCTTTGCGTGACCGAGCACGAGAATGGTTGAGTGGTGTGCCAGTCGGATCATTGGAAACATGGACATATTTGTGCAAGAGCTTTTTGCTGCGGTATAATCCACCAAATAGGAACATTTAGTTGAGGAATGACATCGCCTCCTTTCGCCAGTCTGATGACGAATCAATGTATGAGTATTGGGATAGATTTAAGGGATTATTGCGCAAGTGCACTAATCACGGTTTTCATGATTGGACACAAGTGGTTATGTTCTACAATGGTGTTAATGCTCCCACAAAAATGATGCTAGATGCATCAACAAATGGGACATTGCTAGACAAGTCACCCTAGGAAGCTTTTGACATCCTTGATAAAATAGCCAACAACAATTATCAATTTCCCTCATCAAGACTTGGAATGGGGAGGAAAACTCAAGTATCACATGATACGGATATGGATGCCTCAGTAACAGCCCAATTAACCGCTATCACGACCATGCTAAAGAATCTCCAAAAGCCTAGTGAGGTGAAGGAAGTAAGAGTGACATCAACTTGCCTTCGTTGCAATGGAAACCACCACTTGAGCGAGTGCCCGGACAACCAAGAATCTGCTAACTATGCAGGGAATTCCAATCGGAATAACAATCCCTACTTGAACACCTATAATGCTAGATGGTGTCAGCATCCTAATCCCTCTTAGGGAAATTAAGGGAATAGCAGTTATGGGAATGCAAATCAGCAGAATCTGGGAGAATCACACGGACCACATCAGAATATGACGTGGCAAAACAACAAGGGTTTTGCATCTTCATCCAACATCAATTCGTTGGAAGCTACACTCAAGGATTTCATGACATCCACGAAGGAATTTAAGGCATCAACTAAAACATTACTTCAAGATCACTCCATGACCATTAAAAATCAAGGAGCTTTGCTGCAAAGTCACGGTTCATCCTTGCAATCGTTGGAAACACAAGTGGGTCAAATTGCTCAAGCATTACATGTGCGACCCCAAGGAAATCTGCCAAGTGATACTAAAGTCACTAAGAATCATTGCAAAGAGCAATGCATTGCTCTCACATTGAGGAGTGGTACCCAACTTAACACTGAAGATAAGTTTGGGGGAACAAGAAGGAAGACTTTGCTCCTAAGGAAGTGCAAGAGAAACCAGAATTGCAAGCTGAAACATCCTGTGAGAAGGAAAAGGACGGGGATTTAGTGAATGAAACTATCGACGATAGGGAAAAATCTACAACAAAATAGAAACCTGCATCGATAGAGGAAGAAGTTAGACCCCCACCTCCCTTCCCTCAACGAATTAAGAAACAAAATGAGAATCTCCAATTCAGGAAATTTGTGGATGTTCTGGACCAGCTGCATATTAAGGTCCCGTTCTTAGAAGCCATTGATTAGATGTCCACTCATGCTAAGTTTCTCAAGGACATCGTCAGCAAGAAAAGAAAGGTTGAGCGGTATGCGACAGTTGCTACAACAAGTGAATGTTATTCTCTGTGGAGCAAATTGCCTCCTAAGAGACAAGATCCAGGCAACTTCATTATACCGTGTTCAATAGGTGATAACTATGTGGGAAAAGCCTTGTGTGACCTTGGATCTAGTGTAAATCTCATGCCAAAGTCAGTCTTCATGAAGCTCGGCATAGGAGATATAAGGCCAACTACGGTTATCTTGCAATTAGCCGACCGATCTCATGTACGCCCGAAAGGAAGAGTAGAAGATGTAGTGGTAAAGGTGGATATATTCATCTTCCCAATCGACTTCCTTATTCTTGATTATGAGGCGGATGATAACGCACCCATTATTTTGGGTGGGGGGGGGGGCATTTCTAGTAACCGGTAGAATTTTGATAGACTGTGAAAAGGGTGAGTTTACTATGAGGGTGGCTGATCAAGAGGTGACAATCAATGTCTTCAACACTCTCAAATATATGGATGAATATGAATAGTGTCAGTACATGGATGCTACAGTAAATAGGGAGAATGCAGACTTTTGCTGCAACAATTTCTTAGAAATGGATGAATATGAGCAGATCCAAGATGAAGTCAATAAGGAGGACTGCGAGATCCAGTATGAGGAATTCGAGGAATTATCTAAAGAGGTGGAGCAATCGAGCCTGCTCGAAGCCAAACCAGGTACGCATTTTAATCATCTTGATTTTTCAGAATTTATTCCTCCTAAGCCTTCACTTGAGCATGCTCCTACATTAGAGTTAAAGCCCTTGCCATCTCATCTTAAATATGCTTATTTGGGTAGCAAAGAAACTTTGTCTGTGACAATCTCATATAGTCTTACACCTAAGAAAGAAGCTAGTTTAATAAATATGCTATCACAACATAAAAGAGCTTTAGGTTGGACTATGGCTGACTTAAAAAGGATTAGCCCTACTATTTGCATGCACAAAATTTTGCTTGATGATTGTCACAGCAATTCTATTGAACCCCAAAGAAGGCTCAACCCCATCATAAAGAAGGTGGTGATGAAAGAGATAATCAAGTGGCTTGACGCTGGTGTAGTCTACCCCATATCGAACAACTCATGGGTTAGTCCAGTCCAATGTGTACCTAAGAAAGGAGGCATCACCGTGGTGAGTAACGATGAGAATGAATTATTGCCAACAAGGACGGTAACGGGATGGAGGATTTGCATGGACTATAAGAAGCTCAACAAAGCTACCAAGAAGGACCATTTCCCTCTTCCATCATCGATCAAATGCTAGATAGTTTGGTGGGCAAAGCATTCTATTGTTTCCTTGATAGATACTCAGGGTACAATCAGATTGCTATAGCACTTGAGGACCAAGAAAAGACGACATTCACATGTCTGTATGGTACCTATGCTTTCAGAAGAATGCCTTTTGGACTCTGCAATGCCCCAACAACTTTTTAGAGGTGTATGATGGCTATTTTCTCAGATATGGTTGAGGAATTTTTAGAAGTCTTCATGGACGATTTTTTAGTCTCCGGGAAGATTTTGATTCATGCTTGGGAAATCTAGCCAAAATGCTAAAGCGATGTGAAAAAGCTGATTTGGTGCTCAATTGGGAAAAATGCCATTTTATGGTGACCGAAGTAACGATTTTGGGTCACAAAATATCAAAGAATGGCATTGAGGTGGATAAAGCAAAGATTGAGGTGGTTGAGAAGCTGCCTCCTCCCACTAATGTGAAGAGCATCAAGAGTTTCTTGGGCCATGCTGGCTTTTATAGAAGGTTTATCAAGGACTTTTCCAAGATCTCCAAGCTACTGTGTAATTTGCTACAGCAAAATCAGCCCTTCATATTCGATGAAAAATGCCTCAGCGCTTTCGAAGAACTGAAGTAGAAACTTACCTCAGCACCTATTGTTGTTCCACCTGATTGGAGCTCACCTTTTGAGTTGATGTGTGACACAAGTGACTACACAATAGGAGCAGCTCTTGGACAACGCCAAGGTAAACTCTTTCATGTTATTTATTATGATAGTCGCACATTGAATGATGCACAAATTAATTACACCACAACTGAAAATGAATTATTGGCTGTTGTATTTGCCTTTGATAAGTTTAGGTCATATCTAATAGGCACTAAGTTCATTGTTCACACCGATCACTCGGCTATTAAATGTTTAGTGACCAAAAAGGATGTTAAACCTAGACTTATTAGGTGGATATTACTCTTGCAAGAATTTGATTTGGAAGTTAGGGATAGAAAAGGGTGTGAAAACCAAGTAGTCGACCATCTTTCTAGGCTAGAAAACAATAAAGAAAAACAAGATGAAATGGAAATTAAGGAGGAATTCCCTGATGAGAAAATACTATATGTTGCAGCAATTCCATGGTATGCTGATATTGTTAACTTTCTCGTTAGTGGTATTTTGCCTCCTGATTTGAATAGACAGGGACAAAGAAAATTCAGGCATGACGCAAGATCCTACTTTTGGGATGAACCATATTTGTTCAAGTAAGGCGCTGACCAGATCATTAGAAGGTGTGTCCCTGAAGAAGAGCACAAGGAGATACTTTTCCATTGTCATTCATCTCCTTGTGGCAGACATTTTGGAGGAGCTAGGACTGCTGCAAAGGTCCTACAATCGGGATTCTATTGGCCCACTCTCTTCAAGGATGCACACGCATTTTGTCAATCATGTGATCGTTGCCAAAGGACGGGTAACATTTCTAAGAGGCATGAAATGCCATTGCAAGGAATCTTGGAGGTCGACTCTTTGATGTATGGGGAATAGACTTCATGGGACCATTTCCCTCATCTTATGGAGACCTATACATTCTTTTGGCTGTGGACTACGTCTCTAAATGGGTTGAAGCAGTTGCTACTCCAAGGAGTGACTCCAAGACCGTAATGAAGTTCCTTCACAAGAATATCTTCACAAGATTTGGGGCTCCAAGAGCAATTATCAGTGATGAAGGAACCCACTTTGACAACAAGCTGATTGATAAAGCATTACAGAGGTATGGTGTGAGGCATAAGATTGCTACATCATATCATCCTCGGACTAATGGTCAAGCTGAAGTCTCGAACAGAGAAATCAAGTAGATTCTTGTGAAAGTGGTCAACCCACAAAGGAAGGATTGGTCTCTTAAGCTTGATGTATCTCTTTGGGCGTACCGTACAGCCTACAAGACACCTTTGGGAATGTCACCATTCAAGCTAGTTTATGGGAAAGCTTGTCATCTACCCGTGGAACTCGAGCACAAGGCCTATTGGGCCATTAAGAAGCTTAACATGGATGCACAACTGTCTGGAGAAAGAAGGCTTTTAGAGCTGAGTGAAATGGAAGAGTTCATATCGCAAGCCTATGAGAATGCACGCCTATACAAGGAGAAAAGAAAGAAGTGGCATGAAAAACATCTTTTGTCGCGGCATTTCTTATAAGGGCAACAAGTGTTATACAATGGAGCATAAACATCTTTTTCCAGGCAAACTGAAGTCACGATGGTCAGGTCCTTTTCTAGTTCACAAGGTTTATGCCCATGGTGCGGTGGACATTAAAAAGCTTGATGATGATACGGTATTCAAGGTCAACGGACAACATCTGAAGTTGTACAATGGAGCTCCAGTCCTGCACGATAAGTCATCCTTCATCCTCCATGATGCTTAAGCGTTTGAACCACCTCCTTCTCTTTTCTATTTTGCTACAACATTTTTATGTTTTTATGTCAATAAATAATATAGTTTAATCTTTATTTTTATTTCGTACTCTAGGTTTTTAATCCCATTTGTCCTTTTTTCCATTATACCTTAATGTCAGGTTTGTTTGTTTGCATCTGAGCACCCCATGTACGCAAGTGGCATATTAGGGTGCAACGACGCATCAGGGCTTTGTTTTTATAAGGGTATAAGGAATGAGTAATTAAGCTTTTCCATCATGAGAGGAGGTCATCCAAAAAAGGGCAAAAAGAGGGGGAATTAATTAACCCTTTCACCTTTTCATTTAAAGAAAACCCTAGCAATTATTGTCTAGGTATTTTCTCTTTCCTACTTTTCACCTTTTCATTTAATACCCCTTTGTCCTTACCTTACACACACGCCGCCCAAAAACCCCCAAAACTCTCTCTCTTTCAAATCATGTATGTTACCTCATCTTAACTCCCATTACCCTCATCACAACTCCCACTAACTCCCTCTCTCATCACATCGATACAAAGAAAACCAAAAGACCATTCCAGTTCATCTTCTCCAACCCGCTCAAAACTCAAAAACCCTAATCAAACTTTTTCCCTCATATCACACATCTTCACCCTCCTTTTGCTTAACAATGGTGAGTGTCAAGCGAGTAGAAGGTGCGTCTGGCAGTGGCCAACCCAAGCCCGTGCTCATAAAGAAGTTCTTAGACAACAAGGCAAGGGAACAATTCCAAGGTCTGCATGACCAGAAATTGCTACCAGAGCAAGGCTTCAAGTTCTCAATTGAAGGAGAACTAGGGTTCGATAAGGACATCTTGGATTTCTTCGCAAACCACAAATGGGCTACCTTCATTCCTCACCCTGACAACTTTTGCATACCTATTGTTCAAGAGTTCTATGCCCATTTACCAGTCCTACACAGTCCGATGTTTACGCGCGTGGAGATCAAATCAAGTTCACTGCAGCCAAGATCAACAAGTTCTTTGGCTTGAAAAATTCAGACGACCACCACACACCTTTCGCCGAGAATGCTGACCCACAAACTGTGAAGGAAGTGTTGGAAGACCTGTGCTTTGAAGGCACCAACTTGGACGCATCAAGAAAAGCAGTGGAGCGTGCGCGACTCAAGCCAGAGGCAAAAATTTGGATCCGCTTTGTCAAGAATAGGCTCATGCCAACTTCCCATATGACAATGGTGAACATTCCAAGGCTCCTCCTCCTTCCTTCTATTCTCAATGGCCGATCCATTGACGTGGGGAAAATTATTGTGGATGAGGTCTATGCATGTTTGAAGAGGAAATCTATTTCGTTCATGTTTCCCAACCTCATCACGGCCCTCTGTCGAGAGAAAGGAGTATTCGAAGATCCCATTGTTGATGCAAAAAAACTCAGGGAAAGGTCCTATCACACCTGAAATGGTCCCCTCTATCAAAAGATACGATGAGGATGCTCCAGCAGAGACACTAGCTGGAGGAGCGAAAACATTTGCTGCAGCAAGAATTGCTGCATTGGTTGCCTCCGCCAATCGTCTCCGAGAGGATATGGACAAGATACGTGAAGACCAGGATGTTTTCTATAGGTATGTTAAGAAGAGTGATGTTGTTATGAATGACTATTTCAAGGAAATCTTACCACATATCAGTATAGACTTCCCACCCTTTCCAGAATATCTAAAGGCCCACACGAAGGAACCTCCTCCCAGCACCCAGAAGACGCTAGTTCCCAATAAGAATCCTACTTCGACCCAGCCTTCCTCACAGAACCAGGACATAGATGCTACAAAAAGCCCACTACCCAAGAAGAGAAAGAGAACAACAAAACCTACCAAAGTTGCCCCAGCAAAGGAGCCATCCGTTGAGCCTGTCAACCCCATGACATTTGGATCAGAGGATGATGAGCCCGCACACTCTATCCCAGCTCAATCACCTGTACAAACTCCAAGCACTATCCCCTCTACGAGAACAAGAAGCAAGCGCACTGCCGGTAGAGTCTAGAGCACACCATCCGAGGAAAATGAATCCGACACAAGTTCCACCAACCAAGGAACCCCAGCCAAACTAGAACAGACCCATCCACCGGAGCAAGATGAGGCTGACCCTCCGATCGCCTCATTTAAGTCCTCCGGAATCAAGCACAAAGCCACGAAGAACCCCACCACCAAGAAGTAAGGTACTTCTTAACCTTGCATTGCATTTAGTTTAGTTGTATATTATTTTATTTTGTTGTATTGAGGACACTGCACTCTTTAAGTTTGGGGGTGTTAATGCCCTTTAGTTAGTCATTTGCATTTCATCAATAGGTAGAAACAAAATTTTTGCTATGGTATTTTGTTTAGCTCTCTGATAGTTGTATAAATAAGTTAATGATACTCGATGATGAACATATTTTCATGGCTATAGATTGACATGTATGACTATTAAGATTGGTAGAACTAATTCTAGGGTTTGATGCTTAATCTTTGTTTGATACACGATTGTATACTCTTTAGGTTTGAGAGTGTTAGAGAAATTTTTTGAGAGCTTATGCTTATCCTTGTGAAATTAAACTGAATTGAGCTTATATAAAGAAAAAATGAAGCAGTAGAGGCTTAGTTAATCCCCCTTGTGCTTAATAGAATATATCAAACTGTGAATAAATGCTACGACATATTTTAGAGGGACACTTTGCTTTATGTTGCACTGTCTGGAATTCAAATTTAAATAAATGGCTGTAACATCAAATGAGTGAACGAAAGTTGTCACGGGATGACTCTACCTACTAGCTCGGGGATGAGAGGTTTGCTCCCTGCTCATCTAGAGTGAGGGATGGTAGTTGTGATGAGCTGACACCCTCTTAAAAACATTTCACTTATGGGAGTAAAACTTTGAGCTAAAATAGTTCAACACTAGGATGAACTTGAGTTCTATTAAGAAATTTTTCTAGCTCTGTTAAACCTAAGTTGTATGCAATCACGCACACATAAATAAAGGATCTCACCCTAGGAAATCATTCTTAAAATCTCAATTATGTCTTAATTATTAAAGCCTTACTTTTCCGAGGGTTGAAATTTTGCCATAGCATCTACCTTGAGCTAATTTTTTGCCACATCATTTTCTTTGTTTCTCTCTATTCATTGCTTGAGGACAAGCAATAGCTTAATTTTGGAGGTGTGATGACTTGCAAAAATGCTTATATTTTGCACCTTTTTGCTTAAGTATTTGTTTATTCTCAAGGTCATCTCATAGCATGTAGGTGCATTTAGAGCATATAGTTGCATGTATCTTTACTTGTTGGTGGTTTGGCCTTATTTCATGAGATTAGATGATGCTTGAAGGGTATTTCCTGGTGTGGTGTTGTGCAAGTTGAAGCTGATGTGAAGCAGGGCAAGGAAGGAAAATGCTATAGCAAATTGGACAGCAATTCTGGTTGCAGAAAAAGACAAAGTAACGCGCACACGCTGATAGCCCACATGTGCGAGCCCCCTTTTGTTTGATTGTGCCCCACATGCATATGGAATATTCCCTGGACGTCACAGAATTTTAGGGCACAAAACCATAGGAGCCTTCATTATATAAAGGACACGAGACCCTCATTAAAGGTAGAGCGTGAAAAGGTGATAAAAAGGCTAGAGAGAGAAAGCAAAGGCGACTCTTTTCTTTTCTTCTTCCTCCACTTGGTGTCCTCCATCGTTGAAGCTCCAAGGGTATGACCTTGCTGACCTTGAGAGAGGCGGCAAGCCTAGGGCAGTTCGCAGCACTACAGTCCATCGCGGATTGGGAGTCTCCTCTTCCCTTTCTGTTGCTTTAGCATTTATTTTATATCTGGAAAATGGGTTGTATGAACGAAGATACTTAGGATGAACTATGTTTTAGTTTCTTTTATGAATGTTTATTTATCTCTTGCTTCTATCTATACTTTGTCTATGTTTTTAAATGCTTAGGGTTGTAAGAGCCTTCGAGAGTTGGCCTTTCCTTAGGTGTGAGTTGAGGTTAGTGGTTGAGAGAGCTTTCTTTAACCTGTATAGACAATGGAGTTGGATGCTGAGAGGCACAACTCTATTCCACCTTAGAGATAAGTGTTGGGTTTCAACGGCTAAGAAGGATAGAACTTTATAGGTAGGGGAGTGATAGAGTTTACGCTGAGAGGTATTGTTGTAGCATTTCCTACTCTCAGTTTCCTAGCTAGAGATAGTTGAGGAGCACCTTGAGTAAATCCTGCCGAGCATAGAGTAAGTTAGAGAGGTAAACCTTAGTTGAGAGCTAAGACATAGGTCAACTAGGCAACCCAGCCAGTCATTCCCAAGTGAGTTTCACATACGTAAGAGGACTTGTTTGTCTACTGAATTCAACATGCTATATTTCATCTTTATTTGCTACAACATTTATAACTCTATTATGATTTGCTACAACATTCATCACTCTATCTTTATTTGCCACAACATTCTATATTTACATTTCGTGACACTTGTGTGCTTAAGCTTACCTCGAAACACCTCCAATCCATGTGGAGACGATACTCACTTATCAATGTATTACTTGTTCGACGTGTATACTTGCACCATATTTGCGTATCATTTATAGTGCACCACACGCGCAAACAACAACATATATGTTTTTTTTATGTTTCTACCGTGACAGTGCTTTTCTCTTCTTCTTTTTCTGTCTGTTGTCTGTCGCGACAGCTACCTGCAACCATGTTAGAATTTTACAAATAATTCAAGCAGGCAGTGTTTATAAAAAATTCAATCAAATTCAGCAAGTAACATTAGTGTTTTTAATTGTTGGCAATTATAGATAAATTCTAAGTTTTCTTCATGCTTTCCCCAAAATTAAATTCTTTTTATTATGGTGCGAAAAATTTAATTGACTATCCTATCATAGGCACAAGTTCTAACAAAAATTTTCTTTTGATTAATTTTAAGGCAAGTACATATGCAACCTATATGATCTAAATAATGCCTAAACAATGATGAGTGCTAATCCCCCCACCCCAAACTTGAGATGGGCATTGCCCTCAATGCATAAAGTAAAAAAAAATAGAAACTAAAAAATAAACATGAGACGGGGAAAGAAAACTTAGACTTAGTTGCTGTCAGAAGGTGGAGATGATTCGGAGGAGTTATCTGCTATGCCGTCAATTGCGGGTTGTGGAAGCTGGTTGAGCAGTGATGCCCTCGTTGTGCGCGGTGGCTTTTAGGGTCTGAATCTGGATAAATAGTTGTGAGACGGGAATAAATAGTAACTACGCAGCTAAAAAATAAAATCTAGTCCTAAGTAATTAAAATCTACTCCTAAATAGATAAAACAATAAAGATGTGGAAAAATAAAAATTATGTCATAGTGGGGTGGGCATCCCCCAGAATGAATACTTCATGTTCTCTCGGGACAGAATCTCATGCATAATGCTTCAACCGCTGCCCATTAACTTTGAATTCTACCCCTCCGTTTATTGGCTTTACTGTCACGACACCATGTGGGAAGGCGTGGACCACTTCGAACGGTCCTGACCATCTGGACTTTAATTTCCCGAGAAACAGCTTTAAGCGAGAGTTGAACAACAACACTTGCTGCCCAGGCAGGAACTGTCTGTTGGAGTATGCCCAAAGACCAATCATATGATGATTGAATAGACATACTATTTTACTAGATTTATCAAGTAGTGGCATTGCCGTTATTATCATTTGGTATGTTTCTGTGCATAAAACTAACCATTGGATAATAATGTCCATACAATAATATGATTATTGTTAAATAGGATCCTTAGTCGAATATTATTACGGATATGGACAATGATAATATATAAAGACTAATATGTGGTTGATGACAAGCGTTGTCATTAACATAGAGATGTCAAAATCAACACATAAGTATTTGTTAGAGAACAACATACTGGATTGACTCGCTATGAGCATGTTTCTTGGGTAATTATGTGACAGTCACAACATTGCTCATGATAAACATATGTATAATCCTCAGACTTGAGATCAACATGATTTCAACATAAAGATTTACGTATTTTGACATAGTCAAACGTGTGTCGTAACTGACTACATTATAAAGACTGATTATTGGATACGTGATGACCTATGTAGTGAAATATGGTTGATTAAGAAAGGATTTGTCCCTCCTACATAATGGGAGAAATATCTTCGGCCACTTGATTGAGTGAGATTATAAAATGCATGGCCATGCTCGAATATTATGATATGAGATATCATAGAGATTCGTTTATCATAATCTACTCAAGACATCAAGAAACACTAGATGGACAACGCAAGTGTGACTAACTCATAACTTGTGTTCATCTAAGATATAAAGGACAAAAGGATGAAATACACAAAGGAAGTTTATTCAGGAATTAGGAAAGTCAAACCATGACTTCATGCAACTTAGGTAGCAACGATGTATTGCTAGATGCCACTCATTGTTTGTAAAATTAGAACAGTTCTAATTTTGCTGCTAACGTTGCATGAACCTACAAGGGTCACACCCTTCGAATGAAACAAACAAAAATTGGAAACCATACTCCCTATTTTAGGGAGGTTGCCGAAAAACCCCTATGGGATAGGGGAAATTGGCAACTCTCTTAAATGGGAATAATATTGGATAAATATTGAATTTATCAAATATTATTTAGAGTATGGAAAATATTTAGAGACTTAAATATTATAGAATAAGATTCTAGAAATTTAAATATATTTTTTGGAATTTATGTAATGTATATTTAATTCCAAGTTTATGTAGAATTAGATTCCACATAATTAAAAAAATATATATATTTAAATATATTTAAATCCAAGTAAAGATAGAATGAGATTCTATATAATATATATATATATATATATATATATATATATTTGGATTAAATATAATGTATATTTAAATCCATGTTTTATGTAGAATAAGATTCTACATAATTAAATATATATTTCATTTAATTTTATTAAATATAATGTATATTTAATATAAACCAATTTCAAGTAGAAATAGATTCTATGAATTTTGGTTGAACTTGGATTTAAGGAATTCAACTAGAATTAAGTCTCTGAATACTATTTAAAGGGACAAGGGCTAGCAACCAAATCATCCTTATTCCTCCTTGCAAATTTCGACATATCCATGGGAATTCCCCTATGGAATTTTCGACAAGTCCCAGATTTCTTCTGAGAAACTGTTTGATATTTTTCTGGTGTTCTACTTGCCCCCTGGCAAATCCCTGAAGGTTCCCTTGCTCGATTGCAAGTTCCGATTGAACTCCTGGTCGATTTCAGACTCCCTCAGGAATCCCTGGAGGGATTTCGACTTCTCCTTGGAAGGTGTTCAAACCTGTCGAAATTTATCCCTAAGTGTTAGAGAGGCAGAAACTTTGTTCGTTTTTGTTCGGGTGGACTCCGTAGAGGTCGTTGCGAACCTGTGACGATTCCGATTTTACTTGACGTGGTTATTCCGACATGCCATCGGTTTTCCAGTTTCCAGAGTTTTAAAAGGTAACTCTTCATCTTTTAACCCCGGATTCATTCCTGTACATGGATCATGGCTGGATTACATCGAATTAATTTTTCCGCTGCGCCACGGGGCGTGCCGACGTGACCTAACAATGCCTTTGTTGGATCTTGCTGTTGTGCCACCTTTTTACTTTTTCTTTGTACAGTTTGGCATTCTCGTGTGCTTCCCGTCTAAACTCCTCCATTTCGGTCAGATCCAGCAATCACTTTTCGCCAGCCTGCTTCCAATCCATGTTTATCGTCTTGACTGCCCAATATGCCTTGTGTTCTATTTCAACCGGGAGGTGGGAGGCCTTTCCATATACTAGCCGATAAGGGGACATTCCGAGTGGCGTTTTGTACGTTGTTCGATATGCCCAAAAGGCATCGTCTAACTTCATCGACCAATCTTTCCTATTTGGGTTGACAAATTTTTCCAAGATGGTTTTAAATTCTCTGTTCGAAATCTCTGACTGCCCATTTGTTTGCGGATGGTATGTCGCGGCAATCTTGTGTGTGACACCCACTTTTTGAAGTGCCTTAGCAATTAACTTGTTGTCAAAATGGGTACCCTCGTCACTAATGATGGCTCTTAGGATTCCAAACCTTGTGAATATGTTCTTGTGTAAGAATCCATGGACGTTCTTTACATCATTATGAGGGATGGCAATGGCTTCTACCCACTTGGAGATGTAATCAACCGCTAGGAGGATGTACATGTTTCTGCAGGAAGATGGGAATGGTCCCATAAAATCAATCCCCCAAACATCGAATAATTCAACCTCCAAGATGGTTTTCAAGGGCATTCCGTTCCTTCTTGAAAAGTTTCATGTTCTTTGGCATCTATCGCACTGTTTGTAGAAGGCTTGGGCATCTTTATGCATTGTTGGCCAGAAAAAGCCCGATGGAGTACTTTTGCTGTCGTGCGTTGTCCTCCAAAATGACCTTCATATGGTGCTGCATGGCACTGAAATAGTATGGCTTGTTGTTCATCCTCAGGGACACATTGTCCAATGACCTGATCTGCACAGTTTTTAAACAAGAAAGGCTCGTCCCAAAAATAATGCTTAGCATCATATTGGAATCGTTTCTTTCCTTGGTAGTTAAGTTTATAAGGTAAAACACCAATTACCAAGTAATTAACAATACCCGCGTACCAGGGTGTTGCTGCCGTGACATCTTCGTGGGAAGCAAGTGAGATGCCTTCAGCTTCCAAGGCTGCAACAAGGGCCGAGGTAAGTAACAACTATTCGTCAGGGAACGCATCCTGGATTTCGTTGTTAGGTGTCTTTCCTTGGTCATTCTCAAGCCGAGATAAATGTTCCGCCACTTGATTTTCTGTGCCCTTTCTGTCTCAGATTTCTAGGTCGAACTCTTGCAGTAGAAGGATCAAACAGATCATCGCGGTTTGGCATCTTTTTTTGTGAACAAGTACTTTAAGGTTGAATGATCCGTGTGGACGATCACTTTTGTTCCAATTAGATAGGGCCGGAACTTATCGAAGGCGAACACTATTACCAATAGTTCCTTCTCGGTGGTGGTGTAGTTGGTCTGGGCAGGATTCAGCGTCTTGCTGGCATAGTAGATGACATGGAAGATTTTGTCTCTGCGCTATCCGAGGGTGGCACCGACGGCAGTATCACTAGCGTCACACTTTAATTCAAAGGGCTGGCTCCAATCAGGGGGAACTACCACATGTGCTATCACGAGCTTCTCTTTGAGGGTTTTGAATGCTTCTAGGCATGCCCCGTCGAAGTTGAATGGTTTATCCTGTTCCAGCAAGGTACATAACGATTTAGAAATTTTAGAAATTTTTTTGATAAATCGACGATAAAAACCTGCATGTCCCAAAAAACAGAGGTCGGCTGCGGCAAATTGGTGATGACTTCAATCTTGGCCTTATCCACCTCTATTCCATGTGCTGAGATTTTATGTCCCAAGACTATGCCTTCATCGACCATAAAGTGGCATTTTTCCCAATTGAGCACTAGGTCTGTGTCCTCGCATCTGGTAAGTACTTTTTCAAGGTTGCCGAGGCAGCTGTGGAAGCTACTACCGAAGACAAAGAAATCGTCCATAAATATTTCCATGAAGTCCTCTATCATGTCGGAGAAAATGGCCATCATGCATCGTTGGAATGTGGCAAGGGCATTGCATAATTCGAACGACATTCTATGAATTTTGGATTAAATATAATGTATATTTAAATCCATGTTTTATGTAAAATAAGATTCTACATAATTAAATATATATTTCATTTAATATTATTAAATATAATGTATATTTAATATAAACCAATTTCAAGTAGAATTAGATTCTATGAATTTTGGTTGAACTTGGATTTAAGGAATTCAACTAGAATTAAGTCTCTGAATACTATTTAAAGGGACAAGGGCTAGCAACCAAATCATCCCTATTCCTCCTTGCAAATTTCGACATATCCCTAGGAATTCCCCTCTAGAATTTTCGACAAGTCCCAGATTTCTTCTGAGAAGTTGTTCGATATTTTTCTGGTGTTCTACTTGCCCCTGGCAAATCCTTGAAGGTTCCCTTGCTCGATTGCAAGTCCCAGTTGAACTCCTGGTCGATTTCAGACTCCCTCAAGAATCCCTGGACGGATTTCGACTTCTCCCTGGAAGGTGTTCAAACCTGTCGAAATTTATCTCTGAGTGTTAGGGAGGCGGAAACTTTGTTCGTTTTTGTTCGGGTGGACTCCGTAGAGGTCGTTGCGAACCTGTGACGATTCCGGTTTTACTTGACGTGGTTATTCCGATATACCGTCGGTTTTCCAGTTTCCAGAGTTTTAAAAGGTAACTCTTCATCTTTTCACTCTGGATTCGTTCATGTACATGGATCCTGGCTGGATTACGTCGGATTAATTTTTCCGCTGCGCCACGGGGCGTGCCGACGTGACCCAACAGTGGTATCAGAGCCATTTGTATCATACGAATTCGGACTTAAATTCTTGGGTGATGTTTATGTATGAGATGCATGCTGTTTGATTCGATTTAGATATTTATCGTTTATCGTATCACACCTAATAAAGACTTATTTCGATTATTACTGAATGATTAAGAGTTAATCATAACTATGTTAGGTTGCTTCAATGTTAAATGTTAACATGTTGAGACTAATAGTTATTCTAGAGAACAAGTAGTTGTTCGTAGTTTCATAGATTTATGAAATATCTGAAAGGGCTTCTAATTTGATAAAAGTTATCAAACTATCTTTCACGGTGAATCCATAAGAGTTATGGTTAGACGTTATGAAAAATGCATGTCTAGGATTGGCATCATCAAAGACTTGGTACTTAAGTGTGCCTAGTGCGCCACCTCTCTTTCATGTTGACCTACCTGGTGCATTTG
Organism: Hibiscus trionum; assembly: GCA_030270665.1. Taxonomy (NCBI): domain Eukaryota; kingdom Viridiplantae; phylum Streptophyta; class Magnoliopsida; order Malvales; family Malvaceae; genus Hibiscus; species Hibiscus trionum. Next base: position 10,889,325 of record BSYR01000013.1, on the reverse strand, counting down.
TTCGTTAACACAAATGGTTTATGAAACCTCGTGATCCTTCTTTGGCCCATTAACCGCAACATAGGGATAATCAGTTTAAAACTCCGTAAACACGTCGTTACTTTGTTCGCACGATGTTTGAAATGCATGTTAGATTGCACGGTGTTTGTTTTGCATGATTATAGCCCATAGCCTTTATAGTTTTGGTTTTTATAAATACGGCCTGCGTGTCGTGCCTTTCTCTATCTTCTATTGTACTTCTCTTCTCATCTCACTCCCTCGTATGTATCGCGAGTTTCTGAAAATTGTAAATACTCATGGAGATAAAGCAAGGACCAACATAGCAGCATGGTGGGCCTTCCCTGGTGGACCAGGCGTTTCAGAAGCAGATTCTATCTTCAGTAGAATGGTCCTCCCATTGGCTTGGGACGGGTCGCCTTTGGTTAAGAAGGGCTATAATCATTGCATATTTATTTACTGCTTATTTTTACCTTGTATGTGATGCAATGGATGTTTTATAAGCATGATTAAACATAGTTCTATTGATAGGATCATTGTTAAAATGATGAGATAATTAAGTAAATCCCTCACTATAATTCTAAGTCTGTTTTAACCATCCAATATTTACCCTCGTTAAAGCTTCGATCGATATAATGCGAGCTTTGCCAAAGCAATGTCACATTTATCTATCTTAGTTAAACGCGAAGAATAAGCTAGTGATATTCGCCAGTTGAGATATTGGTATTGACTTAGATGGGTTGTTCTAATAAGATTAGAAAACCTAGTGGTTAAAAGTTTTTGTTAATCATAAGATGATTTAAAGAACAAGAGTTGTTCGCCAAAAGATGAGGAATTACATGAGATGTAATTAGTAAGGTGTTACTTACCTAAATAACCATTTCCTAAAAGACTGGCCAAAGCTGATTTAGGAATGGTGAAATACGGATCCTCACTCACTAGAAAAACTATCGAAACGTTTTTCCGAAATTAAAACTAGAGGGTTTTTAATTTTGAAGAAAATAATGGGAGTAAATTTATAGTAAAGACCTATCTATAAATTTTAAAATTTAGTAAAACTTATTTAGCATATTTTCTTTGTTCTAGAATTAATGACAAATAATACACTATCTCTGCGATCTATCCTTGAGAAGGATAAGCTCAATGGCATAAACTTCCTTGACTGGTTCCGCAATTTGAGAATTGTTCTCAAATAGGAAAAGAAGGAATATGTCATTGAAGAACCTGTTCCTGATGAACCGGTTGCCACTGCTTCCAGAGCTGACAAAGACAAGTTTAAGAAACAGATGGACGACATGTTGGATGTCGGTTGTCTTATGCTTGCCTCCATGACCCCTGAGCTTCAGAAGCAACATGAAGACATGGTAGCTTATGATATGATTCAAAATCTCAAGGAGATTTATGAAGGGCAAGCTCGTCAAGAGAGGTACGAGGCCTCTAAATCTCTGTTTCAATGCAAGATGAGTGAGGGATCTCCCGTAGGAGCTCACGTCATCAAAATGATGGGCTACGTCCAAACGTTGGAGAAGCTCGGCTTTCCGCTGAAAGACGAATTAGCTACTGATATCATCCTGCAATCGTTGCCGGATAGTTTCAATCAGTTCGTCCTTAATTTCAATATGAATGAAATTAACAAGACGCTGCCACAGTTGCTCGGCATGTTGAGAACTGCTGAAATCAACCTGAAGAAGGTAGGACCTAAACATGTTCTGATGGTCCGCAAGGGCAAGAAGAAAGGTAAATCGGCAGCAAAGTCTAAAGGTGATGGTAAGACCAAAACTGATGGAAAGGAGGCATTGGAACCTAAGAAGGGAATCAAGAAGGATGGAAAATGTTTCCATTGCGGCAAGACCGGACATTGGAAGAGAAACTGCCCCGCACAACTACAAGAAGTCAAGAAAGCAAAAACGAGTGAGACATCAACCTCAGAGGCTTCTAAAGAAAAGGCATTAGAATAGACATGGACCTGTGAATGGAAATAAAGCAAGAGTTGCTACATCATCCATTAGGACATGTGTTTTTTCTTAAATAGATTTGTTTTAGCTTTTAAGATTATTATTTTGTGCCTAAAGTTTTAGTTATCTTGTAAGGACAAGATATTTTTAATTTTGAGATTATTTAAATGTTATTCTTTTAATCTCTTATGGAACAACGAATCAATGATCTTTAAACTAATCAAATCAATAATATTTAAAAATGACTAATCTCAAACTCATAAAAAGTATTAAGGTAATTTGATGAGATCAAATTCAAGAATATTTAAAGTTTGATGAACTTTTAAAGAATATGGGATTGTCCCATAATTAAATCCCACAAGTGGAACGAAAAAGTCTTTGAAAGAGAATCAAATATGTTAGACATGTTTTTGATTCAAAACAAGTCATTTTCGACTTCTTTACACACTAGAAAAACAACTCTTATACTTAATCGTGTTTTTTTGTTTTTCCCCGAAACGTCATATAAGATATGGACTAAGAATTGTTCTAGAATACCTTTGAAGTTTTAAGGTTACTTACATGTTAAAATGTTTACAAAGTTCGAACCTTAAAAAAACTCCTTTTGTTGCTTATCCTAACGAGAACAAAGCGTTTGTTTCTCAAACGAGAGTTTATCTTAAAAGAGATTAATTCTCACAAAGGGGTATTATTTCTTCAACTTTAACGAGAACAAAATATTTGTTGCTCAAACGATAGTTTATCTCGAAAGAAAATACTTATCACTAAAGGATTTCATTTTTCAACGAGAACAAAATGTTTGTTGCTCAAACGAGAGTTTCTCTCGAAAGAGATTACCTCTCACAAAAGAAAAAAAAGAAATTTTGAATGTGAAGAAATTTTAAACAACAAATTTATGAACCAAAGATTGAGAATGTTCCACAAATGATCAAGGAACATTGGAACAAAACACAACCATTGTGTTGATCCTTAAGAGAATACCATATACTTGAGAAATATGGATTTCTCACTATCCGTACATGGAAACACTCTTCTTTTCGGATCAAGATAAAGTCTAGGTCTTATCAGAAAGCAATGGTGAGCCCAAAATTCGAGAAATGGCTAAGAGCCATGAGATATGAGATGGTATCCATGTCTAAAACCAAGTATAGACTTTGGTTACCTAAAAGGGTAAAACCTAAGAGGTATGGATGAGTTTTTCAAAAAGGAAAAACCGACATGGATGATAAAACATACAAAGGATGATTTGTCGCTAAAAGTATTCGACAAACTTCATAGTATAGACTATGATAAAGCATCTTCCTTGTAGCTATGTTTAATCCATCTTAATCTCACTTGCAAGTAGTTACATACGATGATTATGGAATCAAATAAAGAAATGTCAAAATCACTTTCCTAAGGGAAAACTTGAAACAGTTGTGTACATGACACATCCAGAAGGTTTTGTCACTCCAGTAAACACTTGGAAGGTATGTAAGCTACAAAGGTCTATCCATAGACTAAGGCAAGCTTCTCGAAGTTGGGATATTCGTTTCAGAAGATACAATCAACATGTTTGGTTTATCTAGAAACAAATGGGAGTCTTGTTTTCAAAAGAGCTAGTGGGAGCATTGTTACTTTCCTAAGTATTGTATGTAGATGACATACTCATCAAAAGGAACTAAAGATCGCAATCCGTTTTGCGTTAATAAAAGATACTACGAGTTAGCAACATGAGACAGTATCTAACTCTACAACATAGGCTGAATGTATTACAGTCGACATAGCAATAAAGAAGGATGTTTGGATCTAAAGGGTTCACTTCTGAACTAAGGGTCGTTCCCAGCATATTAGATGCTACATAACTCTGTTATGATGGAACCTTTGCGTAAGCAAATAAAACCCAGATCTTATCAATAAATCCAAACATATTCTAAAGTACTTACATCTTGGAGATGTGAAAGTATGCAACATACGCACAAAGTTGATAACTTTGTCAACTCCCTGACAAAGCTTTTGACACAACATAAGCATGTCAGTTACACTAAGCCATATCGTATTAGATACGAGAATGATTGGTCTTAGTGCTAGTGGGAGATTGTTGGAGTATGCCCAAAGACCAATCATATGATGATTGAATAGACATACTATTTTACTAGATTTATTAAGTAATGGCATTGCCGTTATTATCATTTGGTATGTTTCTGTGCATCAAACTAACCATTGTATAATAATGTCCCTACAATAATACTATTATTGTTAAATAGGATCCTTAGTCGAATATTATTACGGGTATGGACAGTGATAATATATAAAGACTAATATGTGGTTGATGACAAGCGTTGTCATTGACATAGAGATGTCAAAATCAACACATAAGTATTTGTTAGAGAACAACATACTGGATTGACCCGCTATGAGCATGTTTCTTGGGTAACTATGTGACAGTCACAACATTGCTCATGATAAACATATGTATAATCCTCAGACTTGAGATCAACATGATTTCAACATAAAGATTTACGTATTTTGACATAGTCAAACGTGTGTCGTAACTAACTACATTATAAAGACTGATGATTGGATACGTGATGACCTATGTAGTGAAATATGGTTGATCAAGAAAGGATTTGTCCATCCTATATAATGGGAGAAATATCTTCAGCCACTTGATTGAGTGAGATTAGAAAATGCATGGCCATGCTCGAATATTATGATATGAGATATCATAAAGATTCGTTTATCATAATCTACTCAAGACATCAAGAAACACTAGATGGACAACGCAAGTGTGACTAACTCATAACTTGTGTTCATCTAAGATATAAAGGACAAAAGGATGAAATACACAAAGGAAGTTTATTCAGGAATTAGGAAAGTCAAACCATGACTTCATGCAACTTAGGTAGCAACGATGTATTGCTAGATGCCACTCATTGTTTGTAAAATTAGAACAGTTCTAATTTTGCTGCTAACGTTGCATGAACCTACAAGGGTCACACCCTTCGAATGAAACAAACAAAAATTGGAAACCATACTCCCTATTTTAGGGAGGTTGCCGAAAAACCCCTATGGGATAGGGGAAATTGGCAACTCTCTTAAATGGGAATAATATTGGATAAATATTGAATTTATCAAATATTATTTAGAGTATGGAAAATATTTAGAGACTTAAATATTATAGAATAAGATTCTAGAAATTTAAATATATTTTTTGGAATTTATGTAATGTATATTTAATTCCAAGTTTATGTAGAATTAGATTCCACATAATTAAAAAAAATATATATATTTAAATATATTTAAATCCAAGTAAAGATAGAATGAGATTCTATATAATAAATATATATATATATATATATATATATATTTGGATTAAATATAATGTATATTTAAATCCATGTTTTATGTAGAATAAGATTCTACATAATTAAATATATATTTCATTTAATTTTATTAAATATAATGTATATTTAATATAAACCAATTTCAAGTAGAAATAGATTCTATGAATTTTGGTTGAACTTGGATTTAAGGAATTCAACTAGAATTAAGTCTCTGAATACTATTTAAAGGGACAAGGGCTAGCAACCAAATCATCCTTATTCCTCCTTGCAAATTTCGACATATCCATGGGAATTCCCCTATGGAATTTTCGACAAGTCCCAGATTTCTTCTGAGAAACTGTTTGATATTTTTCTGGTGTTCTACTTGCCCCCTGGCAAATCCCTGAAGGTTCCCTTGCTCGATTGCAAGTTCCGATTGAACTCCTGGTCGATTTCAGACTCCCTCAGGAATCCCTGGAGGGATTTCGACTTCTCCTTGGAAGGTGTTCAAACCTGTCGAAATTTATCCCTAAGTGTTAGAGAGGCAGAAACTTTGTTCGTTTTTGTTCGGGTGGACTCCGTAGAGGTCGTTGCGAACCTGTGACGATTCCGATTTTACTTGACGTGGTTATTCCGACATGCCATCGGTTTTCCAGTTTCCAGAGTTTTAAAAGGTAACTCTTCATCTTTTAACCCCGGATTCATTCCTGTACATGGATCATGGCTGGATTACATCGAATTAATTTTTCCGCTGCGCCACGGGGCGTGCCGACGTGACCTAACAATGCCTTTGTTGGATCTTGCTGTTGTGCCACCTTTTTACTTTTTCTTTGTACAGTTTGGCATTCTCGTGTGCTTCCCGTCTAAACTCCTCCATTTCGGTCAGATCCAGCAATCACTTTTCGCCAGCCTGCTTCCAATCCATGTTTATCGTCTTGACTGCCCAATATGCCTTGTGTTCTATTTCAACCGGGAGGTGGGAGGCCTTTCCATATACTAGCCAATAAGGGGACATTCCGAGTGGCGTTTTGTACGTTGTTCGATATGCCCAAAAGGCATCGTCTAACTTCATCGACCAATCTTTCCTATTTGGGTTGACAAATTTTTCCAAGATGGTTTTAAATTCTCTGTTCGAAATCTCTGACTGCCCATTTGTTTGCGGATGGTATGTCGCGGCAATCTTGTGTGTGACACCCACTTTTTGAAGTGCCTTAGCAATTAACTTGTTGTCAAAATGGGTACCCTCGTCACTAATGATGGCTCTTAGGATTCCAAACCTTGTGAATATGTTCTTGTGTAAGAATCCATGGACGTTCTTTACATCATTATGAGGGATGGCAATGGCTTCTACCCACTTGGAGATGTAATCAACCGCTAGGAGGATGTACATGTTTCTGCAGGAAGATGGGAATGGTCCCATAAAATCAATCCCCCAAACATCGAATAATTCAACCTCCAAGATGGTTTTCAAGGGCATTCCGTTCCTTCTTGAAAAGTTTCATGTTCTTTGGCATCTATCGCACTGTTTGTAGAAGGCTTGGGCATCTTTATGCATTGTTGGCCAGAAAAAGCCCGATGGAGTACTTTTGCTGTCGTGCGTTGTCCTCCAAAATGACCTTCATATGGTGCTGCATGGCACTGAAATAGTATGGCTTGTTGTTCATCCTCAGGGACACATTGTCTAATGACCTGATCTGCACAGTTTTTAAACAAGAAAGGCTCGTCCCAAAAATAATGCTTAGCATCATATTGGAATCGTTTCTTTCCTTGGTAGTTAAGTTTATAAGGTAAAACACCAATTACCAAGTAATTAACAATACCCGCGTACCAGGGTGTTGCTGCCGTGACATCTTCGTGGGAAGCAAGTGAGATGCCTTCAGCTTCCAAGGCTACAACAAGGGCCGAGGTAAGTAACAACTATTCGTCAGGGAACGCATCCTGGATTTCGTTGTTAGGTGTCTTTCCTTGGTCATTCTCAAGCCGAGATAAATGTTCCGCCACTTGATTTTCTGTGCCCTTTCTGTCTCAGATTTCTAGGTCGAACTCTTGCAGTAGAAGGATCAAACAGATCATCGCGGTTTGGCATCTTTTTTTGTGAACAAGTACTTTAAGGTTGAATGATCCGTGTGGACGATCACTTTTGTTCCAATTAGATAGGGCCGAAACTTATCGAAGGCGAACACTATTACCAATAGTTCCTTCTCGGTGGTGGTGTAGTTGGTCTGGGCAGGATTCAGCGTCTTGCTGGCATAGTAGATGACATGGAAGATTTTGTCTCTGCGCTATCCGAGGGTGGCACCAACGGCAGTATCACTAGCGTCACACTTTAATTCAAAGGGCTGGCTCCAATCAGGGGGAACTACCACATGTGCTATCACGAGCTTCTCTTTGAGGGTTTTGAATGCTTCTAGGCATGCCCCGTCGAAGTTGAATGGTTTATCCTGTTCCAGCAAGGTACATAACGATTTAGAAATTTTAGAAATTTTTTTGATAAATCGACGATAAAAACCTGCATGTCCCAAAAAACAGAGGTCGGCTGCGGCAAATTGGTGATGACTTCAATCTTGGCCTTATCCACCTCTATTCCATGTGCTGAGATTTTATGTCCCAAGACTATGCCTTCATCGACCATAAAGTGGCATTTTTCCCAATTGAGCACTAGGTCTGTGTCCTCGCATCTGGTAAGTACTTTTTCAAGGTTGCCGAGGCAGCTGTGGAAGCTACTACCGAAGACAAAGAAATCGTCCATAAATATTTCCATGAAGTCCTCTATCATGTCGGAGAAAATGGCCATCATGCATCGTTGGAATGTGGCAAGGGCATTGCATAATTCGAACGACATTCTTCAGAAGGCGTAGATGCCATATGGGCATATGAATGTTGTCTTTGCCTGATCTTCTGGTGCAATAGCAATCTGGTTATACCCTGAATATCCATCCAAGAAACAATAAAAGGGTTTGCCAGCAAGGCGGTCAAGCATTTGATCAATAAAAGGTAGAGGAAAATGATCATTTTTAGTAGCTTTATTTAACTTGCGGTAATCCATGCATATTCTCCAACCGGTTACTGTCCTAGTTGGAATTAACTCATTATTATCATTACTTACCATAGTTATACCACCTTTCTTTAGTACACATTGTACCAGGCTTACCCATTCGCTGTTGGATATAGGATATATGATGTCAGCATCTAACCATTTGATTATCTTCTTTTTGACAACTTCTCTCATGGCATCGTTCAATCTCCTCTGGGCATCGACAACTGGTTTGTGATCCTCTTCAAGCTGGATTTTATGCATGCAGATTGTTGGGCTTATCCTTTTTAAGTCTGCAATGGTCCAGCCTATTGCCTTCTTGTGCTGTCGTAGCAGCGCTATTAATTTTTGTTCTTATTTAGGCTGCAACTTGGATGAAATTATTACGGGTAGCGTGTCATTGGGTCCCAAATAAGTATACTTAAGTTGCGCAGGTAAGGTTTTTAATTCAAGGGTAGGGGGTTGTTCAATAGATGGTTTGAACATTTTGCCGCCCTTTTCTGTATAATTCAAAGGTTCAAAATACTTACCTGGCCTGTTTGCTATCCATAATGCATCCTCATGTTCCTCTGATTCTTGTTCCTCTAATTCATGTTCTGTTTGTCGCCCCGACAGTCGTGCTGCAAGTAGGGTCTGTTGGCTTCGAAATTGAATTCTCAGATGGCCTCCATTAGCTGGCATTCTTTCAAACCATCGGCTTGCCTCATGGTTTGGAAGACGTTCAGCTTTACTTGTTGATCATTGACCCTCATTGTAAGTTCACCTTTTTCAACATCAGTCAACGTTTTGCCCATAGCTAGGAATGGTCGCCCTAGGATTATCGGTGCCCTTTTGTCTACCTCATAGTCTAGTACCAAGAAGTCTGCAGGGAAAATGAATTTGTCCACCTTCACCAAGATGTCTTCAATTTTTCCTTCCAGTTGCACATAAGTTCTGTCAGCTAGTTGTAGCATTACTATCGTTGGGTGGGCGTCTCCTATCTCCAGTTTCTGGAAAACAGGCTTGAGCATTAGGTTGATTCTTGCCCCTAGGTCACATAGGGCTCTTACGAAATGGTTGCTGCCTATTTTACATGGAATTATGAAGCTTCCTAGATCTTTCTGTTTGGGCGGTGCCTTATTGTGCAGCATTGCCATGCATCCTTTTGTTATTGCGACTGTCTCGAATTCCTCAATTTTTGTCCTTTTGGATACCATATCTTTTAGGAACTTGGCGTAGCTGAGCATCTGTTCGATTATTTCCACCAATGGTATATTGATTTTTACTTGCTTCAGAACATCTAGAAATTTCCTAAACTCCATGTCTTGCTTCTATTTTTTCAATCGTTGTGGGAATGGTGGTGGAGGTTTAGTATCTTCGATTTTCTCCTTGGACAGAAGCTTATTCTGGGGGGGCAACAACTGGTTCAGATTCTGTCTAGTCATCTACAGTGTCGTTTGTTAGCGCTATTTGTGTTTCCATGTTGTCCTTCTTAGAGGCTGTCGCGGCAGGGTTTATGGCGGCATGAACTGAATTTTGTTTAACAGGTAACTCGGCAGGTGTTGTTTCCCTAGCGGCAAGATTTGACGGCTCTTGTAACTTTATCCCACTCCTGGTTGTTATAGCCTTGCATTGCTCTTGAGTTTTTCCCTTCATGATTTCAGTATCACTAGGTAATCCACCCATTGGCCTAGTGTTAACAATCTGGGCGAACCTTCCAAACTGAGTCTCAAGATTCTTTATTGCCGCCTCCTGGTTGTTCATCCGTATTTCAGTCCTGTCCATGAATGATTTAGTTTTGTCAATAAATTTATTAGTATGAATAATGAAGTCACTAGTACGGGATATAAAAGTATGTAAAGTATATTCTAGTGAATTATTGTTCGTATTCTGGTGCTGCTGAGGCTGCTATCGGGACAGGTTTTCCTGATATCCTCCTGGTTGCTGGTTTGGATTTGCAGCAGTGTTAGGGTTACTCCAGGAGAAATTTGGGTGCTTTTTCTAGCCTAGATTGTATGTGTTGGTGTTGGGTCTGCTGTTCCTCTCATAGGTTCCCTTAAAATTGGCATATTCGCTACATTTGGAGTAATCATGGTTGCCCTCACACTCATCACAAAAGGGATCCACAGCCTTAGCCTCATATGATTTCCCAGCTGGTTTGGCCATATTCATCACCAGCTGTGTCAGTTTATCCAGGCGAGCAGTGATAGATTCAGTGGCTTCTACTTCATTCACAACAGTTGGCCGCCTTATACCGTCGCGACGGGCTGTAGGGAACTTGTAGTCATTCTTTGCAGTTCTATTCAGAATATGTATTGCCTCCTCAGGTGGTCTATCCAGGATGATTCCATTGGTTGAAGCGTCAAGCATCATTCGTGTTGGTTGATTTACTCCATTGTAGAACATCGACACTTGAGTCCAGGTGGGGGTTGCTGCCTAGGTGGCGGATCTTGCTGCCTAGGTGGCGGATCTTGCTGCCCATCCCTTCTATTTCGGGCATTGTTGGCAGGGTTGTCGTCCTGGCCATTACACATGGTTGCCTATGCTTTTCCTTCTTCCTTAGCTTTTCTGAGGGCTTCTCTTACTTCTCTCTTTAGTTCTCTTGCTCTTCGTTCGATCTCATCTATGAAAACGATTTTGATCGATGGGTTGGCTCTGGTCATGCACTAGACAATTTCTCTTGCTTCTTTCTTTATTTCTCTTGCCGTTTTTTTCTCGAATAAAATGGAAAAATAAAAACTAAAATTAAATGCAATAAAATAAAAGTGCAGAAAAATAAAGACGAATTTACTGTTGCCAATCTCCGACAACGGCGCTAAAAACTTGTAGAGCGTTTATGTGTTCTCTAAATATGAGCGCAAGTGCACACTCTTGTCAAGTTGTAATATAAAAGATATCGTCTCCCACGAGGAATGGACAGCTAACTCGAATATAAATTCCTGCACAAAGAATATTTAAATGCACAAGTAAGTTTCAGTTCGTTTTAAAAGAAAAGTAAATAAACACAAGTAATTAAGAGAAAAGATCAGTTTGATAGAATGGGCCAAGTTATGTTGCCCCGTAGTGTGAAACTGCGTTGAATAGGTTAAGTTGTATTGCGCTCCAAACTTTGCTGCCTCGGCGGAAGATGGCAGATTGATGCTTCGACGCTTTTGCTGCCTTGGCAGGTGGAACGGACGATTGGCTCAGCGGCAAACTCGGCAGACCTTCAAGGCTCGGTAGAATGCTTCGATAATGATTCAGCTTATGTCTAAGTCAGAATATTGTTGATGCCCGCTGTAGATAATACCTGTCAGTGTGAATCTTGCAATGGACAGTAACCTTCGGTTCGTCCTCTTTTAGCCACCTTAAACCCTAACCTATGTCTAGGCTGGATTGATCAACACCTGGTATTGATGAGATCGTGCTTACTTCTTTCGTGAGTTTGACTCTCTCAATGACAAACAAATGGATTGCTCACAATCGATCTTTCGAACTCAATTGAAAACAATTAAGAACATGAAATAAGCAAACCTTGAATTTATTGCAAAAACAAACTTAAACCTAAACAACCGTTCTCACAACTACTTTACAACACAACCCAAACCCTAGAGAATTTAGAACATGATGGCGGCAAGAAAACATAAGAGAAAATAAGCTATGCCAAGATGTCTCGATTCTTAGATACAAGGTAAGGTCAGGTATATATAGGGCATGGCCTAGGTTAAGTCCTCCTTGGAGTAGAAGTCTTCTTTATGATAAAGTAGATTTTGCATTGAATGCATCCTTTAATTCTGACTTCTTTGACTTGAATTTGGACTCCTCTTGTCGTTTCCTTGTGCCACAAGCAAGCCTTGATCTTCTCTTTTGGCAGCTCTATCCGCTATTTCCTACATCAGTAAATTGCATGGATGAGCTCATTGGACTCAGCAAATTATGCTCTATCAATCACACTCTAATTCACCAATTCCCTAAGTTGCTGCCATGGGCGGCAGATATGGCAGTAGCAGGTACTTGACATCATCTCTCTCTGTGTTGAACTGCTTCAGTACAGCTCCTTGGTCTGCTGCCTCAACATCAGCTCCTTTGATTTCTCCTCCTCCTGACAGCTTCTAGCATTTGAAACTAAAACTAAACTAAAACAGTATCTTTTCTTACCAAATCAAAGATATTCAACAAAAACAAGACAAAAGCAAAGAATATTGTAAATAATGCATGCATGCACCTAAATATGCCTATAATATACTTAAGAACAACAATAATATGAAATGGAATACATACAAAATATAAGACTTATGAGCACTTTACAATAGTAAATTCTATAGTTGTTGAGAATTGAGCATTCGAATGATGCCCTTGTTGAATGAGTAACTTATGCTTGAATTTGAATTGTGGTCACATTGTGCCATAAATGTTAAAATTATTATAATAATATTAAACATGCCATAAATGTTAAATGTGCGAGTTTTCGTAACACGACTACTATCGAACGTTTATGTCGAGAGTTCGAAACTAATGTACAAACAATTTTACCTTATGTACAATTGGTATGGAGTGGAGACTGCACAACAAAAAATTTTTTCAGAAAAAGGGGGACACTGCCAAATCCTTTCCACTCAGCACGCACGAAGATCGATCATTGACTTTTTGCACATCAAGCTCCATATTCCAGAAGATAAAACCTTTCATTTCGTCTTGCATTTCTTTCACAACCTCATGAACACCGTCGATTTTGGCTTTTAAACCTATGATTCTGACTTTAAAACCCGTTTATTTTCACTTCAAATTCGTTCATTTTGATATCAATATTGTTCATCTTCTCTTCCAATATCTACTTAAAGCATGTCATGTCGGCCCACACTTCTGCGACGTCTTTAGAAAGAATACTTAATTTCTCTCCCAACGTCGTGTCATCAACCCCCCTCAGACTGTCCAATTTCTCCTCACCTTTAATTTGCTTCTCAATTCTCGTATTCACATCCTCTTTATCCCATTCACCTCGAACATTATTTGCTCCTCACATTTAATTTGCTTCTCAATTCATGTATTTACGACCTCTTTTAGCTCATTCACCTCAGACATTATTTGCTGAAGCATCTCCGACATCATTTCCCTCATTGCACCGCCATTGTTGCATTCCGCAACATCATACTTCTCAGAAGCAACCTTGCAAATTAAATAAATATTAAAAACTCACCTTTCAAAAAATAAATGATTAGTACAATAGCACATAACATATTACCTTACGTCTCTTCGAAGCTTTCATGCCTTTGGGTGCTTCCATGACTTCTGCGGATTCCTTGACTTTAGGTGCTTTAACATTTTCAAGTAATGGTTGCTTCCAGGCAATAATCTTTATAGTGAAAAATATATAATTAATTAACCATGATTTCAATTGACTTACTAGATGAATAATAATCCAGCAGATACCTTTGGTCTATTCAAAGCTCACTCGCTCTTCAAGCGGGCATAAACAGACACGACCTCTAACTACACCCAGTGTAGAATGCAAGCCTCACCACCATTAGAAGTTGCACTGGCTATGCTATCAAATCCAGACCAATAATCATACAGCTAAACCCGAATTCCATATCATTCACAACACATCATTAATATGACAAAACTCAATTCCACTGATTTCTCATAACTAATGGTAATTTAACTTTACCTCTAAGATTGCAATACACTCTTTTAGGTAAATGTGTCATCCTGACTTCCGTAAATAACTTATTGCCTCAATAAGCATATCGTAAACATACTTGGCCCAATTCACTTACCCTGTAAGCAATCGTTGCACAACAACTTCAAAAAATCTCCACATAGGCGTATCTCAGTAATAGGACATATGAAAACTCCAATAATGTACAACAACACCCTTGCTTTCAAAGCACCCCCTTCAAAAGCACCATACACTACATCTCACTTGATTTGAGCAAAAGTTAAAATTGTGCTGAGGTTATACATTGCACCAAGTTCTCTATCATTCTCCCTCGACAACATTTCATGAACATCAACACCCTCATTCTTTATGCTCAATATAGCTTCTACATCTTCAATTGATACAGTAATGTTGTGTCCTTCAAACTTAATAACACTCCTTATAGCATCAAAACTTTCCATCAATTCCCCACATAGCTCCTCGTGTAGAATGCATGATTTTATAAAAACTAACGACCCAAACCCAATTTCATCAAGAACATGATCAATCCCCAACGTCTTCATTTCTTTTATGAAATCATACAATAGCTTTTTACTACACCTTGTGTCAAAAGATGTCTATAGGGGATAAGATAACAACTCCCTACGTCAATCTCAATATAAACTATTACACTCTATCAAACAAAGAATGCCTTTATATAGTTATTACCTTCTTCGGTTGTCCTGATTTATAGTTTTTGTATCTAGCCTTGTCCTTCTGAGTTTCATCAATGTAAGGTTGTTTGCCTTTCTTCGACAGTTTCTCCCATTTCTTGCCTAAATATTTCCTAACCTATGAATGACAAATTCAAATGAATTTAACATTTTACATACGCCTTTAACAAACATCATAAACCGCTAAAACCTACCTCATTAGTCATTTTCTCCTCAGTTTGCTTCCTCCTTAAACATTTACCTTGACTGTAAAACATGAAAATAAAAAAGGTATACATTCAATCATTCATTCTGACATGCAATAAGAATATGTAAATATCAACTTACTAAAACTTAATGAAAGGATGACATGTTTTTTTTCGTACGACCTATCACATATGGCCAAAGACCTAGCTTCCTTAGCAGCAACTTCATTATCAGCAACTTCATTACCAACTTTATCAACTTTTTTAGCAACTTCATCATTACCATCTTTATTGTTACCATCTTTATCAACAACTTCCTCAGCGAAAATAACTTCTTTAGCAACTTCATCATTACCATCTTTATCAGCAACTTCGTAGTAAAGGGATTCGAATTTGTAGTTGTCATCCTAAGAATTAAATCTCCACATGAATCAGTGCAGAAACAAACAAACTCACTCATAAATAAACACATCCTCATTACAAACAAATCTAACCTTTTTAGGTTCAAAGAGATGGAAAGGGTAACATTTCAAAAAAAAACGAAACAAGACAAAATATTCAGTTTCAACAGATTTCCTCCAACAAGAAATACAATTTCATACTAAAATTTCGAAACGCAAACCCTATATTTCAAGTATTTCGCAAATAAACAAACAAACTTAGGATTTTGCTTGTTACCTTTGCAATGGAGATGATTCCACGGGTTCAGTTGCAGACCTAAATTGAGGTTCGATCCTTTACACTGATTGAAACGTTTTTCCTAAATTTAGAGGATTCTCTAGATTTTTAGTGGGGAAATGAGTTCTAACCCTAAAATGTTATTAAACAGATGAAGGTTTGATTCTCATTCTAGGGCGCCGGAGGGTTTTAATCGCTACAAGTAGCGAAACGACTATGTACGTTGCAGACCTACAAAAAACTGGAAATATGATTCGTTAAACCGAAAATATTATAATATTCTACTTTAGGTTGCAAAACTCGTTGATGAATTTTGATACTTGGCGATTGGACCTAATATGTTATCTACTTCCTTCACTTTTACGGTTTCTATGTCTAATTTTATCTATCCAACATACCATACGCTAGGTTTCGGTACTTATTCTTAAGTTTCGAAACATACTACACAAACTTGTATTATTAAAGGCACTTTAAACATTTCTAGTTTACACATTTTCTACAGGTTTCGGAACATGTACAAAAGTTCCGATATCAGGAGAAAAATGTATAGTGTTACGCGTTAACCCTAAAATGTTACTTTCACAGATGAGAGTTTCGGCACTCACTATCAAATTCCAAGACATCTTCTGCCAATGTTAATTGTCACAAACTTTACTAACAATTTAGGTTTAAACTTTTATCTACCGGTTCTGGTACATATCTCATAATTTCGAAACTTATGCGTTATTTTAACATTTCACGTTGCAACACGAATGTTATCCTCATAAAGTTGCGATACTACTTACTAAGTTTCGAAACTTACCGGTAACAACCTCTTCTCGTTTCCATGTGTTTTTTTATGGGAATCTAAATCTAACAGTCAAAATTAAAAGCTTTCCCATCTAACGGCTCTAATACCCCGCCGTTTATTAGCCGTATACTAACTTGTCGTTCTTTAGACTCTCCCTTTTATTCTGTAATGTTTCTTTTTTTTGCCATGAAAAAGAAAAATGTTAAGTTTTTTAAAGCTTTTTAATTTGAAGTTTTTTTTTATAGAAAAGGTACCAAGTGATAGCATAGATAGTGCCACTAGGTCAAACCGCGTCATTAATTGACACTCTAGTTTCTAGAGATATTTTAGAAAAAAAAAGTAAAGTATAAAAGACACATTGAACATTTTAAAATTATAGGCACCACATTAAAAATTTGACAAAGTACGAAAGGATATTTATGTCATTTTCTCAGTGATATGAATAGCTGGACCCATAAAATATTAAAGGGTAAAGTATACCAGTGGTCACCGAACTTTTAGTGCGCGTTCGTTTTGGTTACCAAACTTTTAAAAAATTCATTGGGGTCACCCAACTTTTAGTCCGCTTTCATTTTGGTCCCTCCCATTAACTTCCGTTAAAAATGTTGACGTGGCAGTTATCTTTTTCTTCAACTTCTTTCTTCATCTCCTCTGTTTTTTTCTCCATGAAAATAATAACTTGAAAAAATTTGATCTTTTACTACTAATTTTTTTATTCTTCTCCCCATAGATGTTATCATGGATAAACCTTTATTTAAAGCACCTTCGATCAAATTTTATTGGCAGGTCATTATGTTTTTATCAAAATCTGACGAGAACAGGAAACTTGCCAAGGATTTGGTTGATAAGTGGGTAATATTCTGGTTTAAGCTCATGTTCTTCGTATTGTAAAGTTTCCCTTATTTTCTTGTGTTCTCGTGCCTTATTTCTTCTATTTTGTAATCATTAATTCATTAACATGTTGCTTATAAGAGTATAGTTTGTGATTGCTGAAGTTCTAGTGCATTATGATTAATTAAAAATTTCATCTTAATCAAATTTTATTTGTCAAGTTTACACTTCTTAAGTTGTCTTAAGAAGGTTTCTTTTATATCTTCAATGAGTTCTTTTCTATCTAGTTCTATTAATTTTTTAAAATAATTTCAAACATAATGCAGAGTAGACCAATCTTTAATAAGAACACAAGGTTTGAGGATATGAGAAATGGGGAAGACGGTAGGGTTCTCTTGCGAAAATCTACTGTCAAAAAATTTTCTTTGTTGTTAGTTTTAGGCCAGTTATGCCTTCATATTTTTGTAAATTTGTATTTTTATGGAGGTAAAAGTAGAGGAGAGAAGGAAAGAGGGTGAAGAAGAAGATAACTACTACGTCACAATTTTTAATGAAAGTTAACGGGAGGGACTAAAATAAAAACGGACTAAAAGTTGAGTGACCACTGGTAACTAAAATGAACGTACACTAAAAGTTCGGTGACCACTGGTGTACTTTACCCAATATTAAATTGGTAAAACATGTCAAGGTGAGGGGCGAGGATATATTAAGCCAAAACTAAATTGATAAACAGAGAATATGCTTTGCGATTAAACCGAAAATGAATTGAAGATCGATCATCTACTGTTACTTCCAGTTTCGGAAATAATTTTGTTTTTTAACACTTTCTTCTTTTGGGATAAAAATAGGAAGGTTTTCTCATTTTCTTTAAAACCCTAATAAGTTTGTTTCTTTTGGCCAGGATTTCTCCCCCTTTCTTTCAGTCCCTCTAAATTATAAAGTTTTATGGTGGCTCCTTCAGTTCAATTCAATTATGGTGAGCTTTTCTCTTCTTTCTATATAAACACAGTTCTCTGCTTTCTTTTTTTTAATCTTTACTCTCTCTCTCTCTCTTTTGAATTTTTTATATAGTGCCGATGAATTGGTGTAGATATTTGATTGATTTTGAATGACATTATTGGGTTATTTCTTCTTAATTTCCTTTTTGATGATTTTTACTGAGAATTGTTGGGTGTGTTTTTAACAAATACAAGGTTTGAGACGATTTGTTAAGCTTTAGGTTAGAGTAAAAAAGAGTCTTAGGGTAATATGTGAGGTGAAAAATATGATCTTTTGTTGTTTACAGTAAAATTGCTGGAGCTAGTGATCTTCTTAATTCATACACAACTGTAATTCTAATTTGTTTTGTTCCCTTAGGGTAATGACGGAATTTCAAGTTAGTTATATATTCCTGATTTCTTTTCTGTGAATGTTTGAGCATGCTTTAATGTTGGTTAAACTGGAATTGGGGTAACAACTTTGGCATAGGATCTTAGGAATAACTTTTTATTTGTCCAGCTATGTTGCTCAAAATTTTGCTTTGTCTTTTGAAACATTTGGGAACCTTAGTTGAATGGTAGTATTTATTCCTCCAACATGAATCTTGCTAAAGTTACTGAATTCATTTTCAGAAGCTCTGTGTTGAACTAGTTTGAAACCAAATTTGAATTCTAGTAATTGCATCCTTCTGGATCTGTCTGTTGAAAGTAATGAATATTTAGTCCTTATGTAACCAGGTTTTCTTTTATTCATATCCTCAAGTAACCTTTGGTTGATATCTTTTCCCCCCTAATCTACCTTTGATCATTTTTATGATTTTTTATTTATTTTTCTGCTCTTTCAAATGCTACTTCTTTTTTAAATTCTGTCACTATTTCATCTTAAATGTTCCTGGATTGCGGTTTGAAATGTGCCTTTTGCCAAACCATTGCAT
This sequence comes from Hibiscus trionum, assembly GCA_030270665.1. Taxonomy (NCBI): domain Eukaryota; kingdom Viridiplantae; phylum Streptophyta; class Magnoliopsida; order Malvales; family Malvaceae; genus Hibiscus; species Hibiscus trionum. Next base: position 10,870,308 of record BSYR01000013.1, on the reverse strand, counting down.
AATGTTATTTTATTTTGCTTGCTGTTGCAATTTTAATATGCATGCTATGCACAAAAAAGATGTCAAAGAATGGAATAAAACAATAGAATAAAAAAGTTATAAAAACCGTCAACCATTCAAGTAATTTTATACTACTTAGGAGAAAATGGGAAAAATTAGCTCTATTTTAGTACTATAAGCTTTTTCGAATAAACATGTTACTTAAATGATTATATGGAATAAAATATATTTTATGGAAATCGGACAAGACTTGGATCAACGTAAATGTTTGAATAATTCCATTTCAAGCGGATTGTATAGATCAGGTAAAATGATTGTAAGATATAGATCATTTAGAAAATAACACTTTGAGAAATAGGGATTGCTTCCTATCAGAATAATAATACATTTGGGGTAACTAGGGAGATATATATTAAGTGGGGATAGTAAACACTTTAGTGAAATAATAATCTTGGTATTTTACTTGGTTATGATTGATATTATCATTTGCTTTCCTTTTTAATGGTGTGGAATCTAATGCCTCCCCTTCTCCGTTGTCTGAATTTATATTGTTTGTAATTTGACATTTGTTTGTCCTACTTTTTTTTTTGATAAGAAAGGGAGGCCTCATTAAAACCCCCCTTCATAACTGTCCGAAACCCTGGGAAGGGGATCAGCAGTCAGCGGAAGGAGGAAAAGAGTGCCTCAAGTTTTATTCATATTAGATTCAGTACATAGAAATACAACCGGTTCCCTACCATTCCATTACAAACTACATCCCTTACTCACTCACCCAATCCCTTTTTTAGCAAGTTCATCAGCTTTACAATTGCCACTTCTAGCAATTAGACAGCAAATAACATTCCTATCTAACACCTGAGACCTTATGTCCCTAACGATACTCCCATAACATGAAGGACAAGGTACACGATCCTTGATCCACTCCAAAGCTACCGAGCAATCACTCTCCAGTATAAGGCGTCCCCTCGGGCTCCAAACTGACCTTGAAAAACAGACCCGGCCCCATTTTAATAGCTTTTAACTCAGCTAGAATCGGAGGACCAGGCCCTATCGAGTTAGCAAAGCACATCAGTATTTTACTGTTAGAGTCCCTAAGCAATCCTCCAATACCCCCTTTCTTCCAGTCGCTTACCACAACTCCATCTACATTCATTTTGAAATACCCAACAGGAGGAGGAATCCATCCACTGACCTTCGGAGTGCACAACCTAGGAAAAGCGAGACAGTCTGCCAAGCTTGGATCACCTGTAAGCGAGTCTATAGTCACTGCCGCGTTAGGCTCCTTAGCTAAGAACCAAGCTGCAACTCTATATCTAGTGATGAAGGCTAGTTGTATAGAATCAAGGGGCTCATTTTCAAAAACAACCATGTTTCTAGATTTCCATACATACCATAAAACAGCCCCAGGAATAAATCTCCAAATTTTGGATTTCGGAACAAAATCAAACCAGAATGAAATCAGAGATAGCAACCCATTTGGTAACACGACAGATAAATTCCAAGCTTGAAAAAATGTGTTCCACAAATCCCAAGCAAATTTGCAGTTTAAAAACAAATGATTTATAGTTTCTGAAGATTGCTTGCATAGTGGACAAAGGTTTTCCGAATCATTTAAAGCCCCTCTCTTAATAAGTTCCACCTTAACTGCAATTTTGCCATGAGCCATCTGCCATAAGAAGAACTCAACCCTTGGCGGAACGAGACCTTTCCATGAAAAGGAATACCAAGGATTACCCGAACTTCCTCTATTTACCATTAATTCCCTACAGGATTTAGTCGTGTATGCCCCTTCACCATTACCATCCCATATTAATCTATCCTCTTCTGCTGGATCCAGCTTAACCCGGCTTAAATCTGTCATCAGTGCCAGCCATAACTCCAACTCCCACTATGCTAAATTCCTTCTCATTCTCACGTCCCATTCCCACCCTAAAGAGCTGTAAGAACCAAACTCAACGAGCTTCCCTCCTTTATTTGTGGCGAAAATGAAGAGCCTGGGGAATTTAATCTTCAAAGGGACATTGTACAACCAACAGTCTTGCCAAAAGGCTATGTTATCACCTCTGCCAACTCTAAACTGAAGGTGAGATCGGAGGCAGCCCCTGACATCATCTTCCTTTGCAAAATTGTCAACCACCCCTCTCCAAATCCAAGAGGCTGCTGGATAATTGACATTAGAAACAATCAAATCATTTTTATTTAGATTATATCTACTGCAAATCATCTTCTTCCACCAAGAGTCTTTTTCATCCCCAAACTTCTAAATCCATTTTCCAAGTAAGGCCTTATTCATTAGCTTTAGATTTGGGATTCCCAGTCCTCCTATTTCTTTTGGCAAGCACACCGTATCCCAACTAATCCAGTGGATTTTGTTGACATTCTTCCCATCACCCCAAAGAAATCTTGCAAATAGAGAGTTTAGCTTTTTGCACACAGTCGAAGGCAGTGGAAAGATTGAAATAAAATATAAGGGCAAAGCTGATAATACTGATTTAATCAATACCAATCTGCCAGCGACTGATAATGAAGCTGCCTTCCGCCCCGATAACTTGTCTTGGACTTTTTCGATGACCGGATCCCATAATGTGACCGAGTTCCTTTTCGCCCCAAGTGGCAAGCCTAGGTACTTCGATGGAAATGAACCTCTCTTACAGCCGATGGAAGAAGCCTATTTATCAAGGACATCATCTTCTACATTAATACCCATTAACTTGCTCTTACCTCCATTTATTTGTAGTCCTGTCAAAAGTTCAAAGATACGAAGTATTCTTCTAAGATTCTGTACTTCAGTACCAGCAGCACTGTAAAAGATAATTAAGTCGTCCGCAAATTGTAAGTGAGACAATAAGACAAAGTTCTCCGACATACCAATCCGAAAGCCATTAAACAATCCTAAATCCACAGCCTTAGATAGAAGTAGATTAAGTAGTTCACCAACCATATTGAAGAGAAGAGGAGAAAAAGAACAGCCTTGTCTCAACCCTTTGGCCATGGGAATCTCCTCCGTCGGTGCACCATTAACAGGCACCGAGATGGAGGCAGTAGCTATGCAACGATAAATCCATGATTTCCATCGATCCCCAAAACCCATTTCATCCATAATCCGAACCAGTATTGACCAATCGACGGAGTCATATGCCTTCCTAAAGTCAACTTTGAACACAACCCCTTGAAGACCCTTTTTCCTCCAACAATCGATCCCTTCATTAGCGATAAACACGCAATCCAGAATTTGTCGACCAGGAGTAAAGGCAAATTGAGATGGACCGATAAGAGAGTTCATACAAAGCTTCAGTCTTTTTGCAAGGACCTTTGATAGGATTTTATATAAACCACCCACCAAGCTTATCGGTCTGAAATCATCCAAGCTAGTTGGATTCTGTTTTTTTGGAATCAGAGTTATGAATGCGTGATTAATCCCATGATCCCAACTCTTCCCTTCAAAGAAATCGGAAAAGAATTCCATAATTGATTCTTTTAAGTTTGCCCAGAATTTCTTAAAAAAGCCCATGTTCAGACCATCAGGTCCTGGAGCTTTATTACTGTCAGCAGAATTTATCGCCTCCCACACCTCCTCCTCTGAAAATTCTTTTTCCAGTAGGGAATTCTGCATATCGGATAACCTGGCGAAGTTCAGTCTTTTGTACTCAACTTGTAACGAATGCTTCACACCAAAGGCTTCCTTAAAAAATCCCTAACATGGCATTTAATTTTAACCGAGTCCGTAATGTTTTCTCCATTAATCTCCAGGCATCTAATAGAATTAGCTCTTTTCCTTGCCGATGCACAAAGATGAAAATATTTCGAGTTCCTATCACCATACTGAACCCATTTCGCTCTGGTGCCAAATGCTTTCCTCAATTCTGTATAAATTCTAGAGATCGTTTCTGCTTTTGATAATTTCAGCCCATATGCTTGAAGAAGGTGACCCCTGTATCATAGAATTTTCCAGGTCATGAATCTTCTTTTCAGTGTTCCGGATGTCCCTAGAGAGGTCTTTCAACTTGCTGCCAGGCCACTTTTTTATCTCCTTAGTTTCCTTTAGAATTCTGTAGATGCTTTCCCTTTTACTTCTTTTTGATTGCTTCAAAATGGTCGAATTCACCATCTCCACAAAACCCTTATCTTCCAACAAGTAACTATAAAGTCTGAAAGGTTTGGGTCCCCAATCGAAATTGTCATTGACCAATTCGATTGCATTGTGATCTGAGATTGATCTTGGTAACAAAACTTGGGAGATGTTCGGGAAAGCATTGAGGAATGGCACGCTTACAACAAAACGATCTAACCTTACAAAAGTGGGCTCTTCCCTATTATTGCACCAAGTGAATCTCCCCCCGAAAGGGGTAAGTCTACTGCTTCGGCTTGATGCAGAAATTCTCTCATTAATTCCATACTTGCCGTGTTTTGTGTAGCCCCCATTTTCTCCTCCGGAGAGAGATAAACGTTAAAATCGCCACCTATACAGAAGGGGATCTCCAAATCCTCGCACAAGGATAATAGCTTCTCAGAAAAATCTCTCTTCTCACCATCTACAGCTGGCCCATACACATTAATAAAGGCAAATTCGAATTGATTCTCCTTAATCTTCCCCCTTAATGCAATGAATCTGCTATTTACTATTCTGCCTGTAACCTCAAACCAATTTTCATCCCACAAGCATAAAAGACCACCCGTTGATCCCTCTGCTGGTGCCGAACAATAACCTTGTAATAGTTTACTCCATAACCTTCTGAGAATGGAAAAACTGATTTTTGACAGTTTCGTCTCCTGCAGGAACACCATAGCAGGTTGTTTAGAGACCACCAATGACCTTACTGCTCTCGACTTCTCTTTCCTCCCCAGACCCCTAATATTCCATGATACCACTGCCAGCTTAACCATTAGACAGAATCGAAAAATACCCAGAATGAAACGAAGGCTTATCGGGTGTTTCCCCTCTCCTTGATCTCTAGTTCAATCACTCTTTCCAGAAAAGCTTGTTTTCCGCCTTCGAAAGAGATCCCCATCAGATTGCAAACCTCCCAAGTAGCTAACGCTTTTTCCAAAATCTCCTTAAATGAATACGAAGAGGTTGTGGATGAACTAACCCGGTCTAGTGCTTCCACCAACAAATTCCTCTTAGCCTTCATGTACGATCTTCAATAGTAATGAACCCTAAACCCTACTCATAATGGATTTAGCTTCTGTAATGTCATCAAAGTAGTGTTTTCGACCCTAGAAGTAGAATTTTAGCACAGTTAGACTTTAGTAACCATGTGCTTTTGGTTATTGCAGGTGATTGTATGCCAGACGTGTGGTGATCTAGGCTTCTCGGTGGCATTGATTTACTGTGATAAGTGTCAGGCTTATGCTGTACATCGGTAAATGGCAACATTGCTTTTATATGATACTCAACATACTTCTTTTAGGAGTATCACATGGATATGAAATCATACAGTTATCATTTATTGGCTTAAGGGTTAATCGATTTAATTTCTCAGTATAAGGGTGTAAAAAAGTTTAGAGATTGAATTGATTTTTTTTAAGTTTAGGGCCTTTTTGAACCCTTAGCCTTATTTATTTTGTTAATGTCAAAGGCAGAGGTTTATGATTTTGAATGGAACTGCTGTAATGATAGATGTGTTAGATTTGAGATTGCAATATTTGCCAATTCTTTAATTTGGCTCAGTAGGTTGATTCTTGATTAAACCTGTGGTTTTTTAATATTTGTTTGTACTAATTTTCTCTTTTTATAATAATCTTTCCTCATCCAGCTATTGCCTACCTAAATTACCAAAAACTTTTGTGGAGCATGTTGTTTGGTTTTGCATCGACTGTGAGCCAAAGGTTGTGGAATCATCTAGTCACCAGCATGCTGTCCCTGCAACTGGTCCTCAATCAAGAGTTGACAGTATTGTTGGAAAATCAAAGGGGAAGAATGGCATCAAGTTAAAGAAGAAGAAAAAGAAGAAGAGAAAGAGGAAGAAGATTGAATACAATTGTGGCTCGTTGGCCGAATCAAATGTGCAAAGACAGGGTAGCCAGACACCGAGAGGATCATCGATAGTGGTTGGGCCTAGCTCTAGTAAAGAAGCCGGACATACTGAAGCTAAAACCTCTCCTTCAAATTCTTGTTCATATTCAGATGATGTTGTTGGACGCATTCATGTTGTGGATACGAGCAACCAAATTCCAAGGAATATTTATGTACCTGCACAACCAATATTTGAATCGATTTGGAGGTAAGTTTTTGTTTGCTTTTTATATTTATGCTCATACATTGGTGTGTAGATGAACATCATGACCCCCATTATTTTTCTGACAGGGGAAGTTTTGATATCTTTGTTGAAAACATTACTATTGAAGCTGTAGCCCATTTGTCTAGCTTAGCATGCTTGAAAGTTTGTGACACGGCAAAATGCTTACCTCAATTGCTTCACCTTGAATTGCTTCCAAGATGTGATGTGTGGCCGAAAGGTTTTAAGAAATCGGGGCCAAGTGATGAGAGTATTGCTCTTTATTTCTTTCCAAGTAATGAAAGGTGTGTACTTATTTGAATGTTGTCATCGTCCTTGTCTGTCCCAGACTTTTGTACCTGATTTTTTTTTTAATTTCACTTTTACAGGGAAGTGAAGATTTTTAACAATCTAATAGATAAGATGATTGACAAAGATCTTGGCATCAGAGCTGTAGTTGAAGATGTAGAACTCTTAGTTTACACTTCTAACTTGTTGCCTATGAACTTTGAGAGTGAGTCTAGATAGCCATTACCTTGTGTTTCGTTTAAATGAACATAAGCTAAGAGTGTGAGCTAATCAATTATTTGATTTGCACAGGGTTTCAGGGGAACTTATATTTGTGGGGGGCTTTTAGGGCAAAGCAACCTTCACATCATGGAGAGGAGAATAGTTGTGCGACGGCTTTAACCTTGGATTCGTGCAGTCCCATTAGTCCGTTAAGTGAGAATGGCAGCTCTCTTTTTGGCTATGGCAACTCCTGAATTGCTCATCTTTTGTTTGACATGGTTTGTGCATATGTAGACTAGAATGAATAGGGATCTAAATGTTTTTGTCTGAATGTTCATACAACATAAAAAAGTGCATAAGTGCATGGCATCTAAGAAGTTCCCTAATTCAGTTTCTTTTCGTTATGGATTCCATTTTACATCATATTATTTTAGGCGTAATTACAAATTTCGACTTAAAATATTTACATCATGTTAAAGTTGTCGTGGTAGGTTTCATGATAGTTCTTGTGTGTTTTATGCTTATTAACATTATTTATTTTATACATCACATTAAAAATTATAAAGAATGTTCAAATTTTAAAATATATAAAATTTGTGTGACGTGTACATTTATCGTGGTGCAAGTTGATATGTAAACATCATTAAAAATTAGGGTAAACTATACCATTTAAAATGAACACCTTAAAAAAAATCGACTCAATTGACCACCCAAACTATTGAAATTGGATCAATGTGACCACCAGCTGTTAATGGGCTAACGGAAGGTGACGTGGCAGTTAAAAAATTAAAGGTATAATCACACATTTGGTCATTATTATTTACACACTCTTTCAATTTAGTCCTAATTTTAAACTAATAAAATAAATTAATTAGGTGGTGACATGTGTCAACACTTGTTTAGAGGAGAAAAATCAAATCCCAAAACTTGAGCTTGAAGGGAATCGAACCAGAGTCTTTAGGGATAAAAGCAGCATTTTAACCATTGCACTAAGCACATGCTTGTGCTATAAATCACCAATTTTATTATATGTCTTATTGTTTGTTACCATTCAAATTCATCTTCTACCTCATCACTCCACATAATTCAGTGCGTTAAATTGGTGGAAGATGGTAACTTCTTTGTTTGCAGATGGCTATTCTAATCGGTCACCACATTTGCACTATGACTCAGATTATGGTATGAAATGAGATCACAGAACACAAATTTCAAGAAGATAAATACCCTTTTCCCACACCATTCTCTGTTTCCAAGAAATTTCCTTGCAATTTCATATTCTGTCATCTTCTTCCTTTTTTTGTATGTGTGTTTACCTTTTATGCCAGAATCCCTTTCCATATAAGCCATTTGTCACAGCTGGCCAAGCTGAAATTTGATTCAAAAAGCCAGCACAGACATTACCATTTTCATAAAACCTCACATGCTGTAAGATTTCTTTCTCTACCTAATATGCAAAAATCAAGACAAAACACAAAGCCAAACCACCTCTGGTTGCTCATATGCTAACATTCAAGAACATGGATTAAAAGTTAAAACTTTGAAACCTGAAGCAGTTCATCATATATATATATATATATATATATATATATATATATATATATATATATATATATATATATATATATATATATATAAATCATACATAAGGTGGATTAAATTCAGATGCCGAAACATTTGAGTTATCTAGTCTATATAACAATCAATCCGATACAGAAAAAGAGTTCCTCGGTTACCATCTTTAACCCCATATATTTACCGTTTTAAAACTCGAGGTTGAGAAGAATATGATACAGAAAAAGAGTTATCTAGTCTATATAACAATCAATCCACACAGGTTTAAAGGCAGCGTCTTATTGTTTGTTAAGTAGGAAGAAGATGAATTTGAATGATAACAAACAATAAGATATATAATAAAATTGGTGATTTTTAGTACAAATATGTGCTAGGTGCAGTGGTTAAAGTGTTGCCTTTAAACCTGTTAAACCCAAGTTTGATTCCCAGCCAGAGCAAGTTTGGGGATTTGATTTTTCTCCTCTAAACAGGTGGTGACACGTGTCAACACCTTATTGGAGGAATTTAATTAATTTATTTTATTAGTTTAAAATTAGGACTAAATTGAAAGAATGTGTAAATAATAAGGACCAAATGTGTGATTATACCTTTAATTTTTTAACTGCCACGTCACCTTCTATTAGCCCATTAACGGCTGGTGGTCACATTGATCCAATTTCAATAGTTTAGGTGGTCAATTGAGTCGATTTTTTTAAGGTGGTCATTTTAATACATTAACTAAAGTATGATGGTTAATGGTATATTTTACCCTAAAATTTAATGTATTGGTCATTATCTTTATTAAAAGACTTTATTATAAAATAAATCAAAGTAGGTGTTTAATTTTTTATTTTATAAAAAAAAAAATTAATCTGTTAAAGAAAAACTATCATTAAATCGTTGTTTAACATGTCGTTTGATTTTTAATTTTTTAAAATTAAAAAATATATCTCAAGAAATTCCAAATTTCCCATTGAAAAAAGCTCAGATTCTTAAAAAAGCAGTAATGTTCCATTCTCTTATCGTAAGTATCGCAAGACCTAATTGATCGTAAGTCTATCTGTTGCATTTGTCATCCATAATGTTCATGTTGTGTTCGTCATTTAACGTTCAATTAACATTTTTTTCATCAATTTGCGGCAATAGAAGATTAGGGTAATTGCTATCGGATGTCTAGTGACGGAAAAAGTAGGCGGTGGTAGTTTATTCAGCGGTGACAAAAGGGGAATTTAAAGATTTAGAAGAGACGTGACGAGTTTTATGAAAAATTTAAAATTTTGAGACATTTTTAAAAACTTAAGGATTTTATGTTATCAGCAGGTTATACTTGAGATGGATAGTTTTGTAGAATTGATCGGATCGACAGAGCTATTGTTCTCTAGTTTTACACTTGGATAAACTTCGCAAACGACAATAGATTGTCGGCATTCAGCATGTGCATCGTGAAGGGACCAGAGTGGCCAATGCTTTGTCTAAAGTGATCTCGCTCGGATTAGAGGCGGTACTCTTCCATTCTCCTCCGTCGGAGTTAGTTGACCACCTTGCTGTGGATTCTAGCACTGGTATTGTGCCTAAAGGTTAGTGATGTTGCTTTAGTTGGCTTCTTGTTTGCCTTGTTTATTTTGGTTATGTATTATTAGTGTACTCTTTTTTTCCAACTAGATTTAAGTGCATTTTTAATGAGGCACTAATAGTACTCTATATAACATCCTCTTTTATAAAAGAAAAGCTTATGAATTTTATTATTTTTAAAATAAAGGAAATTGATGAATAGACCATATATCATGTATTCATTGAATAATAAAAAAATTACGACAATTAACAGATCTAATTTAAAACGTAAAAAATATGAAACGATACATTGTACTTTGACAAAAAAAAAAGAAGAAAAAAAAAACACTTTCTACGTCTAAAACAAAAAGAGAGAGTTTTGATACTTATTTAATAATAAAACCTTAAAAAGTAGTTTGACTATTTCTGAAAAATTAATGATTCAATTTGACTATTTATGAAAATCTCGTGTTGAAATTAGTTCGTAAAAGGAGTAAAGAGTTAAATTGGTATTGTTTTGTTTGAAACGAGGAATTTTATTTTTATCAATTTTTTAGAATTTAAAATTAATTTTTTCTTTAGATTAAGTGTAGAGATCTTCAAATCGTCCGTTCAGTTAGTAATCGAATGAAATATACATCAACCATATTAATTAAATTTCTAATATCTTTAACCGTTAATAAAATTGAGATATATACAAAAAAAATTTATTAAAAGAAATTATTACCACGAGCCTCATTAAAAACCTATTTAAACCTAGATGGAGGAAAATAGTACTCCTGGTAATAATTTATAAAAGCAATAACTTAGACCCAACAAAACACAAAACCACAACAAAACACAAACCAACTAGTTATGAATATTCGCAGCAAGAAACGACACTACCTCAGGGGGTGGCTGATTGTAAACGACTTCACCCACAGACCGTCCACGAGCAAGCCCTGACAAAGTATCAACAACAACATTTGCTTCTCGACCAATTTGCATAACACACGTATCCCAAGCACGTAGACGAAGCTCCCGAAGGCAAGTAACAATAGCACTATCCGGAAGGTCCGCGGACTCACCATTAAGGATTCGAACAGCTACGACACTGTCACTCTCAAGCACAACCTTATGATAACCAAGTCGCCAAGCGAGCACCAAGGCATCATTCGCGGCCCAAAGCTCTAAGGTGATGACGGAACAAACACTCAAACTTATGGATGCACCACAAATGCAAGCTCCCAGTGCATCACGTAACACCACACCCGTGGCAGCCATGCCTCCACGCCCCACGACACCATCGACATTGGCTTTTATCCATCCTTCACTCGGTGGCTGCCACCGACCAGGGACCTGTGGGACACGCACCTGAGGCCCTCTGATTGAAACAACATGCTCCACCTCATCACAGAGATTACGACTATATAAAGTCACGTCGTGTAGCCAACCCGGCTCACCCCCAAACACCATAATACAATGACGCTTCCACAACGCCCAAAGGGTAATCACAAACAGCACAATCCACTTCTGTTCTACTACGTAAGCTTGAGTTGTCTCCCTCAAATTCGCTACAAACCAAGTCTCGAAAGGTTGATCCAAAAAAACCCGTAGCTTATCCCGATGGACCAGTTTAGACCAAGTCTGTTGGGCCACCGTTCAATGCCGCAACACATGCTCCAGCGACTCCACACCTTGATTGCAAATCGGACACGTACTCGAAAAAGCAAGATAGCGACTGTTTCTCTCCACGTTAGTCAAAATTCTCCCATGATAAGCAATCCATAAGAAAGCCCTGACCCTTTGAGGCACATTCATTCACCACAACCACTGCCATAGATGATTCACCGGACGCAAAAGAGGTGGTCCTAAAGCCGTATAAGTCAAAAAGTAGTAAATATACATTTGTCAGTCCAACGCCACCCAAGTTTATCTTGCCCAAGCGAAGCATGAGGGGGAACTGTACTAGCAATTTTCAAAAGAATATCACGGGGAAGGGCATGCTCCAACAAACTCCAATTCTATTGACACAAATCATCCAACATTGCCGCCATCAGAGTGGGTGGCGAAAGAACATCATGGACACAAAATGCCGCTAATGGTCCAAACTCATCAAGCCACACATCCCACCAAAAATAAATGTGCCACCCATCGCAAACATGCTAGCAAGTACTTCGACGAATATCCTCCCATAGCTGGCTTAAACCCTTCCAAAGTCTAGAGCTATTCGGACGAAAAATACTATATGGTAAAGTAGATTCCCATCGATACTTAGCTTTGAGTATGTGAACCCACAACTTATCATCGTTGGTTACAAGCTAGAAGCCAATTTTCATAAGTAAAGCATGATTATGCCTACTCAAATTACGAAACCCAGCCCTCCCTCACATAGCGGCAAACAAATCGTGCTCCATCGAACTAAGGCAATTTTTGTCGAGCCATTAGAGGATCCCCATACGAATCTCCAAATTAATTTCTCCATAGCATCACGGACCCCTTTATAGGTATCCTTCATGACCAACTTATGAAGAAGAGGCACCCCTAGATACTTACCAAGATCATCAACCATCTCAAAACCAAAACCAATCGTAAGAAAATAGCTCAAATTCGCACCACAGATTCTTGAGAATTTTTTTGGTTTTAGCCACACTGACACGGTGCCCAGAGTAAGCACATAATGCTCTAAGAATATTACGGATAACCCCCAACTGCCTAGATGATGCCTCAGAAAAGAAAACAAGGTCATCCGGAAAAAAAGAGGTGCGAGAGACCAAGGCGAGAACACGACAGGAGGATTTGCTTCCAATCACCACTCTCCACCTTACGATGGATTACATGGGAGAGGCGTTCCATGCAAATCACAAATAAATAAGGGGAGAGAGGATCCCCTTGCCGAATCCCTCGTGATAGAACAAAACAATCAGACAAAATACCATTCCAAATAAGCTGCATCGACACCGAACTCACACAATGCATAACCCATCGAATGAAACGATTCAGAATTCCTAAATCGCCCAAATTTTCTTCAATAAAGCTCCACTCAAATCCGTCATATGCTTTTTTAAGGTCGACTTTAATACATATCCATGGCTTGGCCCCTTGATTTTTGTTCATAGAGTGAATGATCTCTTGCGCCAAAATAACATTATTAGTAATGTGACGGCCTGACACAAAACTTACTTGTGTCTGCCCAATCCAATCAAGAAGAAAAAGGCTTCAGGAGATTAACCAGAATTTTAGTAATCACCTTATACATAACTGTACACAGGCTTATTGGTCAAAATTGCTTGATAGAATCAGGGTTTGCAACCTTAGGTATAAGGACCAGGAGAGTCCGATTGGCACAAGCCGACATGTTCCAGTCGCAGAGAAATACTCAACAAATCGGAAGACAGACTCACTGGCAGTAGCCCAATTCAACTGAAAAAACCCGCGTTGAAACCATCCATACCTGGGGATTTGAGAGAATCCATGCTTTTCTTCATGGTGATTTGGAGGAAGAGCTTTACATGGAGCAACCAGAGAAATTTGTTGCACAAGGAAAAGAGAAATATGTGTGCAGGTTGAAGAAGAGCTAGTATTATTTGAAGCAAGCTCTTAGGCAATGGTATAAGAAGTTTGAGTCTGTTATGGGGGGGGCAGGGCTACAAGAAGACTACTTCTGATCATTGTGTATTTGTTAAGAGATTCTCTGGTGACGATTTTATTATCCTTTTGCTCTATGTTGATGATATGCTTGTTGTTGGTCGCAATGCTTCTAAAATTGACAAGTTGAAGGAAGAGTTGAGTAAATCCTTTGCGACGAAGGATTTGGGGCCAGCAAAGCAAATTTTTGGCATAAGGTTGACACATGATAGAAAAGCCAAGGAATTATGGTTATCACAAGAGAGGTACATTAAGAAAGTACTTCAAAGGTTTAGTATGAACAAAGCTAAACTGATGAATACTCCCTTTGCTACGCACTTCAGATTGAGTGTTAAGCATAGTCCTTCCACACAAAAAAGAGAAGGAAGAGATGTAGAAACTTCATTGCTCTTCAGCCGTGGGTAGTTTGATGTATGCAATGGTTTGCATGAGACCAAACTTGGCTTATGTTGTTGGTACTGTTATTCAGTTTCTTTCTAATCCAGGCAAAGAGCATTAGAATGCAGTGAAGTGGATTATGAGATATCTTCGTGGTAGTTCCAACTTGAAACTTTGTTTCGGCAATGAGAAACTTGTTCTTGTTGGATATACAGATTCAGACATGGCTGGGGACATTGACCCAAGGAGATTTACTTCAGGTTACTTGATCACTTATGTAGGGGGCTGTGGCATGGCAATCGAGAATGCAGAAGTGTGTTGCCTTATTCACCTCCGAATCAGAGTTCATTGCAGCGACCGAAGCGTGCAAAGAGATGCTTTGGATGAAGAAGTTTGTGCATGAACTTGGTTTTACTCAAAAGAGGTATGTCTTGTATTGTGATAGCCAGAGTGCAATTCATCTTGGTAAGAACTCAACTTTTCATGCTAGATCTAAGCATATTGATGTGAGGTACCATTGGATACGAGATGTCCTTGAAGCTAAGTTGTTAGAGCTTGAGAAGATTCACATTGATGATAATGGTGCTGATATGTTGGCGAAAGCCTTACCAAGAGGGAAGTTTGAGGCATGTTGTTTGACCTCCGGCATGGAGGCATTCCCCACATAGTTGGAGGGGAGATTTTTTTGGTGTGGATCTCACTATGTGGGGAATCCATCACCAGAAAATAAGTTGCAACTCATTATGGGTTGCTTGTTTGTTGGAAAAGGTTTTGCCATGCATTTATTGTTTCTCGTTTTTTGTGAAAAGCCATTTTGTTTTTGGCTTGTTTTTTGGGCAGCTTATATACAACAAAAAATCAGAATTTGAAGGGATAGAAAGATGCTCACGTTTTGAGAGAAAAATAAGGAGAGAAAACAATGTTTTTAAGGTTTGGTGCAGCAGTGATCAACTCTTCGATCAGAGGTCCATCCGTGGTTCGATTGAGCTGATTTTTTGACAGCAGCCATGCGATAATGTGTTCTTGACTTTGTATGGTCGAATTTTTCATCCGATTCTTGTAGCGCTGGAAATACCCATTTTACAGTAGCTGCATTTTTTGAGTGATGTTCTCTATTTTTCTCTTTTTTGCTTAAGACTATTTGTTATTAACCTTGTTGGAGTTGAATGCTTGTTGTAGGCTGGATATTGTAGTCTTGTAGTTGAACAATTGATGATAGTGGAGCTTTTGATCGGACTCTAAAGTCCCGTAGTTTTTACCCTTGATTTAGAGGGGTTTTCCACGTAAAAATTTTGGTGTCTCGTTTTATTGGTTTTGTGGTTTCATTGGTTGATTTGTAGTTGATTAGTGTTGCTAGAGAACATATATCGTGTTATTGTTGTTGCTATAATTATTGGCAGTAGTTATAGAGAGAGAAAGAACACCGGTTGTGTTTCCGCTTTGTTTCGGTTGTTGGGTTTCTTCCCCAACAAGCCTTACGATGGTTATAATCCAAATTTATTGTACAGCTAGCTTAGTGTCAAAATAGACTTGCTAGAAAGATGAATGCATAACATGCTGTTGGAAATTCACGTTATTAGTTGCCTTGTGTTGTTATGTATACATGATATGCTATGATTTCGAATCACCTCAATGAGCATGTGAAAGCTTACTCCGTTTGTGCTGACTGTTTATGCTGGCTAAGTTATGTTTATTATCGTTGGCTCGATCGTAATGTGTAAACTGAAATTTGACTTGTGTGATGATTGTGTTCTAAATGGGAATTGAATAGTTGGTTTGCTTGAATATAGATTGAACGCTAGAATGCTAAATTGCGTTGAGCATTAGATGAATTTTAGAAATCGACAAGGCTTCCTGGTTTGATAAGTTGGGTTGTTTTCACGACTGGAAATGCCTGGATAAGTTATGTTTGATTGCCACGATTTTGTTGAGATTAAATTCAAATTACTTGAAGCTCTGTTTGCTATACTTTTCATGTTCATACAGCATCAGATAGATTTCCTTGTTTAATACATAAGAACATGCTGAACATGGTCGAAACTGTTGTTAGTGTAACTTCCGGTCTAGGTTCTGTTTCGGGCAATTCGTTGGAGCCTAAATAGGATATTTAGTTGCTGGAAACTTTAAAGAAATGTACTGCTAAGTATATGTTGCATTGATTGAAAATATTTTAACATCTCTAAATGTTAAGAACAGTAGTTAAGTTCGCTGTCCTATTTTGGAGCTGTCTTGTTCAGTTTTGGTTTCGTTAAGGGCTCTAATATGGTTCATAAATGCAGCAAGAAGCTGGTGGAATTTACATTTTAGAACTATTCTATTGATTAAAGAAATAGACACTTGTTAATTGGCCAACATGATAACATCTTGCTGCCCAGAATTTTTGAAGTAATATGTATATATATGTTAATATGTGCACGATTGTTGTAGTTTTTTAAGTATAATATAGCAGCTATGGATTTATTTGTTCCGGATCTCTGTGTTGATTTTTCTAAGCTTAAAAAGCGTGAAAAATAGTATATTGAGGCAATTGTAGTTAAGAAAATTGTTTTACTGAAACATGACAACTCGGGCATGTTGGACTAAAATGATAGCTTATCTTTGTAAATGGAGTAATTGAGCAATCATTTTACCGGTTGGTCAAGTTACTTATCCTGACGATCAAGCCCTATCTTGACAACCCATCAATAGTCGTAACCAGGCCTGACCCAATCCCATCAAATAGTGTCCCTCAACTATAGATACCCCTTGGGACAAAAAGCAAAGGGACGACTGACTCTCCGAACTCAAGGCATCCGTATAACCTTTATTGTCTTCATCACGGCTCTCCGCCCACATCAGAATGGGTGAACCACCTCTGGCCGTTGTCAACTACCACCCTCTTACTCATCTCTACTTCCATCTTCACCCCTTGTTCGGTATCTGACATTTTGAACATTAACAAATGGTGCAGTGAGCGTGGACATCCTCCCCACCAAAAGAACCGGCCACGATAGTTCTCCCACTTTGAGCCGTATCGAAAAGGAAAGGAGAAGAAGTAAGGACGATGGGCTAGCAACATCTCACCAACAACAGTCGGGGGAAGCGCCACCGGAGTGACAGGACAATAACGCTTCGTCAGATCCACTAGAAGGGATTCACCTCCTGCTGACGCACAAGATGCTATCTTAAAGAAGCTATGCATCACCAAAAGGATTCCCCAGGGCTAAACCCCCATCGTGGCGGGCATATTGGGATAGAGGCTTGTAACCCCCTAGACCCGCCTATGCGTTAATACGGATCCTAGGAAGTCACATTAGGGTCAACGGAGCGACCCACGTTAAAATTTTAAATAAAACAAATTGTTAAACTATTAAAATCATAAATCAAGTTTTAAATTAAAATATAATTTCATAAATCATTCAGACAATAAAACAAAACCGTGATACAAGTTACGAAAACAGATTTCAGATTCATATATAACACAAGACGTGACATACATGCCCCCTAATTACACAGATACCATACTCCACGAGAAAGACGAAGAAATTCCCGTACCAACGTTGGTAGTTTCAACCTGGTCGATCCTTTAACATGTGATGGTAAAAACAACGTGAGCTTCGAAAAGCTCAGTAATACAAACTACCAACGGATGCTAAAATCACATGCATGTATATGATAAACTTAACACTTCGTGAAGAATTGGACAACTATACCCAAATTACGATTCAATATTTTGTGAAGCATCACATCAGAAGGTAACATAGTTTCTCTTTATTCGATCACCCGAACCTTAAGAGGTGAGTTTAAAACTGGAGATTCAGAAGAGATTCAGATTTCAGGAGTGAACCAATGAGTTTAGGGTGGTTCATTAAGTGTAGATTAGAACTGTACCGAGTGTTTCAGACTTAGTTGCACTAATTCAGTAGGGTGGGCTTCAGAAGAGGTCAGAAAGTTTTATCAATTTACTTAACTATCCTCCAACCGTACCCCATTATGTAGAAACTCAGAATTGTATCCCAAAAGTCTTACCCTAGGCCCGTCGGGCGCAGGAGCTTACAGAAAGGCTTACCTTATGCCAATTGGGCGTAGGAGATTAGGTCCAGAAGGGCTTACCAGCGCTGAGCCTACAAAATCTTCATCTATATTCCAGACAATGCCCAGATAAATTTAGTTTATAAGCAGAAGACAGTAATACCAGAAGACAATTATCCAATCTTTTTTTATACCAGAAGACATATGTCAGATTTATTTTGTTTTATTATAATTATTATGTATTCAATGTCATATATCATATATATTTCCATGTCAGAGAACAAACGCCAATTATTACTTTCTTTTCGAGTAACAGAGTCATACTTTTAATTTTAGGCGGATAGCCTTGGTTCAGAACATAGAGTATTTTACAGACACATGGTACACGCCTTATGACCCAATTTGTTTCTCAAGGTCACTCGCCAATCATTAGAATAAGAACACTTGAAAATTATGGACAGATTCAAGAATGAGGTCCCACAAAAGGGGGTTCGATAACCATGACCCAAACTAGACATCAAGGTTGATGCATCAGAATCATTGAGATTTTAGATATATCGAGAGTGATTCGATCGTTAAAGCTTACGAGGGTATTGTAGGTCATTCTGACCTTCGGGGGAGGGGGTAATTTGGTAAACTGAACCAACAAAGTATAAACGGTGATGTATCAAATTCGGGAATTCTAGCTGCTCATCAAGCTTTTGAGTCTCTCTGAACTAATTGGAACCATTAACACATAGTTTGAAATATAATCGGATAAGTACATCTTAAGCATTCATTTCCAGAACTGATTACATCATAACAACAAAGCAATTCGTCTTCACCCTACATCCGCTGAACTTACTACGAGAGATCGAACATGTATCCAAGCGGTAATTTTCCAAATACATGAACATGTATATAACACCCGAACTCGTTCCATAGCATCAAATTTATCTTTTTGAGAAAATATGTTGCTCTTACCAATAGCTGAGTACTTTCTCCAAATAACCCGAACATGTCGCCACATGGTATCTTTCCAAAATTACGATAGTATTAGAAACGACCAACAAACACGGGCTGTGTATTACCACTTTAGAGTCATTATATTGTCTACCTTTATTGGTATTCCTTATTCCAGCCTTAGAGGTACTTTTGGTCATTTTCAACATTCGTAGGTATTTCAGATGCTTCATATCTGAATGTGTTCCAAAAAATTTTGAGTCTTTCGGTCGTTCCAACTATTCATTCATTTTCGATCTCGAGGGTATATTCATCATTTCGGTTAATTTTGGCATCTAGTGCCCGAGGGTAATTCAATCTTTTTTTGGTCATTACGTTGTTCCGATTAATTCAACCCTATTAATATTTACAATCCTCCTTGCCATTTCAGATGCTTTAGTCAATCCGATAATTACACCATTGGTAGCTCTAGACATGCGAAAAATTCTTGTAAATTTGTCTTTGGAGATTATTCAGAATTCAGGAAAACCTTGAGTGTTTACATTCTCGTAGATGCAAATCTTATTACTAGGTCATTCCAAGTATAACGAGATTTTTTTGATGAATCAGTTGTTTATCAGATAAAAAGAAAAATCTCATATCGCATTATTCTCAGGGGTATTTTCGTCATCTCTTAACTTAGCATTTCAGAAATTTAAATCATTAACAAGCAAAACCCAATTTAAAGCATCACAGTCTTATCAATTATTCTTAGATCTCGAAAGTTCTTTTAAGTCACCCGTCTTTCTAACCGAGCACTAGTCTCAACTAGTTTACTACTATTTCCCATATTCGATTAGGCATTAACAGAATTAATCATACGCTTAAACACAATCATGCATGAGTTTACCGGATACCACTATGTTTCATAAAGCATACAAGAGGTAGTAATGTATTACCTCAACTCCGAGCTACACCGATCGATTCATGATACTTAATTCGATCGCACTCGAACCCAAATTCGACGTACCTCAGCATCTCCGATATAAGGAACTTTGAACACCTTCATATACACAAACTCCAAGATCAGACCTTATTCACAAAGTTCTTAACTGAATAATTAAATACATATACAAGTTTGGGTTCGAGGTCAAATTCGGAGGCTTTCGGTTTAGAATTTTACGAAATAGACTTCAAAATTGGACTCGGGACGTCGAAAAACATAAAATAGGAGTTTTCGAAAAATTTGACTTTTTGGGTCAAAGTCAACGCTGATGTCAGCGATCCAGTCAACGCTGACGTCACAGGTCAACTGGGTTGACTCGGCTGAGTCAACTCGGGCGAGTTAACTCATTGAGTTGACTTGAACGAGTTGGCTCACTAAGTTGACTTAGAAGGTTTAACTCAGTCAACGAGTTAACGGGTCGGGCGGACGGGTCTGGGCTCGGTTCTGGTTAGGGCTCAAACCGGTTTGGGCCAGTTCAAACCGGTCCAGGCCGATTTCGGACCGGTTCACTTACCCAAAATATTGTGATCGTCAGAAGGTCACCGGACGATCACCAGAACGTCGCCGAAAAGTTGTTGGAGTTCCCGAAATCAATATTTTCACCTGAAAATAAACGGATAGGCGATTACACGATTTTTCCCAAGTACACACAATCAAAATTTCACCGAAATTAGACTGGAACTCACCAAATAAGCATAACGATCGCCGGAATCCATGAAGCTCCGTTAAGAGTCTTACCGGTGTCAATCAGATGCAAAACCTTAGGGGTTTTGCTCGTCTTGCTTCGCCGGTCATGACTGTCCTGTCGATGCGCCCCTAACGGCGACAGGGTGGTCAGAGACGAGAGGGCGATGTTTGGTTCGTCGCCGAGCCTTCAACCGGCTCTCCACGGTGAAAGACGGCCTCATCGCGCGAGTGGCTCACGGGATCGGGTCTAGGATACGACGACGAGCACGTTGCTGGTTGACGTGCACGCCACCGGCCGGCGGTGGGGTAGATCGGATGGCTAACATGGGTAAAAACCCTCTCTCTCTCTCTCGATGGTGAAGATGATGGTAAAGCAAAGGGACGGTAGGTGAACCATCAATTCGAATATTAAATATGTTTTAACATACTTCTCAAACTTAATTCAAAAGTCTTTCAAAGCAACACTTGACAGGCACGAGCACTTGGCTTAGTGGTTAAAGCTCTAGCATCCCACCCCAAAGGTCACGAGTTTAAACCCCCGTGTCACCAATTCTATTTCTTTTCTTCTTCTTTTTTGCTCAATTCATTTTATCTCATTAAACCCTTTTTTTGGGTGTTACAAGGCTACAGCTCATTCACGATTAATGTGGCGTGCGATAGATGTAGCCCTAAGAAGGTTTGAACCACCTAGTCACCAAAATGGGTTCCCGAAGTACCCTTGAGGACGAGAAGGGGGATGGAACCACCAGGACATCCTCAAAGAAAGCTGGAAATTAACATCTTCAGTCTGTCCATGAACCAGCTTCTCATTTTAAGAAAACACGAAGTCGACTAAAGAAGCCGCGAGGATCAACTTCACAAATAGTAAAGAACCCTCGGGATACGTGAGCCTTAGAAGCATGAAATACTGAAGACCTTACAATCCTTTTAGTCTTTTTGTATATTGATACATAGCTTGCAATATTGGGTAGACTAGGATATCGTTACCCCCAGAGTGAATGTCCTCCAATGTACGTGTAATTTTCATGAAGTAAAGGATAACCTCCTCCTTTAAGTTGCCAAAGCGTGCAGAGACACTGAGGTTCCCAACAAAAGAGTGGGTAGTGGAAATAATTCAACGCCAATATTGTTTTTCACTCTAAATATCTCTTCCCCAAGTCCACCCTCCCCCAAACTTCCTGGTAATGAGAAAACTCCTTGCTTAAACATCCTAAACACTTGATATAGTCCTAAGAAAATGCTTAAACTCTTGATAAATGTGTGGTTGAATACTTGGATGAATGTTTGGGTGGATGAATGAATGAATGATTGAACACGTGAATAGTTAAATGTGTATCAGTAAATTTGTTCTATTCTACAATGCTATTACTCGTAACGCAGATTAGATTAATTTTTCGCTCACCCAATATCTCCGTTGAATACAACTGAATTCTTCAAGAGTGTTGAGATAAGCTCCACTCCTCTTACATATATATATATATATATTTCTCCAAGGTTATTGAAATAAGCTCACCCAAAACCACAACTATTTTTCCAAAAGAGTGTTGAGACTCCTCCACTCGATCTACGGATGTTCCTACACGA
The DNA here is from genome assembly GCA_030270665.1 of Hibiscus trionum. NCBI lineage: Eukaryota > Viridiplantae > Streptophyta > Magnoliopsida > Malvales > Malvaceae > Hibiscus > Hibiscus trionum. The sequence goes on along the minus strand of BSYR01000013.1, from coordinate 10,848,264 downwards.
ATAACAAACATCCTATGTCCATTCAATGCCATTTGCATTGTGTTTCTCCAAGACGTTGAGATGCCCATATTTCACTAAGGCTTGTGGCTGCTACGAATGCATGGACGCCTTTGAGTTCCTCTCCCAATCGTTGTGGGCCATTGTGGAATCTTGAGGGACAAAGATGCATTTGTATATTTAACGCCGACGACATTACATTTCTCCAAAGACATAGAGATGCTTGTGTTTCATGCCAATTGGGGCATACGATCACTAGAAATACACAGTTACCTCCGTTTGGAAGTTCCTCCGCGTTACCCATGGCCGTTGGTCCTGGGGCACGAGATGCCTCCACTCACTTTGTGTTGAGATAGCTCTACCAATTATCGCTTACTTCTCCAAGAGTGGGAGTTGCCTCAACCCAATCTACGATTGTTTCTCTAAGGGTATGAGATGCCTTCGCTCAATTTATACCAATTTCTATGAGTGCGCAAAATTTGTTGCATCACCTACAACTGATCCTCCAAGGGTGTCAAGACACCACCACCCACGTTACGTTAGATTTTTCAAGATTGTCGAGAGACCTCCACCATACCACGTTTGGTCTTCTAAGGGTGTCGAGGTACCTCCACCTATATGATCCTTCGATACATCAAAATAACTCTCTAAGGATAGCATGGATAACCTCCGCAAAATCTAATGGGAAGAAATTTCAAAAAGAGCATGACTCGACGCTTCGAGCTAACTATAATATGTTGTTCCCCTAAAAAGAACAGGGCTCAACATGCTAAACTCGTCATAATGAAACACCACTCACCACCTACTAACACCCCTGCATCAGCCTGACCCTCAGCTCGGACTGCCACTTCGAATCTCCTCTATTTGAAGACGGGTTGCAAAGAATCTGACTTCAGCTCAAACTGATTTTTTAATGAAAAATAATAAAACATTGTAAAAAGGCGAATTTAAATTATTTTGTCTTCAGTTTTACCGTAGAAAGTACAATAAATTTAAAAATAATCCACCGAGTATAGTAGATTTGGAAGAAAAAAAATTCCAATCACAATATTAGGCCAAATTTTCCGGTATATTAGCTTAGCTCTCTCTTTCTTTGGTTTTTTATTGGCAGAATTCTGATACATTGGAGAATTTTGGATCTTTAGCAAAAAATCAATTTTTTATATACTGGGTTTTTTATATTTAATTTGTGGGTGCAAGTTTTTAAATTCTACTGATATATGCGAGACAATTGAGATCTTAAATCGATTATCAATGGAAAATTGCTTTGTTGTGTATCATAAACTATGAATTTTCGGCGACATTTGTATTTATATTTTGATAAATAAGTTGCGTGAAAAACATTTACACAATCTTTCTCTAAAATTTAAAACTTATATCTTAAATCTTAAACCCTAACCCTTAAACTCTAAATTCTAACTATAAACTTTAAATTCTACATCATATACATTAAATCTCTAAACCCGAAACCCTAACCTAAAATCTTAAACCCTAAAATTGAAAGGCTTGTGTAAACTAAAATTTACACAAAATTGTGTATCAAAGTATTTTCCTTGTATTTTTCTATTCTTTGTTGATTTTCTTTTGATTGGGTGATCATAATCATATCATATTCCATATCGAGTCACATTTAGTTTAGTTTTAAGTAGGTACATTTGGCTAGTTGGCAAAACTGCTCATATTTGTTTCCTCATATTCTTTTAAACAGTGTCGTCCCTGGGATTGGACAAAAGGAGCGCTCGCCCAGGGTCCAAATGTTTTTATAATATTCGATTTTATAGTCCATTTTTTAATAAATATTATTAGGGGTTACTCTTAAATTTTGATTTTCCAATATTTGTTATTAGGGGTTCAATCATTTTCAACACTTGTTATTAGGACCCCCAATTTTTTCAACACTTGTTATTAAGGACTCCATTTTTTCCTAATATTTCTTACTATGGGCCTACTCTTAAAATTGAAATTTTCCAATATTTATTATTAGGGTCTAATTTTTTCAATACTTTTTATTAGAGGTTCAATTTTTTCAATTCTTATTATTAGGGGCTTAATTTTTTTTTCAATATTTTTTATTAGGTACAAACTCTTAAAACTTAATTTTTCTCCAAATACTTGTTATTAAAGAGCCAAATTTTTTTTCTAATACTTGTAATTGGAGACCAATTTTCCCCAATATTTGTTATTAGGGACCTACTCTTAAAATTCATTTTCTTTTAATATTTGTTATTAGGGGTCCATGTTTTTCTTCGTACTTGTTATTAGGGGCATAATTTTCTTTCTAATATTCGTTATTCAAAATTTACTCTTAAAATTTAATTTTTTCGGATACTTCTTATTAAATATCTATTTTTTAATACTTGTTATTAGGAGCCTACTTTTAAAATTTATTTTTCAATATTTGTTATTAGGGGCCTAAATTTTAGGTTTGCCCTTGGGACACTAACATCTCAGGAACGGCTTTGTCTGTAATTCATGGGTTTTTAGACCCACTAGAAGTACCTTCTTCCTTCTCTTACGGTCCCCTTCCCTCTTATCTAAGTAGAATTAGGATTAGAATTAAGATTTGTCAAAAAATTCAGTTTTGTGCATTTCCTTCATCACCGTGCTGCTATAGTAACTTGTATTAATGTTTTTTATTGCTTTAGTTGGAATATAGTTGCCTTGTATAGAATGTGATGATCTTGTGCGCAAGCTCAATTGTTTTGATTCATTTTGTTTTCCTTCAATCATTTGTTTTTTATTCACAGTAAACTAGAATCGCACTTACTTTTTGTAAGAGTTGGACATCTGTGTGAGGGAGATGTAAAAGAATTGATAACTTGGTATATTTTGGACTTATAAACTTACAAAAGAAAGCTTGTTTATATATCATGTTGTTTAGATTGTTCGTTTAAGTTTTGGTGGATGTAACTTATATGCACATCTTGAAGTTTCAAGTTAACCGTCTGTTCCATAGTTCTTCACTGCTCTTTCAAGTTTTCGAAGGCGACGACGGTGGTGACATGTGGCCGATAACATGAGACTTTGGTCGGATTCAAGAGTCGAATTGATATTTTATATGAATTTTAAGAGTCAAGTTGATATTTCTCTAAAGTTTAAATGTCAAATTAATATTTATTTAAAATTTAGGGGGTCAAATTAAAAGGTAATAATTTTTACTAACATGTCACATCACCAAAATAACGGTCTCTAACGTCTCAGTGACCAAAACGTTATAACTCGATAATGTAAGTGACGAAAATATTATTTTTGAATTTGGAAAGCAAACATGAACACTTATAAAACATAAGTGATCAACCATGTACTTTACCTAACAAAATTATCTTCATTTTTAATTTCTTTTTCCCAGCCTAAATATAAAATATAAACTAAAATAATGCAAAAATGAATTACATGAACATTGCAGCTACATATGAGAAAATAGATTTAGTATCGGACAGAAAAATTGAATGGTATCACAATCTTTTTGAGGCAGAAGATCCACTACATTAAATTCGTAAGAACAATAAAAGGATAAGGCAATTAAGAAGTTTCAAACCTACCAAAATAAGCGTTTGGAATTCCAATTTAGTCCTCCACTTTCACAATTAATTCAAGTTGCAGAAAAATCCAACAAACACATTCAAAACCCCATAAATCCAAGGGAAAAGAATTTCTATTTGTATGATTGTATCTATTCCTAAAGAGAGAGAAATGCTTTAAAGGTCAAAGAAATTGTTGAAAAGGTCTATTGATGGAGTAGAAGGAGATGGTAAGAAATAAGGTGAAATATTAAAGCTTGAGGGACTAGGCATGAAACTACCTTCTATGAAATTCCTGTTCCCATGGAGGACAGGGCTCAAATCATGGAAGAAACCGATTGAGTTTGGATCAGACGTTGGTGAGAAGAAGCTTGGCGATATTCGAGGCAGTGAGGTTGGTCCAGGAGACAAAATCCCCGGCAGGAAACTTGCCCTTTCTACTCCAGAATCCATCTCCATGCCTTCCACAAACCCATAGTTTTCTTCATAAATTTGTTGTTTCTTCCCTTCTGCAGGTGGCTTCGTTTTCTCTATTGCAGCAAACCTGGCCGCCGGTGAGATTGCACCGCTGCTAGTATCATTGAATATCGGGTGATCCGATGACGATGTCGATGTGGAGCCTGTAAGGCGCTGCACTAGGTTCATGAAGTCGCTAGGGTTTGTATGGATCACCTTTGGTGACACTGTGTAGATGATTACCGGAGGCCTTATCTGTGCTGGTTGTTGTTGTTGTTGATGATGCAGTGGTTGTGGTGCCAATGGAGGTTTCTTGATCTTGTATGAGTCTTTACGGACCTTGAGAGGAGCCGGACGTGGTCCTTGAAGTTCTTTTCTAGGGGATCTATTTGTAGGGAAATCTGATGATTCCATGTTGAATTCTGAATGGAAGTAGAGAGAATTCAATGGAAGAGGGGAATGACTACGAAGAACAAAAGCAAGAGAAAATTAATAGCATTCTTGTATTTTTCAGCTAACAACATATGTGGGACAACAAGCATTTAAAGAGAGCAAGTCAATGGAAATAAAAGGGTTTAATTTAATGTGGGAAGAAAAAAAATGATTTACTAAACTTTTGGCTGCATTGTATACTGATATTTTATAGGAAAAAGCTGATTGGTTTCGTGGTTTACGAATGTTTGAAATTGTCAAGCTATTCTTTTAATGAAGTCGACGGAGTCTTTGACATTTCAGACCGAGCAACGATGACATAGCTTATGGCCCTGTTAGGCAATTAGCTGATAGCTGATAGCTGATAGCAGATTACATTAGCTGATTGTATTAACTGATTTGACTAGCGGATTGTATTAGCTGATTGTATAAAAGTGTTTGGTAAAATTAACTGATAGCTAATAGTTGTTTGATTATTTAAACAAGCAAAATGACATATAAGGACATGATTATATTCAATACTTGTTTGAATAATTTATCAATTATTAATATTGTGTATCTAATAAATATTAATTAGATTTGTAAAAATTATTTTTATTATAAATTTTCTAAACATATTTGAAAGATTTATATATTAATTTATTATTTATATAATTATTAAAAAAATTATATGCACATATAAATATGTGATAATAAAAAATAGAATTAACTTACAAATGTCACCATATAAATTAGTAGTAACAACAAATAAGTCCAATATTTAATATGTTATTATTTATATTAAAAATGTTATTATTTAATTTAGGTTATTTGGAGATTTTTAGTAATTGTTAAGGGTAAAAGAGTCATTACAACTCTAATATCAAACGTCTAATCTCAAAAAGCTCATATTAGGAGCTTTTTCAAAATTAGCTTTTTCACCACAATCCGCTCTTTCAATCCGATATTTACCAAACATCAATATTAGCGGATTTGACTAGTCAAACCTCTAATTATACCTCAAACCTCTAATTTTTGCCCAAACCTCTTATTTAGAGGAGAGGGAAATAAAACAGAAAAAGAATAAATGCTCGAGTCTAAAACTCATGACGTAAAAATATAGGGAAATAAATTTAAACATTTAGATCAATCAGCTATATATACTTGTTCAACTTATTTCTATGATAATTCATATATTACAAAGGAAAAAATTCCGATTTTCACATTTTTTATTACAAAAGAAAAAAAAAGAATTTACTTGATGAGTTTATATATATCCACTAAATAGAAATAAGTGCATTACCTTAGAAAGTTTCTAAGTCGAAACCCTGAAGTGGCGTTGATGCTCTGACCCGAATGTAACAAAATTTAATGATTTGTGTTAGTTAAATGAAATCAAATGTTGAGCTTTGGAAGCTTAGTAATACAGAACTGCATCACAGACATTATTTAATGGCTTATCTAATGGCTTGGTTGTGTTGTGTTCTCATGCAAGAGGCCGTAAGGTGATTGTTTAAGCCTCGAGACAACTTAAGCCTCATGAACAAAATTATCATACACATGATTTTGAGCTTGCAATTGTTATCTTCGCACTAAATCTTTGGAGGCACTACCTATGTGGAGAGAGTGCTACATCTACACTGATCACAAGAGCCTAAAGTATATACTCACCTAAAAGGAGTTGAATTTTGGCAAATGTGATGGATTGAACTGTTTAAGGACTATGATTGCATCATTGAGTATCAACCTGTTAAAGCCAATGTTGTGGCTAACACTTTGAGTCGGAAGTCTATGTCAAACTTGAGGGCAATTTTCAGTTTGTTAGTCGAGCTTCATGTGGAGCCTACATTAGTACAAGAGATCAAGAGGACTCAAGTGCTAGTTGAAGAGTTGGTATCAAAGATAAAGTTGGTCCAGCAATGTGAGACATCAAGTTTCGAGGTACGAGACGATGGAGTCTTGTACTTTAAAAGAAGTTTATGTGTTCCGACCTTAGAGAATTTGCGAGACTGGACTCTCATGGAGGCTCACCGCAACCCATTTGTGGTGCATCCAGATAGTAACAAGATGTATCAAGACTTGTGTCCTTTTTATTGGTGGCCTAGCATGAAAAGAGATGTGTTAGAGTTTGTAACAAGGTGCCTAACTTGTCAGCAAGATGTATCAAGTTATTTCGGGTTTGCTTCAACCCATTCATATTCCACAATGGAAGTGGGATCAGGTAACCATGGATTTTGTGATGGGTGTGTCATTAACCCAAACGAGGCATGATGTCATTTAGGTGATTGTAGATCGTTTCACCAAGACAGCTCATTTCCTACCAGTACGTATAGACTTCACGCTTGAGAGGCTGGCATGTCTGTATATTTAAGAGATTGTGAGGTTACATACAGTACCATCGTCGATCATCTCAGATAGAGACCCTCGGTTTACAACAAGGTTGTGGAAGAAAATACATGAAGCGTTGGATACCATGTTGCATTTCAGCACTGTATTTTATCCTCAGATTGATGGTCAGTCCAAAAGAGTTATCCAAACTTTGGAGGATATGTTACGTTGTTGTGTTATTGATTTCGAGGGAAGTTGGGAAGAGCATCTTCCTCTAGTTGAGTTCGTCTACAACAACATTTTCCAATCGGGCATTAAGATGGCTCCTTTTGAAGCCTTGTATGGGCTCAAGTGTAGAACAATGTTTTGTTGGACACAACTCAACGAGAGAAGGATTGTAGGATTAGATCTGATTAAGCAAACCAAAGAGAAAGTTCAAATTATCAAAGAAAGCTTGCAAGCAGCTTTTAATCGCGAGAAAGCTTGTGCGGACAAGAAGCGTAAGCACATTGAGTACGAGGTGAGTGACAAGGTTTTCCTCAAAGTGTCATTGTGGAAAAGAGTAATCTGCTTTGGGCGGACGGTTAAGTTGAGCCTGAGGTTTATTGGATCATATGAGGTCTTACAAAGGGTTGGACTCGTGGCTTACCATTTAGCTTTGCATTTAGAGATGGCATGCATTCATAATGTCTTCCATGTTGAGGCATTAACGTTCTGATTCATCGCATGTTATTCCACTTGAGGAGATTGAGATCAACATTGATTTAACCTGTGAGGAGAAGCCGATAAGAGTCCTTGATAGGGGAGTTAAGGAGCTCCGTAACAAGTATATAACTTGGTAAAGATGTTGTGGAGGAACCACAGTGTTAAGGAAGCCACGTGAGAAGTCGAAGAGGATATGAGGTTGTTATACCCGCATCTTTTTCCATCAGGTAAATTTCAAGGATGAAATTTCTTTACGTTGGAGGGTTGTAACAACCCATATTTCGAAATCTATGAGTCGGTACATCCGAGCGGTGGACGTTGCATGTTAGGTTGAGTTTTAGAGCCCATTAGGTGCTTAAGATAGCCTTGGTTGGCTTTCATTTTGTCGTTGGGCTTGAAGCCTTGGTTGGGTGGGTGATTAGAGGGATGATGGAAGGGTAGAGGGTGAACTTCCCTCATTATTTGAAGGGGAAAGGGGTTTGTTTCTTTAATTTCCTGCAAAAAAGCAAGAGGGTGATATCACCATTGTCTCTACACCTTCCTTATCTCATTCTTCTTCATCTTTCTTCATAGACCCAAAGACAAAGATCCAACCTTTGTCATTTGGAGTGGAAATCTCGAATTTTAGATTGAGAGAGTTGTGATCAGCATAAAAGGATCTATCAATTAAGGTAAGAATGGTTGAAAATGATGGTAAATGAAGAAGATGGGTTCTTGGTGGGGGTTGGAGAAGATGAACGAGAATGGAAGATTTAATGACGTTTCTTGTTGTTAAATTTTGCCTTTATCATCTTTATCCCTTTTAGCAATGTTGTAACTCATTTTACAACATTTGGTTGTAGTGAAAAAGGTTGGAGAGCACTCCAAGGAGTAAGGGAAGAGGAAGGCTTAAGGTTTTGAGCAATGGCTGCATTTCTAGCTGTTGGCAGAAGGTTAGTACACTTCCAACTCCTTTTGTTTCTTGAACATCCTAAGGATGATGCCTTATATGCTTGATTTGGTGATTAGGGTTCTTAAATGTTTGTTAATGATAAATCCAAGATTTGATGTTAATAACATGTAAAAATGGTAGTATATCACCCTAAATGAGTACCATAAACTGCGAGATCAACTTAAGGGGTTATTGGTTGTGAGTTAGAGGCTTTAGGGATGATTTCCTAAGCCTAGAAATCTTTTCTAGGCTTTACTACCGGTACACGAGGAGTCCGTACTGGTACCCTAGTGTTCTGGGTTTAAGGACACTATTTTATTGAGATTTTGTAAGAGAGGAGTACGGGTACGGTGTTTAACCTGTATTGACACGTCATGCAGATCTGTATCGACACAGATACTGATACGCCAAGGGTTGAGAAAATTCTAGTAACCCATTTTGGTGTCGATACGTTGTTAGTTCCGTTACCCTAGGGGTACCGTACCGGTACGCGAAGGCCAGTACCGGTACCCACTGGTCATTCTGCCTAAAAATGTTGATTTTAGCCTTGCGGATGAAAAATTATGGGATCCGATCCAATAGACCCCTAATGATATAAAATGAGTGGTAAATTTAGAAAAAGGGATTTCGTACACTTATTCAAACATAATGAGTAAAAACTTGAAATATGGATAGGTGACTCGATAACGTTAATGGCTATATAGCTCCCGATAATTGTTATAGTGTCGATGCATGTCGTGTGAGCACTTATATGATAGAGTTACCTTGATTGTTGGTATCTGGATACCCATATACATGTTGCAACACCATGGTAAGCTAAACGAATGTATGTCCCAATGTTGTATGACCCGAGCCTCACTCCGATTGCATGACTCGATACTGTGTGACTCGAGCCTCGTGCCAATTTTTTGGATTGATTTATATGATGTGTCTGCTGATGAAATGATATGTTTTATGGTTGAGCATGACTTAGGCGACTAGCGTAGTGCCATGATTTGATATATATTTCTCTGTCAGCTTTTCTTGCTACATGTTTATGTTTATGATTTGCATGACGCATTGTAGAGTATAGGTGTATCCACTAAGCTTTATGATCTTAACGTTCATAATCATTGTTTCTGTTCCCATGTTTTTAGATTGTTACATTGCATCGAATGATCTCCATCGAAGTAGGACTTCAGCTTATCGACGTGTATCAAGAGTATAATACTTAGAATTTTCGGGCAATGTATTCATATGACCATGATTTTATGCCTGTAACTCTTATTTGGATTTATTTGATCAAGTTGAATGATTTAGATTAGGGAAAACTACACCAGTGACCACCGAAGATATTGGGGATACCTATTTGAACCACCGAACTAAAAAAAACGTCAATCACACCACCAAACTTATTAAATCAACCTATTTTGACCACCGCCGTTAAAAAATTAACGGTGGGGTGACGGAACTGCCACGTGGCAGTTGATGGATATATTTAAAAATTACACATTTAGTCCCTGTTATTTACACATTTTTTCAATTTAGTCCTAATTTTCAATTAATAAAATAATAAATTATTTAATTAGATAGTGACACGTGTCAACACCTTATTGGAGGATTTTTAATTATTTAGATTTAATTTTATTAATTTATTTTCCTCCTCCAATCAGGTGGTGACACGTGTCACCACCTATTTAGAGGAGGAAAACGAAATTGAGCATAATTGCCACCCAGGGGATTTGAACCAGGGTGGTGTAGGTGGAAATTCAATGGTTAAACCACTGCACCAAGCCCAACATTATACTTCAAAACACCCAACTTAATATTTAACTCTTATTGGTTTCTACATTTATAACCCAAAAGCTAAAACCCTAAACATTAATTTCACATATAAAAATCCTAAACCCTAACCCTAAATATTTCAAATTAAACCTCAAACCCTAAAATTTTAAATTAATTTCACAATAAATATTTTAAATTAAACCCTAAACTCAAACCCTAAAAATTTCAAATTAATTTCATGTTAAATATTTCAAATTAAGCCTTAAACCCTAAACCCTAAATATTTCAAATTAAGCCTTAAACCCTAAACCTAAATATTTCAAATTAAACCCTAAATATTTAGGGTTTAGGGTTTAAGGCTTAATTTGAAATATTTAACATGGAATTAATTTGAAATTTTTAGGGTTTGAGTTTAGGGTTTAATTTAAAATATTTATTGTGAAATTAATTTGAAATTTTTAGGGTTTGAGGTTTAATTTGAAATATTTAGGGTTAGGGTTTAGGATTTATATATGTGAAATTAATGTTTAGGGTTTTAGCTTTTGGGTTATAAATGTAGAAACCAATAAGAGTTAAATATTAAGTTGGGTGTTTTGAAGTATAATGTTGGGCTTGGTGCAGTGGTTTAACCATTGCATTTCCACCTACACCACCCAGGTTCGAATCCCCTGGGTGGCAATTATGCTCAATTTCGTTTTCCTCCTCTAAATAGGTGGTGACACGTGTCACCACCTGATTGGAGGAGGAAAATAAATTAATAAAATTAAATCTAAATAATTAAAAGTCCTCCAATAAGGTGTTGGCACGTGTCACTATCTAATTAAATAATTTATTATTTTATTAATTGAAAATTAGGACTAAATTGAAAAAATGTGTAAATAACAGGGACCAAATGTGTAATTTTTAAATATATCCATCAACTGCCACGTGGCAGTTCCGTCACGCCACCGTTAATTTTTTAACGGCGGTGGTCAAAATAGGTTGATTTAATAAGTTTGGTGGTGTGATTGACGTTTTTTTTAGTTCGGTGGTTCAAATAGGTATCCCCAATATCTTCGGTGGTCACTGGTGTAGTTTTCCCTTTAGATTATTTTGTTTTAAATTGGAGATCCTTTTGTAAACGGTTTAATTATTTCTTACTCTTCTATTTGAAACGTTGATGGATTTATGAAAATTTAATGTGGATTGGGCTAAACCATGTCAAAATTTTATAGTTTCCGGTTGGGCTTGAGGCCCAAATATGACGTTGGGTTTAGGGCATTACAGTATTGATACCCATTATTCCAGAATTGCTTTTATGGCTGGAAATCAACTCCTAACGGCTTTAAACAACCCCCAATAGTCACAAACGATCACAAGCTTATTAGAGGAGTTAAAAAGGACCTTCAAGCTGATAGAGATAAACAAGAAAGCACGTACCAACATTCAATTGTAAATATTTTTTTGGTCTTTAAAGTCAACTTCTTTTGTAGAAAAATATTGTGAGCTTTAATTGTCAATTTGATTAAGTGTTAGGATTTGGGTGATAGCTTCAATTTGCAAACACTTTACCTTTGCGAGGTTTTTCATTTGTTTGCTTAATTTGTAATTTCTCTTTAGGAATGAGGTAGACAAGGTTTTGGGGTATAAACTTTGTAAGTTGTAAGGTTATCTGTTTGTCCTCAAAAGAAAGACAAATTAGTGAATTTATGGAAAATTTTTAGTGTGGATAGCTAAGGTAGTGGAGGTAGACTTACTTGAGAATCCGAACCACTATAAATTATCGTGTAAAGTTTTATTTCTTAGCATTTCATCCACAATTGTTCAAAGGTCAATTCACCCCTCTTGGCATATTCAGTTGAAGATATGGAGCCCATTAAATATCAAACATTACTCTCATACATAACAAATTGTCTAACACGACAGACTAGCCATGATGGCATAAACATATTATGGTAATTTACGAACAAGATCGGACGTAGTGTTATAGAAAAAATTCAGATATGCCTCTTAGAATAAGTATTGGTTAACAAATACAGAGAGGTCATTAATATCATAGAAAAAATTAGATATTTATAGATGATTAACGAAGTGTAACGACCCATATTTTGGATCTATGAACTTTATTTCATCTAAGCCTTGAGATTTGGGTGTTGAGCCCATTTGGTGTCTAAGGAACCTTAGTGGTCTTTACACTTGACTATTGAGCTTGGTTAATCGTCTAGTTGGAACAAGAAAAAGGGTGGAGGGATCTATGTAGTATTTCCCCCATAATTTAAACAAAGGCTAAACCTTCTTGAATCCTATTTGTTGGAGTCAGGCTTGGGAAGAGACAAGCTTGCATCATCTTCATAAATTAACCTTTTTCATATCTCTCCCTTCCTCATCTTCTTCCTTAAGACATCTAGAGAAAGATCAAAACTTTTTCTTCCATTGTTCATTTCTGAAGTTATAGATTTTATTTGGCATAATGCCTAAATTTGCCCCTAATGTTTCATAATTTTGTCACTTTGGTTCTATTTTTTTTCTTGAAGTATTTTGGCCTTTAATATTTTATTTTTGGGCAAAAGTGCCCTTCGTTGGATGAAAATCGTTAGTTGAATAACAATAGCAAATGCATCCCGCTAGCTAGACAATTACACATGGATCACAATGATGACGTGGCATTTTCATGTGATACTTAATGACGACATGACATGTCACGTCAGTGGCTTTTTGTTAAAAATAATAATTGTATTTTATTAAATTAATTTCAACCATTCAAATGATGACATGTGGTTATATAATTTAAATTCTTTTAACATTTGACAATTGGGTGAGTCGAACCCAGATCTTTGAAACAAAAAACCTATGGCATTGCCACTAAGCAAAACAATTTTATTTGTTACAATTTGATAAGGGTTTTTATAACCATTCTAATTTTTTGTATTCTTCTTCTTCAAACTCTACACTTTTGCTGCAACTTATTCACGTCTTTTGTAATCGATCTTTGGAGCACTATATCGATTGATTGACTAAATTATCACTTTACGTCAATATCTTTTCTTTAATTTCATTTATATGATAGATAAGTTTGGTTATTATCCCACATTTTTTACTCTTTCAAGATTTTTTGTTTTTATTACTTTCGTGAATTTTAAATTTCATCATTACAAACTAAACTGCTAGGAAGCACGGGTACGGCAACCTCATGCCGTTTTAAGTACTCGAAATGTTTCAGGGACGGGTACGGTATGGGGACGGCAAGGGGACGTACCGGGGACGGTCTTTGTTGACGGGGTACGGTCAAAATTGATCGGGACGGTTAAGATATTATCGGGGAAGTTTCGGGGACGGTAGTTGACCTTCACCGGCGTCCCCAAGGTTATTTTGCAGATGAGAGAATCGCGGGCTTCGATATGAATTTTGACAATAATCTCACCGGCGGATGAAAAACGACCAACTGAAAAAAAATCAGAAAGACAAAACCAGGCTCAGTTACAGAGCAAGGAAGAAGACACGGTTGAGGAAAAAAACGTGTGATATTTTTTAAATTTTTATTTCTCATTAATTGAGTCTATTTCAACTTTTGTAGGCCCAATAAAGTACTTTTATTATTATTTTTTTAATAGTAAGAGTGCTTTTACTTATTTTATTATTATATATATATATCAACATTTATTTAATTATTTAATTTTTACTGTTTTATTTTCATAATTATATTATTATTTCATTTAATTATGAACAATATATTAAAAAATAGAATTACTTTCTACTTTAATTTTTTTTATCAACATTTTGTTTTTATTGGTTACTTTAGATATTATTATTATTATTATTATTATTATTATTATTATATATATATATATATAATTTTATATTTGTCGTACCATTGCCGTACCCGTATCCTGTAATTTTAGGAATTACCGTTTTTCGTCCTCGTCCCCGTATCTGTCCCCGTATCCGTATCAGTGCAACATAGCTAAACTGTTGATTGTGATATTGAAATTTAAAGTTGTTAACTATACGAGGAAACCAATATTTGTACTTGCTTCTGGTGAATTACAAATTTTATTTAATTCCCTTGTCATTTTCCCTAAATTTTCTAGTGTAATTGTGTGGATTATTTCAATAACTTGGTGTTGTTCATTGGTTTGCAGGTATCTATTTTCATATGCATTTCTTCAAGTGATAGAACTAGAATGGATTAATTGGTTGTGTTAGTTGAATTCATAACTAATGGTTTGATATATAAAGCATTATATTGATGGAAATGAGGTGAGTAAACTACAGCAAAAGTGTAGAATTTGAAGAAGAAGAAAAATAAGAAGACGGAAAATCAAAATGATTAAAACCAACACTTATCAAATTGTAAGTAATAAAGCAGTTTTGCTTAGTGGCAATGCGATAGCTCTTTTGTTTCAAAGAACTGGGTTCCATTCTCCCAATTGTCAAATTCAAAATAAATTTAAATTCTAAACAAATCTAAGACTGCCACGTGTTAATAAAATTATTTCTATTTTTTAAAAAAGATGATGACATGGCATGTCATTTCATCATTAGAGTGTTATATTTCGATGGGTTTTGATATCAAACCTCTAATTTTGAAAGCCCTATATTAGAAACTCAAATTTTGATAGGTCATGTCATCATTCTGATCCATGTGTAATTTTCTAGTCAACGGGATACGTTGATGTTAGTCAACTAACAGTTTTCATCCAATGAAAGGCACTTTTGCCCAAAAATGAAACCTTGAGGGCTAAAATGCTTCAAAAAAATAATTTGGACCAAAGTGACAAAATTGTGAACATATGGGTAGATTTAGGCATTACGCCATTTTATTTTCATAATCTCCTCAACAAAAACTCCAAGAAAAGGTAAGGTTCATCAAAAATAGTGGTAAGGAGAAAGTATGGGTTTCTATGGGGATTTGGAGGAAATGAGAGGAAATGGAAGATTTATCCTTGTTTTTAGTTGTTAAAATGTTCCTTGCAAAGTTGTAACTCAATTTACAACATTTTGGTTTCGTGAAAAAGGCGGGAGAAGCTTCTAAAGTTCAAGGGAAGATGAAGACTTGAAGTTTTGGAAAAGGAGCTTCATTTTTAGCTTTAGGAGAAAGGTTAGTGCACCTCTAACTCTTTTGTTTCAAGCACATTCTAAGGATGATGCTTTGTGTGCTTGGATTTGGTGTTTTGGGTGAAATGACTTGGTTGATAGCTTAATTCGGGATTTGATGTTAATAATGTTTAAAAATGATAGTAAATCATCCCAAATAACTCTCATAAAATATAAGATCGAGATAAGAGATTGTTGTGAGTGTTTGTGTATCTCTAGAAATCATTCTCGAGCCTAAGAAAGCCAATTCTAGGCTTCAATACTAGTACGCAGAGAGTCTGTACCGATACCCCGTGTTCTACATGATGAACACAGATAAATTGTTAGTAGGGCACTGTTATGGTGTTAAACTTGTACCGATACGTTATTCAAGATGTATCGGTACTGGTCAACCCATATCGGTACCCATAGCCTGGTTAGTATTCCAGTAAGCAAAACATTTATAGGTATATGAAGAGTGTACTAATGCGGGAGGCATCGTACCGATGCTAGAGCTCGAGTACCGGTACTGGATAACGTCCAGGGATTCTAATAAGCAATTTGGTATTGGTACGCTATGTGTCATATCGGTACCAAGAGTCTAGTATCGGTAAGCGTAGTTGTGTACCTGTACGCAGTTGGCAATCTGCCCAAAAATGTTTGATTTGAGCTATAAGGGTTGAAAATTTGTGAGTAAAGTGCTAATGTATTCCTTATGAAATGATATGATATAATTAACCTAGTAATTGAGGTTTCACTCTTGTACACATTTATAACATGCAACAACTCGATAATATAAATGGTTATGTGTTGATAATTAGCATCAATTAGAGATCCATGAGATCGTGTTGTTGTGTGTCGGGTAGGCACTTGCTTGGTAGAGTCAATAATCGCTGGGATCGAGATACCCAAGATAATGTGTTGCAAGACCATGGTAAGTGGTTTTGAATGTATGCTCTCAATGCTTTGTGTCTCTAGGTCTCACTCGAAGATACTCGAGGGGTAATTCTGAGTATAGAGTGTATGTTCTCGATGTTTTGTGTCCCTGGGTCTTACTCTAAGTGTAAGGTCCCAATGCTTCGTGTCCCCGAGACTCACTCAAGGTTTGTATATATGTTTGGTTTACATGATGATACTTATGATATATATTTATGCATTGCTTTTTGATAAAGCATGTTTTTAGGCGACTAGCAGTGGTGCCTTGTAATGATTTTAATGTCATCGCATCATTTTCTAGACACATACATATGTTTATGATTTGCATGAAGCATGGTATAGTAGAAGTGTACCACTAAGCTTTGTAAGCTCAACATTCAAAATCGTTGTTTACGTTCGCAGGTTAGTAGGTTGGTACGTTGCTTGCAGGAGCATCGTTAGAGTAGGTTTCAGGATATCCCCTTGTTTGGAGGATAATACTTAGATTATTGGGCCATGTATTCTTAGGACCCTATTGTAATTTCTATAACTCTTATTTTGGTTTTGTATTAATCAAGTTAAATGTTTAAATGTTTTAACTTATATTGGAGCTCCCTTGCAAAAGTTTTGAATTATTTATCTATGTTTTTAATGTTGAATTTAAATGGTTTGGAAAAATAAACTCTTTTGGGCTAAACTAGGTCGAAAAATCTATGGTAATAGGTTGAGTTTGAGGCTCAAATTTGACATCCAAGTTTGGGGTGTTACACAAAAATAATATTTTTACAAAGTTTGATCATGTTTCTTTGATTTATTAATCAAATATTAAATTTAATTTTCAAAATAATAATATATATTTTTGTTCTTAGGGGCCCATTTTTGGATTTTCTGCTCAAGACTGAAAATGTTCGAAACGGCTCTGCCACTAAGGACTCATGCCTCAAATTCCTTGGGTGTTTGTATTGTTTTCTCAAGCACCCCTAATGTCGTATAAATATATATTGTCTATAAGATTGCGTATAATAGAACTCACAATCAAAGACAAACACGTGACATTTATACAAAAGTGAATAGAAACAACATAAGAATTATTCACTTAGACATAATGAGCTTATCAATTATTTAAGCATTCTAAGAATATTCTTAATCGGGTTTTAGCCTTAGGGATATTATAACAAATTACCAAATTTTAGGGCTTCAGGCTCAATTGTTAACCCACAAAGGCATTTCGATAATTTTGCACACAAGGACATTTTATTCATTTTGTCACCCCAAAGGTATTTTCAAGAATTTATAACTTTATTCTAAGCTTATCGAGTTGAATTAAGAAGGTTGGGTGACAAAAAATGTCTATTTGACACATTTGGGCATAAATGACCCTCAATAGGTTAATGGAGTCCAAAAAAGCCCATTGGTTTTAAAGGCACCTCAAGTTGACCCGAAGTCTTTCAAACACAATCTAAACATCAAATAAATACATTAGGACCAAGAATCGAAGTTTAAACATAACAACATGTCATTTACCATTAAAGGGCATACTAGGATCAAAATAATCATACCAACAATCAAAGACATTCATTACAATTACCTCAAAATTTCAAAAGTGAAGCTTGCTACCACCTGCGAACCGCCACCGTATGAACCTCTACTATGCGGGCCTTCAAACATGCGAATATAACCTGTGACATCATGCGAACCTCCACTATGTGGACCTTCAAACATGTGAACATAACCAGTGAACGATCACCAGTGACCACGTGTTAGCACACGTGTTCTCATCTGATAACAAACCAGTCTAG
Organism: Hibiscus trionum; assembly: GCA_030270665.1. NCBI lineage: Eukaryota > Viridiplantae > Streptophyta > Magnoliopsida > Malvales > Malvaceae > Hibiscus > Hibiscus trionum. The sequence continues at coordinate 10,830,385 of BSYR01000013.1, read as the reverse complement.
CAAATCAATTCATAGGATGTCCAATCAGTACCAAAGCCATGACCACTACAGCAAAACATATTTTTAGAGGCATTTTTCGAGTAAACACCGCTAAATTTGTACATTTTGTGGTGTTTGTTGAATAAACGTCGCGATAGACTGAAATATAGCAACGTCTTTTTGGCAAACGCCGCTATAGACGCGTACTTTAATGACGTTTTTTTTAGACAAACACCACTATAGACAAGTACTTTAGCGGCGTTTGAAGGAACAAACGCCACTAAAGACAAGGTACATATCGGCGTTTGAGGGAACAAACACCTCTAAAAAAGGTTTATAGTGGCGTTTGTTCCACCAAACGCAACTAAAGACAATGTATATAGCGGTGTTTGTTCCTCCAAATGCCACTAAAGACAATGTATATAGCGGCATTTGGAGGAACAAACGTAGCTATATAACTCGACGTTTTGTGGTATTTTTGTACACGAACGCCACTAATTGTTGCGGTGTTTGATCTAGCGGCACTTCTTGCGGCATTTTTTCTAGCACCGAAAAGGTTTTTAGCGGCGCTTAAAAATGTCGATATATAGGTATAAAATGCTGCTAAAATGCTGCTAAAATCCTGTTTTGTTATAGTGGACAACTCTCTATCGACTCTTGTCCAACCATTATAATTAGCCATGCAACATTGAGTAAAAACACGATCATACTCCTTCACAAGAAAATTGGATCAGAGTAAATCAAAACCAACTTGAACCATCACCAAAACTATCATCCTATCGTAGGGGTGGCAATGGCACAGGTCGGGGACGGTTTTTTGTATTCCCCACTCCGTCCCCAACACTTGCGATTATAGTTTTTGGGAATCCTCGTTAAACGTTTCGGGTATTTTTTTCGTCCCCATACCCGTCCCTTACGGATCCCCTTGGTTTTCGGTTAATCCTTTTACCCAAAAAAATAAACAAAACTTAATACATTAAAACAAATACTCAACATTAAATCTCATAAATTACAAACATAAATGATAAATTTAATTTTACTAACAACAATCAAACCATTTCAAAATTGTAAATATGACTAAAATATTAACTATTGAAACATGACATCCTGCACTAAAATATAAAGCTCGCTTCCTGATTTATCTTGTACAAGTTTTGGTGATTTTTCAAAGTCACTGGTAAAATTGTTTTCTAAGAAATGTGCTGCCAAATTTTTATGACCTTTCAATATTCAAATATTTATTTTTTAAATACATATCGAAACCGATCACCTTGTATTTTAAATAAAATTAGACTGAATCATGTTTACAACGATGTATAGACAATTTTCTAATCATTTTTATAAATTTACGGAGAATTTCCAAACTTACTCCAGTTGGTCATACTCAGGTTATAGGAGATTAGATTTTTGTTGAAAAATGGGTAAATTGCCCTTATGGCCATCCAAATTTGTAAATATATTGGGATCCCTGAGGATATTTTTCGGGATCTCTACGATGATTTATACGGGTACGGTTCAATTATCCTCACAGTTCGGATATAACAGTCCTCGTCCACATCCCCATTTGAGCTTCGGTAATAAAGCTTCTCATGTCCCGTCTCCGTGGGTCAAGATTTCAATTATTCCTCATACACGTCGGTTCGAATCCGTACGATTTTCAATTATTCTCCACCCGATTGTCACCCCTATTCTACCTTCATCTTCAGACGTTGTTCGCTCTACCAGTCAACAAAGCTTTTTCCTCAACCTTCAATGACAACATCATTGTCTCGTCTCATTAGTTTTAGGCTACGAACACATTAGATTCATGATAATTTCAATTTTATAATTAATATAATCTCTACCACTTTTATTTACTATTGCATTTCTTTTCAAAAATTCGTATAACATTGAGCAATTTGAATTAGTTAACTTTCAGACATGTGCATTGAGCCAAATATTCAACGGCTTTATTTTTTCTTTATAATCTAGCAAGTCTCGTTTACTTTAATTTGTTTTACTTTTCTAATTTTCTAGTAATTTAATTCTTAAGAATATATTGAATAGTAGCGATTAGTTTTATTGAATAAGGAGAAATTAATTTAAAACTATATTATGCAAAATAAGAATAGAATAATCAAGATATTTCGTCTAAAAGATGCACAAATTTACCACATAAAAATAAGATAGGATTAAATAAGGAAATAGTTAAAACCCTTGGACAATTGACTGGCAAATACAAACGTTATTGTTGGTGATAAACGATAAATATTCAACAAAAACATAAAAAAATATATATAATAATGGTGACTTACTGACAAACTAACATTACTATAAATTAATCTTGATCTATATTTGATAATTGTGAACGTCTATTAATATTCAATCTGAAGGTCCAAAATAAAATAAATTAACAAGATAATATAATAAATACTATTTAAATATGCTATGTCAGATCTCCTGGGAAAAAACAATTGTGCAACAAGAATAGACAAAATCACCCACTATTTTCATATGAAAAAAAGAAAGAGATATGAGAAAGGAGAAAGGAGAACAGAAAACAAAAAATCAGCGGTAGATAACTAACTCAAAATTGTTTCCGTTACTCACGATGGTGAAATTATAAAAATTAAGAGAAAGAAGAGAGACTAAAGTTTAGAACAAGTATACATTGACTTTTTATTAAAGTTAGAGGCATTACACTCTCAATACAAATATCGAGATTTTAACTCATGCAAAATAAAGTAATATGAACACACTTATCACTCGATCAATTAGTGGATTTTAATATACATTAACCTTTTTTTTTTTTTGAAAAATAATATACATTAACTTTTAAGTGTTAATATAGCATGTAAATTTAAAAACCTTATTCATAATATCAAATAATTTGTGTTACTTTGCCGTCAAAGTGGAAACACCTAGAAACTTTTTTTTGAATAGAAACACCTAGAAACTTCTTTAATCATATGACGAGAATATAGGTTTATCGAGACTGAGTTTTGATTAGGTGAAATTAAGGTCTCTACTACATGACTTGTATCCATATATTCTGCGTGAGAGAAGTAGATTGAGCATGTAATTAAAATTATTTTAAAATAAAATTTTAATTTTAATTTAATAAATCATGTATATTTGTTTTATAGATTTTTAATTAAAAATATTAAAATTAAAGCCTCCATCGTCTACAAACTCTAGCCTCAACCTCAAACTCTTTTTTCTTTTAACTGCCGTGATCGTCGATAAAAATTTATGGAACCGTTGAACTCTTAGCTTGATTAACGAAGATCTGCATTGCAGTGACTTTCTTCTCCTACGAAAGCAGAAATCTTCGGTGTAAGAAACCATAAAAAGACCCAAAGTAAAGGCACCTCATAAGTTGAAGACCACGTAAAACCATACAAAAATTAGAACTTTAATTAAAATAAAAAAGTTGGGAGTTGAGGTTAGAGGTTGTGGTTGTTAGAGAATTTGATTCTAATATTTTTAATTAAAAATATTATAAAACAAATATTAATGGTTTATTAAATCAAAATTTTAATTTTATTTTAAAATAATTTTAATTACATGTTCAATCAGTGAGATTTTTAATAATAATTTAAAATTTACTAAAATTTTAATAGTTTGTAATAGTGTGTTGTATTAGTGGTGTGCAACGGTATGCGGCGCACGTTCTAAAATTTTCCTTTATATTATTATTATTATTTGGATAGGCTATGTCAAATTCAATCTAAAAAAATTAGCAAAAGAGTATAGAAAATCTTCTATTTTTTATATGAAAAGAAGAGAGAATAAAAAAAAACAAGAAGATGTCAACGGTTGATGACTAACTCAAAATTAATGCATTACTAACAATGGTTAAAAAAAACTAACGAGTGGTCCAATAAAAAACGAGGATATTCATCTTAAAAGCTTGAGTTTAACTAGCTTTGTCAGTAAAATGTATGCGTTATTAAAAGGTTAAAAAATATGAATAAATATTATCTTATAATCACTTTAAAATTATTAGAATAACGAGAAAAAACAACGAGTAGTTTAGATAAGTATACATTGATTTTTAATTGTTAATATAGCAGGTTAATTTAAAAACTTTATTCATAATATCAAATAATATCTCATTTTAATTTTCCATTAATTTGTGCTACCTTGCCGTCAAAGTGGAAACACCTAGAAACTTCCTTAATTATATGACGAGAATATAGTTTTATCGTGACCGAGTTTTGATTAGGTGAAATTAAGGTCTCTATTAATATGGGTTGTAATCATATATTCCCAATACTATAAAATATATCAAATTAATTATTATATTATTAAGAATGATTTAAATTAATTTTTAATTAAATAAGGGGTTGTTACCGAATGCTTCATTAAAAACTTTTCTTACACCTAAATGAAGAAAAAACAACTAATACCAATCCAAAGCACCTACATCCCTAGTCACACAATATCCTCATGCACGAGAGGTAAAATCGAACTTGGTGGTCTGCAATATCGCACAATCTCCGCAAGCTTAGCTATTTTCATTTAAGTAAGTAAGTTAGAATTTTAGAGTCCATCTGCCACTTTATTTCCATCCCGGAGAATATGATTCAATCGGACCACCAACTACGCAATTCCCCAATGAATTAGTATCATGTCGAAGGATTCGCATCGCATCTAGGCTATCAAGTTCTAAAATAACCTGCTGAAAACCGTGCTCCGAAGCATCTAACAGACCAAGGTTGGCTCCCCACAACTCAACCTCAAGTGCGAAACAAATGCCTATAAATTTTGTAAAGCCAAATATCCATAAACCGGAGTGATCACGTGCAACTCCAATTAATATAATCTGCTCTAATAAAAATAATAAAATAATGTCATTTATATAAATTTAAAAATTATTTTTTAAAAAGAATAGTATTTACTTTATTTTTTCATTGATAGTTCAATTCTAGAAAAAAAATTATATGTGTAGATTCATAAAAGTTACTAGGTAAAAAAAATTGATACAACTTTCGTAAATAGAGGAACGGAGGGACGAACCTAATGAATAGTCTCAATAAAAAAATATATTTATCTTAGAGAATTTAAATTCAAACAATTTTATTTTATATGTGAGTTATGAAAAAATTTAAAAACAAGAAACATATATTGGGTTGTAATTACCTTAAAACAATTAAAATAATAATGAAAGTATGTATCACCGTTTTTATATCCACTAATTTGGTAGTGGTTAGAGTTCCTATTCATTTGACTGCCCTTTACATTTTATATTATTATTATTGTTATACATTTATGTCTAGAGGAGTGGGCGACCTAATCAAGCAAGAAAAAGGTTTTCGGTAGCAAAAAGATACGGTCCACTCTTGAAAGTTTGACTTTAGCGTTCCATGTTTTAGTTTTTTCTTTTTCATTGGTTTTCCTAGTCAAACAGGTTAAACTATTCGCAACTTGCCAAATTGCTAATAAAGCTGCTTATGTTGTAAAACAAAGGCTTAATAGGAAAATAAGTGTTCAAACTATGTTTTTTTGTTAGGTGTTTAAACTATTTTTCGGGCTAAATTGAGACCTAAATTTTTTTCCGTGACACGTTTAAGGTTCACCGTTAATTTTTTGAAACATGTCATCTCCTAAAAATTCCAAAAATTATATTAAAAATAAATAAAATTAATAAAACAAAATAAAAAATATCCTAAAATTTTCAAATATTCCCAAAATAGTCTCCAAATCCCTAAACCCCCAAATCCGACCACTCTCGCCGGCGTTGGCCGCATTGCCGGCGACGGAATGAAGCGCCATCCCCTCGCCGAACAGCCCACACGTCGTCCGCCGCCCCTCTTGCCGCCGTTCATCGTGAATCGTTCGAAAGAACCATTCGATATTTTCAGCAATTCGCACGACATCGATCCATTTCCGGCGACGGGGTGGTGAGGGAAATGGTTGTGATGGTCCGACGACCGATGTGATGGGTGGCGGTGTGACAATTGACGGTAGAATCGGCCCAAATTGAGATTTAGGTTTTGGGGAAGTAGGGATTTTAGAATTTGGGGGCTGTTTTGTGAAATCTGTAAAACTTGGAGAATTTCTGAAAATTAAGTAATTTTATTTATTTTTAATATAATTTTTGGAATTTTTAGGAGATGACATGTGTCCTTTAACAGTGAAAATTAATGGTGAACCTTAAATGGGTCACGGAATGAAACTTTAAGTTCTAATTTGACCCGAAAAATAGTTTGAGCACCTAACTGGAAAAATGGCATAGTTTGGGCACATATTTGACGGTTAAGCCTAAAATAAATAGTGTAAACTACATCAGATGTCAACGAATTATTTGCGCCGACTTTTTTTTATCTTCGAACTTTTAATTGGTATAATTTTAATATTGAACTTTAATTTTCAACACGATTATATCACTCCGCCGTTAAATTCTTAACTGAACTTTAATTTTTATAATGTAGTCTAATATTTTAATATTTTTTTATTTAGTCCCTAAAGTTTTTATTTAATCCAAAATTGACCCTTATTTTTTTTCTAATTTTTATAATTAAGTCTAGTATTTTTAATTTAGTTTTATTTTTGTTCAGATTAGTCCCTAAAATTTTTAGTTAATCTAAAATTGACCCCTATTTGTTTCTAATTTTTATAATTAAGTATGATATTTTCAATATAATTTTATTTTTGTCCAGTTTAGTCCCAAAAGTTTTTAGTTAATCCTAAATTGACCCCTATGTGTTTCTAGTTTTTATAATTTAGTTCAATTTTTAATATAGTTTTACTTTTTTCAGTTTAATCCCTAAAGTTTTTAGTTATTATGAAATTTACCCCTATTTGTTTCTAATGTTTATAATTTAGTTTGATTTTTAATATAGTTTTATTTTTCAGTTTAGTCTCTAAAGTTTTTAGTTAATCCAAAATTGAACCATATTTGTTTCTAGTTTGTTTAATTTATTTCAATATTTTTAATATAGTTTTATTTTTGTTTTGTTTAGTCCCTTATTTTTTTATTTTAAATGAAATTGGGTCCCTAAATTGTTTAATTTAGTTCAATTTTATCTAGTGGATTCTTATCCAAGTTTTATTCATGGACTTGAGAACGAGAATGTTATTTCTTGAGATGAAAGTAAATCACTACAGCAAAACAGGTCTTTAGCGGTGTTTTTTAGCGCCACTAAAAATTTTCCCAGCGCTAAGAAAAGCGTCGCCACAATAGTTGTAGAACTAATGTTTTGATATAATAATTGAAAAATGTTTTAGACTAATTTGAAAAGAATTTAAAACTTGTTTACAAGTCCAACCAACTTGAATTTATGTTTGAGGTATTTTAAGAGGTTTTTCGCAAAGACTTTTCATGTTTTTAATAGCCAAACTTGTGTTTTCAGAGTACCAGTATCGATACGGTAAACCCCCGTACCGATACCTTTTTGCCCTAGTTTGGCCACTGTCAAAACCCGTATCGATACAGGCCCTTGCAGTATCGATACGGAGTGGGGTCGTTTCGATACGCCAGGTAAGCGTATTGATCCCATTTCAACTACCCCAACGGCTATTTCCCAACGACAATTTAAATGTGAACCAGTACCGATACGCCCTCAAGCGTATCGATACGCCCAGGCTGGCAAGAGCTCAACGGCTAGTTCCTATGAAGGCCGTACCGATACCGTTCCACGCGTATCGATACGGATAGCTGCAGAACAGTATTTATGAAGGGAAATAAAGTCTTCAACGGCTCCAATTCATCCTCAACGGCTAGTAACGGCTACAAACTCATTTGGGAGTATAAAAGGGACCTCCAAGCATCAAGAGAAGGCTAATGCTCATATTGTCAAACATCAAATGATCAAGAAATTGTCTTAGTGCTTAATTTGTCATTTCTTGTATAGACAAACACTAGTGAGCTAAAATTGTCAAATTTACTCAAGTGTTTTAGGTTTTGGGTGAGTGCTTAATTGTGCAAACAAACACCTATTAGAGGGTTTTAAGTTTGCTTTGTTTATCTCTTTGTAAAAGAGGGTTTTGATCAAGTCTTTGGGTAGAAGCTTGATCGGTTGTAAGGGTTTCCTCCTAATCCTAGAAAAGGGGACGAATCAATAGTGGATTGATTGTGAAATCCTTAGTGGGGAGCTAAAGTAGTGGATGTAGACCTTGGTTAGAAGGTTGAACCACTATAAATCATTGTGTCCATTTACATTCTAGCTTCCACAACCCTTCCACCCAAAAATCCACCTCTCCACCACTTGGTGAGCATAATCGGTTGAACGAATCGAGCCCCACACAACTCAACAATAGTTCGCGGCATTTTATATATCAAACGCCGCAAAGAACCTGTTCTTTAGTGGCGTTTATCCGCCAAACGCCACTACATGCTATGATATTTAGTGACGTTTTTACCAAAAAACGTCGGTAATGTCTCTATGTATATAGTGGCATTTTTGTTCAGAAATGTCGCGAATGATATGTTTTAGTGGCATTTTACTAGAAAACGCCACTAATGACTCGTTTTTAGCGGCATTTACAACCACAAACGCCACTACTGACTGTATATATAGTGACATTTTTCAACAAACATCACTAATGGTAACTGACTTGAAATTTATCATTTCTACTGTAGTGCACCCAAATTTAACCTGTAACATTATCCAAATATCAAACTTAACACCCAAAATAATCAATTAAATAAAAATACTTATCAACCAATATCAATTTACTCTAATATCAAACTTAATAACCAAAATAATCAAAGTTTGTAACAATAAAATGAAATGTAATGTAAGTAAACATTGTTTAGTAGAATAAAGAAGTCGTGAGCTTAAGAAATCAACTACGATGACGAATTATGGATTAAACCATATGCTTCATCTTCATTGGTCATGTAATGTAAACATTGTTTGTATCACTTGTTAGGTAAGCTCTAACTGACCAGTGGTTCCCCTAGATGCTTCATCCCCCGTAATAGAAAGAAACTTAAAATTTTCTGCAAGCCATGACCTAATTTGCCGTTGTAGTTCACCAACAGGAATATGGACAAAAAGAGCATCAAGAGCTTTATTTTCAGCTGCAAAACTTTCGGCCTTCCCTTGTACTTCTTCCAGCTTTCCACCAGTAACCTGTTGCTGCCTCAAAGTATCATGTGCACGAATCTCGGAAAGCTCGGCCTCGATCTTGGCCTTGTACTCGCGGATGATGGAGACATGGCATGTGTTACCACGTCCTTCCTTTTTCTGCTCATTGGAAGAAACGATCTTCTAAGAGGCACGACATGCGCCAATCACATTCTTGTAGGCGACAAAAAGAAGGTTGCGTTCATTCAATTTTTCTGCAGAAGGTTGCGTTTCATTTTAGGCAGAGAGACATCGTCGAAATTAGGTTTAAAGGATTTCTGTTAGTGGCGTTTTAAATATCAAACGCCCTTATAATACGAGATATTGTGGCGTTCTTTATTGCAAATGCCACTAAAGAACTGAATATTGAGGCATTTACCATAAAACATCCCTGCAGATTACTTTCTCCAAGCGTTTTTAAAAAATGCCACTATAAGTATAAATTTAGTGGCGTTTACTCAAAAAACGCCTCTAAAAGTGCCGCTAAAAACTTGTTTTGTTGTAGTGAATGTAGAAGCGTCATGATAGTTCATAGTTAAACTTAAAATGCTTATCAGACTATGAAATCTGATAGCTTTGGTTGTAGAAAGTGTCGGTGTTTATGTCATGGGTATGATACATGTCATTTACATATCATGCGTATACGTCATTACTCAAGATTCACTATAGTTCCTCGACCAGTTCATGTGATGAATTAGGTTCATCATCATGTAGGTCTCTTTTCAAAGGATTGAGACTGTAACCCCCTAAACCTGTCTATCCTTTAATACGAGTTCTAGAAAGTCACATTAGGGTCACCGGAGCGACCCACGTTAAAATTTCAAATAAACAAATTGATAAACCATTTAAAGTCATAAATTAAGTTTTGAGTTAAAATACAATTTCAGAAAACATTCAGACAATGAAACAAAACTATGATAAAAGTTTCAGACTCAAATATAAATCAAAATGTGACTTACATGCCCCCTAATTACACAGATACCATACTCCGCGAGCAATCCGAATAAACTCTCATACCGACGTTGATAGCTGCAACATGGTCGATCTTTTAACATGTGATGGTAAAAACAACGTGAGCTTTGAAAAGCTCAGTAATACAGACTACCAGGAGATGCTAAAAGCACAAGCAGGTATATGGCAAGCTTAACACTATCAAGAAGAACTGGCAACGGTAAGCTCAAATTACGATTCGATATTTCAGTGAAGCATTATATCATAAGGTAACATAGTTGTTCTTTATTTAATCACTCGAACCTTAGGAGATGAGTCTAAATTCAGAGATTCAGATTTCAGAAGTTGAATCAAGGAGTTCAAAGTGGTTCATTAAGCGCGAATTGTAAGTTTACTAAGAGTTTCAACTTTGATACATTAATTCAGTAAGGTATATTTCAGAAGAGGCCATGAAGTTTTATTAATTTACTTAACTACCCTCCAACCGTACACCAATATGTAGAATCCCAGAATAGTATCCAGAAAGACTTACCCTAGGCCCGTCGGGCGTAGGAGCTTACAGAAAGGCTTACCCTAGGCCCATTAACCTAGTAATCGAACATGTGTATTGCATCTAAACTCGATCCATAGCATCAAATACACAGGAAGAACATGTTGCTCTTACCATTGACCTAGGTACTTCCTCCAAATAACTTGAACATGCTTTTATATGGTATTCATCCAACATCACAATAGTTCACAAACAACCAACCAACAATGGCCGAGTATTACCACTTCCAGAGTTATTGCCTTTCCTTGGCTTTAGTGATACTACCCATTCCAAGTCTTATAGGTATTTTCAGTCACTTCGATGTCCGAAGGTGTTTCAATTATTCTGAACCTTTCAGTTCTTCTAACTATTTATTCATTTCAGATCTCGAGGGTATATCTATCATTTCAGATAATTTGACAGTTAGTACCCAAGGATATTTCAGTCTTCTGGTCATTACATTCAGTCAGATCAATTCAGTTTTTTCGATGTTTTCAATCCTCTTTGGTCAAGCCAATCAGTCCGGTATTTTACGCAACTTTGATTAGTTCAGATATACAAATATATTTTTTGTGAGTTATTTTTCAGAGATTACTCAGGGTTCAATACAATCCAAGTACTATACAATTCGAAGGTTTAAGCTTTGATCCACAACTTTTCAAGCAAATCGTGTTTTTCAGATGAATAAGCTACTTTACCGGATTTGGTGTAGATTCCCAAATTATTTGTTATCAAGGGTATTTTAGTCCTTGTGCCTCAAAGGGCGTTTCTTTATTTTCGTAAAGAAGCATTTCGGAAGTTAGATCATTAGCAGACAATCAGATTTAGAGTATAACAGTCCTATTAATTATTCTTGGATATCAGAAGTTCATACAAGTCCCTTATCTTCCTAACCGAGTAATTCAGTCTTACCTAAGTACTATCCTTTTTTTCTGAAATCAACATAACTTTGACATAATTTATCATATACTTAACATGATCATGCAATCATTTATCGGATACTAACGTGTTCCATAACGCATACAAGAGGTAGTAATGTATTACCTTTAATATTTGATATATCGGTCAGCCGCGATACTCCATTCGATCACTCTCGAACTCGAATTCGACGTCCCACAACATCTCGTATTCAAAAAACCGAGAATACATTCAATCACACAATATCCAATTTCAGTCCTTATTCATAGTGCTCTTAACAGAATAAATAAATACATAAACAAGTTCGGGTTCAAGGTTAGATACGAAGGCTTTTGGATCAGAATTTTGTGAAACGAGCTTCAAAAACGGACTCGGGACGTCGAAAAACATAAAACATGAGTTTCCGGAAAATTTAACTTTTTGGTCAACGGTCAAAGTCAACGCTGATGTCATGCTGACGTCATCAGTCAATGGTCAACTGCGTTGGTTCGGACGAGTTGACTCACTGAGTTGACTGGGACTGACTTAGACAAGTTGACTCGGGCTGACTCGGATGAGTTGACTTGGGTTAATGGGTCGGGTCGGACTCGGGTTTTGGTCTGACAACTCGGGTCGGACTCAGATTTGGGCTTGGGTTAGAGGGCTCAAACCGGGTTTGGCCGGTTCAGGCAATTGGGCCATGTGTGAACCGGTCCACTCACCCTGAGGCTTGCGGATCGTCGGTTGATCGCCAGAAAGGTCATCGAAGACCCCATACGCCACGATTCTGCCGAAAAAGAAAATACATCAGCACCACAACTCAACAACAACAACACTCAAACACCGAAAATCTGTTGAAATCACATCGTTTCTTACCTGAAATGCCAAGGGACGGGTGGAGAGTGACGTAGCTCCGACGAAGGCTAAAACGACGACCGAACAATGAACGATGACCGGGGTTTTGCTCACCTCAACATCGGGAGTTCGGATCCGGTGACCACATCTCGAACTGGTGGCGAGGGTGGCCGAAAAACGTAGAAAACTGAGGGGCGATGTTTGGCTTCCTCGCCGAGTTTCAAACTGTGTGCCATGGCTAACGACGGTGATTTACTGCGAGTGGTCACCGTGGTTGTGATCGGGGAGAGCTAGTGGACACTGCGGCGACGGCGGTGAAGGCCACGGTTGGGCGGTGTGGCAGATCGGACAGGGAGACAGTGGGTTAAGGAGATGAAGCCTCCGGATGCTTTCTAGAAGTTGAATCTCATCAGATTCGAATGGTCACTATGGTAGGTGAAAAGCTAGATCAGGCTTTTGTTAATTTTTAATATACTACTATATATATAGAATAAAATAAATCTGAGAGGGGACTATGACTAAGGATTGAGTATCTCATAAGCATCTATTCTTTAATTCACTAAAATATTATTAGCAAAATGCAATAAATTCTGATGAAAGATAAACATGTATATAATAGAAAACCTCAAACTTTATTGGAACTTCTCCTATAACATCACTGTCCAGTTCTTCATGTATCTGAAATTTGAGAGGATAACTTAGTGAAATAGGATATACTCATCAACACTCGCTATTACTTGCTGAGATTCTAGTCGCGCTGACGTGCCATGTCAATTGATTCCACGGACAGTGTCAAGATCGAATATTGTGAGGGGCTAGAATATTGAAATTTAAAAATATAAGGGTTTGTTAAGTATTTAAACTCAAAATTTAAAGATAATTTTAATTTTTATAATAATTAAACTTATAAGAACCTAAATTGTTATTAAACCAAAAAAATTGAGAGACATGAATCCATCATTCTTTACTTCAACCTTTATTTAATTAATTCTTATATTTTTAATTTAAATACTTTTTTAGGTGGCCAAAATAATATTTAATCCAAACTTATCAAATATGTAGTATTTTATAATAGGGCCCATGCCTCAATGGTACTCCGCCTCTGACTGCACCAGCATGCTTGACGAGTTTAGAAGCAATACGGCTATATTGATATGCATAAATAATTGAAGTATGATTAAAAATATAATCTAAGAGAAAAAATAAGGGTATTTATTTCATAAACTAGCGGTGTAAATTAAAAAATTTCACATATGTCTTAGTTTTAAGGTTTAGGCATTTAGTTTAGACTTTAGAGTTAGAATTTATGGTTTATAGATCAAAGTTTAAATGTCTCGTCATATTACCCTAAAACCTAAACTCTAAAGTCTAAACCCTAAATTCTATCAACTATTAGGGTGTTCATGGTTAACCATTTTACTACAACAGTTAACATGTAAGTTTTGTTCTTAGTGCAATTACATGATAATGTGTTCATCTCATTATGATTAACCAATGCGTATAGTTGGTAAGAAAAATAGAGCTACTTGCAGTGAAGTATGGTCTCCTCCAAACGTGGGATACGCCAAATTCAATATCGATGGGATCAGTAAAGGTGAGGAGGCAGGGTGTGGAGGCGTGCTGAGAACTGAGGACGGATCACTGAGAATGTTGTTTTATGGTCCTGTGGAAGGAAAGGGAGCAGATTTTGCAAAATTAATCGCTGTTAAAACTGCATTAGAAGTGTTCATTGAAGCAAAGTGGAGCGAGGGTCTCAAGTTGATAGTTGAGTCAGACTCTAAGGTGATTTTGTTATGGTTAAACGATTCTCTACAACGTCCTTGGAGGTGGTGGACAATCTTTGTTGAGATCGATAATTTGGTCAAAAGAATTGGAAATGTGTGTTTTACCCACATCTCAAGACAAGCAAATGTGCTTGCGATCAGCCTTGCAAAAATGGTATAGCTCGTAACACTCTCTTTAAGGCGTGGTGGTAATCTAGATAATCCTCTCGAGACAAGGCACCGAGTTATTATTTAAATGTGTTGTTGAGGTGAAAGTTGGAGTTTCTTGTGATTTTGTAATAGTCTTAAATACTTGTCAAGGAGATTAGATTGAAACTGTTTTAAGGAGTTTCTTGTGTAATTTTTCCTGGTTATATGTACTCTTTTCTTCCATTTAGGTGTAGGGAGGTTTTTAATGAGGCATATAATTCATGTCTTTAATAAATCAATATTTGCAGAAAAAAAACCCAAAATACTATAACGGTTAATCATGAACACCCACCATCCCTAAATTCTAAACCCAAAACTCTAAACTAAATCCTACAACTAAAGTGTTTGTGGAAAATTTTAATTTTCACCGTCAGTGTATTGAATATAAATAAAAAAATTAAAGTCTTAATAGTAAAAAAGTGCCCAAACTATACCATTTTTTCCGGATAGGTGGCTAACGTTTTATTTCGTAACCATTTTAGTGTTTTCGTAACAGTCGTTAAAAAAATTTCGTTAACCAATAAAAATATGACACGTGTCAAATTATAAAAATTCTTTAAATATAACTTAAAAATTATATTTTTTTTATAAACCCACTCAAATCCCTTAAATTTTAAAAAAATGGTAAACTACACAGATAACTACTTAACTATAGGGTTGATGTCTATTTGACCATTATACTTTCAATTTTAGTAAATTTACCACATAATTATTTAAGTGGTTATAATTAAGCCACCAACCGTTAAAATCTAACGGAAAGGTGACATGACAGTTATTTTTTGTATAATTACACATTTAGCTCATGCTATTTACACATTCTATCAATTTGGTCCTAATTTTAATTTAATAAAAAACAATTAATTATTTAATTAGGCTGTGACATGTGTCACCACCTCATTGGAAGAGGTCAACTATTTATATTTGATTTAACAATTTTATTTTCTACTCCAATATGATGGTGACATGTGTTACTACTCATTAAAGGAAGAAAATAAAGGAAACTAAATAAGAAGTTGCAAGATTTGAACACGGGTGCCCTTGGGGATTTTGACACATGTTTACCACTGAGCCAAACACATAATTGTGTTGTGGTTTACAAAATCTACTATATGTCTTTATTTATTGTTGAAGTTAGGAAAAGAAAAATAAATATGAATTAAAGAGAATCAAATATGACACAATTGGGATGCATAAAAATATCTAAATCACCGAAATAAATTTAATAATTAAATTAAAGTTGACACACTTGTATTTATAAACTAAATTTAATATATATATATATATTTTCTTTTCACAATTATTTTTTATAATTATATATATAATTATTGAATTATTTTTAACTAAATTAATAATTTTTTATAAAATTTTAATTAAATTGTTTGAAATTATATTAAAAAATTCAAAATTTTGAAAAATTCACTTAGCGAATATAAACTCACGAATATAATTCAAATAAATTGATATGATTTTAAAATTTTGAATTTTTAATATAATTTCATATATATATATATATAATTAAATTAATTTTTAATAAACATTAAAATTACTAATTAAGTTAAAAATATATCCATTTATTATTTATATATGTGAAAAATAAAAATATATTAAATTTAGTTTAAAAATAGAAAAAAATCTTAAAATCATTTTTATTTTAAATCATGCATTAACTATAATTTAATATAGGGTAAAGTACATAAATGGTCACTAAATTATACCAAAAAAAAAAACAAAATGGTCATCAAACTTTCAAATGTTACATAATGAGCATTAAACTTTAATTTTTGTTAGAAAATAGTAACCGAGCCATTAACCACCATTAACAACGTGACATGACATTTATAAAAATAGTATAATAACACATTTAATCCTTCATATTTACATATTCAATTAATTTAGTATCAATTCAAAAGTCTAGAAAATTTGGGGACTAACTCCCTAATTTTTAAAATTTTTGCCTTAACGCACCTTTCCTCCCTTTTCTCACGCCTTGCTTCTTCTGCAACAATAGAGGGGCATATCTGTTTGAAACAAGCATCGGAAATGAGAAACCAGTTGCCATTTTAAGAGCTTCTTCATGTTTCCATGTCGTTCTCGAAGACGAGCTCCAAAATATCGACACAATAAGGTTCGTTCAGGCAAGAAAACGCCTGATCCGCCAATATAGTCTCCTTTACTACGACCATTGGCGCCCACATTCCAACAACCTAACTGTGAACTTCCATTTCCATTACCATGGAGGGCAGTGACTGGAAGTGAGGGAACTAACGATGAAGAAAAAGAGATTTTTTGTGCTCTTGTTCACGTAATATCTTCTCCAGTTCAGCCACTCCATGCACTCTTTTAGGAATTATTTGTTTCTTCACCTTCGTTAAACCATAACTTTTATAGTCGTGGTGATGATATTCACCGACGCCACTTGTATTCGACATGCCTCGAAACATCAGAATGTTGTCTCGCTTGTATTATAGTTGCTTCAAATTTGTTTCTTTTTCCAGCGTGATTTAAACAATCAACAAAAGAAGAAATCCCAATTAATTTTCAAGACCGGAAATTTAAAGGAAAATTGAAAATCCCAAAAAGGTGGAGTTGAAAGAGCCTACGTATTCATAATGAAAATGTGGAATCAAGGAAAGTTTGCCCATGTTTCAAGCATATAATAGATGTTAGAAACAGAGACGAACATGGTAGAGTCTGTTCGGAAAGAACGAAAGCAAGTCTATCAGCTGGGTTGCAGAGATATACTTTGTGGGAAGAGAAACGTTCTTCGAGTACTAGACGCAACACGTAGGACGTGAGAAGGGTGAGGAAAGGTGTAGCCGCGGTTATGTGGTGAGCGATCGGAGGGATTACCGACAAAGAGATGGTGGCCGATTCGGGAAGAGAGGTCTAGGATTTTATCTTGTGAGGTGAAAAAGAAAAAGAAAACGAGAAAAAATAGGATTTAGTCCCCAAATTTTCTAAGCTTTTGAATTGAGACTAAATTGATTGAATCTATAAATATGAAGGACTAAATGTGCTATTATAAATTTTTTTCGTAACTGCCATGTCACCCATTTAACAGTGGTTAACGGCTCAGTTACCATTTTGTAAAAAAAAAACTAAATTTTAATGCCCATTATGTGACATTTGAAAGTTCGGTGACCATTTGTTTTTTTCGGTATAGTTTAGTGACCATTCATGTACTTTAACCTTTAATATATATATATATATATATATATATATATATATATAAGTGTGTCAACTTTAATTTAATTATTAGATTTATTTCAGTGGTTTAGATGTTTTTTATACATCCCGAGTGTGTCATGTTCGATTGCTCTCAATCCATATTTATTTATTTTCTCTAGCTTTAACAACAAATGAACATATATAGTAAATTGTGTAAACCACCGCACAAATTTGCATCTATCCTAGTGGTAAACAGGCGCCCCACTCCCTAAGGGCTCCCAAGTTCAAATCATGTTGCTACCATTGTGTAGTTTTCTTTATTTTCTTTCTTTAATGGTGGTGACACAATAATTAAAGTCCTCTAATGAGTAATTAAATAATAAATTATTTTTATTAAATTAAAACTAAGATCAAATGAATAGAATGTGTAAATAGCAGCGGCTAAATGTATAATTATACTAAAAAAATTAACTACCACGTCACACTTCCGTTAGATTTTAGCGGTCGATGGCTTAATTAGAACCACTTAAATAATTATGTGGTAAATTTGCTAAAAATAAAAGTATAGTAGTCAAATTGACATCAGCCTCATAATCACGTGGTTATTTGTATAGTTTACCCTTAAAAAACACTCTCAAATCCCTAAATCCATAATCTACAAAGTTTATTGTTGTCGTCTACCACCTTTGACCATTCCTTTGCTGTTATCGACCACAAGCCACCCACCCCTTGTCGCCAACACCTTTATTGGTCGTCTACCCTTCAATGGCGTACTTCCAACTTATATGGTGAAAGATCAGCTGTGGTAGGCGGCAATAATGGGCTTTAGTGATTTGGTTTTTTTCAAAAAAATTAATTAAGTTTAGTTTTTTTTGAATTTTTAATGATTTTATGGTTTTTAAAATAAAAATTAAATGGAAATTAATAAATACGCCATGTGGCATGCAATGAATAGACGGCGAAATTTTTTTAATGGTCGTTGACGGAGAAACCCTAAAATGGTTACAAAATAAAATATTAGACATCTACTTGGGCCGAAAAATACTAAGCACATATCTGAAGAAAAAAAAAGGGTATAATTTGGGCACTTTTTTGACAATTTAGCCAAAAATCAACATACGAATACATCAAAAACATATATAACATTAATGGTTAATGGATCAAAATTTATATCAACATAATATGAACAAACTAACAATTAATTTAATCCTAGTATTGTGAAGGGTGTAAATTAGGTTGGGAGGGTCACCTCTATAATATACATCTACAATAATCGATCTAGATAAGTCGATTGGTAGATCGAATACTAGTAGTTATAAAGAAAATAATAATTTGCATTTGTCTTGAGCTATGAAGAGTTACTGATAATATAATAATTTGCATTTGTCTTGAACACGAAAATAATACAAACTTTTTTGGTATACATTTAATAAAATAAAAGAATAATTTGCATTTGTCTTGAGCTATGAAGAGTTACTGATAATATAATAGTAGCAGAGTGAATACGATCATGTAGCGTGTGTCAAGTTCTAATCTGTATATCCAATCCTCATAAATAGAGAGGAGATGAGATCTATTATTCGAAATAAGGCCTATTCCAGGAAGATCTGTTGTTCCCATATATTTTTATTTTGTGATCTTTCACGACTATGGAGAAAATGGGGGGGGGGGGGGGGGGGGGGATAGAGTTCAATACCATGAATTAGGGATTGGAGGAAAATTGAAGAGATAGACGACAGTGCAGTTGGAACAACCACGTTTTGATAAATAGATGAGACACACCAACCGGAAAACAAAGAGAAGTGTTAGTACCCACACTTAACACCTGTCCACTCTACCACCCACACCGAAATCCGTTTCTGAGATTTTAGTTGTATTAGAAAGAACTTAAAATTAGGCCCCTAATAATAAGTATTGAAAGAATTAAATTTTAAAAATCGCTCTTTAATATCAAGTATTAGAAAAACATGCCTCTAATAATAAATATTTTAAAAACAATGCCCCTAATAATAAGTATTGGGAAAATTTTAAATTTTAAGAGTATATGCCTAATAACAAATATTGAGATTAAAAAAATAGGCCCCTAATAACAAGTATTGAGGGAAAAAATTGAACCCCTAATAACAAATATTGAGAAAATTAAATTTTAAGAGTAAACCCCAAATAACAAATATTGGGAAAATCGAGCGCCTAATAACAAGTATTGAAAAAATTAGAACCCTAATAACAATTATTGAAAAAATAGACCTCTAATGTAAGTATTGGGGAAAAATGACCCTAATAACAAATATTTGAAAAATTGAATTTTAAGAGTAGGCTCTTAATAACAATTATTGATAAAAAATGAGCCCATAATAATAAATGTTAATAAAATTGGACCCCTAATAACAAATATTAGAAAAAATGAATTGTAAGAGTAAACCCCTAATAACAAATATTGGAAAAATTGAGCTTTAAAAAATTGAGCTTCTAATAACAATTATTGAAAAAATTAGACCATAATAATAAATATTAGAAAATTAAAATTTAAGAGTAAACTTCTAATAATAAATATTAAAAAATTAAATAATAATACCGGTATTATAAAAAAATATTAAACTCTGGGCAGGCGCCCTCGTCCATGCCTAGGGACGGCTCTGCCCACACTCAACACTTGTCCACTCTACCAACACCTTATAAAAACCAAAGGGTGAGGATCCCCTGATCCTCATCTTCTGACTCACCTATTGCAGCCACCAACAACACAATTGAATTACCGCCGAAACTGCCCCTCTCCTCCATCCATGAGCTTTGTCCGACTACACTATCAACAAGAAGATTGGACTAGTAGCAGATAGCAAGAGCTCAATCACATGAAATAATTGTTGGATTAGGAATAAGTGTTGCAGTTTGTTATAATGATGATATTCCTTGCCTGCCTATATGTGAATTGGGGGCTGGTGAGGTTGAACCCACCACCTAACCCCTCCCTTCCCCCTAGGGTGCTAAACCATTGAGCCAAGTGCTCATTTCTGTCATGTAGGAGTAATATTAGAATCAAATTTGAGTAGATATTAAATCAAATTTAATATCCCATTTGACCCTTCAGATCTAAGTCGGGTGAACCAAAAACTTCTAGAGAAAGTTAAAAGCCTCTCACCTACCTTTCTCTGTTCAAGCTCCGATGAGCTCTCTCCGGCCGTTTGTGGCATCCACCGTCCCCACCATCGTCACTGACGCCTCATCGCCACCAAAATCAGACCAACCAACCTATGTTTCTACCCATCGTCCGCGCAAAAACGGTGGAAGACCGTTCAGCTTCACCAACCCCAATCTGCTTCACCGTCAGCCTGTGGTGGACACCGCCGCTATCAGTTGGATCGTCGTTGTGTTCCGACCATGCCCTGTTAGACACTCGCCTTGAATCGCTGGCGTTCGCCGCGAAATGCGAGTTGAAGTTTCGGTGAGAACCCAATCGTCACCCCTCCGTTTCTCACTAATTTTTGGCCGCCTCAGTCACCGGCATGGCACACTTCAAGTGTAGTCGTGTTCAGCGTGTCGTGATGAGCAAAACCCGACCGATTCATCGTGTGTTCGACATAGATAAGGTGCTCATCGGAGCTACTTCGCTTACGACCGTTCCCGGATGTTTTAGGTGATTCTGGTACGTATTTCGGCTTATTTTCGTGTTGTTGATGTATGGGTTGATCTAACAATGTTGTTATTTCTGTTTTCCGGCAAAATCGAGGCTGTTGGGGGTCTTCGGCGGCTTTCTGGTGGGGTTTCTGGCGATGTTCCGGCAGACTTCCGATTTGGTAAGTGAACCGGTCTGAACTCACTAGACCGAACCGGTTCAGTGAGCAACTCGGTCTGAACCGAGCCCAGACCCATCTACCCAACCCAACGCCCGACCCGTTAACTAGATGACCGAGTCAACCCGCTCAAGTCTGCTCAATGAGTCAACCCGCCAGAGTCAGCTTAGTGAGTCAACCCAGTTGACTAGTGACGTCAGCGCTGACCTGACCGCTGACGTCAGCACGACGTTAGCGTTGACTTTGACCCTAAAAGTCAAATTTTCTGAAAAGTCATATTTTATGTTTTTCGACATCCTGAGTCCGTTTTTGAAGCCCGTTTTGCAAAATTCTGACCCGAAAGCCACCGAATCTGACCTTGAACTCGAACTTCTATATGTATTAATATTGCAATTAGGAGTACTGTAAGGACTGGAATATGAATTTGTGTAATTGAAGGTGCTCATAGCTCCTTGAATACGAATTGTTGATGGACGTTGAATTCGAGTTTGAGTGCAATCGAATGGGGTTTCATGAATTGACTGTTATAGCTTGGAGTTAAGGTAATACATTACTTCCTCTTGTATGCTTTATGAACATGTTGGTATTTGTTAATGCATGCATAAAAATGATAATGATTACTGTTAATTCTGCTCAAGTCAAACCGAATATGGAAATGAGTATGATAATCTAGATAAAATTGTAATGCTCGAATGAGAAGATTAATAAATCAGAAGAATCTGGAGTTCAATAAGTAATTAATAAGGCAGTTAATCTCCAAATTCGATTATTAGTGTTAAATGATAAAATGTGAAAAATATTTGGATATGAAATTATGAAAATGCCCTCAAGGTATGAGAATGACTAAAATACCCTTGAAATTGGAAGCGATCTAGAAATCTACGCTAGATATGGTAAAACAACCTGATTCATCTGAAAACCCCGAACTACTTAGAAAGCTATGGTAACATGATTTAAACCTTCGAGATTATAAAGTGTTAGGTCTCATTGGATTTGGAATGAATCTCCGACTATAGATTCAGAGGAATCTATCCATACCTCTGAATTAAGCAAGTGACTCAAAATTCTGAATTGATTGAAATGACTAAAAGTACTGGATATACTGATATGGTTAAACTAATCAGAATGATCGTATTGACCAAAAAGGGCTGAAGTATCCTCGGACACCGGGGTTTGCAAATTAACCAAAACAATGGATAAACCTTTGAGTTCTTAAATGAAAGAAGTGGTTGGAGGTGCCGAAATTTCTTGAATGGTTGAAACACCCACGAGTACTTAAATTATTGAAATACTATAAATGGTTCAATTGACATGAATGATGGATATCCCGAGCTTCATAATGACTGAAAAAACCCCCTCTTGACTGGAAGTAAATTGCCTTTGATAAAATTCTGGAAATGCCAATAAAGCTAAAAATTACCAAAATGCCCCTAAGGGTGTAAGCATGACTCATGTATGTCAATCACTCTTGATATTAATGTAAGGATGGAAGTTTTTCCGCACAAAATATAAGTTTGACTACTCCGTGACGAGTCCTGTGGTGAAATATGAAAGCAACCATTCAGATATACGATACAGTTGGATACATTAGTAGGGTTGGTTAGTACTGCAAGGTTGAGATACGTTAGTTTGAATGGTTTTGGAGCCTCGATAAACTTCTGGAAATCCTAAATATTGTAAATTGTCATTTTATCATCATTGGGCTAAATTACAAAATCGCCTCTGATAGTTAAATGACCAAAGTACCCTCGTTGGCCAAAGTAATCAAAATAGCCACGAATGTATTTTGATAACGTGAAAGATCTTGACATAGAAATCTCTGAATGCCTGGTTGGAAACCTGATGAGGAAATAGAATTCCCGAGCCACTATTTATGCCTTATTGGTATAAATTAACAAAATGCCTATATGTGATAAAATGACCACAATGCCCATGTAGGCTTAAATGACTAAATCACTCCTGATGCGTCTAAACTCTAACAGATCTTAATGTATCACCTCCTGAATATATGGGTTAAACCGTTAGTACGAACCCCCTTTTAATAGGGGTCTCGTTTCAGAATTCCGTTCAAATTGTCAAAATTTTAATGTGTCCCCTTCCGTAAATGCAAAGTATCTCCAAGAAATGATCTGTCCCACCAAGTGTGTTCCATGTGTGCTACACACAGTTGAATGTGTTATATGACTAATACATGTTAGTAAACAATCTAATGACTTAATTATGAACGATGATATGCTTGATGAAATGATGAACTGAACATATGATAACATTTTTTGCCAACTCGTTGTAAGTCCACTTGATTTGTATACTTCGTATATGACTGTGCTATGTGATTACTTGATCTACGATAACATTGTCTGTCTGCCTGATGTAAGTAATAGTATAATCTGTTAGCTTGACCTGTGATGGTACACTCTGTTTGCATGATGAATAATGATATCGTCTGCTCAATGGTATGCCCATATATGTGTCTAAAGAGCATGAACTTCTGTTTCTGATACTCTGAATAAAATATGTCTGTCACATGTATTCTATTACTCATGTCTGGAATCTGAACACCAATTACTATCTGAGGTATACTGTTGGGTTATGTTATGAAGTATCTGCAGGTGCAGCCCTGATCCAGCTGGTAAATCCTTATGGACTCAAGGTCTCCCCTTGGGTAGGTTCCGATGCTTTAGCACGGGTAAATCCTTATGGACCTAAGGCAGCCCCTTAGGTGGCACCTATGCCCATCGGGCCTAGGGTAAGTCCTTATGGATGTAGTTCTGGGGGACTGCAGATTGGTGTAAGGTTGGAGGGTAGTTACTAGTAAACCCTTGTATGTACTTGAACATTTGCATTGAATTGTTACATATTTTTATGATATGACTAGTATGTATTTATGCCTATTTGATCTGCATTTATTGGAACACACTAGACGCTAAACTCTTTGTTTCCATCTCCGTAAGCTATTAGCTTGAATAATTCTCGTTTGTTAGTCGATGATTGAATAAAGAACAAGTACCGTTATTCTCAAGTATAACGTTACCCTGAAATAGCATAAAGGAAATGAAGATTGTTACTACTTGGAACATCATGAAAATGTTATGCTTACCATGTATCTGCATGAGCTTATAGCATCTTTGGGTAGTTCTGTATTACTGAGATTTTCCAAGCTCACTTTGTTTTTACCATCACATGTTAAAAGAATATAGCATGGTACAATGTTTGACATCAGTGTTCGGAGTTCCCTCGGTGTTGCCTCTGGAGTACGGTATTGTATAGTTAGTGGGCATGTATGTTATGTATTGTTTTATGATAGTGTCTGTAAAACATTTTCTGAAATTTTTGTTATGTGTTTAAATGACTTTCTGAAATGGTATTTTAAACAGATGTTGAATTTACGGTTTAATAAGAGTTTGAGCAAAACAAAAAAATGTTTTATGTGTATTTTTTTACCGTGGGTCGCTCTTGTGACCCTAATGTGACTTCCTAGGATCTGTTGTAACGCATAGGAGGGTCTAAGGGGTTACATTTAGTGGTATCAGAGCTTAGAGTTGCGTCTTTCTGGGTAGATCGGTTGATCGTCTGTCATAGGGTGTCTGGTTTGTGCATGCCCCTAGCATAATCGTACTTCTCCGAGCCGAAACTCCGATGTCGAATCCCTTTTTCTAAATTAAGTGAATCTAAGCATTTTGCCTTCCATAGATCGATCTATACTAGCAATAAATGTCTATATCGTCCGTCTGTATTTTGGATTAAATTGATGGATTAGAATCTAGATAAAGAATCCAAGATGGTTCATGCAGCTGAAATTGAAGAAATCAAAAACAGATTGAGAATAAATGTTTGATCATGTGAGGTAACAGATATAAGAATTCACGTAATGCTATCTGGTGATGACGATTATGTTTGAAAATGTCCTGATGGAAATTTTATAAAAGCAATATTAATTTGAAAGAATGGTATTTGTGAATGATGACTCTGTAATACACAAAGGAAGCAATTTTCTGAAAATTTAGTTGAAGGTAAGTGATATCCGTAAAAACATTAGTTATGCTTCGACTTGATGAAAGACCTCTTATATGAAAATGTGGCATGGTGTATTGTTATATTATGCTTGACTAAAATTTGGTGTTACATCCTGATTCTAGAAGGCCCCGGTGGAGGCCTTGAGTACTCGTCTGTATTTCAGGTACCACTTTTTTTTCTTCCGTAAATTGACATTCATCCTAGTAGAATAACTAAGATTATAGAGAAGATACTTCAGGGTTGTGAGATTGACTTCTATGGTAATTGGGAAGATTCTGACCCATGGCTGAGACCATTATAATAACCATTATGAGTCCAATGTTCGTTTGACTTCGTAAGTTCTGTATGGATTCATATATTGTATTCTGATTGGTTGGTCTGAGATGTATAATGGGATTACTTTGGCCCTAAAGGATAATCCGAATGGCTGAGAACATTGCCAGATTGATCTGTGACCATTTGAGAACCTAAAACAAACAAAGATATTTTGATGAACAAGTTTCAGTAAAAGAAAGGATGAAAAAAACAGTTTCTGCATTTCTCTGACTCTGGAAAATTTTGAGGACGAAATTTCTTTTAGGGGGAGAGAGTTGTAACACCAAAAAAAATAATGAGTGAATTGGGGGTTGGTGAGGTTCAAACCCACGACGTCACCCCTTCTTTCCCCCTTGGGTGCTAAACCATTGAGCCAAGTGCTCATTTCTGTCATGTATTGGATGGAGCAATATTAGAATCAAGTTTGAGTGGATATTAAATCAAATTTAATATCCCATTTGGCCCTTCAGATCTAAGTCGGGTGAACCAAAAACTTCTAGAGAAAGCTAAAAGCCTCTCACCTACCTTTCTCTATTCAAGCTCAGATGAGCTCTCTCCGGCCATTCGTGGCATCTGCCATCCCTACCATCGTCACTGTCGCCTCATCGCCACCAAATCCCGACCAACCAACCTATGTTTCTGCCCGTCGTCTGCGCAAAAACGGTGGAAGACCGTTCGGCTTCACCAACCCCGACCTGCTTCACCGTCAGTCCATGGTGGACACTACCGCTATCAATTGGATGGTCGTTGTGTTCCGACCATGCCCTGTTAGCCACTCGCCTTGAATCGCCGCCGTTTGCCGCGAAATACGAGTTGAAGGTTCGGCGAGAACCTAATCATCACCCATCCGTTTCTCACTGATTTTTGGCCGCCTCAGTCACCAGCGTGGCACACTACGAGTGTAGTCGTGCTCAACGTGTCGTGATGAGCAAAACCTAACCGATTCATCGTGTGTTTAACGTCGATAAGGTGCTCATCAGAGCTACGTCACTTCCGACCGTTCCTGGATGTTTTAGGTGATTCCGGTACGTATTCCGGCTTATTTTTGTGTTGTTGATGTATGGGTTGATCTAAGAATGTTGTTCTCTTTGTTTTCCAACAAAATAGAGGCTTTTGGGGGTCTTCGGCGGGTTTCCGGTGGGGTTTTCGGCGATGTTTCAGTAGGCATCCGATTTGGTAAGTGAACCGGTCTGAACTCACCAGACCAAACCGGTTCAGTGAGCAACCCGGTCTGAACCGAGCCCAGACCCATCTGCCTGACCCGTTAACTTGATGACCGAGTCAACCCGCCCGAGTCAGCTCAGTGAGTCAACCCGCCCGAGTCAGCTCAGTGAGTCAACCCGCCCGAGTCAGCTCAATGAGTCAACCCAGTTGACTAGTGACGTCAGCGCTGACCTGACCCCTGACGTCAGCATTGACTTTGACTTTGACCCTAAAAGTCAAATTTTCTGAAAAGTCATATTTTATGTTTTTCGACGTCCTGAGTCCGGTTTTGAAGCCCGTTTCGCAAAATTCTGACCCGAAAGCCTCCGAATCTAACCTTGAACTCGAACTTCTATATGTATTAATATTGCAATTAGGAGTACTGTAAGGACTGAAATGTGAATTTGTGTAATTGAAGGTACTTATAGCTCTTTGAATAAGAATTGTTGATGGACTTTGAATTCGAGTTCGAGTGCAATCGATTGGGGTTTCATGAATTGACTGTTATAGCTCGGAGTTAAGGTAATACATTAC
Source organism: Hibiscus trionum (assembly GCA_030270665.1). NCBI lineage: Eukaryota > Viridiplantae > Streptophyta > Magnoliopsida > Malvales > Malvaceae > Hibiscus > Hibiscus trionum. The sequence continues at coordinate 10,803,120 of BSYR01000013.1, read as the reverse complement.
TACCTCTTGTATGCTTTATGAACATGTTGGTATTTGTTAATGCATGCATAAAAATGATAATGATTACTGTTAATTCTGCTCAAGTGAAACCGAATATGGAAATGAGTATGATAATCTAGATAAGATTGTAATGCTCGAATGAGAAGATTAATAAATCAGAAGGATCTTGAGTTCAATAAGTAATTAATACGGCAACTAATCTCCAAATGCGATTATTAGCGTCAAATGATAAAATGTGAAAAATATTTGGATATGAAATTACGAAAATACCCTTAAGGTATGAGAATGACTAAAATACCCTTGAAATTAGAAGCGATCTAGAAATCTATGCTAGATATGGTAAAACAACCTGATTCATCTGAAAACCTCGAACTACTTGGAAAGCTATGGTAACAAGATTTAAACCTTCGAGATTGTAAGGTTTTATGTCTCCTTGGATTTGGAATGAATCTCCGACTATAGATTCATGGGAATCTATCCATACCCCTGAATTAAGCAAGTGACTCAAAATTCTGAATTGACTAAAAGTACTAGATATACTGATATGGTTAAACTAATCGGAATGATCGTATTGACCAAAAAGGGCTGAAGTATCCTCGGACATCGGGGTTTGCAAATTAACCAGAACAATGGATAAACCTTTGAGTTCTTAAATGAATGAAGTGGTTGGAGGTGCCGAAATTTCTTGAATGGCTGAAATAACCACGAGTACTTAATTGATTGAAATACTATAAATGGTTCAATTGACATGAATGATGGATATCCCGAGCTTCATAATGAGTAAAAATACCCGCTTTTGACTGGAAGTAAATTGCCTTTGATAAAATTCTAGAAATGCCAATAAAGCTAAAAATGACCAAAATGCCCCTAAGGGTTGAAGCATGACTCATGTATTTCAATCACTCATGATATTAATGTCAAGATGGAAGTGTTTCCGCACAGAATATAAGTTTGACTACTCCGTGACGAGTCCTGTGGTGAAATATGAAAGCAACCATTCAGATATACGATACAGTTGGATACATAAGTAGGGTTGGTTAGTACTGCAAGGTTGAGATACGTTAGTTTGAATGGTTTTGGAGCCTCGATAAACTTCTGGAAATCTTAAATATTGTAAATCATCATTTTATCATTATTGGGCTAAATTACAAAATCGCCTCTGATAGTTAAATGACCAAAGTACCCTCGTTGGCCAAAGTAATCAAAATAGCCACGAATGTATTTTGATAACGTGAAAGATATTGACATAGAAATCTCTAAATGCCTGTTTGGAAACCTGATGAGCAAATAGAATTCCCGAGCCACTGTTTATGCCTTGTTGGTATAAATACCAAAATGCCCATATGTGATAAAATGACCACAATGCCCTTGTAGGCTTAAATGACTAAATCACTCCTGATGCGTCTAAACTCTCACAGATCTTGATGTATCACCTCCTAAATATTTGGGTTAAACCGTTAGTACGAACCCCTTTTTAATAAGGGCCTCGTTTCAGAAATCCGTTCAAATTGTCAAAAGTTTAATGGCTCCCCTTCCGTAAATGACAAGTATCTCCAAGATATGATCTGTCCCACCTAGTGTGTTCCATGTGTGCTACACTCAGTTGAATGTGTTATATGACTATTACATGTTAGTAAACAATCTAATGACTTAATTATGAACGATGACATGCTTGATAAAATGATGAACTGGACATATGATATAATTTTCTGCCTACTCGTTGTAAGTCCGATTGATCTATATACTTAGTATATGACTGTGCTATGTGGTTACTTGATCTGCGATAACATTATCTGTCTGCCTGATGTAAGTAATAGTATAATCTATTAGCTTGACCTGTGATGGTACACTCTGTTTGCATGATGAATGATGATATCGTCCGCTCAATGGTATGCCCATATATGTGTCTAAAGCGCATGAACTTCTATTTCTGATACTCTGAATAGAATATGTTTGTCACATGTATTTTGTTACTCGTGTCCGGAATCTGAACACCGATTACTATCTGGGGTATACTGTTGGGTTATGCTATGAAGTATCTGCAGGTTCAGCGCTGATCCAACTGGTAAATCCTTATGGACTCAAGGTCTCCCCTTGGGTAGGTTCCGATGCTTTAGCACAGGTATATGGACCTAAGGCAGCCCCTTAGGTGGCACTTATGCCCATCGGGCCTAGGGTAAGTCCTTATGGATGTAGTTTTGGGGGACTGCATATTGGTGTAAGGTTGGAGGGTAGTTATTAGTAAACCCTTGTATGTACTTGAACATTTGCATTGAATTGTTACAAGTTTTTATGATATTACTAGTATGTATTTATGCCTATTTGATCTGCACTTATTGGGACACACTAGACGCTAAACTCTTTGTTTCCATCTTCGTAAGCTATTAGCTTGAACAATTCTCGTTTGTTAGTCGATGATTGAATAAAGAGCAAGTACCGTTATTCTCAAGTATAACGTTACCTTGAAATATCGGAAAGGAAATGAAGATTGTTACTACTTGGAACATCATGAAAATGTTATGCGTACCATGTATTTGCATGAGCTTATAGCATCTTTGTGTAGTTCTGTATTACTGAGCTTTTCCAAGCTCACGTTGTTTTTACCATCGCAGGTTAAAAGAATATAGCATGTTATAATGTTTGACATCAGTGTTCAGACTTCCCTCGGTGTTACCTCTGGAGTACGGTATTGTATAGTTAGTGGACATGTATGTTATGTATTGTTTTATGATAGTGTCTGTAAAACATTTTCTGAAATTTTTGTTATGTGTTTAAATGACTTTCTGAAATGATATTTTAAACAGATGTTGATTTTATAGTTTAATAAGAGTTTGAGCAAAACAAAAAAATGTTTTATGTGTATTTTTTTACCATGGGTCGCTCTTGTGACCCTAATGTGACTTTCTAGGATCCGTTGTAACGCATAAGCGGGTCTAGGGGGTTACACTATTCAAAAATAATTTGCTAGGGTAATTGTCATCAGCTAATATAATGAAGCCATTGTACAAGGAGATTTTTATGAGTTACTTCAATGAAATTTTATTTTATTCTTCTTTTAAGCTTATCTTCTCAATTCTTCTGTCTCTTTTCTTTTAAAAGGTTGTTTTCACAGCTGAGCCGTGACAATTGATAATCATAGCTCGATTTATTGATTAATTGTCAAGTTGGAATGAGAAAAGAAAATTCAGTCAATAGTAAAAAAAGGTTTATTTGTTATACAAGGTATGTTGCACTGACATAATACGAATATGGGGTTGGAGACTGTTAGAGCTATAGTCTAAGTCAAGAATCAAAGTCTTGTATCAGTTGTATATTTGTTAGTCTATTGTTAATCTGTTAAAGCCAGGCTGTTAAAGCCGTTATACCTTCAGCTGATAAGCTGTTATCTCTTAGCATCTCTGTATAAATACTCTTGCATTATATGAATGAAAGGATATCTTTTTGGCCTCTAATATTCACTGAATCTCTCTTCTCTCTTTACGTCTTACATTGATAATCCTTCATGGTATCAGAGGTTACAACAATGGCAGAAAATTCATCTTCTTCTTCCTCGAAATCGTTCACCAACAAGACCATCTCCATCCGTCTTGATGACACCAACTATTTGCTTTGGCGACAGCAATTTCTTTTTGCGATTGAAAGCTTGGCGTTGGTAGATCATGTTGATGGAACTCTGACCATTCCACCTCAGAATGTTCGTGCAGAAGGAGGTAACACAGTTATCAATCCTGAGTTTGTTGCGTATAAGCAACAAGACTCCGCTTTATGTTCTTGGTTACTTTTCTCAATTAGTTCGTCTATCTTGCCCTCTATAGTCAGTTGTAAAACTACTCTAGAAATCTGGGACAAGATTCATCAACTGTTTTCTGTTTCGTCTACCACGCGCATCATGCATCTTCATTGCTCCTTAAGAAGCCTACGAAAGAGGGATCAGAGCATGAAGGAATATCTCAGTCAAGTTCAGTCCATTTGCGACAGCTTGGCAGCCTGTGGCAATCCTCTTTCAGATACGATGCACATATCTGCTATCCTTTCTAGCCTTCCTCCCGATTACGAACCTGTGGTTGCCGTTATCACTTCGAGCCAACAACCTTATAAGCTCGATGGAGTCTGTTATGTTCTTTTAGACACAGAGGCCAGGCAACAAGATTTTGCCAATCAAAGTTTCTTGGTCAACATGGCTCAAGGGCCTGCTTTTGGGCCTAGGTCTTTTAATGCCCAATATCCTCATTATGCCCAATTTTCTTCTAATTTTCAATAGGCTCCGGATAATGGTAGACTCGGTTTCGATCAAGGTCAAGGACGAGGTCAGTCTCGACCACCAGTTCCTGATTCACGTCAAGGTCTTGTTCCGTCATACAACCGTGGTGGGTCGACTGGTTTTCGGGGACGTTGTGGACGAGGTTTTGCTGGACGGCCGCGTATTCCGTGTCAGATATGTGGAAAATTAGGTCATCTTGCAATTCGCTGTTACTTCCGCTTCGATCAATCGTATGATGGTTAGTTCCATAGTGGTTACTCAGCAAACTACTGTAGTTATGATGAGTCTGAAGATCAGTCTGGTTTGCAAGATTTTTCCCCTAATCCGGATACTGTGGTTCATAACGGTGCTTCTGATTCTTCTGGTGTTGTGGCTTCCGTTGCGGCGGTTTCAGATGAGTTTGGGCTTCCGTCTTATAGCGATGGAGCTTGGTACCCAGACTCTGGGGCGACTGCACATCTCACGCCCGATGCAGGTAACATTCTTGACCCTATTTCTTCACCTAGATTAGGTAAGGTTTCTGTTGCGAATGGTATGGGGGTTCCTATTGCTAACATGGGAAATTCAGTTCTTAAATCTGTTTCTAGGCCTTTAGTGTTAAATAACTTATTACATGTCCCTAATATTCGAAAGAATCTATTATCTGTATCAAGATTAACCAAGGATAACAATGTTTCGATTGAATTTTTCCCTAACTATTGTCTGGTGAAGGATCTGGCAACGCAGGAGCTGATAATGCAAGGCATGGAAAGTGATGGTTTGTACAAACTGTCTACTGCTGCATCTGGTTTGGCTGATTCTGTTCTTGATACATCACAAGATTGCTTTTATATTTCCAATGGTTGTACTGTAGATTCTGTTTCTAGGTTACCTAGAACTTTAGGGACTGTTGAGTCTGTTGAGAATTCTGCTATTTCTTGTAATGTTTCTATGCAACATAGTTTAGAGCTTTGGCACAGAAGATTAGGGCATCCGTCTTCTGCTGTTCTTGATATTGTTTCTAAACATTGTAATATTTCTTTTCTTGGAAATAAAGATACCTTTTTCTGTGAAGCTTGCAAGTTAGGAAAGAGTTGTAAACTTAAATTTAAATCTTCAGTTACTGTTTATCAACAACCCTTAGAGCTTATTCAAGTGGATCTTTGGGGCCCTGCTCCCTTGAGTTCCAATAGTTGTAGGTATTATATAAGCTTTGTTGATGCTTATTCTAGGTACACTTGGATCTATTTCCTTTCTAATAAGTCTCAAGTCTGCAATGTTGTTATCTCTTTTGTTAAACTTGTTGAAAAACAACTAAATCACAAAGTTAAAGTCCTTCAATCTGATTGTGGTATAGAATTTAAGCCTTTAACTTCTTTTTTTGAGCAACAAGGTATTGAATTTCGAAATACTTGCCCTTATACTTCTGAGCAGAATGGGATTGTGGAAAGAAAGCATAGACACATTGTGGAGCTTGGCCTCACTTTAATGGCACAAGCTTCAATTCCTTTAAGTCATTGGTCTAATGCGTTCTTCTCATCTGTTTTTCTTATCAATAGATTACCCAATAAGGTCCTCAATGGAGTTTCTCCTCATGAAAAGCTGTTTGCAAAGGCACCAGACTATTCTTTTCTTAAAGTTTTTGGATGCCTGTGCTACCCTCTTACCAGGCCTTATAACAAAAACAAGCTTCAATTCAGATCTGTGCCCTGTACATTTATAGGCTATTGTTCGAACCATCGTGGTTACAAGTGTCTGAGTAATGATGGCAAAGTTTATGTGTCCCGTCATGTTCATTTCAATGAGGGAATTTTTCCTTTTAAGGAAAAGTCTTCTGCTGATTCTTCTCAGAATAAAGAAGTTCCTGTTGCATTCAAGTTTCCAGGACATCCAAGGAAACTCAGTTCTTCTTCTAATTTTCATACTTCTTCCAGTACTTCATTTCCTACTCATGATTCTGAGCAAAATACTGCAAGTAATACTCCTCATTTACATCAGTATACTGCTACTCAAGTTCTTCAACAAAGTGTTCCTCAACATTCTAGGTTCAGTTCTGCTGATGCTCATAGTCAAGGTGTTCATTCTCCTAGTGTTGGTATTTCCTCTACTCAGCCTGTTGTTCCTGCTGATGGTTCAAATCTTCCTGGTGGTGCTCATAATGATGTTGATGTTGATCCTCCTGATGATGGTGATGTTGTTTCTTCTACAAATGTTGCACCTGCATCTGCTGACTTGCATGATTCTGGTGGACATGCTACATCTGCATCTACTGGTGATCTGTATAATTCTACTGAGGATGTTGCATTTGCTAGTCCAACTACTGGTGGTACTCACAATCTTGAAGAAAATCCAGATACCAGTGTCACTGGAGGTAGTCATAATGATCGAAATGCTGTGGTTCCTAAACAAATTCAGATTCAGAATACTCTTAAGGTGATTTCTACTCATTCTATGATAACTAGGTCAAAGCTTGGTATATTCAAACCCAAAGCATTTTATACTGAAGTTGCCTTGTCAGAACCTAGGAATATTCATCAAGCTATGTTAGTAAATGAATGGAAAGAGGCTGTAGAGAAAGAACTTCATGCTTTAATTCAAAAAGGTACATGGCAGTTAGTGAATTTGCCTGCTGATAGGATTCCAATAGGATGTAAATGGTTGTTTAAAATAAAAAGGAATGCTGATGGAAGTGTTGCTCGATATAAAGCAAGGTTAGTTGCTAAAGGATTCTCTCAACAAGATGGATTTGACTATGGTGAAACCTATAGTCCTGTAGTTAAGTCTATTTCTGTTAGGGTCTTGCTTAGTTTAGCTCTAACTAATGGATGGGTTTTGAGGCAAATTGACATTGATAATGCCTTTTTAAATGGAGATTTAACTGAAGAGGTCTACATGGACCAACCCCCTGGTTTTGAGCAATTTGACAAGGATGGAAATAAGTTGGTGTGTTTGCTAAAGAAGTCTTTGTACGGTCTCAAGCAAGCTCCCAGGGCTTGGTTTGAAAAATTCAGAGCTCATTTGGTAAATGAACTTCAGTTTACTGCATCCTTAGCTGTTTCATCATTGTATTTCAGAAATATTAATGGTAGCAAGGTGTATATCATGGTGTATGTGGATGATGTGGTTATTACTGGGAATGTATCAAGTGATGTAGATACAGTTATCAAGGAGATTAACACTGCTTTTTCTCTAAAGGATCTTGGTAAGTTGGATTTTTTTCTTGGAATGGCTATTCAGACTGTTGATCAGGGGATTGTTCTTAGTCAGAAAAAGCACATATTAGAATTGCTTGAAAAAACATCAATGGCTGATGCAGTACCAGCACCTACTCCTATGGTCACTACACCTCCTTTGTCTGCAAAAGATGGGAGTCCTTGTTCAGAAGGAGAAGCTACCTTGTTTCGACAAGTAGTAGGTTCATTGCAGCATATTTTTTCAACAAGGCCAGACATCCAGTTTGCAGTTAATAGAGTAAGTCAATTCATGCAATCACCCCTTGACAAACACTGGAAGGCAGTCAAAAGGATTGTTAGATATCTCAAGGGAACTATAGGACATGGTTTGTTTTTTAAAACAAAAACTGCTGCCTCTTCTCTTGTTGGTTACACTGACTCTGATTGGGGATCTAGTCCAGATGATCGAAGGTCTACAACAGGCTATTGTATCTATTTAGGGGGAAATTTGGTTGCTTGGAGTTCTAAAAAACAAGGTGTAGTGTCAAGGTCTTCGACTGAAGCTGAGTTTAGAGGAATAGCAAATGCAATGTGTGAAGTTATGTGGATTAAATCATTGTTGACTGAATTGGATATTCATCTCTCTTCACCTTCCATCATCTGGTGTGACAATACCAGTGCCATAGCTCACTCTGCAAACCCTGTGCATCATGCCAAGCTGAAACATGTAGAGCTTGATCTAAGCTTTGTTCGAGAAAAAATCCTTGATGGCTCGTTTCAAATAAACTATGTTCCAACCCTAAATCAGATTGCTGATGTGCTTACTAAGCCCTTGTCAGCTTCATTTTTTGTTCATCTTCGCCAACAGCTTAATGTGTTTTCAGCTGAAGAATTGAGACTTACATATGTTTCCATCCTTTCAGATTCGTGAAGTTCAAAAAGAAGAAAAAGAAGAAAGACATAGGAAGTATGTTAGAGCTAGTCTAAGTCAAGAATCAAAGTCTTGTATCAGTTGTATATTTGTTAGTCTGTTGTTAATCTGTTAAAGCCAGGCTGTTAAAGCCGTTATACCTTCAGCTGATAAGCTGTTATCTCTTAGCATCTCTGTATAAATACTCTTGCATTATATGAATGAAAGGATATCTTTTTGGCCTCCAATATTCACTGAATCTCTCTTCTCTCTTTACGTCTTACATTGATAATCCTTCAGAGACAAAAAATGACAATTTTCAAAACTACAAAACATGAATACGGTAAACGTACGAAAATATAAAATAAATTTTAAAATTTTATAACATAAAAAATCATAAAAAGATTAAAATTCATAGTTAATTAAAAATAAAATTCATAAAAAATCATAATATCATTTATTTGAAACTCTTTAAATAATAATAATAATTTAAAATCCCTTTTCTTGTTTAATAAGGATTACATATTAAATTAAATCATCTTTGATTTCGAACTTTAATTATTATTTATTTACACTTTAAATAATAATTTAAATTATCTTTCTTTAGTTAATAAAGAACACACATATATTATCCATTATTAATTTGATTACAAATTAATAAATTTCACAAACTTTTGTTTTTTATTAAATAAAAAACTCATTATCCATTATTAATTTGATTACAAATTAATAAATTTCAAAAAATAAATTTGAATCTAAATGATAATTAATTATTAGTTTTTATTTAAAATAGTATTATCATTTAAATTACAAAAAGAGAGTCGGAGGTTTATGTTAAAAAAATAAAATTTAGGTTAGTTTTTTTAGTCAAAACTCAAAAATAATTTTGGGTACGCATGTGAAGCATAAAACCGTCTCCGTTACGTCCTCTACAATTTTCTAGATGCACCCTTAAAAATAGGATGTCCTTGGCAGGTACCCAAGCCGTCCCGGGGACCGGGACTGGGACGTATCAGATATGTGGGATGGCTTTGGTATAAAGTATTTGTGCTTCATAGTACATAAGAATAGATGAAACAATACAGAAACAACTAATTCATATGAAGGATGAGACTAATGTCCAGGAAGGAGAACAAGAACAAGTAAAAACCTGAAAACAATAATCATAATCCTGAAAAAAATGAGGATGGTAGTGATAGATGAAAATGAAAATACTTTTATAAATTCAATGAACTAAGAATTTTAGCATCACATCGTATCCAACTTTTTCTTCCAAACTAAACTTCAACCAAAATTTTTCTAAAAAACCAACAGAAAATGAGGGTGTGTAACACCCCTATACCCGGCTTAGAAGAAAGACCGAGTAAAGTGGTGTTATAGAATAAACAAGCCAAGAAAAATAAGGGAGTTCTATTACTTCTTATTCAATTGAAACTTGATAAACGGGGAAATTTTAAAACTATCTTAACAAGATTAATAGATTTCTAATTATCATCTCAATTTTATTCAAGAGACTTGGAAATTACACATAACATCTAAACTCCAAAACAGTCTTAAAAGTGAATCATCACATAGTTCATGGCCAAGTGACATTAATCAATCTATTAGTGAACATTCACCCTTATATTCTCAAGTTTCGTACATGTTAAAAGACCCAACTTATGCTCATGCCATTAAGCCCCAACAAAATAATGATCTTATTCGGTGTTAGAAGTTGTTAGAAGTAGTTGAGAGTTTGTTAGACTAGTTAGTTATTAGCTACTCTTGTATGAATACTTTGTAAATAAGCTTTTTTGATTAATGAGAATGAGATGCGTATACCCAAAAATATTTTCAACATGGTATCAGCCTAGCCCGTTTCTCTTTGGGTTATCTTTTTAGGCCCGTTTTTTCTTTTCCATCTCTGATTCTCTTTTTCGAGTCTTCTCTTTGATTTATCCCTTCTTTCGTGCCCTAATTTTCTCTTCTGTCACCATGCCGTCGGCCGACGATTCAGTCCTAGACTTCAACCACGCTCTGTATCTTCATCCCTCCGATACTCCCGGCGACGTTCTCATTTCCCATCTGCTCACCGGCGTCGAGAACTACAGTGTTTGGAGTCGGTCCATGCGTATCGCCCTCCTTGCGAAAGACAAATTGGGGCATATCGATGGCAGTTGCCGCCGTTCTGCTTTCACCGGTTCGCTGAAGTCTCAATGGGATTGTTGCAACGCGATCGTTCTTTCATGGCTTCTCAATACCGTTTCCAAAGATATTTCCGCTGGCATCGTCTTCTCCTCCAGTGCCGCTTTGGTGTGGACGGATCTTCAGGAGCGTTTCGATAAGGTGGATGGTGCTCGAACCTTCTTTCTCCACCGCGAGATTGTCACCCTCGTTCAAGGTGCTTCTTCCATTTCTGATTACTTTACCAAATTGAAACTACTTTGGAATGAGTTCATCTCGCTTGTCCCGTTTTCCACTTGTGATTGCGAAGAATCTCAGGCGAATCAGAAGCATCTTCTTCAACATAAACTATTTCAGTTTCTAATGGGTTTAAATGAAACTTATTCTGCAATTCGAAGTCAGATACTTCTCATGAAGCCATTGCCTTCCGTTAACCAGGCTTACTCGATGTTGATTCAGGAGGAATCTCAATGGATTCATCTCCATGCTCCTTCTCCGTTGATGGATCCGGCTGTTATGTATTCTAATACTGGTGCTAGTTCTCGCCGCAAGTTCACCGGAGTTTGTGATCATTGCAAGGTTCGTGGCCACAAGAAGGAGAGCTGTTATCGTCTCATTGGCTTTCCTCCGGATTTTTGATTCACGAAACGGAAGGATTCTCCTGCAAATTTGGCGGCATCTTGTGATCCTGTGATTGAGCCGTTTTCCTCAAGTTCTTTGGCCCCCTCATTCTCGCAAGCCCAATATGACCAGATCTTGGCCTTGCTGAACAAAGCTTCTCCTGATTCAGTTGTCAATACTGCAGGTATTGATTTTTCTGGTAAGACTGCTCATACCTGGATTCTAGACACTGGAGCCACTGATCATGTATCTTCGGATTTCAATAGCTTAATAGATCCTGTTCCTTGTGTCTTGAATTCCAGATTTGTTCGTCTTCCTAATGGTAAAACAATTTCAATTACACACACTGGTTCCATTTCCTTATTCAATACTATTATCCCTAATGTTCTCTTTGTCCATGACTTTCGTCTTAATCTTCTTTCTATTTCTAAACTTTCTTCTACCCTCAATTGTATTGTTTCCTTTTATCCTAATTTTTGTCTATTTCAGGAGCTCTCCACTGGCAGGACGAAGGGGATTGGTAGGGAGTTTGGAGGCTTGTACATGTGTGACCCTGTGCCTCAGGTTCCCATTGTCTCTAAATCCCATTTCAAGCCTATTTCTGAATCATCCATTACATGTCATACACCTGTTTCTGATTCATCCATTACATGTCATTCTTCTATTTCTGATTCTGTTCTCTGGCATGCCCGTTTGGGTCATGCTTTGATTAATAAAATGAACAAATTACCACATCTCTATGATTTTCACTTTAATTATGATAACATTCATATGTGCTCTGTTTTCCCCTTGCCAAGCAATCTAGACTTTCATTTCCCTTGCATACTACAATTAGAACTAAGCCTTTTGAACTTGTTCATACTGATTTATGGGGCCCTTATCGCATTTCCACACATTCTGGCCATCGATATTTTCTTACTTTGGTGGATGATTACAGTAGAATGACTTGGATTTACTTGCTCAAACTGAAATCTGACTCTATTTTAGTCTTAAGAAATTTCTTTGCCATGGTTTCTACTCAGTTTTCTACCTCTGTTTTGACTTTGCGTAGTGATAATGGTTCAATTTTTTTATAATCCTGAATGTAGTGCTTTGTTCTCTTCATTGGGCATTATTCACCAAAGTAGCTGTGTTCACACCCCTCAACAAAATGGGGTTGCTGAACGTAAACATAGGCATCTCCTTGCTGTAGCTAGGTCTCTTCGTTTCCAGTCTAGTTTGCCTATTAAATTTTGGGGGGAGTGTGTGTTAACTGCGTGTTACATAATTAATCGTCTTCCTTCTTCTGTCCTTCAGTGGCACACTCCTTTTGAGCGTCTTTACAATAAGCCACCTAATCTTTCTCATTTGCGTGTCTTTGGTTGTCTTGTATATGCTACATCACTTAAAAATCATGACAAATTCTCTCCAAGGGCTATTCCTTCTGTTTTTATGGGTTATAGTTCTACTCAAAAAGGCTACATTCTTTTTAATATCTCCTCTAAGTCTTTTTTTGTTAGTCGTGATGTAGTTTTTCACGAGTCTGTGTTCCCTTTTTCTTTTCCTACAAATTCTACCTCTTTTTTCCCGCCTCAACCATTTAATTCAGACTCTGACTTTTTAATTCTTGATTCTGATTTTTCTGCAAAAGATTCTAGTCATTCTACTGGTACATCTGCTGCTCCTCAACCAACTACAACTCCCTTACCTTCTCCTCAACCAACTACACCTCCTTTACCTTCTCCTCAACCAACTACACCTCCTTTACCTTCTCCTCAACCAACTACACCTCCTTTAACTTCTCCTCAAACAACTACACCTCATTTAACTTCTCCTCCACTTTCATCCTTGCAACCTCAACCAGAACTTCCTGTTCGTAGAACCTCTCGGGTATCTCGACCTCCAGCATGGTTACATGACTTTATTACTCCTTGCCAATCTGCTTTGTCTTCTCATTCAGGGGAGTATCCTATTTCTCATTATATTACCTATAGTCATTTACCTTTACATACCCAGGTTTTTCTTTCTTCCACTTCTTACTCTTCTTCTGTAGAGCCTTCTTCTTATTCTGTGGCCATTCAAAATCCCCTCTAGGTTCAGGCCATGAAAGAGGAGATATTAGCTTTAGAATCTAATGCTACATGGACAGTGGTTCCTTTGCCTCCTGGCAAGAATCCCATTGGTTGTAAATGGGTTTATCGCATCAAGTATAAGGCCTCTGGTGAAATTGAACGTTATAAGGCCCGACTTGTTGCTAAGGGCTACATTCAATGAGAATGGATTGATTATGGTGACACCTTCTCTTCTGTAGCCAAGTTAGTTACTGTCAGACTCATACTTTCTCTTGCCGCCTCTTATGTTTGGCCTCTCCATCAAATGGATGTGCACAATGCATTTCTTCAAGGCCATCTTGATGAGGAAGTTTATATGACCTTGCCCGAAGGGTTTTGCAGCCAGGGGGAGCGTATGGTTTGTCGGCTGCAAAAGTCCCTTTATGGACTCAAACAAGCATCACATCAGTGGAGTTTAAGGTTGACTGAAACTTTGTTGGCTGCTGGTTACAAGCAAAGTAATTATGATTACTCTTTGTTTACTAAGAGGCAGAAGGATAAGCTAGTTATCATGCTCATATATGTGGATGATTTGATGATCACAGGGAATGATTCTAATCTGATTGATGAGCTAAAATCTATCTTAAATCACAGCTTCAAGATGAAGGACTTAGGAGAATTAAAATATTTCCTAGGTTTGGAGATTTTGAGGTCTAAAGAAGGGATTATAGTAAACCAAAGGAAATATGCTCTTGAGCTTATAGAAAGTAATGGACTAGGAGGTGCAAGACCAGTGGCATCCCCTTTGGAGCAAAATCTTAAGTTAACTTCAACTGAGTTTGACAGAGGAGTAAAGCATGATCATATAGAATGTATTGAAGACAGTGAAGTTGAAGATAAAACAATGTTTCAAAGACTAATATGGAGATTAATATATTTGACCCATACGAGACCAGACATCTCTTTTGCAGTTCATCATCTAAGTCAGTTTATGCAAAGACCAAAAAAGACACATCTTGAAGCCGCTCTGCGAATAGTACGGTATGTTAAAAGCAGTCCAGGGCAAGGGATTCTGTTAAAAGCAAAGAATGATTGTAGAATTACTGCTTATTGTGATTCAGACTAGGCATCGTGTCCAATATCAAGGAGATCGGTTACTGGTTATTGTATCAAGATTGGAGAGTCTTTGATTTCTTGGAAATCAAAGAAACAAACAACAATTGTAAGGTCCTCTGCTGAAGCTGAATACAGAAGCATGGCAATGACAACATCAGAAATAATTTGGCTTAAAGGATTGCTGAAAGATTTGGGAGAAGAAAATGAAGAACCAGTAACCATTTTTTGTGATAGCAAGGCTGCAATGCAGATTGCAGCAAACCCAGTTTTTCATTAACGTACAAAGCACATAGAGATCGATTGTCACTTTGTGAGAGAAAAAATTTAGAAGGGGCTGATACAAACATAGTACATACCCTCAACAGAACAATTGGCGGATATTATGACCAAGGCTTTGGGAGTGCAACAACACAACTACTTGATGAACAAGTTGGGGATTAAAGATGTATTTAAACCTCCAACTTGAGGGGGAGTGTTAGAAGTTGTTAGAAGTAGTTGAGAGTTTGTTAGGCTAGTTAGTTATTAGCTACTCTTGTATAAATACTTTGTAAATAAGCTTTTTTGATTAATGAGAATGAGATGCATAGACCCAAAAATATTTTCAACATTCAGCTCATAAGGAAAATAGTATTTCGAGTATTAATCTAGACATTCTCATCTTAAGCAAAGGATTATGCTATATCATTTGGATCTACTTCTATTCTATATTTAAAAATTAAAGCAAACAAGCACATATATCGGATATAAGTTATTATAGAGGCCTTTACAAATTATTGAAGCTTGAATTAATTATACAAATGTGACCAAGAAATTGACTAATGCAAGATGCATATCAGACACCTATGTGCCACCACTCTAGGAGTTCTAATGATATAACTCTAAAACATATATCTGATCCCCTTGTGATCTCATCCAAGCTCTAAATAACGAAGTAATATTAAACCTGAAATGCAATGAAAGAATTGCATAAGTATACTTAGTGAGGTAGTTTTAACAAAAGCAACATGATTCATTTAACTTTGTTTCAATACCCCAAAAAGCATATACATATACTTCTAAGCTCATTCAAAATTTATTCGTGCCAAGTTACATGAGCACATAAATGGTTATACTCGTAGTTAAGATGATTAAACCATTTTACAAGGATTAAACTACCCGAAACATCCATCCCAAACATGGAATTTTCTTCTCCATTTGTCTTCCTAACAAGCATAGCGTTTTCACTTATAATTTGATTAACATAAACCTTATACAAGATCACTTAATATTTAACTAACCCAAGCATTCCTTTTAAACCTAATATACGATTATACTTAATCCGTTTTAGTCTTTTATAGCATTTAGCTGTATTGAAGCTGGCTCGATGAACGAAGACATAAAGACGGTGATCAGAACAACCAGCAAGAAACAGAAAAAAGAAAGAGATGAGGGTAAAACGGCGGAAAAGAGAAAAAGGGGAAAATTGTAACGATGTAGGCCAAAAACTAGTTTGGGTCAGTGCCACCAGAGTGGTTTTTATAACCCAAGGTGATTAACCAATTGGTATTTTGGAGCCCAATCAATTAGACCACACGAGTATAAAGAACGGCCTTGCCAACAATCACAAAATTGTTATAACAGAAAACCAGCCGCAACCCATTAGACTCAACATTCACTCTGCTTCCTTGTCTTCTTGAACAAACTTGTTTGACCAAACACATAATTGAGTTCGCAGTTCTTAAAATCTCGACACATGAAAAGGTTTCGTGAAAATATCAGTTGACTGATGTTGCGCAGGTACATAGTTAACTTCGAGTTGCTTGGCCAACACTTTCTCGCGAACAAAATGTAAATCCAGGTCTACATGTTTGGTTTTAGTGTGCAGCACTGGATTGGCAGCCATAGCCACTGTACTGGTATTATCGCACCATATCTTAGGAAATTCTTCGAATACCACTCCCATGTCACTAAGCACAACCTTGATCCACAATACCTCACAGGAAGCATCAGCAAGACTCCGATATTCTCCCTCGGCGGTGGAACGTGAGATAGATCGCTGTTTCTTTGAGCTCCATGATAACAAATGAGACCCAAGGTAAACACAATAACCTGATATTGACCGTCAGTCATCCACATCTCCTCCCCAGTCTGCATCCGAATAGGCATGTATAGAAGTTCGCACAACATCTCGCGACCCTTGAGATGCAAACCATAATCCAAACTCAGTCGTGCCTTTGATATATCACAAGATGCATTTTACAGCATCCCAATGAACATCTTTAGGAGCTTGCATAAATTGCGTAACTTTGTTAACAACGAAAGCAATAGAGAGAAATAATATTTATAGACATTGGTGAATCGACTGCTCGCGTTCCTAACATGTCATGTTTAGCTAACAATTCAGTAACATATTTCTTGTGAGAGAAATAATCCTTCAGTGGAATGAACAACCTCTATGCCTAAGAAATATTGGACTGTTCCTAGATCTTTAAGAGAGAATTGGTCATGTAAAGCATTCAGAACTTGTGTGATATGTGATTCTGATGTTCCTGTAGCCAGAATATCATCTACATATACTACCAAGTATAGAACTTCAGTTGCCTCACGATAGACAAATAAAGATGTATTAGCACGAGATGCAACAAAACCAAGAGTACAAAGGAAGTCTCGAAGCTTACTGAACCAGTTTCGCGGGGCATGCCTCAACCCATAGAGAGCCTTTTTGAGTTTACAAACCAGCTTACGACCACTATCATCATACTTTTCGAACCCAACTAGCTGCACCATATATACATCTTCTTCTAGATCACTTTTAAGAAACGCGTTAAGTCGAATATAACCCAAGCATGTTAACATAACCTATAGTCAAGAAATGTTTTTCTTGCTCGTACAAAGCAGAATATTAATTCATGGTTTAACTTAAGATCTCTTTGTATCCACTCCAAGTGATTCATTCAGGACTATGTATTTACTTATACATCCTCAAACAATTTACTCTATAGCAAACAAGCAACATTACAATCGAGTAAGTACTACAAATCAAGTAATATTATCCAGGACTATCTCAAGTAGAAATCCCCAATCGTATATGAACCTCATGTTCACTCAAATTTAACCTTTGCTGTAGCAAAACTTTAACTTATTATGAAAAGTATCTCTTTCTTCTTAGACTTAGCTATTAGACCAAAACTTCTTATTAATATGCATTTACAATACACGATGTTTGTTACTTAAGTTTGAAGAAACTGGTGAAAACAGTATGTTTTCTCAGTGTATTATATTTCTCACTTACGTAAAACTTACAGTGATAGTCTTTTAAGACTTCAATACAAGAGTTAAACTATAACTAGGAGTTCTAAGTTTTTACAACACAAATCTCTTATCTCTTAGAGTTAGGATAGGATTAATCTAATCTATTTACATTCAAATAATAGAATCCTAATCTTATATAACTTACACTCCCCCTCAAGCTGTTGAATATACATTGTATAATCCCAGCTTGGATATAAATTCATCGAAAATCTGTTTAGGCAGTGCTTTAGTAAGTAAATCAGCTAGTTGCTCTTTAGTAGGAACATAAACAGATCTGCTATACCACCATTCACTTTTTCAAAAATGAAATGCCTGTGTATTTCAACATGCTTAGTTCGATCATGGTGAACTAAATTTTTGGTGGGAGTTTACGTATTTAAAGGAACTGTTAAAGGAGAGTTTTGAGGGGCTGCAGGGGAAGTAATAAGTGATGGAACACAAGGATTTATGGGAGTTTTAGGTTCAGGTGATGGCAGATTATTAAAATTGTTGAGTTGTGTGGAGCTCGATTCGATCAACCAATGTTGCTCACCAAGTGGTGGATATTTGGGTGTTAGGGTTTAGGAAGCTAAAAAGAGAATTGACACAATGAATTATAGTGGTTCAACCTTCTAACCAAGGTCTACATCCACTACCTTAGCTCCCCACTAAGGATTTCTCAATCAATCCACTATTGATTCGTCCCTTTTTCTAGGCTTAGGAGGTAACCATTATACACAATCAAGCTTTCTACCCAAAGCCTTGATTGAAACCCTCTCTTACAAAGAGAAACAAGAAGCAAACTTAAAACCCTCTAATAGGTGTTTTTTTGCACAATTAAGCACTCACCCAAAACCTAAAACACTTGAGCAAATTTGACAATTTTGGTTCACTAGTGTTTGTCTATACAATAAATGACAATTTAAGCTCTAAGACAATTCTTGATCATTTGATGTTTGACAATATGAGCATTAGCCTTCTCTTGATGCTTGGAGGTCCCTTTTATACTCCCAAATGAGTTTGTAGCCGTTACTAGCCGTTGGGATCAAATTGGAGCCGTTGAGGACATTAATTCCCACCATAAATGCAGTTCTGCAGCTCCCCGTTTCGAAATGCTCTTTAAGTAGAAAGAGCCGTTGCAGTCTGTCAGGGTATCCGTATCGAAACACCCCTTGCCGTTTCGAAACCCGTATCGAAACGCTATAGGCCCGTATCGAAACGCCTGCATTTAAAAGTTAGTTGGGAAAATAGCCGTTGGGGTTTATGACCGTTGTGGTCAATGCCACGTAGGCGTATCGAAACGACATAGCCCGTTTTGAAACGCTGGGCAAAAGTTCTGTCCATGGAAAGCTCATTTCGATACTTGTATCGAAACGATTTTGCTACTGGAACCCCCTGTTTCGAAACGCCCTAAGATGTTTCGAAACACCTGGACAGGTTTGTGAAGTTTGGCTTTGAAAAACATGAAAAACCCTTTTAAAAACTTCCCTAAACATAATTTCAAGTTGTTTGGACTTTGGAAATGTTTTAAATACTTTTTAAATCAGTCCAAAACATTTTTCAATTATTATATCAAAACATTAGTTCTACAATCTCCCCCTTTTTGATATAATAAAACTCACTTAAAAAATTGTTTGGGATTCTCCCCCTTTAACTTTAAAAATGTGAATAAGATATTGAAGATATGAAATCAATTAAAGCTCCCCTTATTCATTTGAAAATTCAATTTTTCAAACCATTTCTCCCCCTTTTTGTTATATCAAAAAGAATTTAAAACATTAAGTTCAAAATAACCATAGAGGTAAAAAACTTTTACAAAAATAAGAATTTGGTTTTAAAATGGCTCCCCCTTACTCAAGGCATCATTAAAAATGTTAGTCCAACATTTATGATCATCTAGTTGAATAAACTAAAAGTAAAACAAATAAAAGCTAAAACAACTAGATTTTTACCAACACTTGAAATCAAGGTAGGATGTGAAGCCTTCCTTCTTCAAGTGTTCTTCCTTGTGTGCATGGAGCTCCCCCTCAATGTTTGACTTGTTGAACAACTCCATCACACCTAGCAAAAGACAATCAAGTGACTTTTGGTATCCAAATTGCTTTGGATCCATGAACGTTAGTAGCACAAATTTTAGTCCCCTTAGGAATCCATTTTTCAATTTCATCCTTTTTAATTGAAGTGGTTAGTCCTTTTGGGACCCAAACACTTCTAAAACATTTACCTTTTATAAATCTAGGGGCACTAGATTTTCTAACATAAAAATTTGATTTTTCAAAATTGTTTTTCTTTTCAAGCTCTTTGGAAATCAAATCTTTTTCTTCTTGAAATTTTTAAAGCAATTTTTGCAAATCAAAATATTTTAATTCAAACTCTTCAAGTTTTGCTTCAAGTTCAAGTTTGGTTTTAGAAAGCAAATCATTTTGAGTTTTTAACTTTGAAATCAATTTATTGTTTTTTCAAAATGTGGCTTTTAAAATCTAAAACCAAATCATCATAGGCATCTTGTAATTCATCAAAAGAGTAAGAACAGGAAGTAGATGAATTAGAAGTTACCCTTGAATCTTCTTCGATGGCCATAAGGCAAAGGTTGGCTTGTTCATCGTCGGTGGAGTCCTCATCACTCCAAGTAGCCACACGTGCCTTCTTCTTATGGCTTGAAGTGCTTGCCCTCTCCTTTTTCTTGGAATCTCGTTCAAGCTCTCTCAAGGCTTTCTTCATGAACGGGGCACACTTCTTGAAGAGATGAACTATCTCTTCATCTTCATCCTCATATTCACTTGAGTAGACATGGTGACAAGTGGAGGATTTGAGAGCCATGACACTAGCATTGATGCCTAGCCCTTTGGTTTTCTTCTCTCACATAGCTCTAATTTCTTCCCTCTTCTTCTCATCCTCTTTATTCTTCTTCATGATTTGATGAGTAAGGAGTGACCCCATGAGTTCATCAAGCTTCAAAGTCTTCAAATTTTTGGCTTCGATGATGGCGGTCCTCTTTGAGTCCCAAGACTCGGGAAGTGAGTAGATGAGCTTTCGAACAAGCTTTTCCTCCGGAATGGCGTCTTCATAGCCTTTGAGACCATTGGTGATGGTGGAGAACCTATCAAACATCTTCTCGATGTTCTCTTCCGGATCCATTTTGAAGTTTTCATACTCTAAGGTTAGGAGCCCAATCGTAGTCTCATTGACTTCATCGGTCCCCTCGTATGTGACTTCAAGCTTGTCCTATACCTCCTTGGCACTCTCACAAGAAGACATCTTCTCATAGATGGTTGGGCCAAAAGCATAAAACAAGATGTGCAAGGCTTTGCAATTAAGCTCAATCTTCTTGCGATCGTCGGCACTCCACTCCGCTTTGCTTCTTTGAGGCACGAACGGATCATCTTCAACTATATCCCATAGCTTGTAATCTCTTGATTTGATGAAGAATTTCATCTTTGTCTTCCAATGGGCATAGTGGGTTCCGTCAAAGAAAGGCGGTTTGTCGATTGATTGTGCCATTTGAGCCGGTTGATAAAGTAGTGATCAAGCTTGCCGGATCTTCTCAATAGGATGTGAATCCTCCTCAATTGAGCCAAGCTCTGATACCAATTGTTGAGTTGTGTGGAGCTCGATACGATCAACCAATGTTGCTCACCAAGTGGTGGAGAGGTGGATATTTGGGTGTTAGGGTTTAGGAAGCTAAAAAGAGATTTGACACAATGAATTATAGTGGTTCAACCTTCTAACCAAGGTCTACATCCACTACCTTAGCTCCCCACTAAGGATTTCTCAATCAATCCACTATTGATTCGCCCCCTTTTCTAGGCTTAGGAGGTAACCCTTATACACAATCAAGCTTTCTACCTAAAGCCTTGATTGAAACCCTCTCTTACAAAGAGAAACAAGAAGCAAACTTAAAACCCTCTAGTAGGTGTTTGTTTGCACAATTAAGCACTCACCCAAAACCTAAAACACTTGAGCAAATTTGACAATTTTGGCTCACTAGTGTTTGTCTATACAATAAATGACAATTTAAGCTCTAAGACAATTCTTGATCATTTGATGTTTGACAATATGAGCATTAACCTTCTCTTGATGCTTGGAGGTCCCTTTTATACTCCCAAATGAGTTTGTAGCCGTTACTAGCTGTTGGGATCAAATTGGAGCCGCTGAGGACTTTAATTCCCACCATAAATGCAGTTCTGCAGCTCCCCATTTTGAAACGCTCTTTAAGTAGAAAGAGCCGTTGTAGTCTGTCAGGGTATCCGTATCGAAACACCCCTTGCCGTTTCGAAACCCGTATCGAAACGCTATAGGCCCGTATCGAAACGCCTGCATTTAAAAGTTAGTTGGGAAAATAGTCGTTGGGGTTTATGACCGTTGTGGTCAATGCCACGTAGGCGTATCGAAACGGCATAGCCCGTTTCGAAACGCTGGGTAAAAGTTCTATCCATGGAAAGCCCGTTTCGATACAAGTATCGAAACGATTTTGCTACTGGAACCCCCTGTTTCGAAACGCCCTAAGATGTTTCGAAACACCTGGACAGGTTTGTGAAGTTTGGCTTTGAAAAACATGAAAAACCCTTTTAAAAACTTCCCTAAACATAATTTCAAGTTGTTTAGACTTTGGAAATGTTTTAAATACTTTTTAAATCAGTCCAAAACATTTTTCAATTATTATATCAAAACATTAGTTCTACAAAGGAGTTGTAGGAAAGGTATCTAAAGGTTCATTAGAAGATATAAGGGGTGAAACCTGATTATAACTTGAAGAGTTTAAGGGCTGAAATTCATCCCAAGTCTCCCCTTGAATGTCAGCCTTGGTGAAGTAAGGGTCCTGTTCAAAGAAAGTCACATCCAAGGAAACAAAAAACTTTTTAGTGGGAGGATGGTAACATTTGTAGCCCCTCTTAACAGAAGAATAACTCAACAAAATACACTTGAGGGATCTAGGATCAAATTTTGACCGAGAAGGATTATTATTATGAACAAACATTACACAACCAAAAATTCTCAAGGGAGGTACAGAGGACATATGTTTAAAATGAGGATAATTCTCCAAAAACACAAACCTAGGTGTTCTGAATTTTAAGACTTTACTAGGCATTCGATTGATCATATATGTAGCAGTTAGTAAAGCCTTACCCCAGAAATGTTTAGGAACATTATTTGAAAACAGTAAGGACCTAGTAACTTCCAACAAGTGTCTGTTTTTTCGCTCGGCAATCTCATTCTGTTGTGGTGTATCAACAAAAGAACTAATTTGCACAATCCCTTTCTCTTTGAAAAGATCACCTAAAGACTTAGCAAAATACTCTCCCCATTATCTGATTTAAAAATCTGAATTTTACTAACAAATTGGGTTTCAATCATAATATAGAATCTCTGAAAAATAGAAGCAGTTTCAGATTTGTCTCTCATTAAATAGGTCCAAGTAGTTATACTGTGGTCGTCTATAAACGAGATAAACCATCGACAACCATTTATATTCTTTAATTTAGAAGGTCCCCAAATATCACTATGAATAAGAGAAAAAGGTTGCGAAGGTTTGTATATAGATGGTGAATATGTTGTCTTTGTGTGTTTAGAAAGTTGGCAGACATGGCATTTAAAGAACTTTGGCTTTTTATTAATAAAAAATTCCGGAAAAAGTTTGGCAAGATAAAAGAAACTTGGGTGGCCTAACCTAAAATGCCATAGCTTAACATCATCAAGTTGTCCTAAGGAAGAAATAGAACTACTAAAAAGAGCTTGAGGAAAAAAAGGTTGTTGGCTATGTAGAATGTAGAGCCCATGATGCAGCCTAGCATTGCGAATCATCTTCTCCGAGTCCATTGCCTGCAATATACACTTATTATTAGTAAACTTTGAAACACACTTCAAATCTCTAGAAAGTTTACTAACGGACAGAAGATTGCAGTCCAACTTGGGAACAAAAAGAACATAATGTAACATCATATTCTCATTTATAAACACAGAATCACTTCATGTTATAGGAGACAAAGTGCCATATGTTGTCTTTATTGATCTCTTGGGAGAGGTAGGCACAAAAGTATGAAACAAATTTCAATTCCCAGTCATATGATCAGATGCTCCTGGGTCTATGATCCATGCTGGAGCAGTTTGTGCAGAAAGTAGGACAATATGAAAAGAATCGCTCTTTATACCTTCTGGTTCTGTCAAGGCTAGATTAGCCTCACTAGATGCACCAAATTTGCTAAATAGCTGTTGCAATTCCTCAATTTGCTTTTTGGTGAAACTACTAACACTACAAGCAATCGCCAAATTAGATTGGGAATCCTGAGAGCCCTTTGGTTGAGGGGGCTTCCAATCTGCTGGTTTTCCAAGGAGCTTCCAACACTTCTCTCGCTAATGACCAACCTTCTTGCAATAATCACACCACGACTTCCCTTTTCTGTTATTACTAGAAGAGGAAGATTGGGTGATTAGGACAGATCCATCATGTGAAGGAGGATCAAGAAGCATCAGAGTCCTTCGACTTTCTTCCCTTCTTACATCAGAAAACACTTCTCGAAGGGATGAGAGAGTTGTGCTACCAAGTATTCTGCCCCTCACCGCATCCAAGTCTTTATTTAGTCCATTAAGAAACTTAAAAAATCCTTCTTTGAGCAGTAATCTTCTTGTATAAGGCTGCATCATTTGGAGTCTCCCACTCGTTTGCCTCATAGAGATCGATCTGTTGCCACAAATTAGTTAGAGTGTTATAATATAAAGTAATACTCATTCTTTCCTATTTCAGATTTGATGCTAACGCCAAATTTCAGAGGCCGACTCATACAAAAGAAAAATTTTCCCCACTGTAGGAGCCATAGAATTCAACAGCCAAGACATTATTCTGCCATTCTCTTGCATCCATTTGGCATAACCTGGATCTTTAGCATCAGATTTTTAATCTCCCATGAGATATAACCTAATTTACCTCGCCCAATAATAAAAATCTTCACCGACTGTGACCATTCCAAGTAGTTATTGCCAACCAGTCTATGATAAGTAACTACTGAACTAGAGGAATCAGAAACATCATCAGAACCATTAATAGGTTATGTCACAGAATCAATTTCGGAGGAAGAAGAAGTATGGGCCATCGACTAGAGTTTAGAAATCGAAACCTAATCTGAGAAAAGGTGAAAAGTCAATTTGTTTTCTCGAGAAGAAGGAAGGATCGAACCTAAACTGATACCATGAAGAAACTGATGAAAACAATATGTTTTCTCAGTGTATTATATTTCTCACTTACGTAAAACTTACAGTGATAGTCTTTTAAAGACTTCAATACAAGAGTTAAACTATAACTAGGAGTTCTAAGTATTTACAACTCTAATCTCTTATCTCTTAGAGTTAGGATAGGATTAATCTAATCTATTTACATTCAAATAATAAAATCCTAATCTTATATAACATACAAAGTTATCCGTTCTAACATTTCACGAAAGAATCTTCATAAATAAGTGCCAATTGACCAAGCATGTTAATATTTAATTACTTAACTCACAAGACATCAAGGGCATATAATGCCTATCTCATGAGTTGCAAGCAATTACATAAATAAATGTTCGAGCAAACCCCTCTATTTGGTTCTGTACTATTCGAATGTTCATAATCACTACAACCATCAATTATGTTCTATTATAAAGCAACTTGTATCATGAATTATTAAGCTTCTATGTGAAAGTTCAACCATGGTAGATATGACTTCATTATTTTTAATTATAACAAACTAAGCTTCTCAAATGATTTATTTACTTTCGTGCTTTCTTTTATTATAGCTTTGAGACTCAAGTAACGGCCTAGATACACAAATCTTCTAAATTCAATACCATACAGGCGGTACACCAAGTACTGAAACAAAGATACACAAGGTATCGGAACAAGGGTACACAGAGTACCAATTTAACCATTATCAAGCAGAGGTACTATTAGTACCAACTGATCATTTTATCTACAACAACAAGGGACTTAAGTCCAGGATCGTAGTCCTTACTAGCGAGCTCGACGGACTCTATGGCATGCCAACTGTACCTATGATTGACTCGAGACCAAATCTTTTCTATATATATATATATATATATATTGATCATAGCTTCTCGGTGATATTATATCACCTTACATTTTTCCTTTCCAAGTAGGTGTTATTCACCTAGTTCAAGCTTTAAATTCAAGATGAGCATTGTTCATATACTTAACAACAAGGTCACCAAGATTTAACTTTTATTCGATCATGAAATGAATTATGAAATACCATTCATGTTTTCTTTCTGAACAAGTATCATTCCTTCCTTTCTAATCTATTCGAACAAGTTCTATAAATAACCTTAGGTTTTTTTAATTTATAACCTTTGTTCTAATATATATATATATATATATATATCTTATTACAATCACAAGGATCAATCACTTTGAACTTTTCAAGACTAGCAAAAGTATCAAAACAATCAAGCTCTTTAATTTATTATCAAGACCTTTATCAAAGTTAACCAATCTCTTTCAATTAATGATTGAATCTAGGGTGCAAGCACCAACAATACCATCAAGTTACTCATTTAAGTCACAAGGTACTTTTATAGAAGTATTTACCTCCAATCTCCAAGCTTAATTGCACAATATTCCATAGCTTATTTAACAAGTAAATTAAAGCAATTAAGGGTGCTCGGGATAGATCTTCTCCTACCCCGAGACTTTAAACTACTCTCACCTCTTATCCCGATGTTACGAGATACCTGAATTCTTACTCCTTTCGTGCTACTTATCACATCCATTCCTAGCTTTCTCATGGTCTGAACAAAACAATAACATAACTATGTACATTAGAATTAATCCATTCGATCCAACCAACATGTATGTACACAAAATAACATGAACAACAGTCCCCTTGTTAAAATCCATTTAACCGAAACGGCCTACTTAGTGTATACACGCAATATTGACAATGCAAAACAGTTTACGATGCTTCCAAATCTATGCCTTATTTTCAATAAACAATCATAAACACAAACTACATAGCAAGACCATCACTCAAGCATTCTATCTTAAGCAAAACAATCCAAAACCTCTTAGTGTACATAATAGCAGTCCATAGGATCAACGTTTTCCAATATACAGTTCCATCTATTTTTATAAACAAATATACACTCAGAAACTATCACAACAGCCTTTTAAACTTAAGTATGTCTATTTGAAATATTAGATCAACCCTAGATCAAATCATTCATTCCAACAGTCCCTATTTATCCAAAATTCTGTGCACTTTTGAAACCAAGTTCCCTTCTCCAGTTCAGCTCTCAAATCAGTCCTTGAAACAGATTTTACATTCAAAAAATATTCATTTACTTACTAATCATTTTCCTTATTAATCTACTGCCTAAAACAGCTTACATTTTCAATTATAATACACAAACAGACTCGATTACAATATCACACACAAACATACACAAAACAGTCCCATCGATGAATTCATTTAAGCGAAACAGCCCCATTTATTCGAAGAAACAGCCTTCCCTGTTTCTAAATTACTTAGACCAGTCTTAGTACTATTTTAACCAGTTTCTCTGATGATTAATCGGTACCCAAAACAGCTTATAACGACTGTTAACAGCCCCCTTTTAATTACAGTTAAAAAAACAGTTTCAATTGACACTTTCTAGTTCATTCAATTAATTCTTAATAGTAATCACATTGATCATTCAGCTATGACATTTACCATCTAGTATTTCAATATCTAACAAATAGAATGGTCAATAACACTATATTACTACAATCTTTCGATGCTATTTTTAACACCCAAAAACAGAACATGCTATAATAACCAATTTATTGGTTTCAACCAAATGTAACAATCTTCATAATATTTTCTTTCCAACCAAACACATGATAGCATCCTACTAACACCTTGCTCTTACAAAAATCTTGCTAAATTACCTTAAAATTAAACCCAATTCTAAGAAGGAAATGGAAGAATTGTTTACCATCAAGGATTTAGCTATTCAAGTCAATTTCTCCAAACAAATCTACCAAGCAAACCAGCCATAGTTTCAAAGCTCTCTCCCCCTCTCTCATACCCATAAGCTTCGGCCAAAGAGAAAGAAATGGAGAAGAGAGGAGTTTTTCTCCCAACCGAAATCCCTTTCCCTTGATTCACACATGTCTTGCTCAATATTTGGCATGTGTTTAATCCCTTATAAAATATTTTCTTACCATGCAACCCACAACTAACTCATATTATGCGTTTTAAGCCCTCTTGATTAAGCTATGTATTTTAAACTTTGTTCCAAAACAGTCCCTTTCAATAGCTAAATTCTATAGGTGACAAAACCTAAGTTAGTAATTTATAGTCAAGCTTATAGTATACTTTTTTAAGACAACTTAAAGACACTATCAATCCCATTCATGTCACGTTTGAAATATTGACAAACTTCTAGACCGTATTTTGGGGTGTTACAGGGTGGGAGACACTAATATATCATATACCTTAGATGAATATCACATGTTTACAAAGAATAACCTAAATACTTCTATAGAAAACACATAAATTTTTACCCCTGGACCTAAAATAAAACTCCAAACTTTTGGAAGTAGTAATCCGAGAGGGTGGATTACGAGGTGTCAAAAGAACTTGTTGTTTTTGATATACCAGAAAGTTAAAAATTGGAGAGGGCTTCTATGTACATGATGAGAAAAGCTGAGAAATGGTTTAATGGATATATCATGCAGAAATACAAAGTGACTTGGCATGTTTTACAACTGACTTGTGTATAGATTTTGTGACAAAACATGATCTGATGTAAATGAGAAATTTAATAAGCTAGTACAAAAAAGCTTAGTGGAGGATTATCAGGAAAGGTTTGAGGAGTTGAAACCTTTTTAAGTTGCAACACAATTATATTTGAAAGAATAGTATTTGATGTCAAGCTTTATGAGCGTAATCAAAGAAGAACTCAAAAATGGAGTAAGGTTCATGAACCAAGACTACTAGTTGATGCCTACAGACAAGCTAAACTCTATGAGTTAGCATAGGAATTTAAAACAAGGAAACAAAGATACCCCACAAAAGGTCCTTCCTAAACAAGCCATAACCTACCTAACAGACTTACTCTACCCTTCAACCTCAAAAATTTAATACAAACCCTCAAACTAAAGAACAACGTTTACAAGAGTACATGAGATATCATAATTTGTGCTTTAAATGTGGAGAAAATTTTGGTCATGACCATTAGTGTAAGTTGAAACAAGTAAACTTGATGGAGGATGAAGAAGCTTGAGAGGAAGAGGAGGAACTACGGGAGGAAGAGTAGAATAACATTGATAGAGAATTGCATAATTGTAACACCCAAATTTTGCCCTAAATTAAAACTCTAACTTAATTGAAATCCCTAAATTAAAAACCCTAATAATTGGGAATTTTAAGTTAAAAACCTAATTGAATTTCAGTGATTAAATTGGGTAGTTTTCATAATTTACGTGACTAAATTGAAAAGGGTTCAAAACTTCGGTGATGTTTCGTGGACTCTAAATGATTCAGTGGATTATGTTACAATTTACCCAAAATTTAACTAAAATTATGGTTTCCCTTTCAATTGTCTTTGAGTCGATTCAGTTGCCCGTCCTCTCCCATTTCGTGTTTTCAGCAAAGAAGGGAAAACCACCAACCTCTCCTTCATTTCTTTTCCGATCAAGCTCCGACGAGGGAGCTATTGTCGACCGTTCGTTGATCCGTAACCACCATTCAACTCCCCTTTCAATTCCGATCAAAACCTGTAACCCCCTTAGCCCGGTCTAGACGTTAAACCCGAACTACGAAGATTACACGGGGAAAACCGAAGTCAACCTTGATTTACGACCCCTTATTTTTTTTCTTTTTATCTTCAATAGATGCGTATTATTAACCCATGAGTTCAGCAAATCAATTAGAAGAAAACGGCACATCGATCAGAGTTCGATTAAGGTTTCAAATGCATACATTTGACTTTTAGGGACTAAACTGTAAATTCCATAAATTACAGAAACTTTCTTGATTTTAAAGTTACCAAACCTCAATTAATCACATAACATGCCATCATGTCAAAAATCAACACAAACAGATCATTCAAACCCACTAATTTAAGGACCAAAATGTAAGAAACAGAAACTCAGTACAGCTCAAAATTCAAATCCAACGGCCAAGTGTTTCGATACGGATGGCCCAGTACCGAAACGGTCGTTTCAAAACAGAGTTGACCGTTTCAACACTCGGGTGCGTTCCGAGACCCGTATCTAAACACCCCTTTCCAGTAGCCAAAGCGTTTCGATACGCCTTCACCCGTTCCGAAACCTTAAGGCCATTTCGGGCCCCTGTTCCGAAACAGGCAAGGGCGTTCCGATACGCCTTGCCCTGCAACAGCAGATTTTGCTGGTTTTACATGCATTTCCACACTCGAATCATTCCCGAGACATACCACAACATGCATACAACATGGATACATATCAACCATCATCATATCGAGGCAATAGCTTAAACATGGCAACCAACACGTAAGTAAAGGAACTAAAGGCATGCTCCCTAGTTCACCAAAACCATAACAAGCTATAACATCATACAAACCAAAATCCAAACACCAAAGGCCATTTACAACTCAAGTGTAAGCAATCTAACATGCTCAAAGTAAAGGGAAACATCCTCAAACATTCCAAAATATAAATCCCACCCATTGCCACTTATTACACTAAGGGTGAACCACATACATCTCTTTTAACAAAGCCTTAGATTCCTCTTGCTTTTGGGCTGCCTTCAAATGTTCAATTCTCTGCATTGATGAAACAAAAGGGCATAAGCATAAAGCTTAGCGAGGACCGCTAAACAACATTCATCAATGCATGTCTCATGTTTTGCAAAACCAACACTTTACATCTCATGCCATTTATAAAACATGACCTCTCGAAACTTCAATGCACTTTATAACCACATGCTCATATGCATCATTTTAAAACAACAAATAAACCTTTGCTCATGCTTTAACAAGCATCACATGCATTCATGCATCATTCCCAAATATTTCATGCAACCTTGCATCATATACAAGCATCTCATGCTTCACCTTATTCATTTACATTATATTGGCTTTCAAGTGATAATCCATAAACCATTTCAGCACAAGACGCAATCGGATACACGGATTACAAGCGTTGTCCCTCACGCTTCATACAAACTACCGTACTACACAAGGTGGAGATTAATGGCATAATCACAACCCCTCAACACCCGTGATGGAGATTAATGGCACAATCACAACCCCTCAACATCACTCATCGGTAGTTGTATAATTCCACTAACAAGAGTATAGAACACATACACAAGACTCACACACGGGACTAACCATTCACCGTTGTGATCTTAACCTCAATAATTAGGGTACTTGGAAGGAGATTACGACACAATCACAACCCCTCGACATCCAAGGTGAATTTATTCAAGGTGCACCCAATCATATAGCTGGCTAACTATATCCGATTAAAGTAACCAAAAACCATTTTCATCATTTGCCAATATAATCATTTAACCACATTAATCCACTGTTTTACAAGCATAACCACAATGCCATTTCCACAAGCATAACATGCTTAACATCATATGCATTCAACACATGAAAGCCAAGGATCACTTACCTAGTGCATCCTTAACATAATGGCATTAAAATCCAGCATTAAACCATGCTTAACATGCTTAAACACAGTAAACAAATCCACTCTTACATCAAGTGCAAATTCATCAAACATAGCACATTTCCAAGAGAGGGATTATCGAAATACTTACACTTGAGCTTAGTTAAGTGTATCAAACTTACACTAAGCTCCCAAGATCACACTCAAAGCGTTACAAAGCAGGAAATTGCATTTCCACTCACCGATACGAGAAGCCTTGTTCGCCGACACAGAAATTACACCTTCGGAGCCTCCAAAATCACCTCGTTTGCTCCCGAATCATGATCCCATGTTTTCACATCATCAAAACAGCGATCTAAATGCATTAAAATGCATTCTAACACCAGCAACAATTCACAAACTCGTTGCCCACTCAAACTACACCAAAATACCCTTCCAAAACAACTAAAAACTCAATCGATTGCTTCCTAAACCAAGCCCAACCATCATACATCACTTCCAAACAATTATCAACATCAAAACACATCTAATAATCATCCTAACTCATCCTTATACCTCTAGTAAGCAAGATTCCACCATTTCACCCAAAAAACTCACTTAAAACTACCAAGAAACTCAAGGATCTCAAGGATTCCGGGATCTATGTTAACAACACATCATTTTAACATATAAACCAACTTAGAAATCAATTAAAATCAACACAAAACAGAGCCCAACTCATCAAGTCCGAAAATCAAGATTTCATCCATAATTTCACAAGATTTTGATCTCAAATCAAAACTATATTGAAAACTCACTCCAAAATAGTATTTAGAAGCCAAATATCTTGGGAATTTCAATAAAGAACTTAGATTAGAGGTTGAGAACGAGATTTACCTCCAATCCTTGCTTCCTTCAATAGATGACAAGTTTTCCTTGCAAAAATCTTGAAGAATTAAGGAAGATCTCTTGAGAATGATTTAGGAAATGTTGAGAGAGTTTTTGGGAGGAAGAATTCTGGAAAAATATGAGAGAAAACGGTGTTTGGATGAAAATGAGAGGGAATTGGTAGTTACGTAAATGAAAATCCTATTAACTACCTTTTAGTTAATTAATATAAAAAAATCCAATTAAAAATCATTTAATTAAAACCACTTTTAAATCACATGTCATATTGAAGAAATGTCAAATTGACTTAAAGCCCCCTAAAGATTCTAAGATTTTGGCTTCCACCTTAAAAATCACATTTTTCCCAGTTTTGAAACTTTATAATTTTGTCACTACTCAAAATGTCCATTTTCCAAAACCCTTTTTGTAAAATTGAATTGACCAACCTCTTAATTATATTTTTAGAGGATTTTAGAAATTTTTACCATATTTTTATCCTATCCCGATCCTTGATTTCCTAAAATCACCTTACGCGATTCGAACCGTTCTCGACCGGTCCGATCTGATGTCTAAAACATCTAGGCCCAAAACCAGGGCATTACAACTCTCCCCCACTTAGGAAATTTCGTCCTCGAAATTCTTACCTGATGGAAAGAGATACGGAAACTGCCTCAGCATGTCCGCCTTGCTTTCCCACGTGGCCTCCTCGACTCCTCGGTGTCGCCACAACACCTTCACAAGTTCTATCGTCTTGCCACGAAGAACTTTGCTACTCACGTCCAGAACCTTCACTGGTTCCTCATCATATGACAGATCCAGATTCAACTCTATCTCCTCCACAAGCATCACATGCGAAGGATCCGATCTGTACTTCTGTAACATGGAGACATGAAACACATCATGTATCTTCTCCAACTCTGCAGGCAATCTCAACCGATATGCCACAAGACCAATACACTCCACAATCTCGTAAGGTCCAATAAACCTTGGGCTAAGCTTACCCTTACGCCCAAATCTCATCACCTTCTTCCAAGGCGATACTTTCAAGAATACACGTTCGCCAACCGCAAACTCAATTTCCTTACGCTTCAAGTCCGCGTAAGACTTTTGCCTATCCGATGTTGCTTTTAACCTCTCACAAATGAGCTTCACCTTCTTGGTGGTTCCCTTAAGCATAGCTGGCATTGAAATCAACTTTTTCCCAGATTCTGCCCAACAGAGAGGGGTTCTACATCTTCTCCCATACAAAGCCTCGTATGGAGCCATTTGGATACTTGCCTGGTAATTGTTGTTATAAGCAAACTCAACCAACGACAAGTGCTTCTCCCAAGAACCCTGAAAATCTATCACACAACATCTCAACATGTCCTCAAGCACTTAAATCACACGTTCTGACTGTCCATCCGTATGCGGATGATAAGAAGTACTGAAATTCAACCATGTACCCTAGGCTTGATGCAATCATTCCCAAAATCGCGCTATAAACCTCAGATCTCTATCCGACACAATGGACTTTGGCACACCGTGCAATCGCACAATCTCAGCTATGTACAGCTCAGCCAACTTATCCAAGGTATAAGTAGTATGCACAGGCAGAAAATGCGCACACTTCGTAAGTCGATCCACAATTACCCAAACTGAATTCTTCTTTGTCGGTGACAAAGGCAAACCAGACACAAAATCCATGGTGATTCTCTCCCACTTCCATTCTGGAATTCTCAAAGGCTGCAACAATCCAGAAGGAACCTGATGCTCAGCCTTCACTCGCTAACACACCATGCACTTACTAACGAACTCAGCCACATCCTTTTTCAACCCTACCAAGTAGTACTCATCTTTCAGGTCACGATACATCTTGGTACTACCAGGGTGCATAGCAAAAGGACTACTATGAGCCTCGGTCAGAATAATGCGCCTCAACTCAGCATCACCCGGCACCACTATCTGACTTCCATAACACAAAACACCATCATAACTAAAGCTAAAAACAGAAGGTCTACCCTCAGCAATATCCTGAACATGCGAAACAAGAGAATGATCGAGCAACTGCTTATCTTTAATCAACTGTATCAAGGATGGTTTCACTTACAACTCCGCCACAAGACCACCATCACGCGATATGCTCAAACGAGCAAACATCACTCTCAATTCCACATCCACTTTCCGGCTCAAAGCATCAGCTACAACATTGGCCTTACCCGGGTGATACTCGATCGTCAAATCATAATCCTTAAGCAACTCCACCCAATGTCGTTGCCTAAGATTCAACTCCTTCTGAGACATAAGGTATTTCAAGCTCTTATGATCCGTGAACACAACACACTTTTCGCCGTACAGGTAATGCCTCCAAATTTTCAAGGCAAACACCACAGCCGCAAGCTCAAGATCATGAGTAGGGTAGTTGCGCTCATGCACCTTCAACTGCCTAGATGCATAGGACCTTGCCCTCCTGCATCAACACGCAGCCCAAACCAACAATGGACGCATCACTATAGACCACAAAATCCTTACCAGACTCAGGTTGAATCAAAACAGGAGCTTGCGTCAAAGCTTCCTTCAGCTTCCCAAAACCTTGTTGTCTCGCGTCAGTCCACTCAAAGCGAACATTCTTTTGCAACAACTTGGTCAAAGGTGCTGTTATCTTTGAGAAACCCTCGACAAATCTACGGTAGTACCCAGCCAATCCAAGGAAACTCCGTACCTCTGTCACTGACTTAGGAACTTTCCAACTCATCACAGCCTCTAACTTGTGCGGATCAACGCGAATACCCTCAGCCGATACAACATGTCCAAGGAAGACCACTTCCCTAAGCCAAAATTCACACTTACTCAGCTTGGCATACAACTAATTTTCCAATAACGCTTGCAAAACAATTCTCAAATGCCTATCATGATCCTCCTCGGTACGCGAATACACAAGGATATCAATGATGAACACCACCACAAACTGATCCAAGAATTCATGGAATACACGATTCATCATGTCCATGAAAGCCGCAGGCGCATTGGTCAAACCAAACGGCGTCACCAAAAATTCATAATGCCCGTACATCGTCCGAAAAGTAGTTTTAGGTACGTCCGCATCCTTCACCTTCAGCTGATAGTACCCCGATCTCAAGTCTATCTTAGAAAACACTGAGGCTCCCCGGAACTGATCAAAGAGATCATCAATTCTAGGCAAGAGATACTTGTTTTTGATCGTCAACTTGTTCAGTTGCCGATAATCTATACACATTCTCATCGTCCCATCTTTCTTCTTCACAAACAAGACTGGTGCACCCAAAGGTGACACACTCGGCCGAATGAAATCTCGATCCAACAACTCCTGCAATTACGTCTTCAACTCTTTTAACTCTTTGGGTGCCATGCGATAAGGAGCGATGGACACCGGATTTGTATTCTCGTACAACTCTATACCAAACTCAACTTCCCTATTTGGTGGCAATCCAAGCAATTTTTCCGGAAAGACACCCGGAAAATCGCGAACAGTGTGGATGTCCTGCACACGCACATCCTTGGTGCCAGGATTCATCACGTAAGCAAGGTAAGCCTCGCAACCCAACCTCATCATACGGTTTACTTCCAAAGCCGAAATCACATTCGAAAAGAATTTCACATTCTCGCCTACTACTACAACCTCGTAATCATCGGCCAACTTTAAGGTGACTCGCTTAACATCAAAGGCAACCACTGCCCTATGCTCCGTCAACCAACCCATACCAAGGATTACATCAAATCCGTAGAAAGGTAACTCCATCAGATCCACAAGGAAAACATGACCTTGTACAGTCAAAGGGCATCTCCTATACAACTTCCTAGTGACTACAGCCTCACCAAAAGAACTAGTCACTTGCATTCCTACCTCAAGCAACTCAACAGGTATATCAAGCAAATGTGCATGCTCACTCAAGATATAAGAATGCGTGGATCCAGAATCAATCAAAGCCAGCAAAGATAAAGACTAGAGAGCAAAGGCACATGCAATCACATCGGTATCGTTGCGCTCCTCGCGCTGAGCATACACCCTCGCTGGTCCACCTCCCTCAGGTCGAACGGCTACAACGTGAGCAATACCTCGCTGCCCCTCATCTCTCCTCTGAAAGTTCCAACGGCCGCGCCCACGGCCTCTCTGAGGTGCAGCTACCACAGGAGCACGTCATTGGCCACCACCAGCCAACAAAGGACACTCCTTCCTCATATGATTTGTCGAACCACAATTCCAACAAGAGTTCCCTATCACCACAACAAGAGCCTGAACCTCTCTAGCTGCTCGAGGACAATCTCGCCTCAAATGGTCCCTCGAACCACAAGTCCAGCATGTATGTTGTTCAGATCTCACACGACCTCCCTGAGCCTGTCCACCTCGACCCGGAACACCACGCCTTCCCTCAGGCTGATGTCTCCTATCACGGCCTCTTTTGTTCCGTCCACCACCGGAACTATACTCATTAGCTCTCTTCCTAGAGCTCGAACCAACACCTCTAGAAGACAAACCCAGGTTCTGCTCGATGTATTTGGCTCGACACACGAGCACATCAAAGTCAGTATAATCAGCAGTCAACATGTACGTCTTAACTTCTTGTACCAAACCGTACCGAAAGCGATCACATCGATGCCTCTCACTAGGTACCAACTCAGGAGCATACTGACTCAAGCGTACGAACTGGAACTCGTACTCAGCCACCGACAGGTTTCCCTGAACGAGGGACATAAACTCCCGTTTCTTCTCATCAAAGTATCTCACACCTAGATACTTTCTCCGGAAGGCACCCCTGAAGAACTCCCAATCAACTTCATTGGGTTCCATACCAGATGTGGTAGTCGTCCACCAGCTGTAAACATCACCTTGTAGCAAAGATACTGCGCATCCCAGCTTGCGCACATCATTACAACCCATCTGATCCATAATGCGGATCGTGCTAGCTAACCAGGCCTCGGACGCCTCAGGTGACATACCATAAAACTCCACGGCTCCTAAACTCCTCAACCCTTCCAAAGGTAAGCCCACATACCCAGCTGCAAGGGCCTGCACATGCGCTCCGACAACAGTAGCCTGAATGCTCCGGTGATCGCCTGAACCAGAGGCGCCAAATCACCCAAACCATGACCATCTTGTCATTGTTGCACCTGCTCCCCACCTCCAGGTGGTGGCGGAGGAGGTAGATCTCCACCAGGAGGGACATCAGCACCTTGCTCAGCCTGGTTACCCTGCTCAGCTGCAGGCACTATCGTACTGGACCTCAACTCCATTCTAGGTCCCATGTGCTATTTAAAACAAACACAACAACAAAAACAAATCAAACCATTTAAGCCAGCTGCAAGCAAGAATCCAAGTTTACAAAACATTTGATTAGTGTAATAAGGCAATGGGCACTCAATTTTCCCCACAGAGCATAGCATACAAGAAACACCATGTTCACATACTTTTCCTCATCCCAAAATCAGCACATATCCACATAACATCATCATCATACAATCATATTCATTCCACATGCAATTCACATCAAACAAACATGGCATAGGGTGCAAAATTCAACCAATAGTATGCTTTTCAAACATCATACTTCAATACATATCAATTTCACATACCAACATTCCAATTCTTTCGTAACCTGGCTATGATACCAACAAATGTAACCCCCTTAGCCCGGTCTACACGTTAAACCCGAACTACGAAGATTACACGAGGAAAACCAAAGTCAACCCAAAAGTCAACCTTGATTTACGACCCCTTATTTTTTTTCTTTTTATCTTCTCTAGATGTGTATTATTAACCCCATGAGTTCAGCAAAGCAATTAGGAGAAAACGACACAGCGATCGGAGTTCGATTAGGGTTTCAAATGCATACATTTGACTTTTAGGGACTAAACTGTAAATTCCATAAATTACAGAGACTTTCTTGATTTTAAAGTTACCAAACCTCAATTAATCACATAACATGCCATCATGTCAAAAATCAACTCAAACGGATCATTCAAACTCACTAATTTAAGTAGCCAACATTTAAGGACCAAAATGTAAGAAACAGAAACTCAGCACATCTCAAAATTCAACTCCAACGGCCAAGTGTTTCGATACGGATGGCCCTGTACCGAAACGGTTGTTTTGAAATAGGGTTGACCGTTTCGATACTCAGGTGCGTTCCGAGAACCGTATCGAAACACCCCCTTCCAGTAGCCAAAGCGTTTCGATACACCTTCACCCGTTCCAAAACCTTAAGGCCATTTCGGGGCCCTGTTCCGAAACAGGCAAGGGCGTTCCGATACGCATTGCCCTGCAACGGCAGATTTTGCTGGTTTTACATGCATTTCCACACTCAAACCATTCCCGAGACATACCACAACATGCATACAACATGGATACATATCAACAATCATCATATCGAGGCAATAGCTTAAACATGGCAACCAACACGTAAGTAAAGGCACTAAAGGCATGCTCCATAGTTCACCAAAACCATAACAAGCTATAACATCAAACAAACCAAAATCCAAACACCAAAGGCCATTTACAACTCAAGTGTAAGCAATCTAACATGCTCAAAGTAAA
The DNA here is from genome assembly GCA_030270665.1 of Hibiscus trionum. Classification (NCBI taxonomy): domain Eukaryota; kingdom Viridiplantae; phylum Streptophyta; class Magnoliopsida; order Malvales; family Malvaceae; genus Hibiscus; species Hibiscus trionum. The sequence continues at coordinate 10,764,545 of BSYR01000013.1, read as the reverse complement.
GGGAAACATCCTCAAACATTCCAAAATATAAATCCCACCCATTGTCACTTATTACACTAAGGGTGAACAACATACATCTCTTTTAACAATGCCTTGGATTTCTCTTACTTTTGGGCTGCCTTCAAATGTTCAATTCTCTGCATTGATGAAACAAAAGAGCATAAGCATAAAGCTTAGTGAGGACCGCTAAACAACATTCATCAATACATGTCTCATGTTTTGAAAAACCAACACTTTACATCTCATGCCATTTATAAAACATGACCTCTCGAAAACTCAATGCACTTTATAACCACATGCTCATATGTATCATTTTAAAAGAGCAAATAAAGCTTTGCTCATGCTTTAACAAGCATCACATGCATTCTTGCATCATTCCCAAATATCTCATGCAACCTTGCATCATATACAAGCATCTCATGCTTCACCTTATTCATTTACATTATATTGGCTTTCAAGTGATAATCCATAAACCATTTCAACACAAGACACAATCAGATACGCGGATTACAAGCGTTGTCCCTCACGCTTCATACAAACTACCGGACTACACAAGGTGGAGATTAATGGCACTATCACAACCCCTCAACACCCGCAATGGAGATTAATTGCACAATCACAACCCCTCAACATCACTCATCGGTAGTTGTATAATTCCACTAACGAGAGTATAGGACACATACACAAGACTCACACACGGGACTAACCATTCACCGTTGTGATCTTAACCTCAATCGTTAGGGTACTTGGATGGAGATTACGGCACAGTCACAACCCCTCGACATCCAAGGTGACTTTATTCACGATGCACCTAATCCTATAGCCGGCTAACTATATCCGATTAAAGTAACCAAAAACCATTTTCATCACTTGCCAATATAATCATTTAACCACATTAATCCACTGTTTTACAAGCATAACCACAATGCCATTTCCACAAGCATAACATGCTTAACATCATATGCATTCAACACATGAAAACCAAGGATCACTTACCTAGTGCATCCTTAACATAATGGCATTAAAATCCAGCATTAAACCATGCTTAACATGCTTAAAAATAGTAACAAAATCCACTCTTACATCAAGTGCTAATTCATCAAACATAGCACTTTTCCAAGAGAGGGATTATCGAAACACTTACACTTGAGCTTAGTTAACTGTATCAAACTTACACTAAGCTCCCAAGATCACGCTCAAAGCGTTACAAAGCAGGAAATTGCATTTCCACTCACCGATACGCGAAGCCTTGTTCGCTGACACGAAAATTACACCTTCGGAGCCTCCAAAATCACCTTGTTTGCTCCCGGATCAAGATCCCCTATTTTCACATCATCAAAACAGACATCTAAATGCATTAAAATGCATTCTAACACCAGCAACAATTCACAAACTCGTTGCCCACTCAAACTACACCAAAATACCCTAAAAAAACAACCGAAAACTCAATCGATTGCTTCCTAAACCAAGCCCATCCATCATACATCGCTTCCAAACAATTATCAACATCAAAACACATCTATTAATCATCCTAACACAACCTTATACCTCCAGCAAACAAGATTCAACCATTTCACCCCAAAAACTCACTTAAAACTACCAAGAAACTCAAGGATCTCAAGGATTTCGGGATCTATGTTATCAACACATCATTTTAACATATAAACCAACTTAGAAATCAATTAAAATCAACACAAACAGAGCCCAACTCTTCAAGTCCGAAAATCAAGATTTCATCCATAATTTCATAAGATTTTGATCTCAAATCAAAACTATATTGAAAACTATCTCCAAAATAGTATTTAGAATCCAAATATCTTTGGAATTTCAATAAAGAACTTAGATTAGAGGTTGAGAACGAGATTTACCTCCAATCCTTGCTTCCTTCAATAGATGGCAAGTTTTCCTTGCAAAAATCTTGAAGAATTAAGGAATATCTCTTGAGAATGATTTAGGAAATGTTGAGAGAGTTTTTGGGAGGAATAATTCTGGAAAAAGATGAGAGAAAATGGTGTTTGGCTGAAAATGAGAGGGAATTGGTAGTTACGTAAATGAAAATCCCATTAACTACCATTTAGTTAATTAATTAAAAATCATTTAATTAAAAACCCTTTTAAATCACATGTCATATTGAAGAAAGGTCAAATTGACTTAAAGCCCCCTAAAGATTCTAAGATTTTGGCTTCCACCTTATAAATCACATTTTTCCCAGTTTTGAAACTTTACAATTTGGTCACTACTCAAAATGTCCATTTTCCAAAATCCTTTTTGTAAAATTGACTTGACCAACCTCTTAATTATATTTTTAGAGGATTTTAGCAATTTTTACCATATTTTTATCCTATCCCGATCCTTGATTTCCTAAAATCACCTTACGCGATTCGAACCGTTCTCTACCAGTCCGATCCGATGTCTAAAACATCTATGCCCAAAACCAGGGCGTTAAAAAACCCGCCCCTCCGTCGCTCTAGCGTGGTTGTCCTTTACCAGAAATCGGTATAAAACCCTTCGAATTCCGCCTCACCATCGTTGTTCTCCGTTTCCGTTCGATTTTGGCGTGTGGGTAAGCCCGATGGTTGTTTGGATTGTGCGGGTTATGTTAGTTTGGTCGGAAATAGCATGTTTAGGGGTTGTCGGTGTGTTTTCCGGTGACAGAAATTTAATTAGGGGGAAACCCTAAAATTTTCAATTGGAAAATTAGGGATTTTGGGCTTGAACCGGTTTAGAAGGCTGAACCGGGTTTACAGAACTGAACCGGTCTGTCTTACAAAGAGCTGGCTGACGTCAGCAATGACGTAAGCATTGACCGTTGACCTATTGACATGTTGACTCGTTGACCCATTGATTGTTGACTTTTTCAGAAAAAGCCTACTTTATGTTTTCGACGTCCTGATTCTAATTCCGCTCCCCGTTTTCTCAAATTCGAACCCAAAAGACCGTTTTAACCACTTTTATTCGATTATTCTTAGTATTTAAAGATTTGAATATCAGGAAATTAATTTGAATTATTCGTATTTGCAGACGACATTGACTCAGATACTGAGATCCTTCCTCCTCCTCCACCTGGACGACCTTCTGTTGCTCAGACATCGGGATCCGCTCGTGAGTTTAATTAATAATATATTCGATATTTATATTATTGGTGTCTTGGCATAGTAGTAGTATCTTTGATGGCGTATTTAATTGTTATAGGAGCTGACTCTGACCGACCTAGAGATAGAGCTGAGCGTGGGAGATGTCATCGTCGATGTTGAGTGTTAGCTACTTGAGGTGTCTTCTCTTCTATGTTGTTTGTTTACAGTGCTCTGTATGTAAATGTGTTGACGTGTTGAAATGTGTACATGATGTGGTCTGATGATGTATGATAATAATATTCTGTTGATCTGTGATATTTGACTTGTTCAACATTCTGTTACATTATGCAATATTTATATATGTTATCAGATTCAGATTATTGTATATTGAATTATATGATTATGCATTTCTGTTGATAAACAATGCATTCAGATTCAGAACTCGGATTTTATGTCATCTCATTATGGTTGAGATTCTGTACGGGGAAGTTTAATAGCTTCATCCTTCGGGTTGATGTCTACTTTGGATCAGTAGTTTCGCCCTACGGGCTGGATTCCACTTCGGATGGTGACGAGGTTGATAGTGGTTCTGGGGAACCTTACTTTTCGGATGGTGATGTAGTTAGGTGCATGTCATAATGTGTTGCATATTCTTTCATATCTGTTTACGTGATTGAATTGATTCTTGATGGAAAATTGTATTATGATAATGTATGGTTGACTCTGTTGATATGATGATTCTGTTAGTTCTATTTGCACTGTAGAGACACACTGAGCGTTTTCGCTGACTTCCCCTTAGTTTCTATTTCAGATACTCAGGTCTAGGCTACGGTACTTGGAGGACCTCGTTTTTCAGTTTTATTTGTTATTATCAGTATGATACTTGGAACTATTTATATTATACATTTTATCAAATTGTATTTAATTTTCAGATTTCAGACGTTTTATTTGGGTTATTACGTTTTATCATGCATTTACATTTTGATTATTTAATATTTTCAGGAATATTTTATCAATATGTATTATGCGATACTATTATTATCTATTTTGGAATTAAAGTTTTTGAATCAGATTACTTACATGAGGAACAAGCTTTGAGCTTGACTCCTTATATTCGACCTAGTTCTTTTGGGTCGGGTTTATGGGGTTACATTTAGTGGTATCAGAGCCAGGTTCAAACACTCAGCCTGGGTGATTTAAATCAATTTTAAATCAAAAATAATTTTTTGCATTCATTATCAAATGTTTTCGGGTAAAACGGGAATTTTAGAAAAAATTATGATATTTTATGATTAATATTTATACATATTCTGAATAAGGTCTCCAAGTACCGATTCTAATCTTAGGATTCTGTCTTTTGTAAAGATACCATTATGCCACCTCGGGGAAGTTCTAGAGTAGCAGCCGGTCGAGGACTTTGTCGAGGTCGAGGTCGTACCGCGACTGCAGATAGTGACATTCTACCTCCTGAGGGTTCGATACAAAACTAGAGTGAGGTCCAGGGTGCGAATTTGGAGGAACAACATGTGGACCAGATAGGAGCTCAACAGACAGGAGCTCAGCAGACTGGAGCTCATCAGACTGGTGGAGGAGACCCACATGTTCACCCTGCTCAGAGTAGTGGTTATCGTGATTCAGGGGATAGTGAGACAGTGGGCAAAAATGTCGTTACTGTTCAGAGAGAGCTATTGAGATACCTTCGTCAGTCTGAGAGTGTTCGAAGACCCATATCCACATAGTTTCTAGCTGTCGGGATGACTATGTTCGATGGGAAGACGGGTACAGACCCGACATATGCAGAGTACTGGCTGAAGAAGCTTCAACGACTATTTGTTGAGATGGATTATCCTACCGACCGAAAACTCGGGACTGTCATTTCACTACTGCAGGGTGAAGCCCAGAATTGGTGGGAGGCTGAGAAGCTTGTTACTCCACCTAGTAAGGTTACTTGGTATCATTTCAGACATGCTTTCCGTGATTGATATGTCGGAGCTGAGTATATAGCTAAGTGCAGAGATGATTTTATGAATCTGAGGCAGAATGATATGTCTGTTAACGACTACGAGATCGAGTTTATGAGATTGATTCAGTACGTCCCAGGGTTAGTGACCACAGATAAAGACAAGTGTGATTGTTTTCTGAAGGGATTGCGTCCTATGATAAAGGCCGGTGTTGCTTTACATATGGACAATGAATACAAAGATATTACTCGACGAGCTAGGACAACTGAGCGTAATGAGGCAGAGTTGAGACAGCTTGAGTCGCATGGATCTGATAGAGGAAAGAGACCAGCGTCAGTGCCAGTTCAGTATAGTCAGGGGAATCAATCTAGGAAGAGAGCCAGGGATGAGTCAAACTATTAGAGTTATTCGAGAGCTAGACCAGTGACTCCTTCTGTTCCGGCTGCTAGTGCTGGTGGTTCGACTGGTACTCGAGGGGTGCCACAGTGTCCTTTTTGTAAGAAGTGGCATTCGGGTGAGTGTAGGAGGTAGTCCGGAGCTTGTTTCAGATGTGGTTCATTCGAGCACCGTTTCAGATATTGTCTGGTTCCACCTCCTTCAGCTTTTACTACTACTCAGTCCCAGCCATCAGTACAGACTCCCGCCAGGGGAAGAGGTCAGGTCAGATTTGTTACTTCGGGCTCTTCTAGTAGAGGTAGACCCACTCCGAGTAGAGGATCAGTAGGATCAGGGGCTAGACAGTCGGGGTTAGTTTATTCTACTAGGAGGCACGAGGATCGTGATGAGCCAGATGTTATTTCCAGTACATTCCATATCCATTCTATTTCGCACTTTGCTCTACTTGATAATGGTTCGACTCATTCATATGTTGCGAGTTCTGTGTCTGGGGGTCTTGAGATTTCTGTTGAGGATACTGTTAGTGTTGTTACTGTACACAGTCCAGTGGGTAATCCTGTTGAGGATACTAAAGTATACATGAATTTTCCTCTTGAGATTCAAGGGGAGATATTTCTAGCTGATTTGATGGAGTTACCCTTTGGGAGTTTGATCTTATTCTGGGTATGGATTGGTTGTCTGCACACCGTGTTACCTTAGATTGTGAAAAGAAAAAGGCTACACTGAGAACTTCCGATGATCGTGAGGTAATTCTGATTGGTGAGCACAGAGGGTTCCTATGTAATATTGTTTCAGCTCTTAAAGCTGAGAAAATGATCAAGAAAGGGTCTATAGCTTATCTTGCCTATATCCTTGTTCCGAGACAGTTTAATTCCGATTTAGATAAGATTCGAGTTGTGAAAGACTTTCCAGACGTTTTTTCACATGAACTATCTGGGTACCGCCGAAACGAGATGAGGTTGAGTTTGACATCAAGGTTTATTTGGGTACAGCTCCTGTGTCTATGGCACCTTATCGGATGGCACCGAAAGAACTTAAAGAGTTGAATATTCAGTTGCAAGAACGGTTGGATCGAGGTTTTACTCGACCTAGTGTTTCTCCTTGAGGAGCTCCTATTCTGTTTGTTAAGAAGAAGGATGGGACACTTCGACTCTGTATAGATTATCAGAAGCTGAACAAGCTGACGATCAAGAACAAATATCCTCTTCCTCGTATTGATGATCTGTTTGACCAGTTCCAAGGAGCTACGGTATTCTCTAAGATAGACCTGAGATCTGGTTATTACCAACTCAAGGTTAAGGATTTTGATGTGTTCAAAACAGCTTTCCGGACACGATATGGTAATTATGAGTTCCTTGTGATTCCTTTTGGGTTGACTAACGCCCCTGCCGCTTTTATGGATATGATGAATAGGGTGTTTCAACCCTATCTTGACCAGTTTGTTGTGGTATTTATTGATGATATACTGGTATATTCTAGATCTGAGGAAGAACATGAGGAACATCTTCAGATTGTGTTATAGACTCTGTTAGAGAAACGATTGTATGAAAAATTCAGTAAGTGTGAGTTTTGGCTTTCTGAGGTTATGTTTCTGGGTCATATAGTTTCTGCTCAAGGTATTCAGGTTGATCCGAAGAAGGTTGAGGCTATTATGAGTTGGAAGCAACCCAAGAATGTTCCTGAGGTTCGAAGCTTCTTGGGTTTAGCTGGTTATTATCGGAGATTTGTTGAGGGTTTTTCTTCTATTGCAGCTCCGTTGACTAAGCTTCTGAGCAAGGATGTTCCCTTCGTTTGGACTGAGGCTCAGTAGTCTAGTTTCGAGAAGCTTAAGTCTGTGTTGACTGAAGCACCAATTTTGATTCAGCCTGAGCCTGGTAAGGCTTATATAGTTTACAGTGATGCTTCGTACACCGGATTGGGGTGTTTTCTTATGCAAGACAGAAAGGTAGTGGCTTATGCGTCTCGACAGTTGAAATCGCATGAGTGTAACTATCCTAACCACGATCTAAAGCTTGTTGCTATTATTTTTGCACTTAAGATCTAGAGACACTATCTCTATGGAGAGACGTGTTATATCTATACAGACCATAAGAGTCTGAAATATATCCTCACCAAGAAGGATCTTAGTCTGAGACAACGTCGTTGGGTAGAACTCCTCAAGGATTATGACTGCGAGATTGAGTATCATCCAGGCAAAGCTAATGTTGTTGCCGACGCCTTGAGTCGTAATGCCATTACAGATTTGAGAGCTTTGTTTGCCCAGATGAGTTTGTACGACGATGGCAGTCTGTTGGCAGAACTTCGGGTTATTCCGACATTGATTTTTGATATTCGAGTTGAGTAGCCTAGTGATCCGTTTTTGATGAATCGTATCAGGGAGGTGCATGAGGGTACATCTCGAGATTTCTCTATTGATCAGGATAAGGTATTATGTTTCCGTGGCCGGTATTGTATTTCGAGGAAATCTGGGTTAAAGTAGATTATTCTCTGTGAGGCCCATGACAGTCCTTATTCTATGCATCCTGGTGGTGACAAGATGTATAAGAATCTTCATGAAAGGTACTGGTGGAAAGGTCTCAAGCAGGACGTCGTCGGATTTGTATCGAGATGTTTGACTTGTCAGAAAGTCAAAGCAGAGTATCAACATCCATCTGGGTTCCTACAGCATATTGAGATTTCTTAGTGGAGGTGAGAGCGTGTGACTATGGGCTTTGTTAGTGGACTTCATTTGACACCATCGAAGAAGGATTCCATCTGGGTTATTGTTGATCGTTTGATGAAGTCCGCGCATTTCATTCCTGTCCAAGTTGACTATTCTTTGAGTAAGTTAGCTCAGCTTTATATTTATGAGATTGTTCGACTTCACGGGGTACCGTCATCTATTATTTCTGACAGAGATCTGAGGTTCACTTCAAAATTCTGGGGTCTCTTCATTCTGCTTTGGGTACTCGGTTGAACTTCAATACATCTTATCATCCACAGACAGATGGTCAGTCTGAGCGTGTGATCCAGATTCTTGAGGATATGCTGAGGGGCTGTATTCCTAATTTCAGAGGCAGTTGGGTGGATTTCCTGCCGCTTGCAGAGTTTGCTTATAATAACAGTTATCAGTCCAATATTAAGATGGCACCGTATGATGCTTTGTATGGGCGTAGGTGTCGTTCACCTATTGGTTGGACTGAGTTGAATGAGTACAAATTGTTGGGACCTAAGATTGTGCATGAGGCTGAGCAAATTGTCAGATTGATTCGGGATCGGCTTAAGGCTGCTTTTGACAGACAGAAGTCTTATGCCGATTTGAGACGTCGTGATCTTGAGTTGGAGATGGGTGATGAGGTTTTCTTGAAAGTATCTCCTTGGAGAAAGGTACTTCGGTTTGGTCGGAAGGGCAAGCTGAGTCCTTGTTACATTGGCCCTTATCGGATTATTCGTCGAGTCGGACCAGTTACCTATCAGCTAGAGCTACCACCAGAGCTTCAGTTGCCCGTCCTCTCCCATTCCGTGTTTTCAGCAAAGAAGGAAAAAACCACCAACCTTTCCTTCATTTCTTTTCCGATCAAGCTCCGACGAGGGAGCTACCGTCGGTCGTTCGTCGATCCGTAACCACCATTCAACTCCCCTTTCAATTCTGATCAAAACTCGCCCCTCTGTCGCTCTCGCGCCGTTGTCCTTTACCGGAAATTGGTATAAAACCCTTCGAATTCTGCCTCATCATCGTTGTTCTCCGTTTCCGTTCGATTTTGGCGTGTGGGTAAGCTTGTTGGTTGTTTGAATTGTGCGGGTTATGTTGGTTTGGCCGGAAATAGTGAGTTTAGGGGTCATCGGCGTGTTTTCCAGTGTTGGAAATTGAATTAGGGGGAAACCCTAAAATTTTCAATTGGAAATTTGGGGATTTTGGGCTTGAACCGGTCTGAACCGGTCCAGAAGGCTGAACCGGGTTTACAGAACCGAACCGGTCTGTCTTATAAAGAGCCGGCTGACGTTAGCATTGACCGTTGACCCATTGACCCGTTGACCGTTAACCGTTAACCGTTGACTTTTTCAGATTTTGTTGACCATTAAATGTCCTGATTTAGATTACGCTGCCCGTTTTTCCAAATTCGAACCCGAAAGACCGTTTTAACCACTTTTATTCGATTATGCTTAGTATTTAAAGATTTGAATATCGGGAAATTAATTTGAATTATTCATAATTGCAGACGACATTGACTCGGATACTGAGATCCTTCCTCCTCCTCCACCTGAACGACCTCCTGTTGCTCAGACATTGGGATTCGCTCGTGCGTTTAATTAATAATATATTCGATATTTATATTATTAGTGTCTTGGCATAGTAGTAGTATCTTTGATGGTGTATTTAATTGTTATAGGAGCTGACTCTGACCGACCTAGAGATAGAGCTGAGCGTGGGAGATGTCACCGTCGACGTTGAGTGTTAGCTACCTGAGGTGTGTTCTCTTCTATGCTGTCTGATTACAGTGCTTTGTATGTAAATGTGTTGACGGGTTGAAATGCATACATGATGTGGTCTGATGATGTATGATAATAATATTCTGTTGATTTGTGATATTTGACTTGTTCAGCATTCTGTTACATTATGCACTTATATATGTTATCAGATTCGGATTATTGTATATCGGATTATATGATTATGCATTTTTGTTGATAAACAATGCATTCAGATTCAGAACTCGGATTTTATGTCATCTCATTATGGTTGGGATTCTGTACGCGGAAGTTTAGTAGCTTCATCCTTCAGGTTGATGTCTACTTCGGATCAGTGGTTTCGCCCTACGGGCTGGATTCCACTTCGGATGGTGACGAGGTTGAGAGTTGTTCTGGGGAACCTTACTCTTCGGATGGTGATGTAGTTGGGTGCATGTCATACTGTGTTGCATATTCATTCATATCTGTTTACGTGATTGAATTGATTCTTGATGGAAAATTGTATTCTGATAATGTCTAGTTGACTCTGATGATATGAGGATTCTGTTAGTTCAGTTTGCACTGTAGAGACACACTGAGTGTTTTCGCTGACTTCCCCTTAGTTTCTATTTCAGATACTCAGGTCTAGGCTACGGTACTTGGAGGACCTCGTTTTTCAGCTTTATTTGTTATTATCAGTATAATACTTGGAACTATTTATATTATACGTTTTATCAGATGGTATTTAATTTTCAGATTTCATACGTTTTATTTTGGTTATTACGTTTTATCATGCATTTACATTTCGATTATTTAATATTTTCAGGAATATTTTATCAATATGTATTATGCGATACTATTATTATCTATTTTTAAATTAAAGTTTTTGAACCAGGTTACTTACGTGAGGGACAAGCTTTGAGCTTGACTCCTTATATTCAACCCAGTTCTTCCGGGTGGGGTTTAGGGATTACAATAATTCCATTAATGCTTTAATTGGTAATGTTGGGTATAACACCTTGAGATTTAGGGGGAAGTCATCGAGAATATTAGTGGCTAGTGACAATATACATTGCTCCATCACCTCTAAATATGTCAAGGAAGAAGTAGAGCTAAAACAATTTGACCCCTTAACCATCACAACTGCTTATGGATAGAAGTTGAATAGAACAACTAAAAGTAACCTGTTAAGCTGAACAATTCAAGGGCAATAGTTTGATCATGATTTCAGGGTATTGTAAATGGGGGAATGATACGGTTTTGGGAGTGGGCAAGGTGAAGAGATATAGTCCCATAGTTAAGGAATTTAAGGAAATGACCTAGAGTTTCCTTGAGGAAAGACAAGAAATAGTGCTACTAGGAGGAATGAAAACACCATATGTAAAGCTGATATAAGGGAAGAAACCTCAAAAGATGATTGAGAAAGATCCATAACTGATAAAAGATGACTAATGGAAGAAAATGTAGAAGATGAATGAGAAAGACTGCCGTTAGAACACAGCATGACCATTTGGAGTTCAAGATAACGCCTTTTGGTTAACTAAAGCATCTGCTACATTCTAATCCCTAATAAAATCATACTCATTCCACAATTCAAAAATAAATTACGAAATATTGATGAGTCATTTTAAGAGAGTTAAAACTCGAGACTATGATCCTTTAATGTGAAGCTAGTTGCCTAAGATATTTGGAAAGGGAAACAGAAGAAAAGCAAATTCATCATGGATCATACAACATTAACTCACATAACATAATCAAATGGTAAGCAAGTCCAGAGATAGTATGCAAGATATCTTATATCCTTAAGATGACTATCACTGAATAAAACATGTAAAGAAATAATATCTATTCAATAATCAACATTTAGTTTAAAACAAAAATATAGCACGAGGGACCTAAATGCGTTGATAACAAACCAATGTTGAACTAGTGGTTTTTAATTACTAACATGTGAGCTAAGACCAACATGATCATATCAAATCCCCACTATATAAATACAATTGCGAGACACCTACATCCAAAGAATAAAAATATTCAGATCGTGATCGAGACATTCCTCCTAAGTATTTAATTAGCATAGTGAACATTTTAGGTCAAACTGGTCAAATAAATCAGATGCAAGTATGGGTCAGACATGTCATAACTTGGGTTGATATAGATCAAGTCATGGTTCGGTCAGATCAACTCAATTCGAACATTATTTATATCGAATATATCTATAATAATAATAATAATAATAATAATAATAATAATATATACATACTAGAAATAATATGTAATGGTATTAAAAATGATATAATAATAATAGTGTATAGATATATGTGTTATAATATTGTAATAGTAATATGTACACGTATATAATAATATTAGTAATATATATATATATATATATATATATATATATATATATATATATATATATATATATATATATATATATATATATATATATAGATAGATAAATAGATAGAGTTAAACAAACAATAGAATATAGCTAAGATGGGGTTAAGTGGCAAAATAAAAATTTTGGTGAAATCTTTGAGAAAAAAATAAAAATTGGCAAAAGAATTTTACAGTGGTTCAACTTTCTTAATGAAGTTTACATCCACTACCTTATCTATCCACACTAATGATTTCATAAATTTCCTAATTTGTATGAATCTTTAAGGATAATGTGTAACCTTACAAACCCCTTACAATTTATATCCCAAAATCTTAAGTCTACGCTCTTTCTTAAAGAGAAACAAATTTGCAAACAACGAAAATTTCGCAATGTAAATTTGTTTGCTACAATTAAACTCTCACACACCCAAGAACAGTTACAAATGAAATACAATGAAGAATAAAGACAAGTTGCTCATAAAAAAGACTAAAAATTAGTACAAATGAAATACAATGAAGAACAAAGACAAGCGCTCACAAGAAAGATTAATGTTGGGAGGTCCCTTTTCCATACTCTCTTCAATTTCTAATTATTGTGGAGATCTAGTGAGAGTTTAGAGTTGTTGGAAGCTATTAAAATCGAGCATTAAATGCTCACCTGCACAATAGTGTCGAAACCATGTATAATAGTTTCGAGACTTTTTAGGTAGAGTTGTAAAAAAACCTAGTTGTTACAGAGGCTATGGTCTCGAAATCTATACCTAAGGTTTCAGAACCTTAAGCATGGCTTCGAAACCTTTGCTATGGTTTTAATACAAACACCATTTTCCCCAATAGTTTCGAGGCGTAACCATCACTTTAAAAACTAAAAAATTGCTAAGTGATGTCTTTTAAATATGTATTTGATAAAAATTCAACGTCAAGGTTTTAAAAGCATTTTAATCACTTGAAAACAAGTTTTTGACAAATTTAGTTCGAATACTTAATTTTACATTTTTTACAAATTAGCCCTTGAAAAATTAAGTTATATCAAAATAAGTCTAACAATCTCCGCTTTGTAATATCACAAAACAATTGGTAAAAATTTGTTTTTGAATTTTTTTTTAAACTTACAAATCTCCCACTTAGACTCTCCCTTAGTAAATGTCTTTATGAAATCTTTAAAAATTAAATTTTAAAGACATTTTTAAGAAAATAAATTTAATTTACAATTTATTATTAGTTTTATCCCCTTTTCGTTATAGTAAAAAGAATAAAATGCTACACAAGAGTAAACATCATTAGAGCAATATGACATAATCCAAAAAAAAAACAATAAATTTAAGCTCAAAATAGCATATAAATATCATAAGATAAGCACCATAAAATCCAAAATAACAAGCCAAAATATATAATCCAAGTCATAGCGATAATAGGCATAAAAATATCCAAAAGGTGCATAATCTCAAATTCTAAATGCAAAGCTCAAAGCATATCAAAATAAGTCTATGAAGAAGCAAAATGCATAAATTACTATTAAGCATTTGGAGAATCATGAGCTGGTGGAGGGAAAAGATGGTTATGAAAGTCACGCATCTCATCCTCAATAGAAGACACGCGAGTACTCAATCCCTAAAGTTGTTCAGAAGTCTCCTTATGAGAGCTATACATAAAGATGTTCAGGTCATTAAGCTTAGTTATAATGGCATTGAACATAGGATCTATCCCCATGGGAGCCATCAGAGCCGATGTATCCTCATCCATGTGAGCCAGAATATGACCAACCGGAGCAATAGAAGCCTCCTTGTTAACCTCCCCATGCCTCCTCGATGAACCCAAACATTGTTTATAAAGAACCATTAAGTTTTGTGGCAAGATTTAATGTCAATCTTGCTTTTGTTCTTCACAAGTGGATCAAGAGTGGTGTCGATCTCAAGTCTCTTAAAGATGTGGCTAAGCACACATCCAAAGGAAAGAGAATAAGAGGTGGGATCAGAGATGACCTTAACAAGGTTAAGAAAAATGATGGTGGCAATGTTAGGAAGTTTCTTTTTACGGTATTGGCAAAGCCACCAATAATCTATAACTCTCATACGGGTTGCTCTATTACCTAAGGGACGGAAAAACCAAGTGGTTAAGGGGTGAAAGAGACATTATTTAACTAGAAGATGAGAAGTATGAGCATCATCAAAAAGAGCAATGTGATGAGGCTCATACTCATTAGACTTACCACTTACGGGAACAACTAAATGATCGATAATAAACTGGGTTGCTAACTCAACTTTGGCACCCATCAAAAAGGAGTGAATGCTAATAATAGAAAATTTCCATTAGGAGACCGAACAAACTCGACATTAGCATGAAAAGCTCAAACTAACCTACGATGGACATAGGGAGGAATTCTCAAGTAATCAAGCCATTATCAATTAGCGATCAAATCAAAGAGATCAAAATCATATAACGAAGACATAAGAAAGTCTAAGTCTATGGTTCGTTCGGCTCTAAGTTCTTTATACCCATTCACGTTTCGATAACGATTAAGGTGTTGATTATCTTGAAACCAAAGATCCTAAAAAATAAGATTAGGTTTAGGAATGGGAGTAGAATTATAATTAAGAACAAGTTAATTTGATCGAGAAGATTGACCTCGTTCAAAACGAGTACATTTGGCTATCGATTTAACCCAAAAATGCATTCTAACATAGTTATGACTATTATAAGTATTAAAGATACTTTGAACTAAGACCAAAGATATATGACACTAAATCAAGCACTAGTTATGTGCATGAGTTTAGAAATTTTAACGAATTATGCTAAGTGTAGGAGCATAAAAGGCTAAAATAGACAAAAAGTGACAAACTTGTCTCCCCCTAACCATTTCCATGTAAGGACCACATAAAATCACTCAAGCATGTATTTGAAACAAGTTCAAGTAAAAAATAACATGAAAATACAAAAAGACATGAAATTTGGAACTAAGGCTTATGATAGGTTTGAAAGGCCTAACTCTCTCCTAAGATTACAAAATCTTTCTTTGTCTAAAGGCTTAGTAAAAATATCAGCTAGTTGGTGCAAAGTGTCTACATATTCTAGAACTATATCAACTTTTAGGACATTATTTCTAATGAAATGATGCTTAATCTCAATGTACTTTGTTCTAGAGTGTTTGATGAGATTCTTAGTGAGACAAATGACACTAGTATCGTCACACTAAATTGGAATAGTACCAACATCAATTTCATAGTCTAAAAGTTGTTTCATCCATAAAATTTGTGCACAACAATTATCGGCTGAAACACATTTCACCTCAATGGTTGATAATGCTACACTATTTTGTTTCTTTAAAAACCATGAAATAAGCATATTTCCTAGGAGTTGACAAGTACTAGAGGTTCTCGTCCTATCTATTTTGCAACCTCCATAATTTGCATCTGAGTAAGCATGCAAACTAAAGGATTAGTCTCTAAATACCAAATATTAAACTAGGAGTGTCTCCGAGGTATCTAAAGATTCTCTTAATGGAATGTAAATTTGATTCCTTGTGACATTATTGAAATCCATCACACAAGCAAACAGTAAACATGATATATGGTCTACTTGTGGTAAGATAAAGCAAAGAGCCAATCATGGAACTATAAAGCTTAATTGTTGAGATGTTTGTTTTGGACTAAATTGAAAAGATATCAAAATGTTTATAAGTCCAAACAACTTGAAAATATGTTTGATGGATTTTATAAGGCTTTGGAATATTTTAAAATGTCTTTAAAGTAGTCAAACCTGAGTTTTTCAAGTAACTGTACCGATACAATATACACCGTATCGATACGCTTTAGTATTTCTAGCTACAGGAAAATTTCAGTAGCCAAAACTCGTATCGATACAGCTTGTTCGTATTGATACGGAGCAGATTCATATCGATATGCTTTGTAGCTTACCGATACGGTTTTAACTACCCCCAAAGGCTAGTTTCTCAATGGTCATTTGAATTGCAGGTCGTACCGATACGCTCCCAAGTGTATCTATACGCATCAGCTGAGAAAAACTCAATGGCTAGTTCTGAAGAAGGGCGTACCGATATGGCTACCCGCGTATCGATACGAACATCTCCAGAACTATATTTATTGCGGGAAATAAAGGCTCCAATTCAACCCCAATGATCTCCAACGGCTAGGAACTCAATTGGAAGTATAAAAGGGACCTCCAAACATCTATATAAGACTAATGATCCTCAAGCCAACACAATTACGATGAAAATTTTGTCTTAGTGCTTAAATTCCTAATCTTTGTATAGACTACACTTGTTGAGCTTGATTGTCAATGTATGCTCAAGTGTATTAGGTTTTGGATGAGGGCTTATTAGTACAAACACATATCTTTATAGGGATTTCTAGTTTGCTAAGTTTTCTCTTGTTTGAGAGTGATCCCAAAGCTCGGTTTGTGAGCTTTGGTTGCTAGACTTGGTGAGTGAGTCTAGGTTGTAATTGGTTGCCTCCTAAGCCAAGAAAATGTGAAGAATTCTTAGTGAATTGGTTGAAATCCTTAGTGGGAGCTAAGGTAGTGGATGTAGGCTTTGGTTAAATAGTCGAACCACTCTAAATCCTTGTCCAAATTCTTTCAATTTTTGCTTCCATCACAATCACCCAAAAATCGATCTTCTCCACCATTGGCAAGCTATTTGGTTGTGTTTATCGAGCTCAACAATTAGTATCAGTGTAAGGTTCAATCGAGAAGGTTTAACCACCTATTGAGGCGATCGCAGCAAGCTCAACCAACAAATAATCAGCCGAAGTAAATGGTGCAATCAATTGACAAGCCTTCATTCTTCAATGGGGAGCACTATGCGTATTGGAAGAATAGGATGGTGTACTTCATCAAGGCAAAGGATTATCAACTTTAGGACCTTGTCGAAGATGGACCGTTCGTGCCACAAAGGAGAAAGGCAGATTGGAATGCCAACGACAAGAAGATGGTGGAGCTTAATTACAATGCGTTGCACATTCTTTTTTTTGCTTTTGGCCCGGATGTATATGCAAAGACATCTACTTGTGAAAATGCCAAGGAAGTATGGGACATGCTTGAAGTCACATATGAGGGAACAAAAGAAGTAAAGAAGACCAAGATCGGTCTTCTAAACCTTGAGTATGAAAACTTCAAGATGGACCTAGAAGAAGACATCACGAGCATGTTCGATCGGTTCTCCGCAATCGTCAATAAACTCAAAAGATTTGGAGAGGTGATTCCGGAAGACAAGCTCGTTCGAAAGTTGATTTATTCACTTCTCATATCATGGGAGGGCAAGACGACGACTATCATCGAAGCTAAGAATCTAAAAGAGCTCAAATTGATGAGCTAATTGGGTCCCTTCTTACCCATGAAATGATGTCTACACCCTTGAAGAGGGAGAAAGAGAAGAAGATCAAAGAGAAATGCATTAATGTTAATGTCATTGCTCTCAATTCCTCCAAATGCCAACATGAAGAATCAAGTGAGGAGGAAAGTGAAGATGAAGAGATAATTCATCTCTTCAAGAAATGTGCTCAATTCATGAAGAGCAAAATGGAATAATCCAAGCAAGAAGAAGAAGAAGAAGAGGCCAAGCTTTGCAAGCCATAAGAAGAAGGCATATGTGGCTACTTGGAGTGATGATGACTCCACCGATAATGAACAAGCCAACCTTTGCCTTATGGCCATCCAAGAAGATTCAAGGGTAACTTCTAATTCATCTATTTCAACTTCTTATTCTTTTGATGAATTACAAGATGCCTATGATGAATTGGTTTTAGAGTTTAAAAATCACATTTTGAAAAACAAGAAAGTGGTTTCAAATTTGAAAATTCAAAATGATTTGATTTCTAAAACCAAAATTGAACTTGAAGCAAAACTCAATGAGTTTGAGCAAAAAAATGTGTTGATTTAAAAAATTTGCTTCATAAAGTTCAAGAGGAAAAAGATTTGATTTCCAAAGAGTTTGAAAAGAAAACCAATTTTCGAAAATCAAATTTTTATCAAAGACAATCTAGTGCCCCTATATTTTTAAATGGTAAATGTTTTAGAAGTATTTGGGTCCCAAGAGGACTAATTACTTCAACTAAAAAGGATGAAATTGAAAAATGGATTCCTAAGAGGACTAAATTATGTGCTGCTAACACTTATGGATCTAAAGCAATTTGGATACCAAAAATTACTTGATTGTCTTGTTTTAGGTGTGATGGAGATTTGTAAATAAAGTACAAGATTGAGGGGGAGCTCTATACACACAAAGAAGATTACTTGAAGAAGGAAGGCTTCACATCATACCTTTGGTTCAAGTGTGGTAAAAATTAGTTGAATTTTGTTTATTTTAATTTATTTTATTTATTTTAATTCAACTAGTTATCATCATTGTTGGACTTACCATTTGATTATGCTTTGAGTACGGGGGGCCATTTTAAAACCAAAACTCTTATTTTTGTCAAAATCTTTTAAACCTCCATTGTTATTCTGAGCTTAAAGTCATTTAAATTCTTTTTGATATATCAAAAAAGGGGAGGAATGGTTTGAAAATTTGATTTCTCAAGTGAATAAGGGGAGCTTTAACTACATTTCATTTTTAAAATCTCTTATTCAAATTTTTAAATACTAAGGGGGAGAATCACAAACAATTTTTCAAGTTGGTTTTATTATATAAAAATGGGGAGATTGTTGAGAGGTTTGTTTTGATATAATAATAAAAAAATTGTTTTGGACTAAATTGAAAAGATTTCAAAATGTTTATAAGTCCAAACAACTTGAAAATATGTTTGATGGATTTTATAAGGCTTTGGAATATTTTAAAATATCTTTAAAGTAGCTAAACCTGAGTTTTTCAAGTAACCATATCGATACGGTATACACCGTATCTATACGCTTTAGGGTTTCAAGCTACAGGAAAATTCCAGTAGCCTAAACCCGTACCGATACGACTTGCTTGTATCGATACAGAGCAGAGTCGTACCGATACGCTTTGTAGCATGCCGATATAGTTTTAACTACCCCCAATGGCTAGTTTCCCAACGATCATTTGAATTGCATGTCGTACTGATATGCTCTCAGACGTATTGATACACATCAGCTGAGAAGAGCTCAACGGCTAGTTTTGAAGAAGGGTGTACCGATACGCATAGCTCAAGAACTACATTTATTGTGGGAAATAAAGGCCCCAACAGCTCCAATTCAACCCCCAAAGGTCTCCAACGACTAGGAATTCAATTGGGAGTACAAAAGGGACCTCCAAGCATCTATAGAAGACCAATGATCCTCATGTCAACAACATTATGATGAAAATTTTGTCTTAGTGCTTAAATTCCTAATCTTTGTATAGACTACACTTGTTGAGCTTAATTGTCAACGTGTGCTAAAGTGTATTAGGTTTTGGGTGAGGGCTTATTAGTGCAAACACATACCTTTAGAGGGATTTATATTTTGCTAAGTTTTCTCTTGTTTGAGAGTGATCCCAAAGCTCGGTTTGTGAGCTTTGGTTGCTAGACTTGGAGAGTGAGTCTAGGTTGTAATTGGTTGCCTCCTAAGCCAAGAAAAGGGGAAGAATTCTTAGTGAATTGGTTGAAATCCTTAGTTAGAGCTAAGGTAGTGGATGTAGGCTTTGGTTAGAAAGTCAAACCACTCTAAATCCTTGTCCAAATTCTTTCAATTTTTGCTTCCATCACAATCACCCAAAAATTGATCTTCTCCACCACTTGACAAGCTATTCGGTTGTGTTTATTGAGCTCAACATTAATATCAACACATTTACCTTCTTCATCTTTATCAAGCTTTGTAGATGTGCTCATTGGTGTGCCTTGAGGTTCCACATCCTCTAGTCCAAACTTTTTGAGCTTGCCTCTTACATACTTGGCTTGATTGATGAAAATGTCATCACTCTTTTGTTTGATTTGAAGCCATAAGAAAAATGAGAGCTTCCTCATCATGCTCATCTCAAATTCACCTTGCATTAGCTGAGTAAAATCTTGATAAAGAGATTTATTAGTAGAACCAAATATAATATCATAAACATAAATTAGGCTACTTAAATGTCTTTGCCTTTTCTTTTAATAAACAATGTTGTATCAACCTTTCCTTTGTTAAAAACTTTTTCAATAAGAAAATTTTTGGCAACCTTTCATACAAACCTCTAGGAACTTGTTCCAAACCATATAAAATTTTATAAAGTTTGAAAATATGGTTTGGAAATTTTGAAGCTTGAAAATTGAGAGGTTGATCAACATAAACTTCTTCATTTATAAAGCCATTATGAAAACACTTTTAACATCCATTTGAAAAAGCTTGAATTCATTATAACATGCAAAATCAAACAACATTCTAATGGCCTCCATTCTAGCTACTGGTACATAAGTTTCATCAAAGTCTATTCATTATTCTTTAGTGTAACCTTGAGCAACTAGCCTAGCCTTATTTATCACAATGTTATCACTCTCATCTAGTTTGTTCCTAAAACTCATTTAGTACATATAATAGACTTATCACTAGGCATTTCAACTAATGTTCATACTTTACTTCTCTCAAATTGATTTAAATCATCTTGCATAACCATAATCTAATATTCATCATTTAATGCTCTAGAGATGGATGGATCACCGAAAATCTCACCACCTTTGACATAGTTGAAATCATTTGGGTAGGTAATCTCTCTATCCTCTAGAGATGGCTCCTTTAGAGCTTCTTGAGTTGGTTCTTGTAACACCTCGATTCGACCCAAGGATTCGAAATGTCACATTAGGTCACCAACTCGACCCGTTAAATTTTCAAACCATAAAGGAGCCATAAATAAAATCATTAACATCGTAAAAACATTCATTAAATAATTATTCATTTGAACTTACAATAATAAAGCTTCAAATTAAAACAACTTATAATTAAAATGTTTGAATATTTAAAATAATTACAAACTTCACCTAGTAAGGTCCTATGAATACATAGCCCACTAAATACAAGTGTTGTATTGTTGTACTCTGGTAATAATCTCTTGATGGAATCTTGTACTGATAGTTTTCTTCAAACTCATGATCGATCAACCAACCTAAGCACGGAAACAACAATTCCTAGCATTGAGCTTACAAAGCTTAGCGGTACACATCTACTATACTATACTTCATCTGAATCATAAATATAAGCATGAAAGTTAGTACGAGCAATAAGGCAAAAATAATTATCATGTTGCGCCACCTCTAGTCACCTAAAAACATGCTCTACCGACATGGCAAAACATACGAGATGTCATTGGAAATCATCAAGCAATACAACCATATGCAAACCTTGAGTGAGGCTCGGGTACAAGAAACTTTGGGAACATACACTCAGAGAGAGGCATGGGGACACGTAGCAACGAGAACGTACATTATATACTCAGAATTACCCCTCGAGTATCATCGAATGAGGCCTAGAGACACGAAATATCGAGAACTTACATTCTATAACTTTAACCATGGTGTTGCAACACTCTCTCTGGGTCTCAACAACCAAAAACTCAACCAATCAAATGCCTATCCAGCATACAAGCAACATGATCCCGAGGATTTCACTATTGTTGCTAATCATCAATACATCATTAAGTTTACATTATCGACTAGTTAATACATTATGGAGGAGTATATACTTATTCTCATTAATTAGTTCCATTAATCTATGTTATCACATTAATTAAGGAATTACCAATGTATTAATTATACATTTCCTTTCTCAATCTTTAACTATAGCATTACATGTCATTTTCTTTGTGGGTACCGGTACTCACACGTGTACCAATATAGAAATTGTTTAATGAAAATTCTTAGGATCCCTAAGTATCAATATGGGTCTTTTTCTTTGAGTTATATCAAAATAAATATCTCAACAATCTCCCCCTTTTTAATATAACGAAAGCACTTCAAAATTTATTTTTGAAAAAGCTCCCCCTTAGAAAAATAATTTTGAAAAAAAAGAGAATACTTTTAGGAAAAATATTTAAGCTCTATTTTTTTAAATTAAAATTTTTAAACTTACCTCTCTCCCTTTTTTATATAAAAAATAATTCAAAACAATGCTTGAAATCATTTTAAAGCATGATAACAATAGAGAGTAGACCGAAAAAATATTTTGAACATAAAAGAATTAAAAAAATGGATCCCCCTTAATCAAGCATTGATAATATTGTTAGTCCAACAATTCAAGAGAAAATATTGAATTTCAAAGAAAGTAAATAACTTAAACACAAGAAATTCAATAAACATGCCATTTATGAAAAATAAATCAATATACATACAAGGCATGGCAAAAAGAAGACCAAATTATCCCTTTTTGACTGTGCGTACTGGTACGAAGTCCTCTGTATCGGTACTACTTGAATGGAATATCGGAACGGTATGTGTTGTACCGATACCAATTACAAGAGTTGGTGAAAATATGCAGCAAAATCAACTCAAAAAACATTACAACTTAGTCTTAAGTTCATACAAAGACTCTAAAAGGTTCTATATATATTTTGATCATTTTTGCTACAAATTAGCAAGATGCTTAACAAAATACAACATTTAAAGCATAAAAAACATGGTTTCACCAAGATTAAACCAAATATTACAAGTTTAAGGCCAAAAATATAGATATGAGCATTAAAGGCCAAAAACATGTAACTCATGCAATTGAGACTCCCCCTAAATATATGCAATTAAGGCATCATAGAGTCATCCAAACATGCTTGAATCATCATAAGAAATAAACAATTAACATATGATCAATCAATTGCATGAAATTTAAATTTACCACTTGAACCAATGTAGGATGTTAAGCCTCACCCTTTTCAAGTGTCATTCTCCCTTGTGTGTCAAGAGCTCCCAAAATTGAACTTTGCTTATCAATGCTCAAGCAAACCTACAAAAAAACAATCATTTTGTTCTGGTATCCAAATTGCTTTGGATCCATTGGTATTATTCTCAAAAATCTTTGTCCCCTTAGGAATCCATTTTTCAATTTTATTCTTTTTCTTTGAAAATATTAGTCTCTTAGGGACCAAAATATTTTTAACAATTTTACCATTTAAAAATCTAAGGGAATTAGATTGTCTTTGATAAAATTTTGTTTAAATAAAATTTTTGTCTTTGAAAATCTTTGTTAAACAAATTCTTTTTAAGATCGTCAATTTCTCTTTAATGATCATTTTGAACTTTTTGAAGCAAGTTTTGTAAATAAAAATTCTTTTTCTCAAAATATTTGAGCTTTGCTTCAAGTTCAACTTTGGTTTTAGAAATCAAATCATTTTGAAATTTTAATTTTGAAACCGTTTTCTTATTTTTCAAAATATGGTTTTCAAATTCTAAAACCAAATCGTTGTAGGCATCTTGTAATTCATCAAAAGTATATGAATTTGAAGGTGATGATTTAGAAGTTACCGTTGATTCTTCTTCGATGGCTGTAAGGCAAAGGTTGGCTACCTCCTCATCTGTGTAGTCCTCTTCATCATTCCATGTAGCCACAAATTCCTTCTTATGGCTTGATCCTTCTTTTTTTTATCTTTGGACAATCGTACTTAACGTGTCTCGGATTCTTGCATTCGAAGCAAATGACGGGATCCCTCCTCTTCATTCTTGATTCATGTCTCGATTCTTTCTTTTCGCACTTCATGAATCTCTTTAGGTTTTTGAAGAGCTTGATCATTTCTTCATCTTCTTCCTCCTCTCGACTTGATTCTTCTTGTCGGCCTGTGGAGGATTGAAGCACAACATTTATACCATCATTTTCCTCTCCTTTCTTTTTCTCTTTAGACATCATCATTTCATTGGTTAGAAAAGATCCAATTAACTCGTCAAGCTTGAGCATCTTCAAGTTCTTTGCTTCAATGATAGTGGTCTTCTTGGAATCTCATGAATCGGGAAGTGAATAGATCAACTTCCTCACAAGCTTGTCATCCAAGATCACCTCTCCAAATCCTTTAAGCTCATTAATGATGACGGAAAGCCGATCGAACATAGCTTTGATTTCCTCCTCTAGGTCCATCTTGAAGTTCTCACAGTTGAGGTTGAGAAGTTCAATCTTGGTCTCCTTCACCTCGTTTGTTCCTTCATATGTAACTTCAAGCTTATCTCATGTTTCTTTGGCATCGACACAAGTAGAGACTTTTGGATTATTCTTTCGGGCCAAGAGCACACATGTGGCCTTTGAGTTGAGTTGCATTAGTCTCCTTTCTCGATCACTCCACTCATTCCTATCCTTGAGGATAAAAATGTCTACTACCCTCTTTTGTAGGAGTTTAGGGCCATCTTCAATGATCTCCCAAAGCTTGTAATCAACAAATTGAATGAAGATCATCATCCTATTCTTCCAATAAGAATATTCGGCACCATTGAAGTATGGAGGCTTGGACATGGATTGTGCCATTTGAACCTGTTGATATAGAAAGGTTGAGCACTTCAAGGATCGACTATAGGATGTTGGGCTCAAATTGGATCAAACGAATACGCCAAGAGGGGTGAATTGACTTTGTGGTGGAAGCAATGGAATTTAAAAATTGTGCACAAAGATTTATAGTGGTTCAACTTCTAAACCAAATCTACTTCCACTACCTTAGCATCCCCACTAAAGATTTTCCACAAATTCACTCAATTTGTCTTTCATTTTTAGGCTAAAGGAGATAGCCTTACAACTCTCTCAATGTTTATACCCCAAAGCTTTGAGACACTCTGTCTAAAGAGAAAATACAAATTGTGTAAATAAAGAAAAACCTCACAAGGCACATATGTTTGCAAATTAAGCTCTCACTCAAAACCTAACACTTGAGAAAATATAACAATTAAGCTCACAAGTGTGTACTAATGAAAAATTAGACTTTACAAGCAGAAAACACTTTCTCTATACATGAAAGTTGGCAATGATGTTTCTTTTTGTTCCATGGATGCTTGAAAATCGCTTTTAAGTTGTCTAATGAGTTCTTGACCATTTATAGTCGTTGAGGATGAATTATAGTTGTGGTGGACTTTAATTCCAACCATAAATGCATTTCATCAACCTTGGGTTTCGGTACTTGAAAGTGAGTATCGATACATGTCATAACAAGAAATAGTCATTGCACATTAATGTAGAGAGTACCAGTATATGATACATATGTATCGATATGATACTTCGGGTATCGGTACAGAAGCTTCCGTACCGGTACACGAAGTGCTCTCTAGAATCTTAAAATCAAAAGGCGTATCGGTATAGGGAATTGTCGTACCGTACGGGCAACTTCGTATCGATACTGAGAGTATCCTACTGGACCGAAGGCATGTTTTTGACATTTAAACCATTTTGAAAATGTGTGTTCAAGTCAAAAACACTTTTAAAAGCTTTCAAACATATTTTTTGAGTTAAATGGACATTGAATTGTTTTTGCAATATTTGTTCAAGTCCCAAAACAATTTTTCTTTGAGTCATATCAAAATAAATATCTCAAAAGTCTCAAAACCTTTGTCTAAGGTTTCAAAACCTTACGCATGTTTTCGAAACAATTGTTATGGTCTCGAAACCTTTGCTAAGTTTTTGACACAAACACCATTCTACTCGAATGGTTTCGAGACCTTCTAAGGAAGGTTTCGAAACCATCACTTTAAAACCCAAAAATTGGTCAAGTTATGTCCTTTAAATATGTATTCGATAGAAACTCAATTTCAAGAGTTTTAAAAACATTTTAACCACTAATAAACGAGTTTTTGACAAATTTAGTTCGAATACTTGACTTTACAAATTAGTCCTTGAAAAATTAAATTATATTAAAATAAGTCTAACAATATATAATAAAAATAATCCATATATAATATAAAAATGATAATGATAATAATATAATAATTTTTTATTATCAATCCCCACTCAAAAGGGAATGATATGATTTTGGAAGGAGAAATATGTTTATGGGTCAAGGGAATTTGGGGTTTCCAACAGGGGCAACACAAGGAGGCACCTAGGTGTTGATTGCAGGGGTAGACCCAAGGTTGAGGGATGAGTTAGGGCTCTTGGTGGCTGGCTGGTGTGCATTGTAGATCTCGCGAGAAGTGAGATTGATAGGTTGGTTGAGTGTTTCGAATAGGGGGTACGACATGGCTCTAAGTGAGTTTTTTGGTGTTGTTGGATCGAGATTAAATTTACTTGTGATGTTTAAAATATATTTACCTTAATTTTGATTAAATGTTTGATTATGTGTGTGTCACTTACATACTTTGATATATAAATATCAAATGCATCTCAAAGTAGTTAATTGATGGATGATATGTTGGGTATGTGACTCACATATAATTTAGATGCATTTACGGATATGGAATCATAGCTAGATTAAAGAGTAAATGATATCCTCTCAATGACATAATAATAGTTCGTGAGAATAAAATTTTGCCCCGAGTCATTCATCAAGGATGGTGATTTAATTATTATTTTGTATAATAATCATGTTCACTATTTGATTTTAAAATAAAATCTTAAGGTAAACAAGATCGAGTCGGATGAACAAATTTAATACAAAGATATCACGGATATCGTATGAGAGTAACATATTTATGACAAGGTCATGGAGGAAAACTACAAGGTATGCTTTCAATAATATTATATGTGTGGGAGTTTAGTTTTAGTACTTTAGTGAAATAACTCATTAACTTAAATAATAGATAACAGAGATGTATTTAATTGGCGAAAAAATAAAACTAATCACATATTATTTTTTCTTACATCATATAAGTCCAATCGGTCCCTTGGCTAGCTCAATTTCTCTCATTAACGGATTCTTGATTAAATTATGAACTAAGAGAAAAATATGATTAAGACATAAAATGCAGAAAATTACTTATTTAAGTTAATTGTATTTTCTCATATACTGAAGAATTAAAGTAATTTGAAAACTTATTTGATAGCTTTTGAAAAAATTTAATTTTGTTTCAAAGTGGAATATTACATTAGTAAATTATTAATTATTTTAAATTATTTAAAAATTAATTTAAGAATTACGGATCATTATTTAATGGATTCTAAAATAAATATTAAATTAATAAATCATTATTTATTTCAATGGAGTTGAAAAATTAAAATAGAAATTAAATATGTATTACAAAATTCTAAAATAGTAAAGTTGTCATTATTTTATGGATTACAATTCAATTATGTAAAATTATTTAATATAATGAAGCTTAATTTTATTATATTTTATTGTAGATTAAAATTAATTAAGGTCTAATCTATTTTAATTAATGTATTTTTATAATAAGATTTTAGGCTCGTAGACTTTTAAATTAATTAAATAAAGTAAGTCCAAATGAATTGGCCCAAAAATCAACTCATGTATTCTAAATACATGTGCAAATTTTTTCTAGCCCAATATATGCCAAGGATGGCGTCAAGTTTGCTTGCAAGGCCAACAAGAATAGAATCCTCCTGCTCCTTTTCTATGTCAGTATATATTTTTTACCAATATTTTTATGCCACGTGTATTATTAATAAAACAAAAATAATTAAAAAATAGTAAAAATTCATCATTAATACATATAGCATAAAATTATTGTGTTCGTCGAGTAATGTTATGTGTTTTGTTCTCAAGTAAATCTATACTACTTCTACTTGAATTAAAAGATTTCATGTCCGTTTGACTTTATCATATTCATCACATCGCACAAAGGAAGCTCGCCGTATAACTATTATTGAGAGAGAGAAAATGTCAAAAAAATATTCTATGGATATTAGGGTGTCGACGAATGTGAGAATAACATGTTAAAAATATCCTAGGGATATTAGAGTATTCACGAATGTGAAAATAATATGTGAGAGTAGCGAAGAAGATCTTTTAGTTGAAAGCATAAATTACAAAGAAGTTTGAGTCGTATAAAACAATCCAGATAAATCCCTAGGGTTTGTGTCAACTACAAATGACTCTTTCATAGCATTGAATTCTAAATCGAGACCAACATCAATATCTAGACAAAAACTTAACAGATGATTAGAAAATTTGTTATCCTTAAAAGGCCAATTGACTTTGGTAAAAGTGATCCTCACAACAATTCTTGTTTATGCTATGCAATCTCTTTTTATTTCCCAAGGGATTGTGTGGAGATGGAGAAAATTATCGAAAATTTTATTTTGGGCTCTATTGATGACAGTAGAAAGATCAATTTATTGAAGTGGTATGATATGTGTCGGCCAATAGAGAATGATTTAATAAAATGCATCATTTGTTGATGATATGACACTTTATTGCCCACAAAATGTTCTTTATGTATAGCAGCCTATGACAAGCTGCTTCCAAATGTAATTAAGATGAAGATAATTACTACGTGTACTCAATATGGTACCCTACAAGATGATTGAATCATGTGTTGTGCATATGCTTTCAAGCCAAAAAAAAAAATCATTAATTTTTGGAAGAATAAATCTATGGCAATATCGTAATCTAATAATTTTTTATGAGTATTTTTTTATAGGAGTCATCGTTTGATTGATCTTTTGTGTTCAAGTTATGACTAGCTTAGCTTGTAGGGCTTGCAAGAATGTATGCTGATTTTGTGGGTTGGGTGAAGATCAACACTGTTGGCGCAAGGAATGCTATCCTAGGCTTGGTATTAGCAAGTAGGGTGTTGTGCAACCATCATAAAAATTTATTTACATGTTTAGTATGAAATATTATGGTTTGTTCGGTGCTTCATGTTAAGCATTGAGTTGCTTATGATGAGATGATTTAGGCTTGGAGCATGGGTGCTCAATGAGTTGTGTTAAAGATGGACTACATGCTGGTACTGCATAATATCCTTGTCGAAACTAAAAAAAAAATTGAATTCGCCACCGATCTTTAATTAGGTATATCGAAAATCTAAAAAAATCAGAGAAAATTAAAAACTTGGATTCGGGGATACGGTTATGCGTGGGGAATGATTAACAGCCCCACAACACCGGTAAAATGGCGTTTACTTGATCACTAATATTTTGTTTTGTGGTACGAATTTATGCATGCACAAAATTAATATAAAAATTCTTAAAGTTTCAATAATGACCTCGAATTCACTCACGGTTGAGAAAACTCATTCAAGCCCGAATGCATTAAAAATTAAAATATTAATCAAATAAAATCCGAGAATATAGTCTCTAATGGGATTTTTTGAAATTTTCCCCAACGGGTAGAGGAAAGTCGAGAATTAACCTCACTTGAAAAAATACCTCATTTTCACGAGTATACCCGAAATTCCGAGTTCTGGATTAGAATTATCTTAATATTTCACAACGACTAATGGAATAGAAAGTGTCCATCTTACACGAGAAAATAACTCATTTTTTTATGATGACACGAAAGCATTGCAATATATGTGAATTAAATTACAAAGGTTTGAAATAAATTCTATCTATTTCTACCCCTAAAGTCTAGGTTCTCTAATATTAATGACAAATGCTAAAAAAATCTAACAACCTAATTGGCTTTAAACTAGTCCAAGGATCTAATTTGAATTAATCTAGTTAATCTAAGGATCTAACTGAACTAAACTAAATTAATCTAGGAACTAAAATGATTAAACATAAATAAAATACAAACAAATAGGAAAATATTTTGATACATAAACTTGTGTAAACTAAATTTAGGGTTTAGGATTTAGGGTTTAGGGGTTTAGTTTGTAAGGTGTAAAATTTAAGGTTTATGGTTAGAGTTCAGGGTTTGAGATTTAGGTTTTAGGGTGCTAGGATTTGAGATTTAGGTTTTAAATTTTATAGAAAAGTTGTATAATTTTTTTTACATAACTTGTGTATCAATATATATGTATAGTAAATATAATATATTAACCTATGATATGTATTTTTATTAATATATATGGTAAACTATATATAATATATGCATATAAAGATATATATATATGGGTTAGGATCAACTTACACTGTGTAAAACTTAATTACTTTTACACAGTTTTTAGACCGTTAGATGATGGTAATTAATGGCTCAGATTATTTCCTTATCTTTTTTTTCCCAAGTGATAATCTTCACATTTTTTACTGTTAATCTCATACATCCATTTTCCTTATCCAATGGTCCTAGATTAGTGTAAAACTAGATGAGTTTTACACCATGTAACTTGATCCCATCCCTATATATATATCAATTAATAAAACGGATTTGACATTAATGAAAAATACTCATGGAAATTTTGAAGAGAGAAACATTTTATTCAGTCGTTTATGCACCGCATCTCTTTTTCTAAAAAATGCTTCGTGAAAATTACATAAGAATGAAGTTAATTTATAGGCTTCCAAGAAACCCTAAAAATGTCAATAATCCTAAAAAGTATCTTACACATTAATGCTAAATATTCTTAAAAAGGGAATAACGCATTTACTTGTGTATCAAATCACTTTCCTTATATTCAATATGATCTTAAATTAATTAAAACAAATAGGAAAATGTCTAAGCTTAAATTTAATTACAAATAATCAATAAAATAATTAAAATTCATATAAAATTAAATTCCCGTATTGCATAAGTATTTTGTTTTATACACGCGTTGTATTAAGTAAAACGAATGTATTTTGTACTCTCGACATCCGATTGAGACGTTTAAAGATGCATTGGAAATGTAACCGAAAGACGATCAGTTCGTAAGAAGACATCTTTGTAACCCCATCGTCCCGGTCTGGACGACTGACCAGTCCGAGTAGGTTACACGGGGAAAATCGAAGTGAAACCCGTTAAGGCTCCCCTTCGGTTAGCAACCCTAAAAAAGTTCTTTTAAACATTATCTTGTCTAAAGGCATTCATACATCCTATGTGAGATACGACAACAGAAAGACAATGAAGCGATGCGAAGCAATCAAAACAAGCAATTCAACAGCCCATTTTAGCCTTTACAACAGTCCGTATCGATATGCTAGGAGACCGTATCGATACGCCTTGACTTGGTCAACTACCCAAAGTCAACCTAGGGAGACCGTATCGGTACACTGGTTGACCTTACCGATACGCCCTCAACGGTCAACTTCTCATGGTCAAACAATAAAAACCGTACCGATACACCCAAGACTCGTGCCGATACACCAAAATCTCGTCAATTTCTCAGATTTCCAGATAGCTTTTGGCGTATCGATACACCCCCGTGTACCGGTACGCTAGGCTTAAACAGAGCCCCAAAGTGTAGGACCGTATCGATGCGGCCCTTGGGCGTATCGATACGCCCTGCACTGCAAGACTCAGTTTAGCTGCAAAACAAACCAAGACTCAACTCTAGATGCATTTTACGACTCGTCTAGCAACATATCAACACTCATACATCATTTAGCAACCAAGATTAAGCATGCGATGCTACTTAACCGATCAGACGTGGCATCCAACACAAGATAAACACTTAGATAGGAAACTTGCATAAAAACATACATGACTTCACCATTTCATTCATAGGCAATAAACACACACATAGACATTTCATATCAAGGTTTCACACGCTTTTAGACAACACATAAGTAACATCATGACCAAAGATTGCAAGCCACATCAAAGGCATTAACATCAAACCAACACATCCGAGTCTAACAATGCTCATACAAACACATGTCATCAACAATCCAAACATAGAAGCATAAACATATTCAACATTGGGTCAACACTCAACATGCTAGAACATCAACAAAACAAACTAAGGAGTTTGGCACCAACTCCATACAAGTCTAACACCCCCCATTGTCTAGGCATTATTACAAGAACTTAAACCATACTTGAGCTACTTGAGAACTCTAAAAAGCTCCTCCCTTGCCCACTTGCCTTCCGAAACTCTAACGATCTGCATGTTGGAAAAAGGAGAGCGTAAGCTTGGAAGCTTAGTGAGCGAAGCTCTAAAACTCATCAATCATGCAGTTCTCAAAACACATTTCTTAAATGATAAGTAAACCATTTAAATGCACGAAAGGAAGCACAACAACACAATTACAAGGTTTGCACATGCACAACCCAAAACACAGTGGGACTACACATCACCGTTTCGACTAGTAGTTTTCTGATGGGACTACACATCAACGTACTCTTCTACTAGTCACTACCGGTGGGACTACACATCACCGTAGTTACACAACCATCACGTGAGGCTCGACACCAACAACGACTACACAACAACTAACAGAAGTAAAGGCAATCCATAATTTACACAACATCACAACAATTGTTCATGCACCAACGCTTAACAATCAAGGTAAAATTTAGCAAACTTACACTTGGGTTTAGGTTAGCCCTTGAGAATCCACCCAAACCCCCAAGAACCCATTTCGAAATCAAATCAAGTTCAAACCATTGCCACTCACCGATGAAGCCCAATCGGAAGCCGAAACACCAATCTCAAGTCTCCAAATTCCCCGGAATAGTGCCCGAAGCTTCTCCGATGGTTTCCCTTAATTCTAGTCAATCAAAAACAACAATTTACTCAATCATTCAGCCCCAAAACCACTGTCACAATCAAGACACAATTTCCAAACCATGAGCTAATGAAACTTCTTCATTTTCGTACCCCCACACAACCCATCAGAAAACTATCAATTTCAACACCCAAAACATAATTAATTACCTTCAAAACAACCCTTAAGCATTAACAAATCATCAGACCAACTCAGAAACACGCATGACAAGAACATCAACAATTCGCTCAAAAACACGCATTCCAACCGACTTTCAACCACACATCAGAATAAACATCAAACACATATTACAACAATTTACCATTTTCCCCAAGCTTCCGCAACTCAGCTCTGATACCACCAAATGTAACCCCCTTAGCCCAGCCTAGACGGTTGACCCGGACTACGAAGATTACACGGGGAAAACCAAAGTCAACCCGAAAGTCAATCTTGATTAACGACCCTTTTTTTTCTTTTTAAACTTGTCTAGATGCACATTAACCCTAGTCATTCTCTTGAGATAAGCATACTCAAAAATCACAGCAATCGGAAAACAATAAGGGACCCAATTGCACAAAATACGAATTTAGGGACCAATTTGTAAATTCTGAAAATTAAGAGGACTTTACCAATTTTTAAGTTACCATTATGAAATTAGTCATGTTTCATGCCTCTCTGCCAAATTTCATCTCAAACGGACATCTCAAACTCAAGCAATTGCACATACAAGAATCGGGACTAAAACGTAAAGCTTACAAACCTCAAAACCATTCAAATTTTATGCCCAATGGTCAAGTGTTCCGAAACGGGTCTAGGCCGTTCAGGAACACCCCTTGGCAGTAGCCAAAGTGTTCAGAAACGGGTCTAGGCCATTCAGGAACACCCTGGCCAAATCAAGGGCCTGTTTCGAAACAGGCAAGGGTGTTTCGAAACACCCTGCCCAGAAACAGCAGATAGGCCTGTTTTAACACCTTTAAACCCCATCAAACATGCTCCAAACCATTCCACAATAAATCAACAACATGCCAAGCATCATACCTACCAATTTGCATCAAAATCTAGATACAAAACCACCCCTAGGTGCACCAACTCATTCAACACATCCAACACTCAATCATGCTTTTAAAACAAGAAGCATAGCATAACGACTTAAGAATAAGAAGATTCAAACGTTGCAAGCGTTAAACCACATAGTTCAAAATCATAAACCAAACTTGTCCAACATACACAATCTCATTAAACATCAACATAAGAGATTCTCCCCCCATTGCCTTTATTATATATAGCTATTAACCGAGACATACATCTCAAGTGGAGTTCTCCTTGAATCTCTTGCTTCTCGCTGTTCCAACTTCAAATATCTGCACTGATGGACAAAAAGGAGCGTAAGCATATAATGCTTAGTGAGGAATGCTCAAAACCAAAACACCATCAATACAGCGAGTCATAAAACCTCTTTTAAAAGCATTACAATTCGATAAACCAAAGCAATGTTTGAAAACCCTTTTTAACAACATGCTTTAAATCATGCATTGCTCAAACGTGAGAACCAACCCTTAGCTTAGAAAAGTTAAGTAATTCACTTCAAAGTACAACCTTGCAAAACCATCAATTTAACCATTCCATGCATGAACATCATATGCAAAGTTAAATACAAAATCCTTGGAAAACACTTCCACTTCACATCAAACTTTTCTTATACATTTCAAAGCAAGAAACCTTTAAAAACCACTTACACCCTCAATTCTATCTCATGCATTAAGCAAATGCAATACATGAACCACAAAATCAACATTTGCATTACATGCCCTTTTTAAAACAAGCCTTCACAAGACTTCAATGCACCAAAGAGATTCCATGTACACAATGCAACATTCTCAATAGAAGATAAACACTTGTTCAAGCTAACAAGTAAAACATGCATTCATAGAACATTACACACTTCTCATGAAACCATGCATCATTTCAAGCATCTCATGCTTCATCATATTCAAGAACATTATATTGGCTTCCAAGTGATAATTCACAAACCATCATAACACAAGACACAATCGGATACGCGGATTACAAGCGTTGTCCCCACGCTTCATACACACTACCAATCTCAAGGTCCCCAAATGGAATTTAAACCACCATTATGACCTTACCATACACAAGGTCCTCATATGGACTTTTAAACACCATATGACCTTAACATTCACAAGGTCCTCAAATGGAATTTTAACCACCATTATGACCTTACCATCATTCATTGGTAGTTGTATAACATCACTAACGAGATCACGGGACATACACACAAGATCCACACATGGACTTTACACCACCATTGTGATCTTACCATACACAAGGTCTTCAAATGGAATTTTAACCACCATTATGACCTTAACATACACAAGGTCCTCAAATGGAATTTTAACCACCATATGACCTTAACACAAGACCCGCCCATAGACTTTTAACCACCATGGTGTTCTTAACCATCTCGTTAGTGTACTTGGATGGAGTCACCGGTACAATCACAACCACTCCACATCCAAGGCGACTTTATTCACGGTGCACCCAATCCTATAGCCGGCTAACTATATTCGATTCAAGTAACCAAGAACCACTTACATCACTTGCCAATATAACCGATTTACCACATTAATCCATTGTTTTACAAGCATAACCAAAATGCCAATACCACCAATTACCATCATCAATCCACTGTTTTTGAAGCATTACACAAAGCCATTAAACAACATGCAACACTATGCAACAATTCCACAATTCCAATGTACAAAACCAAGGATCTCTTACCTTGAGCATCCTTCACACATGGCTTTCAAAACCAGAAACCAATTCATAACACAACCAAGAGAGAAATTTCATTTACTTACTCTTGAGCTTAGCTAAGTTGTTTAGACTTAAACTAAGCTCCCAAAACCTTCAAACCTTGGTTTTAAAGCTGAAAACCCAACTTCACTCACCGATACACAAAACAAGGCTAGCCAACAAGCCTTCCAAGCATCCGAAACCTTCAACGCCACCTCTATTGCTCACGGATCATTCTCCCCTGTTTCAAGCACATAACAACAGAGGATTAATGCATCATAATGCATTAAAAACACCAGCAACACACCTAAACTCGCTGCTCTTCGCAAATCCAACATTCCGGCTACCAAACACAACCGAAATCACCTCCAAACACTTCCAAAACTTAACCCAGCCAAGATCCATCACTTCTAACCATTTTTAAACATCAATTAACATCCAAAATGATCCCAAACACGTCCTTATACCTCCAGCATTAACAAAACACCAAGATCACCCCAAAAACCACCATTTTGACAAGTAGAAACTTAGGAAAATCAACCTATTCGGGATTACATTGATTAAACCTCAATTTCTCATCAAATATACATCCATTTTACATTAAAAACACATCTCAAAACAGTACCCAACCATTTCATACGAATTTCATCACAAATTAACCAAATCTTGCATTTTAAAGCCAAGATCAAGAACACAATTGTAAAACCTTTAATAAAACACAAATCAAGGATTGAGAACTTGGGAATTTCAGTAAAGAACTGAGAATTTAGAGGAGAAGGACGTTCATACCTCTAAACTTGAGTTTCTCCCTTTTTGGAACCACAATTCTTGAAAATCCAATAAGCAAATGCTAAGATTTTGTTGTAGAATTGATTAGAGATCAAATGAGGATTGAAATCTAATCTTTAGTTGTCAAAATCAGAGAGAATTTTGCTGGAGAAATGTGTTTGGGTTGAGAGAAAAGTTGAGAGAAAAGAAAATGGAAATTTAGAGAAAAGTTAGTTAAAATGCCAAAATATCTTTTCCCTCCTTTTGCACTTAATTAAAAACCATTAATTAAATTGATTAATATTCAGAAAAATCTGGAGAAAATCTTTTGGGTAAATAGCTCCTTAAAGATTCAAAGTTTCAATCCTTTTTAAAACAGTCACCCAGTTTTTAAAAATTACATTTTGGTCACTAACCCAAAATGTCACTCTTCCAAACCTCATTTTGTAAAATTGATTTCACCTTTCTCTTATATATAATAAAAGAGGATTTTAAGACATTTTTCCATATTTTTAATGCAACCCGAACTAGGCTTTCCTAAATTCACCCTTTTATATTCGAACCGCAACCCGACCGGTCCGGTCCAAACCCAAAACTTCTAAGCCCAAAATTGGGGTGTTACAACTCTCCCCCCTTAAGAAATTTCGTCCTCGAAATTTCAACTGGCGAAAAGAGAACAACCAAACTTCTCAAAGCAACACACAAGGCAACACATGAGACTTAACCACCACTGAACACTCTCCTCACAAAACTCCACCCAAACTCAACACCACCACATACTGTTCACGAATTCCAGAACACTCAAATGTTAACCACATCTTAACCTCTCACACTTCCGGACTACACATAGCCCCAACAACAACCTGAAGAACCTCCAACTTTTACAGTATACACCACCCTAACTCACAACTCTCAAAACTTGTTCACACAGTGACACCAACCAATCCAGTTCAGCCACCATGTGACCCACAACCTTCACTGCTTCTAAAACTCCTTGCAAAACTACTCAACCTCTTCTAAAGGTTACTACATCAAGCAAGAATTCCTAAGCATCAACTGCTTGCCCAAACTTCTCAACGTATTGCTGACATTCCTTCACATCCGCCGCTATCATTACCATAACGATTCACCAGGACTACTCACCTAACATCTGAAAACCACATCACAAAACCCCAACCTTGACTCCGCCAGCCGTTCCATACACCACCAGCTGTCTTCAGACGGAATTTACTCATACACAACTAGCCAACCACTTCTCACAAGAACCCGTCCAACCAACAATGGCCTTTGATCTTACATTGCCTTTCCACTTCAAGTTTTGACTACAACACTTGCCTTACTAGAACATCGCCCAACCTATACATACATATCAAGATTACGAAACTTCTATTCACCCCAGGCCAAACATTTTCTACAACCCACAACACAACCTCTTCTCAACTCTTCGAAGGTTGCTATGAACCATCACCTACATAAACAACCCTTCTACTACTACATCAATGCCAAGTTACCTCAGCATTCTGGAACACATCCACTAACTTACTACATCACTTAACACCAAGAAACTACCACTTCTACCAGCTATTCACGACCACTTTGACTGATTCTAACTCAAACGGTAATCTCCTCACCACCATACCGCTAAACTCATTAAGCGCCAAACACTTTCCTTCTACCAACATGCTATATCGCACTCACTATCACTGACAACTCGCTTAATACCCTCCATTACTTCTAACATTCTCCTAGCACCAACACAACTTTTAAAACCCATCATCCAACCTAACCATATCCCAACACTAACAGACCCGATTAACTATCAGCGAGTGTGAACGTTCGTATGCATGGTCACCAATATGCCCTAACAATGCCTGATGTACATGCATGCAAAACCTCTAATGTCATGTCACATGTATGCATGGACCAGTACATATATAATATACCATATAATAAATGATTTTAACTGTGCATGTATGTCGGTTCACACCCACCAATAACATCCTCAGAATCCGCCTAAAAACAACCTCCTATCTCACTTCTAACTTAACCAACTCCATCATTCTAACAACCCATTATCCACAAGATACTCACTAATGCCCTCTTCACACTAAAGTTGTTTTCAAAACAACACCAACTACTACCCCAAACATGCTAGCAACGAGACCATACCCACTACGCAAGGAAATACCAACTGAAACCAAACTAAGATACTAGAGCAAAGGTTACTTAACAAGGTTACCTGCAAACACCTCACTGCCCCGGAGCTTCAACAGACAAGCTCTCTTCCTCGCAGAACCATCATTCTCCAGCCGCACCGCTGCAGCATCTGCTAACACATTAAGGTCATCACCATCTCCCTGCGGTAAAGAACCCTGACTACCCCGAGCCAACTTCAAACAATTACGTCTCAAATGTCCAACAGACCCACAATTCCAACAAGATTTATTCTGCAAGCTCCTCACACCTTTTTGCCCTTCCTGCCACCTTCGAACCTTGTCTTGGCCGTGCCCACGACCCTTCAGAGACCCTTCTGCTACCACTGAAGCTGATCTCACCACTTGAGGACAATCCCGCTTCACATGTTCTTTAGAACCACAGTTCCAACAAACTTCTGCGCTCCAACAACCTCCAACATGGCGCCTTCCACAACGGTCACACACTGGTAGCTGAGCTTCCACTCCTTCATCACGCAGCACTTGCCCCAGATTTGCACTACCACCCAGACCTCGATTCAAGCCAAACCTTCTATCACGTAGCCTCTTACGCTGACCGCTCCGGAGGTCAGTAACCACAGCTCTCTTGCTTAAACTTTTCTCACCTTCATAAACTGAAACCACACCTTCGCATTGCTTAACCCTTGGGAATTTCTCTCCAAGATACCTTTCATAAAAGGCAGACACAAAGAAGTCCCAATCTATATCGTGGATGTGTGATGCCACCGCCACAGATGTCCACCAGGCACAAGCGTCCTCCAACATCAATGAAACAACACTTCCCAGCTTACATGCATAATCACAACCTTCCTGATCCAAAATCAGAATTACACTAGCCAACCAGGCCTCGAACGTCTCAGGTGTCGAACCATTATACTCTACAGCTCCCAAATCATGCAAACGCTGTTTCGACAAACTCGCACGTCCCATATTTGACACATCTACAGACCTTACTTTTGCCACAGCCTGAGATGTTCCCATCACCTCTTGAACTATAGGTGATGAACTCTTCATCATAGAACCAACTTCTTCCTCCTGCCTTACTACCTCAACTTCAGGCACTGAAGACTGAGACGAAACACTTCCATTAAAAGGTGAATTCCACGCCTTAATAACCTGCTCTAAAGCAGCAACCATCTCACCTAATTGCCATTCTTTCATGATTTCACCATGCTATTAACAGCAAACAATCATAACAAAACAAACAAATCAATCAGACCAGCTTTAAGCAAGGATTCAAAACTCCAACTCCAAAATAACACAATAGCTATAATAATAAGGCAATGGGTATCCCGAATTCTCCCCTTTTACATGACATAACAGTCAATAAAAAAAACATGGGTATCACAACATCAAGCATATCAATCCACATACTTCGATCATGCTCTCATCAACAACATTCACTCGCAACAGCATAATATCAACATATCATACCCATTACACTTTCATTATTCATAAAATCAGCTCACAACACCAGCATAACATCAGCACAAATCCACATTAGCTCAATGAAGATTCACAATCAAAAAGCATGACAAGAACATCAACAATTCGCTCAAAAACACGCATTCCAACCGACTTTCAACCACACATCAGAATAAACATCAAACACATATTACAAAAATTTACCATTTTCCCCAAGCTTCCGCAACTCAGCTCTGATACCACCAAATGTAACCCCCTTAGCCCGGCCTAGACGGTTGACCCGGACTACGAAGATTACACGGGGAAAACCAAAGTCAACCCGAAAGTCAACCTTGATTAACGACCCTTTTTTTCTTTTTAAACTTGTCTAGATGCACATTAACCCTAGGCATTCTCTTGAGATAAGCATACTCAAAAATCACAGCAATCGGAAAACAATAAGGGACCCAATTGCACAAAATACGAATTTAGGGACCAATTTGTAAATTCTGAAAATTAAGAGGACTTTACCAATTTTTAAGTTACCATTATGAAATTAGTCATGTTTCATGCCTCTCTGCCAAATTACATCTCAAACGGACATCTCAAACTCAAGCAATTGCACATACAAGAATCAGGACTAAAACGTAAAGCTTGCAAACCTCAAAACCATTCAAATTTTATGCCCAACGGTCAAGTGTTCCGAAACGGGTCTAGGCCGTTCAGGAACACCCCTTGGCAGTAGCCAAAGTGTTCAGAAACGGGTCTAGGCCGTTCAGGAACACCCTGGCCAAATCAAGGGCCTGTTTCGAAACAGGCAAGGGTGTTTCGAAACACCCTGCCCAGAAACAGCAGATAGGCCTGTTTTAACACCTTTAAACCCCATCAAACATGCTCCAAACCATTCCACAATAAATCAACAACATGCCAAGCATCATACCTACCAATTTGCATCAAAATCTAGATACAAAACCACCCCTAGGTGCACCAACTCATTCAACACATCCAACACTCAATCATGCTTTTAAAACAAGAAGCATAACATAACGACTTAAGAATAAGAAGATTGAAACATTGCAAGCGTTAAACCACATAGTCCAAAATCATAAACCAAACTTGTCCAACATACACAATCTCATTAAACATCAACATAAGAGATTCTCCCCCCATTGCCTTTATTATATATAGCTATTAACCGAGACATACATCTCAAGTGGAGTTCTCCTTGAATCCCTTGCTTCTCGATGTTCCAACTTCAAATATCTGCATTGATGGACAAAAAGGAGCGTAAGCACATAATGCTTAGTGAGGAATGCTCAAAACCAAAACACCATCAATGCAGCGAGTCATAAAACCTCTTTTAAAAGCATTACAATTCGATAAACCAAAGCAATGTTTGAAAACCCTTTTTAACAACATGCTTTAAATCATGCATTGCTCAAACGTGAGAACCAACCCTTAGCTTAGAAAAGTTAAGTAATTCACTTCAAAGTACAACCTTGCAAAACCATCAATTTAACCATTCCATGCATGAACATCATATGGAAAGTTAAATACAAAATCCTTGGAAAACACTTCCACTTCACATCAAACTTTTCTTATACTTGAAAATCATTTCAAAGCAAGAAACCTTTAAAAACCACTTACACCCTCAATTCTATCTCATGCATTAAGAAAATGCAATACATGAACCACAAAATCAACATTTACATTACATGCCCTTTTTAAAACAAGCCTTCACAAGACTTCAATGCACCAAAGAGATTCCATGTACACAATGCAACATTCTCAATAGAAGATAAACACTTGTTCAAGCTAACAAGTAAAACATGCATTCATAGAACATTACACACTTCTCATGCAACCGTGCATCATTTCAAGCATCTCATGCTTCATCATATTCAAGAACATTATATTGGCTTCCAATTGATAATTCACAAACCATCATAACACAAGACACAATCGGATACGCGGATTACAAGCGTTGTCCCCACGCTTCATTCACACTACCAATCTCAAGGTTCCCAAATGGAATTTAAACCACCATTATGACCTTACCATACACAAGGTCCTCATATGGACTTTTAAACACCATATGACCTTAACATTAACAAGGTCCTCAAATGGAATTTTAACCACCATTATGACCTTACCATCACTCATTGGTAGTTGTATAACATCACTAACGAGATAACGGGACATACACACAAGATCCACGCATGGACTTTACACCACCATTGTGATCTTACCATACACAAGGTCTTCAAATGGAATTTTAACCACCATTATGACCTTAACATACACAAGGTCCTCAAATGGAATTTTAACCACCATATGACCTTAACACAAGACCCACCCATGGACTTTTAACCACCATGGTGTTCTTAACCATCTCATTAGTGTACTTGGATAGAGTCACCGGTACAATCACAACCACTCCACATCCAAGGCGACTTTATTCACGGTGCACCCAATCCTATAGCCGGCTAACTATATCCGATTCAAGTAACCAAGAACCACTTACATCACTTTCCAATATAACCAATTTACCACATTAATCCATTGTTTTACAAGCATAACCAAAATGCCAATACCACCAATTACCATGATCAATCCACTGTTTTTGAAGCATTACACAAAGCCATTAAACAACATGCAACACTATGCAACAATTCCACAATTCCAATGTACAAAACCAAGGATCTCTTACCTTGAGCATCCTTCACACATGGCTTTCAAAACCAGCATTAAATCATGTTAGAATATGCTTCCAAAACAGAGTTTAAAACATGCAAATCACATGCGTTGCATCCAACAATCACAAGTGCTTTAAAAACCAATTCATAACACAACCAAGAGAGAAATTTCATTTACTTACTCTTGAGCTTAGCTAAGTTGTTTAGACTTAAACTAAGCTCCCAAAACATTCAAACCTTGGTTTTAAAGCTGAAAACCCAACTTCACTCACCGATACACAAAACAAGGCTAGCCAACAAGCCTTCCAAGCATCTGAAACCTTCAACGCCACCTCTATTGCTCACGGATCATTCTCCCCTGTTTCAAGCACATAACAACAGAGGATTAATGCATCATAATGCATTAAAAACACCAGCAACACACCTAAACTCGCTGCTCTTCGCAAATCCAACATTTCGGCTACCAAACACAACCGAAATCACCTCCAAACACTTCCAAAACTTAACCCAGCCAAGATCCATCACTTCTAACCATTTTTAAACATCAATTAACATCCAAAATGATCCCAAACACGTCCTTATACCTCCAGCATTAACAAAACACCAAGATCACCCCAAAAACCACCATTTTCACAAGTAGAAACTTAGGAAAATCAACCTATTCGGGATTACATTGATTAAACCTCAATTTCTCATCAAATATACATCCATTTTACATTAAAAACACATTTCAAAACAGTACCCAACCATTTCATACG
This sequence comes from Hibiscus trionum, assembly GCA_030270665.1. Lineage (NCBI taxonomy): Eukaryota > Viridiplantae > Streptophyta > Magnoliopsida > Malvales > Malvaceae > Hibiscus > Hibiscus trionum. Next base: position 10,721,308 of record BSYR01000013.1, on the reverse strand, counting down.
AATTTCATCACAAATTAACCAAATCTTGCATTTTAAAGCCAAGATCAAGAACACAATTGTAAAACCTTTAATAAAACACAAATCAAGGATTGAGAACTTGGGAATTTCAGTAAAGAACTGAGAATTTAGAGGATAAGGACGTTCATACCTCTAAACTTGAGTTTCTCCCTTTTTGGAACCACAATTCTTGAAAATCCAATAAGCAAATGCTAAGGTTTTGTTGTAGAATTGATTAGAGATCAAATGAGGATTGAAATCTAATCTTTAGTTGTCAAAATCAGTGAGAATTTTGCTGGAGAAATGTGTTTGGGTTGAGAGAAAAGTTGAGAGAAAAGAAAATGGAAATTTAGAGAAAAGTTAGTTAAAATGCCAAAATATCTTTTCCCTCCTTTTGCACTTAATTAAAAACCATTAATTAAATTGATTAATATTCAGAAAAATCTGGAGAAACTCTTTTGGGTAAATAGCTCCTTAAAGATTCAAAGTTTCAATCCTTTTTAAAACAGTCACCCAGTTTTCAAAAATTACATTTTGGTCACTAACCCAAAATGTCACTCTTCCAAACCTCATTTTGTAAAATTGATTTCACCTTTCTCTTATATATAATAAAAGAGGATTTTAAGACATTTTTCCATATTTTTAATGCAACCCGAACTAGTCTTTCCTAAATTCACCATTTTATATTCGAACCGCAACCCGACCGGTCCGGTCCAAACCCAAAACTTCTAAGCCCAAAATTGGGGTGTTACACACAATACATCTTCGTACTACCCGGATACATAGCAAAAGGACTATTATGAGCTTCGTTCAAGATCGTACGTCTCAACTCGGCATCATCTGGAACCACTATCCTATCCTTGTAACACAATATCCCATTCTCACCAAAACAGAAATCGGTAGTCCTATCTTCGGCTATATCTTACACGTGAGGTGTCAAAGACTCGTCTCGCAACTACTTCTCTCGAATCAACTGAACTAGCGAAGGTTTAACCTGAAGCTCGGCTATCAAACCACCATCCTTGGACACACTCAATCTCGTAAACATAGCTCGCAACTCAACTGCCACCTTTCTACTTAAAGCATCGGCCACTACGTTTTCCTTACCCGGATGGTACTCTATCGTAAGGTCATAGTTCTTAAGAAGCTCTAACCACTTACGCTGTCTAAGGTTCAACTCCCTTTGAGACATCAAGTACTTCAAACTCTTGTGGTCGGTAAAAACAATGCACTTCTCACCATAAAGATGATGTCTCCAGATCTTCAAAGCAAACACTACTGCGGCTAACTCTATGTCATGAGTGGGATAGTTCTTCTCGTGAACTTTCAACTGCCTCGAAGCATAAGCTACCACCTTACCTCCTTGCATGAGCACACAACCTAAACCTACATATGATGCATCACTGTAAACCACGAACTCTCTTCCCAGTTCAGGCTGAATCACAATAGGAGCTTCGGTCAAAGCTTTCTTCAACTTCTCAAACGCTTGTTGCCTTGCATCTGACCACTCATATAGGACGTTCTTCTGAAGCAACTTAGTCAAAGGAGCTGCTATCCTTGAAAATCCCTCGACAAATCTTCTATAATATCCCGCCAAACCTAGGAAACTACGGATTTCTGTCACTGACTTCGGTTGTTTCCAACTCACTATGGCTTCTATCTTCCTAGAATCCACACCAATCCCCTTAGCCGAGATCACGTGACCTAGGAAGACTACCTCTCTAATACAAAACTCACATTTGCTTAACTTGGCATACAATTGATTCTCAAGCAAAGTTTGAAGCACTAACCACAAATGCTCATCATACTCTTCCTCGGTCCTAGAGTACACTAAGATGTCATCTATGAACACTACCAAAAACATGTCCAAAAAACTCGTGAAACACACGGTTCATCATATCCATGAAAGTTGCTGGAGCGTTAGTCAACCCGAAAGGCATTTCCAAGAACTCATAGTGCCCATAACGTGTACGAAAGGTTGTCTTCGGTATGTCCACATCTTTCACCTTCAACTGATAGTATCCAGACCTCAAGTCAATCTTCAAAAACACTGAAGCACCTCTCAACTGATCAAGAAAGTCATCTATCCTAGGCAACGGGTACTTGTTCTTCACTTTCACTTTGTTCAACTGCCTATAACCTATACACATCCTCATACTAACGTCTTTCTTTTTCACAAACAAGACCGGAGCACCCCAAGGAGAAATATTGGGCCTAATGAAACCTCTATCGGACAACTCATGAAGCTGTGTCTTCAACTCTTTCAACTCTTTCGGTGCCATCCTATACGGAGCAATAGACATGGGCGCAGAATCGGAATACGTATCAATAGAAAACTCAACGGCTCTATCTGGAGGCAAACCCGGTAACTCCTCTGGAAAAACATTCGGATAATCACATATTATCATGATGTCTTGCGGTCTAACCTCACTCATATTCGGATTCATCACATAAGCCAAATAAGCCTGACAACCCAAATTCAACATCTTCTGAGCTTCCAGAGCAGAAACAACATTGGACAAGAACCTAACATTCTCGCCAACTACCACAACCTCAAAATCATCTGTAAGCCTCAAGGAGACTCTCTTGGTCTCAAAGTCAACCCTAGCTCTATGCTCTACGAGCCAATCCATGCCCAAAATCACGTCAAAACCGTAGAACGGTAACTCCATCATATCAACCGGAAACACGTGGCCTTGAACCTTCAAGGGACACCTCTTATACATTTTCCTAACTACCACTGTATCACCAAAAGAGCTAGTAACATTTACACCTACCTCTAGCCACTCACATGGTAACCCTAAGGACCTTGCGTGTTCACCCAAAATATTTGAATGTGTCGACCCCGAATCTATCAAAGAAAGCAAACTCAAAGACTGTAACGAGAAATTACCTACAATGACATTCGTGTCATTCCCAGCCTCTCGCTGTGCGTACACCCTAGCCAGTCCTCCACCCACAGCCTCTCTGATGCTCAAAACCCCTAGCTGGAGCCGATCCGCCCCTAGCCGGGTGTGGACAATCACGCCTCAAATGGTCTCGGGAGCTACAATTCCAACATGCCCCGTAGATACCCATACACTCGCCATGGTGGTGTCTCCCACACCTAGTGCACTCCGGAGTGTGTACAATAGCTCCTTGGCCATGACGGCCCTAACCATAGTTACCAACCCTATGCCTCAAATCAGGCTGATACCTCCTATCCCTATGCCTCTTGGCATGATCTCTATCCTAATTCACGTGTCTCTTTTCGGAGTCGGACCCACTAGCACGTGCACTGGAGCCTAAGTTCTGCTCTATATCCTTGGCCATAGAGACCAAGACATCAAACTCGGTATAGTCAGAGGCAAGCATGTAGGTCTTCACATCTCTAGTCAACCCATACCGGAAGCGCTCACACCGTTCCCTCTCACTAGGAACCAACTCAGGTGCATACTGGCTCAATCTCACAAACTGAACCTCGTACTCGGACACGGTTCTCTTACCCTGAACCAAAGCCATAAAATCCCTCTTCTTCTCATCCAAATACCGAACTCCGAGGTACTTCCTCTTAAAGGCATTTCTGAAGAACTCTCATGTGATATCCGCTTCGGCCATACCCGAAGTAACAGTGGTCCACCAATTATATGCGTCCCCCTGAAGCAAGGAGACAATGCAACCCAACTTACGGGCGTCTGAGCACTCCATTTGACCCAAGATGTGTGTAGTACTCTTAAGCCACGCCTCTGAACCCTCGGGAGTCAACCCACGAAACTCAACTCCTCCCAAGCTACGAAGCCTCTCTAGGGGTAATCTTGTCCCCGCACCCTGAGGTGGTGCTGCAGCTTGCATACCGGCCAAAGCTGTCTGAAAAGCTCCAGCTATGGTCTGAATCAAATGGGTCATGTCCGCGCCCGCTGGACCCTGACCTGCCTGAGCCCTAACAACTCCAACGTTAGCACCGGCCTGAGGCCCATTATCATCACCTCCGACTTGCGCACCAGCCTGAGGCACGTTACCTTCGCCACCCACTCCATTACCACCAGGAGCAAGAGGAACATGAGGCTCACCCCCGGATGCCTGGTCACCCACTCTAGGCTGCCCCCTCGGTCTCACCATAACGAGATACAATCTAAAACAGCAAACACACAACACACAAGAAAAACGTTAGGTTGGCAAAAGGGCAAGGACTCGAGTTCTCAAGCTCGTTAAACCAAAAACCATTTTTTTGACAACAACACCTAACAATGGGGACTTTGGACTAAGCCTTAACCAACAACAAGGCCACTAAAACATGCTTTCAAACATCGTACTCGCAAGCAAACTTCAAGCATACATGGTAAAACACTCACTGAGAAATAGCAACAACATAACACATCAACTTACCTCACTTACCTACCCGAGGTCTCGAAAAACTCAGGCTCTGATACCACCAAATGTAACCCCCTCGTCCCAGTCTGGACGACTGACCAGTCTGAGTAGGTTACACGGGGAAAACCGAAGTGAAACCCGTTAAGGCTCCCCTTCGGTTAGCAACCCTAGAAAATTTCTTTTAAACATTATCTTGTCTAAAGGCATTCATACATCCTATGTGAGATACGAAAGCGGAAAGACAACGAAGCGATGTGAAGCAATCAAAACAAGCAATTCAACAACCCATTTTAGCATTTACAACAGGCCGTATTGATACTCTAGGAGACCGTATCGATACACCTTGATTTGGTCAACTACCCAAAGTTAACCTAGGGAGACTGTATCAGTACATTGGTTGACCGTACCGATACGCCCTCAACGATCAACTTCTCATTGTCAAATAATAAAAACCGTACTGATACACCCAAGACTCGTACCGATACACCAAAATCTCGTCAATTTCTCAAATTTCCAGAAAGCTTTTGGTGTATCGATACACCCCCGTGTACCAGTACGCTAGGCTTAAACTGAGCTCCAAAGTGTAGGACCGTATCGATACGGCCCTTGGGCGTACCGATACGCCCTGCACTGGAAGACTCAATTTAGCTACAAAACAAACCAAGACTCAACTCTATATGCATTTTACGACTCGTCTAGCAACATATCAACACTCATACATCATTTAGCAACCAAGATTAAGCATGCGATGCTACTTAACCGATCTGACGTGGCATCCAACACAAGATAAGCACTTAGGTAGGAAACTTGCATAAAAACATACATGACTTCACCATTTCATTCATAGGCAATAAACACACACATAGACATTTCATATCAAGGTTTCACACGCTTTTAGACAACACATAAGCAACATCATGACCAAAGATTGCAAGCCACATCAAAGGCATTAACATGAAACCAACACATCCGAGTCTAACAATGCTCATACAAACACATGGCATCAACAATCCAAACATAGAAGAATAAACATATTCAACATTGGGTCAACAATCAACATGCTAGAACATCAACAAAACAAACTAAGGAGTTTGGCACCAACTCCATACAAGTCTAACACCCTCATTGTCTAGGCATTATTACAAGGACTTAAACTACACTTGAGCTACTTGAGAACTCCGAAAAGCTCCTCCCTTGCCCACTTGCCTTCTGAAACTCTAACAATCTTCATGTTGGAAAAAGGAGAGCGTAAGCTTGGAAGCTTAGTGAGCGAAGCTCTAAAACTCATCAACCATGCAGTTCTCAAAACACATTTCTTAAATGATAAGTAAACCATTTAAATGCATGAAAGGAAGCACAACAACACAATTACAAGGTTTGCACATGCACAACCCAAAAGACGGTGGGACTACACATTACCGTTTCGACTAGTAGTTTTCTGATGGGACTACACATCAACGTACTCTTCTACTAGTCACTACCGGTGGGACTACACATCACCGTAGTTACACAACCATCACATGAGGCTCGACACTAACAACGACTGCACAACAACAAACGAAAGTAAAGCCAATCCATAATTTACACAACATCACAACAATTGTTCATGCACCAACGCTTAACAATCAAGGTAAAATTTAGCAAACTTACACTTGGGTTTAGGTTAGCCCCCGAGGCTCCACCCAAACCCCCAAGAACCCATTTCGAAATCAAATCAAGTTCAAACTATTGTCACTCACCGATGAAGCCCAACCGGAAGCCGAAACACCAATCTCAAGTCTCCAAATTCCCCAGAATAGTGCCCGAAGCTTCTCTGATGGTTTCCCTTGATTCTAGTCAATCAAAAACAACAATTTACTCAATCATTCAACCCCAAAACCATTGTCACAATCAAGATAAAATTTCCAAACCATGAGCTAACAAAACTTCTTCATTTTCGTACCCCCACACAACCCATCAGAAAACTATCAATTTCAACACCCAAAACATCATTAATTACCTTCAAAACAACCCTTAAGCATTAACAAATCATCAGGCCAACTCCTCTACACCAAACTACTCCTAGAACCCAAGTTTTAACCTCTTTTAAAACACCCACAAAACCCATTTCGGGATTCTTGATAAAACCTCTCCATTTTGAGATATGATACATCTAAGGGCAAGAGTTCTGTAACACCTGGGTTTAGGGGTCGGGTGAAAATAATATGAGATTGTATGTATATACCAACATGAGTTTACATGTGCCTTTATGATTTGAAATGTGTTGCCAATATGATATGAAATGTGATTTCCATATGCCTTGAGATATGTTGTTATTAATACATTGATATATGTATCATTGTAAGTTGAACTTATGAGTTGTTGAGCATGGCATAATATTGATTATATGTTCATGCATCATGTACGTTTTGGCTCTCGTGGATCGGAGGTAAGGTCATGCATTTCATCATGGTAGTTGCTCGTGCTTGGACCCTGCATTGTCGAAGGTTTGTTTTATGAGCTTACCCTCACTAAGCTTTTATGCTTACGCTTCTTTTTGTTCGACAATGCAGATCAGTAGCTTGTGGGTAGCGAAGGCAAGGAAAGGCCTCCAAGTGTTGCTATTGGTTAGCTCAAGTATGATAGTTAAATTTAAAGATTGTAATAGTAAAGCAATGGGATAGGTGTCGGGTTATGATGCTTTTGGAATATATTGTTGTTGTTGTTGTTGCTAGGAGCATGCTAGACTCCTTTTATGTGCCTTGTTGGTTGGGATTTAATTGCCATGTTTGGATTGTAAAACCATGTCTTAATTGCTTACCATGTGTGTTGGCCATGTGCCCTTTTGAGGTTGTCTTTGTGTTTGAATGTTGAAGTATGAGACCTTGAATGCTTAAATGTCATCATTGATCAATTGCATGGTTTCCTTGATGTATGTACATGTTGGGTGCTTGTATGGCTAAATATTGGTCTGTAAATGTTGTATGAATGCTTGTTTGAGTCCAAGGAAGTCTTAAATTGCATTTAGGTTCGAGTCTTGTATGTTTTAGCTGAATTTGGGAGTCTTGCAGTGCAGGGCGTATCGGTACACCTAAGGGTCGTATCGATACGGTCTTGCCTCCAAGACTCAAGTTTGGCTGGGCGTATCGATACGCGAGGGTGTATCGATACGGTTTTTGCTCACTGGAATTTTGAGATTTTGGTGAGTTATTACCGTATCGGTACGGTGTGTTAGCGTATCGGTACGAGTTTATCTCGTTAACCAAGAGATGTTGACTGGGAAGGGCGTATCGATACGCTCAAGGGCTGTATCGATACGGTCTTCCTGTGTTGACCCTTGAGTGTTGACCTTGGTCAAGGCGTATCGATACCTTTAACAAGTGTATCGATACGGCCTGCTTAATTACAGAAAATGGGCTGTTTGATGAATGAAGTCTTGAATGGTCGATCTTTGTATTGCTCTTGTTTCCGCTGACGTGTTTCACATAGGTGTTGGTAATGCATTTAGACAAGATAAATAAAAGAAATTTTCTGGGTCGTTAACCGAGGAGGAACCTTAACGGGTTTCGCTTCGGTTTTCCCCGTGTGGCCTACTCGGACCGGTCGTCCGACCAGACCGGGACGAGGGGGTTACATTTGTTGGTATCAGAGCCTAAGGTTACCGAGACCTTGGGCAGGTAAGTGAGGTAAGTTAAGTTCTTGCATTGTAATTGCACGGTGTTTGCTTGTCATGTAAGCATATTGCTTGTTATCCGTGTATGTTGTGATGTGTGATTGTTTGATTGAGAATGTATGTTGTTTGATCGTACGCATTTGTTTGCTTGTTTAGCAAGTATGCCTTGTTATATGCCCGGTTGAGCGTGTATGTGTGCTGATTTGTTTGAAACATGTTGAGTAGAGTCCCATTGCTTCTATTACATCGGAAAAGGGATTTTAAGTGAGGGAAATCATACTTGAGCCACTTGGACCCTTCTTTTGCTAACCCAACTTGTATGTTAAATTGTTGATTGATTTATTGCTTTTAGTAAGTTTGAGGCCAGTGTGTGGGCCTTGAATCAGTAAGTGGAAGTTGTGGTTTTTGAAAATGTGGATGATGTTGAGGAAGTTCTTTGCTGTAGTTAAGGGAGCATGGTTGTACTGGAGTTGAAGTACAAATTGTTTGTTCAAGACTGTGTGTATGTGGGTTGATTCGTGTTGGTGAGGGACGAATGAGACCGGTTCTGGTATTAGTTGGTAAAAAGAAGAAAAGGCATTTGAGTGAAGCTCAGGGGGTATCGATGGCAGATAAGTCCTTGGTACAGTTACGAGTTTGTTCCCTTTTGATTGATTCTGAAACTGTACTTTTGTATGTTTTTAGCAAGCACGCAAAGTTGAATGTGCCTGATGAGGTGTTAGAGGTGGGTGCGAGCACCTTAGTTCCCTAGACGAGATCAAGGTAAGGGTCTCGTGTGAGTAATCTGAAATCCAGAAATGTTAGTTGGTAATCGTTGGAGTTTGGCCTATGGTTTTCATACAAGACAGTCAGTCAGTATCCGTGAGTGGGAATCAATTTGTGTGATTGGGCCAGTGTGCGTCTGAGTTGTCTTCTAGCTAGAGGGAGAGATGAAGTCGCTTCCGATATAGTTGAGCCGAGAAAGAAGTCTTGAGCTCTAACTCCAGATTGTTTGGTAGTGGGATGTTTCGAGTCGTCAGGACCGATGTTATAGAACAAGTTCAAACATGATTGTCTGCGAGTGATCAGAACTGCGTTTTGAGGTTTCGAGATGCTCTAAGAACGGTTTTAAAGAGCTAGCTTATGTTTGGAGGACCAGTCTGAAGACAAGAGGGCCGAAGACTAACAGCTGCGTACTTGTGAAGTTGCAATTTCTGCGGATTCGTCCGTTTGTGTGAGCATGCAAGGAAATTAGATATACTTGTTGAGATCTTAGACGTAGGACACATGTGACTGGACCTTTTAGTGAGATTGTGGTGGTCAGAGAAATGTACGGAAGATGTTTGTTGGTGGTTCAGGGTTACTAGTTTCTAGTAGATGTGAAGTGATTGTCTTCCTACGATTTCAATGTACCTTTTTGACATGGTTTGGCTTGTAGAGCCCAAAGCTAGGACATACGTTGAGACAAAGAGAGAGTTGCCTTGAAGTTGCAGATTTTTGTGAGACTGTAGTGGAAGGTGAGGATGTGAACTTCTTGTCGAATGTTGATCCAGTTTTAGAGGTCAAAGATTGATTGAGTTTAGTTGACAGGCTTGCTTAGCAATTGTGAAGGATTTGATTTTTGAATGAAGAGTAGACCGCAGAATGTTAGGATAGTTTGTGTTTTCTTTTCATAGAAGTGTTTGGAAGAATTGTCGGCTTACCTCTTGTTTAGAGGAGAAGAGTTTGATATTGAGACCGTCTTCGAGTTTGCTTCCGTTTTGATTGCTCTGTATCTTATGAATCCCGAAAGAATTGAGAGCATTGAAAGATCAATTACGAGGTTTGTTGGACCTTAGACTCATTAGGCTTAGTACGTCATCTTAGAGTTCGACAGTGTGATTTGTGAAGAATAAAGAGTGACAGTACGAGAATGTGTTTAGATTTCAGACAGTTGAAACAAGTGACAGTGAATAATTAGTATCCGTTTCTGAGTGTCAGTGAATTGTTGATCAGTTAGTGTGTGCTTCAGTCTTTTCGAAGATTAATTTGGGATCCGATTGCTACCAGTTGAAGGTGAGAGAAGTTAATGTACCGAAGACAACTTTAAGGGCAAGACGTGATCACTTTGAGTTCTGAGTTATGCCGCTTTGTTTGACTAGTGTATTAGTTACCTTCATAGAGATGTTGAGCAGAATAATTCTCGAGTTCCTTGATCAGTTGTAGTAGTTCTCATAGATGACACATGGGTATATTCACGTACCGAAGAAGGTCATGACAAGCTTTGAAGTTAGTGTTGTAGATTCTATTAGAGAATTAATTGTATGCCAAGTTATGCAACGTGAACTCCAAGTTAATGAAGATGTCCTCCTAGGACATGTAGATCAGCCGAGTGTATTAGAGTAAATCCCAAGTAGGCAAAAGAAAATGTGAGTTGGGAGAAATTGAAGACTGTGACAGGTATCTATAGTTCCTAGGTCTAGCATTGTTACTTTCAGAGAATTGTAAATAGTCTTTTGAAGATAGCTGCTCCTTTGACAAGTTGCTACATGTTCAGTTGTGTGGTTAGATGCGAGACAATGAGCCCTTGAGAAACTGAAAGAAACCTTGAAGAGAACTTCGACCTTGATTCAGCCTATATCAGAGGAAGAACTTGTGAACCATAGTGATGCGTCACATGTAGAGTTAGGTTGTGTGTCTATGCAAGACAGAAGGGTTGTGACTTGATCATCGAGATAGTTGAAAGACCGTGGGAAGAGTTATCCGATATGAGACATAGAGTTAATTACAGTTGTAATTGCTACGAAGACTTGGAGACAAAGCTTGTGTTGTAAGAAATGCACAGTGTGTATGTACATATCATCAGAACTTGAAATGTTAGACAACTTAGGAAGGGTTGGAACTTGAACAACATGAGTTGTTAGAATTGCTTGAAGACCGTAATCTCAAGATTGAGTATCATCCAAAAAGAGTTAACGTAGTAACCGATGCTCCGAGTTATGTTGTTGATAGATTAGTAGTAGAGTTGCGAGCTGTGTTTGCCGGATTCAGTTACCGAACGATAGTATTTTGTGGCCGAGTTTCATGTTAAACCTACTTTGAGTCAGATACTTGAAGAGAAACAGTTGCAAGACAGGTTCTTGGCACCTCACGTGTAAGACATGGCAGAAAGAAGACCTTCAGAATACAGTTAAGAGATGATAGAGTTTGTATTGTTAGAGATTGAATTGTTGTACTGATGGGCATATTGTTTTGAGACGTATTATGTTGACCGAAGCATACGGTAGTTCATTGGTATTGCATCTGAGTAGTATGAAGACGTATTGTGGGTTGAAGATAGGTACTTCTGGATTGAGTTGATGGATGACATTGTTCAGTATGAGAGTAAGTGTGCAAAAATTCCCAGCGTGTCAAGACCGAGTATCAGTTTTCTTCTAGTTTGTTACATCCGTGGAAGATTCTTAAAGAAAGTGAGTAATAGAGGTTCGAGATTTCAACTAAATTTTTGAAGACGTCTGCATAGTGTTTGGTTACCTATTGAAGTTAGATGATTAGTCAGAGAAAGTTATGGGTCAAGTATTCAAATAGTGATGTATGAGATTGTGAATCGGGCTAGTTCTGTTGTTTGTTTGTTGCGGTTACCACTAGAGCTAGAAGGAGGTTTGTGATGTGGTTTACATATCTATGATCCAGAAGTGTGAGTTAGATTTGTTCCGCGCTATGTTGTAGAAGAGATTGAGTTGAGTTTGAAATTTGCGAGCAACGAAGAATCAGTTGAGATCTTGGTGTTAGATAGCTGCTGTTGCGTGGTAAGTTTACCGAGTTGGTGAGTATGTTGTGGTGAGAAGGAAAGTGGGTAAGAGGAGACTTCGTGGTAATTCCTGTCCGATAAATTTCGGGGACGAAATTTCCTTAAGTGGGGGAGAGTTGTAACACCCAGGTTTAGGGGTCGGGTGAAAATAATATTTTAATATTATTTTGGGCTCGGTTTTATAATTAAAATAATCTTTTAAGTTTCGGGTTTCAAAAATAAATATTTTACATTGGACCAAATTGAAGAAATTGCAAAGTGAAGAGTTTTTAAAAAATAAAGAAGATAGCCATTCATTAATGGCCATTTTGTAATTAGCCCAACTTTGATTTTAAATCCCCTTTTATCCAACACTTTCACTATTCATCCTCTTCTTCAACCAAAAACCAACGTGAAAAGAGCTCCCCCACCTCTTTCATTATTCCATCTCATTTCTCCTCCATTTTAGCTCGGTTTTGAAAGGTAATTACATTTCCGACTTGCTCTCATCTTCCTCTACTTGGAAGTACAAATAGATTTCATTTTCATCAATGTTTTAGAATTTGGGTTTTTCAAAGTTTTGGTTAAAGGTTGTGACTTTATGAGTTTTTATCAAGGCTTTTGGTTTATTTATGTTAGATATGTTGTTTGTGAATCAAATAGTCCAACATATATAATTTTTAGAGTATTTTAAATGAATTCCCGAATTTGAGTATAAATGGGGTTTTTGGAGGGTTTTGGGTGAGTTTTGGGGGTTGTTTTAGGTGGAAATTGATAGCCTAATGTTAGTACTATGGTTAGGGGTTGATTTGGGATCATTTGTGGGTGCTTTGGGTGTTGGAAACATGGTTTTTGGAAGAGGTATTGGGGCTGTCCGAGATTGCTAAATGAAGGGTTTGTTCATGGCTTGCAACATTGTAATTTGTGTTTGAATTGTGTTCCGGGTTGGTATTTTGATGTTTGGGCTGACTTGAGGTTATTTGAATTGTATTGAGGTTGTTTAGAAGCGAGAACTTGGGTCGGTGAAGCATTGGGAGGAAATCCGGAAACTTGAAGGTGTTGCTTGCTTGGTAGTTGAGCTTGGAGGTAGAGGTGAGTGGTTATTGTTTTTAAATGGTTTTAAACATTGGTTCAAGCATGTGGACCTAGGTTGGGCTTGGTAAACCCACCTAGAGTTGAGGTTAGGGTGGTAGCCTAATCTCAAGCTTAAGTTTAGGAAACTTTGTTTGAACTCCTAATTGCTTGTTATGCCTCTTGTTTATATGTGCTTACGGTAGTTATGTATATTGTGTTATACATGTTGTTGAGGCATGGTTTGATGCATTGCTATGCATGTGGTTTGGATTGTGAATTGTGCATGATGATGATGATCATGGTGAGTACATGCTAGGCATGGAAATGGGTTGTGAAATACATGTATGTGAGACATGATATTTGATGCATTGTTATATGCATGTAGCTATGAAAAATGGATTGCGTTTAAGATTGGCACTAGTATGCTTGGGTACAATAATCGATCATTAGGATGAGTGTGCACACAAATTGAGTCAAAACGTACGTGGCCTTGGTGGCGTTAAGGCACCAAGGAGGAGTACAGTGATGTAATATTCCACCGGAAATTTATATATATTCTACGTGATGATGAGTGGAATCCCATCCGTAGGGCATGTGGTGATGAGTGGAATCCCGCCCATGCAAGGACCGGTGATGAGTGTAATCCCACCGAGGTAATGTTGTTGTTGGAAATGCGTTCCAACATGTTATCCGCGTATTCGAGTCATAGCTAGGTGCCAATATGAGATTGTATGTATATACCAACATGAGTTTACATGTGCCTTTATGATTTGAAATGTGTTGCCAATATGATATGAAATGTGATTTCCATATGCCTTGAGATATGTTGTTATTAATACATTGATATATGTATCATTGTAAGTTGAACTTATGAGTTGTTGAGCGTGGCATAATATTGATTATATGTTCATGCATCATGTACGTTTTGGCTCTCGTGGATCGGAGGTAAGGTCATGCATTTCATCATGGTAGTTGCTCGTGCTTGGACCCTGCATTGTCGAAGGTTTGTTTTATGAGCTTACCCTCACTAAGCTTTTATGCTTACGCTCCTTTTTGTTCGACAATGCAGATCAGTAGCTTGTGGGTAGCGAAGGCAAGGAAAGGCCTCCAAGTGTTGTTATTGGTTAGCTCAAGTATGATAGTTAAATTTAAAGATTGTAATAGTAAAGCAATGGGATAGGTGTCGTGTTATGATGCTTTTGGAATATATTGTTGTTGTTGTTGTTGCTAGGAGCATGCTAGACTCCTTTTATGTGCCTTGTTGGTTGGGATTTAATTGCCATGTTTGGATTGTAAAACCATGTCTTAATTGCTTACCATGTGTGTTGGCCATGTGCCCTTTTGAGGTTGTCTTTGTGTTTGAATGTTGAAGTATGAGACCTTGAATGCTTAAATGTCATCATTGATCAATTGCATGGTTTCCTTGATCTATGTACATGTTGGGTGCTTGTATGGCTAAATATTGGTCTGTAAATGTTGTATGAATGCTTGTTTGAGTCCAAGGAAGACTTAAATTGCATTTAGGTTCGAGTCTTGTATGTTTTAGCTGAATTTGGGAGTCTTGCAGTGCAGGGCGTATCGGTACGCCTAAGGGTCGTATCGATACGGTCTTGCCTCCAAGACTCAAGTTTGGCTAGGCGTATCGATACGCGAGGGTGTATCGATACGGTTTTTGCTCACTGGAATTTTGAGATTTTGGTGAGTTATTACCGTATCGGTACGGTGTGTTAGCGTATCGGTACGAGTTTATCTCGTTAACCACGAGATGTTGACTGGAAGGGCGTATCGATACGCTCAAGGGCTGTATCGATACGGTCGTCCTGTGTTGACCCTTGAGTGTTGACCTTGGTCAAGGCGTATCGATACCTTTAACAAGTGTATCGATACGGCCTGCTTAATTACAGAAAATGGGCTGTTTGATGAATGAAGTCTTGAATGGTCGATCTTTGTATTGCTCTTGTTTCCGTTGACGTGTTTCACATAGGTGTTGGTAATGCATTTAGACAAGATAAATAAAAGAAATTTTCTGGGTCGTTAACCGAGGAGGAACCTTAACGGGTTTCACTTCGGTTTTCTCCGTGTGGCCCACTCGGACCGGTCGTCCGACCAGACCGGGACGAGGGGGTTACAAGTTCAACATAAATAAGCTTTACAAAACGAAAATCCAACAAAAACACACTAAAGCTTCTCCTTTTTCTTTAAAACTTTGAAAACTTGAAAACATCTAACAATGGTGTTTATGTAAAACTAGAACCATGGAAATGTTTGGGATAAGGAAGAGAAGTCAAAAAATGTAATTACCTTGAAGAAAGCCCTTGAAAAGAGGAAGAAATTTGATGGAATAGTGGTAAAGGTTTTGGGGAGGTTTTATGTCGTGAAATTTGAAGGGGAGAAGAAGAAGAGAAAGATTTTCCAAAAATCCCCTTTTACTCATATTTTTTTTCCTTATTTAAAAATTTACCAAAATGCCCTTAATGGACTACAAACCTCTTTTAATTAAAACCAAGGCCCAATTTAATTTAAAACGAGCCCACGACTCAAACCCGATTTACCCGTGTAACATCCGACCCCTAAACCCGGAGCGTTACAATCATGATCCAAAAATGCCCGAATCTTGTCAAAAATTCATCGTAGTCCACAATGAGAATTCCTTGCACTCAACTTGACTTTCCATACTTGTTGAAGATCTTTTACAATCTTCTCATATTTGATGTAATTAGGATCTTTCGTAATAAAATAAAATAAATTAATAGTAATAATTACATTAAAAATGATAATAATGTCGAAAATAAAAAATAAGATGAAAAACGAAATAGGACAGATAAAAACACGTGACTACAAGCCTCACCTTTTCGATAAAGGATGCTTATAGTGTTTTGATCATAAGAATAAAACAACTTCTAATGAGGGAATGGAAGGTTTGTGTTTCACGCATATACTGTGATGACGACCGGTGGCAAAATTGAACAATACTTTCAGAGGGTAAAAGTGAACTATATTGTTTTTAGGGGAATAAAAACAATTTTACCATTATTTAAATTTAATAAACTTTCAATAGCTTAGTGGGGGCTTTGGCCCCACTAATCCCTTCTGCGTGTCGTCCCTGATGATTATTGTACGATTTTTTTTTGACACAAATGACTATTGTACGGTTAATGCTATGAAAAATGTAGCGTTGAATTTGCCATTAGAATTCTACCTATATTTTCAACCACCTGAGGATTTACAAGCAGTAAGAAAGCCAAGAAACATTATTGTGTAGTTTAGTCCTTTTTCCCATTACCAAGAAAATAAGTAAAACGTTTCATAAATATAAGTAGGGTAAATTATTGTTTTCATTACTGAACTTATTTACTTCTATTTTGGTCATTCAAGTTTATTTTTTAAATTTAATCACTCAAGTTTCAACTTTCGAATTACTTTTATTTTAGTCATTCGATCGTTAAATCATAAAAGGTGTGATAACATAGATTATTATATTAATTTTTTTATTATAATATGATTTGTTTTATTAATATTTGTGTCACATAACCACCAACTAAGAATTTATTTTTTTTTTAAATTACTCACCTCCACCCTCACCATCATCACCACCACCAACAACAACGCCCTTCACTAGAGACGAAGCCAAAATTAAACATTGGGAGGAGCTGAAATATTAAATTAAAAAATAGAATGAACTATTAAGTCTTTAAAGGGACCTAAATTATTATTAGACCAAAAAATTGAAGGCACGAACTCATCATTTTTTAGTTTAGCCCCTACTTGATTGAATATTCATTAAGTCATTGTGTTGTTTTAATTTAAATACTCATTTTTTACAAGAACTAAAATACTATTAAACCAAAATTCATCAAATATTTATCATTTTTAACGGAAACCTAAACCTCTTTGGGCCTCAAGTGAACTTCGTCCATGTCCATGTCTCTCACCCTCACCACCATAAACTCTAATATCATTGTTTATCGCGGGTATAACTAAATTGTATGGGAGTGAGCTTTTCATCATTGCTTTCCGGTTGAATGACCGGACAAAAAATTTCTGCTTTTTTGGTGTCTTTTTTGTGCCGAAACACTAAAAATTAAAATCTAAGCGCTAACCCTAAATTTTAAATTCTAAATTCTAAATCTTACTCCCAAAAAATACACCCTACACTCAATATTCTAAATCTTAACTCTAATCCATAACCTTAAATCCTAATCATAAATTTTAAACCTATTTTTTAATAATTAAATATTAGTAGGGGTACGAAAAAGGGCGGATAATTTTTACTCTAAATGACTGATGACATTACAGTTTACAAATATAAAACCAATAGAACCAGAAAACCAATGCAACAGAAAATCAATGCAAAAATCTAAGACAAATAGAAAATTAGTGTAGGAAATAACCAATAAATGCAAAAGTAAGGGACAATAATTAAGAAAGATTGCAATAACAATTTTGTTGAGATAAATTTTTTTTATATAACTTAAAGCCAACAAGAATATTTAAGTGGAAAGAATAGTGAAGAAGAAGAAGAGATGATCAAACTCTTCAAAAAGTTCACTCGATTCGTGAAGCAACAAAAGAAAGAATCAAGACATGAATCGAGAATGAAGATAGATCTCATTATTTGCTATGAATGTAAGAAGTCAGGGCACACCAAGTATGATTTTCTTCGACTAAAAGAGAAGGGATAAAGTCATAAGTAGAAGGCATATATGGGTACATAGAGTGATGAAGAGGACTCCACCGATGATGAGGTAGCCAATCTTTGTCTCATGGCCATCGAAGAAGATTCAAGGGTAACTTCTAATTCATCTACTTCAATTTCATATACATTTGGTGAATTACAAGATACCTATGATGAGTTGGTTTTAGAATTTAAAAATCACATTTTGAAACACAAGTAAATGATCTCAAATTTAAAAAATTAAAATGATTTGATTTCTAAAACAAAAAATGAAGCAAAGCCCAATGAGTTTGAACAAAAAAAATATTGATTTACAAAATTTGTTTCAATAAGTTCAAAAAGATATAAATAGATCATCTTAAGAAAGAAAAAAATTGATTTACAAAAGTTTTGAAAAGAAAAATAAAAAATTTGTTGAATCAAATTTTTATGTTAGACAATCTAGTTTCCCTAGATTTTTTAAAGGAAAATGGTTAAGAATATTTGGGTTCCAAAATGACTCATTTCTTCAAACAAAAAGGAAGACATTGAAAATGGATTCTTAAGAGGACTAAGTTATTTGGGACTAATGCCACTGGATCCAAAGTAATTTGGATACAAAAAATTACTTGATTGTTTACTTGTAGGTGTGCTTGACCTATTGATGATTAAAGTCACATTTTGAAAGCTTTTAACACACAAGGGAGAAAGACACTTGAAGAATGAGAGACTTAACATCCCACCTTGATTCAAGTGGTAAAATTTAGTTTTATGCAATTCCTTGATCACGATTTCCATGTCTATTTTTTACAATGATCTAAGTATGTTTGTATGACTCCATGTTGTGCCTAATTGCATATAGTTAAGGGGAGTCTCAATTGCATGAGTTACATGTTTTTGGCCTTAAACTTGTAAAGTTTGGTTGAATATTGGTGAAACCATGCTTTAGTTGTTTAATGTTATATGTTAAAAAGGCATAAAGTCAAAAATAGTCCCTAACGTTTGACCTTTTGGTCACTTTAGCCCCTATTCTTTTTTTGGTCCAGATCAACCCTTAACGTTTCACTTTTGTTCAAAATTCACATTTGATGGATGGAAATCGTCAGTCAACTAACGGTCAACACCCTTCGCTGACGTGACATGTCTACATGGTAGGACTTGTTGACGTGGCATCATAATTATCTTTTAAAAAATTATTTATTTTTTATATTTATTTTATATTAAATTTTAACCAACCAGGTGATGACACATGACATCATCCAGTTAGTTTTAAAGCAAAGAATTAAAATTGTGCAAAAGGGGTTGGGGGTTCAAACTTGGGTCTAGGGGTTGAAAGGCTTAGAGCCTAACCACCATACCAACCTTCTAATTGGATAAGTGTACACACCAAATATTTTATATAACCTCATTAATATCATGGATTCTTCTTCTTAATCAACAATCCTTCCAAAATAACGTCGTTTTCTTATTCGTCAGTACTCGGAAGGGTTTTGATCGACTCAAAAATGGATGACTCAAACAAAGTGAAGCAGGTTTGTTGTCCAAAGTGCGAAAGCCTTCTTCCTGAGCTTGCTGATTATTCCGTTTACCAGTGTGGTGGTTGTGGCGCGGTTCTTCGAGGTAACTTTCCCCCTATTGTTGCTTGTTTGGTTAGTGAGAAAGTTGCTGGAGACGATAGAAAGCAAGTTGTTTTTGAGTTATTGATCTGTTAACTTTGTTCCCATAAATGTTAAAATTTGAACCAACTGGTTTAAATTGAATGGTTAGACATGGCGTTTATGACTGTGAAAACATATTAAAATATGTGTAACTTTGTAATTATTAGCAATGGTGATTGTACATTATTGGAAAATTCTAAGTTGTGATTTGTTCATTTCATTTACTTGTGCTATAACCGAACTCTGTGCTGAATTCTTTTTTGGTCTATTTTGGGGGGATTGTTAATGAAGAAGAAGAATCCATGCTATTAATGAGGTTATATAAAATATTTGGAGTATACTTGTCTAATTAGGAGGTTGGTCTGGTGGTTAGGCTCTAAGCCTTTCATCCATCAGACCTGAGTTTGAACTCATAGACTCCATTTACGCAATTTTAATTCTTTGCTTAAAAACCAACTAAATAATGCAACGTGTCATCATTTGGTTGGCTAAAATTTAATATAAAAATATAAAGAAATAATTACTTTTTTAATATAATTATGATTTCACGTCAGCAAAGTGCCATGTAACACCCCTCACCCGGGTTACGAGCGAGGGGCATTCAGAAACGATTCTAATCAAGATTAACTGAAAAGTGGGCTAATTTAAAAAAATTTCCTTTCTAAAACAAGAAGAACTAAATAATAACCAATTAAACCATATCCAAAATAGGCATCTTCTATACAACAATTAAATTTTGATTAGTAATAAATCTATTCGGTTCTAATCCTTAACAAGGCAATTAATCACTTAATTAACTCTCATAAAAATAATCTATTCTCCAATTAACTACTCAATTATTAATTACAAGTTTTCTATTCAATTCGAATAGTTCACTAGTGATCCAAGTGACTAGTTTTTCCATCTATATAAATCTTCTTACACAATTTGAACCTATAATGGCAATAGGTATAACAATTTTACTAAACTTCCAAGAATGATACTTGTTTTATTTATTACCATATGATCTCATAACAAGAGGCATAATTCATGTTTATATCCCTAACATATATACAACAAAAGGAGGATTAACATGCCTCTACACAAAAACCATGGGAATAACATTTACAATCTTATGGTATTAAAAAAAAGCCCACATTCTACCATTCAATACACACATCTTAAATAAAGTTTAAAGATCATCATGATGCAAAGAACCAAGACCACAATGCAAGATCCTAAGCCACCCACTATCATCAAAACATAACCAAAGCATGTCATACTTTCAATCGTCCTTCACTTGTATATATATAGCTCCAAGGATTGAAAATCTCTAAGCAGTCGATCCTAAATTTTTGGGAAGAATAACAACAATAGGTGATAAGTACATAGAAGTACTTAGTGAGGTAATGATATTTGTCGATTTCAAGTTTAATTTAAAGATGATCAAGCAATACATGCAAGTACATCAATCGTTCATTCCATGACAAGAATAGGTACATCACACCATTTAATTTCTATTACTATAGCTAGACATGCTCGATGCAATTTGAACAATAGAGGTAATTCCATTTAAAATTCATACAAATTACCATCAAATTTCAATTCGATCCACACCATATTCATAAGAATAATTCAATACGTAATCGTCATTAAGTTAACCAACTCAATTGATTACAAGATTCATATAATTAAGTTTAGCCTTGGTACCTAGTTAATTCAAAGGTAAACGAGTCATATATTTCAAGTAGATACATTAAGTATCCGAAACAAGAAAGTGTCTTCTACACCCAACCAAGTCGATACACATGGTATCTATTAAGTCAATGCCCTAGGCATCTAAAAGGAGATAATTACATCATTATCAAGACAATACACTTGGTACTTTAGCAAGTCGAGCTCTAGACTCTAGGCATGCCATACTACCTAGAAATAACTAGAACCAAGGTCTTTGTTTCACACTCTTTAATTTGATCTTTTAATTAATTGAAGAGAAGACAATACAATCAATAGAAATTAACCATCATATAGTCATACTACTAATCAATTCGGTCAACTAAGTACTTACCCAGGTTAAGAGCGACGGGCGTTCGGAAACGATTCTAATCAAGATTAACTGAAAAGTGGGCTGATTTAAAAAATTTTCCTTTCTAAAACAAGAAGAACTAAATAATAACCAATTAAACCATATCCAAAATAGACATCTTCTATACAACAATTAAATTTTGATTAGTAATAAATCTATTCGGTTCTAATCTTTAACAAGGCAATTTAATCACATAATTAACTCTCATAAAAATAATCTCTTTTCCAATTAACTATCTCAATTATTAATTACAAGTTTTCTATTCAATTCGAATAGTTCACCAGTGATCCAAGTGACTAGTTTTCCCATCTATATAAATCTTCTTACACAATTCGAACCCATAATGACAATAGGTATAACAATTTTACTAAACTGTTGAGTTGTAGGGTGCTCGATTTCTTCAACCGATCTTGCTCACCAAGTGGTGGAGAGGTGAATTTTTGGGTGGATGTGGTGTGGAAGCTAAAACAAAGATGACACAATGATTTTAGAGTGGTTCAACATTCTAACCAAGGTTTACATCCACTACCTTAGCTTCCCACTAAGGATTTCCAATGAATCCACTATTGATTCGTCCCCTTTTCTAGGCTTAGGAGGAAACCCTTATACACCGGTCAAGCTTTCTACCCAAAGCCTTGATCAAACCCTCTTTACAAAAGAGAAAAGATAAGGAAACTTAAATCCCTCTAATAGGTATTTGTTTGCACAATTTGCACTCACCCAAAACCTAAAACACTTGAGCAAATTTGACAATTTTGGCTCACTAGTGTTTGTCTATACAAGAATTGACAATTTAAGTACAAAGACACTTTTTGATCATTTGTTGATTGACAATTGAAGCATTGACCATATCTTGATGCTTGAAGGTCCCTTTTATACTCCTTGATGAGTTTATAGTCGTTACTAGCCGTTGGGGTTGATTTGGAGCCGTTGGAGACTAATTTCCCACCATAAATGTAGTTCTGCAACTCTCCGTATCGAAACGCTCGAAACCGTTTTAAAACGCCCTTGTTCAGAACTAGCCGTTGGAGGCTGAAAAAGTCAGGCTGGTTTCGATACCAGCAAGGTGGTTTAGAAACCGACGGGTTTCGAAACCAGCAAGGTGGTTTCGATACCACTAGCCCTTCATCTGGGTTTTACTTACTGGAAGACCCCGTATCGAAACACCTAAGGGTGTTTCGAAACACCTGGAAGGTTTTCTTTAGTTTGGCTTTGAAAAACATGTAAAACCCTTTAAAAACATCCCCTAAACATAGTTTCAAGTTATTTGGACTTTGGAAATAGTTTTGAATTATTTTTAACTTAGTCCAAAATATTTTTCAATTATTATATCAAAACATTAGTTCTACATAAACTTCCAAGAATCATACTCGTTTTATTTATTACCATATGATCTCATAACAAGAGGCATACATGACTATAATTCATGTTTATATCCCTAAATATATATACAACAAAAAGAGGATTAACATGCCTCTACACAAACACCATGGGAATAACATTTACAATCTCATGGTATTCAAAAAGAAAGTCCACATTCTACCAGTCAATACACACATCTTAAATAAAGTTTAAAGATCATCATGATGCAAAGAACCAAGACCACAATGCAAGATCCTAAGCCAACCACTATCATCAAAACATAACCAAAGCATGTCATACTTTCAATCGTCCTTCACTTGTATATATATAGCTCCAAGGATTGAAAATCTCTAACTGATCGATCCTGAATTTTTGGGAAGAATAACAACAAGAGGTGATAAGTACATAGAAGTACTTAGTGAGGTAATGATATTTGTCAATTTCAAGTTTAATTTAATGATGATCAAGCAATACATGCAAGTACATCAATTGTTCATTCCATGACAAGAATAGGTACATCACACCATTTGATTTCTATTACTATAGCTAGACATGCTCAATGCAATTTGAACAATCAAGGTAACTCCATTTAAAATTCATACAAATTACCATCAAATTTCAATTCGATCCACACCATATTCAAAAGAATAATTCAATACATAATCTTCATTAAGTTAACCAACTCAATTGGTCACAAGATTCATATATTTAATTTTAGCCTTGGTACATAGTTAATTCAAAGGTAAACGAGTCATATATTTCAAGTAGATACATTAAGTATCCGAAACAAGAAAGTGTCTTCTACACCCAACCAAGTCGATACACATGGTATCTATCAAGTCAATGTTCCATGCATCTAAAAGAAGATAATTACATCATTATCAAGATAGTACACTTGGTACTTTAGCAAGTCGAGCTCTAGACTCTAGGCATGCCATACTACCTAGGAATAACTAGAACCAAGGTCTTTGTTTCACACTCTTTAATTTGATCTTTTAATTAATTGAAGAGAAGAAAATGCAAGCAATAGAAATTAACCATCATATAGCCATACTACTAATCAATTCAGTCAATTAAGTACTTACTCTCCATTACACACTTTGATTTCTAGATTATAACATACCAAAATACTCAATGTATAGAATCCATGCATCAATTAATAATCTAAGGTAACAATACAAGCCTAATCGAAATTATATATATTTTCATCCAATTCGATTAATAGCTATATCAATACATGAGTTCCTTTAATTTGAAGATCCAATTTCCAGCCTCTATATATATGTATCCAATTTATAACCTTCTCTGTGATCATCAACAAGCACCAAGTACACAAACAATCATGGACTCACAAGAAAACACCCTTCCAATCATCCACAAGTTTCAATCAAAGCATTCACTTGTTAATTTAAATTATTCTTCCCTAGTTACCAAATATATATATTAATCCGGTTTCATAATTGAGAGAATTTATCATGATAAATTGGTTAGAACCTAAGTTCCAACCCTAGGGAGGATTACACTCACTATACTCCTGGCTATTCTTGAATTTGGATGCCCTTGAGTGAGTCCTTCTTGCATATTGAGGTGCCTTCTTTGAAACCTTCTTTCCTTTGCTCTAGCCCAATGCATTCTAAACAATAAACATAGGTTAATATCTTCTTTTAGAAGACAATTCTTAAATCATAAGCATCAAATGGTATATAATAAGGATATGCACTATTTCGAACAATTTGCAACCCCCTATATTAGTTGGCTTATAATTTTTTATCCGTAAGTCGGAATTGTGATTATCATATATCGTTAGAAAGCTTACATAACCAACTTTAAGACCATAAAAAAGTTTATACTCTAATTACTACCCAATTAAAGCAGTTTATTCACTAAAGTTGAGCCAAAAACAATATTTTAAAATTGTTCTCAATTTTAAAGGCATTCTAAATTGGTTCGATCAATTCAATTCTTATACTAATTCAACTAATTCCTTTTTAGGGCACACCATCCCTTCTATTAATCGAATTCTTATACTGAAATTAGTTTCAATTAATTCATCTTAGTCCTTCAATTTATTCATTTTTTCCAGAATAGTCCTTAATAGCTTATTTTACAACTAACACACTTAATTAGCTTAATTCCATTGTTATTTAATCATCTAGTTTCGTCTTGTATTCACTCCTATTAACTTTTTACTCATTCCCAATATTTCCAGCTTCCATTTTACCAAATTAACTACCAATTTTCAATTCGACTGTTCTAGTCCCTATACTTTCCATTTTTCCTTTTTGAGCTCTTAGCTTCGATCTAACCTCAAATTAGCTATTCCCATTATCTTTTTAATCAAATTAGCCTCTCTATCTTTTAGAATACATCTCCCCAAATGATTTATTCCTACATAATTTTTCTAATTCCGATTGCAAGTCCTTTAATTTTCAAGACTTCCATAAGCCATAATACTAAGGAAAAACTTAAGAATTCTTCTAATATTCGGCTAACCCCAAATTTACTAACCCTTTTTACAAGATCATTCACTTCTATCACACAATCTTTGAACTATTCTAACCGAATTTCCAACCTCAAGGTTTGAATCAACTAATAATCATACCAACATCCATAATTTTCCATAATCGAAGCTAATATCGAACATAGCTTGGAACAAGGAACTCACCAAGCTTTTTCTTTAAATTTTTCCTAGCCAAAATGAACTTCATGCAAGAGGAATATGAAGATTCTCCATGGATTTTGAGCCAAGCTCCAACTCCTCTGTCTCGGTTGCTTAGCCGGTTAGGAGGAGGGTTGGTGGTGATGACAAGTTGTCATTCACCAAGCTTTGGTTGGACTAATTTGTCCTCCCTAATTGACTCTTAAGATGTAAGATAGTGGAGGGGCAAATTGGGTATCTCCGGGTTTGAGACATGCAAGTACCCATAATTTAATTTTACCCAATTGGCTCTTAATTTATCACATTCAACAATTTTCCATTTATTAAATTTGATCCTAAATGACCGAATTACCAAGTAGTTTATCAATTAATTTAACTTTAGTATTAATTAATAAGTCCAATTATCACTTAGGTACATTTGAGGGTGTTACAATTCTCCCATCCTTAAAAGAAGAATTCGTCCTCGAATTCTTACCTGAATTGAACAAATGAGGAAATTGTTCTTTCATTGTATCCTCGGGATCCTAGGTCGCTTCTTCCGTCTTATGGTTTCTCCACAAAACTTTCACCAAGGAAACATTCTTGTTTCGAAGTCTTTTAACCTCTCTATCAAGAATTTAGACTAGCTCTTCTTCATAGGATAGATCAGGATTTATTTCTACTTCTTCCGGTTCCAGGACGTGGAATGGATCTGATCGGTATTTCCGTAACATTGAAACATAGAAGACATTGTGAATTTTATCAAACTCACTAGGGAGTGCTAGCCGATAACCCACTGAACCAATTCTTTCGGTTACTTCAAAGGATCCGATAAATGGAGGATTGAGCTTTCCTTTCTTACCAAATCTAAAGACTTTCTTCCAGGGAGAAACTTTCAGGAATACTTTATCCCCAATATTATGTTGGACGTCTCTTCGCTTTAAATCAACATAGGCTTTTTGTCTATCAAAGGCTTGCTTCAGTCCGCTATGAATAGTTTGAACTTGTTCTTCAGTTTCCTGAAGCAATTGAGGACCAAGAATTTTGTTCTCGCCTAATTCGGAATAACGTAGAGGTGTCCTGCATCTTCTTCCGTACAGAGCTTCAAACGGTGCCATTTGAATCGAAGCTTGGTAACTGTTGTTGTAAGCAAACTCTACTAGCGGTATAAATTTCTCCCAATTTCTTCCGAAGTCGATAACGAAGGCTCTGAGCATATCCTCGAGCACTTGTATCACTCTTTTTGATTGACCGTCAATTTAGGGATAGAAAGCCGTACTGAGATTTAACTTAGTCCCAAGGGCACGATGTAAGGTTTTCCAAAATCTAGCTGTGAACCTAGGATCTCGGTCAGAAACAATTGAGGTAGGAACCCCGTGCAAACGGATCACTTCTTGAATGTACAGGTCAGCTAGAGTTTCCAGATTATAGTTCGTCCGAACAGGAATAATGTGAGCTGATTTAGTGAATCGGTCCACTATTACTCACAGTGCATCACATTTTCTTAGATTGCAAGGAAGACCGGTTACAAAGTCCATAGTGATTCGGTCCCGCTTCCATTGAGGAAATTCGAGTGGTTGTAGCAATATTGTGGGAGCTTGGTGTTCTGTTTTGATCCTTTGACAGTTCAAACATTTAGATACATAGTCTGTGATAGCAGATTTCATTCCTGGCCACCAATACAATGATTGAAGATCTTTAAACATTTTTATCGATCCGGGATGAATCGAGAAGGAACCTTCATGAGCTTCATGTAGAATTTTGGTCTTCAATTTTTCATCATTCGGAACACATATTCTATTCTTGAAATACAACATGCCATTCGAATGAATTGAGAAGTCTCAGTTGGCCTCTAAGTCAATCTTCGAGACGATTGCTTGAAGTTCAGGATCACTTTGCTATAATTCTTTAATTCTTGATATTAAACTAGATTGGATTTGAAGCTCGGACATGAATCCTCGCTTCTGATACACTCGGAGATGAGTATTTATAGAGTTTGAAGCTACAAGGTCGAATAAGATTGTTTAGATAAAAGTTTCGAGGAATTACTTGTAAGATAAGATACTTGTTCAAAGGGTTTCTTGTAACACAAGAAATACAGATTCAATTTCTAATATTCAAAGTTTTTAATTTAGATTAATGTACCCGAATATAGTCTTCGGCTGAGGGCATCAGCGACTACATTTACCTTTCCCAGATGATAATCGATAATTAACTCATAATCTTTAAGCAGCTCTACCCATATTTTTTTTGCCTTAGATTCAGATCTTTTTGAGTCGTGAGGTATTTGACTCTTTTGTGATCGGTAAATAGATGGCACTTTTCATCGTACAAATAATGCCTCCAAATTTTAAGGGCGAATACGATCGTAGCAAGCTCAAGATCGTAAGTCAAATAATTGAGTTCATGAGGTTTTACTTGACGTGAAGCATAAGCAACCACGTTGTCTCCTTGCATTAAGACGCATCTTAAACCTGAATGAGATGCATCACTAAAAATTGTGAATTCCTTTCCCGGTTCCGGTTGAATAAGAACTGGAGAATGAGTCAGAGCTTGTTTAAGTTGGTCGAAACTTCGTTGTTGCTTTTCCGACCACCCAAAAGGTTCGTCTTTTCGAAGAAGCTTAGTCAAAGTCAAGGCGATGGTGGAAAATCCCTTGACAAATCTTCTATAGTATCCGACTAATCTGAGAAAGCTTCGGACTTCGCTCACATTTCTCGGGGGTCTCCAATCAACATTTCCTCGACTGTTCTAGCCCATATACTCTCCATTTTTCCTTTTTGAGCTCTTAGCTTCGATCTAACCTCAAATTCTCTATTTCGATTATCTTTTTACTCAAATTAGCATCTCTATCTTTTAGAATACATCTCCCCGAATGATTTATTCCTACATAAATTTTTCTAATTTCGATTGCAACTTCCATAAACCATAATACTAAGGAAAAACTTAAGAATTCTTCTAATATTCGGCTAACCCCAAATTTACTAACCCTTTTTACAAGATCATTCACTTCTATCACACAATCTTTGAACTATTCTAACCGAATTCCCAACCTTAAGGTTTGAATCAACTAACAATCTACCAACATCCATAATTTTCCATAATCAAAGCTAATATCGAACATAGCTTGGAACAAGGAACTCACCAAGATTTTTCTTTAAATTTTTCCTAGCCAAAATGAACTTCATGCAAGAGGAATATGGAGATTCTCCATGGATTTTCAGCTAAGCTCCAACTCTTCTCTCTCTCGGTTGCTTAGCCGGTTAGGAGAAGGGTTGGTGGTGATAACAAGTTGTCATTCACCAAGCTTTGGTTGGACTAATTTGTCCTCCCTAATTGACTCTTAAGATGTAAGATAGTAGAGGAGCGAATTGGGTATCTCCAGGTTTGAGACATGCAAGTACCCATAATTTAATTTTACCCTATTGCCTCCTAATTTATCCCATTCGGCAATTTTCCATTTATTCAATTTGATCCTAAATGACCGAATTACCAAGTAGTTTATCAATTAATTTAACTTTAGTATTAATTAATAAGTCCAGTTATCACTTAGGTACATTTGAGGGTGTTACATGCCACGTCAGCATCGCCAAGTTATCAAGTCCTACCATGTAGACGTGCCACGTCAGCGAAAGGTGTTGACCGTTAGTTGACTGACGATTTCCATCCATCGAGGGTGAATTCTGAACAAAAGTGAAATGTTAAGGGTTGATCTAGACCAAAAAAGAATAGGGGATAAAGTGACCAAAAGGTCAAACGTTGGTGGCTATTTTTGACTTTATGCTTTTTGAAAAGCATCTTGTTGATTTGTAGCGAAATGATCAAAATGTATACCTAGGATCTTCTAAAGCCTTTGTATGAACTTAAGACTAAGTTGTAAGGCTTTTTGTGTTGATTTTGCTGCATATTTTTACTAGTTCGTGCCTTCGGTACCAGTACTTCTCATAATTTACTGATACAACCTTCAACCGAGTACCGATATGGATGACTCTGTACCGGTACGCATAGACAAAAGGGACAGTTTTCTCTCTTTTATGCCATACCTTGTATGATTATTGATTTTCTTTCATTTATGGCATGTTTATTGAATTTCTTGTATTTAATTTATTTGATTGATTTATTTGAAATTCAATATTTCTCTTGAATTGTTGGACTAACAATTTTGTTGATGGTTGATTAAGGGGGAGCCTACTCTTATGTTCTTTCATGTTTAAAATATTCTTTTTGTCTACTCTTCATTGTTATCTTGCTTTAAAGTAACTTCAAACATTATTTTGAATTATTTTTTATATAACAAAAAAAGTAGAGAGATGTTTTAAAAATTTAATTTCAAAAAGAAAAAGGGGCAGCTTAAAAATATTTTCCTAAAATATTCTCTTTTTCTAAAATTATTTTTCTAAGAGGGAGTGTAATACCCCAAAATCAGGCCTTATTGGAATTCGATTCCAGCAACCGGAAACTTCACAACGGAGAGTCAAAATCGTAAGGTTGACTTTTGACTAAGTGACTAATTATGAGTTATCTAACCCCTAATTTAAGCATTGATATTGTTAAGGACCTTATTGCAAGCCTTGAAACATGGTTTAGTGACCAAATTATAGAAATTTAAAGTAAGGGGATAAAAGTATAAAGAATAGAGAGATGAGGGGCTAACCTTATGATTAACCCCTCCTCAAGCTTAATCAAAACATTCTTAGGATTAAGATATTGAATTCCTTCAAGTGAAGGAAAGCTTGACAATTGAAAATAGGAAAAAAAAAGGGTATAGCAAACTTATCGGTTACCAAATTAAGCTAAGTAGCTTAATCATCATCTTCTTCCTCCTTACATCAAGCAAGCACCTCTATTGGAGAGATTATCCAAGCTTAGTTTTATTCCATTTCTTAATCCTATATTGTAGCAATCGACCGGGTAAGTAAAAGTCTCCAATTTATTTATTGATCCCAAGGCTAAAACTATGTCCAACCTCAAGTTTAGAAATCCATAAACCCTAAAAATTTACTAAGGATTCCGTAGCTTGATTATTGTCGTTTCCATAGGTATTGAATAGCTACTTATCTATTATCGATATTAAATTCTTGTAATCTTGATTTGATGTAGCTCAAGATAATCAAGGTGAAGAATTATTGAGTCCTCCAAATTCTACCAAGTCCAAGAACAAAGGAATTGTCATCCAAGAGCCTTGAAAGCCTCGGAATTATCGGTGAGTGTAGTCGGAGTCAAGGGATTGCCTAGGTGCCTTTCCCGAATTCAATGATATTGAATTATTGCATCACCATCATTGACCAATGTATGTTTGCATTGAAACTTCATGAGAGTTGCTATCGGTAAGTTTGAGTAAGCTCATTATATTACCAAGTTATTTATCAAATTTGTATATGACTATTGATATGATTAAGTGTCGAAAAGACTATGAATAACATGCCTCATGATTATCGTTATTGTTACCGTTGTAGCGACGTTTTTTTCCAAGTAAAATCGAAATCGCTTACGAGTTATTGTTTTTGCTTTTTGAATATTCGATTTACTTTTTTATTTTTGAAAAAAAATAAGGCTAAAAAGTTCAGATTTTTAACAAAAACATTTGGAGTCGCCACCGGCCACTTAGGTAGGACGGACACCATAAAACTAGAGATTCGTTTTGAAAGGGTTTGCGAGTTGGTTACACGCGGGGGAAGGATTAGCACCTTCAGCACGCCCGGAAATCAGTACCAAAATATTTATCGCTTTTAATCGAAGGGAATTGTTGAAATTCAAAATGAACTTAATTAGGTGTACTTAGTTGAAAACTAAATTCAATTGAACAAGCTTTATCAAATTAACGGACTCGAATTAATTGGACATTTAATAAATAAGGATGACGATACATCAGACCATAGATTAAACCAACATCGAATAAACCCGATTGCCGTGTTAATTTATGGTTTGATATTTGTATGTCACCTTTATGCATGATGCAACCATTTAAACATGATGGCATGATATTGTCGATTTTAATTAGAATTTACCATGGGACGGTAAGAACTAATTCGAATATTTGGTCAACATCCTTTAAGCCCGAACAGTTACGACACAAATATCAGAATTAATAAACACCTCCTTTTTAGGTTTTAGATTAATTAGCATGCAAACAATATATTAAAGGTTACATGAATGACAATTGTAAATGTATGACAAAGAAAGCATAGAAACCTAAGCCTACTAAGTCCTAACCTAAGAGGTTCAAATTATGAGTAACCGATTAATGATCTAATTAATATCTAAATGATTCTAATATTATCCTAAGTAGATTAATTATTCCTAAAAAACTGGAATCCTAACAAATTATGATAATTAATTTGAAATTTAATATTTATCTAAGCCTTACGGTTAATGTTATCCTAAAAGTAGTTATGAACTAAGACTTTAAGGAATATAATCCTATGACTAGCTCATTAAACACAACAAAGCCCAAAACCAACCACACCAAGCACGAATTAAAAAGACCATATATATATATATAACAAACGTAATATACGTTCAAAAATATATTATAAATTATAAAAAGACATGTATTATATACATTACAAAAAACTTTATATATTATAAAAACTTACTTTGTAAAAAAACCATACATTACATTATATTATGAAAACTATACTATATATATATATACCATATAGTATGTATTATATGAAAAACACTTATTACATAAAAATCATATATATTATATAAAAACTATATGTTATGTACAAGATATTAATTATAGACTATATATTACAAATACTATATATATATAACTATATATTATAAACAAATATATCTAAACATTATAATCACATATTCAACCAAAACACTAAGGAAAAACATCACATTTATATACATGGCATAAACATAAATAAGGACTGAAATTAAAGAAATTTAAATGTGAAGGCAGAAATTAAAAATGCATGATAAAGGAAAAACACTTAAATTAGGACTAAAATTAAACACAAACGGAATTTTAGGGTTCAAAAGAGGATTAAATCAGCAAAATCTGATTTTAATCAAATACGGGACCGTATTGCAAACGTTTTGAAACTTATAAGGACCAGGGACGTGATTTAAAAATGTGGGAACCCTTCTGCGCGTAAATAGCGCGATGTGGAGGGACTAAAGGTGAGATTAAACATTTTTAAAACATTAAAAAATGAGACATTAGACCATTTTTTCTCTTTTGGATAAAACCGGTTCTCAAGCTCTCAAACCCTCTCCCCGTCTCTCCCAACTCGGATGCACATCACTGCGTCGGCCGCTGCTAACCGGCGATCGAAAAACCCTAAGTGACTCGAAAAAATGCCTCATTTCGATTTAAAACCAGATCACCCTTCGTTTTTTTTTGGAAAACCAAACCTTTCCCTTCCTTGTTTATTAAAAAACCGAGAGTCTAAAACCCCTCCGACGCCGGATTCTCTTCATCGATTTACCATGCTTGGCCTCGAGGAGGCCAAGAGGCTTATCATCGGCGTAGTAATGATGCGAGGGGAGACCAAATCGACACAAAGAAGACGAATCGACGAGGGTAAAACCAAAAACCTTCTGTGTTTTGCTTTTTTTTTCTTGTGTATGCTATGCTTCGAAGCTTGCTTGCTTTTTTTGTCTACTGATTATAATACATACACATATACATATTACACATAACGTTAGTACATAAATACAAGCAGATATTAATTATAATACATGCAAGTATCACATACATATAATATACATTACACGTACAAATTGAATCATGCAATAAATACTCACAATCATATTTAAACATTAGTGACATTACTAATGTTATATATACATACGTAATATAATATAAACAAACACACACATATATATAATAATAATATGGAAAATACTTTGATGCACAAGCTGTGTAAACTTTAGTTTACACAAGCCCTTTAATTTTAGGGTTTAGAGTTTAGGGTTTTATGTTAGGGTTTAGGGGTTTAGTATGTAGGGTATATAATTTAAGGTTTATGGTTAGAATTTAGAGTTTAGAGTTTAGGGCTTAGGGTTTAGGGTTTAGGTTGCTAGGGTTTGTGATTTAGATTTTAAATTTTATAAAAGGATTGTGTAAAAAAAAATTACACAGCTTGTGCATCAAAATAAAACCCTAATAATATACATATATAATAATAATGGTAACAAAGATGGCAAATGGTATAAACAAAACACATATAATAACAATAGTAAAACCACATAATATACTTAGTAATATTTAGTCAGTTTTTTCTTTTCAAAATGGATAATAGTATTATAATTGTAACGCCCTGGTTTTGGGCCTAGATATTTTAGACGTTGGATCGGGCCGGTCAGGAACGGTTCGAATCCTTGAGGTCGGTTTAGGGAAAACCTAGTTTGGGATGTTTTAAAAATATGGAAAAATATCTAAAAATCATTATTTAATATGTAAATGTTTATGGTAGAAGCAATTTTATAAAAATGAGTTTTGGAAATACTACATTTTGGTATAGTGACCAAAATGCAATTTTTGCAAAAGTTGGCTAGTGACTGTTTTGTAAAGGATTGAAACTTTAAATCTTTAAGGAGCTATTTTTACCATTTATTTTCATCAGATTTCTCTTTAATTTGGGAGCTTTTAATAAATGATTTAATAAAAGAAATAAAGGGAAT
Organism: Hibiscus trionum; assembly: GCA_030270665.1. Taxonomy (NCBI): domain Eukaryota; kingdom Viridiplantae; phylum Streptophyta; class Magnoliopsida; order Malvales; family Malvaceae; genus Hibiscus; species Hibiscus trionum. The sequence goes on along the minus strand of BSYR01000013.1, from coordinate 10,687,467 downwards.
TAAAAAGGGAACCAAAAGTAGACTTTTCATAACTAATTTCACGATAGTTTTCCTATTCTCATTTTCTCTCAACTTCTTTTCAGCCAAACACTTTTCTCTCATCAAAGAACCTTTGATTTTCACCTTGATTGCTGAGATTTCATTCCCTAAATGATTCTTCAACTTTGTTTCATCAAACCACATTGTTTTTGCTTTGGATTTTTCAAGAAAACTTGCCCAAATTGAAGAGAGATCAACCATTAGAGGTAAGCTTCGTCCTTCTCCTCTAATGATCAGTTCTATACTGAAATTCCCAAGTTATCAATCATTTGTTAATGGTTTTTGAGTTGTTTTAATGTTATAAACTAGAAAGAGTTGTTAAATTCAAGATTTTTGATGAGATCTTGGTGATTTTCGTATTTCTATGTAATGATTTGATTTGATGTTGATTTTCAACATATTTTGGATGTTATTTGATGTTGAGAATAAGGTTTTAACAAATAAATCCCGAATAGGCTTGGGTCCTTAAGTTTAAGATGTTAGATTTGTGGTTTTTGAGGTGTTTTTGATGTTATGCCATTGCTGGAGGTATAAGGTCGTGTTTATGTTGATTTTTGATGTTGATTGAAGTTTAGGAAAAGTTAGAATTGATAGATCTTTGCTGGGCTTTGATTGGTGGATGTTTGGAAATGTTTTTGGTTATTTCGAATAGCCGAAATGCTAGTTTTGAGCAGAGCATCATGTTGAATTGAGTGGCTGGTGTTCTTAATGCATGGTAATGCATTAATCCTCTTCTCTTATGTGTGTTGAATAGGGGAGACTTCATCGGACGCATTTTTTGTTGGTCCGGAAGCACCGGAAGCTTAGAAATCATTTCGGCAAGCAAGCGAAACGCCATCGGTGAGTGAAATGGTTTTAGAAGTCCTTGAGGGACAAGGAAACAAGGTATGGGGATTTAGGATTGGTTTGAAACACCATCCTAAGTCCGGAAGTAAGTATGTTTAGAATTACTCTCGAAATGTGGATGATGCCCCAAAATGCTTTTGACATGCTCTTGATTTGAGAAAGATAAATTCCTACTGTTGTATGCATGATTTATGACATGAGATGATGTTTTATATTGATCCCATGAGATTGAGCAATATTTCAAAGAGTATTGAGATTTTGATTAAATGCTATGCATGGATTTTGATTTTGAAATGGGATGAGTTTGGTTTAGAAATGTTGCATCAAAACAGTAGGTGAGATGATGTTTTTAATGTAAATATATTGGCATAATTGATGAGATGTTACCGGATATAATTGGTCGACAAATAGGATTTAAAGTGTACTATAAACTAAAATTCGTACGTGCTCTTTGGAGTCGGGCAATGGGGGTAGTGCCATCTCGATCCAAAGTGAGAATCCGATGATGAGAGATACCATCAGGGTAGGTCTTGGTGAAACACCCAAGCTTTGTGGCGAAGATAGATACTGCCATGAGAGTCCGGTGATGCGAGATTCCACCGGGGTAGGACTTGACTTTATGTCAAGCTAATCCGCATATCCGAGTAAAGATAGAAAATGAAATGCCAATATATGAGAATGAGCAATGATTCACATGTACCAATGTTTGAAATGATTTTATGCTATGAGAAATGAATATGAGATTTTGAGATTATGAAATGCTTTTGTATATCAAGCATGTGTAGCCTTGCCATGAGTTTTGCATTGGTTGAATGCATGAGATAGATAGATGGTACATGTGGTTTTCAAATGATGTTTTGCTTTGAAATGGACTTCAAGCATGAGATAGAAAGAGCATGATTTTAGAAATGGGTTTCAAGATTATGTTTTAAAAGCTTGCATTGTTGTGTTGGTGTTTTTAGAGCATGCCTCACTAAGCTATTGTGCTTACGCTCTCTTTTACCAACAATGCAGATAATTGAGACATCTTAGGCAGCAAGGAGGCTTAAAGGAATCCAAAGAGTAGATAAGCTCAAGTATGATGTTTTACATTTACCTTAGTAATGATATATGGCAATGGGTTTTAATGGATTGTTTTGGGAGATGTGTTTTGGACTCCCTTGTGCTGTTGCAAGTTATGTGTGCTCTTTTTAGTTTGTAGAAGGCCTTTATAATTGTCTTGTTGCTTCATATTGTCTTTTGGGGTGCTTATGGCTTGTGGTTTAAGCATGCTCTTTTATATACGATGTGATATTGTGATGCTATGCCAAATGCTTGCCATGTGCTTAGAATTGAATGCTTTGAGTTAACTTTGATGTTGATAACATGTCTATACGTTTTGGTGATGATTGGATATTGCTAGATGTGAGTTTGGGCTGAATTTGGTATGCATCTAGTATGCGTATCGATACTCGGGCTTTCGTATCGATACGCATAAGCCAAACTTGTGCCAAATGGTCTAGGGGTATCGATATGAATGAGGAGCGTATCAATACGCGTAGGCAAAATATGAAGGGTGTATCGATACGCGGGGAATTGTATCGATAACCTTCTCCCAAATTTGGTCACTGCCTTCCCGCGTATCGGTACGACCTCTAGGTGTACCGATACGCGGCCGTTAAAATCTGTTAAAAGCATCTTTAAAGGTTCTGAAATGTTACATTTTATTCTTTGGTCTTTGTTTTTGCAATTGGTTGAGTTTGGATGGTCTGATTGTGATGAAATTTTGCAGAGAAGCATGAAATATGATTAATCGTACATTGGTAACTTTAAAATAAAAAATGTCCCTGTATTTTATAGAATTTACAGTTTGGTCCCTAAATGTTTAAGTTATGCAATTAAACCCCTAAATGAAATCCGATCGTTGTGTCGTTTCTTGTTATGCTCTTTGATGATCATATAGGATCTAAAGTGCATCTAGAAAAGATAAAAAAGAAAAAAAAAGGGTCGCTAATGAGAGTCAGCTTTAACGAGTTGACTTCGGTTTTTCTCGTGTAAGCTCATTGGTTCGGGTCATCCGTCTAGACCGGGCTAAGGGGTTACAATAATAAAGCTTAATTGATAGTTAAATAATTTTTAGGGTTTTTTATAGTTTTAATAAAGGATGAAATAAAGCCCAATATGAATATTTTTAAGCCCATTATTGCAAAAACAAAAACACGGGTTAACACGAAAAAAATTAGTGATTACAGCTGCCCCTCTTTGCTTATACTTGTGGAACAAGAATAAAGCAAAGACCATAAGCATTAATTTTGTCCAACTTCCCTGTTGGATGAACAACTGGTGGTGTTGGTAGGTCCTCCAACTGGCTTATTCTTCTGAAGTAGCAGCGAATGGGTCCAAATAACTTTGCTTTCCCTACGCGGTCAAAAAGCAAATTGGGTGCCCAAATAACCTTGCTTTCCCTTCACGGTCATAAAGCAAATTGGGTATCCAAATAACTTTTCTTTCCCTTCACGGTCAAAAGCAAATTGGGTGTCCAAATAACTTTTCTCTCCCTTCACGGTCAAAAAGAAATCTAGGTGCCCAAATAACCTTGCTTTCCCTTCATGGTCAAAAAAAGTAAATTGGGTGTCCAAATAACTTTGCTCTCCCTTTGCGGTCAAAAAGCAAACTGGGTGACCAAATAACCTTACTTTCCCTTCACGGTCAAAAAGCAAATTGGGTGTCCAAATAACTTTGCTTTCCCTTCACGATCAAAAGCAAATTGAGTGTCCAAATAACTTTGCTCTCCCTTCGCAGACAAAAAGCAAACTAGGTGTCTCAAATAACTTTGCTTTCCCTTCACGGTCAAAACAAATTGGGTGTCCAAATAACTTTTCTCTCACTTCGCGGTCAAAAAGCAAACTGGGTGCCCAAATAACCTTGCTTTCCCTTCACGGTCAAAAAGCGAGTTGGGTGGATCTTTCGAGCTACAAGTTCTTCTTATATAGAACTTTCCCCCCCTAAAATCCTGAAGCTACGATTTTTTTCCTATATAAAACTCTTTGCTTTCACGTCTTGGTGTTTCAGGTTCTTCCTATATAGAACCTTCGGCTTGAAATCCTAGTGCTTCGGGTTCCTCCAATTTAGAACCTTCAGCTTGAAATCCTGGTGCTTCGGGTTCCTCCTATATAGAACCTTTGGCTTGAAATCTGGGAGCTTCGGGTTCCTCCTATATAGAACCTTTAACTTGAAATCATGGAGTTTTGGTTTCCTCTTATGTAGAACCTTTAGCTTGAAATCCTTTCAAGTTTCCACTTTGAGGGTTACTCTTCTTCCAAGGGGCACCCGATTTATCTTCCAAATACTTGTGAAAAGAGACGAAATGCTACGATGATATGAGTTAGCATGCTCATAACCTAGGGATGTCTAACTAAATATGATGCATGAATAATGATATTCGTAGAGATACTTGGGGAAAACTTCCACATGCTTCTTTTTCGCTTTGCCTCCATCCTTAAACAAAAACTGGTAACGTCGCAAACCGATAAGAATATCATCTTTTGCAACTTTTTTGAACTCATCAAAACCTTTGTCAACTGAACTTTTATCCTCTCTATCAAACTTGATAACAAGAACATTATCGTCTCCTAAAACCCTTTGTAAGTGACTTATAGTCTTTCAAAGTAAGGGCCCTTGAACCTATAGCCTATATCTTCATTTACATGACAATGATATTCATATGTCTTGTCAGATTCCCACTCGAGTGTCTTAGCATGATCACCCGCAGCATATTGTCTTGCCAAATTCTTCTAGCTTCTAATTTCATTCGCAATGATTACTTCTTCTAGCCTATTTTGACCAAGAATTAGAAAAGCTTTAAAAATTCCAGCTTCCCCTACTGTGAAACATTACCCCACTTAACTCGGGCTCAGTTGTTATCTTTTTGTTGGCTCTTCACGCATGCCCCTAACTTTCTCTATGGTCTGATCTTCATTTTTTATCTAGCGAATCTTCTTTCCCCTTTCGTCTTGAAAGGGGATGCTGACTTATGCTATCCTTGCTTGACTCAGGCTTATTCATTGCCTCTTCATGGTCTTTCCATAATGAGTCTTCTACAATTGCCTCGTTTAAGGGGGAAACTCGTGCCCCTCCAATTTCTGAATTCTTCTTATTCAAGTATTCATTATTCTTAACCATTCAGAATAGGATGGCAAAAATTCAAATTGAATCTCTGAACAATCTGACGCATGAGATCCTGATATTGTTCTCAATGTTTGATTGTGCTAGGCCAACCTTGCCGACCCTTGATATGAAGCCATACCGAAAAGTCTTCATTCTCTAAGTGCTCGAACAAGTCCAAGATAATGGTGTCACTGTATTCAAAGACTCCAGAAAAATGATCAAGCCGTAAATCCCCAAAGCAAACAGATCCATCTACATAACCTCATCTGGTTGATGAGGTATGCTCCTATGAAAATGTAGTGATATCCTTACGACTCTGAAGCAAACCTTTGCCCTAATCTTCATTCATTCCTGCTAAGGTTCTAAGCTTTAATGGATAATTCTTAAGACTTTGGCAGCCTTGCATAAATCCAGTCCTTGTGAATGTTCATGTGTTTAAGCAAGGTTACTATGACTTTCACGGGGCCAGTCTTGCAACAGTCGATCCCCTCCTTTTCGGATCAATTTCAAATACTTGGCGTCACAATCTCGGGTTCAAAATGCCCCACGCCATCTCACTTTGGCGTGCTCCAAAAACTTGAGGTCTACAGTCTTCTCTCTGATCGGACCTCAGTATGCCCCATTCCATATGAAACTCGACTGTCGAGGTTAAAGTGCCTTTGACTCACCATGTCAACTCATTCTTTTATAAAGCATGACAAAACGTCAGTTTACTTGTTCATTTCAATGCAAGAGACTCATGATGATGGTATGGATAAAATAATTTTATTATATATTTATATTATTATTATTTTTAAATATGGCAAGCAATGTTTATTGAAACCAATCTTAGGTTTTGGAAAAAAATATCAATCCAAGTGACACTTTTGTTTAAAAGGTCTCGAATGTTATGAAGGTACATACATGAGAAATCCTTACTGAGCTATTAAGCTTCCGAGAGGAACAAATCCCATACCTAATTTCTACCCAATTTAAGGTGGTTTTCTTTAGCTCACTAACTCACTGTGCCCCACCTTTCCCTTTTTTCTGATCTCAATCAGGCATTAGAAGTGTGGCAATCCTTGAAGGAAGGTTAACCCCAATAGGCAGGATGTGATTTGAAGACAAATTCATCTATCCATATATGGTTAAAATGGTCTTTCAAGGCTTGTAATGTAGGTCATGGCTCATGGTTAAGAAAGAAAGGGTATGTAGGCCTAAATAAGTGTTTAAGGGCGATGAAACCAAGGATCATTTCTTGCAACTGAAAATCTCAATTATGTACTGTCTGATCTGGATATGCTCAGATGAAATACTATTTTCTCTTTTATTTTTTGGATCGCTCTAGTCTGCCCATTTTTTGGGTTTTCACCCTAGAGTTCATTTCCTTATGTCAAGTGTAGCTTCGGATCAACTTACACCTTCACACTGTATTGATGCATGCTTCCATTCAAAGGTGATCAATCTTTTGAGACTCTTCTAAGTAGAGGTTCATTTGGATGAAGAATTCCTATAGCCATTTTCTCTATTTAAAAAACTGCACTTTTCAATTTAGTGCTTTCACTTTTGATTTCTTCAACTTTTATGTTGGTAACTTTCAACCTGGTTTGGGTTGGCTCTTTGAGCACAAACTTTCCTTTCACTGTTTCCTCTTGGTGTTTCTATAAACTAAATGTTGCATTTCATGCATTTATTCTCCTTTATTGTCCCCTGATTCATGAGGCATCATCTTCATAGCGTAATCAGAATCCAACGTCATTCATTTATCTACAAACTTTTATCTCCTTTGCCCCCTGTGTAGGGGTGATCCTTGGTTTGGGTTGAATCGAAAAAAGGCATTATTAGGCTCAAAATAGGACAACAATGGACGTTTTTCTTATTTCCTTTCTTTGTGAAGGAAAATGAAGGAATGTCAAATGTCCTCCCATACATGGATATCAAACAGTCTTCAGGTGGTAGATGTTTTAGGGTTACCACTTTATTCAAGGATCTTGATCAACAATGCTTGAGAGGAAAAATCACTCAATGGATCGGCCTATTATTCCTGAACGCTTATTGTCATTCCTCCCTTAACCTAAGTAGAACAAAGGGTTCTCACATTTATAGTGTCCTCACAACATTCGGTTGTTGAAATCTTGAATTAAAGTTATTCTTGTAAAAAGTATATACATATATGTTAGGGGAAAGCAAAAATAAGCTCATAATAATAATGAATGAAATATTCAAAAGAAATAAAATAAAAATAAAATGCTTGCCAAATGAAATGCACGTGAATGTCTCTTTCATTGAAATTAAAACAAGCAAACATAACATATGCCCTTACAAAAGATCCTTGCTATCCCCGGGCTTTAATAGCATGGTGCAACAAAAAGAAGTGCAATACACAAGGAATACTACACATGGACTATTAAGAACTTAAGATCGGGGACCAACATCTCCAAAAGATCATTTTCATCAACTTCTTCTCTAAACCTCAGAATCCCATCCTCAATCAAACTTTGAAATTTGTTCTTCAGAGCTCCACAATTCTTCGTGGTGTGACCCGTACTTCCCACATGGTAGTCACATATGGCATTAGCATTATAACCTTTGGGATAGGGAGGATCTTTTGGTTTGGATTGAACTGGAGTCAAAAGTTTCGCTTCAACCAGTATTTGGAGCAAGTTGGTGTACGACATTGGAATCATATGAAGAACCCTCGGAGGCTTTGCAACGAGGATGACTGACTAAGGGAGCGGTCATGAAATTGAGTTCTTGGGTGAGAACTCTTCATATGGCCCGGGGAATCATACCCCTTATGAATGGTGGTGCTTGATTCACCCAACTGCAATACCCCAGACTTTAACACGCCTCGGACTAGCTTCTTGAATATCATACAATTTTCAATAGAATGTCCTCGAATATTGGCATGATAATCACAGTGGGCATTGGCATCATACCAATAAGGGTAGGGTGGGTTTAAGGGTACCAAATGATAAGGCCGACTAGGTCTGCCTTGTACAATTGTAAATACAACTCCTTGTATGAAATGGGAAGTGGGGTGAATCTCTCGTTTTTCCTCTCGAGCCCCTTTGTTCCTTCTTGTTCAAACCTTGGGAGCTTCCGGTTATAGCTTGAAATTGGGAGGCGGTGACGTTCTTTGGGGCCTCCTCATGATCCCCTTCCTTAGATCGCCCTTGGTCCCGTTCTCTGTCCGCTGGAGAGGATAAGATTTTCCAAAGAGAATCTTCGATCTTATCCAAAACAAATTCGATGGGACACTCAGAAATAGTACAAGCTACCTCGTACTGGTTGATGATGGCTTGATCTTCATCAGATAAGACATTTTCTATCATGAAGTAGCGATCCCAATTCTCGCTCTCTTTTGGCACAAATGAGTCTTCTTTCACACCTTTTCCTTTGGTCACGGTGGCTATCATACCCATCAATTCATTGACTTGTGACCTAGTTTCTTCTTGGAACTTCTTCACATATGTTGTCAGCTCTTTCTGATTCTCGGCCAAATGCTCATGGAGCTCCTCAAGCCTAACCACCCTAGTCGCTAGGTCATTCATATTTTCGGAGTTGAACTGATTAAACGTCATTCCCTTTTCACTCTTACTTTCTGAGGCGAAAGCTTTCCTTGATTAGTGATGTATATGATGAATGTATAAAAATGCATTATTGGAATAAAAAAGTGTCACAAAATAATGCTATTATGAGAATACGAATGAAGATTACTTGGTTAAAAATGCATGAAGTGTGTCGTACGCACAATAGAAATAAATAATTAAGGGTAACCAATAAAGTGTACAATTGAAATGGATGGAAGCATTGATTCGACGAACATTCTCATTAAGCAACTTTTCACGACGAAGATCAAGTCACGTTACGACGAGTAAAGAGTAAGAACTTTCACTCAGGGTACAATTGTAACTTGAGTTCCTTCTCCGCCAATAACTAGGGGCAAATCTATTTATATATACATACGTAATATAATACATGCAAATATTAATTATAATACATACAAGTACATAATACATGCGACACATAATATATGTGTATGTGTATTATACTATATATATGTATGTGTATTATACTATATATTTTGGATAGTAAATGTAGTAATACTATATAATACACATACACATATACATATTACACATAACTTTAGTACATAATACATGCAAATATTAATTATAATACATGCAAGTACCACATACATACATATAATATACATTACACATACACATTGAATCATGCAATAAATACTCACAATCATATTTAAACATTAGTGACATTACGAATGTTATATATACATATGTAATATAATATAAACAAACACACATATATATAATAATAATATACATACATAATAGTAATGGTAACAAAGATGGCAAATGGTATAAACAAAACACATATAATAACAATAGTAAAACCACATAATATACTTAGTAATATTTAGTCAGTTTTTCTTCTTTTCAAAATGGATAATAATATTATAATAAAGCTTAATTGATAGTTAACTATTTTTTAGGGTTTTTTAAAGTTTTAATAAAGGATGAAATAAAGCTCAATATGCATATTTTTAAGCCCATTATTGCAAAACAAAAACACGGGTTAACCCGGACAAAATTAGTGATTACAACCGTATTGTCATTGCTATCGTTATTGTTATTACTATTGTCATTGACATTGATAAGTATTGAAATCCTTGGATACGAATGGACATGGGACACAATTGGCATGCTATAGAATTCATGAGCTCATTTGTTTGGAATTGATTATGGTTCTTTAGCTAAGGCTCTATGTGGCGATGATGGCGAGATGTAATTGTGTTGGTACTACTGGCGATGTCGGAGGAAATTGACCATTCATTGTTGGTGATGTTGGTTGGGAATTCGCATATCCACATTACATGTCGATCCAAGGAAAAATATGTGAATAAGTATTGTAAATATAGTTATTATTGTAATGAGATGCACTTTCATGGTGATACATACTATGATTTCCATTGATGCTCATATAATTGATTATGACTACCTTACTAGGATAAGTAAGCCTAATGCATCTCATTTCCATGCATTTTCAGGTTAAAGTACAGTCGGATAAAGGATCGGAGCAAGAAGCGTTTCGGAGCAAGTCGCATCCCTATATATAATGTAAATCTAGTCTTTGAACTCATAGAATGGTGGTATAGGTTCTAGACAAGTTAGTTTAGCCCCATTTTGTATGTATAAATGGTTCATTATGTTAAAAGTGCAAGTTATGGTATGTTAGTGTTTTGGTTAAATGAGCTAAACGTGCATATTTGGCCTAATTTGCGAAAACATGGTAAACATATTCATTTGATCTTGAGGTTTTGTAAGCTAGTAGATTAGGATGATTAAATGTTTCTGGCAAAGTTTCACTGCATTTGGATTAGGTTCAATGGGTTAAATCGAACAAAAACCAGAAAAAATCATCATTTCAGTACAGGGTGTTTCGATACAGATCAAGCTGTATCGATACAGCCTTGCATATTTGATCAAACGAGGCTCAAGTTAACCTTAACGTATCGATATAGATCCAAGGCGTATCAATACGGATTTTGGCAGTAAGGCTTGTGAATTTAACTGTATCGATACAACCTTGAGGTGTATCGAAACAGTTCAACAATGGTCAAACCGGTATAAATACATCCCCCAAGCATATCGAAATAAGGTCGATGGTCAAGTCAAACTAAGTCAACCCGTATCGATACGCTCTCTAGGTGTATCGGTACGAATTCTATTAATTCCGTTAACCCGTATCGATACGGGACAAACTGTATCGAAACGGAATTTGATAGTTTCCAGTCAAGGCTTAAATTGTGTATACTCGTATCGATACACCTCTAAGATGTTTCAATACGGTAACAGTTAGTTCTGTTAATGTGCTGATAACATGGTTTTAAATAGATTTCAGGTTGTTCACCAAGTATCGTGAGGTCTAATTGAGCTAGTAAACGTACTCCGATTAATATGAAAATTTGTATAAACTTTGTTCTTAGATTGAATTCCAGTATAATGTGGCCAGTTTCAAGATAGGACCCCTAAAAGGCCATAATTATATTTTAGTCCCTAAAGTTTATAAATGTAAAAATTTGGTCTTAATTGTGTAATCATTGTTTCGAATTGAATAATTTGGACTAAAGTTTATATTTGGTAATGTTTGATAAGCATAATATTGATTAAACATTGTTTATTGGTTGTATTTATCGCACTGATCAACGCATCGTTCACCGATACTCGACCAGGCCAGAAATGAGGTATTGCACATGTGGTATCAGAGCTAGAGTTTAGTCGATTCTAGAACTAAACCGAATTTTATTGAATAGTCATTGCACTGCATATGCCACCTAGGAGTTCATTTTGTTTATATGTGTATATTGTGACTTGCGACTAATTCGGTCCTTCTTCAATTTTAGTGTAAAGATGTCTGACTTTGGTAAGGCTCATGAAGAAGTTAAACCCACCGTTGGCTCCTTGACCAATGACGAGGAAAAAGGAGGAGTTCTCCTAATTCGCAAGTGCCCATACAAGAGCCAGTGAACACTGGGCCAGTGTTGCAAACTGCTCAGTTTGAATGCTATAAGAACATGACTGAGATGGTCACACAATTCATGGCCACCCTTAAATCCAAGCAGTCTGCACAGTCTTCTGCAACTGCTATTTCTGCAAACCGAGCCCCTATTGACAAGCTAGCTAAACATCGAGCTACTACCTTCTCGGGTAAGGCTGAGCGGGACCTTGAAGTAGCAAAGCATTGGCTGGATAGCACGATATGGATTTTGACCAAGCATTTGCAGTGCTCAAATGAGCATAAACTCGAGTGTGCTTTGGCCCTGTTGACTGATGAGGCCTTAAGTTGGTGGGAAACCACGATCCTTACTGCTCCTGAGGAAGTTGTAACTATGGAGTTCTTTTTGCGAGAATTCAAGAAGAAAAACATTAGTGAGCATTATTTAGTTGAAAGGTGAGACATTTTCTTGCACCTGAAGCAAAGTGGGAGGTCGGTGGAACAATACATCCAAGATTTTTGTAAGTACTGTAAGTATGGGGCAAAGTACATCAAGAAAGAAGAAGAGAAATTTAGGATGTTTATTGCGATCCTGAGTGATTAACTTCGACCTTTATTCACTGCTCTAGGAATCAAGGATTTAATAGGCCTAACCGATTTGAGAAACAACTGCGAGATGACTCATGACCCCCTCTACCATATAAGAAAGGCAAGCATCAACAAGGGTACACGCAATCTTATCATCAGCAAATTTTTAGGTCAGGTGATTTTGTCAAGCCACAATCTATGTCCCAGTCTGCTACAAGGACCGCCTCCATTGAGAGTACTAAGGGATCTGGACGGGAGTTGCAGTTCCCTATTTGTAATTTCTGTCAAAGGAGGCACCTCACGGGGTAATGTCGCAAGCAATCAGTAGCGTGTTTCTTTTGTGGTGAGCAAGGCCACTACATCAAGGATTGCCCGATGAACACTACTAAAATCTTCTGCACCGATGGTTCTTACGCCCCCTACTTCATCTTTCAGAGGTAAGGGGTGAAGGCAAGATGTATCGAGAGCTTCCGGTAGATCTGGTGGCTCTGCAAGAGCTCCTAACTGACAAGAGTCTAAAGCTTCATCCCAAGTTTACCATGTGAGAAGAAAAGAAGAAGATAAAGATTCAGACATTATCACAGGTGCCATTGAACTATACAATCATCTTGTTTATGCATTTATTGATTCTGGATCCACTCATTCCTTTATCAATATTGTATTGATTAAGAGATTCAAGTTGACATCCGAGCTTATAGCTTTTAAATTTACCTTAACTAACCCTTTGAGGGATAGTGTAGTAATTAAACTCCTATGCAAGAATTGTCCTCTTATGATACAAAGGATACCTTTTTCGGCCAACCTTATAGCCCTCCCTATACATGAGTTCGTTGTGATTTTTGGGTTTGATAAGCTTGGGTGGATTGTGCTAAGACGAAATTATATCTTCGAGGTCTTGGTAAGGAGAGTGTGACTCTCATAGATTCCAAAGGTAAAAGATCATTTTTGTATACTACCGTAAGTAAGGAAGAATTGCAGTTACGAGATATAGACATAGTGCAAAAGTTTCATAATGTGTTCCCTAATGAGCTTCCGGGTTTACCACCGACACGTGAGGTTGAATTTGGGATTGAAGTGCAACATGGAACCACCCCGGTTTCCATTGCACCCTATCAGATGGCACCGGTAGAACTTACAGAGCTTAAAGTTCAAATTCAAGACTTATTAGACATGGGTTTCATCCACCCAAGTTCCTCACCTTGGGGAGCTCCGGTATTCTTTGTCAAGAAGAAAGATGGATGAATGCGTCTTTGTATTGACTATCGACAGTTGAACAAGCTTACGATCAAGAACAAGTATCCTTTGCCAAGGATTGATGATTTGTTTGACCAACTAAGGGGTGAAACTATCTTTTCCAAAATTGATCTAAGGTCGGGATACTATCAAATGAAAGTTACAGAATGTGATGTGCCCACGACAGCTTTCTGTACAAGATATGGCCACTACTAATTCTTGGTTATGCCCTTCGGGCTAACCAATGCACCTGCCACCTTTATAGACCTCATGAACCAGGTTTTTAGACCCTATCTTGACAAGTTTGTAGTGGTGTTTATAGATGATATATTGATCTATTCTAAGAACCAAACTGAGCATCGTGATTACCTTTGCATCGTGCTTCAAACCCTTCGGGAGAAGCAGTTGTATGCCAAGTTTAGTAAGTGTGAGTTTTGGCTCACTCAAGTCTCATTTTTGGGACATGTGGTCTCTACTGAAGGCATTTAAGTAGATCCGAAGAAGATTCAAGCTATAGTCGATTGGAGGCCACTGAAGAATGTGGGTGAAGTTCGTAGTTTTCCCGGTCTTGATGGCTATTATGGGAGATTTGTTAAAGGATTCTCTATAATAGCATCACCGTTAACTAAACTCCTATGGAAGGATGCCCCTTTTGAATGGACCAAAAAGCAACATATAAGCTTTGACCAACTCAAACAAGTGTTGACTATTGCACCGGTTTTGATTCAACCTGAATTTGGGAAGGACTAGACTGTGTATAGTGATGCTTCACACCAGGGGTTAGGGTGCGTTTTGATGCAAGAAGGCAAGGTTGGGGCTAATGCATCGAGACAACTTAAGCCACATGAAATGAACTACCCTACTCATGATCTTGAATTGGTCGTAGTAGTCTTTGCATTAAAGATCTGGAGACATTATCTCTATAGAGAAAGATGTTACATGTATACAGATCACAAGAGCCTTAAGTACCTGTTGACACAGAAGGAACTTAACCTTCGTCAAAGAAGGTGGATGGAACTACTAAAGGATTATGATCTTGTTATTGACTATCACCCGAGCAAGGCTAAAGTTGTAGCTGATGCACTCAGCCGCAAACCTTCGCCTGCCCCTCAAGCTATCAATGCTCATTTCAAGTTATAGATATATCGGCCATTAGTAGTTGAACTCCAAGTACAATCTACCATTGTGTTGAGAATCAAGTCTCTACAAGAGCAAGATCCTGAATTACATACCATTGTTTCTAGACTTCAGAACGATCATGATCCTGATTTTAGAATTAATTATGAAGGACTTTTATGCTTCCGTGATAGAATATGTGTACCAAATGATGAATCTCTCTGTGAAGATATCCTTAAAGAAGCTCATTGTAGTTCTTTTTCAATCAATCCGGGGTTTGTGAAGATGTATGACCTATGAGAGTTATACTGGTGGCCTGGTATGAAGCAGGCTATCTCAGAATTTGTATCAAGATGTTTTACATGCCAACGAGTTAAAGCCGAACATCGAGTTCTTACGAGATTGTTATAGCCCATTGAATTTCCTCAATGGAAATGGGAAAAGATAAGCATGTACTTTTTCAGTGGTTTACTGTTGACTCTAGCTAAGCATGATGCCATTTGGGTCATTGTTGACCGTTTTACCAAGTCAACCCACTTTCTACATGTCAGAATGGACTATGGTCTTCCTAAATTAGTTGAAATGTACATCAAGGAAGTAATTAGACTCCATGGAGTATCGAAATCAATCATCTCTAACCGAGACCCATGTTTTGCTTCGCGTTTTTGGAGGACTCTGCAATGAGCATCGGGAACTCGAGTCAGCCTTAGTACAACTTATCACCCCCATACTGATGGCCAATCAGAAAGGGTAATTCAGATATTAGAAGATATGTTCCGTGCTTGTATTATTGATTTTGAAGGAACTTGGGAGAGGTCCCTACCTCTCGTAGAGTTTGCTTATAATAAAAGATATCAATCGTCTATTGGCATGGCACCATATGAGGCATTGTATGGCAGGAGATGTAGAACACCGCTATGTTGGTTTGAACTTGGTGAAGGCAAGGTATTGGTCCCCAACTTACTCCGAGAAACCGAAGAAAGGGTTGCCCTTATCCATGACCGGTTGAAAGCCACATTTGACCGACATAAGGCCTATGCTGACCTTAAGAGGAGAGATATACAGTTTGATATTGGTGAAAGGGCATTCCTAAAAGTCTCCCCATGGAAAAAGATCCTTCAATTCGGCAAGAAAGGGAAATTGAGTCCTCGATTCATTGGCCCCTTTGAAGTGATTGAAAGAGTTGGTCATCTGGCTTACCGATTAGCTCTACCTCAAGAGTTGAATAAAACACACGATGTATTTCATATATTGATGCTTCACAAATATAGATCTGATCCATCCCATGTTATCGATCCTGAATCGGTAGAACTCCAACCCAACCTGACGTGTGAAGAAAAACCTGTGCAAATTCTGGCAAGAGAAGTCAAGAGACTGCGAAATAAGAATTTTCCACTAGTCAAAGTGTTATGGAGAATTCATAAAGTTGAGGAAGCTACATGGGAGCCAGAAGAAATCATGAGAAATCAATATCCACATCTTTTCAATTCAGGTAAAATTCGTAGAGGAATTTTTCTTAAGGGAAGAGAGTTGTAATACCCCAAAATCAGGCCTAGATGGAATTCAATTCCGGCAACCCAAAACTTCACAATGGAGAGTCAAAACCGTAAGGTTGACTTTTGACTAAGTGACCAATTATGAGTTATCGAACCCTTAGTTTAAGCATTGATATTGTTAAGGACCTTATTGCAAGCCTTGAAACATGGTTTAGTGACCAAATTATAGAAATTTAAAGTAAGGGGATAAAAGTATAAAGAATGGAGTGATGGGGGGCTAACCTTATGATTAACTCCTCCTCAAGCCTAATCACCACATACGTGGGATTAGGATATTGAATTCCTTCAATTGAAGGAAAGCTTGACAATTGAAAATAGGAAAAAAAGAAGGGTATAGCAAACTTACCGTTACCAAATTAAGCTAAGTAGCTTAATCATCATCTTCTTCCTCCTTACATCAACCAAGCACCTCCATTGGATGGATTATCGAATCTTAGTTTTCTTCCATTTCTTAATCCTATATTGTAGCAACCGACCGGGTAAGTAAAAGCTCCTAATTGATTTATTGATCTCAAGGCTAAAACTAAGTCTAACCTTAAGTTTAGAAATCCATAAACCCTAGAAATTTACTAAGGATTCCGTAGCTTGATTATTGTTGTTTCCATAGCTATTGAATAGCTATGTATCTATTATCAATATTAAATCCTTGTAATCTTGATTTGATGTAGCTCAAGATAATCAAGGTGAAGAATTATCGAGTCCTCCAAATTCCACCAAGTCCAAGAACAAAGGAATTGTCATATGGGAGCCTTGAAAGCCTCATAATTATTAGTGAGTGTAGTCGAAGTCAAGGGATTGGCTAGGTACCTTTCTCGAATTCATTGATATTGAATTATTGCATCACCATCATTGACCAAGGTATGTTTGTATTGAAACCTCACGAGAGGTGTTATCGGTAAGTTTGAGTAAGCTTATTATATTACCAAGTTAATTATCGAATTTGTATATGAACATTGATATGATTAAGTGTCGAAAAGACTATGAATAACATGCCTCGTGATTATCGTTATTGTTACCGTATTGTCATTGCTATCGTTATTGCTATTGTCATTGACATTGGTAAGTATTGAAATCCTTGGATACACCTGAACATGGGATACAATTGACATGCCATAGAATTCATGAGCTCATTTGTTTGGAGTGGACTATGGTCATTGAGCCAAGGCTCTATGTGGGGATGATGGCGTGATGTAATTTTGTTGGTCCTATTGGCGATGTTGGAGAATATTAACCATTCATTGTTGGTGATGTTGGTTGAGAATTCGCGTATCCACATTACATGTTGATCTAAGGAAAAATATGTGAATAACTATTGTAAATATAATTATTATTGTAATGAGATGCACTTTCATGGTGATACATACTATGATTTCCATTGATGCTCATATCGTTGATTATGACTACCTTACTAAGCTAAGTAAGCCTAATGCATCTCATTTCCATGCATTTTCAAGTTAAAGTATAGTCGGATCAAGGATCAGAGCAAGAAGTGTTTTGAAGCAAGTCACACCCCTATATGTAATGTCAATCTAGTCCTTGAACTCCTAGAATGGTGGTATAAGGTCTAGACAAGTTAGTTTAGCCCTATTGTGTATGTATAAATGATTCGCTACGTTAAAAGTACAAGTTATGGTATGTTAGTGTTTTGGTTAAATGAGCTAAACATGCATATTTGGCCTAATTTCCGAAAACATGGTAAACGGATTCATTTGATCTTGAGGTTTTGCATGCTAGTAGATTAGGGTGATTAAATGTTGCCGGTAAAGTTTCATTACATTTGGATTAGGTTTAATGGGTTAAATCGAACAAAAACCAGACAAAAACGGTCATTTCAGTGTAGGGCGTTTCGATACAGGTCAAGCTGTATCGATACAGCTTTGCATATTTGGTCAAACGAGGCTCAAGTTAACCTTAGCGTATCGATACAGGTCCAAGGCGTGTCGATACGGGTTTTGGTAGTAAGGCTTGTGAATTTAACTATATCGATACAACCTTAAGGTGTATCGAAACAAGTCAACCATGGTTAAACTGGTATCGATACATCCCCCAAGCGTATCGAAACATGGGTCAATAGTCAAGTCAAACTAAGTCAACCCGTATCGATACCCCCTCTAAGTGTATCGATACGGAGTTTGTTAATTCCGTTAACCTGTATCGATACGAGACAAACTGTATTGAAACAAAATTTGACAATTTCGAGTCAAGGCTTAAATTGTGTATACTCGTATCGATACACCCCTCAGATGTTTTGATACGGTAACAATTAAGTCTATTAATGGGCTAAGAACACGGTTTTAAATAGAGTTCAAGTTGGTCACCAAGTATCGTGAGGTCTAATTGAGCTAGTAAACGTACTCCGATTAATATGAAAATTTGTATAAACTTTGTTCATAGATCTAATTCCAGTATAATGTGGCCAATTTCAATATAAGACCCCTAAAATGCCATAATAACAGTTTAGTCCCTAAAGTTTATAAAAGTTAATGTTTGGTCCTAATTGTGTAATCATTGTTTCGAATTGAATAATTTAGACTAAGTCTTATGTTTGGTAATGTTTGATAAGTATAATATTGATTAAGTGTCGTTTATTGACTGAATTTATCGCACCGATCACTGGTAATGCCATTCGACCCGGTACTCAACCAAGTCGGGAAGAGGGTATTGCAAGGAGTTTTCACAAAAATAAATTTTCAAGTGGTTTTGTTATATCAAAAAGGGGGAGATTGCTGAGATAAAGATTTTGATATAACTTTTATGAAAAATGTTTTTGGACTTAAACATATTTCAAAGTCCACAAACTTGAAAAATATGTTTTGACTTTGTTTCTATATCGAATAAATCTTTTAAAGCTAAATTTTAGTCGATTTTACAAGTTTTTTAATGAAGGTTTCGAAACCCCCTTGGCAGTAACCTAGGAAACAGGTTTTGAAACCCCTTTCATGGTTTCAAAACCCCCAAGTTGGTTTTAAAACCCCCTACCTGGTTTTTAAACCTGGCCCCTATAACGGCTAGTAACAGCTAGTTTTTCATTTAAAAACCCCTGCAATGGTTTCAAAACCTCTACGTATGTGATCATTTAATGCTCGGTTTTAATTGCTCCCAACTAACGAACCCCAACAGCTAGTAACGACCTCAAGCTAATAAGAAGGTTTAAAAGAAGTCTTCAAGCATCCATGGAAGTAACAACAACATCTACCACCATTCAACTGTATAGGGAAATTCTTTCTATGCTTAAATTGACATATTTCTTGTAGAGAATACTTGTTGAGCTAAATTGTTATAATTGCTCAAGTGTTTAGGTTGTGGGTGAGTGCTTTAATTGCAAACATATTTGCCTAGAGAGGTTTTTCCTTGTTTTCTTATTTCTTTTCTCTTTGAGATAGAGTTTAACAAGACTTTGGGGTATAAGTCTTGTGTTGTAAGGGTTATCTCCTTGAGTCTGGAAAAAGGAAAGAAATTCAATAGTGAATTTGGGAAAAATCCTTAGTGGGAAGCTAAGGTAGTGGATGCAGACTTTGGTTAGAAAGTCGAACCACTATAAATCATTGTGTCAATTTTTAAATTCCAATTGCTTTCACCACAATCACTCAAAATCCAATCCACCCCATATTGGCTGTATCGGTTGATCAATTTTGATCCCATCGGATTTAATATTAGCAAACTAAAAGCTTCCATGTGAGAAAAGTAACGATTGGAAATACCGGAAGTCATAGGAACCATAGCTTCTCTAAGTAGGGGTGGTATTGGGGCGGGGCAGGGACGGTTTTGCATTTCCTACTTTGTCCTCAACACTTTGGGCACGGTTTTAGTGAATGTCCATTAAATGTTTTAGATACTTTTTGTCCCCATGTTCATCCCTTACGGATGTCGCGGGTTTCAGTTAATCTTCATCCCAAGAAAATAAACAAAACTTAACACATTAAAACAAATGGCTAATATTAAATCTCCAAAATTACAAACCTAAATGATAAATTTAGTTTTGACAAAAACAAACAAACCATTTCAAAACTATAAAACGTGACAAAAATATTAACTATTGAAACATGACAGTCTGACTACCTTTAAAAGAAAATATGTAACTAATAATCTATAGTTCCAAAACCATGATTTGTTTGATCTAAAAGGAACTAGATTCAATAATCTATCCAACTATATAAATTACCTCTTCTAATTTTACTCGTACGATTTATGAAAAAATTCTAAAGTCATTGTCATTGTTACTTTTGGAAACAATTTGCTACCTTTTTCTGACCTTTGCTCACTCAAAAATTAATGACTCATAATATATAACTCAAAATCGAGAATCTTTTGTTTTAAACAAATCTAGACTTCCACATGGTTATAGAATATAAGGCTCATTTCCTGATTTATTTTGTAGAATTTTTGTTGATTTTTCAAAGTCACTGCTAAACTATTTTCTAAGAAATTTGTTGTCAAGATATTTATGACCTTTCAATATTCAAATGTTCATATCTTTTAAAATACATATTGAAATCGATTACCGTGTGTTTTAAACAAAACTAGACCAAATCACATTTACAACGATGTATAGACCACTTCCTAATTATTTTTATGGAATATACGGAGAATTTCCAAACATACTCCAGCCGACCATACTCAAGTTATGAGAGATTAGATTTTTGTTTAAAAGAATGGGTAAATTACTCTTATGACCATCCAACTTTGTAAAAATATTGTAAAATATCAAGCATCCATATTGATATTTTTCGGGGATCCTCACGGGGATTTATACAAGTACGGTTCAGATATAGCAATCTTCGTCCCCATCCCCCATTTGAGTTTTGGTGATAAAACTTCCCCCGTCCTCGTCCCCGTGGGTGAAGATTTCGGTTATTACTCTTACCTATCGGTTCGAATCCCCACAATTATTTATTATTTCCCACTTGATTGTCACCCCTATCTCTAAGTCTAACATTGTGACTGCCAAAAACTACAGTGAACTTGAAAGAAAAATCATGAACAACAACATAGAAAGCTTCCATGAGAACACGTTACTACACGACCTATCACGAAGCAAACAAAAATAAACTATTTGTCTAGTATTTATTTGAATTAGGATGAAAAAAATGGTCAACTAATCCAATTAAATTTAAAAAGAGAGAAATAATAAAATCTTCGACAACCAAAGACTCCATTTGAAAATCCCAATGGTGAATAGACCTTTCTTGGGACGAGGATTACCGTATTTTCTATAACACTCTAAACCAGGATATTATATTTGGGCCTTAAGCCCAAACCATTACCTCGACTTCCAACCTAGTTTAGCCCAAAAGAGTTTCATTCTATAAATCATTTAAATCCAACATATAAACAAACATTGATAAATAGTTCAAAACGTTTACAAGGAGCTCCAATAAGTTAAAAATATTAAAAAATTTGCTTGCTTAATACAATCTCAAAATAAGAGTTACAACAATACAATAGGGTCCTACGAATACATAGCCCAATCAGATCTAAGTGATGTACTCTGAACAAGCGATGTGCTGAAACCTACACCGTGGTGCTCCTCCAATGCACGTGCCAACCTAAAAACCTATGAACGAAAACAACGATTCCGAACATTGAGCTAACAAAGCTCAGTGGATACACCTTCACTCTACTATGCTTCATGAAAATCATAAATATAAGCATGTAACTAGAAATGATGACATGACATTAAGGTCAATACAAGGCACTATACGAGTCACCTAAACACATGTTATCTCAATTAACAAAGCATCCATACACGTTATATGCAATACAAGAAGCCAACCATACAAACCTTGAGTAAGGCCTAGTGGAACACATCATCGGGATCATACACTCGAAGTGTAGCCCGGGGACACACAGCATCGAGACCCCACACTCCATACTCGGAATTACCCCTCGAGTATCTTCGAACGAAGCCCGGGGACACAAAGCACCGATATCCTCTGTTCGGCCACTTACCATTGTGTTGCAACACATTACCTGGGTATTTGGATCCCACCAACTAAGTGCCCACATGGCACGCAACAAAAACATATAAACATATAACCCTAAGGTTGCTAGCAACATATAAGTCACTCAAGCCAATTACCAAGTTATTAAGTGTTATGCTCGAGTATATGGGTAATTTCTCGGTTTCTCATTGTTACGATTCATTTTATCACATTAGAAGTATATTAAACCCTAGTCTTCATATTAATAACCCCTTGAACCCAAAACCAACATTTTCGGGTAGATTACCCAGTTGGTACCAATACCCAAACCCGAGTACCAATACAGTACAATAGGTACTGGTACCTGCCCTTAGCGTACCGATACACAGGTTTCATAGGGGAGAGGGGGATTAACAAACGCCTAGTAATGATACAGATACGCCTCTAAGAGTATCGATACACGATTTGCTCACCAGAACTTCCAACAAAACGGTGGGTATCGATACAGGACAACTCGTACCAGTATTGGTTGAAGCTTGTACCGGTACCCCCTCCCAACTCTTGGGTGTTCATCGAGTTGAACACGGGGTACCGATACGGGTTCATCCTGTACCGGTACTCGAGCCTAGATTTTAAACTTTAGAGCTCAAAAATCACCCCAAGGGTCCCCATAAATCCCCAAATAAATCATACATGTTATAGGAATGGTTTTAGGTGATTTCCTACCAATTATACATATTATTAACACCAAATATGGATTTTACCATTATTAAAGCTTTAAGCAACCAAAACACCAAAATCATCAAATATCACACAAGGCGTCACTTTTATGATGTCCATGAAGACAAAGGACTTAGAGGTGTAATAACCTTACTCTTACAACTGAAAACGAAGCTCCTGGCCCAAGCTTTCCAGCCTTCTCCCTCCCTTACTACTTGGTAGAATTTCTAACTTCTTTCACTACAATGAAAGGCTGTAAATCGAGTTACAACATTGCTAGATGATTCAAAGACACAAAATGAAGAACTTTTCAACAAGAAATTGGGTTAAATCTTCTATTCCCATTCTTCTTCTTCAACCCAAAAAAAGCCCATTTTCTCTACATACCACCATTTTCTTCCATCCTTACCTTGATTGATAGATCCTTTGATGCACATTCTGACTCCTTCAACCCAAATTTTGGGAATATCACTAAAAAAACAAGGTTTGATCTTTCCCTTTTTGTGTTTGAGGTAAGGAAGAAGAAGAGGTGTAGGAAAAGACATGGGGGACAAGAGTGATATCACTCTTTTCCCTTTTCTGCAGAGGTTTAATGCCAAACAAGCCTTTGCTTTTGAATATGGGGGAAATTACACCATAACTCCCTCTTTTCTCTTCCCATCTCACAATAGACCAAGCCCAAGCCCAAGCCCAAGAACAAGGAACTAGCCTAATAAGGTCCACATACAAATGCAAAATGGGCCCAACACTTCGACCTACATACAAGGCCCACAGCTCGGTGAATCGACCCACAAATTTTAAAATTCAGGTCGTGACATTTTCTTTCAGGCTCCATCCAACAAAAAATAATGGAAACAAAGAACATGAAACCTATATGTAAGTGCAATACCCTTAGACGGTGGACATGAGGAGATTCCGGTGAGGTGATTATGGTGAGGTTTTTCTAGAGTTTTTTTGGTATGGGTTATGAAGAGGCTACCTTTACTTAGAGGTAAAAGGTCCTTTATAAGGGCTTGGAAGAGGTGTGGACATGTGTTAATGAAGAAGACAAGTGTCCTTGGTGAATTTTCATAGCTCGGGTATCGATATGGACCATGTGCCTCATCATGTGGTCTAGGGTAGCGTTCGTGTGTTGAGTTCATGGAGGGTTGTAATTGGGTGTTCGCGCGCCTATAGGTTCACTCTTGGGAGGTTCGCGCGTGCGAGAGGTTCGCACTCTGAAAGGTTCGCGTGGTCGTGGTTCGCTGGTACTAACACTTACCTTCCAAACGATGGAAGGTTCGAAAGTGACTTTCGCAAGCCTGGGAACTCGAACGAGGCTTCTAGAAGGAGTTTGAAATGTGATTTTTTGTGTTCGCTGATGCGAACACTTGCCCCTATTTTGAAAATAGGTTAAGTCTTTGTTGTTATAAATAAAAAGCTTTAGAAAGAAAGTTCGTTTCTTGGGAGCATTTTTAGAGAATTATTGCTCGCTTACTTGGATATGTAGAACCATTAGCTTCGCATGTTCATTTGACATATTAAAAACACCATATTTTCTAGGAGCACCAAATATTTAATGATTATTTTTGCACCCTTAATTTGGGAGTGACAATCGCTTGTATGATTTTATAGTCTTATCCTTATTTACAATGTTCGCTCGGGGCAATATTGTTTGAGGTATTTTTAGTTAAATGGATATCAAATCAATGTTCAAAGGGTGAATCGAGTTTGGTGAAAAATTCCGCGACTCAACCACCTTATCGACAAGAAAATAAGAGGAGATAATAGAATAAACATGAAAATAAATAAAATAAAGAAAAGAGAGAGTTTATAGGTATATAAAACGACGTCGTTTTAATCTCGTTTGACATGTCATAATAGACTCAAACCCGACTGAAAATAAACTTACAAAAATTTAAACCAAAAAAAGTCCAGTGATGAAAAAATAATTACACAAAAATACATGAAAATAAAATTCAAACGGCCCAAACCCAACTAAAAATAAAGCCCAAAGTCCAATATATGAAACTGGATCAAACACTAAAAAGAAGCCGTCATTTAAAATTGATTTCTAGAAAATTTCTTAAGTTAGGGTTTAAATTTCAAACAAAGGAGTTAAGAAACAAAAAAGAATGTGGTCTTAACCCAATATTTTGCAAAAACGAAGTGCTAAAAATAAAAAGGAGAAATACTCTTGGGAGCAGTCTCTCAAAAAGAATTTCAAGGGTCTTCTTTTCTCAACTTTCGCTCCTAACCCAAAAATTTTCCCTCTTTTTCTTGTTCATTTTTTTTGTTCCCTCTCACTCTATACACTATACAGCCAGTCAGCCACTACTAGTTCTATCTACCCGACTACTTTTTCAATGTAAGTTTCTTTTCGGTTGTTTCTAGTGTCTGATTCTGATCTTTATTTTTTTTTCTTTTTATAATTTTCGAAGTCTCCTGCTCTTCGGGTTTTGTGGGTATGACTGTCTTTCTAAAGCCTTTTTTTTTTCAATCTGGGTTTGCTTTATTTCTTTGTTATCTTACTGTTTAGATATATCTAATGTATATTGTTTGCTGAATGGTTAAACATTGATGGATTTTGTGTTTTTTTTTTTCTATCTTCTTTTGGGTGGATGTAGTTTGGATTTTATGGTTTCTTCGTATTCTGGGGGTTTGTTTGGTTCTCGGGAAAATGGGGAAGTGGAAAGGAAGTAGGGTGTCTTCTTAATGTTTTATCTAAGTTGCTAGGAATTAATCAAATCTGCTGGCTACTATATTGTTTTGTTTTATTTATTTTTCTGGTGCCAACGTATGAGTGCATGTTAAAACTCGGACTGATTTTGCTCTTCACTTGTATCTTTTTTTTTTCTAGCATGTACCAACTACTGAGGAGAATATATACTTGTTCTGTGTGTGCTTTTCCTTTCATATTTTCTGGGGTTCTCTCCTCTTAGATCCTTATATATTTTAACTTAATTTCTTGTTGATATGGTTGGTTGATTTTCTATGGTTTTGTGCAATTTTCTTACCATGAACTCGGATCCCTTTATATTTTTTTATTGAATTTTCTATGACTTCACCCGTTATGTTTTGGTTGACATGTTTGGTTACCTTGACGCTGTAATCCTAGTAACATTTAGTAATGGGCCAATGGCTTTACATGTAATCTTTCGAATTTTGTTGCAGGCTTTACACTTAGGATTCTTAGCTTCTGCGAACATTGGGATTTTACTTGAGTTTTGGCTGCTAGGAACTGTTCAGTGTTGAAGGCCGGTCCTTGCGTCTCATTTAAGACTGGATGTGTTGACTGCTGAGATTAGCTGATCTTTTGGTGATTGTTGCTATAATGGTGGGCGTCTGGTGTGAATTGTTTCAACTTTAGGTTTTAGTTGGAGAATAATTGGATATATTTGACTAAAGTTTTTTGGTTGCGTTGGTGCAGGTTGAGTATTTTGGATGATAGTGGACAAAGGATAGATAGGTTCAGAAATCCAAGTGTTCAATCTCTAAGCCCTATCTGCCATGGAATGTAACAAAGAGGAGGCTATTAGAGCGAAAGGAATTGCTGAACAGAAGATGCAAAATGGTGATTTTGACGGTGCAAAGAAGTTTGCATTGAAGGCCCAGAAATTGTTCCCTGAGCTTGACAACATGACCCAATTGTTGGCAGTATGTAATGTTCACTGTTGTGCAAACCATAACATATACGGGTCAGAAAAGGATTGGTATGGGATTCTTCAAATTGAACAGTCAGCTGATGAGAGTTTAATAAAGAAGCAGTTTAGAAAGCTTGCACTATTGCTTCATCCGGACAAGAATAAATTTCCTGGTGCCGAGGCTGCTTTTAAGCTGATTGGGGAAGCAAACAGGGTACTTACAGACCAAATCTCACGTTCTCAATATGATTTGAAGTGTAGAGTCTCGGTGAAATCTATACCAAAGCCAACTTCTCACCCATCAAATAGGACATCCTTTGTCAATGGTCAGTCTGATTTTGCTAACAACTACAAGAATGGTTCTTCAAATTTCACAGCTTCGAATGTCTATCAGCAAGCACAACTTCTAACATGTTGGACCCTCTGCAGTGCTTGTGGTTTCAAGTTCCAGTGTAACAAAGATTTTGTGAACAGGATGTTAAATTGTCTTTCATGCGGATGCATCTTCATTGCCCGTGACTTGGGTCCCCAGGGACACTCTTGGAGTCAGTTCTGCAATCAGGGCCCTTGTAACTCATCCTCGCAACACAATAGTGACAAGCCTTTTGGTGTCCACTTCCCGCATAAATTTGCTGGATCTGCTCCGGTTCCAAAGACAGGAAGCTCTCAGGTTGGTGATTCTAAGAAACAAGAGAGTGTAGGTGTTAAAATGCACCAGTCTAAGGAGGGTTTTACAGCTCAGAAAGTAGATGAGTTTTCAAACACGAGACATAAAAAGAAAGGTGTTGAAATGCCTAAACCCACTGTGGCAAAGCCCAAGGAATCAGGAACTTCAAGAAATGCTAAGAAGAGAGGGTTGAAGAGAGTAGAGGAGTCTGATAAAAGTTGTGAAACTGGTGGTGGAATTGAAGTTGAAAATGTGGATAGTAAGGAATATTGCAATAATAATACTGGGGTGAATTCAAAAGTGAATGGAGGCCATCCTCCTAGAAGATCTTCAAGGCAAAAACAACCCGTTTCTTACAAGGAAAAGTTGGCAGATGATGATGATGATTTTGAAAGCCCTTATAAAAAATCTAAGGTAACACCACCACCCAATGCTAATGAGGAAAGGGTGGATGATGAGGAAATGAAAAAGGATAATTCTGGTGGCTTTACAACTGCTGCAGATGTATCTAAAAAAGTAGTCGAAGAGAAAGCAAGTGCCCCTCTTGAAGACGAAGCCCCAAAAAAGAAAAGGAAAACTGGAGAGTCTAAGGGGAAGGAAGAGGAAACTGTTAGACTTAATAACAATAAGGTGCACCAGTTTGATAGTGGTTTTGAGTCAAGTAGCGATGTTAATCCATCTCCTCAGGACATTGAATACCCTGATCCGGAGTTCACAGATTTTGAGAAGTACAGGGCGGAGAACATTTTTGCTGTTAGTCAGTTCTGGGCTATATATGACACATTGGATGGCATGCCAAGATTTTATGCACGGGTGAAGAAGGTGTACAGTCCTGGTTTCAAGCTACAAATTACTTGGCTAGAGCCTGACCCGGACGAGGAAAATCAGCAGAACTGGGCCGAGCTGGATTTGCCTGTTTCTTGTGGCAAGTACTGCAATGGGTCATCAGAGGCATGTGTAGATCGTCTAATGTTCTCCCATCAGATTGACCCCAGAAAATGTTCAAGTAAATGCTTTTTTGTTTATCCTCAAAAAGGGGAAACTTGGGCTCTCTTCAAAGACTGGGATATTAAATGGGTTTCAGAGCCAGAAAAGCATAAACCACCGTACCAGTATGATTTTGTGGAGGTTCTCACTGATATTGATGAGGAAGTTGGCATTGGGGTTGCTCATTTGGGTAAAGTGAAAGGGTTTGTCAGTATTTTCCAACAAACTGAAAGAGATGGGGTTATCTCATTTCAGATTTCATCTTGTGAGCTTTATAGATTTTCACATCGAGTTCCCTCATTCAGAATGACTGGCAACGAAAGAGAAGGTATACCTGTGGGATCTTTTGAGTTGGATCCCGCTTCTCTTCCTACTTACCTTTTTGAGCTGGGTAATCACAATGCCAAAAATTGTTCTAGTCCTGAACATCATCAAAATCAAGCAAAAGCTACAATAGATGCAGAGAGGAATCTCACTCCTGTAAATAATCAGAAGGGTGACATTGAAGGAGAAGCCTCTACATCCAGAAAATCTACAAGGGGATCACGTCCTATGCTTAAAGATCATGGTCAAGTTGATGCAGTTCATTATAAGAAGGAGGATGATAGTATTGAAGCTGTACATTGTTGTAGCTCGACTCAGCCCGAAGGAAGTTCTATTTCAAATGATGCTGTCAAGAAGATGAACACCCCAAAAAAGTTTGAGAAAAATGATCTCACTACGGATTGCCTAAAGCCTCGTAGGTCACCCAGAGATTTCAGTAGAAGCAGCAGTCAAGCAAATGCAACTCAAGATGACACTGGGGATGATGGCAAGAAGCATTCAGTTTCCAACAAAAATGAAAAGCATCACAGTTTTGGTAATACAGAAAGAAGAGATCCCTTGAATCTGCCTGTTGGTAGCATGCATTTACATGAGAGGGATGGTAGTGCGATTGATGTTACTAAAAGCTCTAGTGTCTCGACACCGATGTCTCCAGCGCGGAAAACTTCAAATTTAGAGTGCTATGATTTTAAGAGGGAGAAATCCGAGGACAAATTTGCTGTTGATCAGATATGGGCCTTGTATTGTGGGGATGGAATGCCAAAGGACTACGCTCAAGTTAAGAAGATCGAAGCTACCCCTGATTTCAGATTGCATGTGGCACTGCTGGAGGTGTGCTCAAGACCCAAAGACTTGAAACTGCCCATTTGTTGTGGGATATTTAAAGTTAAAAGTGGTCAAGCCAAGATTGTCTCCTGTAAAGACGTCTCGCATCTAGTAAGAGCTGATCCCATAGGAAAGAACAGATACAAAATTTACCCTAGAAAGGGGGAGGTTTGGGCAATATATAAGAGCTGGAACTCTGCAGATTCAGACTTGGTTAAAGGGGAATGCGACATTGTGGAAGTGTTGGAAGATGATGAAAAGAGCAAAAAAGTTATGGTTCTCTCCTGTGTAAACAGATATAAATCACTTTACAGGGCTCCAAGAAGTCAAAGATCTACAGCCGGTGTTCTTGAGATTCCAGAGGCTGAATTTGCTAGATTTTCTCATCAGATTCCAGCTTTCCAGCACACAGGAGACGATAGTCGCTGGAAAGGATATTGGGAGCTTGATCCCTCAGCCTTTACTGGTATTATTTGTTTAGACTGAAATGCTATTCCCTCTTCTTAGTGTAATCGGGAGCTTCTCTGAGTATGCTCCATGGGAGAAAACGGAAAGAACTTGGTAGGAACTTAACCCAATTGATTATGCCCCCCTTATGCTGGATATCTTGCATGGCCTTAACCATTAACCATTTTGTTTTGGCCAAAATTGATGTTTAAAGTCTTTCGGATGGTGAACTAATGCATGTCTTTTGTAATTTTCAGTTGCAAACTTGCAGTGATGATAATTTGAATTCTCATATGATCTGTGCATCAGGGCTTATCTTGCAGCCTCTATTTGAGTGAAATGAATTGGTTATTTCTCATGTTTATTTGCGTATGTGATTTTTTATCCGATGACTGGTCTGTTTTTATTCTAGTTGACATTTTTAATGGTCTTTGGTTGTACTTGTGATGCTTTTTCCCCCGTTCATTTTAGTGATGCCCGACTCTCGGTCACCTAGAAAGTTGAAAGTTTATCAAATATTAGGAGTTTCAAACATTTTGCTGTTTGGTTTGCCCTTGACTCCATTCAGGCCATGCGAATGTTGGTTGACAAAAGTGGATGCTTAATGTGCTCAAAGCGCAATATTGTTAATGAATTTAGGACTTAAACTGAACTTTTTCAAAAATCCCCATCAAGTCCAGGCCTAGAGTTGGGCCATTAGAAGATGAAGATCGAGGAGGGTCATGATGCGCAATTAGTGCTGCAACCAAACCAGCATTGCTTGCTATGCTTGGTTCGGTGAACCATGGTTTGTCCCTTTCATCGGAGAAATCATCAAAGCGATCTGGTCCGGCTACAATTGCTCCCAAAAGTATATTCGGATTTTGATCGGAAGAGTTTAGCCATCTGTTTCCTTCAGCACAGGAGTGATATTGACCATCCCAGGGAATCGATGCACTCCGGTGGTGAACACGGGTTGGATAGCGATCTCCAAAGCCAACCATGTAGCTCATCTTCCTTGGGTTATCTCCTAGAATGTAACTAATCTGTATAAATGAGGAAACAGTAAAGACTGATGTTTTAATGCATTATTGCATGATTAGGACTTGCATACTTGTTGACAAATATAGGCTTGCCTGAGAAGTGGAGAAGCTTTGTAACATTTCCAAAGAAAACCCATCATTGGTGCAATTCCAACCGGATCTATGAAGAAGAGTAAGGTAATCGTTGTATAATTTGCTCAAGAAAGATGCTGTGGCTGCAAACTGGAGTTGTCCACCATCATCAGGCCTTAAGAGGATCAATCCACCTACCATTAAACCATACAAGGTCATTGATGATGAAATGCCTCGACGAAGCATACATTGCAGGAATGAGACTAGAATCCTATACCCTGTGAAATTTCCTTGTGAGATTACATGAACTTACCAGGTGTTGTATTGAAGTATTTGTCTGAAAGATATGAACACATGAGCTGTTCAGTCATGTTGGAGGATAATCCCAATGCTTTTTCATATGGAAATCCGAGATCACGAAAGAAACGAAGCCTTGTAAACAAAACCTGCAAAAGCAAATACAAGAAATGGGTTTAGATGTCCTTGTATGCACCAAATATAAAAACTCAAAATTACCGCATTGGCAGTGATCTTGTTATTCCAGTAGAAGATCCCTTTGTCTTCCACTGTTTGATTATCAGCAGCGGCAGCAAAGTTTGTAGTGGCATAGTCAAGATAAGTATGGTTACCAGTAGCAAAGAACAACCATGTTGCTCCCCAAACCAACTCATCTGTGTACCCCGATGAGTCGTAAAACTTTCTTGCTTCCCCTCCACAGGCATCGATGGTTGTGTAACTTACAGCTCTGCGATTCCGGTCTGCTTTCTCAGTAGCCTCATATATCCTCTCTGCTGTTTTAACTAGTCCTTGTGAATATCCATTGTCTTGTTTGAATACTATTGAAGCTGCTGCTAGTGCTGCAACAATTTCCCCTGCTAAATCAGAAGCTGTCTCGTTACAAACCGAGACAGGCCTCTCGTAGCTCATGTCTTCAGGCCTTTGCCAGCAATTTATGTCGTTAGGCACTGGATTTTTCGTGTCGTAACCTGCACTTCCGACCTAAAGACACATCGGAGAAAACAGTCTCAAATGTCAGTATGTCATTGATATCCCCATTTTGGCACTTGGAGGCAAATAATTCATGCAAAGGCTTGCCTGCGAAAACAACACCGTGGAATCAGATTTTGCACTTGGAGGGACAAAGACCTTGAGCAAGTAGTCACTGCCCCATTTGATAACATCTTTTATATGCTCAAGCTCGCCGATATCTGCATATTTTCGATGATATTCGATGACTGACCAACTCAACAAGGTGATGGTATAAGCTGTAGGGAAAGTGAACTTGATGTTGTTGCCGGAATCATAAAATCCACCCACAAGATCAGCATGGATGTTGCTTGAATTTCCATCTTGCAAACCCGAACTTGCTCGGAAATTTATCGGACTATTACTCGGATAACTCCCAGCTATAGAAACAAAAGTGAAGTAAGTTTCCGTTGACATCAGAGAATCCTAATCTATGAAAAACCCAAAAGGATAAAATTACAAAGTCTTACACTTTTGTGCATCGAAGAATGTTAAAGCTCGGTTAACTGCAAGAGTGAGATTGTTTGAATGTGGATGGTGATGATTCTTATGAGGCAAAAAATGCAAAACCAGACCAAGTGCTAGCACAAGAAAGGACAGAGCAAAGGAAATACAAAGAAAACGCTTGTAATGCGTTTTATCGGCGATTACAAGCTCAAAATCATAGGATTTAGAGTAGGGAGAAGGAAGGGAAACATTCAAGTCAGATTCTAAAGAGTTCCATTTGCTGGCTGAAGGAAGAAGTTTGCATGTGTCCGAGTGTTTTCCTGCTTCACCTACTGTTCTACTTGAGCCTGCCATGGTTGATGAAGAAACCTACCATACCATACCTTGGCCCTTCAAAAAATTTAGTAAAATATCTACTTAATTGTAGAATATCAAGTGAAAATGGATTAAAAAACAAACACAAACATGCCTAGAATTGATAATAACCAAATTTATGTAATTTTAACGGCATTTCCAATGTAGGGTTGGCCGGCTATTTTCATTGATAGAATAATCATTTTAGTATTTTTTTTCTAAAATACTTTGACCATCAATATTTTACTTTTAATCAAAACAATTCTTTTCTTACTAAATGCATAATTTTTTTAGTTTTTTCCGCTGACACTGGTTGTACTAAGAGGTGAGCAGGGATCGTTTGGTTTCGGTTCAGATTATTTCGGGTCTAAATAAATTTAGTTTGATAGAGATCAGCCCAAGAAGAGAAGAATTTTTTGCTAAGTATAAAAATTACCCTAGCAGCCTAAAAGTGATAAATTGAAAATCAAATTTTTTTTAACCTAATCACCTTATCACTTCATCCTTTTCGCGCTCCATCTTATCATTTAAACTCTTATCACGTCATCATTTTTCTTTTTCCAAACACGCAAAAACCCATCATTAACCTAACCGGCTACATTAATCACTCCCAATTAAACACTCAACATTTCACCATTTCATCTACTTAAAAACCCTAATAGATTCAAGGATTAAAACCTTTCACTTTTCCCTCTAGTTTCTTTATCAAGCAAGAAACCAAGAACCACTCTTCTTTTCTAAAAAAAAAAAACCCTTCCAATTCTTCAACTTATTCCCATGGCTTCCTCATCCACGCCCTTTAAGATCTTTTTCAACGAGGACATTCGCAAGAAATACGAAGAGAACTTCGCTTCAAGAACCTTTTGCTACAAGAAGGGTTTTGAGTTAAAAAACGAAGCAAACTTGGGCTATTCTCCAGAATTTTTCTTGGTGGTGAAGACGCATAAATGGGAAAAATTCCGCCAAACACTAGGGGATGGCCATGCCAACATCGTTCGAGAATTCTATACCTACTTGACAACCAAAGACTCGCCCTTTTTTATGGTGCGAGGTAAGTGTGTACGTTTTGATGAAGGTTATATAAATGATATGTTTTCTTTGGATAGTACAGAGGATGAACACACCAAGTTTGCGGAATCCTTGAATGATGCCAAGAGGAAGACGATGTTGAAGGAACTTTGCAAGGCCGACACCACATGGAACGTGTCAGTGTTGTGTGATATAAGTGCAACGCAAATGGTGCAAGTATACACGTTGCAAGTAATAAAGTGATATGTATCAAGTAATGTCTCCACAGGGATTGATTTGAGCCACTTTGCTTTAGTTATCGCACTGTAAAAATAAATAGAATTGATGGTGATGAATATCAACTAAAATAAACTAAGTAAAGTAAATAAAGATAAGAGAGTAATCGGTTTAAGAGAGTAGATCGGGTTATCGTGAGTCATGGTATGATGATTGAATGCACCGTCGTGGTAATTGATTGCAAGGTAGCTCAATCGCCTTAAACAAATAACGTCAGTCAAATTGCTTGGGAAATTGTCATTGCCTAGGCAACTAGGAATGATGCAATTGCCTGGGCAACTGGACGACTTCCTTCAAAGTTCGGCGAAGCGTTCTTCAATGTCTCCTTGTTATTCCTAACCCAAAGAACTAGTCAATTGTGCACGCCTTGGTGATACATCCCTGCGTTAACCTTGAGTGAACAACAACAGATCTTACGCTCCTCTTAGTCGTTGAAATTCAAATCTTATCCCTAAGTTGGATTAACCTCCATTAACGTCTTGTTGAATGAAGATCATGCTTATTAGTTTCTTGAATCTAACTCTCCTGATATTAGATAAATGGATATCTCTCGAGTTCCTCTCCCAATTCACTCGAAATCAAAATAAGAACCTAAAATAAACAAACTTTGAATTCAAATTGCAACTCAAAAATCTAAACAAATCTAATCGTTTATCAAAACCACAAAACACAATAACCCAAGCCAAATAAAATTAGTTCATGGCTGGGTTCGAAAGATATACAAAGAATAATCTCCCTAGCATGAATCTAATCGAACAAAGAGGAAGAAGAATAAGTTAACGCACAGTCCCTTGGTTTTTCACTCTCAATCGAACTCCCCTCATAAAGTAGGCGGCTAGGTTTTCTATTTATATGATATGGCTAGTGTAAAGTGCTCATAAGTCCTATATTTTATATGCATTCCATCTCATATTATTGTTATTCTTAAGTACATTTTAGGCATAATTAGGTTCATGCATTGCATATTACAGTATTCTTTACTTTGCCATGCTTTTATTGATTATCTTTTATTTGGTAAGGAAAAGATGTTATTTTAGTTTAGTTTTAGTTTCAGGTACTAGAAGCTTGCAGAAGGAGAGAGGAGCCAAGGAGCTGTACTAAAGCAGTTCCAGACAGAGATAGCCGCTGCCGAGTAGCTGTCGCCGCCATACCTGCCGCCTAGGGCAGCAAGCTGAGGAATTGAAAAATTGGAGTGCGATCTGTAGAGCAAAAAATTATGATTCCAACGATACCATCCACTCAATTTTCTAATGCCGGGAGCAGCGGACAGAGCCGCCAAAGGAGGAGATCAAGATGACTTGCGGAGCAAGGCAACGAGAAAGAGTCCACATTCAACTCAAAGAAGTCAAAATTAAAGGTTGCATTTAATGCAAAAGCTACTTTGAAGACTTCTACTCAAAGGAAGACTTGGCCTAGCTAATGCCTATATATACTCGACATATTTTGTAATTGTAGAGAACTTAGGTTTTCCTTTGGGCATAGTCTAGGTTTTCTTTCCGCCAACCATGTTCTAAATTCTCTCTTGGGTTTGGATTATGTTGTAGACTAGTATGAGAACGGTTGTTTAGGAATTAAGTTTGTATTTGCAATAAAACTTCAAGGTTTGCTTATTCCATGCACTTCATAGTTTTCAATTAAGTTCGAAAGATTAGTTGTTAACTATCTATTTGTTCGGTGTTGAGAGAGTCGAACTCACGAAAGGGATAAGTACGATCTCACTCTAAACAAGTGTTGATCAATCCAGCCTAGACAAAGGTTAGGATTTAAGGCAGCTAAAAAAGAACGAACCAAGGTTGCTATCTTTGCAAGATTCACGCTGTGACGGGTATCATCTGCAATGGGCAACAACAACATTATGACTTAGACATAAGCGGTATCAATATCAAAGCGTTCTGCCGAGCCTTGAAAGACTGCCGAGTTTGCCGCCGAGCCATCCATCCGTTCCACTATCGAGGCAGCAAAAGCGTCGTAGCAGCCAATCTGCCATCCTCCGCCGAGACAGCAAAGTCTGACAGCTCAAAGCAACTTAACCTATTCAACGCAGTTTCACACTACTAAGCAGCATAACCTGACTGATTCTATCACCCTGATCTTTTCATCAATTACTTGTGTTTTATTTACTTTTCTTTTATAAACTAAAATTTACTTGTGCATTTAATTTTCTTTGTGCAGGAATTGCAATTCGAGTTAAGCTGTACAATCCCTGTGGGAGACGATATCTTTTATACTATAACTTGACAAGAGTGTGCAATTGCGCTCATATTTAGAGAACACCCAAATGCTCTACAAGTTTTTGGCGCCGTTTCCAGGGATTGGCAACAGTAAATTTGTTTTTATTTTTCTGCACTTTTATTTTTAATTGTATTTAATTTTAGTTTTTATTTTTTATTTTTATTTCGAAAAAAGAAGAATTTTACAGTTTTCTTGTCTAGTGCATGACCAGAGCAAGTCCAAAGGGCGAAATCGTTTACATAGATGAGATTAGGGGTGTTCAAAATTACCCGACCCGAACTACCTGGCCCGACTACCCGAACACAAATAATCGAGTAATTACCCAGAATTTTTTTTACCCGGGCGAGGTACCCGACCTACCATTTCCCGTGTCGGGCCCGGGTCACAAAAGTAGAAACTTTCGGGTACCCGGTTAATCCCGGGTACCCGGTTCTTAATTTTTTTATTTTAAATATAATTTTTTAAACAAAATATTTTTATATTCACTATATTTCCAAATCAAACAACCTATTTTTTAAATCTCGATCCTTCAAATGCTCTCCCTTCACAATTCACACTCGTCATCTCTCTCAATTTCACCGCACTCCATATATATATATATATATATATTACAATTTATAGTATTGCAGTATATGCATATTACAATTTACAGTAATAAGGATTAGTTGTATTATAGTAATAAGGATTAGTTGTATTTATTACAATTTACAACATATATATACACCGTAACAAATAAGGATTTCAGTATTATAGTAATATGAATTTCACATCGATGAAAAATAGAACTTGAAGTCTTGAATTTATGGAGATCTACCGTAACAAATAAAAATATAAAATACAATGTAATTTGTAACTAGGACTTTAAAATTACATGTTTGAATGTTAGATTATGTAATTCGAACTTTTAAATTTGTATATATATTTTTTAATTTAATAATTTGAAAAATAGTAAAAATTCGGGTACCCGATACTTAATTTTTCGGGTACCCAGAACATCTAGGTACCCGATTACCGGGTACTCGTAATTTTCAGGTCGGGACATGGGCCGATTTTATAGATACTCGACGATCCGGGTACCCGAACACTCGGGTACCCAAATTTGAACACCCTTAGATGAGATCGAACGAAGAGCAAGAAAACTTAAGAAAGTAGTAAGAGAAGCCCTCGGGAAAGCCAAGGAAGAGGGAAAAGCAGAAGCAACCGTGCATAACGGCCAAGAAGATAACCCTGCCATCGATGCTCGAAACTGCAGGGATGGGCAGCAAGATCTGCCGCCCAGAGAGCAGCAACAAATTCCACCTAGGCAGCAACCCCCAATTCCACCCAGGCAACCACAATATGTGCGAACCACCAGGGACTACTTGGAGCACGATTTCAGAAGGTTTGATCCAACTGTGACAGAGCCTGAAATTGAAGCGGGTCACTTTGAATTAAAGCCCGTGATGTTCAATATGATCAACACATTGGGGCAATTTGGAGGAACTGCCACAGAAGATGCTCAGCAGCACTTGAGAGGATTCCTAGAAATATGTAGAGCTTTCAAGATACATGGAGTCCATCAAGACGTGCTGAAGCTGAGATTATTCCCCTATTCACTGAGGGATAGGGCAAAACAATGACTGAACAACCAACCAGCAGGGTCATTCAATACTTGGACGGAGTTGTGCAAGGACTTCCTAGATCGTTTTAGTCCTTCAAACGTCACATACAGGTTGAGAAACAAGATCACAACCTTCCGTCAAGGGGATGACGAACCAATGTATGAAGCTTGGGAGAGGTACCAACAGATGCTGAACAATTGCCCGCTTCAAGGTTTCCCGTCCTGGACTCAAGTGTCGATGTTCTACAACGGAGTAAATCAACTGACACGAATGATGCTCGAAGCCTCAGCCAATGGAATCATCCTGGATAGACCATTTGAGGAGGCACTACAGATTCTGAGCAGAATTGCCAAAAACGACTACAAGTTCCCTACCGCTCGCCGCGGCGGCATAAGGCAGCAAGCTGTTGTGAACGAAGTAAAGGCCACTAAATTTGTAAATGACCGCCTGGACAAGTTGACACAGCTGGTAAAGAGTATGGCTAAAGGGAAGACATATAAAGTTAAGGCTGTGGAGCCTTTTGTGATGAGTGTAGGGGCAACCACGATTCCTCTGAGTGCAGTGAATCCGCAAACTTCATGGGAACCTATGAGAGGAATAGAAGGCCCAACACCAACACATACAACCCTGGCTGGAAGAAGCATCCCAACTTCTCCTGGAGTAATCCAAACACAGCTGCCTCAGCAGCAACATAATATGAACAATAATTCATTAGAATCCACTTTACATACTTTTATATCCCGTACTAATGACTTTATTGTTCATACTAATAAATTTATTGACAAAACTGAACCTTTCATGGACAGGACTGAAATAAGGATGAATAACAGGGTGGCAGCGATAAAGAATTTGGAGACCCAGTTCGGAAGGTTTGCCCAAATTGTTAACACTAGGCCAATGGGTGGATTACCTAGTGATACTGAAACCACGAAAGGAAAATCCCAAGAGCAATGTAAGGCTATAACAACTAGAAGTGGGATAACGTTACAAGAGCCATTAAACCCTGCTGCGAGAGAAACAACACCTACCGATCCAGTTCAAGTCACCAGAAACTCTGCCGCGACAGCCTATAAGAAAGGCAACACGGAACCACAAAAAGGGCCGACATATGACACTATAAATGACAAGATAGAATCTGAACCAGTTACTGTCACCCAGAATAAGCTTCTTTCCAAGGCAAAAATCATAGACACTACACCTTAACCACCATTCCCACAATGATTGAAAAAACAGAAACAGGACATGCAGTTCAGAAAATTCCTAGATGTTCTGAAGCAAGTAAAAATCAATCTTCCATTAGTGGAGTTGATCGAACAGATGTCCAGCTGTGCTAAGTTCCTAAAGGATATGGTATCCGAAAGAACAAGAATAAGGGAATTCGAGACAGTGGCAGTAACAGAGGGATGCATGGCAATGCTGCACAATAAGGCGCCGCCCAAATAGAACGATCCGGGCAGCTTCATAATTCCTTGTGAAAAAGGAAGCAACCACTACGTAAGAGCCCTATGTAACCTAGGGGCAAGCATCAACTTAATGCTCAAGTCTGTTTTCCAGAAACTGGGGATAAGAGACGCCCGTCCAACGATAGTAATGCTACAGCTAGCCGACAGAACGTATGTACAACCGGAAGGAAAAATTGAAGACATCTTGGTGAAGGTGGACAAATTCATTTTCCCTGCCGACTTCTTGGTTCTAGATTGTGAAGCAGATGAAAAGGCACCGATAATCCTAGGGCGACCATTCCTAGCTACAGACAGAACACTGATCGATGTTGAAAAAGGAGAACTTACAATGAGAGTCAATGATCAGCAAGTAAATTTGAGCGTCTTCCAAACTATGAGGCAAGCTGATGATTCGGAAGAATGCCAGCTAATGGAGGGCATCTCAGAGTTCAATTTCGAAGCCAACAGACCCTGCCTACAGCATGACTGTCAGGGCAGCAACCTCGACAGCTGTCTAGGCAGCCATTTAGGTAATTGCTCAGAAGATGAACAAAGCAGTGAGTGGACAAAATAAGAACTGGAGGAGCACAAGGAGGCGTACTAGATAGCAAACAACCCAGGTAAGTATTTCGAACCGTTGAATTATACAAAAAAGGGTGGCAAAATTTTCAAACCATCTATTGAACAACCCTTTACTCTTGAATTAAAAGCCATACTTGCACAACTTAAATATGTTTATTTGGGACCCAATGATACGATGCCCGTAATAATTTCCTCCAACTTGCAACCTGCACAGGAAAAAAACTGATAACACTGTTGCGGTAGCACAAGAAGGCAATAGGTTGGACTATTGCAGATATAAAAGGGATAAGCCCATCAATCTGCTTGCACAAGATCCAGCTTGAAGAGGATCAAAAACCAATTGTTGATGCCCAGAAGAGATTAAACGATGCCATGAGAGAAGTTGTCAAAAAGGAGATCATCAAATGGTTAGATGATGACATTATATATCCTATCTCTGACAGCGAATGGGTAAGCCCTGTACAATGTGTACCAAAGAAATGTGCTATAAATGTGGTAAGTAATGATAATAATGAGTTAATTCCAACTAGGACAGTAACAGGTTAGAGAATATGCATGGATTATCGCAAGTTAAATAAAGCAACTAAAAAGGATCACTTCCCTCTACCTT
The DNA here is from genome assembly GCA_030270665.1 of Hibiscus trionum. Lineage (NCBI taxonomy): Eukaryota > Viridiplantae > Streptophyta > Magnoliopsida > Malvales > Malvaceae > Hibiscus > Hibiscus trionum. The sequence continues at coordinate 10,647,238 of BSYR01000013.1, read as the reverse complement.
TCATTGATCAAATGCTTGACCGCCTTGCTGGCAAACCTTTCTATTGTTTCTTAGATGGATATTTAGGTTATAACTAGATCGCCATTACATCGGAAGACCAGGCCAAAACAACATTCACATGCCCATATGGCATCTACGCTTTCCAAAGAATGTCGTTCGGATTATGCAATACCCCTGCCACATTACAGCGCTGTATGATGGCTATTTTCCCCAACATGATAGAGGACTTCATGGAGATATTTATGGACAACTTCTCTGTCTTCGGCAGTAGCTTCGACAGCTGCCTCGGCAACCTTGAAAAAGTACTTACCAGATGCGAGGAAATAGACCTAGTACTCAATTGGGAAAAATGCCACTTTATGGTTGATGAAGGCATAGTCCTGGGGCACAAAATCTCGGCACAAGGAATAGAAGTAGAAAAGGTTAAGATCGAAGTCATTGCCAACTTGCCGTTGCTGACCTCTGTCAAGGACATTCGGAGTTTCCTAGGACATGCGGGTTTTTATCATCGATTTATTGAAAATTTCTCTAAAATTTCTAAACCATTGTGTACCTTGCTGGAACAGGATAAACCATTCAACTTCGACGAGGCATGCCTGGAAGCATTCAAAGCCCTGAAAGAAAAGCTCGTGACAGCACCTGTGGTAGTTCCCCCTGATTGGAGGCAACCCATTTGTAACGCCCCAATTTTGGGCTTAGATATTTTGGCGAGTCGGGTTGGACCGGTAGAACCGATGACAGTTGTTCGAAACCGTTTAAAAGGTGGTTTAGGGCGATCGAAGTTCAGGATAGGATAAAAATGTGATAAAAACTTCGAAAATCCTCTAAAATGGTGTTTAAGAGGTTGGTCTTTTACAAAACGGGTTTTCAAAAGTGTACATTTTGGGTAGTGACCAAAATGTAAAGATTTAAAAGTTGGAAAAAATGGTTTTTCAAGAAGAGTCAAAATCTTAGAATCTTTAGGGAGCTACTTGGCAATTATGCATTTTCCCTAATTTTGCATGTGTTTTAAATGCTATTAAAAATTAAAAGGCTTTTTTTATTTGGTTAATTAAAGAAAATAGTTGAACGGTTAATGAAAAGTTTTCACGAGCTTTCATTTTCTCACTTTTGTTTCAGCCAAACACCCTTCTTTTCTCTCAAATTTCCAGAAATCCTTTTCTCCCAAACCCTCTTTTGACTCTTATCATTTCTCCATTGATTTCTTCCATTTTCCTTCAAGTTTCTTCAAGCAAAACTTGCCAAATTAGAGGAGAAGCAAGGATTGGAGGTAATTTTCGTGTTATCCCTCTATTCTAAGTTCTTTAATGAAATTCCAAAGATAATTGACTCTTTAATACTGAATTTCATTGAGGTTTTGTGGTTAGATGGTTAAACTCTTGAAATCTTGATGAAAAATTGGTTTTAAATGTGATTTTCGGACTTTGATTGATTTTGCTATTTTGAGATTGTTTCTAAATGATTTTTGAAAGGTTTTTGGTGTTGAAGTGGAGTCTTAATTATATAGATCACGAAATCCTTGAGATCCCTAGTTTTGGAAGTGTTTTTGGTTGAGTTTTTGAGGTATTCTTGAGGAATTCGAGTTGTTGGAGGTATAAGGTTGGTTTTAGGTTGTTTTTTGATGTTGATTAATGCTTAGAATGTGTTGGGTGAGTTGGGTAATGGCTGGGCTGAGGTTTGAGGTCAATCAATTGAGTTTTCGGTTGTTTCGAATGAGTGTTTTGTTGCTTTAGAGCAGGGCTGCGGGATTTCTTGTGTGTACTGGGGTTTTGGATGCATTTTAATGCATTGAACCTCTGTTTTGATGTGTTGAAAACAAGGGATAGTGATCCGAAAGCAAACGAAGTGTTTTTGGAGGCTTTGTAAGATCGGTAGTTACGTCGGCAAGCGTGGTATCGCGAGTCAGTGAGTGGAATTTGGTTTTCTAGTGTGGAAACATTTTTGAAAAGGTTTTGGGAACTTAATAAGAGCTTGAAACGCTTTATTAAGTTCAGAAGTAAGTAAATCGAAATTTCTCCCTCAGTTGTGCTAGTTATGAGCCATTGGTTGCACTTTATTTTAAATGCATGTACCTACTATTTTAAAGCAAGTTTTGGAGTTATATATTGTGTATTGTGATGCCATGTGGTTTAAGAATGCACTGGGTAAGTGATCCTTGAATGCATGTGTTGATGCATGGGGTTTTAAGCAGGGTTTAATGCTTGTTTATGGCTTATCATGTATGCTTTGTAAAAAACAGTGAGGTATGCATGGGATATTGTTGGGATGTTCGGTGCTCGATTCTTTCAACCGTTCTTGCTCGCCAAGTGGTGGAGAAGTGGAATTTTGGGTGGATGTGGTGTGGAAGCTTAAAAGATAAATGACACAATGATTTATAGTGGTTCAACCTTCTAACCAAGGTCTACATCCACTACCTTAGCTTCCCACTAAGGATTTCCAATCAATCCACTATTGATTCGTCCCCTTTTCTAGGCTTAGGAGGAAACCCTTATACACCGATCAAGCTTTCTACCCAAAGCCTTAATCAATCCCTCTTTACAAGAGAAAAGATAAGCAAACACAAATCTCTCTAATAGGTGTTTGTTTGCACAATTTAGCTCTCACCCAAAACCTAAAACACTTGAGCAAATTTAACAATTTTGGCTCAGTAGTGTTTGTCTATACAAAGACATGACAATTACGCACTAAGACAATTTCCTGATCATTTGTTGTTGACAATTGAAGCATTAACCATTACTTGATGCTTAGAGGTCCCTTTTATACTCCTTAATGAGTTTGTAGCCATTACTAGCCGTTGGGGTTGAATTGGAGCCATTGGAGACATAATTTCCCACCATAAATGTAGTTCTACAGCTACCCATATCGAAACGCTCGAACCCGTTTCGATATGCTCTTCAAGTAGAAAGAGTCGTTGCAGTCTGATGTAGCACCCGTATCGAAACGTTGTTGGCCGTATCGAAACGCCTAGTCATGTATCAAAACGATATGCATTTAAATGTTAGTTAGGAAATAGCCGTTGGGGATTATAGTCGTTGTGGTCGATGCCACGTAGGTGTATCGAAACGACATAACCCGTATCGAAATGCTTGGCAAAATCCTTATCCAGAAAAGACCCATTTCGAAACATTTTGAATCTGTAAGACCCCGTATCGAAACACCTAGGGGTGTTTCGAAACGCCTGGAAGGTTTTGTTTAATTTGGCTTTGAAAACATGTGAAAACCTTTTAAAAACATCCCCTAAACATAGTTTCAAGTTGTTTGAACTTTAGAAATAGTTTTGAATTCTTTTTAACTTAGTCCAAAACATTTTTCAATTATTATATCAAAACATTAGTTCTACAATCTCCCCCTTTTTGATATAATAAAACCAACTTGAAAAATTGTTTGGGATTCTCCTCCTTTAAGTTTAAAGATGTGAATAAGAGTTCAAAAATTTGAAATCAATTTGAGCTCCCCCTTATTCAATTTTCAAACCATTTTCCCTTTTTTTGTTATATCAAAAAGAATTCAAAATACTTTTAAGTTCAAAATAACAATAGAGGTAAAAAATGAAAAAAAATAAGAATTTTGGTTTTAAAATGGCTTCCCCTTACTCAAAGAATCAATAAAATGTTAGTCCAACATTTATGATCATCTAGTTGAAATAAAAAGAGATAAATCAAATAAAAGCAAAAAATAACTAGAGTTTACCACACTTGAACCCAAAGGAGGATGTGAAGCCTTCCTTCTTCAAGTGTTATTCCTTGTGTGCATGGAGCTCCCCCTCAAAGTTTGACTTGTTGATCATTCTCCATCACACCTAGCAAAAGACAATCAAGTAATTTTTGGTATCCAAATTTCTTTGGATCCATAGACATTAGTAGCACAAAATTTAGTCCCCTTAGGAATCCATTTTTCAATTTCATCATTTTTAGTTGAAGTACTAAGTCCTTTTGGGACCCAAATACTTCTAAAACATTTACCATTTACAAATCTAGGGGCACTAGATTGTCTTATATAAAAATTTGATTTTCCAAAACTATTTTTCTTTTCAAGCTCTTTGGAAATCAAATCTTTTTCTTCTTGAACTTTTTGAAGCAAATTTTGTAAGTCAAAACATTTTTGTTCAAACTCTTCAAGTTTTGCTTCAAGTTCAACTTTGGTTTTAGAAATCAAATCATTTTGAATTTTCAACTTTGAAATCATTTTATTGTTTTTCAAAATGTGATTTTTAAACTCTAAAACCAAATCATCATAGGCATCTTGTAATTCATCAAAAGAATATGAACATGAAGTAGATGAATTAGAAGATTCCCTTGAATCTTCTTCGATGGCCATAAGGCAAAGGTTGGCTTGTTCATCGTCGGTGGAGTCCTCATCACTCCAAGTAGCCACATATGCCTTCTTCTTATGGCTTGAAGTTCTTGCCCTCTTCTTTTTCATGGATTCTCGTTCAAGCTCTCTCAAGGCTTTCTTCATAAACGAGGCACACTTCTTGAAGAGATGAATAGATCTTCCTCTTCATCCTCCTCTTCACTTGAATCAACATGATGACATGTGGAGGATTTGAGAGCAATGACATTAGTGTTGATGCCAAGCCCTTTGAGCTTCTTCTCCCCCATAGCTCTAATTTCTTCCCTTTTCTTCTCATCTTTCTTGTTTTTCTTCATTATTTGATGAGTGAGAAGTGACCCCATAAGTTCATCAAGCTTTAAGGTCTTCAAATTCTTGGCTTCGATGATGGCGGTCCTCTTTGAGTCCAATGACTTGGGAAGTGAGTAGATGAGCTTTCGGACAAGTTTCTCCTCCGGAATGGCTTTTCCATAGCCCTTGAGACCATTGGTGATTGTGTAGAACCTATCAAACATCTTTACGATGTTCTCTTCCGGATCCATCTTGAAGTTCTCATACTCTAGGTTGAGGAGCCCAATCTTGGTCTCCTTTACTTCATTTGTCCCCTCGTATGTGACTTCAATCTTGTCCCATACCTCCTTGGCACTCTCATAAGAAGATATCTTCTCATAGATGGTTGGGCCAAATGCACAAAGGAGGATGTGCAAGGCTTTGCAATTAATCTCCATCTTCTTGCGATCTTCGGCACTCCATTCCCCTTTGCTTTGTTGAGGCACGAACATACCATCTTCAACTATGTCCCAAAGCTTTTAGTCTCTTGACTTAATGAAGAACTTCATCTTTGTCTTCCAATAGGCATAGTGAGTTCCGTCGAAGAAGGGTGGTTTGTCGATGGATTGCGCCATTGAGCCGGTTGTGTGAAATGATAATCGAGCTTGCTGGACCTTCTCAATAGGATGTTAATCCTCTTCGATTGAGCCAAGCTCTGATACCAATTGTTGGGATGTTCGGTGCTCGATTCCTTCAACCGTTCTTGCTCGCCAAGTGGTGGAGAAGTGGAATTTTGGGTGGATGTGGTGTGCAAGCTTAAAAGATAAATGACACAATGATTTATAGTGGTTCAACCTTCTAACCAAGGTCTACATCCACTACCTTAGCTTCCCACTGAGGATTTCCAATCAATCCACTATTGATTCGTCCCCTTTTCTAGGCTTAGGAGGAAACCCTTATACACTGATCAAGCTTTCTACCCAAAGCCTTGATCAAACCCTATTTACAAGAGAAAAGATAAGCAAACACAAATATCTCTAATAGGTGTTTGTTTGCACAATTTAGCTCTCACCCAAAACCTAAAACACTTGAGCAAATTTAACAATTTTGGCTCACTAGTGTTTGTCTATACAAAAAAATGACAATTAGGCACTAAGAGAATTTCTTGATCATTTGTAGTTGACAATTGAAGCATTAACCATTACTTGATGCTTGGAGGTCCCTTTTATACTCCTTAATGAGTTTGTAGCCGTTACTAGCCATTGGGGTTGAATTGGAGTCGTTGGAGACATAATTTCCCACCATAAATGCAGTTCTGCAGCTACCCGTATCGAAACGCTCGAACTCGTTTCGATACGCTCTTCAAGTAGAAAGAGTCGTTGCAGTCTGATGCAGCACCCGTATCGAAACGCTGTTAGCCGTATCGAAACGCCCATATCGAAATGCCCGTATCGAAACGCCTAGTCCCGAATCGAAACAATCTGCATTTAAATGTTAGTGGGGAAATAGCCGTTGGGGTTTGTGAACGTTGTGGTCGATGCCACGTAGGCGTATCGAAATGGCATAACCTATATCAAAACGCTTGGCAAAATCCTCATCCAGAAAAGACCCGTTTCGAAACCTGTTTCGAAACATTTTGAATCTGTAAGACCCCGTATCGAAACATGTAACCCCCTTAGCCCGGCCTATACGGTTGACCCGAACTACGAAGATTACACGGGGAAAACCAAAGTCAACCCGAAAGTCAACCTTGATTACCGACCCTTTTTTATTTTTAAGCTTGTCTAGATGCACATTAACCCTAGGTGAACTCTTGAGGTAAGCATACTCAAAAATCACAGCAATCGGAAAACAATAAGGGACTCAATTGCACAACATACGAATTTAGGGACCAATTTGTAAATTCTGAAAATTAAGAGGACTTTACCAATTTTTGAGTTACCATTATGAAATTAATCATGTTTCATGCCTCTCTGCTAAATTTCACCTTAAACGGACATCTCGAACTCAAGCAATTGCACATACAAAAATCAGGACTAAAACGTAAAGCTTGCAAACTTCAAAACCATTCAAATCAGTGCCCAACGGTCAAGTGTTTCGAAACGGGAATAGACCGTTCAGAAACGGGGCTTGGCAGTAGCCAAAGTGTTTCGAAACACCTCTACCCGTTTCGAAACACCCAGGCCAAATCCAACACCTGTTTCGAAACAGGCAAGGGTGTTTCGAAACACCCTGCCTAGAAACAGTAGAAAAGCCTGTTTTAACTCGTCTAAACACCATCGAACATACTCTAAATTAATCCTCAACAAATCAACAACATGCCAAGCATCATAACTACCAAATTGCATTAAAATCTAGATACAAAACAACCCCTAGGTGCACCAACTCTTTCAACACATCCAACACTTAATCATGCTTTTTAGAACAAGAAGCATATCATAACGACTTATGAATAAGAAGATTCAAACGTTGCAAGCGTTAAACCACATAGTTCAAATCATAAACCAAACTTGCACAACATACACAATCTCATTACACATCAATATAAAAGACTCTCCCCCATTGCCTTTATTATCTATAGCTATTAACCGAGACATACTTCTCAAGTGGAGCTCTCCTTGAATCCCTTGCTTCTTGCTGTCCCAACTTCAATTATCTGCATTGATGGACAAAAAGGAGCGTAAGCACATAATTCTTAGTGAGGAATGCTCAAAACCCAAACACCATCAATGCAGCGAATCACAAAACCTTCTTAAAAAGTAGATACAATTCGATAAATCAAAGCATTGTTTGAAAACTCCTTTTTAAACAACATGCTTTAAATCATGCATTGCTCAATCATGAAAACCAACCCTTAGCTTAGAAAAGCTAAAAACTCACTTCAAAGCACATTCTCGCAAAACCATCAATTAAAACCTTTCCAAGCATGAACACCTTATGCAAAGTTAAACTCAAATACCTTGAAAAACATTTCCTCTTCATAACATGCTTTTCTCATGCTTAATGATCCATTCAAGCAAAATCTTTGGAAAACCATTTGTTCCCTCTAACTATCTCATGTATTCAACAAATGCACAACACATGATTTACCAAAGCAACATTTACATTTCATGCCTTTCTAAACAAGTCTTCACAAGACTTCAATGCATTTAAGAGATTCCTTGCACATAAACACCATTCATAAAAGAAGATAAACACTTGTTCAAGCTTAACAAGTAATACATGCATTCTTAGAATATCACACACTTCCCATGCAACCTTGCATCATTTCAAGCATCTCATGCTTCATTACATCCAAGAACATTATATTAGCTTCCAAGTGATAATTCACAAACCATCACAACACAAGACACAATCGAATACGCGGATTACAAGCGTTTTCCCACACGCTTCATACACACAACCGAACAACACAAGGTGGAGTTTACCGGTACAATCACAACCCCCTCAACACCCGTGATGGAGTTTAACGGTACAATCACAACCCCTCAACATCACTCATCGGAAGTTGTATAACACACTAGCGAGAGCCGCGACACATCACAAGGTTTACACATGGAAGCTACCACAACCATTGTAATCACCTTAACCAAGCTCACACACGGGAGCAACCCTCCACCGTTGTGACACTTAACAAAGTCCACCCACGAGAGCCATCCTCCATCGTGGTGACGTTTAACAAGGTTCACCCACGAGAGCCATCCTCCATCGTGGTGGCACTTAACCAAGCCCACCCACGAGAGCCATCCTCCATCGTGGTGGCACTTAACAAAGCCCACCCACGAGAGCCATCCTCCATCGTGGTGACACCATCTATCTCAATCGCTAGGATTATTGGATGGAGTTTACGGTACCATTACAACCCCTCAACATCCAAGGCGACCCAATTCACGGTGCACCCAATCCTATAGCCGGCTAACTATATCCGATTAAAGTAACCAACAACCACTTACATCACTTGCCAATACCATCAATTACCATCATCAATTCAATGTTTTAAAGCATTAAACAAAGCCATTAAACAACATGCAACACTATGCATCAATTCCACAATTCCAATGTACAAAACCAAGGATCTCTTCCTTGAGCATCCTTCAATACATGACTTTCAAAACCAGCATTAAACCATGCTAAAACATGCTTTCAAAACAGAATTTAAACATGCAAATCACATACATTGCATCCAACCATCTCAAGTGCATTAAAAACCAATTCATAACACAAACCAAGAGAGAAATTCCATTTACTTACTCTTGAGCTTAGCTAAATTGCTTAAACTTAAACTAAGCTCCCAAAACCTTCAAACATTGGTTTTAAAGCTGAAAACCCCAACTTCACTCACCGATACACAAAACTACGCTAGCCGTTAAGCCTTCCAAGTATCCAAAACCCTCCAACGCTACCTCTATTGCTTCCGGATCATTCTCCCCTGTTTTAAACACATAACAACAGAGGATTAATGCATCATCATGCATTAAAAACACCAGCAACACAACTCAACTCGCTGCTCTACATAAATCCAACATTTCGGCTACCAAACACAACCGAAAACACCTCCAAACTCTTCCAAAACTTAACCCAGCCAAGATCCATCACTTCTAACCATTTTTAAACATCAATTAACATCCAAAATGAACCCAAACTCGTCCTTATACCTCCAGCATTAACAGAACACCAAGATCACCCCAAAAACTACCATTTTCACAAGTAAAAACTTAGGAAAATCAACCTATTCGGGATTGCATTAATTAAACCTCCATTTCACATCATTTAGACATCCAAAATACATCAAAAAGACATCTCAAAACAGAGCCCAATCATCTATTACGAATTTCTTCAAAATTAAATCCAAATCTTGCATTTTAAGCCAAAATCAAGATCACAACATTAAAACCTTTAATAAAACTCAATTTAAGGATTGATAACTTGGGAATTTCAGTAAAGAACTGAGTATTTAGAGGAGAAGGACGTTCATACCTCTAAATGTGGATTTCTCCTTGTTTAGAGCCAAAATCCTTGAAAATTCATTAAGCAAATGGTGAGGATTTGATGTAGAAATGATTAGGAATCATTTAGGAATTGAAATCTCAACTTTAGGTGTGAAAATCAAAGGAAAAGTTGTTGTGGAAATGTGTTTGGCTGAGGGAATTTTGAGAGAAAATGAAATGGGAAAATTTTGGTAAAAGTTAATTATGAAACTAAAAATATCTTTTTCCCTCTTTTCTTTTTATTAATTGAACATTAAATGAGTCTTAAAAATCAAGAAAAATCTGGAGAAATCCTCCCTTGGGTAAATTAGCTCCTTAAAGATTCAAAGTTTCAATCCTTTTAAAACAGTCATGAACTTTTCAAAAATTACATTTTAGTCACTAACTCAAAATGTCATATTTCCAAACCTCATTTTGTAAAATTGATTTCACCACCCTCTTATATATATTAAAATAGGATTTTTAGATATTTTTCTTTTTTTTAGTTGCATCCCGAACTAGGCTTTCCTTAAAACCACCTTTTATATTCGAACCGAAAATCCGACCGGTCCGGTTCAAACCCAAAACTTCTAAGCCCAAAATTGGGGTGTTACAACTCTCCCCATGTTAGGAAATTTCGTCCTCGAAATTTCAACCGGCGAAAAGAGCACAACCAAACTTCTCAAAGCAACCCACAAAGCAACACAGGAGACTTAACCACCACTGAACACTCTCCACACAAAACTCCACCAACCAACTTCTCCACAAATCAACTTACACTATAACCAAACCCAACACCACCGCATACTGTTCACAATTTCCAGAACACTCAGATGTTAACCACAGCTTAACCTTCACACTTCCGAACTGCGCATAGCCCCAACAACCTGAAGAACCTCCAAACTTTTACAGCATACACCACCTTAACTCATAACTCCCAAAACTCGTACACACGGTGACACTAACCCATCCAGTTTCAGCCACCATGTGACCCACAACCTTCACTGCTTCTAAAACCCCTTGCAAAACTGTTCAACTTCTTCCAAAGGTTACCACATCAAGCAAAAATTCTTAAGCATCAACTGCTTACTCAAACTTCTCAACGTATTGATGACATTCCTTCACATCCGCCACTATCATTACCATAACGACTCACCAGGACTACTCACCCAACATCCGAAATTCACGTCACAAAACCCCAACCTTGGCTCCGCCAGCCGTTCCACATACCACTAGCTGACTACAGAAGGGATTTACTTATACGCGACTAGCCAAACACTTCTCACAAGAACCCGTCCAACCAACAATGGCCCTTGAACTTACATTGCCTTTCCACCTCAAGCTTTGACTACAACAATAGCCTTACCCGGACACCGCCCATTCTATACATACATATTAAGATTACGAAACTTCTATTCACCCCAGGCCAACCCTTTTCTACAGCCCTCAACACAACCTCTTCTCAACTCTTCGAAGGTTGCTACGAACCATCACCTACAAAAACAACCCTTCTATTACAACATCAATGCCAAGTTACCTCAGCACTCTGGAACACATCCACTAACTTACTACATCACTTAACACCAAGAAACTACCACTTCTACCAGCTATTCACAACCACTCTGACCGATTCTAACTTCAACCGGTAATCTCCTCACCACCACACCGCTAAACTCTTTAAGCACCAAAACACTTTCCTTCTGCCAACATGCTATATCGCACTCACTATTACTGACAGCTCGCTTAATACCCTCCATTACTTCTAACATTCTCCCAGCACCAAAACAACTTTTAAAACCCATCATCCAACCTAACCTTATCCCAACACCAACAGACCCAACTAGCTATTAGCAAGTGTGAACGTTCGTATGCATGGTCACCAATATGCCCTATCAATGCCTGTGTACATGTATGCAAAACCTCTAATGTCATGTCACATGTATGCATGTACCAACACATATATATAATATAGTACATAACAAATGGTTTTAACTGTGCATGTATGTCAGTTCACACCCACCAATAACATCCTCAGGATCCGCCTAAGAACAACCTCCTATCTCACTTCCAACTTGTCCAACCCTACCATTCTAACAACCCACTAACCACAAAATACCCACTAATGCCCTCTTCACACTAAAGTTGTTTTCAAAACAACACCAACTACTACCCCAAACTTGCTAGCTATAAGACCATACCACTACGCAAGGGAAAACCAAACCGAAACCAAACTAAGATAACTAGGGTAAAGGTTACTTAACAAGGTTACCTGCAAACATCTCACTGCCTTGGGGCTTCAACAGACAAACTCTCTTCTTCGCAGAACCATCATTCTCTAGCCGCACCACCGCAGCATCAGCCAACACCTTAAGATCATCACCATCTCCCTGCGGTAAAGAACCCTGACTACCCCGAGCCAACTTCAAACAATTACGTCTCAAATGTCCAACAGACCCACAATTCCAACAAGATTCATTCCCCAAGCTCCTCACACCTTTATGCCCTTCCTGCCACCTTCGAACCTTGTCTCGGCCGTGCCCACGACCCTTCTGAGACCCTTTTGCTACCACTGAAGCTGATCTCACCACTTGAGGACAATTTCTCTTCACATGCTCCTTAGAACCACAGTTCCAACAAACTCTCGCGCCCCGACAACCGCCAACATGACACCTTCCACAACGGTCACACTTCGGCAACCGAACTACCACTCCTTGATCATACCGCACTTAACCCACGTCTGCACCACCACCCAGACTTCGATTCAAGAAAAACCTTCTTTCACGTAGCCTCTTACGCTGACCGCTCCCGAGGTCAGTACCCACAACTCTCTTGCTTAAACTTTTCTCACCTTCATAATCTGAAGCCACACCCCCACGCTGCTTAACCCTTGGAAATTTCTCTCCAAGGTACCTTTCATAAAAGGTAGACACAAAGAAGTCCCAATCTATATCTTGGATATGCGATGCCACCGCTACAGATGTCCACCAAGCACAAGCGTCCTCCAACATCAATGAGACAACACTTCCTAGCTTACAGGCGTAGTCACAACCTTCCTGATCCAAAATCAGAATTACACTGGCCAACCAGGCCTCGAACGTCTCAGGTGTCGAACCATGATACTCCACAGCTCCCAAATCATGTAAACGTTGTTTCGACAAACTCGCACGTCCTACAGTCATCACGTCTACAGGCCTCACTTTCGCCACAGCCTGAGATGTTCCCGACACCTCTTGAACTATAGGTGATGAACCTTTCATCACAAAACCAGCTTCTTCCTCCTGCCTCACTACCTCAACTCCAGGCACTGAAGACTGAGACGAAACACCTCCACTAAAAGGTGAATTCCACGCCCTAACAACCTGCTCTAAAGCAGCAACCATCTCACCCAACTGCCATTCTCTCATCGATTTCACCATGCTATTAACAACAAACAATCATAACAAAACAAACAAAACGATCAGGCCAGCTTCAAGCAATGATTCAAAACTCCAACTCCAACATAACACAATAGCTATAATAATAAGGCAATGGGTATCCCGAATTCTCCCCTTTTACACAACATAACAATCAATAAAAACATGATTATCACAACATCGAGCATATCAATCAACATACTTTGATCATGCTGTCATCAAACAACATTCACCCGCAACAACATAACATCAACATATCATACACATCACACTTTCATCATTCATAAAATCAGCTCACATCACCAGCATATCATCAGCACAAATCTACATTAGCTCAATGAAGATTCACAACCAAAAAGCATGATAAAAACATCAACAATTCGCTCAAAGACACACATTTCAACCGACTTTCAACCACACATCAGAATAAACATCAAACACTTATTACAACAATTTACCATTTCCCCAAGCATTCGCAACTCATCTCTGATACCACCAAATGTAACCCCCTTAGCCCGGCCTAGATGGTTGACCCGAACTACAAAGATTACACGGGAAAAACCAAAGTCAACCCGAAAGTCAACCTTGATTAACGACCCTTTTTTTCTTTTTAAGCTTGTCTAGATGCACATTAACCTTAGGTGTACTCTTGAGGTAAGCATACTCAAAAATCACAGCAATCGGAAAACAATAAGGGACTCAATTGCACAACATACGAATTTAGGGACCAATTTGTAAATTCTGGAAATTAAGAGGAATTTATCAATTTTTGAGTTACCATTATGAAATTAATCATGTTTCATGCCTCTCGGCCAAATTTCACCTTAAACGGACATCTCGAACTCAAGCAATTGCACATACAAAAATCAGGACTAAAACGTAAAGCTTGCAAACTTCAAAACCATTCAAATCACTGCCCAACGGTCAAGTGTTTCGAAACGGGAATAGACTGTTCAGAAACGGGGCTTGGCAGTAGCCAAAGTGTTTCGAAACACCTCTACCCGTTTCGAAACACCCAGGCCAAATCCAGCACCTGTTTCGAAACAGGCAAGGGTGTTTCGAAACACCCTGCCCAGAAACAGCAGAAAAGCCTGTTTTAACTCGTCTAAACACCATCGAACATACTCTAAATTAATCCTCAACAAATCAACAACATGCCAAGCATCATAACTACCAAATTGCATTAAAATCTAGATACAAAACAACCCCTAGGTGCACCAACTCTTTCAACACATCCAACACTTAATCATGCTTTTTAGAACAAGAAGCATAGCATAACAACTTATGAATAAGAAGATTCAAACGTTGCAAGCGTTAAACAACATAGTTCAAATCATAAACCAAACTTGCCCAACATACACAATCTCATTACACATCAATATAAAAGACTCTCCCCCCATTGCCTTTATTATCTATAGCTATTAACCGAGACATACTTCTCAAGTGGAGCTCTCCTTGAATCCCTTGCTTCTTGCTGTCCCAACTTCAATTATCTGCATTGATGGACAAAAAGGAGCGTAAGCACACAATGCTTAGTGAGGAATGCTCAAAACCAAAACACCATCAATGCAGCGAATCACAAAACCTTCTTAAAAAGTAGATACAATTCGATAAACCAAAGCATTGTTTGAAAACTCCTTTTTAAACAACATGCTTTAAATCATGCATTGCTCAATCATGAAAACCAACCCTTAGCTTAGAAAAGCTAAAAACTCACTTCAAAGCACATTCTCGCAAAACCATCAATAAAAACCTTTCCAAGCATGAACACCTTATGCAAAGTTAAACTCAAATACCTTGAAAAACATTTCCTCTTCATAACATGCTTTTCTCATGCTTAATGATCCATTCAAGCAAAATCTTTGGAAAACCATTTGTTCCCTCTAACTATCTCATGTATTCAACAAATGCACAACACATGATCTACCAAAGCAACATTTACATTTCATGCCTTTCTAAACAAGTCTTCACAAGACTTCAATGCATTTAAGAGATTCCTTGCACATAAACACCATTCATAAAAGAAGATAAACACTTGTTCAAGCTTAACAAGTAATACATGCATTCTTAGAACATCACACACTTCCCATGCAACCTTGCATCATTTCAAGCATCTCATGCTTCATTACATCCAAGAACATTATATTAGCTTCCAAGTGATAATTCACAAACCATCACAACACAAGACACAATCGGATACGCGGATTACAAGTGTTGTCCCACACGCTTCATACACACAACCGAACAACACAAGGTGGAGTTTACCGGTACAATCACAACCCCCTCAACACCCGTGATGGAGTTTAACGGTACAATCACAACCCCTCAACATCACTCATCGGAAGTTGTATAACACACTAGCGAGAGCCGGGACACATCACAAGACTTACACATGGAAGCTACCACAACCATTGTAATCACCTTAACCAAGCTCACACATGGGAGCAACCCTCCACCGTTGTGACACTTAACAAAGTCCACCCACGAGAGCCATCCTCCATCGTGGTGACGTTTAACAAGGTTCACCCACGAGAGCCATCCTCCATCGTGGTGGCACTTAACCAAGCCCACCCACGAGAGCCATCCTCCATCGTGGTGGCACTTAACAAAGCCCACCCACGAGAGCCATCCTCCATCATGGTGACACCATCTATCTCAATCGCTAGGATTCTTAGATGGAGTTTACGGTACCATTACAACCCCTCAACATCCAAGGCGACTCAATTCACGGTGCACCCAATCCTATAGCCGGCTAACTATATCCGATTAAAGTAACCAACAACCACTTACATCACTTGCCAATACCATCAATTACCATCATCAATTCACTGTTTTAAAGCATTAAACAAAGCTATTAAACAACATGCAACACTATGCATCAATTCCACAATTCCAATGTACAAAACCAAGGATCTCTTCCTTGAGCATCCTTCAACACATGACTTTCAAAACCAGCATTAAACCATGCTAAAACATGCTTTCAAAACAGAATTTAAACATGCAAATCACATACATTGCATCCAACCATCTCAAGTGCATTAAAAACCAATTCATAACACAAACCAAGAGAGAAATTCCATTTACTTACTCTTGAGCTTAGCTAAGTTGCTTAGACTTAAACTAAGCTCCCAAAACCTTCAAACATTGGTTTTAAAGCTGAAAACCCCAACTTCACTCACCGATACACAAAACTACGCTAGCCGTTAAGCCTTCCAAGCATTCGAAACCCTCCAACGCTACCTCTATTGCTTCCGGATCATTCTCTCATGTTTTAAACACATAACAACAGAGGATTAATGCATCATCATGCATTAAAAACACCAGCAACACAACTCAACTCGTTGCTCTACATAAATCCAACATTTTGGCTACCAAACACAACCGAAAACACCTCCAAACTCTTCCAAAACTTAACCCAGCCAAGATCCATCACTTCTAACCATTTTTAAACATCAATTAACATCCAAAATGAACCCAAACTCGTCCTTATACCTCCAGCATTAAGAGAACACCAAGATCACCCCAAAACTACCATTTTCACAAGTAAAAACTTAGGGAAAATCAACCTATTCGGGATTGCATTAATTAAACCTCCATTTCACATCATTTAGACATCCAAAATACATCAAAAAGACATCTCAAAACAGAGCCCAATCATCTATTACGAATTTCTTCAAAATTAAATCCAAACCTTGCATTTTAAGCCAAAATCAAGATCACAACATTAAAACCTTTAATAAAACTCAATTTAAGGATTGAGAACTTGGGAATTTCAGTAAAGAACTGAGTATTTAGAGGAGAAGGACGTTCATACCTCTAAATGTGGATTTCTCCTTGTTTAGAGCCAAAATCCTTGAAAATTCATTAAGCAAATGGTGAGGATTTGATGTAGAAATGACTAGGAATCATTTAGGAATTGAAATCTCAACTTTAGGTGTGAAAATCAAAGGAAAAGTTTCTGTGGAAATGTGTTTGGCTGAGGGAATTTTGAGAGAAAATGAAATGGGAAAATTTTGGTAAAAGTTAGTTATGAAACTAAAAATATCTTTTTCCCTCTTTTCTTTTTATTAATTGAACATTAAATGAGTCTTAAAAATCAAGAAAAATCTGGAGAAATCCTCCCTTGGGTAAATTAGCTCCTTAAAGATTCAAAGTTTCAATCCTTTTAAAACAGTCACGAACTTTTCAAAAATTACATTTTAGTCACTAACTCAAAATGTCATATTTCCAAACCTCATTTTGTAAAATTGATTTCACCACCCTCTTATATATATTAAAAGAGGATTTTTAGATATTTTCCCATATTTGTAATGCATCCCGAACTAGGCTTTCCTTAAAACCACCTTTTATATTCGAACCGAAAATCCGACCGGTCCGGTTCAAACCCAAAACTTCTAAGCCCAAAATTGGGGTGTTACAAAACACCTATGGGTGTTTCGAAACGCCTAGAAGGTTTTGTTTAATTTGGCTTTGAAAACATGTGAAAACCTTTTAAAAACATCCCCTAAACATAGTTTCAAGTTGTTTGGACTTTATAAATAGTTTTGAATTCTTTTTAACTTAGTCCAAAACATTTTTCAATTATTATATCAAAACATTAGTTCTACAGATATGGATTATATTGGCAAGTGACGTTGGTTAAAGCGTTTTATAAATGAAACCGGATATAATTAGCCGGCTATAAGATTGACTGCACTATAAAAAAGTCGCCTTGGATGTTTAGGGGTTGTGATTGTACCGAATACTCCATCTAAGTACCCTAACGATTGAGTATTGTTTAAGGTTGCAACGATTGAGGGTAGCTCCCGAGTGCGAACCTTATGTGTGTCTTGTCTCTCGTTAGTGGGTTATACATTTACTGATGTGTGGTGTTGAGGGGTTGTGATTGTACCAAATACTCCACCACGAGTGTCACAACGATGGAGGGTCGCTCTCGTGTGTGAGCCTTGGATGCCGGTAAAGTGTATGAAGGGTGTGGGACAACCCTTGGTAATTCGTGTATCCGATACTTTGATTTTGGGTTTGTTGTTATCACTTGTGAGCCAATATAATGGATTTGTATAATGTGGAAAAGTTGCTAATGCATGGTTTGAAAGATGCATGTTTTGGTTTAAGCTTGGCATAAGGGAGTTTATGCTTGAAAGGCTTGGTATATGAATATCAATGGTTTAATTGTTAATTTTGATTAGAACATGTTGCATGATGTTAAAACAATGGTTTTGTTGTTAAAGTGCATGGTTTGTCAAGAAAGGCTTGATGATTTTTAAAAGAGTGAAAAACGGTTTTGTGCATTGATGATGCTTGTGGTTTTGAGCAATCGTCACTAAGCTTGTATGCTTAAGCTCTTATTGTTTCATCAATGCAGATAATTATACTTCGGAGGTAGCATCTTCGAGGAATCACACCAAGACATTTTGCTAAAAGTATGTTGCAGACTTGAACTAGTGTAATAAAGGCAATGGGGGTGTCCGATGTATTGAATGTTATTGATTTGTTGATTTCTGGTTTTGAGTTAGTTTATGATGCATAATTGGATTTGTAAATGGTTATTGAGTATTGGTTTGTGCTTGTAATTGGTTTTTAGCCTTTTGGTGTTTTTGACATCTAGGAAGCATGCCTTTAGTCCCATAGCTTGCAAGAATGATGCTATGATGTAGCTTATGCATCGTATTGGTGGTCATTGATGTGTATTCATGTTGTAAGTATGTTGGGGCATGTGTCGGGATGGTTCCGGAGGGTAAACGTTGATTTAAACCAGCTTTTTGGGAAGTTGCAGGCCCATGCGTTTCGGAACGCCCTTACCTGTTTCGGAACAGTGGCATGTAATGGCCTTGGTGTTTCGGAACGGTGATGCTCGTTCTGAAACATTTTGCCTCTGTGAACCATTGCACCGAAATGTGTCATTAGGGGTTTCGAAACGAACCCACATATCGAAACGGTCAACCTTGTTTTGAAACGGTCGTTTTGATACGAGGTCTTCTGTTCCGAAACACTTGACCGTTGGATCTATATTTGAATTGTCCCGAGTTCTGTCTTCTTGCATTTTGGTCCCTATTTTCCTTTTTTTGTGATTGAATGAGTTCTAAATGTCATTTTGATCCGAGATTTCACCTTTGAGCATGTAACGAACTTAATTGAAGGTTGGTAACTTGAATTTGGCAAAATCCCTTATAATTTATCAAATTTACAAAATGATCCCTAAACCTTAATTGGCTTAAATTGAAAGGCGAATGTGCTGATGTATTGTCCGCTACTTGTGTACGTACACCTAGGAATCTAAGATGCATTTAGACAAGAAAAAAAGAAAAAAAAGGGCCGTTTATTGAGGTAAACTTTCCCGGTTTACTTCAGTATTCCCCGTGTGATCCGTTCGGTTCGATTTATCGGCCAGGTCGGATCGAGGGGGTTACACCTTTGAGATAATGTGTGACGCTAGTGATATTGCCGTCGGAGCCGCCCTCGAACAGCTTAGGGACAAAATCTTTCATGTCATCTACTACGCCAGCAAAACGCTGAATCCTGCCTAGACCAACTACACCACCATCGAGCAAGAACTATTGGTAGTAGTATTCTCCTTTGATAAGTTCCGGCCCTATCTATTTGGAACAAAAGTGATCATCCACACAGATCATTCAGCCTTGAGGTACATGTTCGCAAAGAAGGATGTGAAACCTTGCTTGATCCGTTGGATCCTTCTGCTGCAAGAGTTCGACCTGGAAATCCGAGACAGGAAGGGCACAAAAAATCAAGTAGCGGATCATTTATCTTGGCTTGAGAATGGACAAGGAAAGACACCCACCAGCAAAATCCAGGATACATTCCCTGATGAACAACTATTACTAGCCTCCGCCCTGGTAGCAGCCCTAGAAGCTGAAGGCATCTCACTGACTGCCCATGAAGAGACCGCGGCAGCAACGTCAACAGCCACACCCTGGTACGCATATATCGTAAATTACTTGGTAATTGGTGTTTTACCTTATGACCTTAACTTCCAAGGAAATAAGCGATTCCAATATGATGCTAAGCATTATTTTTGGGATGAGCCTTTCTTGTTTAAAAACTGTGCAGATCATGTCATTAGGAGGTGTGTCCCGAAGGATGAAAAACAAGTCATACTATCTCAGTGCCACGCGTCACCATATGAAGGTCATTTCAGAGGATAGCGCACGGCAGCAAAAGTACTCCAATCAGGCTTTTTCTAACCAACATTGCATAAAGATGCCCAAGCCTTCTACAAATAGTGCGACAGATGCCAAAGAACAGGAAACATATCAAGAAGGAACGAAATGCCCTTACAAACCATCCTGGAGGTTGAATTATTCGATGTGTGGGGGATTGATTTTATGGGATCATTCCCATCTTCTTGTGGCAACATGTACATCCTCCTAGCGGTTGATTATGACTCCAAGTGGGTAGAAGCCATTGCCACCCCTCACAATGATGCAAAGATCGTCCATAGATTCCTACACAATAACATATTCACGAGGTTTGGGATTCCAAAAGCCATTATTAGTGACGAGGGCACCCATTTTGACAACAAGTTAATTTCCAAGGCACTTCAAAAAGTGGGTGTCACACACAAGATTGCCGCGGCATACCATCCGCAAACAAATGGGCAGATAGAGATTTCGAATAGAGAAGTTAAAACCATTTTGGAAAAAGTTGTCAATCCAAGTAAGAAAGATTGGTCACTGAAATTAGACGATGCCCTTTGGGCATATCGAACAACATGCAAAACACCACTCGGAATGTCCCCTTATCGATTAGTATATAGAAAGGCCTGCCACCTCCCAGTTGAAATAGAACACAAGGCATATTGGGCAGTCAAGGCGGTAAACATGGATTGGAAGCAGGCTAGCGAAAAGAGATTACTAGATCTGATCGAGATGGAGGAATTTCGGCGGGAGGCATACTAGAATGCCAAGTTGTACAAGGAAAAAGTCAAAAGATGGCACGACAGCAAGATCCAACAAAGGCAGTTCCTGCCCGGGCATCAAGTGTTACTATTCAACTCCCGCCTAAAGCTGTTTCCCGGGAAATTAAAATCCCGATGGTCAGGACCGTTCGTAGTAGTCCAAGCTTTCCCATATGGTGCCGTGACAGTAAAACCAGTTAATGGAGGGACAGAATTCAAAGTTAATGGGCTGCGATTGAAGCATTATGCAGAAGGTTATGTCCCGTGAGAACAGGAAGTATTCACTTTGGGGGATGCCCACCCCACTGTGACATAATTTTCATCTTTCCACATCCTTATTGTTTTATCTATTTAGGAGTAGATTTTTAGGACTAGATTTTATGTTTAATGTGTTACTACTATTTATTCCCGTCTTACAACTAATTCTCCAGATTCAGACGCTGAAGAATCATGCCTCCGCGCACGACTGAGGGCAGCACTGCTCAGCCAGCTGCCAACACCTACAATTGACGACATAGCAAATACACTCCTCTGGATAATCTCTACTATCTGACAGTAGCTAAGTCCAAGTTTCCTTTCCATGTCTCATGTTTATTTTCTAGTCTCTATTTTTTTATTTTGTTTTGTGTATTGAGGGCAATGCCCGTCTCGAGTTGGGGGGGGGTTAGCACTCATTTTTGTTTAGGCATAACTAGTGCATATTAGGTTGCATAATGTACTTGCCTCTAAAAACTAATCAAAAGAAAATTTTTGTTAGAACTTTTGCCTATGATAGGATAGCCGACTTTAAATTTGTCGCACCAATTAAAAAGAACTTAATTTTTGGGAAAGCATGAAGTAAACTTAGAATTTTTCTATAATTGCCAAAAATTAAAAACACTACTGTTACTTGCTGAATTTGTTTGAATTTCTGATAAACATTGCATGCTTGAATTATTTGTAGGAAGTTGCCGCGACAGGCAACAAACAGAAAAAGAAAAGCACTACCACGATAGAAAGAAATTTTTATGTTGTTTTTCCCTAGAGGTGCCCGAAACCGACTCTAGGAAGAATCATGTGCAAGGACACTCCGCTGCTATTAAAGTCCATGAGTCTTAAAATCTTTGAAGTGACGGACAAATTAGCATGATCAAATGAAAGTCTTCACGGTATGACTCTACCCAATGGGTTCGGGGTTTTGTAGTTTGCTCCTATCTTAATTTCAGACCTAGAAGAGTAGTTGTGATGAGCTGAAGCCCTTATTGCAATGATTATTAAATGTGCTTAATTATGGTGCCTCGGCAGCAACCTTATATTACCATAACAACATCTTTGTTTACTTAGAATATTCTTCAGGTTCAACCTGTACACAGTTTCTGCACACACTTCACTGACATTATAGTTTAATTCTGAGGTAATTCATGCTACTCTCCTCTCATTAATCTAATGACAGGTGCCACGGCCTTGAGGTGTTAAATCGAGTTTAAAACAAATTTTTCTCTCAGATTAGTTCAAGGGCAAGTATGTTTAGGTTTGCATTGTTTGAGGACAAGCAATAGTTCAAGTTTGGGGGTGTGTAAAGTGCTCATAAGTCCTATATTTTACATGCATTCAATCTCATATTATTGATGTTCTTAAGTACATTTTAGGCATAATTAGGTTCAGACATTACATATTACAGTATTCTTTACTTTGCCATGCTTTTATTGATTATCTTTTATTTGGTAAGAAAAAGATGATATTTTAGTTTAGTTTTAGTTTCAAGTACTACAAGCTGGCAGAAGGAGAGAGGAGCCAAGGAGCTATACTGAAGCAGTTCCAGACAGAGATAGCCATTGTCGAGTAGCTGCCACCGCCATACCTACCGCCCAGGGTAGCAAGCTGAGGAATTGGAAAATTGGAGTGCGATCTGTAGAGAAGAAAATTCTAATTCCAACGATGTCATCCACTCAATTTTCCAACGTCGGGAGCAACGAATAGATCCGCCAAAAGAGGAGATCAAGATGACTTGCGGAGCAAGGCAACGAGAAAGAGTCCACATTCAACTCAAAGAAGTCAGAATTAAAGGTTGCATTTAATGCAAAAGCTACTTTGAAGACTTCTACTCCAAGGAGGACTTGGCCTAGCTAATGCCTATATATTTGTTAACTATCTATTTGTTCGGTGTCAAGAGAGTCAAACTCACGAAAGGGATAAGTACGATCCTCATTCTAAACAGGTGTTGATCAATCCAGCCTAGACATAGGTTAGGATTTAAGGCGGCTAAAAAAGAACGTACCAAGGTTGCTATCTTTGCAAGATTCACGCCGTGACGGGTATCATCTATAGTGGGCAACAACAACATTCTGACTTAGACATAAGCGGGATCAATATCGAAGCGTTCTACCGAGCCTTGAATGATTGCCGAGTTTTCCACTGAGCCATCCATCCATTCCACTGCGGAGGCAGCGAAAGCGTCGAAGCAGCCAATATGCCATCCTCCGCCGAGGCAGCAAAGTCTGGCAGCGCAAAGCAACTTAACCTATTCAACGCAGTTTCACACTACTAAGCAGCATAACCTGACTCATTCTATCACCCTGATCTTTTCATCAATTACTTGTGTTTTATTTACTTTTCTTTTATAGACTAAAATTTACTTGTGCATTTAATTTTCTTTGTGCAGGAATTGCAATTCGAGTTAAGCTGTCCAATCCCTGTGGGAGACGATATCTTTTATACTATAACTTGACAAGAGTGTGCACTTGCGCTCATAATTAGAGAACACCCAAACGCTCTACAGCTAGGTCAAAGTCTTTCTTGAGGAGGAAGTTAAGTTAAAATTAAATAAAATAAAAGAAATAGATCTCTTTTATCATATATTTATTCCTCCAAAAACTTCTCCCAAAACTCTTGGAATTTAATCTCCCTTTGACCTCTTCATGGAACTCCAACTCTTCTAGGATTTATTCTTGCTTCTCATGATTATCTTGAATTAAATGGATTTATCCTTCAAGAAATCGACAGCTTCCTCCTTCTTTCCTTAGTTGCTTCAATAATTTCCAACTTGTCTGGGCAATCAATCCCGCACACATATAAACACACATCTGTAGTACCTTTTTCCACAAAAATCGACCAAATTATGAAATCAAGCAAGACGGTGAAGGAAATCAAGAATGACTAGTTATGCAACTAATATGAGCCTAAGTCTAAAAATAATATGAGTAAAAAGGGTAATAAAAATAGTATTTTTTGAACACTTAACAGCCAGCAAAAGGCCACCGAAAGGTGAAAAGATTGTCGTTAAAATCTCAATCGCGGGGGTGGAATCACTTCTTGAAGGCAAATCTTATGCCGACCACCCACAACGAGACATATTCGGAGGAGAGAATGACACTACTGCATTCGATCATAACTGGCCGCAAAATTAATGTCGGACGACTCATCATCAACGAGACCTTCAAGTGTGCTGGTAAGACCAATAGAAGTTTACTTTGTCCATCTCTAATCTTTTCCATTTGCATGCGGCACGACGTGCCACTGTTAGATTCGGATAGCGTCCAAAATTTCCTATGAAAACGTACCGAGACTAATGTTTGGTAAAATAGCGGTTTGAGCCAAAAGTAGAGGTTTGAGTTAAAATTAGAAGTTTAATTGGTCAAATTTGTTAAATTGGATGTTTAGTAAATAACGAATTAGAATAAAACCTCTAATTTTTTTAAAAAAAAACTGCTAATATGAGCTTTTTGAAATTAGAGATTTTGTCATTAGAGTTATAAAGATGTAACACTCTTACTAGTATTTAAACATCTAATTGTTAGTCATTTAATTCTTTTTCTCTAGGTTACCCGATAATTAACTAGTAATATTAATAATCATTTCCATAAATATAATTATCCATCATATACTAATAATATAAACTAATTTATAAGTTATTACAAACCGTATTAATATTAAACTTAACACCCACTAGTTCTTAATATATACATGCCAACTACTAATAGCAAAATATATTTAAGGATGTCATTACCAATAGTACAAAAATACTTCCTAATTTCGATGCATTTTTAACTTCTTACTCTGAATTCTGATATTTACCTACGCGTGAAAACTATCACACATTAAGTATACACTTAGTGAGGCAATAATAAAATATACAGTGCAATGCTACACATTTATAAATGTACTATTATAAACATAACCATGCATCAAGATCACTAGATATGTCTTACCATCATGTTAACCATGTATTAACATAATATAATCCGAATATCAAATATCTTACCAATATACTTGCCATTTATCCCATAAGCTCAAAAGTTTAATAACGTGTTTATCATTTATTAACCAATAAACTATAGCCCAAACATAAGACTATGAGGACCCTGGGTACACGAGTCAAAATATGCATCGAAGTGCTTTACCGCACCGAAGTGCTTTACCGTACCGAAGTGCTATCTCGAGTATGCAGTGTGCTGTTGGACCCTATGGCATGCCAACTATACCTTGTCCCTCAATATCGTATTTGGGCATATATTCCATATTTATTTCATCCATGGCAATGTATATCATCATAACATATCCTTGGGCAGTTCATACCCCAAAATAACATTCATACCATAATGTCATATATACTGGTGATCATGCATTTATAATCATCCTTGGACATATTTAAAAATATATCTAACATGTAACTAATAACATCAATATTATACTAATATAAATAAGGTAGACTTATCACAAGTCTTACCCCATATGTATAAAACATTCATGTATCATGATAAATATGCATTGCACTCACCTTGACATTTTATATATCAAGATTTCAAGTCCTCAATACGCTTTATTCGTAACCTTTTTCTTTTCCTCGATTGCTAGTTTGATCTCGATTCTGATCACGATCTGTATGTATATTATTTATAATACATGTACATTTCAAAGTACATGTTAGTATCATACTAACATAAATATTGTTGAGTTGATCAAATGATGGCTAATCACCAAGAGGGGGGGTGAATTGGTGGAATGAAAATTGAAGGGTGCAAATGGATAATTTAGAATTGAAGACAAGGCAATTTTAGAGTGGTTCAAGCTTCGAACAAGCTCCACATCCACTACCTCAGCACCCTATTGAGGATTTCAACAATTCACTAACTTGAATTCGTCCCCTTTTCTCGGCTTAGGAGAAAACCTTACGAATTGATCAATCCCTCTACCCAAGGATTTATCCAATATCACTCTTATACAAAGGAAGATAGACAAACTTTGATTGTACCTCTCAAAGGCTAATTGTTTACCCAATTACACATAAACACTCCCCAAACTCTAAAAAGATTTACAATGAAAAAATTCAAATGAGTTGGGTACAAGAATTTGACACTAAAGGCACAAGGGTTTGGATTGAATGCTTTGATGTTTCTTGAAGGTTCAATAGTTGTTGTTGCAACTCTGGAGAGTTACTTTTATACCTTTTCATTGATTTCTAGCCGTTTGGGTGGTTGAGATCATCAATAGAGCCGTTGAGGCTCTCTCTTCCCTCCATAAATGATGTTCTACAACTACCCGTATCAGAACACGAGACCTTTGTATCGAAGCGGACACTAAAAAACAAAGAGTCGTTGTGTGTAAAAAGGGCCTGTATCGAAATGGCTATAGGCCATATCGAAACAATTTGAAATTGTAAAATGCAAAAAGAGGGTCGTATTGAAACATATAAGGGATGTATCGAAACATTTTGAAACTGTAAATGAGTGTTTCGAAACAGCTTAGGGGTGTATCGAAACACTTAACCAAATTTTCAAAAATTAGTTTCTGACAAGTAACGACTAGTTCATTTAATGCCCAATTTTAAAATTACTTAAGCCATGTATCGAAACGGGTGTGAGTCATTTTGAAACAATACTTAAAAATCAAAATCCCAAATGAAGGTTTTATCGAAACAGATGTGAGTTGTTTCGAAACAGACGTTTCCAGTGGAAAAACGTATCGAAACACTCTGAGGGTGTTCTGAAACGCCTGGGCAATTTTGTATATTTTAGCTTTGAAACACTTAGAAAAATTTATGGGGTTTAAGTTTTGACTTCAAACCATTTTAAGTATAAATTTTACTTGTCAAAAATCAAGTATTTTGATTACTTAAAAATTTATTTATTTTGCAATTTAGTCCTTGAATTGTTTGTTATATCAAAAATATATTAGTTTTACAATCTCCCCCTTTTTGATATAAGAAAACCAAAGTAAATTTTTAAGTAAACTCCCCCTAAATTGAAGCTAGGTTTTGAAATTGGATTTTGAAAATTTTAGCTAACCCTTCTCCCACTTTTTGTTAGATCAAAATCAATAAAGGCAAAAAATAAAGCAATATAGTACAAGACAAAGCATAATTAAAGCAACATAATATCATTAAGCATTAGAAACCAAAGAAAAATAAGTTCATAAGCTCCAAACATAATATCCAAACCATAACATCCAAACATAAATCGAAGCATAGGTCTTAAAGTAAATACATAAATAGGTGCATAAAAATAGGGAAATCATAAAATAGATTATATGCAATGGAATGCAAGCATCTAAGGCTCATCATCATCTTCATCTTGATCATTGGTCGAGCTCCTTCGGAATTGTCTTCATTTGTCATAGAACTCGGTAAAGGACATGTCCATAGAGGTTTGTTGAGTTTCAACTGAGGTGAGGCGATTCTCAACATTTTGGATACGTCCTTCCACGGAAGTGAGATGAGTATCAAGAGTGGAAAAACCGGAGTCCATGTGGGTGCACATGCCATTATATTGCTCAGTAAGGAAGGTCATGAGGGCTTCGTTATTTTGTGGAGCCACTTGGGGTTGAGGTTCGGGGGCTGCAACTTGAGGAGGATTCTTGACACGAGTCAACTCTCCATCAATGAAATGAAATTTGCTACGGAGAAGTGCGCACTCATCAATGGGATCTTTGAGAGGTTTCGGATAGTCTGGGGAGCAATTGATTCCCAACTTAGAGAACAAGTAGCTCAATGTCGTGTCATAGGTGAAGAAGGTGACAAGATCTGAGTTGCGATTTTGGACAAGGTACACCATCTCGGCAAACATGATTTGACAGAGATTTCGTCGACGTCCCTCACGAAAGCATCAAATCCAAAAATCGTCCACTTAACGAATATGAGAGAACTTTCCTCCGAAAGGTCGAACCACCACGACACCATAAGATGAAGGATGCGATCATGAGCATCAAGGACCGTGACGGAGCCACCAAGGGTATGGCCCAACGAGTTCTCATCCGAGATTCCCTAATCTTCAAACCCGAACTCATTAACCAAAGTTTCTAGATCAACCCTAAACTTCTTCCCTATGAGATAAGTGTAACCCCCTTGACCGGCCTATGCGGAATGACCAAGTCTAGTAAGGCACATCACAATTAAAACTCAAGTGAAAAACTTGTTGGAAAATTAAATATTTATTTCGACAACATAACGACAAGACTCAGTGAAAACCATCAAGTTAGATAAACATGTTTAGTGCATCAAGTAGCATTTCCAAGGTCAATCATAACACAAACTTATAAAATGATGTAGGCATCCATAACCACTTAAGTAAACTCATCCTAGGATGGTTACAAAATAAGTATCAAATAACGTATCAAAATATTTCCAGTTTAATACCATACATATCAAAATATAGGCACATGTCACCCTGAAAGTACAAACGGTGGATAGAAACATTACATTAAAAAAGAATACCAAATGTGTCGATCCTCCAAGTGTCAGCTACAGGTTGGCCTATCCAAAATATCTGAAAGGGAAAAAGAATTTGAGGGCGTGAGCTAGAAAGCTCAGTGTGTTCCAACAGTGCAAGTAAAACATTTGCATCATTTACATAATAAATCATGTCATGCAAAACATATCATAAAAGCATCCAAGTTTCCATGCAACCTATCTACCCTGCAACCGAACACCATGATACAGTTCCCCAGAACAGTATCCTATATTGGCATTAACCCAAGCCCATTGGGCAGGGTACCATCTTAAGGAAATACCTTAGAATACGGGAAGTCTTACCAGCTGGATCAGGGCTGAGCCGATAGTCTCCACATCATACCCCAAGTGCCCCTACTAATTAGTCCAGGCAGTAACATAGTACGCAACAATAACAGTTATAGCAATGCTTAACAACATATTTCTACACTGATAACCGGAAATCATAGGGCATGCTTGTCATATCGGATGCTAGGGCATAAATCAAACATACAGTACAATCGTGTTTCTTTCATAAAAAAAGAAAACATACTAGTTTTACACAAAATCAAGTTTGGCAATCATGTGCACATGGTCCGTTTTATTAAAACATATAAAGCATGTAAAATAGTAAATATGCAACAGTCATATAGCACATAAGGAACACACCTCAAAAGATTAGATCGGTCGGTTGAAAGGTCTACCGAGCACCGAGATCACGCTCCGCTACAGTACTGGAACCTAGATAGACAAGGATTATGGTTATTATCAGATTTACACCTTGATTCGTAATAAAATACTAAGTTTTAGGGTTGTACGAGTGACGATAGGATCATGAGGCGGTATAGATCGGGACGAGCTGGGCTGGGCGTAGGCACGATCGGGAGATCCACAAGTACCTATTAAATCAGAAGATCAATATTAGTCCTTAATCATCAATTTCTCTTAAATGACATAACTTTATACATATGCTTGTTTGAGTTCAACGTCCAATTCGGAGGCTTTCGGGTTAGAATTTCGCAAAATGGGCTTCAAAATCGAACTCAAGATGTCAAAAAACATAAAATAGGACTTTTTGGGAAAAGTTGACTTTTTGGTCAAAGTCAACGCTAACGTCAGTGGTCAAAGTCAACGTTGACGTCAGTGGTCAAAGTCAACATTGACGTCACTGGTCCAATGGCTGACTTGGCGAGTTGACTCACTAGGTTGACTCAGACGAGTTGACTCACTAAATTGACTCGGTCAACGAGTCTGGTACGGGTCAACGGGTCGGTTTGTTTGGACTGGTTCGGGTGACTCGGTTCAAGGCTAGACCGCGTCTCAGCCGGCCGATTTAACATCCACCGTCCAGGGCGGCCGAAAATCACCCTGGACGGCGCGTGAGGCCCACGCGTGGCCTAAAATGGCCAAAAAAAGCCTCTGATCATGCCATTGTCATCCATTTTTCGATTAAAGCTTAAATAACTCAATATTTAAGCCAAAATACTCACTTATCTTACCAAATCGAAAGTAAAGCGATTAGGTTAACGTGGCTCCAATGACAGTCAATACAGCGGTCGTCCAATGACAGTCTAGAGGTGGTGACGGCGTGGCGAACGGACGCCCACGGCGGCCGGAATCTTCGAAAAACCGAGAGGGTCCTTAACCTTAGGTTCAACAAACCATTGAAGCATGATTGTCGGCGATTGCGGCGGCGGCTACGTGAGTGACCTTAGGGGTTTCGCTCGGTACGGCGAGGTGGTTCGACTGGCGGCAGCGGTGCGAGGCACATCGCGACAGTGGTGGTGAACGAACGATAGCCGGTTCGATTAAGGTAATAATGAAAAAAACGATGATATGAGGGGGTTTCTCCAGACTTTTCGGGACGGTAAGCCTCATTAATGCTCAATCAAGATGGTAGGTAGGATATTTTTAGTCTATTATTATTATCTTATTCGAAAGAGAAACAATGGTTTAAAATAAACCAAGGGGAGCCTATAGCCAAGAGCTCAATTGGCTAGGCATCCGGCTAAACAAGCAAAGGTTGTGGGTTCGATTCCCACAACCCTCACCTCCCTTCTCATTTTCGTTTTTTATTAAATTCTCATTCACTTTCATCATTCATTTTTTTGGGTGTTGCAATAAGACTCAATGGAAACCATCTGACCGACATTAGAGATGCAACGAGCATTGGCATAGAATAGAAGCACCATGTTACGGTACAAAGTACTTGGTAAGCCCAAAAAAGACATAAAATTCCAGTGCCTCAATAAGTCAAGATAGCATAATTGAAATTGTTCGGAATCCAAAAAGGGTATAGAAACGACACGCTCACGTCGAATATCATGATCTTGAAATAGCTTGAAATTGGTATAGGCATCTTTGTTTCGAAGAGACTTTTGGTAGAGTAAAGTGATATTTGGACGAGAGAATCGTCATCAATGTCGGTTCCACCAGCCTCATTGGTTCGAACTCTCTTCCTAGAACTCATGTTTGAAATCTGGAATGAAATCAAGACACAAAAACATATGTATGCGTAAATCAACCAAATTTAATCCAATATGCATTCCGATAATCAAGGTGTTGATAAAAACTATACAATATAGTTTAAAAATATATATGAACATAAAATAAATTTTTGGTGAAATTTTTTTTTAAAAACAAATTAAAAATTTATACAGTATAAATTTATATTCGAATACAAAATTTTCAGATTTTGAATATTGTTTGCAAAAACTTGAAAAACTATACTAGATGTGTATGTTTTATACAAAAGGGAATTAAAAACAGCCTATAAATTTAAACGGAAATTGAAAATAAAAAAGAAAGGTTTTATACCTTGATATGGGATAATGGATGAATGAGGGATGATTGATGCACCAAATTGCTTGCAAAGCTCTAGCCTTGATATGTAGATTGAAAACCCTAAAAATTTAGGTTTTGATGTGGAAAAACAAGTAATTTAAAGATTTTTTATAAGGGTTTTCGGTTAGGGTTTGAGAGAAAAAGAGAGTTGGTGTTTTAATTAAAGTTTGATACCTTTTAATGCCTATTTAAATCAATTTGCGCGATCATGTTTCGATATGCCACTTGGCATATCGGAACGGCCGTTTCGAAATGCTACCGAATCGTTTCGGTACCATACTCGTTTCGATACAAGTTGACCCTATTTCGAAACAACACCTCGTACCCGTATCAAAACGCGAAGAGCCTGTTTTGATACGATTCACTAATAGAATCACCTTAGATTAAGCCCGTATCAACACAGATTTAGCTGTTTTGATACACCCTTACCAAAAAATGCATTTTGACATTTCATGTCCAAAGAGCCAACTTAGATCAAGCCTAAATGCATATGAATGATATATGAGCAAGATTTAATGATTAAAACTGATGCATACTCCCCCTAGCAACAAGCATAGATTCATTAAGAAGCAAAAACACATAAGCATGATCATCATTCAAAATTTAAGCAAATTTTGGCCATTTGGGACCTAAAAGGGTCAAGAAAGGCTAGTTAAACCTAACTCTCTCCTAAGGGTCCAAAAACATTCTTTATCTAAAGGTTTGGTAAATATATCCGCTAATTGGTTCAAGGTATCAACACATTCTAGAACTACATCATTTTTCAAGACATGATCTCTAATGAAATGATGTCTAATTTATATATGTTTGGTTCTAGAGTGTTAGATGAGATTCTAGGTGAGACAAATGGCACTAGTGTTGTCACACTTAAGGGGTATGGTATCTACTTGAACACCATAATCTAAGAGTTGTTGCTTCATCCAAAGGACTTGAGCACAACAGCTTCCTAAGGATATGATCTCTGCTTTAGTGGTAGATAAGGCTACGCTATTTTGTTTCTTAGAGAACCAAGATACGAGCATACTACCTAAGAATTGACATGTTTCGGAGGTACTTTTCCTATCTATCTTATATCCCTCATAATCTGCATCGGAGAAGGTATGAAGGTCAAAGGATGAGTCTCTAGGATACCAAAGACCTAAACAAGGTGTATCTCTAAGGTATCTAAAGATTCTTTTAATGGCAACTAGGTGTGATTCTCTAGGACTAGCTTGAAACCTAGCACACAAGCAAACACTAAACATGATATCGGGTCTACTTGCGATAAGGTAAAGCAAAGATCCAATCATAGAACTATAAAGCTTAAAATCAACACACTTACCACCTTCATCCTTGTCAAACTGAATTGATGAGCTCATAGGAGTGGCTTGAGGCTTTACGTTCTCCAAGCCAAACTTCTTGAGCATATCCTTGATGTATTTAGCTTGATTTATGAAGGTGCCATCTTTCTTTTGCTTAATTTGGAGCCCCAAGAAAAATGAGAGCTCTCCCATCATGCTCATCTTTAATTCACCTTGCATTAGCTTAGAAAATTCTTGTCAATAAAATTCATTAGTAGAACCAAAAATAATATCATCAACATATATTTGAACTATTAAAATATCATTGTCATATCTTTTAATGAAAAGTGTAGTATCCACCTTCCCTTTTTCAAAACCTTTTTCAATTAAAAAGTTTGAAAGTCTTTCATACCAAGCTCTAGGAGCTTGTTTCAAACCGTATAAAGCTTTTGTTAGTTTAAAAATGTGGTTTGGAAAGTTTGGATCTTCAAAACCGGGTGGTTGTTCAACATACACTTCTTCATTTATAAAACCATTTAGAAAAACACTTTTTACATCCATTTGAAAAAGCTTGAAATCACTAATCATGATAGCATGCTAATACAAGAAGCATCCTAATACCTTCCATTCTAGCTACGGGTGCAAATGTTTCATCAAAATCAATTCCCTCTTCTTGAGTGTAACCTTGAGCAACAAGCCTACCCTTGTTCCTCACTATATTACCACTCTTATCTAGTTTGTTTCTAAATACTCACTTAGTTCCTATAGTAGATTGATTACTAGACCTATCAACTAATGTCCATACTTTACTTCTCTCAAATTGATTATGTTCCTTTTGCATAGCCAATATCCAAAAATCATCTTTTAATGCTTCTTTGATATTTTTAGGCTCTATGCATGAGATAAATGCAACACGATTCATAAGTTTGAGAGAGGATCTAGCAGTTACCCCCTTGGATGGATCACCCAAGATTTCACCACCTTTGACATAGTTGAACTCCCTTGGGTATGTCACCTCCTTTTCCTCAAGAGCCAAGTCCTTCAAGGCTTCAAGAGGTGGATTTTATGTTTCTTCTTCTTTAGTTGGAATCTCATCCACCTTTGAT
Source organism: Hibiscus trionum (assembly GCA_030270665.1). Taxonomy (NCBI): domain Eukaryota; kingdom Viridiplantae; phylum Streptophyta; class Magnoliopsida; order Malvales; family Malvaceae; genus Hibiscus; species Hibiscus trionum. Next base: position 10,613,430 of record BSYR01000013.1, on the reverse strand, counting down.
GTTTTTCCTCCATCAATGGCTTCAATGATCCCTACATCATCATCATCATCATCATCATCACAAGATTCCTTCCTCGGAAGGAGGTTATCATCGAAAACAACATGTATAGACTCTTCAACAACCAAAGTTCTTTTATTAAATACATGGTAGGCTTTAGAGTTTAGGGAATACCCCAAAAATATTGCTTCATCACTTTTAGCATCAAATTTACCTAAGTTGTCTTTTCCATTGTTTAAAACAAAGCATTTACAACCAAAAGGGTGGAAATAGCTATTGTTAGGCTTTTTTGATTTTAAAATCTCATAAGGTGTTTTCTTTAAAATAGGCCTAATCATTACTCTATTAATAATATAACAAGTCGTATTAGTGGCTTCCGCCCAAAATACTTAGGTAAGTTGTATTCACAAAGCATTGCCCTAGCCATCTATTCTAAAGTTCTATTTTTCCTCTCAAGTATCTTATTTTATTGAGAAGTGCAAGGAGCTGAAAAATTATGGCTAATACCGCTTGCATTACAAAAAATCTTCAAACCCCATATTTTGAAACTCGGTTCCATGATCACTTCTAATATGTGAAATTTTAAGATCAAGATCATTTTGGGTAATATTTGTAAATGTGATAAAATTTTCTAAAGCCTCATCCTTAGTACTTAAGAATAGAACCCAAGTGTATCTAGAAAATTCATCTACCAATACAAATGCATATGACTTACCACCTAAGCTCATAGTTCTAATAGGCTCAAATAAATCCATGTGGATTAGTTGTAATACCCTACTAGTCGAAACATCATTAATGGGTTTAAATGAGGTTCTCTTTTGTTTACCCTTAGCACAAGCATCACATATTTTATCTAATGAAAATTTTAGTTTGGGTAAACCTCTAACTAGATTTTGGGAAGCCAATTTTTCTAAAACACTTATGCTAGCATGCCTAAGTTTTCTATGCCACAACCATGCATCATTCTCATCAAGTGCAACTAAACATGCATGAGATGAATGTATGTCATCTAAATGTACCATATAGATATTTCCTATGTGATTACCAATGAGCATTATTTTATTTGTTTTAATGTTCAAAACTTTACACCCATTTTTATCAAAATGAACATCAAAACCTTTATCATAAAGTTGACTAATGCTCAAAAGATTATGTTTAAGACCATTGACAAGTAATACATTTTCAATGAGAATGGATGAGAGATTACCAATAGAGCCAATACCCTTAATATGACCTTTGGAGTTGTCACCGAAAGTCACCACTCCACCATGCTTTGGCTTGAGCTCTATGAATCTACTCTTGTCTCCGGTCATGTGTCTTGAGCATCCACTATCAAAGTACCATGTGTTTTGACTTGAAGCTTTGGCCTTGTAGCAATGCTCCCCCTACAAACAAAGATTAGTTCTTTGATTTTGGTACCCAAACCATTTTGGGTCCATAAGTGTTAGCTCCTAAAAGTTTGGTTCCTTTAGGAATCCAAGAAGCAATTGCATTTATATTATTAGAAACAATGAGTTCCTTAGGAACCCATACACTCCTAACTCTTTTAACTTTGGATTGCTTTTGAAAACCTCTTTGTTTGTAGTTAAAATTCTTTCTCTTTACATATTGGGTTTTTTGAAGAACTACCCTTGTTAAAACCATTTTCCCAATAGCAAGAAAGGTTTTAAGATTATCCACTTCCTTAGTGTAATAATTTTGGAAATCGGAAAGAAGTTTTTCAGCATCAAGATTTTTCTTTTAAGCTCATTTGAAAGATTTATCAAATATAAAACTTTCTTTTCCGATTCGGAATTGGTTTTAGAAAGAGACTCATTTTGATATTTTAAATCGAAAATAGTTTTCTTGTTTTTCAAAATAGACTCTTTTTATTTCTCAACTAATTCATCATAAATATTTTGTAACTCATCATATTCATCATATAATTCATCATAAGTAAGAGATGAGTTAGAGTTTACCATGTGATCATCCTCAAAGGCCATGAGGAAAAGATTGGACACTTCCTCCTCTTCCTCGGATGACTCCTCATCACTCCAAGTTGCCATTTGAGCTTTGAGCTTGTTCTTATTCCCAAAGCTCTTCTTCCTCAATTGAGGGAAATCAGTTCGAATATGGTTGTGCTTCTTGCACTCATAACAAATAAGTTGATCATTTTCTTCCTCTTTTCCTTTATTCTTGAAGTCCCCTCTTCTATTGAATTTTCTTCCTCGATTGGACTTCATGAATCGAGTGAATCGTTTGGCCAACATGGCCATCTCTTTGTCCTCCTCCTCACTAGAATCACTTTCGTTGTATGACGCCTTTAGTGCAATTCCACGCTTATTCTTTTCAACCTCTTTCTTCTCTACCTTTTTCTCTTCCTTCTCTTCCTTTTCTCCCTTGCTTCATAATCTCATGGGTGAGTAGAGATCCAACAAGGGCGTCTACCTTTAGAGTCTTCAAATCTCGAGCTTCAATGATGGTCGTTCTCTTGCATTCACAAGACTCCGGAAGAGAGTAGAGTAGCTTACGTGCTAGCTTATCTTTGGGAATAACTTTACTAAAGCCCTTTAGTCCATTGACAATAACCGAGAATCGATCAAACATCTTGGAGACACTTTCATCGACTTCCATTTTTAAGTTTTCATAACTCAAATTGAGCAACTCGGTCTTCTTCTCCTTGACGTCATTTGTTCCTTTATATATAGTCTCTAGGGTGTCCCACACTTCTTTAGCACTTTCGATTGAAGACACCTTTAAGTATATGTCGGGACCAAGAGTGTTGCGTGTAAAAGAGTCTATCGCAATTGTAGTGCAAGTGTACACGACGCAAGTAGTAAAGTGATACGAAGTATCGAATTATCGTCTCCACAGGGATTGGGCTAATAGCTTCACCTAATTTCACTGCACGAAGTAAAGGAAATATTTGAGAGTTGTCACGAAAATATTGAATAAAACGTAAATAAAAGAGTAGGAATATCAAGCTAGAGAGAACGGGCTGGTATTGAATTGCTCAGTAGTGCAGGTATTGTATTGCTTAGGAACTCTAGTTCTGTCGTCGCGCCTGTCGCTGGCAGCACCTGTCGCGGCAGCTGTCCGTTGGTTATCGCGGCAGCAAACACACCAACTCAGTACGTTCAAGTTTGGCAAGAATCCCAGATCTGCCTTGGCCTATCCCTAGGTCCAAGTCTGTCGATGATCACGTCTTTGATGATACCTCCCGGCGTGAATCAAAGGATGAACACCGATGTGTATGAATTCTTCCTTAGCCACTTAACCTTGCCCTATCCCTAGGCACAAGATAGTTCAACTATAAACTAGAGAACTCGCTCTTATTTCTTCCGTATACTTAACTCTCCCGATGCTAAGTAAATAGATAACCTCACAATGCTCTCCCGATGCTCTTGCAAAGATTTTAAAACCAAAATAAGAGAACTTGAAGTTTATTTTATTGAACTTGGAAAATCCTAAAACAAAACAACCCTTGCAACTACTTTACAAAACAACCCGTGGCCCTAGGGGGAATTTAGAACATGTCGACGACATGTAAACGGCAGAGGGGTTTGGTTATCGGTTATGGGGTATGATCTCCCCTAGGTTAAAATCTATGCCCTTATATAAGCTTTGGGCTCAAGAATTCTAAGTTAACAAGGATTACAACTTTAATTAAAAGTAAGATTCTAATAAAGACTTTAATCTTCAAGTATCCTACTTTTCAGCCGCCTCCTTGTTTCATGGGATTTCATCTCCTTGAGCTTTGGCTTGACATATCTTTTGATCCGGGGCTTGGAAAAATATATGGTTTTCACACGACAGACGAGCATATTTTTCTCTATCTATCGAGGTCCACTTTGCTTTTCCTCTCCGCAAAACTGCTGTCCCCATGCTGTCACGACAGATCCATGGCAGCATCGTCCTCATCATCTGCTTGTCCAGTTCAGCTCTTCTGCTTCTCTGCCCTGCGCCTGCCTTCTTCGTCTACTATGGCAGCAACCTGCAAAATAAGCCATCTTTTAGTAGAATCCGTGCCTTTAATATATTTGTGATGTTTTGCTGTAAACTAATCTAAATGCAATGCAATGATGCTTGAATGCAGCAGAAATATGGGTTAAAAAGGGTGTAAATAACAGAACTTTTACACACTCAACACACCCCCAAACTCAAGTTTTTGCTTGCCCTCAAGCAACTAAGACCTAAAAGAAAAAAGAATATTTTTGTGTTGGCCTTCAAACAGTGACTGTCCCTTACCCGTCGCTCATTCTCTGTGGCGGCAGCAACCTGTCGGAAAGATTAGGATCTGTCCGGAATCTCCCTATAGTCCTCGTGCAGTGTGTGCATGCTTGTGAACAGTTATATGCCAAGATTCTCTTAGTTTCACTAGAATATTCAACTCTTAACTCGAATTTTTATGCCAAAGTTTATCTTTTTGAAGGCACATTTTCATGCTTCTTTGATTTTCTGTTTTGACTTGCTTTTTATTTTTCAAGCTAAAGTTTCACTAGAGCCGGTTTCGGGCACCTCTAGCTAACTTCCTAGAGCCGGTTTCGGGCACCTCTAGGGCTATTTTGCTAAACTTCTTTCCTAGAGCCAGTGTTAGACACCTCTAGGGGCTATTCAAGTACTAAGCATCCTATTCTAGTTTGGCTAAAAGACATCTAAGCAATATAACAGTCACAATGGTGTTTAAGTTTTCAGAACTATAGAAAGGCTCTAAACTTCTCCTTAATCTGTCCTAAAGATGCTGCCACGACAGAGCTGTCATGACAGGTAAGTTTACTTCACAGTTTTTAAGCCAACAGTTTAATCTTTTTTTAAGAGAACTTAAATAAATGAAAGACACAACAAATAATTAAAAATGTACTAAGACTCCATTAGAATGGAGGGTTGCCACCCCCAAACTCGAGGGTTGCATTGCCCTCAATGCAAATGACAGGTAGAATGAAGGCAGGTACATCACAAAATATAAATAGAGCAGGCAGCAATAAAAAGAGAATAAAGACTTAAATTTCAATCGCTGTCTTCACTGCTGCTGCTGACACGGATCTGGCGGCGGCATCTGGTCGGTGGGGCTGGCTGGGTCGGTTGCTCCACGATCTGGATATCTGAGCTGCTGCCACTATCCCAAGTGCTGCTGGTGGTGGTGCTGGCTTTGGGCATTAATTTTCTATCTGCCACATGCTTCTGCCTCTTGACAGGCGTGAAGTCCTTTTCCAAATTCCTCCGGATAGGAGGGTCTGTGTCGATGTCATGTGAGGCAGGTCGCTTCGCTCCTCGGGCAGGGGTTTCGACCGTTGGACTGCCAGCTGTCGGCTGTGTAGGTGATGGGGTGGAAGCAGCAGAATGTGTATGGGGGAGACAGGTGGTGTAGGTGTGTGGGCAGGGGGGATATGGAAATAATGGGCAGGGAAGGTGGGAAAAATGACATCGGGATAATGTAAAGTGTCGGTAATGAAATTTACCGTTGCGTTGGCGAAGTCTCGGATGAATGTCATCAATCCCATTTGTCTGTCTTCCACCCGTTGCGGTGCAGCAAGGATCTGGGCAGCTTGGTCTGTCGGGGTAGCTGCTGTGGCAGGGTCATGGGCAGGCTCCTCGGATGATTCGGCTGGGGAAGCAGCCGGGTTAAAGGAGGAGACGGGGGTAGCGACTATCAGTTCCATGAGGCTGTTAATGTTGTTGTCTGTCCAGCCTCTGCCTTGGACCAATTTGTCGGTGGTGGCCTCTGGGACGGCAGCGCAGCGGCAAAGAGAGGTGATTGTGAATGGTAGGCAAAGGCGAGAAGTGGAGCGGAATGTGCAGTCCAAGATGCTATCCCTCATATAGCGGCCCACGTTGATAGGCCGGTCGTGCATGATTGAATGGATGAGGGCGAGCCGCTGCTGGTCCACCGTCGTGTGATGGGAGGACGGCAGGATACGCTTCTTGATAAAAGCGTTCCATAGTTTTGCCTCTGGAAGGAGCTGCCCCCTTTTGACAGAGTTGGGGTTCTTTTTGCTCGTGGTCCATGTTGTTCATTCCTCTGTTACTTCTGCCATGACAGCTCCATAGGCGGCAGCATCAAGGGTGTCTAAAAATTGCTGATGGGCATCATCGTTTGAGCCAAAATATAGGCCATACATGTGGTTGATGCTGTCAGCCGTGAATGGTACCTTGACCCCTCGGACAGTGACGGATGTTGCCGTCTTATTGTTGATGGCAGCATAAAATTCCCTTACCAACGTGTCGTTTAATTCTGTCGGCTGCTCTGCGAATTGCTCCCATAGTTGAGCTCGTATGGCCCTCGCGATGAATGGACGAAGCCCCATGTTCGGAGCCTTGCGGATGTAGATAAAACCTCTCTCTTCCCATAATTCCTTGGTGGCGAAGGCTGACGGTGTGGGTGCTGCTGATGAAGAGGCTGAGGCAGCACCGCGGCGGGTCTGTCTAGAAGACATTTTAGTAGCAAGGGTTGTGAAAGTAAAGAAAACAAAGAAAAACGAGAGGAGAAAGCAAGTAAGAATAAGCAGAAGTGATGAAAATGGAAATGAAAATGGGGTTTTTATAGCGGTCGAGTTGCTGCCCGTTTAATGTTGTAACGGCAGGCGTGAATAACGGAGCGACTGTTGCGATTTTGCGTGTCTGACGCGTCTGACATGCATTTATGCGTCTGTTATGCGTCTGCCACACGTTTCTGTGTCTTCTGTGTCAGTCTGTTGACAGCCTGTCTTATCCGTGTCTGCGGCGGCAGCTGGAATGACAGGCTTCAATAAATGGGCTCTGTTGGGCTGATGGATGGATGGTGGGCTTGGGTCACTTCTTCTTTTCTTCTTGACTCCTTTATTTGCTGAAAACAAAAAATATAAAAACATTATTCGAATAAAATAAACCTAATTTCCTAATAAATAATACTAAATAATAAAATAAATGAAAATAAAATTTAGGTTAAATTAGGGATGCCTTGTGGGGCATCTCCTAAAGTAACCACTTCCTGTATTCCTGGGGCTTCAGTCCCCTGATAATGCTTGAGGTGTTGTCCGTTGACTTTGAATTGGTGCCCGTCTTTTAATGATTGGATTGTGATGGCACCATGGGGAAAAACTTGTACCACTTGGAACGGGCCAGACCATCTAGACTTTAGCTTTCCTGGGAAGAGTTTCAGTCTAGAATTGAACAACAACACAAGCTGCCCTGGGCAGAACTGTCGTGGCAGCAACTTCCTATCATGCCACTTCTTAGTTTTCTCCTTGTAGATTCTTGCATTGTCGTAGGCCATTGTCCGTATTTCCTCAAGCTCGTTCAGATCTAACAGCCTTTTCTGGCCTGCCTTGTCTAAGTCCATATTCACGGCCTTGATTGCCCAATATGCTTTGTGCTCTATCTCGACAGGCAGATGACAGGTTTTCCCATAAATTAATCGGTATGGAGACATGCCTAATGGAGTCTTGAAAGCTGTCCTATATGCTCATAATGCATCATTTAGAAGTAAAGACCAATCTTTCCTGGTTGGTTTAACCATCTTTTCAAGAATGTTCTTAACTTCCCTATTAGATATCTCAGCTTGTCCATTGGTCTGTGGGTGGTATGATGTCGCGATCCTGTGCTTGACACCATATTTCTTCAAGGCGGCAGCAATAACCCTATTGTCAAAGTGTCTCCCTTCATCACTGATAATCGCCTTAGGGATGCCAAATCTAGAAAAAAATGTTTTTGTGGAAAAACTTTTGGACTGTCTTGGCATCATTCTTTTGAGTGGCGATGGCTTCAACCCACTTAGAGACATAATCCACTGCTAGGAGGATGTATAGATTTCCACATGAAGATGGAAAAGGTCCCATGAAATCAATCCCCCAAACGTCGAAGATCTCGACTTCTAGAATGTTCTGCAGTGGCATCTCGTTTCTCCTCGAGATGTTACCTGTCCGCTGGCACCTGTCACAGTTCTTGTAGAAGTTCTGTGCATCTTTATACAGTGTCGGCCAGTAAAACCCTGACTGCAGCACCTTGGCAGCAGTTTTGTTGCCTCCTAAGTGACCTCCATATTGTGAAGCATGGCAGTGATGGAGAATGTCTTCTTGTTCTTCTTGTGGTACACACCTCCTTATAACCTGATCTGCGCATAGTTTGAAAAGAAGAGGTTCGTCCCAATAATAATGCTTAACATCATTTTGGAACCTCTTCCTGGCTTGATAATTAAGATCAGAAGGTAGTATTCCGCTAACTATAAAATTAACGAAATCAGCATACTAGGGAAGTTCAGAAGACTTACCTGCCGCCATGGCTGTCACGGCAGCGATTGCGGCAGCAAAGAGCTGCTCATCTGGGAAGGTCTCCAGTATGTTTGTCTCATCGATTGGTAGACTCTGTCCCTTCTCCAACCTTGACAAGTGGTCTGCCACCTGATTTTCTGTCCCTTTTTTGTCCTTGATTTCTAGATCGAATTCTTGTAATAGCAAGATCCACCGTATCAATCTAGGCTTTGCATCCTTCTTTGCGAACAAATACTTCAGGGCAGAATGGTCTGTGTGCACTATTACTTTCGTCCCAAGTATGTAAGAACGAAATTTGTCAATGGAGAACACCACCGCTAATAGCTCCTTTTCTGTGGTGGTGTAGTTCACTTGGGCGTCATTTAGTGACTTGCTGGCATAGTATATGACATGAAACAGCTTGTCTTTGCGTTGCCCAAGTGCTGCCCCGACAGCATAGTCACTAGCGTCATACATGATCTCAAATGGCTGTGTCCAGTCTGGTGGCTGTACTATGGGGGCTGTTACCAGTTTTTCCTTCAGAACCTTGAATGCTTCAGTACATTCATCATTAAAGTCAAAGGGTCGGTTCTGCTCTAAGAGATGGCATAGGGGCTTGGTAATTTTTGAGAAATTTGCAATGAATCTCCGATAAAAACCAGCATGCCCTAAAAAACTTCTAATGCCCTTGACTGTGGTCGGCGGCGGCAGCTTCTTTATGACTTCTATTTTGGCCCTGTCGACTTCTATCCCACGGCAGCTAATCTTATGGCCGAGAACTATCCCTTCATCCACCATAAAGTGGCATTTTTCCCAATTCAAAACAAGATTAGCTTTTTCACATCTTTCAAGTACCTTTTGAAGATTGCCGAGGCAGCTCTCAAAATCGTCTCCAAAGACGGAAAAATCATCCATAAAAATCTCTAGGAAGTCCTCTACCATGTCGGAGAATATGGCCATCATGCACCTTTGGAAGGTGGCAGGTGCATTACAGAGTCCAAATGGCATCCTCCTAAACGCGTATGTTCCGTAGGGGCATGTGAAAGTCGTCTTTTCTTGATCCTCCGGTGCGATAGCGATTTGGTTGTAACCTGAGTAACCATCAAGAAAACAATAGTAAGGTTTACCCGCTAATCTATCAAGCATTTGATCAATAAAGGGTAAAGGAAAGTGGTCCTTTCGGGTAGCTTTGTTGAGCTTCCGATAGTCCATACAAACCCTCCAACCGGTCACAGTCCTGGTTGGGATTAACTCATTGTTCTCATTGGTTATCACGGTCATTCCTCCTTTCTTTGGAACACATTGCACCGGGCTCACCCATTTGCTGTCGGAGATGGCATAAATAATACCAGCATCTAGCCACTTTATTATCTCTTTACGCACTACCTCCTTCATCGCATGGTTTAGCCGCCTTTGGGCATCAATAGTCGGCTTATGATCTTCCTCAAGGAGGATTTTGTGCATGCATAACGCCGGACTAATGCCTTGAATGTCTGCTATCGTCCATCCAATTGCCTTCTTGTGCTGCCTTAGCATGCCGATTAGCTGCCGTTCCTGTTCCTGCGGCAGCTTAGAAGAGATGATTACGGCCAGTGTGTCATTTGAACCAAGATAAGCATATTTTAACTGCCCGGGCAGGGGCTTAAGTTCTAAGGCAGGTGGTTCAATAGTAGATGGCTTTTGGATTAAATGGTTATCCGAAGTGTAATTTAAAGGTTCGAATAACTTACCTGGACGATAGCCTAACCAGTTTACCTTCTCCTGATCTTCAGTATCAGATGTATCGGAGTCAGAGGAGTTGTTGTCGTCGGTGCTGTCGTCGTTGCTGTCGTGACAGGCCTGTAGGTGGCTGTCGCAGCAGTGACCAAATTTTATATCATGACAGCCCGACCTAATGCAGGGATGATCAAGGGTCACTTCAATGATGGCCTTGCATTCCTCGTCCAAATCAGCATGTTTCATTGATTGGAGAACATTCAACTTAATCTCTTGATCGTTCATTCGCATGGTGAGTTCTCCTTTCTCCACATCAATCAGTGATCTTCCCGTGGCTAAGAAGGGTCGCCCAAGGATGACTGGTGCGTTTTCATCTGCCTCACAATCTAAAACAAGAAAGTCAGCAGGAAAAGTAAACTTATCCACTCTTACCAGAATATCTTCAATCTTTCCCTCTGGATGAACGTAAGAGCGGTCTGCCAGCTGCAGAGTTACTGTCGTGGGCCGCGCCTTTCCAATACCTAATTTCTGGAAAACAGACTTTGGCATTAGATTAACACTAGCACCAAGATCACAAAAGTGCCTTACCCACGAATTTGTCTCCGATTACACAAGGTATGATGAAGCTCTCCGGATCCTTCTTTTTCTGGGGTGGCTACCGATGAAGAATACTCATGCAACCATCTGCCATCCTTACAGTTTCAAATTCCCCAAGTTTATATTTTTTTGACATGACATTCTTGAGAAATTTGGCGTAACCAGGCATCTCCCTAACGTCATCTAACAGCGGAATATTAATTTGAACCTGCTTAAAAATATCATAAATCTTTTTAAGTTGAGATTCCTGCTTAGTTTGCTGTATCCGTTGAGGAAAAGGTGGTGGGGGGCGGTAATCAGCAATACGTCCTTCCCACTGCATACGAATCTAAGGACGATGTTCTTCATTTTTCTCCTCTGTCGCTTCTGCTGTCGTGACAGGCTCATCGGCAGCAGTCTCTGTATCACCTGTCGGGGCAGCTTCCTCGGCAGGTTTGTCCAAGGCTGGTTCCTTTACTGTTTCAGCTTCTTTTTCCGGCCCTGGTAATTTCTTCCCACTCCAAGTAGTAATTGCCTTACATTGCTCATGTGTGGGCGGTCTAGCATTTTCAGTATTGCTAGGGAATCCTCCATTCTGCCTCGGCTTAATATGTTGAGAAACCTGACCCATTTGTGTCTCCAGAGATTTCAAAGTAGCCTCATGATTTGTCATTCTCATCTCTGTTTTATCCATGAAATTTTCTGTCTTCTTGACAAACTGATTCATATTCTCAATATAAGTACCTGTCTGAGACATAAAGGTGGCCAGAGTCTGTTCCAATATACTGCTCGTGGCAGGTGGTGGTTGTTGTTGCTGCTGCGACGGTAGGTTCGGTGAATGGTCCTGTCGCGTCAGCAATCTAGGTCCTCCCTGATTCTGATTGTGTGCTTGCAGATTCAGGGCATTGTTAAGATTACTCCAGGAAAATTTGGGATCCTTCCTCCAATTGGGATTATAATTGTTGGAGTTGTAATTCGGTTTGTTGTAATTTCCAACATATTTTCCCTCTTCTACTTGTATTGGGCACTCATCCCGACTATGATTTCCCTCACAGATATCACATACTTCCTCTACAGCAAATCCTTGTTGACCATCATCATTTAATAACCTTTTCATTGCTTTAGTAAGGAAGGCTACCTGTGATTTCAACGTGCTGTCGGCTTCATAGTCCTTGACAGCAAGTACCCGTTTACCCCCTCTTCTTGCAGTCGGAAACTGCTCCTCATTCTTGGCCAGATTTTTCAAAACTTGTAATGCCTCATCCGAATCTTTATCCAATAATAGTACATTTGCTGCAGAATCAATTCGAATGCGAGTTTGTAAGTTAGCAGCATTATAGAACTTAGTTACCTGATTCCAGACGGGGAATCCATGCATTGGGCAGTTCCGAAGAAGAGTAGTAAATCTGTCCCAGGCCTCGTGCATCGGCTCGTCATCTTCCTGCTGAAAAGTAGCAATTTCATTACGTAATCGCTCAGATAAATGTGAAGGATTAAAACGAGATAAGAATTCACGAGATAAATCTGCCCAAGTTACGATTGAACCCGGCGTAAGTTTATTCCACCAAGTTTTTGCTCTGTCCCTCAATGAATGGGGGAATAACCGAAGCCTCAGTATCTCCGGATTAACTCCTGGCAGTCTAAACGAACCACAGATCTCCTGGAACGTTTTGAGATGCTCCCTAGCATCTTCTGTCACAGCACCACTAAACTGTCCGGCATTGTTGATCATACTAAACATGACAGGTTTAAGCTCAAAGTTATCAACTTCAATATCCGGCAGCGTGGTCTCCAGCTCCTCATGATCGTTCAGCATGTAGTCACGGCATGACCGTCGTCCGGCTGCTGCGGGCGGGTCGCCGGCAGGCGGTATAACAGCTCCATCTCTAGCAGCAGGATTATCTCCTCGGTATGCCATTGTCTCTAACTGTTCTTCAAGGTACTCGTTCCTGGCTAGCACGTAACGAAGTCGGTTCCTAAGATTGAATGAACGTTCAACTTCCGGATCTAATGGATACTCAGGATCTTCGCCTCTTTTAGATCTGCGCATAAACAAGTAAACCTCGTGAAAAGAAAAAGTCTAAAATACTAACGAAAAATAGAAAAAGAAAAATTAAAACAAAAACAAAAACAAAAACAAAAACGAAAAGTGCAATAAAAGAAAGGTGTAGTTATGTTGCCAAACCCCGGCAACGGCGCCAAAAACTTGTTGCGTGTAAAAGAGTCTATCGCAATTGTAGTGCAAGTGTACACGACGCAAGTAGTAAAGTGCTACGAAGTATCGGATTATCGTCTCCACAGGGATTGGGCTAATAGCTTCACCTAATTTCACTGCACGAAGTAAAGGAAATATTTGAGAGTTGTCATGAAAATATTGAATAAAACGTAAATAAAAGAGTAGGAATATCAAGATAGGGAGAACGGGCTGGTATTGAATTGCTCAGTAGTGCAGGTATTGTATTGCTTAGGAACTCCAGTTCTGTCGTCGCGCCTGTCGCTGGCAGCACCTGTCGCGGCAGCTGTCCGTTGGTTGTCGCGGCAGCAAACACACCAACTCAGTACGTTCAAGTTTGGCAAGAATCCCAGATCTGCCTTGGCCTATCCCTAGGTCCAAGTCTGTCGATGATCACGTCTTTGATGATACCTCCCGGCGTGAATCGAAGGATGAACACCGATGTGTATGAATTCTTCCTTAGCCACTTAACCTTGCCCTATCCCTAGGCACAAGATAGTTCAACTATAAACTAGAGAACTCGCTCTTATTTCTTTCGTATACTTAACTCTCCCGATGCTAAGTAAATAGATAACCTCACAATGCTCTCCCGATGCTCTTGCAAAGATTTTAAAACCAAAATAAGAGAACTTGAAGTTTATTTTATTGAACTTGGAAAATCCTAAAACAAAACAACCCTTGCAACTACTTTACAAAACAACCCGTGGCCCTAGGGGGAATTTAGAACATGTCGACGACAGGTAAACGACGGAGGGGTTTGGTTATCGGTTATGGGGTATGATCTCCCCTAGGTTAAAATCTATGCCCTTATATAAGCTTTGGGCTCAAGAATTCTAAGTTAACAAGGATTACAACTTTAATTAAAAGTAAGATTCTAATAAAGACTTTAATCTTCAAGTATCCTACTTTTCAGCCGCCTCCTTGTTTCATGGGATTTCATCTCCTTGAGCTTTGGCTTGACATATCTTTTGATCCGGGGCTTGGAAAAATATATGGTTTTCACACGACAGACGAGCATATTTTTCTCTATCTATCGAGGTCCACTTTGCTTTTCCTCTCCGCAAAACTACTGTCCCCATGCTGTCACGACAGATCCATGGCAGCATCGTCCTCATCATTTGCTTGTCCAGTTCAGCTCTTCTGCTTCTCTGCCCTGCGCCTGCCTTCTTCGTCTACTATGGCAGCAACCTGCAAAATAAGCCATCTTTTAGTAGAATCCGTGCCTTTAATATATTTGTGATGTTTTGCTGTAAACTAATCTAAATGCAATGCAATGATGCTTGAATGCAGCAGAAATATGGGTTAAAAAGGGTGTAAATAATAGAACTTTTACACACTCAACAAAGAGCACAAAAGATTATGTGCAAGGCTTTGTCGTTGACTTGCAAACGTCTTCTATCTTCATCGGTCATTTCGGATTTGGTCTTCGAAATAATCCTTCCTTCACCATCTCTCTTCATTGGAATTGTAGGATCGTCTTTTACCACGTCCCACACCATGTAATCGTTTGATTTGATGAAGAGACGCATCCAGTTCTTCCAATAAGGATAGTTATCCCCATTGAAGAATGGTGGTTTGGTGATGCATAGAGACTCGTAGAGGTTTTGGCCGGAGGTGGATGCCATAGCAAGATGTCGATTGAAGTGTGCTTAATCAAACTCTTCCAAGATCTACTCAAGAGGGTGTTAATCCTTCCAATGAGTGTAGCTCTGGTATCAATTGTTGAGTTGATCAAATGATGGCTAATCACCAAGAGGGGGTGAATTGGTGGAATAAAAATTGAAGGGTGCAAACAGATAATTTAAAAATGAAGACAAAGCAATTTTAGAGTGGTTCAAGCTTCGAACAAGCTCTACATCCACTACATCAACACCCTACTAAGGATTTCAACAATTCACTAACTTGAATTCGTCCCCTTTTCTCGGCTTAGGAGGGAACCTTACAAATTGATCAATCCCTCTACTCAAGGATTGATCCAATATCACTCTTATAGAAAGGAAGATAGGAAAACTTTGATTGTATCTCTCAAAGGCTAATTGTTTACCCAATTACACATAAACACTCCCCAAACTTTAAAAAATTTACAATGAAAAAATTTAAATGAGTTGGGTACAAGAATTTGACACTAAATGCACAAGGTTTTGGATTGAATGCTTTGATGTTGCTTGAAGGTTCAATAGTTGTTATTGTAGCTTTGGAGAATTGTTTGTATACCTTATCATTGATTTCTAGCTGTTTGAGTGGTTGAGATCATCAATAGAGTCGTTGGGGCTCTCTCTTCCCTCCATAAATGTTGTTCTGCAGCTACCCGTATCAGAACACGGGACCCTATATCGAAATGGACACTAAAAAAGAATCGTTGTGTGTAAAAAGGGCCCATATCGAAACAACTATAGGTCGTATCGAAACAGTTTGAAACTGTAAAATGCAAAAAGAGGACCGTATCGAAACGAATAAATGTTGTATCGAAACGTTTTGAAACTGTAAATGAGTGTTTCAAAACAGCTTAGGGGTGTATCGAAACACTTAACCAAATCTTCAAAAATTAGTTTCTAACAAGTAACGGCTAGTTCATTTAATGTCCAATTTTAAAATTACTTAACCCCTATATCGAAACGGGTGTGAGCTATTTCGAAACAATACTTAAAAATCAAAAGCCTAGATGAAGGTTGTATCGAAATGGATGTGAGCTGTTTCGAAACAAACGTTTCCAGTGGCAAAACGTATCGAAATACTCTGAGGGTGTTCCGAAACGCCTAGGCAATTTTGTATATTTTAGCTTTGAAACACTTAGAAAATTTTATGGGGTTTAAGTTTTGACTTCAAAACATTTTAAGTATAAATTTTACTTGTCAAAATCAAGTATTTTGATTACTTAAAAATTTATTTATTTTACAATTTAGTCCTTGAATTGTTTGTTACATCAAAATCAAATATTAATTTTGCAAATACAGTGTAGGAAAATAATTTCCTATACTTCATTTCATTTATTTCATATCAAACTTCACATTTTCAATTCTATTCAAAATGGTCACTTGCCATTTAATTTCGAATTCAAGCTTGCAATGATATAAACAAGCATTCAAATATATCATTCAAGCATAATACCTCCATTTTGGAACAATTCCACCTAATTCCCAAAATTTCCACATTATACAATTTGGTCCTCAAACTTATACAGATCTCTAAATTGGACCAAATTAGCATTATAAAGCATGTAGAATCCATTATACATCATTTCTAACCTTAGGGAAAATTTTTCATATTTCCCGCTAATTTTCCCATAATTTCTGAATACCAAAGGTCACATTTGACCTAATTTCTAATTTGATTCGAACATAAATTCAACCTCTAAACATTATTTTCATGCATTTAAAATTAATCCCATATCAAAATTAATCTAACATTCAATTCTCATATAAACCCTAACCTTGCTAAATTTTCCAATAACCATTTCTAATGGGTTTCAATCATTATTTAAGCATAGAAATGATTCAACAACATCTACTACATCATAATCAAGCCTTAAAACATCAAAACCTAACCTCCCATTCATCCATCAATCTCAAGAATTCAAGGTTCTAAGCATGAAAAACATGAACAAATGGTACCAAACGATTGAGAATTTCATGTAGAACAATTTCATGTTTCATGCTCTCATCTAAATTCTCAACAAACTTTTTATCTTGGATGTAGATTCACGGCAAGAAGAGAGAAAGATGAAAAAATTTCTTGACTTTTCATTTGCTATCATTTGGTTTTTTTTATTAATTTAATGAGATTTTTATAAAATAAATTTCCCTAATAGTTAAGTGATTATTTTGCCCTTAAAATCCAAGGTCTCATAATTTATCATATGTTAAAATATTCATCCAAGGGTCAAATATAAACTAACGAGTTAATAGTTACCTATTTTACTCTTGTAATTTTCTAAAATTACAATCTTGTCATTTTCATCCAATGGTTCATATTTAACATGGAAAAATCAATATAAATCCAATGGTCCATGTTAGTTCTTCTAGAAATAAGCATGGAAAAGACATTTTTACCCTTTCTTGATATTTAAATAAAATATCTCAAATTATTCGATTCAATCCGATTATCTAAATTTTTCCTCAAATTTAAATTCTTATAGCTTTTAATACGAATTCCGCACCAAAAATTTGGGTAACTCGAAAATGTCATTCTTGGGGGTAAACTATTCATTTACGGGACTAAAATACATAACTTTTAAAAATTATAATTTAGTCCCTGAAATTTTTCTGAGTTTACACGTTTGCCCTTAAACTTTTCATTTTATTCATTTTGGTCACTAACCAAAATTTGAGGTATTACAAAAGACCCTTTTACCCTTAACAATTATCAAAATCTCCAAATAATCTAAAATCAACCTTTTCGATTTTAATTCCGAACTCTCACGTTTTTATATCGTGACATCTGTAATCTAATCCTTTTTGTTTTTTTTCTTTTTATTATAGCACATTTATATTTGTATTTAAATTTAATAATTAATTAAATTGTATTAAAAATAAATATATGAATAATAAATTATTATATAGATCATTCAAATATGATTAATAATGTTAAATTAAAAAAATATATTTTTCATAATCTAATAAATATTAATGGATACAAAATATTGATAACTAATAAACTATTCAAACAAGTATCGAATATAATTATGTCCTTATATGATTAGCTATGCGTTAATTTTACCAAACACTTTTATACAATTCATGCAATCCGCTTGTCAAATTAACTAATGCAATCCGCTATCAGCAAACAATGTGTTTATATTATAAAATTAAAGTTTGAACAAAATTTTAAAATTTAAATAGTATAGTGACCCAAACATCAAATTGGGCTGCTAAATGGATCTTTGTGTGGTTCAGATCTGACTTGGCACCATTTCAACGTCCCAAGCTCCGAATTAATCTGTAGATCTCTGGTATTCTGGATCTGATTTTCTATTCTTTTTTACCTCTCCCTGTTTACCAGAATTTTACTCTTGCCATAACATCTCCTCGGTTTTTCCCTCTACTCTTACAATTCAAGGAGAAGCAGCTTTGTTTGATGTTTATGCTTATTAGCGTTGTGAGATTGAATCGCAAATCTGTGAATCCATCGGATTGCCTATTTGGGTATGTTTAATTTGTATAGATCTCGATGCTTTCAGCATGAATCATTATCCATTTGGGCCAAACAGTCCCAAGTCCTTTAATGCATATCCACGGGGTGACATTGATATAGAATCAGCAACTCTCAGAAGAGGCAGAAGGAGTAGGAAATTAGTCTCTTTTTACCCTGTTAGAATGATTAAGTCCTGGGGTGACCGGCTTCGTTACTATTACAAGCGCCATCCACTCTTTGTTTTCTCTATTTCCTTGGCAATTGGGGTTACGATCCTCTTAGTTTTCTCTCTATATGAACACAGCTATGGGGTGCTGAGTAATTATATGCGACTTGATGATGGTTTTGGTGATAATTATCCATTTGCTAAACTTAAGAATCTTGTAATGGTTGCCGGGCATTCGGTTTACACCAGTAGCGATTGTGGGAATGTTGATAAGGAGGATTCTTGGTTTCTGGAGTCTTACCAGAAGAATCCAGGCCAGGCTGCCACCTTTGTGGCTCACATAAAGGAAGGGATCGATAGCACCGCACGAGACGATGAGGCTTTGCTTCTGTTTAGTGGTGGAGAGACTCGCAAAGATGCCGGTCCTCGGAGTGAGGCACAGAGTTATTGGGCAGTTGCTGAATCCAAAGGATGGTTTGGTATGTTTACTTATTCACTCATTTTAAACTATACTATTACTATGTTGTCTTTCTTTGAGATGTAAACTTGATAATATATAATGCTAATCACATTCTATAATTTTATTTCTAGTTCCAGTAAGTTCATGATTGTTTAACCCCAAATCTAAACCTTTTAAGCCACTTTCAATTCTTGCCATTTTGCCCACCAGATATTACTAGGGCAGACGAAACACTCGGTTTGGGGTGCACTAGCCACTAGTAAGTGTACTAATTATACAAGAGTAGCTCTGAATTCAGAAACATATATATTTTCTTAAATATTGTTTGAGTTGATTCCAATTAAGCTAATCCTCTCAGTTAATAGGACATTTCACTCCTAAATGGTACTCACCTGGAAACTGATTAAGAAATCAAATTCTCATGGGAGCATTTAGCTTGTGAACGGTCATAGATGTAGGTTTGAGGTTTAATCTAGGGAACTTATCATCCTATCTGATATGTTCTCATTTCAATGTGTATGCTTCATTCTTTCATTGTGGTTGAAAATTTGGCGGGCAAGTTGATGTTGCTTTTCATTTTTGTTGTTAATGCTGGTTGTACAATTAGTTATAGCCATTTTGGAGTCAGAACTAAACCCATTAACATATTTGAAGTAGTATAACTACTTAACTAGTACTCCAGGATGTTCTAAATTTGCAATGGATATGTTGGAAGTATGACATGTTTATATCGGTCTGGGCTTCTTCTTCTTCTTTGAAGCAAGGAATAAAAATTAGACTGGAGATTGAACCGATCAGAAATGATTGTTTTTTTGGCCAAAAACGAAAGGAACATTTTGATTATTGCAGGAGTCGTTTCTCTTCTTTTTTGCTATATGCAGGAGTTTTTTCTTATTGCAAGTTCATATGCAAGTGAAGCTTGCTCATCAGGAAACACAAACTTACCGTAATTTAGCATATGAATTACCATAATTCATGTCAAGCTTACTCATCTGGGAGTACTATAATCCATGCTCATCATATAAATATATAATTATAAATTACCATAGAGACTTAATGTAAGTTCAAATCTAGTGCAGGCTCATTTTATTATCATCATCTGGAATGCAATAGATAAGGTTATCTCTTCTCTTGGGACTTCTTTTATGGCCAAATAATTCAAAATGTTTAAAGCTGCAGGCGCATATAAAGATTAAAGAGTTCAATAGAAAAAAAGTTCAAAGTTACCTGCTGGAGAGTAGGGAGCCTTAAACAACAAAATCAAGTCAAGCACAAGCCTCCAGTTTTGAATCAACTTACAAAATATTGAAGAAAAATCAAGGAGGTTTGCAGATTGAAGAAGAATAAAGGTAGACCAAAAGATTTCCTGCCTATTGGATGAGATACAACACTTCTTAGAGTCGGAAGAGAGTAAAGCAGACTGAAGATATTAGAGATAAGACTAGAAGCTGCTTGGAAAAACAAAATAATTAGGAATTACGGTGCCTTAGAACCTACCTAATCGATTAAGTAAAGTTAGCCTAGTTTGGGATTTGGGTTAAGGTTTTGCTGGGTTAGTTTAAAAAGTTAAAATACATGGACAAAAAGACTACTCAAGAGTAGAAATGAGAGAACTTTTAAAAGAATACATGGACAAAAAGACTACCCAATAGTAGAAATGAGAGAACTTTTAAAAGTAGATATACGCTTTCCTGACTCCTGTTATCACTTAAACTTGATCTCTCATTAAGAACTTGATGTGTAGATATGGAGCTCTGGTTTACTCTTCTTTTGCTTCTGAAGTGGAAAGACTTCTTTGGTTTACAGAGTTTAAAATAAGGATCAAGGACTACCTACTATGTTTGTATTATAAAGTAATTACGAATTGTCTTTGTGAAGTGTTCTCGATTATTGTGATTCCACGTTCATGAGTATGCTTTGATCTTTTGATTGATAAATAATGAATTTCACTGCAACTTTTATTCCCTAGTCAAGTTCTAAGTTTGCTTCTTGTCCACCTTTACTCCATGATTTTTTTTTCTACACCATGAAGGCTTTAGATCATCCAAATCTCATTGTTATTAAATTTATTGCTTTTCAGGGAAGGAAGAAAATGTTAAGTGGAGAGCATTAACAGAGGAGCATGCGAGAGATAGCTTCGAGAATCTTCTCTTTAGTGTCTGTCGGTTTCGAGAGCTTACTGGGACATACCCACACAAAATAACTGTAAGCATTCTATATTTGTCGGTCTTTCTTACTTTTACTTCCCCTCCCCCACTTCTTCCCTTCTATCAGCATCACTAGATAGGGTGAAAAAATAACTGGAATTTATTAATTTGTGATGATAGCTGTACTCAAAAGTAATGGTAGAAAAGTAATGGAGAGGAGCCCAATCCCCCACAAAAAATGGGATACTGAGATGTGGGAACTTAAAATTATAAGAACTGTAACATCATTTCTGAAAGGAGAAGTGTGAAAATCAATATAGATGAACTACTTCTACCTGTTTGATTTACGGAAACTGAACAATAATTGGGCGAAAGTTAAGCTTTATGCCTTGGGCTGATTAATCTTATTTCTATGGTAGTTGCTTTGACTGTCTTCCTCTGCAACTTAATGGTTTGGATCAATGTCTATATCACAATGTATATTCACTTAATTTAAGAAATTGTCTTCCAGTACAACTTAATAGCTCGAATTAAGGTCTTAAGCACAATGCATCTTTCTTCAATTGCTTGAAGAAACAACAGACAAGTTTCCTTAGGCATGAGTTATAGTATACATCACTCCACATGAAAGCTTCTTGCATTCTTTCCCCATTTGTGAAGTCGCTGATGGTGAAGGTGACTCGTAATCTCTAGTGTGCCAAAGAAATTTTGAGGCATAAAGAAATTATTTCTCCATAGAAAAGAGTCTACCACTCAAAAGCTCTAATGTCTTTATTGCCACCCAAGCTCACATCAAGCTCTGTCTGCATATGTATGCCTATGAAAATGGGGGAAGGAAGCCCATTGTTTTCAGTTAAATGTTAAATCAAAATACTTCATTTTTTCTTCTCCATTCTTTGAATTGATATCAAAGCTGGTTTCATTTCCCATTCAGTTACATGTTTTGACAGGTAATTTTCGAGATGGGTTCAAGTCTCATTTTTTCCACTTGTATCTAAGCACGGATTATATACCTTACGAATTAGCTTTTGAGTTTATTTTACCTATCCATACTAATCCTAATGAATTTGGATCAGGTTGTAAGCTATGATTTCAAGGAAGAGAGGTTTGCGCACTTGCATCGCACTGCTATTGGGTTTCCAGAGTCACGATTCTTCTACAAAGGCACCCCCGCTGCAGCAACTTCAATAGAGGCGGCTTTGAAAGGCGAGGCATTGGTGAGGACTCAATTTCAAGAAGATCCATTTGGTTGTTTGGGATCACTCAAGAGGAAAAAACTAGGTCGTGACCCCTTCCATCACACAATCCCATATCCTAAAGGATGCCCAGAGATTGAAGGACTGTTTAGATATTGTGGGGCTGCTCCTTATCGAGCTTCTCTGCCATGGTCGGACTGATATTCTCTCCGGTGACATTGTGTCATCACCGAACTCGCACTGTTAACAGCAATTTAATGAATCGGGTAATCGAGAATCAATTTCTTATGGTATCTGTTTTTCAATCAAGAATCATTATGTTACGTTCTGAGATTTAGAAACCATGGCAATGTTGTGCTCATCTGCTTGTTTAATTGATATCCATCAATAATTTCCAGAGATACATATGGATAGAATAAGTGAATAGTCTCTAGTAAATCAGGATAATTCATTTTTATTCATCAGCCACTGGAAAGCCAGGCTACTGGCTACCCTGTGTTCCTCAAGAATGGGCAGTTCAAAGCCACTTGATCAGTTCCACTGCCCAATTTAGCACCTTTCATAAGGCCTCCAAGCAGCTCCCCGCGGTCTAAAAAGAACTCTTTCTTCAAGATTTTCATCTCTTCATCAACCTATTTTCAGTGGAGGAAACATGGAATATGTTTATATAATGATGGGCTAGTTTAAGAATGAAGAAAACTTGGTATATATACCTCAACAATAGAGATTCCATAGATTTGAACAAGTTCCCCAGTAGGGGCATGGCCTTTGAAAGGACCTTCCATGTAACCCCAGTGCCTGAACTTGTACACAATCAATGGTGGGCCAGAGTAAACTTGGATAACTTCCAAAGCAAAACCTCTTGGGAAAGCTGTTGCGAAGGCAACATGAGAGGTATCTGCTGTTTCTTCTGCTGGGTTGTAGCCCCTCAACTCCTCTGGTAAGGAGGTTTGCATAAAGTTATTATAGCCTCCCCCAACCTGTCTCTTCTCTTCTATAGTCAAAGCCTTCCTTCCTGGATATTACGGCCGAAACAACATCAACCCTTTTCATCCTTGAACAAAAATAAGATAACCATGGAAATGGTGAGATACCGTTTACGCTGGTCGTATAAGTATCGACTTTAACCGATTTGTAGTCGTGGGAGGATACTTTATGGAACATTTCCATTTCCCATGTCTTGACAAGGTTCTGGACCTTCTCTTCTAGTGATCCAGGAGGCCATATCTGTCCTCAAGCTCAATCTCAAAGTCAAACAAATCAAATATATATATGTACATAAGTAGAGCATGTTGCAGAGGAAAAAGGAACCTTAGTTCGGCCTTGTTCAAAGAGCTTGTCAACAGTTTCATAGTTTGGAGGAGCACCGAACTTCCACTTGGTGTTCTTTTCGCCTTCTCCATGCAAGTAAGAACGGTACTTGTCTTGCTTCTCATCACTGGTCGAGGATGCCATTTTCTGGGTTTTCGAGTACTATGGCGAACAAGGGATTTCATATAGATTTTAAAAACAGATAAGCAACCTCCATGATTGATCTGTTTGTGGAGGGAGACCAGTTCAAGTTGACTCCTCAATTCCTTGTGGGGCAAGGTTAGGGTACTTGAATGGTTTATTTCACCAAACCAACAAAAACTTTGCAAACATAATCAGCACTAGTCAAATTTGAAGGCAAATTGTAGCTAAGATGAGCAGTGACAGCACTGTCCACTAATGAGAGTTCCAACTCAAATTCAAATTTACTACTTCTTATCACATCGACATTTAAATATTAAAGTTCTCTCTTTTTTTTAATCATTTTCTTGTGCTTTTAGCATATGTTTTTAAACTGTGTGAATTGTTAGAATTCAAACTTGATTTGAATTCTTAGTTTGACAATAAAGAGTATGAACGTGGCAAGCTTGACAAAATTACTTAGCAATTAAGCAAGTCTAATGGAGGCAAGCAAATTGAACTCTTCTTAGGAAAATACTTAGCAATTAAGCAAGTCTAATGGAGGCAAGCAAATTGAACTCTTCTTAGGAAAATACTTAGCAATTAAGCAAGTCTAATGGCGGAAAGCAAATTGAACTCTCCATAGGTGGTTTAGGAACACTATAAATAGGAGTTAGACAAAGCTTGTAATATAGATGAAAAAAAAACACACAAAGTGTTTTTCTTGGTGTAAAGAAAGTGCAGCAGCACATTTATATTTATTTTTCTTTGATTTCTCATGTAATAATATTATTTGAGTTATAAAGTTATATCGAGTGTCCACCGACGCTTCCAACAAGTGGTATCAGAGCCAAGGTCGAGTTCGAGTTTAGTCACGAGAAGATGAAGCACATGATCCAGCCACAAATCCCGAGATTAACAAAGACGAATTATGGCAACTGAAGTATTCAAATGAAGGCGCTACTCGGTTCGCAAGATTGTTGGGACATGGTCGTAAAAGGATATGTGGAGCCAGAAAATGCAGCAGCAGAAGCGGCTCTAACCAACGAAGAGAAGAAAGCACTAAGGGATGCTCTTAAAAGAGACCAAAGGGCGTTATATTACATTTTCCAAGCAGTAGATGAGTCTAACTTTGAAAAAATTGCAGAAGCAACAACCGCGAAGCAAGCATGGGAAACTCTGCAAAAATCACTCCAAGGAGTTGAGAAAGCAAAAAAGGTACGTCTTCAATCACTTAGAGCCGAGTTTGAGATGCTAAAAATGAAGATTACGGAAAGCATAGATGATTATGTTAGCCGTGTAAAAGCCGTAGCAAATGAAATGAAAAGAAATGGCGAAGCACTCGGTGAGGTTAGAGTGATGGAGAAAATCCTACGATCATTGATACGAAAATTTGATTATGTGGTCGTGGCAATTGAGGAATCAAAAGATTTAACTCAAATGACTATCGATGAGCTTGTGGGATCACTCCAAGCCCATGAGCAAAAAATGAAGCTAAATGAAGAAAGTGAAAATCTGGAGCAAGTCCTTCAAAGCAAGTTGCACGTCAACGAAGGCAGAGTTAGCAGCAGCTACACACGAGGCAGAGGAAACTATGGTGGATATCGTGGACGTGGCGATCGTTCATATGTTAGCAACCAAGCAAATGAAAATTACCGATCACCAAGTCGTGGACGAGGATATAGAGGTCGAGGAAGAGGCCGATATCAACAAGGAGATAAATCTCAGGTACAATGTTATAATTGTAATAAGTATGGTCATTATAGTTACGAGTGTAGATCAACTCCAAAGTACGAAGAAAGAATTAATGTAGCAACAGCTGAAGAAGAAAACGCCGAAGAATCTCATGTATTCCTCACTTATAAAGAAAATGAAGAATCAAAGGAAAATATTTGGTATCTCGATAATTGTGCAAGTAATCATATGTGTGGTCGAAAAGAGTTTTTTGTGGCGTTGGACGAAACGATTCGTGGACGAGTAATTTTTGGTGACGACTCGCACGCAGAGGTTAAAGGCAAGGGCAAAGTCATGATTACTCAGAAAAATGGAGAAAAGAAATACATATCAGACGTTTACTATGTACCAGCTATGAAAAGCAACATCATCAGTCTTGGTCAGCTTCTAGAAAAAGGATATGAAGTGCAGATGAAGAACCGCTCACTTTCAATCAAGAATAGAAATGGAGAATTGGTTGCCCAAGTCAATATGACGCGGAATCGTCTCTTTACTATTGACATCGAGTCAGGAGAAGTAAAGTGTATGAAGACTTCAATCAAGGACGATTCGTGGCTGTGGCACTTGAGGTACGGACATCTTGGATTTTCTGGCTTGAAGTTATTATCAAAAGCAAAAATGGTGAATGGATTGCCAGAAATCAAACCTCCAAATCAATTGTGCGAGGCCTGCATCAAAGGAAAACAACACAGACAAAGCTTTGAAGTTGGCAAATCATGGAGAGCCAGAAGACCATTGGAGATCGTCCACACTGACATAGCCGGCCCATTTGATATACCATCACTTGGAGGAAATAGGTATTACCTAACCTTTATTGATGATTATAGCAGAAAGTGTTGGGTTTATGTTCTTAAACAAAAGTCGGAAGCACTGGATAAGTTCAAAGAATTTAAAGCAATGGCGGAAAAACAAAGCGGTCAATACTTAAAGATACTCAGATCTGATAGAGGAGGCGAGTATACAGTAAAGTTATTTGAAGACTTCTGCAAGGAGCATGGCATAATTCACCAGTTGACAGTTAGATACACGCCTCAACAAAATGGAGTTGCAGAAAGAAAGAATCGCACCATTCTCGACATGGCGAGGAGCATGATAAAAGGTAAGCATCTACCAAGAAATTTTTGGGCCGAAGCAGTTCGATGTGCAGTTTATCTGTTAAATCATTGCCCAACAAAGAGTGTAAGGAACATGACGCCGGACGAAGCATGGAGCGGTAAAAAACCAGGAATTGGGAACCTTAAGATTTTTGGATGCATCGCATATGCCCATGTACCTGAGCAGATCAGAACGAAGCTTGATGACAGAGGAGAGAAGTGTATCTTTATTGGCTATGATGAACGAAGTAAGGCTTACAGACTCTATAATCCTTTAACCAAAAAGCTGATAATCTCAAGAGATGTTGAGTTCGATGAAGCAGAACACTGGAGATGGAACTTAGAAGAAAAGAAAGTTGAAGGACTATTTTTTAACGAAGAACAAGATGATGAAGACTTCATCAACCAAGATGAACAAGGTGATGATCAAAGTCCTCAACAAAATCCAACTGAGTCATCCTCATCAAACAATAGCAGAACAGAGAATTCTGAAATACAACCGACTGAAGTTCGAAGATCTACAAGAGAGAGAAGAGTTCCAGAAAGGTACAAGGATTACGAAACTCAAAATATTTCACTTTTCTGTTTACTTGCAAGCAGTGACCCAATAACATATGAAGAAGCAATTGAAGATGACAAGTGGAAGAATGCCATGAATGAAGAAATTGCATCGATAGAAAGAAATGATACATGGGAGCTCACAAGTCTACCAGAAGGGCATAATCCTATTGGAGTCAAGTGGGTGTACAAGACGAAGACCAATAAAGAAGGACAAGTAGAAAAATACAAGGCGAGACTAGTTGCCAAAGGCTACAAACAAAGACAAGGAATAGACTATGATGAAGTATTCGCTCCAGTAGCAAGGATCGACACTATCAGACTTCTCACAGCAGTTGCAGCACAAAACAAATGGAAGATTTATCAAATGGATGTGAAGTCGGCATTTCTAAATGGCTACCTAGAAGAAGAAGTTTATATCGAGCAACCACCTGGGTACATTAAACAAGGACATAAAAATAAGGTCTACCGCTTGAAGAAAGCCTTATATGGATTGAAGCAAGCACCGAGAGCATGGAACACAAGAATAGATGAATATTTTCAGGCGAATGGGTTCATAAAAAGTTCGTATGAACATACCTTATATACAAAGAAAAATGAAGATGGTGATATCATGATTGTGTGCTTATATGTGGACGACATGATCTTCACTGGAAATAACCCAGGTATGTTTCAAGATTTCAAGAAAGCTATGACTAAAGAATTTGAAATGACAGATATTGGCGAGATGTCATACTTTCTTGGAGTCGAGGTAAAGCAAATGGTGGAAGGAATTTTCTTATCCCAAAAGAAGTACGCGGAGGAAACCTTAAGTAAATTCAGAATGAAGGATTGCAAACCGGTAGCCACTCCAGCTGAAACGGGCACGAGACTAAGTGTTGATTCAACAAGAGAGCCGGTGAATCCAACGTTGTTTAAAAGCCTCGTTGGAAGTTTAAGATATCTAACTATCACACGACCGGACATAACATACGCTGTGGGATTGGTAAGCAGATTCATGGAGAATCCAAAACAAGATCAGTGGATTGCAGCAAAGAGAATTTTGAGATATGTCAAAGGTACGTCGGATCATGGATTATTCTACAAACATTCACCAAATTCGAAATTAGTTGGATATTCCGACAGTGATTACGGGGGAGACATAGATGATCGAAAGAGTACTTCTGGATATCTATTTCATATCGGCTCCGCAGCATTTTCATGGTCATCAAAGAAGCAACAAACAGTAGCTCTCTCGACATGTGAAGCAGAATACATAGCTGCTGCAGCATGCACCTGTCAAGCAATCTGGTTGAAAAATATTTTAGACGAGCTAAATTTTATACAAGAAGAACCAACTACAATTTATGTCGACAACAAATCCACTATATCTCTTTCAAAGAATCATGTCTCCCATGGTCGAAGCAAGCATATCGATACGAAGTATCACTTCATACGAGAGCAGGTGAAGAACAAAAATGTAAAGCTAGTCTATTGCAAGACAGAAGATCAAATAGCAGATATTTTTACAAAGCCGTTGAAAGCAGATGTATTTCATCAACTCAAAGAAAAGCTCGGCATGAAAAATCAAGTTTGAGGGGGAGTGTTAGAATTCAAACTTGATTTGAATTCTTAGTTTGACAATAAAGAGTATGAACGTGGCAAGCTTGACAAAATTACTTAGCAATTAAGCAAGTCTAATGGAGGCAAGCAAATTGAACTCTTCTTAGGAAAATACTTAGCAATTAAGCAAGTCTAATGGAGGCAAGCAAATTGAACTCTTCTTAGGAAAATACTTAGCAATTAAGCAAGTCTAATGGCGGAAAGCAAATTGAACTCTCCATAGGTGGTTTAGGAACACTATAAATAGGAGTTAGACAAAGCTTGTAATATAGATGAAAAAAAAACACACAAAGTGTTTTTCTTGGTGTAAAGAAAGTGCAGCAGCACATTTATATTTATTTTTCTTTGATTTCTCATGTAATAATATTATTTGAGTTATAAAGTTATATCGAGTGTCCACCGACGCTTCCAACATGAATTACAGAAGATGTTCTTAAAACAATCTAAAAAATCAAAAGACAAAATCTCGAAATTATTAAGGATTTCAATTTATTATCCCATCAACACCATTTCAAGGACTCTCACAAATTCCTATATAAAACCAAATTCAACATTTGGAATAGTCAAAAGGTGTAGGCAGTGACAGCATTGTCCACTGAGTTCAACTCAAACTGAATTTGGATGGTTAGCTTAGTTGAACTCAATTTGGATGGTTAACTGCATTTCAACTTTTAAATCTATTTTTTTTTGTCTAAAGGATGTTTTTAATTATTGGCACAAAATTAAAAACAGCCCCAACGTTTGACCTTTTAGTCACTTTAACTTTAAATTTTTTTGCAAACAATCATTTAATGTTTTTTTTTCGTGCAATTTTTACCTTTGTTGGATAGAAATTATTAGTTAACTAACGATCAATGTAGTTTGATGACGTGACATTAATATTTTTTAAAAATATTTTTATTATATTATTTTTTAACCAATCAGATAATGACGATTGACTAAAGGCAAATGAAAAAAAAGTAAAATATAAGAAAATTGTAATTAGTGGGAATGAAACCCAAGCGTAGTGGGTGAAAAGAACAACGACTAACTACCAAGCTAAAATGTTAATTTGTTAAGTTGTTCCCAATTATTATATTTTTCTCATTACTTACTGTCTTCCCCATTGCATGCCATCGTAGACGGCGAAATAGTGGAAGCTAAATGCGGCAGCCTCCTGTCCTTGGTAGCAAAACGACGGGTGGATAGCGACTGCGTTGAACATTTTGGGTTCAGCAGCTTACATTACCTTTCTAAAATGCTCGGTAGAATTAAAATAAAAAGCAATTTGGGTTCCTGTTAATCTCCTGACACCTTGCATCTGACTTAGATCTCACGGCTGCCATGAGAGAAATTGAAGCGAACAACATTCATCCTGGCCCTTAAAAGTTTGTGTGTTTAAATATCTTTGCTTGCTGATTTCATAAAATTTTCCTTGAGTTTAGTGTTCCCGCTAAATAGAAACTATCAGTCAACTGATGATCAACGGTCGATGCTAACTGGACTTACTATGCATTAAGATCCGCTGAAATGGCACATGTCATATCATATTTAAAAAAAATATTTTGTTACACCCTTCTTTTTGGTGACACGTGGTTGACTATCATGCTGACACATGGCCGAACATCATGTTGACACGTGGCAAATATGATGCTGACACGCAACATATCTTAAAACGTAGCAAGTCCAGTCAGCATCGGCCGTTGACCGTTAATTGACTGACAGTTTTCATCCAGCGAAAGAATATTTGAACCAAATTAAAACATTGGGATCGTTTGCTCCAAAAAAATAGGAGGACAAATGACAAAACATGCAAACATTGAAGGCTTTTTTTTGTCATTTTTCCTTCTATATGTCTTTTCAATGATCTTTATCTTTGGTTCCTGTTAATATCCTTGCATCTCACTTAAATCTCGTAATTTTAATTTTTTTTTTAAAAGGCGCAGATTTATTGTAGGCAACGGTAAAATGCAGAAAAAGAAAATGGGATTAACTCGTTATAATTTGAAATTCGAAAATAAAATAAAACAATTTTTAACTTGTTATAGACTAGTCGTGTGACTTAGCCTGGTGGTTTAGGGGAATCTTTCTTTCCCAGCAATCTGGGTCCAAGTACCCATAACAGCATTATTTTGGTTTACTCAAAAATTAAAAAAAAAAAAACTGAGAAATGCCACTTATCATCTTTTTAGTGGGTGTCATTTCTTTAATAATAAAGTAAAAATAAATAATTTTTCTTAGGTGTTGCCATGTCACTTTACACGTGGCAGTGCCACATCATCTCTCATGACACATTAGCACGTCATATCAACTTCAGACGGTTAATGTTTGTTGATTAACGATTTTCATCCAATGAGGATAAAAATTGTACGGAAAAGAAACGTTAGGTGGTTGTTTGCACTAAAAGAAGAATATGAGCTAAAGTGACCAAAAGGTCAAATGTTAGGGCTATTTTTGACTTTATGCCTTAATTATTTGAATTTGTAAATTGTTTAGAAACCATTTCTTTAACAACAATTGATGTGGTATTTTCTAAAAGGCATAATCCCAAAAATAGCCTTAAACATTTGACTGAATAGTTATTTTGGCCCCTATTTTTAATTAATTTAACCATAACGTTTCATTTTGGGTCAAAATGACCCATCTACAGATGAAAACTGTTAGTCAACTGGCGATAAAACAACTTGAAATGATGTGGCAAACCTACTTGGCAGTGGACGCCGCGATAACAATGTTATATAGACAAATATGCTGACTTTACATAATGACACATCAATCAAAAAATTATTTTATAAAACTGCATAAAATATAAAATATTTTTTCTTCTGACGCGTCATTTTGTCAAGTCATTTAGTTATTTATCGTCAACTAACTAATAGTTTTCATCTACAGAGAGACCATTTTGACCCAAAATGAAACGTTGGGGAGGCTAAATTGGTTAAAAAAATATGAGCCAAAATGACTATTCAGTCAAACGTTAGGGGCATTTTTTTAGCTTTATGCCTTTCTAAAATATATGGAGTCCGTTTTATTTTCATTTTCTTGGAAAATGAAAATCGTTGAAGAAAATGTGTATGATTGAAAAATTAGAAAATGAAAACAAAAATAAATAAACATTTGAAAACATAAAAAAGATGTTTCCACTGTTTTTATTGAAAATATTTTAGGAAAGTGAAAAATATGAAAATAAGGGTTTTTTAATTTTAACTTCATTTAAACTCGGGTTCAAATCCTTCTAATCCCTGTTTTAAAACATTGGTTTATTTACTCATATTTTGTTTATTTATTATTACATTATATTTTTCTAATTATATTTTATTTTAATTTTTCAATAAATTTTTTTCATTTTTATTTTGAAAAGCTAGATACCAAACAAAATTAATACTTATCTTAAACTTCGAGAAAATGTCTGAAAATAAAATGCAAGTGATAAGGCAAGAAACTAGGCAAGAAACTAGGGTCCGTTTGGTTTTAGAAAATATTTTCTATTTTTATTTTCAGAAAATAATTTTTATTTTCAGTTTTCAAAAAGTTAAAAAACATGCTTGGTTGATAGAGATGAAAACTTGTTTTCAAAAATAAAAATAGTGACAATGTGTTTGGTATCTAGCTTTTCAAAAATAGAAATAAAAATATATTAAATAATTAAAATAGAATATAGTTAGAAAATTATTATTATTGTAATAATAAATTAATTTGTAGGGTGTACTGTAGAATTTAAGGTTTATGGTTATGATTTAAAGTTTAGGATTTATGGTTAAAGGTTTAGGTTTTAGGGTGTTAGGGCTAGGGATTTAGGTTTTAGATTTTATAACATAAATTTCTTTTACACAACTTGTATATCAAAATATAACCCTAATTTAAATTAATAACATTTATTTTAGGAATATATTAACTACAATATAAATTATAAAATAGTATAATAGTATATTTATAATATTTTATAATGTAGGGTAAGTAATATATTACTATTTCTTATTTGGTAAGATTAATGAATATATGTTAATAATATTTATTTCATAATTATATTTATTTTAAAATATATTAATAATATAAATGAAATATTTAATAAATATTATAATGAATAATAATATATCAAAATTAATTTTTATAAATAGTATATTATATAGAATAGTCGTATGAAGAATATCATGTTAATAAAATGAATTGGAGAGAACTTAAAAAATTGTAGTACCCAAAAATTACTACACCTGATCTCTGTTACAAGGAGACACTTATAGTTGGTGGACCACCGTGATTGCGGGCATAAAACCCGGTGATGTGACTTGGAATTTCTTTCAAGCTGCTTTTAAGAAGTATCTAGGAGTTAGATACTTGGACAAGAAGAAGCGCGGGTTTATGGCTTTGGTTCAGGGAAGTATGTCTGTGGCAGAGTATGAGGTGTAATTTGTTCGGTTGAGTGAGTATACTCCTAAACTAGTACCGAGTGAGAGGCGTCGTTGTGATCGATTCCGTTACGGATTGGTGCAAGAAGTTAAGACCTTTATGTTGGCTTCTGATTGCACTGATTTCGACGTGTTGGTGACACGGGCGAAGGACATTGAGCAGAATCTTGGTTTATTAGCTCGTGTGGGAGGTTCTGGCTCTGGCAAGAGAGCTGCAAATTCTAGTTCTGGTGGTGATCATTTTAAGAAGCATCGTGATAGAAGGTATCGTCCGGAGTTGAGGCGAGCTGGAGGTAGTGATGGGCGAGGACCTTAGAGTCAGGGTACCCAAGATAGAGCACCAGATAACACTTGTTGGGTTTGTGGATCGCGTGATCACATGAGGTGAGACTATTCACGTTTGGCTTGTGATGGGCAGGCTCTTGCGGCCGTTATTGCTAATTCTTGTTGGAGTTGTAGATCGAGCGATCATTTGAGACATGATTGTCCGTTGTTGGCTGGGGGTAGACAGGCCAGGGCACCTGCGGTTTCACCACAAAGAGGGCGTGGTCGTGGCCGAGGACAGTTTCAGCGAATGGACGGGGTTTCAAGGATGGTGGCTCATACCGCTATTCAACCAAAAGGTGGTGGACTTGCGAAGGTGTACGCACATCGCGAGGGACATAATGACACCGGTGTGATTGCAGGTACATTTACTTTGCAATCCTTACCGTTGTTATTTTTTGTTGATTCTGGTTCTACGCATTCATATATCTTGTGTGAGCATGCACATTTGCTTAATATACTTGTAGATGTGTTAGATGTGGGTCTGCAAGTAACTAGTTCTTTCGGAGAAACGGTTGTTGCAAGGAGGTTGTATAGAAGACGCCCTTTGATGGTGCAAGGTTATAAGTTTGCGGCTGATTTGATGGAGTTGTCGTTTCATGGTTTTGATGTAATCCCGGATATAGATTGGTTGTTTGAGTATAGAGGTGTTGTTGATTTTGAAACCAAGCGAGTTACCTAGAAACTTGCTGACTTTCTTAAAGTGGTGGTTGTGGGTGAGAATAATGCATTCTTGCCCAATGTTATCTCGGTTCTGGAAGCGAGTCGTATGATGAAATATGGTTGTCAAACATTCTTAGCCTATGTCATGAATCTGGGATGGAAGGAAGTGTGTGTTCAGGATATTCGCACAGTATGTGAGTTTCCGAGTGTTTTTCTGAAGGAATTGCCGAGTTTCCCACCAGATAGAGAGGTAGAGTTTGGCATTGAGTTGTATGCAAATACAACCCCGATGTCCATTGCTCCCTATCGCATGAAAATGAAGGAGTTGAAGGAGTTAAAGACGCAACTTCAAGAGTTGCTTGATCGAGGGTTTATTAGGCCTTTGTGTTTTGTCGTGGGGTGCGCCGGTGTTGTTTGTGAAAAAGAAAGATGGCACGATGCGGATGTGTATTGATTATCGACAACCGAACAAGTTGATGATTAAGAATAAGTATCATTTGTCGCGGATTGATGATTTGTTCGATCAATTTAGAGGTGCTTAAGTGTTTTCTAAGATTGATTTAAGGTCTGGGTATTACCAGTTGAAGCTAAAGAATGTGGATGTGCCTAAGACTGCTTTCTGTACAAGGATCGGGCATTACGAGTTCTTGATGATGTCATTTGGTTTGACCAATGCTCTGGCGGCATTCATGGACATGATGAATCGAGTATTCTATGAGTTTCTGGATCAATTTGTGGTTGTGTTTATTGATGATATTCTTGTGTACTCTCATACTGAGGAGGATCATGATAGACATTTGCGAATGGTTCTTCAGGCTTTATTGGATAAGCAGTTGTATACCAAGTTAAACAAGTGTGTGTTTTGGCTTAGGGAAGTTGTCTTTCTTGGGCATGTTGTGTTAGCCGAAGGAATTCGGGTTGATCCACATAAGATCGAGGCAATGATAGGTTGGTAGTTGCCTAAGTCAGTGTTGGAGGTTCATAGTTTCTTAGGCTTGGCTGATTATTACTGTCAGTTTGTAGATGTTTTTTCACGAATTGCTGCTCCGTTGACCAAGTTGTTACAAAAGGGTGTCCGTTTCGAGTGGATGGAGGATAGGCAACGAGCTTTTGAAAGATTGAAAGAGGCTTTGACGCAAG
Source organism: Hibiscus trionum (assembly GCA_030270665.1). Classification (NCBI taxonomy): domain Eukaryota; kingdom Viridiplantae; phylum Streptophyta; class Magnoliopsida; order Malvales; family Malvaceae; genus Hibiscus; species Hibiscus trionum. The sequence continues at coordinate 10,578,674 of BSYR01000013.1, read as the reverse complement.
CTCCAATCTTGATTCAACTAGAATCGGGAAAGGAATTTGTTGTTTATAGCGATGCATCATATGTAGGTTTGGGTTGTGTGTTGATGCAAGGGGAAATGGTGTGGCTTATGCATCTAGACAGTTAAAGGTGCACAAGCGCAATTACCCTACACATTAACTTGAGCTTACCGCAATGGTGTTTGCGTTGAAGATTTAGAGGCATTATCTCTATGGTGAGAAGTGTATTGTGTACACGGACCAGAAGAGTTTAAAGTATTTGATGACCCAAAAGGATTTGGACCTTAGGCAACATAGATGGTTAGAGTTGCTTATGGATTATGATTTGACGATTGAATATCATCCGGGTAAGGCCAATGTTGTGGCAGATACTTTGAGTAGGAAGATTGTGGTGGAATTAAGAGCAACGTTCGCGCGGTTAAGTGTGACAAGAGACGAAGGTTTATTGGTTGAATTGCAAGTAAAGCCATCTTTGTCATAGTTGATAAAGGACAAGCAACCTTGTGATGAGAAGTTGGTACCACACGTTAAGGATATCATGGATGGGAATTCGACAGATTTTCATTTTAATGATAATGAGGTGTTGTGTTTCAAAGGTCGAATAGTGGTGCCTAATGATGATGAGTTGAGGCATACCATTTTGACTGAAGCGTATAGTAGTCTTTTTTCTATGCATCATGGTAGTACTAAGATGTATAGAGTTTTGAAAGAAGAGTACTATTGGGTTGGTTTGAAGAAAGATGTGGCTAATTTTGTCGCTAAATGCATGGTATGTCAGTGAGTGAAGGCTGAGCATCAGTTTCCCTCTGGTTTGTTGCAACAGTTGAGGATACCAGAATGGAAGTGGGAGAGAATCACCGTGGATTTTGTGTCTGGGTTGTCGTTGACGCCAACTAAGAAGGATTCCATTTGGGTGATTGTTGATCAGTTTACAAAGTGTGCTCATTTTGTGCTAGTGCGTGCGACGTATACCTTGGATAAGTTGGCGGATTTGTATATTGCGGAGATTGTGCGTTTGCACGGAGTGCCCAAGTCTATAGTTTCGGATAGAGATCCACAATTTACAACAAGGTTTTGGGAGTGTTTGCATCGGGCTTTGGGTACACCACTGAATTTTAGTACTTCGTATCATCCTCAAACGGATGGTCAGGCTTAGTGTGTGATTCAGGTCTTGGAGAATATGTTGAGGTGTTGTATCATTGAGTTCCAAGGAACCTGGGAGAAACATTTGACTTTGATGGAGTTTTCCTATAAGAACAGTTATCAGGCTAGTATACAAATGGCACCATATGAGGCCTTGTATGGTAGGAAGTGCCTTACGCCTTTGTGTTGGGATGAGGTTGGGGAAAAGTATGTTTCTATGCCGGATGTGTTGAAAGGCTCGAATGAGAAAGTGAAGGTCATTTGTGATCGCTTGAAAGCAGCTTCGAATCGTCAGAAATCCTACACAGATTTGAAGCGTAGGGATATTGAGTATGTGGTTGGTGACCGTATGTTCTTGAAAGTGTCACCATAGAAGAAAGTGACGCGATTCGGACGTAAAGGAAATCTTAGTCTGAGGTTTACTGTACCGTATGAGGTTGTGCAATGTGTGGGTCCTATAACCTATCGTTTGAGGTTGCCTTCTGAGTTGGAGAAGATTCATGGTGTTTTCCATGTATCGATGTTGCAGAGGTATAGATCGAATCCATCGCATGTGATGCCAGTAGAGGATATTGAGTTGCAACTGGATCTATCTTATGATGAAAAACCTATAAAGATCTTTGATTCTAGCAGTAAGGTTCTTCGTGGTAAGACGATTGAACTTGTAAAGGTGTTGTGGTGACATCGTGGAGTTGAGGAGGCCACGTGGGAGAGTAAGGCTGACATGATGAAACAGTTTCCGCATCTTTTTCCTTCAGGTAAATTTCGTGGACGAAAATTTTTAAGTGGGGGAGAGCTGTAATGCCCCAGTTTTGGTCCTAGGAGTTCTTGGGCTTATTAGACGGTCCGGTGGACCGAGATTAGAGATTCGAGTCGGATTCGAGATTAAAATTGGAATAAATACTTTTAAGTGAGAAAATATTTTGGAAAAATAACTAAAAATAATTATTTAATATATGAATATTTTATGTAAAGTCGATTTTGGAAAATGGAATTTGGAAATTGAACATTTTTGTTAGTGACCAAAATGTGAAGATTGTAAAACTATTTTTAGTGACTGTTTTGTAAAAGGATCAAAACTTTGAATCTTTAAGGACCTATTTAACCTAAATGTTTTTATCAAAATTTTCTCTCAATTAGGATTATTTTAATGAGTTTTAATTAAGGATTAAAGGGATTTAATTAAAGATGAGGTGGTTATTTCTTAAAAACAACTTTTGACGTAACTTTCTTTCTCTCAAGTTTTCTCTCAAAATCCCTTCAGCCAAACACTCTCTTTTTCATTAAAGTTTTCAGGTAATACTCTTGGTTTACTAAACTCTTGATTTCTAATGGATTCTTCAATCTTTTTTTCCAAAAACTCGTTGTTTTTCCTTTGTTTTTCATGAGTAAAACATCCAATTGAGGGGAAATTCATCCATTAAAGGTAAGGTTCGTTCTTCATCCTGGAGCTAGGTGAATCTCTAATTTTCTAGGTTGATAGTTATGTGTTTTTGAGGTGTTGAGGTGGTTTAATGTATGCTAGAGATATAAGGTTGGTGTTAGGTTGTTTTTGGATGTTAATTGAAGTTAATAAATGGATTAAATCGTTAGGTTTTGGTTGGGTTAAGTTTGGAAGGTGATTGATGTTGATTCCGGTAGTTTTTGGAGAGGTTTCGGCTAGTGTTTGAAGAGGTTTGTTACGAAATTTTGTTGATGGGTTTGTGAATGCATTTTGATGCATTGAATTCTCTGTTTTTGTGTGGTGAAATCAGGGGAGGTCGATCCTCAAGCTTGTAGCACTGCTTCGGAAGCTTTGGAGGAGTAATTTTGCATCGGCGATTGAGGCTTTGCGTTATCAGTGACTGAGAACACGGTTTAAATCGTTAAAATGGTTTAAAAGTTGTTTTGGGAGTTTAAATTTAAGCTTGAAACGCTGGTTTAAACTCAGAAGTAAGTATATTGAGATTTCTCCCTCGGTCGTACTTTGGCGAAATTGGTTTTATGCACTTGTTTTTGAATTAGATCGTACCTACTGTTAAAGCATGTTTAAAGTATGATTTATACTGATTTTGGTCATATGTTGATGATGGATGTATTTGGTAAATGGTCCATGTATGGTTTATACTTGTGAATGCATAGTTTAATGCATTGTAATTGGTTTTAAAATGTTGCTTATAAAAACAGTGAGGTACATGGCTAATAATGAATTATATTGGCAAGTGATGTGGTTTAAAATGTTATCGAATATAGTTGGCCGACCATAGGATTGATAGTGCACTATAAATAAGTCGCCTTGGGTGTTGAGGGGTTTATGTGTACCAAATACTCCACCACGAGTACCCTAACGGTCGAGGGGTTATATGGTATCGAAGACTACCGTTAGTGGATTATGCATCTAACCGATGATTGGGGTTGTAATTGTACCCGGTTGTGAATGTACCATAAATTCTGGTTGAGATGGCATGAAGTGTTGGGAGAACACTTGTTGAATCTGTGTATCCGATATAATATTTTGGAAAGTGGAATTGATTTATGATCACTTGAAAGACAATATAATTGTTGATGTATCATGTTGATGGATTATAATGTTAGATTATACATGTTTACTCTTTAAGCCTTGCATATGAGTTGTTATGCATGTGAAATCTTAAATTGAGGGTTAGCGAATGGGATTTTTCTGTTGATCCATGATACATGTCGCAAATGGTTTAATATGCTGGTTTTCGGAAATATTAAGTGCATGGTTTTCAAGGCATAATGTTTTGTAAATGATTGAAATGATTATTTCAATGTGGTTTTGGAGAATGGTTTTAAAAATGCATTGATGGTGTGTTGTTTGAGCACTCCTCACTGAGCTTAGTGTGCTTACGCTCTCTTTATCCATCAATGTAGATAACTAAAGCTTTGAGGTAGCGAGCGAAGGAAATCCAAGGACTTAGGCTAGTCGAAATTATGGCTTTAAACTAGACTAGTAATAATAAGGGCAATGAGATTCATTGTGGTTTGGGGAGGATTTATGTTAAACTACATGTTTGAGCAAATTTGTATTGCTGTTTTGGGTTTGTAAATGGTTTTATATGTTTGGTAATTGCTTTGGACTATGGTTTGGTTTTTAGGAAGCATGCCTCTAGACTTTATTTTGAAGCATGATGCCATGTTATAATCTTGTTTCGGTGTTGGTTTGATGTGGTTTGATCTTGAGATTAGATGGATATAAGTTTGAAGCATGTTAGTATGTGTTTGAATCCTTGAAAGCATGAAAAACGAGCAATTTGGGACATTTTAGGTATAGACATTTCCATACGCGTACCCCTGTACCGGAACGGGTATGCATAAATATAACAGGTGTTTTGGTATGCGGGTTGGTGTTTCGGTGTGGGCCTTGTATTTTGGCTAGGCGTATCGATATATGAGGAAGGGTATTAGTACGATTTTGAGCTACTGGAATCTGGGATTTGAAAAATGTTAAAATGTACCGATACACTTTCTCGTGTACCAATACAGGTAGCCGTTTTTGTAACACCCCAAATTTGCCCCAATTTGAAAATCCTTAAATTTTGAAAATCCCTAATTTTAAACCCTAGAATTTGGGAATTTCTAGTTTAAAACCCTAATTTGATTATGGGATTAATTTGAACAAAAATTGGAATTTCGTGGCTTAATTCAGAAAGTTGGGGTCGTTTTGGAATGTTGGTAAAGTTATGTTACCGTTTTGCAAACCCTAAAAATGATAAGTGGCCATATGTGTGTTTTTCCCTTTTAACTAGGGTATTTATACCCAATTTCAGCAAATATGAAACCCTTCATCTACCATTCGGCCATTGCAGCCCCCATCTCCATTTTTTTCTCTCTCTCGGGACAACACTCGTACACCCTTTTGCTCCGATCACTTTCCGACCAGCCACCCATCGTCGCCCAGTCATCATATGAGGTCGTTGGCGTGTTCCTCTCCACCTCGCGATCAGAACCCACTCACCCAAGTGTCTTCACCGTCGTTTAGTTGCTCGGAAAAGGAACAAAACCCTTCGGTTTCTCCCTTTTGCCACCGTTCACGGCGGTGTCGCCACTGTTCTTCCGCTGCCGTCTGCACCGCCCCTATCCTTGTCGAATCGGAGTCTGGGTAAGCTTTGAAGCCATGTTTTCGGTTATGTTTTGGTGATTTTGAGTTATGGTTTGATGTTGATCCCTTTGTTTTCTGGCCGGGAATGACCATGTTGGTCACTGTGGGAGGCAACAGCAAGCTGCGTTGTTCATGCCGACTTCGTCGAGTCTTGCCGGCACCGTGTCTTTTTGTCGTCGTCGTCGTTAAACCTTTTGCTGCCGTCGATTTAGGTATTGTAAACCCTGGTTGCATTGATCTGTTGAGAGGAGATAAGTTTTGGGTTGATTGTGTTGTGTGTAATTTGTTGAGACCAAATCAGGCCCATATGAGCATGACCTGGTGTAGGAGTAGTCCCATGAGCCCACGAGTGTAACCCGTTTAATTGAATGGACAGACCGGATCTGTGAAACCATATGTGACTCGAATTGAATCGAACCGGATCAATGTGCTAGACTGAATCGGTCTTTGAATCATATTAACCCGAACCAGATCAGTGAGCATTGAACCGAACCATAAGTCTTGAACCGGACCGTTGACTTTTGACCTTGCACATTTGAATTTTGACCGGACCGTTTGACCATTGACCGAATTGGACTTTGACTAGTTTGACTAGAGTTGACTGTTAACTAGTTTGACCAGAGTTGACCATTGACCGTTAGAGTTGACTTTGACTTTGACCCGAGTTGACCAAGAGTTGACTTTTTCGGACATCCTTCCTTTTAACCTTTCTCGACGTCCTGAGTTCGTATCCGCTGGCCGTTTTGCCTAATTAGTTTCCGAAAGCTCAGTTTTGCTCATTTTAAGTATTGTTATTGGAATATAGTAAGTGATGATTTCAGAATCTGATTCGAAATATTCTCGTGTTCAGGTACCGACTTTGGGACCGTTGGGTTACCTCCAGTTGTTCAGACTGATTGTGCACATTCTTCGAGATCTTCAAGTGAGTATATCTTCAGTTTGGTTTTTAGTGTTTTAGTCGGTGGCTTAGTGTTAGTAATAAATACTAATATAGTATTCATACCTCGTAGGTCCTGTTTCAGCTAGATCTGAGCGTAAGATGCGCTTTTCTCGGCATTAGAGCTTCCGTTGCTTAAGGTGTGTCTCTTCCTGTTTTAATAAACTTATGTGTTTCTTTCTGTGCTATGAATTTTATGTGTTTTTCTGGATTAATATAAGTAAATGTTTTGTACATTTTGTGTGCATACTCTGTTGTGATTGGGTGAATTTTTCAGACATCATGCATAACATGTCATACTGTGATTTAAGTGAAATATCAGATTTTCGGAATCGTAAAACATCGGATTTATAGTATTGTGCAACTTGAATGTTCATGATTCAAGTTTCAGATCAGACTCGGATTTTAAAATCTGCATCATATCATTGTGGGTATATGGTTTGGAATTTGTTCGGGGAAGTTCAGTGGTTTCAACCTTCGGGTTGAATTCCGCTTCGGATTAGTGGTTTCACCCTTTGGGGTTGAATTCCGCTTCGGATCAGTGGTTCCACCCTTCGGGCTGAGTTCCACTTCGGATGGTGACGATGGAGAAAGTAGGTTCTGGGGAACCTTACTTTTCGGTGTATCGGAGATGGGTACTATGATTCATGTGCATCAGACATCATATCATTATGATTCAGTTTTATTGTGTTTTCAGAAAAGTATTTATCAGAAAATAAAATACTGTTTTGTTTTTTGTTTTGTTTTCGTTGCACTTTAGAGACACACTAAGCTCTTTAGCTTACATCCGTTAGTTTTTACTTTTCAGATATCTCAGACTTTTTAGGCGATCGGTACTTGGAGCTTCTTGCATTTTACTCATATACTTTTATAATTCAGTATGAACTCTCTTTTAATTACTTCAGACTACTGTTTTGAAATATTTTGGAACATTTATGTAATTCGGACATTAGGACTGTTTACTGTTTTTAATTTGGATATTATTAAATGCATGTATTTATAAGGTTATTTTCAGAAATTTAACCGATTATCGGAATAATGTTTAAACGACTACGTTTTATAATAAAGGGATCTAATTGAGATTATTTTCTTTTAATAATAATTTTGTTTTTAAGTGAGTAAACTTAAAAGGTGTTACTTGAGGGGTAAGTTTTCAAACACAACTTTCTAGATTCGGCCCATTTCTTCTAGGTCGGGTTTAGGGGGTTACAGTTTTATGGTTAGTGTGTTATTTGAAGTTCCCGATTCTTTCATTTTGGTCCCTAATTCTTGTGAATGCAATTGTATGAGTTTGGATGATCTTTTTGAGCTTCATTTTGGCAAGCAAGCATGTAACCTAATTAATTGAGGATTGATAACCTAAAATTTGGTTTAGTCCTTGTAATATACTAATTTTATGTTTTGGTCCCTAAATCGCCTATTTGTGAAAATATTTGCCTTTTCGATGTCTGTCTCTTTTGAGATTTCATTCGCTCCCCAAAAAGGATGTAATAATTTGCATCTAGACAAGATAAAAGGAAAGAGTGTGTAAACAATGAGGGATAAATTTATTACTTTTTTTTTAAAATTAGGATTAAATTGATTGAATATGAAAACATGAAGGACTAAATATGTTATTATACAAATTTTCTTAATTGTCATGTCACCCACTTAATGACATTTAATGTCCAAATGACCATTTTGTAACAAAAGTCAAAGTTTAATGCCTGTTATATAACTTTTAAAAGTTTGATGACAGTTTTGTTTTATTTAGAATAGTTTAGTGATCATTTGTATACTTTATCCATTTAATATTTGGTTAAATGAGTGATTTTGCTAGCAATGGAAGTCTTTGCTCGTGTTTAAGATATTTGTAAAATGCATGCTTCAAATTCATTGATTGTGTTTTACGATAGATATTAATAAACATGTTAATTTTGACGTGAGGCATATAAATTCATGTGCAATGCTATATCTACCCACTAAGTTATCTGCCCAATTGAAGTGACACTTAAGAAAATTAATAATACAATATATTTTTCAATATATAATTTTCAAACAATAAATGTAATGTAATTAAAGCATCTTTTATCCATAAATTTTTTTAATATTATAAATACAATACAATTAAAACATCTTTACACAATAACTAATTCCTCCAAAATCCATCAACAGGGGTGGTTCTGGGCATGTTCCACATGTGCGACCGCACAAGTCCCCGCAATAGAGGGCCCAAAATGAGTTGTCTAATAATATATATATATATATATATAACAATTTTCTAAAAAAATATTAATCCAAAATATTATTTTTGTGATCATGAGTGATTCAATTCCATTAATTTTGTTTTAAAGACTAGATTTAAAGTAGAATATGAGAATCAAAATGTAAAACCAAATTTGATTTTGATATAACAATATTTTTCAAGGATTTAATTGCAAAATGAAATGAATTTTTAAATACTCAAAAGACTCACAAAATGAAAAGGATTCGAACTTTAAGTATTTCTAAATCAAAATCCAAGTATCCAAAATATTTTCTAAGTATTTTCAAACTAAAAATTCGAAGTCTAGTCCAGGCGTACTAATACGGTTACATCCGTATCGATACGATTTTTACAGGAAACGATTAAAGAAAAGTGTATCGATACACTCCTTGCTGTATCATACAATTTTCAAACTCGATGTAAACTTGGAAACTAAAAACTACCGTATCGATACGCTCCTTTCCACACCGATACGAGTTGGAAAGATTTGATAAATCTTTGCATTTAATTTTTGACCGTTGCCTTGTTAGTTTATTGGAACCAAACATTTTGAAAATTGGTTAATGATGAGTGTTCAAAAGTACTATTTTTATTACCCATTTTACTCATATTATTGTTAGACTTAGGCACATTTTAGTTACATTATTAGGGATTCATGCATACTTTCATAATTTTCTTCACCGTTATGCGTGAGTTCATAATTTAGTTATTTGGGTGGAAAAAGGTACTGCTGGGTATTCGTTTTGTGCATGTGCAGGTTATGCCAAGGATTGCCGAGTCACTACCGCGATAGTTCATTGCCGAGCCATTGTCGGAGAAGTTCAATGTTGTGCGGGAAACCACTGCCATGGCAACAACCATTGCCGCGGGCAGTGAAGGAAAAGGAAGGAACAGTGCAGAATCATCTCCCGATGGCCCATATCAAGCTAGCTATGGAAGACAGATTCTACTGAAGGAAGCTGAACCATGGGACAGAGCCCTGCTGAGTAGAAAAGACAAACTTCTGCCGAGGCAGCAGCTACTACCGCCGAGGCAATGCACAGATGCAGTTGGCAGCGGGCAAAATATTCAAAGTGGTAGTCGATTTGAAGAGCATAAAACGCCGAATATTTCTACACACTTTGCGTGGTAATAGGAGTTCGGGAAGACGACAAAAGCATGGAAGGAAGGTTAAAGATGGAATTCGGCCAAAGTGGATAAATGCATTAAATTAAAGAGATTCTCCTCTTTAATGAAGACAAGTCCAACTCCAACTTAACTTCCTATCCAATAAAGACTTTTCCCCAAGCCTCCTCCTATTTAAAGAAGGCCAAATTGAAGTCGTCGATCATCGAGAGGTAGAGAGACTAGGGTTTTGTCGAGCATTCTTCTAATTCTTAGGCTAGGGTTATTTTGTTTAGTAGTTGTGGGAAAACAATTGTAATTGTTTAGGTTTTTGTTAATACAATTTAGTTCAAGGTTTGCTTATTCTTGGCATTGATTTTATTCTTGCGATCTCATCATGAGAGAGTATTGTGAGGTTATCCATTTGTTTAATATCGAGAGAGTTAAACTCAAGAAACGAATAATCACGATTTTCATCCCAAACGGTGGAAGCTAACTCGACTTAGAAATAAGTTAGAGTTTCAACAGCTAAACGAAGCGTGAGATTGGTTGGTGTTCATCCTTGGTTTACACCGAGAGGTATTATCAAGGCCCGTACATCAGCATGGTTTCGACTTAGGGATAAGGAGGATCCACTGAAGGACACTTTGTCGAACCTTGACGTTGTTCACTGCCACCGGGCAAGGAATTGTCGAGGCAGCAACTTAACCCATTACCGCCGCGGTAGCAACTTTGGTTTCTGCCGAGGTAATTTGGTGTTTGTTGCATTCAAGAACCGAGACAATTCCAATTGGTTTCCACACTATGAAGCAACTTAATCCGGCCTAATCTCTCTTATTCGATCTAACTTTTATTTTTATTGTTCTTTAGTTTATTTGTTAGATAAAACTCTTCCTATTATCAATTGTGTTTTTACTCTCACAATGCAGTAACTTAAGCAAGTTAGCCCAAACCAATCCCTGTGGAGACGATAGTCTATACTTATCACTTTATTACTTGCGGCGTGTATACTTGCACAATTGCGTAGCACTTATTTACACACAACATTTAACAATATTGATACGCCTAACTACCGTACCGATACACTTTTTGGTTAACCAATTCTCCCGATTCCAGTGAGAAAAACTAGTACCGGTACGCACTATGTTGTTTTTACCTCTACAAAAGTATTGTTTTTAATGCCAATTTTACAACACTCTTGCTTGTTTTTAGGTACATTTAGTTGCATTAGGTTGCTAGAATCATGCATTTGCATAAGAATTTGAGTTTTTTGTCAATGCCAGGGTGAAAGGTTGCTTTTGTGGTTATTTTACAGGTTTGGCATAGGATTTGGCGCGGGAAAGCAACACAATTAGGATTGCCAAGAAGAATGCCAAGTGTTGTTGGGACAAAAGGACCAGATGGTGCCAAGCACTTGTTGGTAGAGAAGTGCACTTGATGTAATGCCAAGATATTGTTGAACCCCAAAAAATAGAAAATGATCAAGCTCCTAAAAGATCACAAATGGATCAATCTCCAAAAATATAGCGGATAAGGTGATGCCAAGCTACGTTGGCGAAGACATGCCAAGCTCGTGTGCGAAGGCAACACTGGCAAGATGACGTCAGCCCTAGCTTAATAAGTTATCACACCGATCAGATGAGGCTATTCCCTTCCCTTGTACGCCTATAAATACAACCAACCGATCAAGCATGGAGAGGAGCGAAGTGAAGACTTAGAGTGATCGAAGTGAGGTGTTGGAGAGCTCGACGAGTGACAGTCAGCTGCACCGAGGAAGGGTGGTTCAACCACTTGGCTGAGAGCCTAGGTTTGAGGGATGCATCGAGAGACCCCCCTCGCTCATTCTTTTAGTTTTAAGTTGTTTTACTTTTATTTTAGGATGATGTATTTGAAAACGGTTATGTTTTTGTTGGTTAAACCCCTCACCATGAACTGATTTCATAGTTGGTGGGGGATGTTTGGTTCAAACGTTGGTTTTATGCCTTAGTTCTTTGAATACAATTTTGTTTCGAAAAAGTTTTTCTATCTGGCGTGCTTTATTGTTTCTAACTGTAAATGCCAAGCGAGAGCTGGTATTACTGTTTTTCTAAATACTTTGCTAAAGCGAGAGTTGTCATAGTTGGCCTATTGCTCCTCAATTGTTAACAGACTTGGGAGGCAACGATCAGTTGCTAGATACTTGGAAGAGAAGCTTCGAGAGAAGTTGTTCAAGTAGATGAACTTACTTCGTGTAACACCCCAAAATCCGGTCTAGTCAGAATTGGGTTCCGGTAATCGAACTTTATATAGATAAAGCCTAAATATTGTATTGACCTGGACCGTGTAGTTAAGCATATCAATATTGGACTCTAAATGAGTCAATTTATTGAATAATATCGAAACTTATTTAGTGGCTAAATTATGAAGATTAAAAGTTTGGGGATAAAAGTATAATCTATTGCGAACTAAAGGGCAAACCTTGCGATTAGCCCCTTTTTCATTAAAATTCCCATACGTGGGATAGCCTGGAGAGCTTCCTTCATTGGAAGGAAAGCTACTCAAATTAAAAGCTAATTGAATAGCTATATTGAAGTCTCACCAAGACTTCAGAAATCAATTACCTCCTAATTCTCCATCTTCACCATCTTCCTCTAAGCACACACCTCCATTGAAGAGGAACCTAAGTTTAGTTTTTCTTCGATTTATTGTCATCGAATCCTTGCTAGTGATCGGGTAAGCTATTCCCCTTAAACTATTATTAGAAATCCATAGTGTTTATGAGAGTAATCTCAAGTTAGGTTTTGGCCATCCATGGAAATTCTTGATTAATAGCTATGTTGAGCTTAGATATTGATTTTGATACCGTTATTGCAAATACGATATCGTAATCTTGTTTTTAACATGCTCTTATTGATTTTCTAGCTCAAGAAGTGGAGAGAGAGGTTTCGCCATCTCCGTCAAAAGCTAGAAACAAGGGTGTTGTCATCCGAGAGCTGTGAGAGCATCGAATATCAAGGTGAGTGTAGTCAGAATCTCGGGGTTAGGCGTGGAGCCTTCCCAAATTCATTATTGTTGATTTTGATTAAATAGCTAATATTTCTTTTAAGAAAGTTGCATCGGATTGATAATCAGGATTATTGGTAAGCATCGGTAAGTTTGGCAATGAACATTGAATATAGTTATTTGCATCATCATCGTGCATTGTTATCGATATAGTTATTGTTATTGAAATATTGTAAATGAACAATCGGATATTGACATTGACATTGATATTGAAATCATGAAGTATTGATATTGAGACATGTTCGTTAATAGTAACATTGAAGACATTGGTCATTGGAATTATAATCGAATATTGAATATGGATATTTTCATTGAAACCTTGGATTTGGAAGGACATTGGATACAATTGGCATGCCATAGAATTCATGAGCTCAGTGTATGGGTGGACTACGGTCCTAAAGCTACGGCCTATATTGATTTGGCGAGGCAGAGGGATGTGTATTGTACTTGGTCATTGGCGAGGCGGAGAGACTAGACCATCTATTGATTTGGCGAGGCATAGGATTTCGCGTATCCACTATCTTGATTCAATCCAAGGGTTAATAATGAATTTGATATGTTACACATTGTATATTGGAACATGATATTGATATTGATAAGCATGAGAATATGTACATGCATCACTCATTGATATGCAATTGTGTAAAAGTTTTATTCAACCGAGCTATTTGCCTTGGGGAGCACCGGTTCTCTTTGTAAAGAAGAAAGATGGTTCTATGCGATTGTGTATTGACTACCGACAGCTGAACAAAGTAACCATTAAGAACAAGTATCTATTGCCTAGAATAGACGACATGTTCGATCAACTAAAGGATGCCTCTGTGTTTTCCAAGATCGATTTGAGGTCGAGCTATTACCAAATGAGAGTGAAGGAATGTGACGTGCCTAAAACAACCTTTCATACAAGATATGGACACTACGAATTCTTGGTGATGACCTTTGGGTTAACCAATGCACCGATAGCTTTTATGGATTTGTTGAATCGGATCTTTAGACCCTATCTTGATAAATTTGTAGTGGTGTTTATCGATGATATATTAATCTACTCCAAGAATGTTGCGGAACACCGAGATCATCTTCGCACCGTGCTCCAAACTTTACGAGAAAAGCAGTTGTATGCAAAATTCTCTAAGTGTGAGTTTTGGCTCATCGAAGTTGCTTTTCTTGGATATATTGTGTCAGCTTCGGGTATTCAGGTGGACTCGAAGAAAATCCAAGCTATTGTAGATTGGCATCCACCGAAGAATATTGGTGAAGTCAGAAGCTTCCTTGGGATTGTTGGCTATTATAGGAGATTCGTAAAGGGGTTCTCTATGATAGTTGCTCTTTTAACTAAGTTGCTGAAGAAAGAAGCTCCTTTTGGCTGGACAGAAGATCAACAATGGAGTTTCGATTAATTGTAGCAAGTCTTGACTCACGCACCAGTCCTAACCCAACCCAAGTCTGGAAAGGACTACACAGTTTATAGTGATGCATTGCATCTCGGGTTAGGATGTGTATTGATGCGAGAAGGCAAAGTCATCGCTTAAGCTTTGAGACAACTTAAGCTGAACAAAATGAATTACCCTACTCATGACCTTGAGTTGGCTACAGTTGTCTTTGCATTGAAAATCTGGAGACATTATCTCTACGTAGTAAAATGTTACCTCTTCACCGATCATAAAAGCCTTAAGTACCTATTGATCCAAAAAGAATTAAATCTTCGACAACGAAGATGGATGGAACTCCTTAAAGACTACGATCTTGTCATCAATTATCATCCGGGCAAGGCCAACATTGTAGTTGATGCACTCAGCCGCAAACATTTGCATGGTAAGTATTGACAGTGAATATAGAATTATATGTATCGTATGGTACATTGACTTGTTGCAATATCGTTGCCTTGTATCCCTTGGGCAATTAATGCTCACTTCCGGCTTCGGAAGCATCATTGTCTTGTAGCTGGACATCAAGTTCAGTCTACCATCATTTCACAAATCAAGGTTTTGCAAGAGCAAGATCCTGAGCTTCAATCCATTATCTCTAAGTTATCGGATAACCCCGACTTGAGAATTAATTCTAAAGGGCTATTGTGTTTCCATGATCGTATATGTGTGCCCAATGATAAATCTCTTCGTACTAACATCCTTTCAGAAGCTCATTCAACTTCTTTTTCTGTTCACCTCGGGTCTATGAAGATGTATAAAGACCTTCGTGAACTTTATTGGTGGCCAGGCATGAAGCAGGCCATAGTCGATTACATTCAAAGTGTCTCATGCGCCAACATGTTAAAGCAGAACATTATGTTCCTACTGGGCTGTTGCAACCCATTGATCCACCGCAATGGAAGTGGGAGAAAATCACTATGGATTTTGTTAGTGGTCTACCCTTAGCTCCCGCAAAACATGATGCCATATGGGTCATTGTAGATCATTTCACCAAGTCAGCTTATTTCATACCGGTTAGAATGGACTACGGTCTTCCTAAATTAGCTGACTTGTACATTAAGGAAGTGATCCGACTCCACAGAGTACCCAAGTCTATTATCTCCAATCGAGATCCCTATTTTGCATCTCGATTCTAGAGAACCCTACAAGGAGCTTTGGGCACTTGAGTTAATCTTAGTACAACCTTTCACCCTCAATCTGATGGCCAATCAGAAAGGGTAATTCAGGTAATTATCAAAAGACTCTTCCATTGAACCCTTGGAAATCTGTATTGTTATTGAACCTTCCTATAAAGATCTTGGAAGATATGCTTCAAGCATGCATCAACGATTTTGGCGGAATTTGGGAGAAATCCCTACCCCTTGTTGAGTTTGCCTACAATAATAGCTACCAGGCTTCAATCCAAATGGCTCCGTATGAGGCATTGTATGGCAGACAACGTCGTACTCCATTGGGTTGGTCTGAACTTGGTGAAGGCAAAATGTTGGGCCCTGATTTACTTCGGGAAACTGAAGAATGGGTTACCATCATTCATGATCGCTTGAAAGTTGATCTCAAGAGAAGAGACATTGAGTATGAAGTTGGTGAAAAAGCCTTTCTTAAGGAATCACCGTCGAAGAAAGTTTTGAGGTTTGGCAAGAAGGGAAAATTGAGTCCCCGATTCATTGGACCTTTTGAAGTCATTAAAAGAGTTGGCCCCATGACATATCGATTATTGCTACCATCTAAATTGAGTAAAATCCATGATGTTTTTCATGTATCAATGCTCCAGAAATACCGCTCTGATCCTTGATAAATTGTGGAACCTAAGTCTATAGAAATTCGGCCAAATTTGTCCTACAAGGAAGAACCGGTTCAGATTCTTGCAAGAGAATTCAAGAGGCTTCGCAACAAAACTGTACCGTTAGTTAAAGTGCTCTGGAGAAGCCACACTGTTGAAGAAGCTACATGGGAACCTGAAGAGACCATGAAACAGCAATTATAACACCCCTCACCCGGATTAGGGGCAAGGAGCGTTATGTTAACATGTGACGGAATCGTATTAGGCAGCGGAAGTGGGTTAATAATTTTTCGTGTGATATTTTTTTTTTCGAATACATCTATTTTAATTTCTTTTCACATTCGATTATCCCATGGACATACTTCATCATCACACACATATATATATATATATATATCATATCCGATAATAACATCCATAGTGTTTTAGTTTCCCTTAATTACATATCAAAATGTAGGGAGATTTCTTATGAATTTATACAATACTAAAGAAATAGTTCATGAACATAACCATCAGGCCAAATTGAACTAACATGCTGAACGCTAGGCCACCCATCATGAGTACGACAAAGACAGTGAAGATCATACTTAAGCTTCGTACGAGAAGAATACGGATAGAGGTCAACGATGCTAGAACCTGAAATTTAGGGGAAGGAAGGAAGGTTCGAGTGGTAAGTACTTCTCGTACTTAGTGAGGAAACCCTATTCTATTCGGTTTCCAAATTAAACATTGTGATCAAACAAAATTTGTTTCACTTTGCACATTAGTTCGTTCGAATGAATCAAGCAATATAATCAATCCAAAATTTATAATGCACCGTAAAATTCATTCGAATATATGCACTAAGGAATCATGTAATTCTATTCGAATACATGCAATTAATTTCACATCATTCATATTAAAATTTCACTTACAAGCCATGAAACCTAAATTAACTTTCAAATATCAAATTATCACAATTAAAGTTTCATAGCATATCAAGAATGGCAAAATCATAAAATTCAACATTTCATTCGAATGCTTCCATAACCAATTTCACAAATTTACTTCAAATTTCAGATTTCATTACTTTAATCGTTCATTTAATTCATTTAGCAATGCCTTGGATAGTAGAGTATGATAGGTAATCAAGTCACATATAACAGAGGTTGTGAATCAAATTCACCATGTAAAGGTACCACGTACCAAATCGTATCACATATAACATATCATAATGTCCGCAGACATTAAGCAAGAAGGTACACTTACGTACCACAATATCGAGTACACTAACGTACCGATTTTCTTATTGAGCTCAGACTCTAGGCTAGCCGTACTACCTACACAGACTGTACACACCAAGGGCTTTGCATTTAAATCTTTAATTTAATCAGATGCATAATCAATCAATTTTTCAGAAATTCTTAATTAATCCTTTCGATTAATTGCTTATAATTCCAATTCCAATAACATGTTATCACACATGGTCATATAATAATTTACATGCTCAATTCGCATTTTTCAGATCAACTTTCATACAAATCCAAATTCATATCATATAAATCATAATCACATTTCATAGTTCAATACTCAATTGAACTTGTCAAACATAATTATAACATATAAGAGCATTGCATACTCACATACTATATCACAACTTCATTGTTTCCACAAGAAATCAATATCACAATAATTTTCCAATAATCAGCATGATTAATTCATCCAAAACAGTAAGATTAACCAAAAATCGTATTCGGAATCAAACATATCAATCGTCAATTTAATTTCAATCACATATGCAACAAAATCGCATAACACAAGCATAAAATCCGAATTCCATTATTCCTTCTTCCCTTACCTAAAATCGAATAATTAATTAGTCCAAATTGCATGCTTATCATAACTTAAAAATCAAATTAAGGCAGTTGGGACTCTAATCCCAACTCTAAAAAAATCGTTTCACTCACAATTCGCCGAGCTAATTCGGAAACTGTATGCCTTTCGCCCGATCCGTAGCCGATCCCGGAGTAACCTCCTCTTCTACCCTTTCGCTTCTAAAATCTAAGGCATTCAAGCCAAACAAATAACAAATTTTCAGAATGCAATTCATGCTATTAAAGACTGAATTTCTCAATTTATTCAAAACAGTCCCTGAATTATTTGGTCCAATTCGACTAGTTTCCAAATTTCCTAATTTCTTCAATTAATCACTTAAACTTTCAAATTGATCACTAAAATTGGTGGATTTCACATCCTACAGATTGTTAATAAATTTATTAACACTTCATTTAATCCAATTTTTACATCTTTAATAATTCACAAATTCTTAATTTTTTCTTCTTTTCATTTATACACATTTCTGACCACCTAATTTAATTAATTTCTTATTTACTGTACACAACTCCAAATCGAACACCGTTTGTTCCTAAATTCAATTAACATAACCAATTTTAACATATCAAAAATTCAGGTCGAAACTCTTAGTATATTATTTTATACAATTTTACAAAGTTCACTGTCCAGCTAGGAACATTACTGGACAGTTTTGCATGCTATTCGAAATGGGTTTCCAGATTTTACCACAGTCATCAAAAATCCCTTTTACAATTTTTCTATCATTTTAGACATGTCAAGGTAGAACATATTAAAATTTCATCACTAAACTCTTACTAGTGAATTTTATACAATTTTCTAAAGTTCACTGTCCATCTAAGAACAGTGCAGGACAGTTTTACATGATGTTCGTATTAAGCTTCCAGATTTCACTACAATGATCAAAACTCAGATTTATAATTTTTCTACTACTTTAGACATGTCAAAGTAGAACATATCAAAAATTCATCACGAAATTCCCACTAATTAATTTTCTACAATTTTCTAAAGTTGCATGTTCTTATAACTACTAAATCTGTCCATATTTACTCTTGCATGTTCATAAGCTTTTATCCTTCAAAATTTCTTGAGGTTTCTTGTGTTCTTAAAATTTTCCAGCAGCATAACCTTTAGTATCATCACTTTCATGATTTTCTAAAGGCATTAAAACCATTGATCTATTAAAGATTTTAACATATTCGAAAACTATAGAGAGAGAGCTACTTACTTTCGATTTTTCCTTGAATTTTCTAACTCAATTTCTATGCTATGCAACCCTTGTCTTCTTCACCGAAAGCTCTCTGGTTTTCCTCTCAATTTTGTGTTTGTAAGTGTGTGTGTGAATGAACAAAATGTTGCTTAATTTGGTGGGTTAAGTAACCGGATAAGGAAGAGAAAAAAAAGGGGACAAATTAAATGAGATAAGACCAAAGGGGTCATGTCCCAACTAATCCTCCAACTAATCCCACTAACATAATTATATATATATAATTCTTATAATCATCCACATATCATGTTATATATATATTTAAGTATCAATTCTTCAACTTAATTTAATTCCATCGAATGTATATATATACACTTATATATATACATTATTTTACATTGATTAAATTTTATTTCTACCAAGTATGTGTACTTATACATGATTATACATTTTAAATACTTTCAATCTTAGCTAAGTTGTGATCTTTTACGTTATCGATATCGTTTTTCTATCGTTCGAACTAGGGTACTTTTTAGGGTGTTACAATTCCTCCCCCCTTAAAGAAAATTCGTCCTCGAATTTTACCTGAATCGAACAGATGAGGATATTGCTTTTTCATCGTGTCCTCAGGTTCCCATGTTGCCTCTTCCATCTCGTGATTTCTCCACAAGACTTTAACCAATGCAACATTTTTGTTTCTGAGTCTTTTGATTTCTCTATCCAGAATCTGAACTGGTTCCTCTTCATAGGACAAATCAGGATTCAGTTCTACTTCTTCCGGCTCTAAGATGTGAGAAGGATCGGATCTATACTTTCTGAGCATTGACACATGAAAGACATTGTGGATTTTATCGAACTCACTAGGAAGTGCAAGTCGATAAGCCACTGGGCCAATTCTTTCAGTAATTTCAAAAGGTCCAATAAAGCGAGGACTGAGCTTTCCCCTCTTTCCGAACCGAAATACTTTCTTCCATGGAGAGACCTTGAGAAAAACTTTGTCTCCCACGTTATGCTGGATATCTCTTCGTTTCAGATCAGCATATGCTTTCTGTCTATCGAAGGCTTGTTTTAAACGAGAATGGATGATTTGAACTTTCTCTTCTGTTTCTCTGAGCAGTTGTGGTCCCAAAACCTTATTTTCACCAAGTTCGGACCAACACAGAGGTGTTCTGCATTTTCTGCCATACAATGCTTCAAAAGGAGCCATCTGAATAGACGACTGATAGCTATTGTTGTAGGCAAATTCAACTAAGGGTAGGGATTTCTCCCAATTCTTCCCAAAGTCAATTATGCAAGCTCTAAGCATGTCTTCGAGAATCTGAATTACTCGTTCAGACTGACCATCAGTTTGCGGATGGAAAACTGTGCTTAGATTCAATTTCGTTCCCATAGCTCTCTGTAATGTTTTCCAAAATCTAGAAGTAAATCTTGGATCACGATCAGAGACAATGGAGATAGGAATTCCATGTAGCCGGATTATTTCTTGAATATACAGATTGGCCAAGGTCTCCAAACTGTAATTGATACGAATAGGAATAAAATGTGCCGATTTGGTGAATCGGTCAACAATCACCCAAATAGCATCATATTTTCTGGGAGAACAAGGAAGACCAGTCACGAAATCCATAGTAATTCGTTCCCATTTCCACTGTGGTAGTACAAGTGGTTGGAGTAGTCCGGTGGGAACTCTATGTTCAGCTTTGACTCTTTGACAGTTGAGACATTTAGATACAAAATCATTGATAGTCGCTTTCATACCAGACCACCAATACAAAGATTTGAGATCTCTATACATCTTAACCGATCCAGGGTGGACCGAAAAAGAACTTTGGTGTGCTTCTTCCAGAAGATCCCTTTTCAAATTTTCATCATTTGGAACACAGATTCTATCTTTGAAGTAAAGGAGACCGTTTGTATGAATACGAAATCCTTCACCAGACTTTGTATCCAGTTTGGAAATAATATCCTGAAGTTCTGGATCAGCTTTCTGAAGATTTTCAATCCTTGAGATTAGACTGGATTGAATTTGAAGTTCGGACAGAAATCCTTGCTTCTGATATACTCGAAGATGAGCATTGATAGCAGTTGGAGCTACAAGAATAAATACCACTTTAAAATCAAAACTTTCATTATAAACATTTTATATTTTATTTCTTAAGGTTCAGGGATTAGAGATTTTTACCCAATGTCGGTTTACGACTCAAGGCGTCTGCAACCACATTGGCTTTTCCTGGATGATAGTCAATGACTAAATCATAGTCTTTCAATAACTCCATCCATCTGCGTTGTCTCAAATTCAGATCTTTCTGAGTTAGGAGATACTTTATGCTCTTGTGATCGGTGAACAGATAACATTTCTCACCGTACAAGTAGTGTCTCCATATTTTGAGAGCAAATACAATTGCAGCAAGTTCGAGATCATGCGTTGGATAGTTCAATTCATGAGATTTCAGTTGGCGTGAAGCATAAGCTATCACATTATCACCCTGCATTAAAACACATCCAAGACCCGCATGTGAAGCATCACTATACACAGTATAATCCTTGCCAGGTTCTGGTTGGATCAAAACTGGAGCATGAGTCAAGGCTGCTTTGAGTTGGTCAAAGCTTCTCTGTTGCTTGTCAGACCATTCAAACGGTTGATCTTTACGAAGAAGTTTAGTCAAAGGTAAGGCTATAGAGGAAAACCCTTTGACAAACCTTCTGTAATAACCAGCAAGACCAAGGAAACTTCGTATTTCACTGACATTTCTGGGAGGTCGCCAATCCATGATTGACTGAATTTTCTTCGGATCAACTTTAATTCCTTCTGCAGAAATTACATGTCCAAGGAAAGAGACTTCCGATAACCAGAACTCGCACTTGGAAAATTTTGCGAATAACTGGCGTTCCCGGAGAGTTTGCAAAACAATACGGAGATGATCAGCATGTTCTTCTTTGTTGCGAGAATAAATGAGAATGTCATCAATGAAGACAACTACAAATTTATCAAGATAGGGCTTGAATACTCTGTTCATAAGATCCATGAATGCCGCCGGAGCATTTGTTAATCCGAAAGGCATTACCAGAAATTCATAGTGGCCATAACGAGTTCGGAAGGCTGTTTTTGATACATCCTCCTCTTTGACTCTCATTTGATAGTATCCAGATCGCAGGTCGATCTTTGAGAATACTGAAGCATCCCTAAGTTGATCAAACAGATCTTCTATTCTTGGGAGCGGATATCGGTTCTTGATTGTGATCTTGTTCAATTGACGGTAGTCAATGCAAAGACGTATTGCTCCATCCTTCTTCTTTACAAATAGAACAGGTGCACCCCAAGGAGAAGTGTTGGGTCGAATGAAACCCTTGTCCTGAAGCTCTTGAAGTTGCTTTTGCAATTCTTTTAACTCAAGGGGTGTCATCCGGTACGGAGTGATAGACACCGGATTTGAGCCAGGCTGTACTTCAATCCCGAATTCAACTTCTCTAGTCGGAGGGAGACCAGGTAGTTCCTCGGGAAATACATCAATGAATTCAGAAACAACAGGTATTTCAGACATTCCAAATTCAATTTGATCTTGTAAGACCATGGATGCAAAAATGGAAGTAGGCTTTTTATCAATTAGGAGTATGGATTCCTTTCCTAAACCCTGAAGATACAGTCTTTTATTTTGACAATCTACCCAAGCCTCATGTTTACTTAACCAATCTAAACCCAGAATTAGATCGAACTCACAGGAGGGTAATATGTAGAGATCAATAAGGAATGGCAAATTGCTAATATGCAATGAACAATTTCTACATATTAGGTTTATGTTCGAAGTTCCTCCTAAAGGGTTTGAGACTATCAGACTTGTTTTCACATTTTCAGGTTCTAATTTTAACCTTTTTACAACAGATAGACATGTGAATGAATGAGTGGATCCCGAATCTATTAAAGCATAAACAGGATGTGAGTTTAGCTCAACAGTACCTGCAATCACTTCAGGAGACTCTTCATCATCTCTACCACGAATGTGGTAAACTCTAGCAGGTGCTCGAGATTCCTGATGAGTGGTAGCATTGGAATGAGTACCCTTGCCTTTCTTCTGATAACTCGGCTGGGCTGACTTGGCATTCCTATTCCGATTAGGGAATGTCGGACTAGGAACTGCAGTGTTACGAGCTGGCATAGATTCATGCTTCTGAGGACAGTCTTTGATGTAGTGATCATCACCACCACAAGCATAACAGAGATTTGCCTGAAGTCTGCACTGACCTCGATGTGGTTTCTGACAGAACTTGCAAGGAGGAATCTTTTCAGAATTTCCCGTACTATTAACAGACATAGTAGGTACCGAGGATCTGATCATTGTGGCTGGTTTAGAAGTATAATTGCTCCTCGGAGCAGAAGTGAAATTAGAAGACCCTTCTTTCTGAAATTTGGGCTTCTTGAACTGCCATTGAGACTTGTCATCTCGTTTCTGCTTTTTGTCAGGTCTATTGCCCCCTTTTCGCTTTTCAGCAGCTTTCATTCTAGCTTCGGTTGCAATAGCCCGATTAACAAGATTCTGGAAATCATTGATTCCCAAAGCAGTGAAGATTGGACTCAGTTCATCATTCATGCCTTCAATGAACATTCGGCATTTATCAGCTTCAGTTTTGATGTATTCTGCACCATATTTGCAATACTTGCAAAAGTCTGCAACGTACTGCTCAATAGGACGGTTGGCTTGTTTAAGGTGCAAGAATCTCTTTCTTCTTTCAGCTAAGTACTGTTCACTGATGTACTTCTTTTTGAACTCTTCGAGGAAGAATTCCCATGTCACCAGTTCATTCGGAACAGTAAGAGTAGTGGTTTCCCACCAATTCATAGCTTCATCAGCTAACAGAGCCACAGCACACTCCAATTTGTGGTCATCGGAGCACTGTAATTGTCGGGTTACCACCTTGGTGGTGTTTTCAAGCCAGTACTCTGCATCTTCTGGTCTTTCTTCATTAGCACCAGTAAAAGTATAAGCTCGATGTTGAGAAAGCTTATCTATCGGAGCTCTGCTAGGTGCAGTAGGGACAGAAACAGTAGGTTGCTCTTGTTTCAGATTTGTTAGAAGTTGATTGAACATCTCCTTCATGCTAAGGAGACATTCCCTTTGGGCAGACTGAACCATAGGATTTTCAGGTGGAAGTTGTTCTGTGTTCTGAACATGCTCTGTAGGGATCCGTTCAGTGACTTGAATAGGCTTTTTGGGAATTTGCTCGGAAGTCTGAGCATGCTCTTTGTTTCTCTCCTTTCTCGGAGTTTCAGTTTGAGCAGGAGAATTATCACCCAAACTCACACTTTCACCTTCGCTTGAAGATTCGTGCGAGCTCCTATTCTTTGGGTCTTTTGGGTTCGTCATATTCTATTATTCAGTCAAACAACAAAAGATCAGAAAGCTCAATACAGATATCTTGTCATACAATACATGGGTGGCAAACTTAAACAATGCAGATGTATGCAGACTCGATTAAATTTTTAGGACTTAACCTAAAAAGCTCTGATACCACTTTATATAACACCCCTCACCCGGATTAGGGGCAAGGAGCGTTATGTTAACATGTGACGGAATCGTATTAGGCAGCGGAAGTGGGTTAATAATTTTTCGTGTGATATTTTTTTTTTCGAATACATCTATTTTAATTTCTTTTCACATTCGATTATCCCATGGACATACTTCATCATCACACACATATATATATATATATATATATCATATCCGATAATAACATCCATAGTGTTTTAGTTTCCCTTAATTACATATCAAAATGTAGGGAGATTTCTTATGAATTTATACAATACTAAAGAAATAGTTCATGAACATAACCATCAGGCCAAATTGAACTAACATGCTGAACGCTAGGCCACCCATCATGAGTACGACAAAGACAGTGAAGATCATACTTAAGCTTCGTACGAGAAGAATACGGATAGAGGTCAACGATGCTAGAACCTGAAATTTAGGGGAAGGAAGGAAGGTTCGAGTGGTAAGTACTTCTCGTACTTAGTGAGGAAACCCTATTCTATTCGGTTTCCAAATTAAACATTGTGATCAAACAAAATTTGTTTCACTTTGCACATTAGTTCGTTCGAATGAATCAAGCAATATAATCAATCCAAAATTTATAATGCACCGTAAAATTCATTCGAATATATGCACTAAGGAATCATGTAATTCTATTCGAATACATGCAATTAATTTCACATCATTCATATTAAAATTTCACTTACAAGCCATGAAACCTAAATTAACTTTCAAATATCAAATTATCACAATTAAAGTTTCATAGCATATCAAGAATGGCAAAATCATAAAATTCAACATTTCATTCGAATGCTTCCATAACCAATTTCACAAATTTACTTCAAATTTCAGATTTCATTACTTTAATCGTTCATTTAATTCATTTAGCAATGCCTTGGATAGTAGAGTATGATAGGTAATCAAGTCACATATAACAGAGGTTGTGAATCAAATTCACCATGTAAAGGTACCACGTACCAAATCGTATCACATATAACATATCATAATGTCCGCAGACATTAAGCAAGAAGGTACACTTACGTACCACAATATCGAGTACACTAACGTACCGATTTTCTTATTGAGCTCAGACTCTAGGCTAGCCGTACTACCTACACAGACTGTACACACCAAGGGCTTTGCATTTAAATCTTTAATTTAATCAGATGCATAATCAATCAATTTTTCAGAAATTCTTAATTAATCCTTTCGATTAATTGCTTATAATTCCAATTCCAATAACATGTTATCACACATGGTCATATAATAATTTACATGCTCAATTCGCATTTTTCAGATCAACTTTCATACAAATCCAAATTCATATCATATAAATCATAATCACATTTCATAGTTCAATACTCAATTGAACTTGTCAAACATAATTATAACATATAAGAGCATTGCATACTCACATACTATATCACAACTTCATTGTTTCCACAAGAAATCAATATCACAATAATTTTCCAATAATCAGCATGATTAATTCATCCAAAACAGTAAGATTAACCAAAAATCGTATTCGGAATCAAACATATCAATCGTCAATTTAATTTCAATCACATATGCAACAAAATCGCATAACACAAGCATAAAATCCGAATTCCATTATTCCTTCTTCCCTTACCTAAAATCGAATAATTAATTAGTCCAAATTGCATGCTTATCATAACTTAAAAATCAAATTAAGGCAGTTGGGACTCTAATCCCAACTCTAAAAAAATCGTTTCACTCACAATTCGCCGAGCTAATTCGGAAACTGTATGCCTTTCGCCCGATCCGTAGCCGATCCCGGAGTAACCTCCTCTTCTACCCTTTCGCTTCTAAAATCTAAGGCATTCAAGCCAAACAAATAACAAATTTTCAGAATGCAATTCATGCTATTAAAGACTGAATTTCTCAATTTATTCAAAACAGTCCCTGAATTATTTGGTCCAATTCGACTAGTTTCCAAATTTCCTAATTTCTTCAATTAATCACTTAAACTTTCAAATTGATCACTAAAATTGGTGGATTTCACATCCTACAGATTGTTAATAAATTTATTAACACTTCATTTAATCCAATTTTTACATCTTTAATAATTCACAAATTCTTAATTTTTTCTTCTTTTCATTTATACACATTTCTGACCACCTAATTTAATTAATTTCTTATTTACTGTACACAACTCCAAATCGAACACCGTTTGTTCCTAAATTCAATTAACATAACCAATTTTAACATATCAAAAATTCAGGTCGAAACTCTTAGTATATTATTTTATACAATTTTACAAAGTTCACTGTCCAGCTAGGAACATTACTGGACAGTTTTGCATGCTATTCGAAATGGGTTTCCAGATTTTACCACAGTCATCAAAAATCCCTTTTACAATTTTTCTATCATTTTAGACATGTCAAGGTAGAACATATTAAAATTTCATCACTAAACTCTTACTAGTGAATTTTATACAATTTTCTAAAGTTCACTGTCCATCTAAGAACAGTGCAGGACAGTTTTACATGATGTTCGTATTAAGCTTCCAGATTTCACTACAATGATCAAAACTCAGATTTATAATTTTTCTACTACTTTAGACATGTCAAAGTAGAACATATCAAAAATTCATCACGAAATTCCCACTAATTAATTTTCTACAATTTTCTAAAGTTGCATGTTCTTATAACTACTAAATCTGTCCATATTTACTCTTGCATGTTCATAAGCTTTTATCCTTCAAAATTTCTTGAGGTTTCTTGTGTTCTTAAAATTTTCCAGCAGCATAACCTTTAGTATCATCACTTTCATGATTTTCTAAAGGCATTAAAACCATTGATCTATTAAAGATTTTAACATATTCGAAAACTATAGAGAGAGAGCTACTTACTTTCGATTTTTCCTTGAATTTTCTAACTCAATTTCTATGCTATGCAACCCTTGTCTTCTTCACCGAAAGCTCTCTGGTTTTCCTCTCAATTTTGTGTTTGTAAGTGTGTGTGTGAATGAACAAAATGTTGCTTAATTTGGTGGGTTAAGTAACCGGATAAGGAAGAGAAAAAAAAGGGGACAAATTAAATGAGATAAGACCAAAGGGGTCATGTCCCAACTAATCCTCCAACTAATCCCACTAACATAATTATATATATATAATTCTTATAATCATCCACATATCATGTTATATATATATTTAAGTATCAATTCTTCAACTTAATTTAATTCCATCGAATGTATATATATACACTTATATATATACATTATTTTACATTGATTAAATTTTATTTCTACCAAGTATGTGTACTTATACATGATTATACATTTTAAATACTTTCAATCTTAGCTAAGTTGTGATCTTTTACGTTATCGATATCGTTTTTCTATCGTTCGAACTAGGGTACTTTTTAGGGTGTTACAGCAATATCCTCATCTCTTCGGTTCAGGTAAAAATTCAAGGACGAATTTTTCTTAAGAAGGGGAGAGTTGTAACACCCCAAAATCTAGTCTACTCGAAATTGGGTTCCGGTAATCGGAAACTTTATATCGATAAAGTCTAAATATTGTATTTACATGGACAGTGTAGTTAAGCATATCGACATTGGACTATAATTGATTCAATTTATTCAATATGGACTTTATTGAATAATATCGGAACCTTTTTAGTGGCTAAATTATGAAAATTAAAAGTTTGGGGATAAAAATATAATCTATCGGGAACTAAAGGGGTAACCTTGCGATTAGCTCATTTTTCATTAAAATTCCCATACGTGGGATAGCCTGGAGAGCTTCCTTCATTGGAAGGAAAGCTACTCAAATTAAAAGCTAATTGAATAGCTATATTGAAGTCTCGCCGACACTTAAGAAATCAAGCACCTCCTAATTCTCAATCTTCATCATCTTCCTCTAAGCACACACCTCCATTGAAGAGGAACCTAAGTTTTGTTTTTCTTCAATTTATTGTAATCAAATCCTTACTAGTGATTGGGTAAGCTATTCCCCTCAAACTATTATTGGAAATCCATAGTGTTTATGAGAGTAATCTCAAGTTAGGTTTTGGCCATCCATGGAAATTCTTGATTAATAGCTATGTTGAGCTTAGATATTGATTTTGATATCGTTATTGCAAATACAATATCGTAATCTTGTTTTTAACATTCTCCTATTGATTTTCTAGCTCAAGAAGTAGAGAGAGAAGTTTCGCCATCACAATCGAAAGGTAAAAACAAGGGCGTTGTCATTCGAGAGCCGTGAGAGCATCGGATATCATGGTGAGTGTAGTCGAAATCTAGGGGTTACGCGAGGAGCCTTCCCGAATTCATTATTGTTGATTTTGATTAAATAGCTAACATTTCTTTTAAGGAAGTTGCATCGGATTGATAATCGGGACTATTGGTAAGCATCGAAAAGTTTGGTAATGAACATCGGATATAACTATTGGCATCATCATCGTGCATTGTTATCGATATATTTTTTGTTATTGAAATATTGTAAATGAACCATCGGATATTGACATTGACATTGATATTGAAATCATGAAGTATTGATATTGAGACATGTTCGTTAATAGTAACATTGAAGACATTGGTCATTGGAATTATCATTGAATATTGAATATGGATATTATCAATAAAACCTCGGATTTGGACGGACGTTGGATACAATTGGCATGCCATAGAATTCATGAGCTCAGTGTACGGGTGGACTACGGTCCTAAGGCTACGACCTATATTGATTTGGCGAGGCGGAGGGATGTGTATTGTACTTGGTCATTGGCGAGGCAGAGGAACTAGACCATCTATTGATTTTGCGAGGCGTAGGAATTCGCGTATCCACTATCTTGATTCAATCTAAAAGGGTTAATAATGAATTTGATATGTTACACATTGTATATTGGAACATGATATTGATATTGATATTGATAAGCATGAGAATATGTACATGCATCACTCATTGATATTTACATTGCGTATGACTACCTCACTAGACAATGTATGCCTAACGTGTCTTATCTCATGCATTTTAGGTTAAGAATTTGACTGTGGTAGAAGATCGGAAAAGTCAAGGCAATACAAGTCACTACAAGCCAAGAGTTATGTAGTTTAACTCTATGAACTCCTAAGAAGGTGGCAAAGTAGTTGAACTAGTCTTTTGTGCCCATTTTGGTATGCTTGTAATGCGTATAAGTTTTAATGTTATTAAAGGCCCTAAAAAGACTTTTGATATGGCTAAAAGATGGTAAAAATGGCATATATGGCTCACATAGGTGAAAATCTAGTAAACGTATTCGAATGATCATGAAATTTGACATGCCAGTAGTTTATAGCATTGCAATATTATGTGTAAAGTTTCATTGCATTTGAACATCGTTTGGTAGGTCAAATCGATTAAAAACCAACAAAAAACTGTCATTACAAGTCAGGTCGTATCGATACGGGGTAATGACGTATCAATACGGTTAAGCATAATTGAACACAAGGAACAGGGCGTATCGATACAGTTTGGAGTTGTATCGAAACATTTTGCTACTGGAATTACTTGTTTCGATACGGGTCTAACTTGTATCGGAATGGGTTAAAGTCAAAGTTAAGGAAAGTCAACCCGTACCGAAACAGTGCTTACCTGTATTGATACAGGTAATGGGAAAAGTCAACCCATGTTGACCATTGTACACTTGTAACGGGTTAGTTAAGTTGGTTAAAAAGTCATAAATTGAAAGTTTATAATGTTCACAGATTGGTCACTGAATTTTTAATGATTCAATTGGATGAGTAAATTAACTCTGAATAGTATGAAAATTTACAAACTTGCTAATATTGTAATGAATTTCATTGTGGTTTAATCAATTGTATCGAAGGACCTATATTTTATCAGATTTATAGTTTAGTCTCTAAAACTTGTAATAGTCAAGAATTGGTCCTAAAAGGTTAATCATTGTTTCATAATGGATGAATTGGACTAAGATGTATATTTGGTAATGTTTTAGTAATATAACATTGACCGTATGTTGTTATTGATTGAAATTTTGTTGCACCAATTATCGTACTGTTCTTAGGTAGCACCTTCCGACTCGGTTCTCGACTAGGCCGAGAGGGGGTGTTACACTTCAGAAGTGATAGCTACCCCCTAGGAGTATAAATTGGTTCTTAATCAACTCAATTCATTTAAAAACATGCACTATAAAGATATAGGGGTTTTTACATAATCCACTTAGGGCAATGACCATCGAGAGAGGCTTTGCTAATGTTTAATCTGCTCGGCAAACAATGCCAAGAGAGTTTGCCAACAAAGGCTGGCATGAACAGTGTTAAAACCAGGCATTCCCTGCCAACACTCATCATTCATTAAAAGCACCCTCATTTCCAACGTTTTACTCCATTGTTTTCTTTTCTTTTATGTAGTTTCTAAAACAACTCGAAAACAAACCATCTTTTCCCCAACACAAGTAAACCATCAAAGCAATCGAATTCCAATTCAATCTCTGTGGGATCGATAACTTAGCTTACCAAGTTGTATTACTTGCAGACCATGTATACTTGCACGTAAAGGAATCTTGGCATACAATTGTCCATTATCTATAAATTGCCTATTTTCTAGCATTATTTTACATATCTTCCAAAGACTCTACAGTTGTACCGATCCCCTTTGTAAAATATGGTTTCCGTACCGATGTGCCTCTTCGCGTATCGATACGCTATTTGTATACAACATCTATTTCTTCTTTTGATAGGTACTGATGCGGTTATGCGAGTACTGATATGGTAGGTTGCAGAACTGCATTTATGGTGGGAAAAAGAGAGCCTACCGACTCTATTGATGATGCCAATTACCTAAACGGTTAAAATTTAATGATGAGGTATAAAAGCAAGCCATTAAAGCTACAACAAAAACTATTGAACAAGTTAAGCACATTCAAGCAAAAATCCAATCTATTTGAGCTATTTTAGAGTCAAACCCTCATTACCCAACTTGTGTATTTTTCTTGTATTCATTTATTTCAAGTTTGAGATTATAGTGAACTTGTATTTGGGCAGTTATTCACCTATTGTGAGGTATTTTCTTTGTTCCCAAAACTTCTCTTGTAAAGAGTGAGTCTTGATTAAGCTTTGGGTAGAAAGCGTAATCGGTTTGTAAGGTTTCCTCCTAATCTGAGAAAACTGGAAGAATTTCTAGTGAAATTGGTTGAAAATTCTTAGTGGGAGATAAGGTAGTGAATGTAGAACTTGTTCTAAGCTTGAACCACTATAAATCTCTTGTGCCTTCAATTTTTATTTTACCAATTTCCTCCCTCAAATTTTTATAAGCCAATTCATCCTCTCTTGGCCATTTGTTCATCGATTGATCCACACAACAATTGGTATCAGAGTCTAACTCTTCGAGAGATTAACATCTACAAGAGGTGATCCTTGAAGCGATCAAATCAATCGACAACAAAGCAATGGCGTCTACTTCTACCAACTTGTATGAGAGTCAATCCACCACCAAACCTTCATTTTTCAATAGGGACAACTACTCATATTGGAAGAACCGGATGAGGCTATTCATCAAATCCAATGATTACCTCCTTTGGGATGTAATCAAAGACGGGCCATCAATTTCAATGAAGCAAGAAGGTGATAGACAAGTTCCCAAGGCCAAACAAGAAATGACCGATGAAGAAAGAAAGAAGTTACAAGTGAACGACAAGGCCTTGCACATGCTCTTTTGTGCACTTGGACCAGACATGTATTCGAAGATTTCCTCTTGTACAAGTGCAAAAGAGGTGTGGGACACGCTCGAGACCACCTACGAGGGAACCAACGATGTTAAGGAGACCAAGATTGGACTCCTCAACTTAAGCTATGAGAATTACAAAATGGAGCCTGACGAGAGTGCCACGAAGATGTTTGATCGTTTCTCGGTCATCGTCAATGGTCTCAAAGGTTTTAGAGAAGTCATCCCCGAAGACAAGCTTGTCTGAAAACTACTCTACTCTCTTCCTGAGTCATGGGATGGGAAGAGAACCACCATCATCGAGGCAAAAGATTTGAAGACATTGAAGCTCGATGCACTCATAGGTTCTCTCCTTACTCATGAGATCATGAAGCAAGGAAGAGATAAAGAAAAGAAAAGAGAAGAAGATGGAGAAAAGGAAGTGAAGAAGAAGAAAATCGGAATTGCTCTCAAAGCTTCACAAGAAGAGAGCGATTCAAGCGAGGAGGAGCTTGAAAAGATGGCTATGCTAGCCAAAATATTCACTCGGTTCATGAAGTCCAACCGAGGAAGAAAGTTATTTAGAAAATGAGACTTCAACAACAAGAACAAGTAAGAAGAGAATGATCAACTCATATGCTATGAGTGCAAGAAGTCGGGGCACATTAGAACCGAATGCCCCCAACTCAAAAAGAAGAGCTTCGGGAAGAAGAAGAAGCTCAAGGCCAACATTGCTACTTTGAGTGATGAGGAATCATCATTTGATGAAGAGGAGCAAGAAGTTGTCAACCTTTGTCTTATGGCTTTTGAGGAAGATCCTAAGGTAAACCCTAACTCATATACTTTTGATTTCACTTTTGATGAGCTCCAAGAAGCTTGCGATGAGTTGCAAGAGGTTTATGTTGAGTTGGTAGAAAAGTTTAAAGAAACGATTTTGAAAAACAAGAAAACAATTTCCGATTTGAAAAACCAAAACGATTCTTTATCCAAAACCAACTCTGAACTTGAAAAGAAGGTTTGTGATTTAAAAGATAATTTATCTTATTTTGAAAAAGAAAACATTGATTTGAACAACCTTCTTTTCGAGCTTAATGATCATCACCATAAGGAGGTGAATGATCTCAAAGCTTCTTTGAACAAAGTTGGGAACTCAAGTTTTGAAAAAGATGAATCTTCAAAACTCAACTATGTAAAAAGAAACTTTGTTGACCACAAACAAAAAGTCTTCCAAAGTCCCTCTAGAGGTAAGAGGATTAAGAGTGTTTGGGTTCCTAAGAACCTAATTACTTCTTATGATTTACATGCTATTGCTTCTTGGATTCCCAAGGGAACCAAGTTTTAGGGAGCTAATGTCCATGGACCCAAAATGGTTTGGGTACCAAAAATCAAGACCTAATCTTTGTTTGTAGAGGGAGCATTGCTGCAAGGCCAAAGCTTTAAGTCAAAACACATGGTACCTTGATAGTGGATGCTCAAGACACATGACCGGCAACAAGAGTAGATTCTTGGAACTAAAGCCAAAAGGTGGAGGAGTGTGACATTTGGTGACTCCAAAGGCTACATTAAAGGAATTGGTTCCATTGGTAATCACTCTTCCATTCTCATTGAAAATGTCCTTTATGTCAATGGTCTAAAACATAATTTATTGAGCGTTAGTCAATTATGTGATAAAGGTTTTAATGTTCTCTTTGATGTTAATCGTTGGAAAATTATGAACATTGAAACAAGTAAGATAATGCTCATAGGTCATTGCATAGGTAATGTATATATGGTGCATCTAGATGACATTCACATTTCCAATGCATGCTTTTTAGCTAAGGATGGACATGATTCATGGTTATGACATAGGAAACTAGGACATGCTAGCATGAGTGTTTTAGAAAAAATGGTTACTCAAGATCTAGTAAGAGGTTTACCTAAGCTAAAAGTTTCTCTAGATAAAATTTGTGATGCTTGTGCTAAGGGTAAACATAAAAGGGTATCCTTTAAACCTATTAATGATGTCTCAACTAGTAGAGTATTACAATTGATCTATATGGATCTCTTTGGACCTATTAGAACAATGAGCTTGGGTGGAAAATCATATGCTTTTGTGTTAGTAGATGATTACTTTAGATACACTTGGGTTCTATTCTTAAGTACTAAGGATGAGGCTTTATAAAAGATCATCACATTTTCAAAAATTTCTCAAAATGATCTTAGTCAACAAATTTCTCATATTAGGAGTGACCATGGAACTGAATTTCAAAATTTAGGATTTGAGGATTTTAGTAACACAAATGGTATAAGCCATATTTTTTCCGCACCTCTCACTCCTCAACAAAATAGGGTAGTTGAGAGGAAAAACCAAACTTTAGGAGAAATGGCTAGAACTATGCTTTGTGAAAATAATTTACCTAAATATTTTTGGGCGGAAGCCACAAACACCGCTTGTTATATCATTAACCGAGTAATGATTAGGCCAATTTTAAAGAAAAAACTCCTTATGAGATTTTGAAATCAAATAAGCCTAACATTAGCTATTTTTATCCATTTGCATGCAAGTGTTTTGTTTAAATAATGGAAAAGATAATTTAGGTAAATTTGATGCTAAAAGTGATGAAGCTATTTTTATAGGTTACTCTTTATACTCTCAAGCCTATCGTGTATTTAACAAAAAGAACTTTCGTTGTTGAAGAGTCTATTCATGTGATTTTTGATGATAACCTCCTTCCGAGGAAGGATTCTTGTGACGATGATAATGATGTAGGAATCATTGAAGCTAATGATGGTGGACAATCATCAAAGGTGGATGAGGTTCCAAGCAAGGAAGAAGAAGCACAAGATTTACCTCTAGAAGCCTTGACGAACATGAATCTAGAGGAAAAGGAAGTGAGCTACCCAAGGGAGTTCAACTATGTCAAAGGTGGTGAGATTTTGGGTGATCCATACAAAGGGGTAAACATTAGATCCTCTCTTAGGCTTATGAATAATGTTGCATTCATTTCATGCACAGAGCCTAAAAATATCAAAAAAAGCATTAAAAGATGATTTTTTGGATATTAGCCACGCAAGAAGAATTAAATAAATTTGAGAGGAGTCAAGTTTGGACATTATTTGATAGGCTTAGTAATAAATCTACTATAGGAACTAAATGGGTTTTTAGAAACAAACTAGATGAGAGTGGTACCATAGTGAGGAACAAGGCTAGACTTGTTGCTCAAGGTTACACTCAAGAAGAAGGAATTGATTTTGATGAAACATATGCACTCGTAGCTAGAATGGAAGCTATTAGGATGCTTCTTGCATTTGCATGTTATCATGAATTCAAGCCTTTTCAAATGGATGTCAAAAGTGCTTTTCTAAATGGTTTTATTAATGAAGAAGTGTATGTAGAACAACCACCCGGTTTTGAAGATCCAAAAT
Source organism: Hibiscus trionum (assembly GCA_030270665.1). NCBI lineage: Eukaryota > Viridiplantae > Streptophyta > Magnoliopsida > Malvales > Malvaceae > Hibiscus > Hibiscus trionum. The sequence goes on along the minus strand of BSYR01000013.1, from coordinate 10,543,244 downwards.
TCCCTAACCATGTTTTTAAACTCACTAAAGCTTTATATGGTTTAAAACAAGCTCCAAGGGCTTGGTATGAAAGGCTTTCAAACTTTTTGATTGAAAAAAAGGTTTTGAAAAAGAGAAGGTGGATACTACACTTTTATTTTAAAAAAATGGAAAAGACATGTTAGTAGTTCAAATATATGTTGATGATATCATTTTTTGTTCTACTAATGAATTGTTTTGCCAAGAATTTGCTAAGTTAATACAAGGTGAGTTTGAGATGAGCATGATGAGGGAGCTCTCATTCTTCTTGGGACTCCAAATCAAACAAAGGAATGATGGCACCTTCATAAATCAAGCTAAGTACATCAAGGACATGCTCAAGAAGTTTGGCATGGAGAAAAAGCCTCAACCCACTTCAATGAGTTCTTCTATAAAACTTGACAAAGATGAAGGAGGTAAGTGTGTTTTCTTGTAGACCCGATATTATGTTTAGTGTTTGCTTGTGTGCTAGGTTTCAAGCTAGTCCTAGAGAATCACACCTTATAGTCGTTAAAAGAATCTTTAGATACCTTAGAAACACACCTTGTTTAGGCCTTTGGTATCCTAGAGATTCCTCCTTTGATTTGCATGCTTTCTCGGATGCGGATTATGGGGGATGTAAGATGGATAGAAAGAGTACCTCCGGAACATGTCAATTCCTAGGTAGTATGCTCATATCTTGGTTCTCTAAAAAAATAGTGTAGCCTTATCTACCACCGAAGCGGAGTACATATCGGCCGGAAGTTGTTGTGCTCAAGTCCTTTGGATGAAGCAACAACTTCTAGATTATAGATTTGATGTAGGTACCATACCCCTTAGGTGTGACAATACTAGTGTCATTTGTCTCACTAAGAATCACATCCAACATTCTAGAACCAAGTACATAGACATAAGACATCATTTCATTAAGGATCGTGTCTTGAAAAAGGATGTAGTTCTAGAGTATGTTGACATCTTGAACCAATTAGTGGACATCTTTACCAAACCTTTAGACAAAGAGCGTTTTTGGTCTCTTAGGAGAGAGTTAGGTTTAACTAGTCTTTCTTGACCCCTTAAAGCCACTTATGGTCAAAAAATTGCTTGAAGTTGATTAATGTATGTGCTTGTGTGATTTTTCTCCTTTATGCATCTATGCTTGTTGCTAGGGGGAGTATGCACCTATTTTAGCCTATATATGTTGTTCATATACGACATACATGCATATTGATTCGATTAAAATTGAATTTCTGAGCCTATTGCTGCCAAAAATGTCATTTCTGGCAATGGGGTACCGATACGGGTAACTGCGTATCGGTACGTGTTCATGAGTTTTCTGATACATGTAAAACTGTACCGGTACGGGTGTTCACGAGGGAACCAATACAGGTAAAACTGTACCAACACGGTTTGTCGAGTCGGCATCGATACAGCCTTTAGCGTACCGGTACGTGTTGACGCTGGAGTGTTTAAATGCCATTAAATAAGGGTTTCCTACTTTAATTAAAACTCAACCACTTTTTCCAAAAACCTTAGAACGAAACTCTCTATAAAAACCCATCAAAACCCTTTGACTTCTCACACAATTCTTCAAATCTTTTCAGGGTTTTTACTTTTTAAATCAAGCCTAAGCTATATCATCAAGATTGTGCATTATCATCTCCTCATTCATCCCAAATCCCACATTCAAGATATAAATTCTTTTTCTTATCTTTTTCAAATTCGTTTAAATTTATATACTGTTTTTAATTAGTTTTTGTATATATAATATACATATAGTATGAGTTTTGAAGTTTTTGCAAAAATTCTTTCAAAACTAAAATTTTTTATTCTAATATAAAAATATACCATATATTTGTATATGTTTTTAAACTATATTGTATAATTTTTTACAAACACCATGAATTTTGGATTAATTATTGGATCGAATATGGTGATTTATGCATACATTGTTTTTGTGCTTTGATTTTGATTTCAGGATATGGCTCCTGAGAAACGTATGAGAAAAGATATTGCATCCTCCTCTAACACCGAGTCCAATGGTACTAAACCAAACTTGTCCTACATTTTGTAACATAGTACTAATGAGCTCGGTTTCAATCGAGCGATGGATCGTTTCAAAAATTTTCAAAACTATAAAATTTTCGTGAGCGTAAGGTTTCTATCCTCTACATGACTTCCCTTGAATTTAATTTCCGTTATCTTGAGTTACTTACCCAATGGAAGTTCATGCCTTTTTTAAGTATACCCGGGTCTTTTATAAAAACCTTGTTTTAATATTTTATTCTAATGCCCGATGTATTGTGGACAAAGCCAAAAATGAAGTTATAGTCGTTGAGTCATACCTTATGGGACAAACTTTTCGAATTGATTCTAAGGTTATAGCTAATTGTTTGGGTGTTGAGGATATTGGGATAGATGATGAACATTCTTTGGGAAATATTCAACTCGGCTCTGTTTCTACCCTTGATGCTCATGATTGCTTCCTTCACTTCCTTATCACTTGGTGGTTTCGTCCATCCGGTGGTAAATGGTCCACTATTCGTCAAGTTGATAGTTTTTGGATCTGATGCTTTAGGGAAGGTAAGCGCCAAACTTTGCTCAGATTATGTTTGTGGAGATCGTCTACCTTGTTCAGAACTGCCATTCGCCCTTTGTCTCATCCTTTACCTATGGCACCGCCTTGAGTTACATCTTTCAGAAGATTTGGATTGATTGCTCGTATGATCTTGAAGTGTCTCTCACCGATCCTATTAACGACAAATCCATTCACAAGGCTAAATTCACTTGGTATAACAACCAATGGGTTTGGAATGCAGATCTACCTCAACATGTTAAAGAGAATGTTCCTGTAGCGTCTCCTCCAGTTGCTCCTCCACCGCCTTCCTTTGATGCTCTTATGACCTATCTTAATGGGCAATTTTCTTCGATGAGTGCGAGCATGAACGTTGGTTTCTCCTTTATTGACACTCGTCTCACGGCTTTGATGCTAGAGTAACCTCTATCGAGGCTAGCCAAGCCTCAATGGATATAACTCTCACCTCCTTACGTAGAGAGTGGCATGGATATACCTTCGGTAATGATGCCATGGAAGATGAAGGCAAAGATGACGCTCCTTAGACATATCATATCATATCATTTAGGATTTTCTTTTATGCACCTATCTATGTTATTTCCTTTTGAACATATGCTTTGATTATTTGTTTTTGAATTATGTTTTTAAGATTTGAGTTTGGATTTTATTTTGCTTTGAACTTTTATTCTTTAAGTGCTTAATGAATTTTATGTTGATTTGCATTGCTTATATTATTTTCTACATTGATTTTGATCTAACAAAAAGGGGAGAAGTGACAAGAGCCTTAAATTTTTTCAAAGATACATCTTTTAGTCTTTAAGTGAGGGGAGAAATTTTAAAATTTTATTTGGGTTTTGTTATATCAAGAATGGGAGATTGTAAAACCAAATTTGATTTTGACATAACAATATTTTTCAAGGATTTAATTGAAAAATGAAATAAATTTTTAAATTCTCAAAAAGACTCACAAAATGACAAGAATTCAAACTTTAAGTATTCTAAATCAAAAGTCAAGTATCCAAAATATTTTATAAGTATTTTCAAACTAAAATTTTGAAGTTTAGTCCATGCATACCGATATGGTTACATCTGTATCAATGCAGTTTTTAGCTACTGGAAACGAGTTAAGAAAAGTGTATCGATACGCTTCTTTCTATATCGATACGATTTTCAGACTCGATGTAAACTTGGAAACTAAAAACTACTTATCGTATCGATACACTCCTTTCCGTACATATACGAGTTGGTAAGATTTGATAAATCTTGGCATTTAATTTTTGACCGCCGCCTTGTTAGTTTATTGGAACCAAACATTTTGAAATTGGTTAACGGTACCGATACGCCTAACTACCATACCGATATACTTTTTGGTTAACCAATTCTCCAGATTCCAGTGAGCAAAATCGATACCTGTACGCACTATACTGTAACAATCCCCTTTGTAAAATATGGTTTCCGTACCGATACGCCTCTTCGTGTATCGATACGTTATTTGTATACAACAACTCTTTCTTCTTTTGACTGGTACTGATACGGTGATGCGAGTATCGATACGGTAGGTTGCAGAACTGCATTTATTATGGGAAAAAAGAGCCTAACAGCTCTATTAATGATGCCAACCACCCAAACGGTTAGAATTTAATGAAGAGGTATAAAAGCAAGTCATTAAAGCTACAACAAAAACTATTGAACAAGTCAATCACATTCAAGAAAAAATTCAATCTATTTGAGCTATTTAGAGTCAAACCCTCATTACCCAACTTGTGTATTTTTCTTGTATTCATTTATTTCAAGTTTGGGATTAGAGTGAACTTGTATTTGGGCAATTATTCACCTATTGTGAGGTATTTTCTTTTTTTGCGAAAACTTCTCTTGTAAAGAGTGAGTCTTGATTAAGCTTTGGGTAGAAAGCTTAATCGGTTTGTAAGGTTCCCTCCTAATCTGAGAAAAGAGGAAGAATTTCTAGTGAAATTGGTTGAAAATCCTTAGTGTGAGTTAAGGCAGTGGATGTAGAGCTTGTTCTAAGCTTGAACCACGACAAATCTCTTGTGCCTTCAATTTTTATTTTACCAATTTTCTCCCTCAAATTTTTAAAAGCCAATCCACCCATTCTTGGCCATTTGTTCATCGATTGATCCACACAACACAAAAGCTAAACTTAAAAGATATAGAATATAACTACTCTACTCATATGAAAAGATTTTGACTTCTTGTTTCATTATGATAAATTACATTTGTTGGATGACGTTAATCTCAAATCTCATTGTAATAATTTAGAAAATAATATTAGAAAATGTGAGTTATATGATGTTGATGGAAATAAGTTATTTGTTGAGCTGAAATTAGTTAGACAACTTTTACATAGAGAAAAAAATATGAGCAATAGACTTATTAAAGTTTTTAATTACTTTTTTGGCAAAACAAAGCTTTTCAAAATTGAAGTTTGTGAGTGATACTTACAAACAACTATGTTGCATGGAAGGCTAAATGGACTTGCTTTGACAGTAATCAAGAGTGGTCTTTTGGAAGAAGTTGATATTGAAATCGTTGTAGAGGATTTTTGTTGTGTTGATCAAACGGTTGCAAATGGCCAAGAGGGGGTCAATTGGCGATTAAAAATTTGAGGGTGGAAATTGGATGAAAGAAAATTTGACACAAGGCAATTTATAGCGGTTCAAGTTCCTAAATGAACTCTACATCCACTACCTTAGCTCCCACTAAGGATTTTCAACCAATCCACTATTGATTCTTCCCCTTTTCTTGGATGAGGAGGAAACCTTACAAAACCGATTAAGCTTTCTACCCAAAGCTTAATCCAACACACTCTTTACAAAGAAGGAATTTTGGTAAACTTTAAAAGTACCTCTCAAAGGTTAATGTTTACCCAAATACAATCAAACACTCCCCAATAAAAATTACAATGATAAAACTCAATAGAGTTGGGTACAAGATTTGACTCTAAAAGATCAAGGTTTGGATTTGAATGCTTTGATGTTGCTAGAAGGCTCAATAATCGTTGTTGTAGCTTTAGAGACTTGTTTTTATACCTTCTCATTCATTTCTAGCCATTTGGGTGGTTGAGATCATCAATAGAGCCGTTGGGGCTCTCTCTTTCCTCCATAAATGCAGTTCTGCAACCACCCGTATCGGAACATGGGACCCCTGTATCGAAACAGACACTTAAAAAAGAAAGAGCCGTTATTTGTAAAATAGAGCCCGTATCGAAACGGCTATAGGCCGTATCGAAACAATAAGTGCAAAAAGAAGGTCGTATCGAAACGGATAAGGACTGCATCGAAACGTTTTGAAACTGTAATTTGGTGTTTCGAAATATCTTAGGGGTGTATCGAAACACTTAACCAAATCTTTAAAATTCGGTTTCTGACAAGTAACGGCTAGTTCATTTAATGCTCAATTTTAAAATTACTTAACCCCTGTATCAAAACGGGTGTGAGCCATTTCGAAACGATGCTTAAAAATCAAAAGCCCAAATGAATGTCGTATCGAAACATGTGTAAGCAGTTTCGAAACAGGCGTTTCCAGTGGCAAAACGTATCGAAACACTTTAAGGGTGTTTCGAAACGCTTGGGCAATTTTGTATATTTTTGGCCTTGAAACACTTAGAAAAATTTATGGGGTTTAAGTTTTGACTTGAAAACATTTTAAGTATAATTTGTACTTGTCAAAATCGAATATTTTGATTACTTAAAAATTTATTTACTTTGAAAATTAGTCCTTGAATTACTTGGTATATCAAAATCAAATATTAGTTTTACAATCTCCCATTTTTGATACAACAAAACCAAAGTAAATTTTTAAGTAAACTCCCCCTAAGTTTAAGCTAGGTTTTGAAAAAGAGTTTAAAATTTTAGCTTAACCATTCTCCCCCTTTTGTTAGATCAAAATCAATGAGGAAATATAATATCCAAACCACAAGCCAAACCACAAGTAGAGCAACATAATGTCATTAAGCATTAAAACCAAAGCAAATTAAGTTCATAAATTCAAAATATAATATCCAAACCATAACATTCAAAACATAATATCAAAGCATGGGTCTTAAACTTAAAAACATAAATAGGTGAATGAAAATAGGGAAATCCTAAGCTAGATGAAATGCAATGAAATGCAATGATCTAAGGCTCATCATCCTCTTCATCTTCATCGTTGGCATTAATCCTACGGAATTTCCCCCATTCGTCATAGAAACCGGTAAAGGACATGTCTATAGAAGTTTGTTGAGTTTTAACCAAGGTGGGGCGAGTCTCAACATTTTGGATACGTCCCTCAATGGTAGTGAGGCGAGTATCAATAGTAGCGAAGCTTGAGTCCATGTGAGTACACATACCGTTAAATTGCTTGGTGATTAAGGTCATGAGGGCTTTGTTATTTTGCGAAGCAACTTGAGGTGGAGGTTCGGGGGCAGCAACGGATGGAGGATTCTCAACACAAGTCCATGCTCCATCAATATAATGAAACTTGCTTCGGAGAAGTGTGCGCTCATCGATGGGATCTTTGAGTGATTCCGCATAATCAAGCGAGCAATCAATTCCCACCTTAGAAAATAAGTAGTTCAATGTCGTGCCATAGGTGAAAGAGGTAACAAGATCGGTGTGGAGATTTTGAACAAGGTACACCATCTTGGCAAACATAATCTGACATAGATTCGGACGATGTCCCTCACGAAAGCACATAATCAAAAAATCATCCACTTGCCTAATGTGAGAGAACTTGCCTCCGAAAGGGCGAAACCACCATGATACCATAAGATGTAGGATGCAATCATGAGCATCAAAAATCGTGACAGAGCCACCAAGGGTATGACCCAATGAGTTCTCATCCGATATTCCCTCGTCTTCAACCCCCAACACATTGCACAAGACTTCCAGATCAACCCTAAATTTCTTTCCCATGAGATAGGACTCAATAGCAACCACTTGACTGGCATTGGAGATGCAACGAGCATTGGCATAAAATAGAAGCACCATGTTACGGTACAAGGTACCAGGTAAGCTCAAGAAAGTCATAAAGTTCCAACACCTCAAGAGATCAAGATAGCGGAATTGAAAACGCTCGAAATCCAAAAAGGGAAGAGAAACAATACGCTCACGTCGAATGGCATGATCTTGGAATAGCTTAAAATTGGTGTGGGAATCCTTGTTGCGAAGAGACTTTTGGTAGAGCGAAGTGAGATTTGGACGAGTAGAATCGTCATCAACGTTGGAGCTCCCACCAACCTCATTAATTCTAACTCTCTTTCTAGAAGTCATGTTTGAAATCTGGAATGAAATCAAAACAAGAACATGTGTATGCGTAAATCAACCAAATTCAATCCAATATACAATCCTATAATCAAGGTATTAATAAAAAAACTATACAATATAGTTTTAAAAATATATGTAAACATAAAAAGAATTTTTGGAGAAAAGAATTTGTAAAAAATAGAATAAAAATGATACGGTATAAAATTTATATTTGAATAAAAAAAATTAGATTTTGAATTTTTTTTGTAAAAACTTGAAAACCTATGTTATATGTATATGTTTTATACAAAAAGAAATTGAAAACAACCTATAAATTTAAACGAAAATGGAAAATAAAGAGAAAAATGTTTTATACATTGATATTGGATAAGGATGAATGATGCACCAAATTACTTGCAAAGCACTAGCCTTGATGTGTAGGTTGAAAACCCTCAAAAAAATTTAGGTTTTGATGTGAAAAATCAAGTGATTGAAAGGGTTTTTATAAGGGTTTTGCGGCTAGGGTTTTGATAGAAAAAGAGTTGGTGTTTTAACTAAAGTTGGATGCCTATTTAAAGTTGTCTGTGCAATTGTGTTTCGGTACGGCACTTGGCGTATCACAACGCCCATTTCGAAACACTATCGAGCCGTTTCGGTACCAGACTTGTTTTGATACAGGTTGACCCTGTTTCAGAACGACACCACAAACTCGTATCGAAACGCGAAGAGCTCGTTTCGATACGATTCACTACTGGAATCACCCAAATTAAGCCCGTATTGAAACAGATTTAGTTGTTTCGATACACCCTTACCAGAAACTGCAGTTTGGGCAGTTTTATGTTCAATGAGCCAACTTAGATCGAGCCTACATGCTTGTGAATGATATATGAGCAAGATTTAATGGCTAAAATTAATGCATACTCACTCTAACAACATTTATAGAAGCAAAATGATGCAAATTAACATAAGCATGAATATCAACCAATTTCAATCAAAATTTTGACCATTTGGGACCTAAAAGGGTCAAGAAAAGCTGGTTAAACTTAACTTTCTCCTAAGGGTCCAAAAACGCTCTTTATCTAAAGGTTTGGTAAGTACATCATTTTTTAAAACATGGTCTCTAATGAAATGATGTCTAATTTCTATATGTTTGGCTCTAGAGTGTAGGATGAGATTCTTAGTGAGACAAATGACACTAGTGTTATCACACCTAAGGGGTATAGCTTCTACTTGAACATCATAATCTAAAAGTTGTTGCTTCATCCAAAGGACTTGAGCACGACAACTCCCTAAAGATATGTACTCCGCTTCAGTGGTAGATAAGGCTACGCTATTTTGTTTCTTAGAGAACCAAGATACGAGCATACTACCTAAGAATTGGCATGTTCCGGAGGTACTTTTCCTATCTATCTTGCATCCCCCATAATCCGCATCCGAATAAGCATAAAGGCTAAAGGGAGAGTCCTTAGGATACCAAAGACCTAAGTTAGGCGTGTCTCTAAGGTATCTAAAAATTCTCTTAATGGCTACTAAGTGTGATTCTCTAGGACTAGCTTGGAACCTAGCACCAAAGAAAACACTAAAAATAATATTCGGTCTACTTGTGGTAAGGTAAAGCAAAGAACCTATCATAGATCTATAAATCTTAGAATCGATACACTTACATCCTTCATCTTTTTCAAGCTTTATAGAAGAGCTCATAGGAGTGGCTTAAGGCTTTACATTCTCCAAGCTAAACTTTTTGAGCATATCATTCACGTACTTTGCTTGATTGATGAAGGTGTCATCCTTCCTTTGTTTGATTTGAAGCCCCAAGAAGAATGAGAGCTCCCTTATCATGCTCATCTCGAGAGAGAGAGAGAGGGAGGGAGAGAGGGAGGGAGAGAGAGGGGGAAAGAGAGAAGGGGTGAGAAAGAGAAGGAGAGGGAGAGAGAGAGAGAGAGAATGATATGGAGAGAGAGAGAGAGAAAGAGAGGAAGAGAGAGGGAATGAGAGGGAGGGAGGGAGAGGGAAAGAGAGAGATAGAGAGAGAGAAAGAGGGGGGAGGGGGGAGGGGAGAGAGTGTGAGAGAAGGGCTAGGATCTACTTACATGGTTTAAAATCCATGGCCATTGGATAAGTATAATGGATGGATGAGATTAGAAGTAGGATATGTGAAAATTATCACTTGGAAAAAAGAGTAAGGAGTTAATCTCATCCATCCATTTCACCCATCTAATGGCCATGAATTAGTGGATAATCTTCATATATCCTACTATTAATCTCAAACATCCATTTCACCCATCCAACGATCCAAAATACGTGTAAAAGTTAAAAACTCTTACATTGTGTAAACAGACTCTATCCATATATATAGGGATAGGATCCACTTACACAGAATGTAAAACTCATAGTTTTACACATTGTTTAGATCATTGGATAGGTAAAATGGATGAATCAGATTAACTCCTTACTTTTTTTCAAGTGATAATCTTTACATAACTCACTGTTAATCTCAATCATTCATTTCACCCATATATATACCCTAAACCCTAAACCTTAATATATATAGGATCCACTTACACAATGTAAGAGTTTTTAGCTTTTACACGTTTTTTAGATCGTTGGATGAGAGAAATGGATGAATGGGATTAACTTCTTACTTTTTTTCTAATTGATAATCTTCACATATTCTACTATTAATCTCATCAATCTGTTTCATTCATCCAACCCATATATATATATATAGGGTAATTATTCCATGCACAAGCGCTTGTGGAAAACTTTGTTTCCATAAGCACCTTAGTTATGTAGGGTTTAGGGATTTTGTTTAGAGCCTAGTGTTTAGAGGTTTTAGTGGATGAGTTTTGAATTTAGGGTGTGTGGTTAGAATTTAGAGTTTAGGGTTAAATTTTAGGGGTTTATAGGTCAAAACTTAAACCCTTAACCATATTATCTTAAACCCTAAATTTTAACCTCTTGCGCTTAAACTATAAACCCTAAATCATGTTTCTAAATCTTAAAACCAAGGCACTTATGGAAAACTTTTCATTTTCACGGCTTGTGCTTGAGATATTTTCTCATATATATATATATATATATATATATATATATATATATATATATATATTATACAAGGATAAAAATTCTATACACAGGCGGTGGAAACTGAAAGTTTTCACAAGCGCCTTAGTTTTATGGTATATAGAGTTAGTTTAGGGTATAGAGTTTAGGGGTTTAGTTGTAGGGGAGTACAATTTAGGGATAGTTGTTTCAATTTAAGGTTTAGGGTTATAATTTAGGGTTTATAGGTTAAAACCTAAATCCTCACCATATTACCCTAAAAATTAAACCCTAACCTATAAACCCTGAATTATAACCATAAACTCTAAATTAAAACAACTATCCCTAAATTCTAAACCCTTACACCTAAACCCCTAAACCTTATACCCTAAACTAACTCCCTATACCCTAAAACTAAGGCGCTTGTGGAAACTTTCAGTTTCCACCGCCTGTGTATAGGATATTAATCCATAATACAAATCTTTCGTATTTTGTTTGTATTGTATTAAATTCTTATAATTAAATTTTTAGATGAATTTATAATTTGAACAATTATATATATCAACACGCTTTTGGGTTTCAAATTACATTATGTAATGTATAATATAACCACAAATTAAGTATGCAACAAAAATTTTATAATAATTTAATTTGTTATTTTTATAAATCTTTTTATTATATTTGTTATGAATATTTATCTATGTGGATGTCTATCATGATTAGAACTTTATCAAAGGAGTTTGATTTATTTATTATTAGGAATATTATCTCTATGAATTAGAGTTTAATGTATTATGTACTTCTTATGCCTATAAATAGATGATTCATTGAAGGCATTGTATACAATTCTATATTTAAGAATAATACAAATCTCTCTCTTTCTCTCATCTCTTTGTTCTTCTTGTTCTTATTCTTGTTCTTCTTTATTTTATTCACAACACGTTATCAGCACGATCTCGCTCGCTTAATTACTGTGATTATTGTTGGTGGTTCTCGAAAAGAATTTCAATTTGATATTGGTGACTACATCTATCATATATTCATCTTACCTTGGAAAGTATGGTATGTTTTATTTATTTATATACTAATATAATGATTGATTTATCATTCTCCAAAAGTTAGTATATTTATATCTATTATTTGGTTATTATTTTAATTTATTATTATTTTATTCATACTTGAAGTAACTCTTGAATTAACGAAAATTAAAATTATCGTCGTACTTCATTAGATGGATTGATAAAGCAAACCGAATTAAAGCCCTCAAGGATTTCGGCTAAATGCTATTGGGCGCACAAATTGGAACATTTTATTACACAGTATATTAGTTTTATTCAAAGTTTTTATTATTCCATTCTAATTTATAATTGATTCAATTCAAGGATTGTGTTGCCATGTGGTTGTTATATATTTGTTTTATCATCATTATTATTATTATGGTAATTTATATGAATAAATTCGAGATATAAAATAACTTTATTATTTGTATCAATTACTTTGTATGTGAATCAAAGGCAAAAGGAATACGTTACTTTGATGTGTTTATACATTCATCAAAATGTTGTTTGATTTTAACTATGGTTGTTTATAATTTGATCACATCACTTATAGTTATGTTTATTCAACTTGATCTATGACTACTTTTATACTTTTTGATCTAGTCTCAAATATTTTTTTATTCTATTGATAAAAGTCGATGCTTTTAATCGTGTTTTGAGTTTTACATGTATTCAAATGAGTTGGAAAGAGACATGGCGTAAAAAAAAGATTATGAGAAGATGCATTGGTTCATTTGCTACGTCATCATTGAGACGAAATTCAATATCAGTAAACTCTATTTTTATTTTTATCTTTTAAAATATAATTTTAAAGTGCGATAAATCATGATGCTTTTGAATTTACAAGAAGATTATTATAAAGTCTATATTTGCTCGAAAGCAATATTTTTTCTTCGTCGAAAAACTCGACCATAGACTTCTCCCAATTTCAAGTTACGAAATTCGTCTTGATCTAAAAAGTTTTATGGGAGGCATTCCCTGAAGTGAATGCAAAGCATGATATTTATTCCATGCGATTATCAATGATGGGGCATTCCCTGAAGTGAATGCAAGCATGATGTTTATTCCATGCAATTATTGGAACCGTTTCATTCTTTGAAGTGAATGCAAACATGGTAAATCATTATTCAATTAGAGACATAATTTCGATATAATCCAAGTATAATTGGCTGGACATCCCGCTCTGTGAGGCTACTGGTCTCAAAGGAGGTTTTTAAAGGACCTTGTGGACAGGTTTAACAATGCCGCGTACGAGGATTAAATCTTTTTTCTCTGTGATAAGGATATGTAAAAAAGGTTTTAAAGGCCCACTGGCTCTACTCCATTCCCTGAAGTGAATGTGAGATTATATTATGGAAGGAATAAAAAATCACATTAAAAGTTGTGGTCATGGTCGAGGCTATGAATATACACATGAAAAATATAGTCGTTTTAAGAATACTTCTACCCGCTGGTAGCAAAGTTATAAGGATGACAAGAGTGATAAAGATCATTCTAAGGAAGTGAAATCCTTTTACCAATGTGATGTTATAAACCATTGGTTTCGTACTTGTTAAACGCCAAAGTATTATGGACTTTATCCATAATCATGAATGATAAATGAAATAAAATATAAACAAAATTTGTTTATGGCGAAAATAATTATGGCGTTATTGGTCCAACTCAATTGGATATTGTTATTTTCTCATAACCCTTGAAGGGAATAATTTACCATTTATTTTATTTCTCTTGTAACCTCTAACAGGAATAATTGTGTTTTTTTTTATTTATTTTATGTTAATTCGGTTTATTTATTATTTATTTATGTTAGTTTGCTTTATGTTTATTTATTTCACATATTATTTATTTACGCTTTATGTTAATTTATTATTTGAAGAATATGATTACTTCCGGAATAAAATATACAATGAATTGTGGCTATTTATGCCTAGAATTGTGGCTATTTATGCCTAGCAGATAATGCAAGTACTCATATTGTACTTAATCATAAGAAATATTTTTCCCATTTAAATGCAAGGGGAAATATGAGTAGTATTTTTCAAAGTACTAAAATATCAATACTTCGGAAGAGCACTTGAAAGTTTATCTCTGATAGATAATCGACTTGATATGATGTGCTATATTTTATATTTTTCATTCCTCGAAGTGAATGATACAAAGTACATATTTTCATTACCTGAAGTAAATGAAACAAAGCACATTTTGAAAAGTGCACAGTTATGCATTTCTCGATTAAAATGCAAGGGAATAATGTGAGTACTATATCCGGAAGTACTAATATCACAAAAGGCTCTGGTTGAGCAAATATGTTATTGTCAAATGGAACTTTATTACATATTCACATTGCGTTATACTCGTCAAAGTCATAAAGAGAGCAATATGAGTTCGCAAACTATCCATTTGGGAATTATAGATAACATATGTTATCAATTGGCATTTGAAATAAGCCAATATGAATATAAGTTCTGGTAGCCAAAAAGTCAGTTGAAAGCCCTAGGAGAGCTATATATTGCTACCAAAAGATAATTTCAGTTGAAAGCTCCGAAAGAGCTAAATATATTCCTATTTAAAGGAATAATTTTGATGGTCGTACTAGACATGTACGAGTGAGATTGAATTACTAGTTATGGTAAACAAGGAGTTTACAAATTCAGAGATATATACACACATATATATATATATATAGTTGGCATGATCGGTTAGACCATCCTGATCAATAATGGTGCAGAAATTATTGAGATTTACATGCACGTGTATTAAAAGAACATGTAGTTCTTGTGGTGCTTATTCTCAAAGGAATGGATTAAATTCCACTTATTAAAGAACGTGAAGTTCTTGTGTTGCTTAAAAGAATTGATTAAATTTCACTTACTAAAAGAACTTGAAGTTCTTGTGTTGTTTGTTCTCAAAGGATATAGATGATCCCACTTACCAAAAGAATTAGAACTTAAAGTTCTTGTACTGAAGTTAAGACAGTATGTCTTGCATATCTGAACGAAATATGGGCCCATATATCCACAAATGTGGAAAGTTTTATATGATTTTAGTAGATGCATCTACATTGTTTTATCGACTTACAACCAGAAGTTTGTGAGATTGATTCTAAAAGATTCAGATTATGCAGTTAGACTATTCGTCTTGAAAAGCTAGTGGGTTTATATTTTAGGCTATATCAGTTGTTACAAAGCCTATTGATTATGAAAAATATAGTTTAGCAAAATTTCAATTGGATGCCTCCTATTTAATAGTTAAACTATGAGAACAAAAGAGTTATTATTTATATGGTGTTTCCATATAGCAACACTTATACGCATCAAGCCAACGAGTTATAATAAACTCCCCGTTATGATTGGTTTTTGGTCAGAAACCATACATTTCCCATTTTATGATTTTTGAATGTGCGATATGAATTGCTCCACCACAACGCACAAAATGGGTAAATAAAAAGGGTTGAGAATATATATTGAGTACGAGTCTCCCATTTTATGATTTATGACATGATTTTTCTCAACATCAGGGGGAGATAATAATCAGTTGGATAGAGGAAAATGAATTATCGTTATCTAGATCCTCGTATATGAACTAGAAGTTCATAAGATAATTCATGTTATTACATGTCAACTGCCAGACATATTTAATGACCCAATGAGAGTAATTAAGTCTCATATACCAGCTGAAATGCTCTAAGTTTAAATTACATGTTAGAGCGAGAGAATGTAAATCATGCCTGAAGCATGATAGTTGAAATGGTTCCAATGATCAAAATTCTCGTAAATAGAAAGTAATATGAGATGGTCATATATTGGAGGCGGGTGCTCCTGAAGAGACCCAAGACATAACAAATAATAAAACTCTATAAGAGTTTCAGGTACCTGAAATAAAGATTGAAATCTTGAAGAGATCTCGATGAGTTATGTCATTACGAGAATGGAACTAGAAAATTGGAAAGTTGTCGACAACGATTTTACAAACAATTTTACATAAAATACTTCTATAGAAGTAAAGAAAGAAATCGAGGATCTTGTATAAAATCTATCCATAAGTATAGATATTGAATTGGCCAATGTTGAAAGACGCTTTGAACTTCTAAAATAGAAGTATTTGGACCACCAGTCCAAACACCTAAAGGTGTAATGCAAGTGAGGCACAAATAAGTAGTCGTAAATACGACTTGAACTATGATTTATGAAAAGTTTTAATTACTTCATGGTGGATGCAATTACTTTGGCAGTTTTGAAAATTTTACATGCGTCTAATTATTTGTGGATCCATATTTATCCTTGAAGGATCTAAAATGCTATAAGCATTTGGAAATTTCTGAGGAAATTTATTTAGACATGTCTCATGAATATTTTGGCGTATTTGGTATAATCGCCTTAGTGAATACTAATTGAGAAAATACTATAAGAATGATCAGATTTCCTTATGTATTTTATAAAGGAGTTTGGATCAAGATCCATTATGATAATTTTAGAACTCCTAAAGAGCTTCAAATTGGAAACTCATGAAGTACTTTCAATACAAGTACTTGAATCTTGACATCAAGTTTATCTCGACCTGAAGATCGAGCATTTTTATATATTTCTTTTGTCTATGAATAGACATAAGCTGAAAGAATCTTAAAGAAGATTCAATATGAATAGAACATATCTATTGAGTATCCCAATAGTTGTAAGATTGTTGGATGTGAATAAAGATAATTATATCTTTTCTTGGTCTTAAAGCACTATATATTAGTTGGTCAAGAAATATCTATGAATATACAAAGATCATTACATTTAGATCTTCAAACATTCGTTGATGCCTCCTCAAATGTCATAGAAATAATTGTTATGCACGAGGCAAGCTAAAAAAAATGTGTTTGGCTAAGACTATTGACCCAACATATCCAAAAGATATGTGGATTTACTTTTACAAGATATGATAAAAGCTATCTTGTGTGAAGATAACGCAAGATGTATATCTCAATTTGAAAGTGGATACATCATGGAACATATTACTCCAAAGTTTTCATCCCTCACGATCTTTAGAAAAATGATATTCAAGATTAAATTATGAAGATTCAAAGATCTTCTGTGATGTTTGCATGAGGGGGAGTAAATACGCGTTGCACTCTTTTTCCCTTAACCGAGGTTTTGTCCCAATGGGTTTTCCTGGTAAGGTTTTTAATGAGGCAACATGTTATGCGTATCAAAGATGTGTGTACTCTTTTTCCTTCACTAAAGAATTTTTTTCCCACTGGGTTTTTATCTTAGTAAGGTTTTAACGAGGCACATTATCTTCATAGACATCCAAGGGGGAGTGTTATGAATATTTATCTATGTGGATGTCTATCATGATTAGAACTTTATCAAAGGAGTTTGATTTATTTATTATTAGGAATATTATCTCTATGAATTAGAGTTTAATGTATTATGTACTTCTTATGCCTATAAATAGATGATTCATTGAAGGCATTGTATACAATTCTATATTTAAGAATAATACAAATCTCTCTCTTTCTCTCATCTCTTTGTTCTTCTTGTTCTTATTCTTGTTCTTCTTTATTTTATTCACAACAATATTTGTATTTTTATAAATTTTTTGTGTTATGATTTAAAAGAATATAATTTTTTATATTTTTAAACAAATAATATGCCAATAAAAAATAATAAGAAAAATAAAAGAATAAGGGTATAAAGGTAAAATTATTACATTTTAATTTTTTTCCTTGTACTTTTTCATTGTACCTAGCAATGGAAAAAAGAAAAAAAAAAACTTATTTTCTTTCTAATCCAAACACACAAATAAAAGAAAATATGTTTTTCCATAATTTCAATTTTATTTTCTCTACCAAACAAATCCTTAGAGTAAACATTTTTGTGCCTTTTTACTTTGATCTTTACTAAAAGAAAATTCATGGAATTGCGTTTGATATTTTTTTGTTTTTTTTTTGTATTATACTGGATTGATTATATGGTACTATCTGTTCATACTTTTTCGTAACATTTTGACAAGGCACACACCTTACACATACGGGTGCTCAAACTCAAATCTCCTAAATTAAGCATCATTCTCTTTTCCAGTAAAACAACCCGTTAGATTCTTGTTCTTTCTCTTTGATGCAATATTTGGTTAATACTAATAAGAAAAGCGACTCTGCCTTGATACTAGAACCGAGTTTGGCTTGGTTCTTTCTTTTTTTATGCATGATGTTTGGTTCTCTCATGTTAAATTATCCAGACAATGGTGCCCAAGTTTTTGAACCCCCAGATAAAGGGGGAAGGATCCGTAGAGATTGAATAGTTACCAAAACATATTCAACTCATGGTTGATCATGCTACAATACCCGGTGCGGTGCGTTCACTTTACTAAATAGCATAGGATAAAATGATTCCAATTAATAAACATGTTTCTCCTGATGCTGTGACTATTCTTGTAATTAAAATGGAAACACTTCAGAATTTTGGAATCTCAGATTTCAAGTACAAAAATCTTAGGTTTGAAAATTGATTTTTTAAAGAACAAAAAAAGTGAAGGTTGAAAAATTAAAAACGGCTATAGCTTCTATTTTGACAATAATCATATGAGAATACAAATACATGGGTGAATACTAAATGCATCAATGAGGTAGTACACAGTAATAGAAAACAAAATTACAAAATTTCATGTTGCGGACGATTACAAGGGTTAGCCAATATTACCTTTCACTTTTACTCTGCAATGGTGAACCTCGAACCATCCGTCTCATGTTAAAGACAAAGAGCTGATTTGTCTACTCCCACCTTTTCATAACTCAGCCAATCGTCTCAACTGAATCCTTCTATAAAGACCCACAAATGCTTCTCTACATGCTTCTCATTCTCAACCCTTATTTGGACTTAAACAACATTGGCGTTCGTTCGAGCTATCCCTTGGGCTTCTTCTAAGTCCTTCAGAAACCTGCATTTTGAAGCCAAAGGCAAAGTTCAGCAATTGTTAAACCAGCATTTTATCTATTTACAAAGCATTTTCCCCCTGTTTTAGTTTATTTGACATGCCCGCGCGTATTTTGTATAAGAATCAGTGAATATCCAAAGCCTACCTCTTAGAGTTGAGAACCGCGGTTCCACCAAGTAGAAAACGAATTCCAGAACTGCTGGCATTTAGCTGCGCAACAGAACGCGACTCCTCATAGGTTGTTCCACCAACAATGAATATAATTACCTCCTGTGGCCTGTATATAGATGGACCAAGCACCACTGAGTTTATTAATTTTATGTTTGTATGTGTTTACCATTAATAACATCGTCTTAGACACCGAAAAGTTTGCCTAAAATTGTAATGATTCAATATAGTTCTACCCAAAATGAATGGTCTACTAAAAATGCCCTCATGTTGTCACATATTGTATAGGTTTTAATCCCGGCATTTGCTTTGGGAATGTAATACCTCTCTATTTAATGTAAAAAAAATGCTACGGCTGCAAATGAGCCAAGCCAAATGTGTTTCAACTCAGTTAGTGGTTACTCAAATCTTCAAGCATCAACTTCACAGGAGGCCAGCAAAGAACCAAATATGCAAGCTTAAATACCAAGGGGCACCACTATACAGTTGTTCAGTAAACAGAGATTAACTGCAAACTTTCTTGAAATAGTTGGAAAACTTTACTAATAGTAACAAACCTGCCCTGCTGAAAATGATTTCCAACATAAGGGTAGTCCACATCTCTCAGCCGTCCTTTGATTATGCTTTCCATAGTTTGGAAAAGAAGAGGCTGATGCTGGGTGTAGACATTCTCAACCCCCTGGCAAGAAAAGTTCGAAAAATAATCTATAAGCAAATGCCGAAACAATCTGCAAGCAAATATGTAAAACCTATTCCATCAGACCTTTAGTCCACGAGCCATGTTGCGAGCAATATTTAGAAAATCACGATTTCCATAAAGATCACCAGTGCGCTTATCAACCCCTGCTTGCTTTAGGAGAAATTGTACAAGCTGTTCCACAATCAGCAACAAATTGCAACCAGTTTTCTCTCATTAAGTGACAACAAGAATAGAAGAATAATTCTTATAACAAGATTGCTGACTGATTCAACATCACAGAGAGAATTAACCAAAGAGTAATGACAGACTGCATAGCATATAGAACAGGTATGCCAACAAAAAAATATGTTTATTCAGATAACTGGATTGCCAGAAGAGATGTCTGGTTGAAAAAACAATCATGATTGATTAGCACTAAATTCTGGTTAAGGATGGTAACCTACGAACAAATATAAAATGTGCACAAGAAAAGATTATAAACAAAATTACTATGACAGGAATTCCAAGCAAAAGAATTTGCATGTTCATTATGTTACCCCTTGCTTGTACTTGGCAGACCGAGATGCCAGTTTATTGAATAGCTGCATCAATTGGACAGGGCTCTCCTTCTCATAGCGCAAAGCATACAACATTACTAGGCGAAGTCGGTCAATATCAGATATGCTTTCATTGTTTAAAAGATTGTTCACTGCCTGCGGAAAAGCATATAAAACTAAGGTGTCAGAGCTTGTCAAGTGCATCCTGAATTTAAAAATTTATCACGTGATCATCTTCAAAATGTAATAGTTGAAATGGAGTATGATCTATATCTCATAACAGTAAACTAAAAATAACCACTACTGAATCAAATGACTAAAACAAATCCTGTGATCCAATTTTGATTTGTAGATGGTAAGAAACGATAGGACTAAATGATGGGTTAACAGAAAACTGATGAGCATAACCAAGGACAAGTTTTTCCAGCATAATGTGCATTGTAAATAAATCATTGTTTCTATTTCTATGTATAGTGATTTTTTTTTATCAACAAATAGCATCAAGTATTTTGGACACAATTAAATATTATTTCTTCATTCTAATTTTTTGTTTCCAAGAGTGTATCGTTTAATGTGTAAGGGGGAATGTAAAGGCCCAAATTTCCGAGTCAATGATTTAGTGTTGACTAGAGTCATGATTCTGATGGTTTATTAAGGTGATTGAAGCCATTGGGAAAAGTTTGGGCTTCGTTAGGTGAGAATTGGGCTTGGTTTGACATAAAAATGACATTTTTGAATTGTGAGTACAAAACAAAGGACCAATGGGACAGTTAGACCATTGTTCAAAAAGGGGCTGAAAATCCCATTAATTTGATTTGGAGGGGGAATAACCTGACCATTTCATCATCCTTCTTCACCATCTTTTCACCCTCTCTTTCTCCTTTCTTCCTCCTCCCAAAAACCCTAGCTTTTAGCCATTAAATATCTCATTTGTATCATCCAAACTCATTATCCGAGAATTGAGAAGATCGGAACCTTTGTAATGATTTGATAGACCTAATTAACGTTCATAAGCAGCTAAATGATCAAATTTTCCTTGTGAATATTCGATTAGGCCTAAATGAGCCTTAGGTGATAATAAACTTTGTGACAACACGAGTTGAGTGTAATTCGATGATTGAGTTGTGCGATGATTGTAGTGTGGCCTTGTGGGCACTACTTAATGTGTGGATTGTGTATGATATGGGATCTGAATGTCCGAAGATCGTGTTGCTTGATGCTTAGTGAGTTTCATGTACCAACACTTATATATCTATGGTGTGAAAGTAAAACCTGATTTTGTGTGCTCCAGGTACCACTATCGATTATATAGTTTGATGCTTAGTGTGTTCCAAGCGCTATTACTATTACTATTGTTGGCGTGCGGATTAAGTATTGTTGGATGTTTGATTGAATGTTGTGATAAACAATGTCGTTAAGATAATGATAAATGTTAGACTCATGTCTATATGCCTATAGCCCTATACTATCATTACATGTTTATGTTTATAAACTACATGAAGTATAACAGAGAAGAAGTCTCAATGAGCTTGTAAAACTCAGCGTTCGAATGTTTTCGTTCGAACGTGAGTCGTGCCCGAGCACCATCAGTAAATAGTCTGTAACTCTATTGCACTATTATTTTTTTATTAAGAGAAGTAAATACATTTCCGGCAAATGCCAGAATTCGAACCCATACAAGATGGGACAACGTGAGCATCCTTGACCACTCAGCATATTAATGGATCTCAATTGCACTATTTATTTGATATATGTTGTATTACACTTTGGAGCTCTATATTTTGTGCGACAAATTTATTATTATTTTATGATATCAGTCGACTTAAAAGTTTTATTGAATACTATTGAAATGTTTTGGAGTGACCGAATGTGACATTTTGGATCTTCCGGATTGGTCGGGTTGGGTCGGGTTTAGGTGTTACAGGAAAATGTGTAGCTTAGATATTCTTCCATAAACTCTTCTGCTACACTCATGTAATTCGGTCCAAAAATATGTTCACTAAAATCTATCCTTTTCTAAGAACTCTGTTAGAGACAGAAATAAGCTTATTTAATCATATATATTGAATCAACTGTTACCCCTTGACAACTATTTCAATTTCACATGATAACAAGCAGTCATCATCTACCCATTTCATCAGTGGCTTTTATTGACCAATCTTAATCATTCTAAGAAGCTGCACTTTTAACATCTCTAACAACAACAGATGTAACGCCCCCATGTAACTCCTAAGATCCAATTAATAGCATTAAATTTGTAAATGTCTTTTGTATCTTAATGGAAGAACAAGTTGTAATGTACAACCAACTGATATACTTAATACGCAAACAGATATGGAGCCATAAAAAGAATGAAACATAGATAAAACAAACACATGTACACTACCTCAAAAGCAGCAACTTGCCCCCCATTGCAAGCCAACTCCTGCTCAGTTTCTGAAACCAACATAAGCTTTCTCTCTTCAACAATTTTGCTCATTTCTGTTACCAATGTGACGTGCTTTGAGACATTCCCATGCATTTTTCTATACTCGGGGTAATTGTCTACAAATTTGGCCATGTCCTCTGCATAATCAAAAGCATAATAATATAATGACCTAATATGGCAATAAGTAATAATCAACAAAAAGAATTATTAATAAATTTGAAACATTCAATGTCTCATACAAACCTATTGTCTGTATATTTTGGTTGCTTTTAGCAACTTGCTGAAAATCATCCACCATTCGCTTGATATTCATTCCGATATCTCCAAAGTTCTCATACATGTTAGTTTTGAAGAAAGCATCTTGTTCTGATGAAAGCACAACTTCCTGAAAGCATGAGACCACAAAGATAAACCGTTGTAATATTAAAACAAATGTGTATGACAGAGAGAACATGCAATCAACCTGTTGATCTTTGGGGAGTTTTCCAATGCTTCTCAAATCCACTTTGTTATCCTGGATACCTATCAATTCATGAACCATTGCCTGCAAAAAGAAATTCAGTAAATGTTTCTACCCATGTGAAAGTAACAGGATGCATTGTTTACCTTTAAGAAGTTGCTACAAATGAGTCACAACTACATGTACCTGATAGGTCCATTGGTTCAGTAATGGAGTAACAGGATCATCCCTTCTGTCAACTATCAGCAACAATGGAGACATTTCCATCCGTCTAAAGTCAAAAAGACCACTTTCTTGTTGGTACATAAGTTTCTGTCAGATGCACAGAACACAACAAAAAAGAAAAATACGAACAAAATTAGCTCCTTTTCATGACTCCAAATTTCTGGAAAAACTTAAAGCTTCTTACCATGACAAAACTTTAAACATACATATTGAACGAGTCATGACACAATAAATCAAGCACAAGCTAGAGCATTTTCTATTAGCAAATTCCAGTCGATTGTTCTTATAACTGTTTGTAAATTCCATTCAATTGTTGGTATAATTGTTTGTAGTACTTTTAGTATTGCCATTTCACTTACTGTTGTTTCAGCTGCAATCCTTTTTGCAATATCAGAGGTCCTTGAATATCTAATAATTGGTGTTTGTTTTAAAGCCAAGAAACAGATTTGTAATCATTTTAGTATGTCCTTTTACTTACTGCTGTTTCATGTGCAATCCTTTTTGCAATATCAGAGGTCCTTGAATATCTAATAATTGGTCTTCGCTTCAACGCCAAGAAAACTGCACCAATACCATCAACTGCTCGGTCACAGAAGTGCTGCAAATTAGAAGGGTCCACAACTGCTGGGAGAATATAATAGTGATTTGAGGGCATGTTTAAAGTGAAGTGGTAAGGATCAACTGCAATGAAGTCTGCATAAAACTCCTGCAAGATCAAGGTGGCCACTATATAAGCGTAAAAAGGCAAAATTTGAAATTCTGATATAAAAGTATAGGGCATCTCTGAAATATTCTTAAAATGCAATAATAGCAACAGTGATGTAAGAAAAGGACTGTGTTACAAAGAAAAACTCAAGCTCATCATATAGAGAGGTCAACTGAACTATAAACATATAGAATCTTCGTGCTAGCACAACTACTACAAAAATCAATCCCATCAAATTTCGATAATGCATCGTTCATAATTATTGGCATAACGAGAAAAAAATTCCCCACAGATAATTAGAGCAAACCCTTAATAAAATGGCCTTCTTATGATGTTACAAAATACAAAGTTAGTTGCTCTTGATGAAAAAAGAGTCCTCATTTTTTTTAATCAAGCAATGTGCCCTCACAGCTTAAATATATGGCCTTAGCATCTGGAGATCTCACTAATGCACAGGAAATGACCCTCTTTCTGCATCTCCTAGCAGATTGTTATACCATAGTTTATTTACCCATCTATGGGAAAATTCTAGATTCCATGGTTTTGATGATTTACTGTCAAATAAAGAACCAGACAAAGAACTGCAAGCTATACAATCCGGTCAAAAAGAAAAGGAAAAAATAACATCAGTGTATTATATGTACCTGGACTTGCTGGACAACCTCTTGTTCATCTGAATCAGCTAAAAGATGAATCTGAGTATCTTTCAACATGTTGGAAAAAACTGCAAAACCCAATGAGGTGAAAAGGACCATCAGAAAATGATCTAAGACGGTTAATAAAACAATTTTCCATATCACAGTAAAATAAAACTGCAATTACAGACAAATCAAATATTGAAAGATACAAAGAACTTACATAAGTGGTACTCTCCAAACCTAGGATTAGATAGCTGACGCCGCATATACTGAATATTTTCTGATGTAGGCCGAAGGAAATAAACTGCCTTGAGATGCGACATAGATTCTTTTGACTTGGAAATGGAGTCTATCAATTCTACCAAAAATACCTCTTTCTGAAGTAGCTCTGATTGTGAATAAACAACACTCACAATGCTAACCTGTGGCACAAAAAACAGAAAAAATTACCCATAATCAAAATCACAATTCTCTTTTCCTTTTTAAGGACTCATTTATTATCATGTATATTCTTATCCATGAAAAACCTGCGTGTGTGTATATATATATATATTAGGGAAAAAGAAAAATGCAAAAATCTAATATTCAATTCTCATAACAAAAATGCACTGCAAACAGAACTACTGTTTCATCCCGTATGAAAATGTAACAACAGGGCATTCAATTGGTAACTCATGTGGATAGTGATTGACCTTTGGGACTAAAATTGTACGGTACAAAAGGTGTTAGAAAAATAACGAAAGACCCCCAGCACATATCGAGATATCTGTTGGGGTAAAGAAGTCATCTCTACCAAATGTTCTAAACAGTCATAATCTTGGAAGAGAAACATTTAGGACTTGTATGGAATGAGGGAAGGGAAGGGGAGGAAGAGGGAACCATACCCTCCTTTTGCGGGGATTCTAGGGAGCAACCTTTAAATACAGGCTAAAAAACGGCAGATGTAAAAAGCGGTACACAAATTGTACATAAAGCGGTACACAAATTGGTACAATTTTGTAATAGAAGAATGCATATACCTTTTTATTACAAAGATGCACTGTTTTACTGGATAAAAAGCGGTACATATTTATTACAAATCATGTACATAAATCTTTACAAGTTTGTAACACAAAAGGTACATACCTTTTTTATTACGTTATTTCACCAAGGGGCATCCATACCACCTTTAGGTGGTATCGATGCCGGTTTGGCAGACAATAAAAAATTGGTACATTTATACAAAATGTGTATGTACACAACTTGTTACAAGGAAACACAATTTGGTACAATAATAACAAGGGGCATCGATACTACCTAAAGGTGGTATCGATGCTGGTTTGGCAGACATAAAAAAATTGGTACATTTGTTATACAAAATGTGTACGTACACAAAAATATTACACAATGTGCATATACACAAATGAGTACAAAAATGTACACAAATTGTAACAATTTTGTAAAAGAAAAAAGTATATACCTTTTTTAATATGTTATTTT
This sequence comes from Hibiscus trionum, assembly GCA_030270665.1. Classification (NCBI taxonomy): domain Eukaryota; kingdom Viridiplantae; phylum Streptophyta; class Magnoliopsida; order Malvales; family Malvaceae; genus Hibiscus; species Hibiscus trionum. Next base: position 10,517,074 of record BSYR01000013.1, on the reverse strand, counting down.
ACCAAGGGGTATCGATGCTGGTTTGTATTTAGCCTGTTTTTAAGCCGCCTGTTTTTAGAAAAGCCCTCCTTTTGCACCTTGCTTTCGTTTTCCTTTTCTACTTTTTTATTCTTGACTAAAGCAAATAATGGGAACTGTAGAATCCCCCTTCCTGTCTTATCCAATCCCTCCATTGCCCTCCTAATTCTTAGACTAAACTACAACCAGGACTTCAAACAAGAATGGAAGACAGTTTTTCTCCTTAAGCAGCTCACTATCAATATCATCAATTTTAAACCAAAGGCAGTCCAAAAACAGAGAGATTAAAAGAATCAACAAGCACTTTAATACACGTGTACCATCATAGCAACCATGTTTGCTTTCAAATTTATATGTAAATCCTAATAGCCTGCTATAAAAGATGGAAAAGAGCTCCTCCAACTACTTCACTCTGCAAAAAAAACTTCTCCGACTAATCTATTTCCGATAGAAGTGATCATATATTTGGAATTAATGATAAAATTGAAAACAATTAGTTATAAATGATTCAGATAAAATTAAGGTAAACACGAATCGAAAGCAGAAAATTTGATTACAGTTTGAGAATCAAGAATGAGGACTTTCATGCCGGAGATGTCTTGGAACATCCGGTTAACGTAATCCCGTACAGCCGAAACCAGCACCATCTTCGATTTTGTCTAAACCTAACCCTTTAGGATCGACGGCTGGGATTGGTGATCTAGTAAACGACCGATGGTGTTGCAGCGAAGTTGGAACCCTTTCTTCTTCTTTTAGTAAGAGAAGATCCAGATCTGGTTCAGGCTTGAGGGCAATAGAATTTTTCTTTATTTTTTTTCAAAGAGGGCAATAGAAAATGCAAAAACAGAAAAGGACCACTTACCGCTGTAGCTTGTGTTGGGTCAAACGCAGCGTTCCCTTTTCTTTCTTTTTTTTTGGGTAAACTACTGTAATGGTCACTTTTGTTTCAATATTTTCACGTTTAGTCACTAATTTCAAAAAACTAACGTTTTGGTCACTTGTGTTTTCGTTATTTAAACTTGTGGTCACCCGAACATTAATTTCCATTAAATTTTAACTGGAATCTGACTTGGCAGGGTAAAAATAAAAGATCAATCAAATACACATAAGACTCTTTTACGGTGAATCAAGTCCTCAAAACCCATCCACCTATGGAAAAAGCATGGATTTTTTTCAAGGAAAATACTTTGATGCACAAGCTTGTGTAAACTTTAGTTTACACAAGCTCTTTAATTTTAGGGTTTAAGATTTAGGGTTGTAGGTTAGGGTTTATGGGTTTAGTATGTAGGGTATATAATTTAAGGTTTATGGTTAGAATTTAGAGTTTAAGGTTTAGGGCTTAGGGTTTAGGTTTTAGGTTGCTAGGGTTTGTGATTTAGATTTTAAATTTTATAAAAGGATTGTGTAAAAAAAATTTACACAGCTTGTGCATCAAAATAAAACCCTTTTTTCAACTGGGTCGATAAACTTAGAGGCTTTAAACATGATCAGTTCACCTATACAACAATGCCGGATATTTTTGAAGAAGCTCAGAGGGTTTCGTGGATGAAGTATTTGTTTCAGCAATGCAAGAAAAGGGCTTGAAAATTGATGTTGTTACTTATACTTCGATTTTGCATTGGCTCTCAAAGAGTGGAGATGTTGATGGGACAGTGAAAACATGGGAAGAAATGAGAGGAAAAGGATGTTTTGTTACTGTTGTTTCATATACAGTTTATATGAAAGTTTTGTTTGATAATATGATAATCAAGGAAGATACCAATGTTTATAAGGAAATGCTTTACTTATACAATGTTGATAAAGTATCTTTTGAGGTTGGTAAGTTTGAGTATTGTTGTTTTTCTGTTTTTTGAAATGTTTAAATGGGATACACAAATATAAACTCAGGATGTTTTTATGCATTTTTGTTTAAAGATGTTCATATACATAGGAATACCACTTTCATGGCATTGTTAGACCAATGAATGTTTATATTAATTTCTTTGGTTGCATCTAATGTCTTTGTTAGAGTATAATTCTTACAAGAAAGTTGTTTGTTTTTCTGTGGTGTACCCGGACAAGTATGAAGAAGTCTTGGAATATTTTAACAAAGCTGCATGCATATGAATAAAACGTTGAAATAAAATCCAAGCTTTTTCATGTATGGATGGGTTTTGAGGACTTGGTTCACTACAAAAGAGTTCCACGTGTATTTTACTGGCTTTTTTATTTTTACCCCTGCCAAGTCAGCTTCCCGTTGAAGTTTAACGACAATAAACGTTCAGGTGACCACAAGTTTAAAAAACGAAAAATATAAGTGACCAAAATGTTAATTTTTTGAAATTAGTGACCAAAAGTGAAAAAAAAAACTGAAACAAAGTGACCATTACAGTAGTTTGTCCTTTTTCCCTATATAATATGTAGTATTAGGAAAAATTATTATATGGTCTCGGGTCACCACGTCATCTATGATCTCATTCACTAAAAATCAAGCAACTATTTTTTTTTCGTGTCATTTTTTTCAAAGATGCATTTTCACCTTTTTTTTTAATGTAAATAGAGAGTGGGTGATAGTTACATAAAAGTTAATTATGAATGGATTAGTGAGGAGAAAAAAGATTAATTAGTTGATTTTTAGTGGATGGGACCATGGATGACTTGGTGAGTCCAATCCATATAATAATTTCTCGTAGTATTAGATAAACAACAAAAATCAAGAAATCGAAAATAGACTCTAATTATAGTGTTTGGTAGGGCTATAAATGAACCAAATGTTCAACAAACCGTTCGGCGGGAAGTTTTTTTATGTTCGTTTATTTATTAAATGAACGAACATGAACAAGATTTTCTGTTCGTTTAATTAAATGAACAAACACGAACAAAGGGCTCGTTCGTTCATTTACGTTCGGTAATCCGTTCATTTATGTTCGTTTAAATTTATTTACATATATCCATTTATACTTGTTATATTTCATACCAAAAGTATTATATTTTAAAAAATAAATTTATTCACATATGGTCGTTCGTTTATATTTGTTTAAATTTATTCACATTTGTCCTTTTAAGTTCGTTCGTTTGTGTTCATTTACGTTCGTTTATCATTTTAACGAACGAACATGAACGAACACGAACAATCTACATTCCTTCAACAAACGAACATGAACAAGAAATTATGTTCGTTTAGTTGTTCATGTTTGTTCATTTGTTCGGTTAAAATTAAATGAAAAAAACATGAACATACCCTCGTTCGTGTTCGTTTGGTTCATTTACAGGCCTAGTGTTTGGACATTTAATGGTTTTCAAGTTTGCAACTATGATTATTCGAATGAAATATAATTTGATTTTTTGTTTAATTTCTAATTAATTTATAATATAAAATTAATATTTTATATTTAAAGTTCTATAGATGAATTATTACTTATTTTTAATTTACTTAAAAATATTTTTTAAAAATATTAATAAATTTTACTTTAAAACTTTATCAATTGATATTTAAAATTAGTTATTTTACCAAAATAGAATACAAAACTTCAAAACTTAGTTAATATGAAGAAAAAAACTAAGACTAACCGAACAGAAAATCGATGAATCAACTTACGAAATTAAACAGAATTGTATACAACTCTAATATGCGTATAACCCTAATAATGAAGGCTAAAGGTTAACAAATATTTAGAAAAAGGGAAGAAAAAAATCAAACGAGCACTTGTAGAAAAAAGTGTCACAATAAATCCTTATAAATTATACACTCGGATAAGGTACTTTTTTTAATCAATTAATGTCATAAATATAGTAAAGAAGTACAAGAAAATAGATGAAAGTAAAGAGATAAATTTGTATTTAATCTCAATATAAAGTCGTGTACAATACTTTATTCATGCTCTATATTTTTAATAATAAAAAGTAACTATCATATAGAATTTTAAGCACACCAAATTCGTATTTAGAGTTCTAATAATAATGGATATCTACATGGATAAATACTCATAACACTCTCTCTTGAATGTTTATGAAGATAATGTGCCTCGTTAAAACATTACTAAGATAAAAATTTTGTGGGCAAAAAAATTTAGTGAATGAAAAAAAGTACACACATCTTTGATACACATAACATGTTGCCTCATTAAAAACCTTATCAGGAAAATTCAATGGGATAAAACCTTAGTTAAGGGGGAAAGAGTGAAACACGTATTTACCCCCTTATGAAAACATCACATAAAATCATTGAGTTTTTATAATTTAATCTTGAATACAATCTTCAAATGTTAAAGTAGACAATGCAGTGATGAACAGATCTTTCAAATATTGCTTGAAAGAATTCATCAAATATTATTCTTTTAAAGATCGTGAGGGGTGTGTCAAAAAAAAAAGATTGTGAGGGGCAAAACTTTAGAGAAATGTGTTTCGTTTTGTCACCTTTGATGTATCAATCTTTCGATTGAGATATAAATTGTGCATTATCTCCGCACAAGATAGCTTGCATCATATCTCGTGAGAGTAAATCACATATCTTTTGGATATGTTATGTCAATAATCTTAGCCAAACACATTCTTTTCTAGTCTCGTGCATAAAATTTATTTTTACATCATTTGAAGAGTTATTGAATTTGAAGATCTAAAGGTAATGATCTTGTAGCACTTAGATAATACTTTTGGACCAACTAAGATATGATGCTCTCATACCAATGATTTCTTTATCTTTCTTTCGAAGATAAAATTATCTTTATTTTCATCCAACAATCTTATAATTATTGGGTACTCAATAAATAAGATTTATTCGTATTAAATCTCTTTAACATTCTTTCAACACATGTCTATTCATAGACAAAAAATTATATTTAAGTGTTCGATCTTCAGGTCGAGACAAAAACTTGATTTCAAGATTTTACCCCCCCCCCCCCAAATACTCTTGTTAAATAAGCAAATGCTTTTAAAAGCTCTTCAAGAGTTCTAATTGTTGGGTCACGCCGGTACACTACATGGTGTAGCGGAAAAATTATCCGGCGATCACTTCTAAAGATCCATGTACGACGAACGAATTAGGGTGAATAAGGGTGAAGAATTACCTGTTTAAAATCTGAAATTCTGAATTTGGAGAAGATAGATATCCAATCACGATTACACGATGTCGATTGCTAAGCCGCAATGACAACGCTTCAACCTCTACTTAGTTCACCCAGTTGAAATGATCATATAATATCTCTAAACTATTTAGTGGGTTTTTTTTCAAAAAACATTAATGACTACAAAGATCTCTCATGCCTTTATATAGCCTTTGTAATTCTAGTTCAACTCATATTAAGATTTCAATATATATTAATGTATATAATCCTAATTTAACTTTAATTAAGATTTCAATATATATATATATAATTTCAATTCAACTTATTTAGGATTTCTCTCTAGGATTTCAATATATATATAATATAATATATAATCTCAATTCAAATTAATTAGGATTTTAATTTATATTTATATTAATATAGATAACCACAATTCAAATTAATCAGGATTTCAATATATATTAATATCAAATTATATTATTTATTTATTAAATGAGTCATAATTATAATAATTATTTTTTTAATATTTATTCAATAGTTAATATATATATATATAGCAAATATATATTAATTTAACTAAATTCGTGTACAACAAATTTGTACATATATAATTCGTTTAATATATGCTCATTTCAACCGTGGGTGTGACCATGTAGGTTCTTGTAACGATAGTACAATTACACTTGTATTGTTACAGGAAATCATGATTCAACATAACACATTCTTTAAAATTTTGTACAAACATCGAGTGACATCTAGCAATATGTCATTGTCACCTAAGTTACAGAAAATCATGATTCGACATAACCTCTTTGTGATTAACTCTTTTCATGTATTGCATTCATTTTTCCTTTATATCTAGATTGGACACAAGTCATGGAACAATCACACTTGTATAGTCCATCTAATATTTCTTGATATCTTAAGTAGACTATGTTATAAACGAATAAATATGATATCTCATATTAATTTATTCGAGCATGGCCATGCATTTCTATTCTCATTCAATCTATATTACTCCTATTATGTAGGAGAGACAAATCCTATCTTGATCAACCATATCCCACAACATAGATTGTGACATATCAAATATCAGTCTTTATAGTGTAGTCAGTTACAACACATGTTTGATTGTATCAAAATATTTCACCCACGATGTTGAAATAATGATGATTTCAAGTATGACGAGCATACATGTAGTTATCAATATGAGCAATGTTGTGACTGTCACATAATGATCCAAGAAATATGCTTATAGTAGGTTAGTCTAGTATGTCGTTCTTTAACACATACTTATGTATTGATTTTGACATTTCCATGTCAATTAGGAATGTCAACGGGTCGGGGCGAATTTTTTTGTCACTCCGACCCCAACCCGAAACATACCAAACTCCATCAGCCCCGGGAAATAATATTTTTTCATCTGCCCCGTACTACCCGCCCCGAGATTTGAATCCTATACCCGTCTCCGATTCGACCCGACCCGATTTTTCAAATATTTCCTCTGATTTTGTTTTTCAATCCCATATTTTCTCATTAAAGAAACAAAAGTTTAAAAAATCTGAAATATTCATACAAAATACTATCATTAAGAAATACTCAAAACAAAAGCACAAACTTTTTCTCATGTTTATTGTTATTCAAAACAAGTATTTTTTTCTCATAAAAATAATCTAAAATGTCCAAAAATAATAATAAATAATCTGGAAAACACACAAAATTTTTTTTCTTATAATTTGTGTTGTCAAGAGAAATCTAAAGAATAGGAGTAGAAAAATACCAAGATTAAGACAAATAATAAAAACTATTAACCAAAAATAAACATGCAATAGCAATATATATATATATATATTGTTGTGAATAAAATAACAAAGAACAATAATAAGAACAAATAACAAGAATGGAAGAACAAAGAGATGAAAGAAAGAGGGAGATTTGTATTATTCTCAAAAATAGACTTGTGTACAATGCCTTCATCAAGTCATCTATTTATAGGCATAAGAAGTACATATTACATTGAGCTCTAATTAAATGAGATAATATTCCTAATGATAAAGTAAATCAATCTCCTTAGATAAAGTTCTTATCGTGATAGACATCCACATAGACAAATATTCATAACACTCCCCCTTGGATGTCTATGAAGATAATGTGCCTCGTTAAAACCTTACTAAGATAAAAACCCAGTGGGAAAGAATTCTTTAGTGAAGGAAAAAAAGTACACACATCTTTAGTACACATAACATGTTGCCTCATTAAAAACCTTACCAAGAAAACTCATTGAGACAAAACCTTGGTTAAGGAAAAAAGAGTGCAACACGTATTTACTCCCCCTCATAAAAACACCACAGAAGATCTTTGAATCTTCATAATTCAATCTTGAATATTATTTTTTCTAAAGATCACGAGGGATGAAACTTTGGAGTAATATGTTCCATGATGTATTCGCCTTTCAATTGAGATATACATCTTGCAATATCTCTACATGATATAGCTTTGTATCATATCTTGTGAAAGTAAATCCACATATCTTCTAGATATATTGGGTCAATGGTCTTAGCCAAACACATTTTTGGCTTGCATCGTACATAACAATTATTTCTACAAGATTTGAGGAGGCATCGACGAATGTTTTAAGATATAAAGGCAATGATCTTTGTATATCCATAGATATTTCTTGACCAACTAATATATGGTGCTTCCAGACAAATTATTTATTTATCTTTCTTTCGAAGATAAATTTATTCAGACCCACTAATCTTGTAATCATAAGGATACTCAATAGATATGCTTTATCCATATTGAATCTTCTTCAAGATTCTTTCATTTGTCCATTCATAGACAAAGTGACATTTAAATGCTCGATCTCCAAGTCGAGATAAAACTTGATGTCAAGATTCTTTTTCTCAAATACTTTCATTAAATGCATTGAAAGCACTTCATGAGTTTCCAATTTGAAGCTCTCTATGAGTTCTAATGAAATTCAAATTATCATAATGAATTTTGATCCAAAATTCCTTTATAAAAATACATAAGGAAAATATGATCATTCTACAATATTTCCTCAATTAGTACTCACTAAGACGATTATACCAAATGCGCCAAAATATTCAATGAGACACGTCTAAATAAATTTCTTTAGAAAATTTCCAAATGCTTCTAGCATTTTAAGTCCTTCAAGGATAAATATGGATCCACAAAATAATTAGACGCATATAAAATATTTCATAACTGCCAAAGTAATTGCATCCATCATGAAGTAAAAATTCTTCATAAATCATAATTCAAGTCGAATTTACGACTACTTATGTGTGCATCACTTGCATTACACCTTTAGGTGTTTGGATTACTGGTCCAAATACTTCTCTTTCAGAAGTTCAAAGCGTCTTTCTACATTGGTCAATTCAATATCTATACTTCTGGATAGATTTCTATACAAGATCCGCATTTTCCTTCTTTACTATATATAAGTATTCTATGGAAAATTGTTTGTAAAATCATTGTCGACAACTTTTCAATTTTCTGGTTCCATTCTCGTAGTGACATAACTTATCGAGATCTCTTCAAGATTTCAATCTTTATTTCAGGTACCTAAAACTCTTCAAGAGTTTTATTATTAGTTATGTCTTGGGTCTCTTTAGGAGTACCCGCCTCCAATATATGACCATCTCATAATACTTTTCATTTACGAGAATTTTGATCATTGGAACCATTTCAACTATCATGCTTCAAGCATGATTTACATCCACTTGCTCTAACATGTAATTTAAACTTAGAGCATTTCAGCTGATATATGAGACTTAATTACTCTCATTGGGTCAGTAAATATGTCTGGCAGTTGACATGAAATAACATGAATTATCTTATGAACTTTTAGTTCATATTCGAGGATCTAGATAATGATAATTCATTTCCTTCTTTATCCAGCTGATTATTCTCTCCCCCTGATGTTGAGAAAAATCATCTATAAATGATTCTCCAATTAATGTTTAGAATTTAAACATAAAAGAAGACTCGTACTCAATATATATTCTCAACCCTTTTTACTTGCCCATTTTGTGCGTTATGGTGGAGCAATTCAACTATATATCGCACATTCAAAAATTCAAAAATAGGAAATATGACTTATGACCAAAAGTCAAATCATAATGGGGAGTTTATTATAACTCGTTGGCTTGATACATATAAGTGTTGCTATATGGAAATACCATATAAATAATAAATGTTTTGTTCTCACAGTTTAGCTATTAAATAGGAGACATCCAATTAAAATTTTTCTAAATCGTATTTTTCATAATCAATAGGCTTTGTAACAACTGATATAGCCTAAAATATAAACCCACTAGCTTTTGCAAGACAAATAGTCTAATTGCATAATCTGAATCCTTTTAGAATCTATCTCACAAACTTTTGGTTGTAAGTTGATAAAACAATGTAGATACATCTACTAAAATCATATAAAACTTTCCACATTTGTGGATATATGGACCCATATTTTGTTCAGACATGCAAGACATGTAGTCTCAACTTCAGTACAAGAACTTCAAGTTCTAGTTCTTTTGGTAAGTGGGATCAACTAAATCCTTTGAGAACAAACAACAGAAGAACTTCAGGTTCTTTTAGTAGGTGGAATTTAAGCAATTCCTTTAAACGGCACAAGAACTTCATGTTCTTTAATAGGTGGAATTTAATCAATTCCTTTGAGAATAAGCACCACAAGAACTACAGGTTCCTTTAATACATGTGCATGTAAAACTTAATAATTTTCGCACCATTATTGATCAGGATGGTCTAACCGATCATGCCAACTATATATATGTGTGCATAAATCTCTAAATTTGTAAACTTCTTGTTTACCCTAACATATAATTCAATCTCACTCGTACATGTCTAGTACGACTATCAAAATTATTTCTTTGAATAGGAATATGTTTAGCTCTTTTGAAGATTTCAATGGAAATTATCTTTTGATAGTAATATATAGCTCTTCTAGAGCTTTCAACTGACTTTTCGGCTATCAGAACTTATATCTACATTGGCTTATTTCAAATGCCAATTGATAACATATGTTATCTATAATTCCCGAAGAATTATTTTGCGAATTCATATTGTCCTTCTTAAAAAAATTTACTTCTAGTGGTGATGATATTATTACCATCAACGATAATTATTGCAATATTCGCAATTCTGCACTTTTCATAGCGTGCTTTCTCTCAAGAATTTATTGTTCTTCAGTGAATAACCACATGAAGTTTCTTTGTGACTTTGGCGAGTATAACACATTGTGAATATGGAATAGAGTTTCATTTGGCAATAACATATTTGTTGTTCTTGAGCTTTCTATGATATTAGTACTCCGGATATAGTACTCGCATTATTCCCTTGTATTGTTAAATGAGAAAAATATGCATTATTATGCACCTTTCACTATGTGCTTTGTTTCATTCACTTCAGGGAATGAAAAATATTAAATATAGCACATATCAAATCAATCATCTATCAAAGATAATGTCACAAGAACTTATTACTCTTCTGGAGTATTGATATTTTAGTACTTTGAGATATAATACTCACATTTTTCCCCTTACATATAAATGGGAAAATAGTTCTTATGCTTAAGTATAGTTTGAGTACTTATATTGTCTGCTAAGCATAAATCGCCACAATTCGCCGCATATTTTATTCCAAAAGTAATCATATTCTTCAAATGATAAAATTAACATAAAATGCAAATAAATAATATGTAAAACAAATTAACATAAATAAAAAAATAAAAAATAACATGAAAAAATAAATAAAAAAATTAATTACTCCCTTTAGAGGTTATAGGGGAAATAAAATAAAAAGGCGAATTATTCCTTTCAAGGGTTATGAAAAAATAAAAAACATCCAAATGAGTTGAACCAATAACGCCATAATTATTTTCGCCATAAACAAAAGTTTGTTTATATTTTCTTTCATTTAACATTCATGATTATGGATAGAGTCCATAATGCTTTGGCGTTTGACAAGTACGAGACAAATGGTTTGTACCATCACATTGATAACATAAAGATTTTAATATGATCTCTATCATCCTTATAATCCCACTTCTGGTAGGTATAAGTATTTTTTTAAAATGATCATATTGTCCATGATTATATTCATGACCTCGATCTCGACCACAACTTATAATGTGGCTTTTATTATTTCTATAATATAATCTCACATTCACTTCAGGGAATGGAGTAGAGTCAGTGGGCCTTTGAAACCCTTTTCACGATATTGTGTCTAAGGACAACATTATTTGTCGTGGAAAATAGAGTATGTTTTTATTAACGTTTCCTCATCACATATAACAAAGATTTAATCCTCGTCCGCGGCGTTGTTAAACCAGTTCACAAGGTCCTTTAAAAACCTCATTTGAAACCAGTAGCCTCGCAGGACGAGATGTCCAGCCAATATACTTGGATTATATCGAAGTTATGTCTCTAATTGAATAATGATTTACCATGTTTGCATTCACTTCAGGGAATGAAACAGATCAAATAATCGCATGGAATAAACATCATGCTTGCATTCACTTTAGGGAATGTCTCATCATTGATAATCGTATGGAATAAACATCATGCTTGTATTCACTTCAGGGAATGTCTCCCACAAAATTCTTGTCAAGATGAATTTTCGTAACTTGAAATTGGGAGAAGTCTATGGTCGAGTTTTTCGACGAAGAAGAAATATTGCTTTCGAGCAAATATAGACTTTATAACAATCTTTTTATAGATTGAAGTTCACCATGATTTATCGCACATTAAAATCATAATTTAAAGAGAAAAAAAAAGTTTACCGATAATAATTTTCCTCTCGAGGACAATGGAGACATAGCAAATGACTGAAACAACTTCTCATAATTTCTTTACTTCACGTCTCTTTTCAAGCCATTTAAGCATATCATGCAAAACTTAAAATATGGTTAAATAAAAAAAACATTCACCATATTATATATCATGAATCCATAAATATATATATATATATATATATATATATATATATACTTATCTGTAAATATACTCAAGATAATCATCTTCTCCCCCACGATCCCTTTGATATGGATTTGAGTCGCTTGAGAGATCAATTCTTTGAGCGAGATTGGATTCGATGTGATTAAGCATGCTTCCATTCTTTTCAAAAAATAAAATAAAAATTAAAATATAAAGAGAAAGAGAAAGACAATCAATAGCTAAAAAAATGAGAGAAAAAAAACTTATCTTTAGTTTCATTCTATAATCGAATTCATTCTTTTCGGTAACTTCTTTTAGATTCGAACAATGAAGATCTCAGTTGATTAGAGTCTCGTGCTGATAACGTGTTGTGAATAAAATAACAAAGAACAAGAATAAGAACAAAGAACAAGAATGAAAGAACAAATAGATGAGAGAAAAAGAGAGATTTGTATTATTCTCAAAAATAAACTTGTGTACAATGCATTCATCAAGTCATCTATTTATAGGCATAAGAAGTACATATTACATTGAACTCTAATTAAATGAGATAATATTCATAATGATAAAGTAAATCAATCTCCTTAGATAAAGTTCTTATCCTGATAGACATCCACATAGATAAATATTCATAATATATATTTATATATATATATATAACAAAAAAATAAAAATATAATGAAATGAGATTGGCTGAAAAGATGAATGAAGATAAGAAAAAGTTAAAATCAAATGAAAGAAGATGATGGAGGAAGAACAAAAGAAAAAAGAAAAACCAAATTTGCCAATGAAAAGGGAAAAGAATGGAGGAAGCACAGAAGAAGAGAAGGGAAATTGAAAATGAAAAAGTGAATGAAGCGGCAGTAGAGAAAAATAAAAGGGTTAGGAAAATTTAACCTAAAATACCTATATATATAATTAGGGATGGCAAATGGGCGGGGCGGGTGCGGATACCCCCTCCCCCATCCCCATACCCACCTAAAATTTTCATATCCACCACCTACCCACCACCCATGGCGGGTATAATTTTTAAATCCACACCCGCCCACGTGGGTATATTCTTAAATCCATCCCCACACCCACCACCCAATTGGATACCTATTACCCATCTCGTACCCGCCTGTACCCACCTATACCCGCCTGTACCCGCCTGGCAACAACCATATCACATAAAACATGAAGGGATAATGGCACCAATGCCCCCTGTACTTTGACGGAAAGTTCAATGTGGTGCCTGAACTTTGGATGCGTTTAATGTGCCCCCTGAAGTTTTCTTCCGTCATTTAAAACGCCCCGACCCTGACACTGTTAACTTGTGATGTGGTATAACTAACTTACACCGGTGTAAGTTATACTGAACTATAGCTAACTAACTATGACTAATTTACACCGGTGTAAGTTAGTTATTATGTGAGAAATCTGAGGGTAAGACAATGCAAAGAACTAAAGCAATGAGCTTGAAATTTGAATATAGAAAACAAATATTATATTGAATCAGATATCTTCAAAGTCACATAATATGGCGAGTAGCATACGGGGAAGACGGGTGCGGGGCGGGCAGGTGCAGGGTGGGCGGATGCGGGGCAGGTAAGGTCTTAAATCCACCACCTACCCACTACCCGCGGCGGGTATGACTTTTTACATCCACACCCGCCCACTACCCACCAAACTCATACCCATCCCCACCCCAACTGGGCGGGTGCGGTGCGGAATCCGCGAAACTGTACCCGTCTGCCATCCTTGTATATAATGAATGACAATTACGTAAATATGGTAAAATATTTAAAATAAATCGAGTCGGGTTAGATAGGGAAATTTTCACCCTAAACATGTCCCAACCCCAACCCTGACTATATCTTTACTTAAACCCGCACCACCCAGAACTCAAATTTTAAAATAAAAAATATGCCCCTATCGGATCAGATTGGGTCAGAATCCGTCGAATTCAGGGAAAATTGTCACCCCTCATGTCAATAACAACACTTTGCCATCAATCAACTATATATTAGTCTTAATGCATTATTGTTTTTCTTGCCCAAAAAAATACCCGACTAAGGACATTTAAGAATAACCATATTATTCCAATGACTTTATTATGATTCAGTTTATTTATGCATGCAAAATAGTAACCGGAAATAATAATAGAAATTCCTCTGTATTAATAAACAAAGTTGTAACATCTCGAAAAACGAGCTAGAAGGTTCAGGTGATTTATTAGAATCGGGTTGTAATTTTTAGTTAGGCTTTGGCTAATTAATTATTTTCGAAAAATAATTTAAATTGATTAAATTGATTTCCGATAAATTTATTGTGGCTAATTGTAACCCCCTCGTCCCGGTCTGGCCGGATGACCGGTCCGAGTAAGCTACACGGGGAAAACCGAGTGAAAACTCCCTAAGGAATTCCCCCTCGGTTAGCAACCCTATTTTTTTAAATTTTAAATCTTGTCTAGATGAGTATTTAATCCTATGTGATCATACAGTGGAACAACATTCACGAGGCAAACAAACGAACTCAGCCCAACATCTTACAGCCCAATTTTAAGCTTTAACTACAGGCGGTATCGATACCCTTAAGGGGTGTATCGATACCCCCTTGACTAGGTCAACTGGTCAAAGTCAACCCGTAGAGACCGTATCGATACACCCAAGGAGTGTATCGATACCCCCCCAACGGTTGACTTCCCACGGTCAACGCTAAGATGACGGTATCGATACACCAGAGGCCGGTATCGATACCGAAATGGACAGTAGCTCCAGTGACCAAAATGGTATCGATACACCCCCAAGTGTATCGATACACGAGGCCTGAAACAAGAAGTTGGTATCGATACCGTACCAACCGTATCGATACCCCTGCCACGAACTTGCAGGTTTGAGCTGATTTAAGGCACAAGGAGGCCCTTAAATCCCTCTAAAACCCCAACCAACACACTAACATCAATCCTAAGGCAAATCAAACATAAAAGCATGCTTTAACTTGAAATCAAAGGCACAATCCAACGCTAGATGATACACAAACCATACAAGCAACATAAGCTTTCAAGCATGGCATTCCAACAAAAGGAATTTCAACATTTAAGGTCATACATAGTGCTCAAAGGCCTTAAAAGGCACATGATAGGCATAAAGAGGTTTGCACTATAACAAGGCAACCTAAACGTCTATAGACATGCTACCACACACAAGCATACATCAAAGCATAACATGTTTTACAAACCAAGGCCAAATCAAAACATCAACATACACCCAAACTCAAACAACAATACCTATCCCATTGCTTAACTATTACATTCTATCACTTAAAATACATACATTGAGCTCACCAAAGCAACACTTGGAGACCTTTCCTTGCCCTTGCCACCCTCGAGCTATTGATCTGCATTGTCGAACAAAAGAGAGCGTAAGCATGAAAGCTTAGTGAGGGTAAGCTCATAAAACAAACCTTCGACAATGCAGGGTCCAAGCACGAGCAACAACCAAGATAAAATGCATGATCTTACCTCCGGTCCACACGAGCCATAATTACAAATGATGCATGAACATATATACAATATCATGTCATGCTCAACATGTTTAAATCCACAACATATGAGATCGCATATATTAAACCATGTTAGCAACACATCCCAAATCACATTGGCTCACAATTAATCACATATTGGCAACATAAACCACAATCCGTATTGGCACCTAGCTATGACTCGAATACGCGGATAACCGTTGGATCTCACATCCAACAACACAACCATTACCTGACGGTGGGATTACACTCATCACCGTTCACGCGGAGGGGATTTCACTCATCCTCACGCCTCATTTCACGCGGAGGGGATTCCACTCATCCTCACGCCCGTCGATGGGATTCCACTCATCACCGACGAATATATATATATAAGAAGATTTCCGAGCGAACCCGTACTCTATCTTGATGACTACCATCATCAAGACCACGCGCGCATTTTGACTCACGTGTGCACACTAAACATCCTAATGATCGATCATTTGTACCCAAGCATACTAGTGCCAATACTACACATTTCATTAATCTATCACAATATCAATCCATACCAACTTCCGTGCTTAGCACGTACTCACCATGACTCACCGTCATGCACGAACCACATTTCCATGCCTAGCATGTACTCACCATGATCCTCGGATCATACAATCACTTCATAACATCATTATACATGTCAACACTATATGCATCTCAATAACACAATTATCACATCATATTTCATACATATGTATATCTCTATCACATTTATCATCAACATGCATGTAACAATGCATTAAGCCATGCCTCCACATACATGTATAACAACATAAGCATAACCACCATAAGCATGATTAAACATGAGGCATAATTCAACACTTTAAAGATCAACCAAGGTCTCTAACTAAAGTTTGGGATTAGGCCACCACCCTAATCCCAACTCTAGGTGGGTCTACCAATCCCAACCTAGTTTACATGCTTGAACCAACACTTGAAAACCATTTAAAAGTATTTAACCACTCACCGCCCTTCCTTAGCAACCGAAGCAAATCTCCTACGAACCCGGATTCGGTCCCAAAGCTTCTTCGACGACTCCTCTTGTTTCTAGCCAAGCAAAACACATACATTACTTCACAATTCGATGCTAAAACCCAACCATTAACTTACTTTACAAACACAAGCCAAAATCCACAAATTCTCAATCCACATAATCCCCAAAATGCTAATTTTCGTGCTCCCCAACAACCTTGCTGAAATTTCCAATTCTAAACCTCCAAATGACTCTCAAATGATCCCAAAACATCCTCATAACATAGGTAGACCAACAGCCCTTCAATTTCAACCTTAAACCTCCCAAAAACTCAAGTTTTAATACCTTAAAATTTGCCCTAAGACCATACTACGGATTTTCATCCAAATTCAACCAAATTGATATATGTTACACCTTTTAACATGATTAACTAAAGCCCCAACTCAATTTTGTGAAACAAAATGAAAAACCCCTTTAAAAACCCAACCTTTAAAACAAACCCTAATTTTCAAAACTCCATAACTTTAAAATCTAAGACCATAGGTAGATAGAGGATAAAGAGGAGAGTAAGAAAACATGTTTACCTTTCAAAAACACCTTGAAATGAAGTTGAAATCGAATGGAATAGTAACTTGAATATTTGAGAGAGTTTTGGAGAGGGGTTTTGTTTTTCACGTGGGAATAAAGGGGAAAGGGGGAAGAAGATGACAACTTTAAAAGTTGTCTTCCTTTTCCAAAACTCTTGGGTAAAATCGCAATGTAGGTCCCTCCCCTCTTATTAAAGCTCATTTTTATCACAAATTAGGTTGAATTGTTTTAATTTAAATTTTATTGACTCGAACCATAAACTCGGTTAACTCCTAGGCCCAAAACACGGGTGTTACACTAATATTTTTAAAACATTTTTAATGAGTTTGTCAAATGACAAATTTAAGCTTGAGTAATTTTAAATGGGTTGATTTGATATTAAATTAAATAGTGAGTATATTACAAGAATTGTAAAATTTTATTAATAGCAATATTGTAAAAAAAGATTTAAGGGGTACTTTTTGGAATTATTAAATTGATTATTAATATTTATTTTGCCTCTTATTTTTTTTAAAGATGACGATTATTATTTTTCAAAAGATGAGAAAAACGCATTTAAGCTTTTTTTTATTTTCTTTCTTGAATTTGCCAAATATAATTTAAAGAACATTAATTTTCTTTCTTGGTTTTTTTTATTAAGTAGAGATATTATATTCTCATGTTGAGATTCGAACTCATACAATATGGTCTATGAGTGAATTTCTTTTATTTGTTTTATATCCTAAATGATTTCTAATCAACAATCTAGCAATAGCTAGTAGTCTTTATCAAATCTTCTTAGAATTCACGTTCAATTGGAGGATGATGTTTTCAACTTCCATTTTTCCTAGCAATTGGGTAAGCTTTTAATTTTTAAAAGGTTCTCTAATTGTTTTTAAGTGATTATCTATCATTTCTATTGGAGTTTATGAATTAAAACGAATTTAATTTGATTTATTTGGTTTCTTGGATGATAAGGGAGTGATAGTGATTTGATAGATAAAACCAAAGTGTTTTAATTGATTAGAAAGTTAATTTTATGGGTAAGATGAAATCTAACATCAATTTTATAATATTATTCCGAAAATTAGTTAAAATTGTTAAGTTTAGATTTAAGATCTTGAATGAGGTAGTTGGTAGAATGGTTGATTTAATTGTTGGATCATATATTAGTGTGCACCATGTGTTTGATGTAATTCTTGTAAAGAAGAAAAAGGAATAGGGATTCGAATGGTCAAGTCTGGGCAGTGGCGCTGCCGTGAATCCTTGCGCAGGATTTTTGGTTCGTGGCATGGCCGGAGAATTCTAATGTGCGGCGGCCTAATATACGGCTAAGAAACGGCATTACCGGAAACATTATAAGATAAATAATGTATCCGGTAAAGCGCTACCGGATATGTTGATATGAGATAATGTATCCGGTAAAAAACATGAAAAAAATATGGTAACCGGCAAATTTAATTTATCGGTCAAACATAACAAAATCAGTAAAATTACTTATTTTGTTGATCCGAGTAGCAACATATTCGGTAGCACTGAAATTGTTGATAAATTTGAGCTGATGGGGCCTTGGAAATTCCCACGATAACAAAATTGGTAAAATTACTTATTTTGTTGATCCGAATATCAATATATTCGGTAGCGCCGAAATTGTTGATAAATTTGAGCTGATGGGGCCTTGGAAATTCCCACGATAACAAAACCGGTAAAATTACCTATTTTGTTGATCTGAATATCAATATATTCGGTAGCACCGAAATTGTTGATAAATTTGAGCTGATGGTGCCTTGGAAATTCCCACGATAACAAAACCGGTAAAATTACCGATTTTGTTGATACTCATATCAACATATTCGGTAGCGCCTAAATTGTTATTATTTGATCGTTTACATTAATATTATAACTTTAAACAAACCGGTAACTAGGGCAACGTAATAGGTAGCGAATAAGTATCGATACGTTAAACAACAATATCGATATTTTAATAAAAAACATTGGAACTGGTTCAATTGTGGCTCGAAAGTATGGATACTTAAATAAAAAATATGAATACTTATATTACATGTGTCGATACTTTTATTAAAAGTATGGATACTTTTATTAGAAGTATGAATACTTTCGCAAAAACTATCATAAAAAAATGAAAATAAAACAATGAGCCTCCTCCCCTCAAGTCCCCCTGCCACCCATGGCACTTGTTCCATCTCCAGCTTGCTGTCCAACCATCTGTGCATATGGTCGCATCTCAAACTTGACCTTTTGGTTGCCTAATGAACAAAAAGTTTTTGCATAAGTATGAGCAGAAGTGTACCTTGTATAATAGAAGAAAATGATAGAGAAAACCTTGAATATGGCGGTTGAAGATGTGTATGTCTTCTTTTTCAGCCATATAACCATATAGTTGGCGCTGGCTGGATGGACCATACATGAAGCCCTGACAACGTTGCCAAGCCTCTCTGTCGAAACCTTGGGCAGCAAACTGGGTATGCAAACGCTGAGCATCAAGATAACCTCTTGTCGTGCTCTCAAAAATCAGAAGGCTCATCCCACGATGGCCTTCTGGACCGTATGAATGACGAGGTTTGGTAATAGTACTACGATAGGAAGTGAAATAGCCCAGAAGCTCTTGGTTTCCCATACCAATCCACTGAAGCAGAAAATTAAAGAAATAAGAAGTTAAGTATTATAATATTAATGAAAACATAATTCAGAAGTTATATAACTACCTTCCTATCTCCATCTTTACGAAGCCTTGTGTTCATTATCATCACCATGGGTGGCCAGAGTATTTGGTGATCAGCTTCCTGGTTGCTTGAAGGCGGGCGGGGGGGGGGGGGGGAGACAATAGCAGCAGCATCTCTCAAACCACTCCATTGGCCAAAAGCTTGACCTTGAGGAATAGCCGAAGTACCCCTTCTACGCAATTCCTCGTCCAACAGTAGACCAAGTTAGAGATGAATTTTCAGCTTTGGTCCCCTTTGGTTTTGGCATGTGTGACTAGGGACTGAAGGCCACGAAACTTGTGAGAGGCACCAGAACCTCCTTGGCATGCTGGACACTGCCATTGAGTACAAGGGTCGTTGATAGAGTTCATTCGATCGAAGGTTTGGAAGAACTTGTTGAACCATCTGCTGGTTTTCATTGACTCATGGCTTAGTTGTTCCTCCTCATCATCTGAATCAATATAGAAATCATCATCGCTGTTTGATGATGTCTCGAAATCAATCTTCCTCTTTGCCAAAGGCTGAGGATTTTTACCAGAACCTCTGCTGGAACTCATTGTATAATAGAAGATGGTGAAGAAGAACTGATTATAGAAGTAAACGAAGGGGGGTTGAGTATTGAAGATGTTGTGAAGAGTAAATAGAGGAGTTGTTAATTTATAGGCAATTTCCGTTTGGGAGGGAAAGTGATAAGACATGAAACTGAAAAGGCAGATTCAAAGATTCGTTCGTCTCCTCGTTTCTGGGGTTATAGAAATAAATGATGAGAACTACCCAATAAATAAAGGTACATGAACATGAACGGTGCATGTGATACAAGTGAAAAGACACGAAACTAAAAAGGCAGAATCAGATTCGTTTCGGGGATTTAGGGTTTCAGCTTTATAGAGGATGAGCAGTAAACGGTGCATGTGATACAAGTGAAAAGACATAACACTGCAACGCAAAATTGATGTAGTAAATAATGAAAACGGTAACAATCAACCGGATAGATTGATGTAATGAATAATGAAAACAATATAAAATTACCGGAAACATTTATGTTTTTGCAAACGTATCGAAAATTATATTCAAACCTGGAAAAAAGTATCGACACTTTGTTTCCAGTAAGCAATGGGAATCGTTTATTTTTGTGAAGTATCGATAATTTTGTAAAAGTATCGATATTTTCGAGCGAAATTCCTACCGGAAACATTGATTTTCTTTCAAAAGCATCGGGTTTTTTATTAATAGTGTCTAAAACGTATTGAAACTTTTGTTCCAGTAAGCAATGAGAATCCTTTTGTGAATGAAAAGTATTGATAATTGTTTTCACAGAGGCTGAAAGTATCGATATTTTCGAGCAGATTTGCTAATGGAACATGGATTTTTACAAAAGGATCGATACTTTTACAGAAAAGGGGGAAATTGTATCGAAACTTTGTTTCCAGTAAGCTATGAGAATCCTTTTTGTCTAAAAGTATCAATATTTTGTATCATAATGGACAGAAAGAATCGATATTTTCGAGCAGATTTGCTACCGGAACATGGATTTTTACAAAAGGATCGATACTTTTACTGAAAGGGGGAAAATTGTATCGAAACTCTGTTTCCAGTAAGCTATGAGGATCCTTTTTTTTCTGAAAGTATCGATATTTTTTT
The DNA here is from genome assembly GCA_030270665.1 of Hibiscus trionum. Classification (NCBI taxonomy): domain Eukaryota; kingdom Viridiplantae; phylum Streptophyta; class Magnoliopsida; order Malvales; family Malvaceae; genus Hibiscus; species Hibiscus trionum. The sequence continues at coordinate 10,495,575 of BSYR01000013.1, read as the reverse complement.
ATCATAATGGATAGAAAGTATCGAAATTTTCGAGTAGATTTGCTACCGGACACATTTATTTTTAAAAAAGTTTTGATACTTTTAGTCACAGTGGGAAAATTGTATCGAAATTTTGTTCCCTGTAAGCTATGAGAATCCTTTTTTTTGAAAGTATCAATATTGTTTATAATAATGGGCAGAAAATATCGATAATATACTACAATTTATTGCACATTAACTTTGTAGGAAGGAAGAAATAAATGTTGTAGCCAGAGTTCAACCACCAGCAACCACCACCACCTACCAATTTTACTACCTGAAAATGAAAGCAACACACAACTCCTGTCCAGGCAAAGTTTGGACCACTTCAACTGATCGTGTTTACCAAAATGGAAGATACTCCATCCAACGATGTTCATTCTAGCGGGAATTTGCAAGATGAAAAGTTGACCGTTGATGATTCGGAACGGTTGGTAGGTCAGCTCTTTTCTTCATGTGAGGAAGCTTGGAATTTTTACAAGGAATACGTAATGAAACATGGTTTTAGTGCACGTCGAGGAACAACACGGCTGGATGGTTCCTTGTGCTTTCTTCTTTGCCGAATATTGTTCTCTATCATTTGTGGACAACGTCTTAAATGGTTCCTTCTCAGTTTCACCCATCGTGTGCCATTTCTTCACCACATCGTCTCTCACCTGAAAATTATGCATAAACCATCAACAATCAAAATATTAAACCTACATTATATTCACTATAAATTCAATTTACATACCGAACCGACATTGTAAGTACCACATTCCTTCATCCTCTGCACTTCTTTCATACTGTCATGGTAGGAAAGTTTAAATGTTCTTAAATACTTTCATCCAATTACCATTTACAAAACAAGTACACAAATACATTGCTACTTACTAGAAGTACATATATCCACCCTTTGGTTGCTTTGGATTTTCCTCACTTTCGATACTCTCCGGCTCCATTTCAACCATTTCAGTGTCATCTTCACGAACAACATCTTCATGATCCTTTGCACCCATCTCACTTCAGTTCTCTGAAAAAAGTATCGATAATCATTTTCTACCGACATTATAAATTTCTACCGATAAGTTCTCAGAACAAATTACCGATATTTATTTCCTAAATATAATTACAATTTCGACCTATAATCGATCCGAATTCCGATTTTACTTCAAATTCACTAAACCCAACACATTAACCCCAACTTCCCAATACTACATTACCAAAAAACTAGGGTTTCGACAACATACCTTTTACTTCAAAATCCCCAAACCTAAAACCTTTCCTTTCGATTCTGATACAACACAACTTCAAGAACGCCTCCCTTGTATTTCGCAGCAACCAAACTCGGTTCGATTTCAAATACTCTCTTAGGTTTTCTGTAAATCCAAGCAATACAAAGGTTTTTTGGTTTGTATTAGAGTAGATACTTTTTAACCGGTTATATCATTATGATATATTTAATCGATATAATTCCCCAGGTTTCGATACTTTTTTGAATTGTGTCGATTCTTTCGACCCTTTTCTGTTTCAAAATCCTTTTAACTTACTAATGTACCGATTCTTTCGTACATGTTCTTAAAAAAAGTATCGAAACCAATCAAAATATCCGGTAACGCTTTACCGGTTACATTATATGTTTAAGTAATGTAACCAGTTATGTCAAATTTCCTTGTATTTTACCGATTCTTTTGACATGTTCTTAAAAAAAGTATCGAAACCAAAAAAAATATCCGGTAACGATTTACCAGTTACATTATTTGTATTAATAATGTAATCGGTTATGTCTAATTTGTTCTATTGTACCGATTCTTTTGCACACGTTCTTACAAATGTATCGAAACCAAACAAACAATCCGGTAACAGTTTACCTGTTACATTGTTTTTATTAATAAAGTGTTACAAAAGTATCTGTTTTTTCGATACTTTTTTAAATTCAATACAAAAAACTGTGCACAAAGTATCGATATTTTCGACATTTTTTTCAACCGCGCTTACATTGATGTTCAAAAAGTATCCATACTTTCTAAAAAGTATGGATACTTTCGAAATTATCAACAAATTATGTGCTACCGAATATATTGATATTCGGATCAACAAAATAGGTAATTTTACCGATTTTGTTATCGTGGGAATTTCCTAAACCCCATCAGCTCAAAATTATCAACAAATTAGGCGCTACCGAATATATTGATATTCGGATCAACAAAATAGGTAATTTTTACCGATTTTGTTATCTTTAACCGGTCACATTTCTAACCGGTTACGCTGTATATTAGCCGTATATTAACCGCCTTACCGCAGAACTACCCGACATGGCCACTGCTGCATTTCTATATTTTTTTACAATTTTTGGTAGGAAAAAAAGGGGAGTTTTAGTTGCCCATAACAGGGCGTGAGCCGGGGAAAAGGGCTGCTGTTTTTTCTTCCAATTCGTGAGTAGCGATAAGTACTAAAAAAATAGAGGTCTTTCGATTGAATAGTTGGAAGTATTAGAGGAGAAGAGGATTTTTTTCATTATTATGTTATGGGGTATTTTAATTAAGTGGTTATTGTTAAATGTGTAAAAGTACTATATTTTCTACTCTTTTTACTCATATTATTGTTAGGCTTAGACTCATTTTAGTTGCATTTGTAGTCATTCATGCATAGTTTCGTAGGTCCTCTGCTTATTGGGCTTGGCTTCACGTTTTATTAGTTTTTGTGGAGAAAATAATGTTGCTTTGCCTTTTTATGTGCAGGACGGGTTGCGTGGCAAGCAGTAAAAAAATTAAAAGAATTGTCGAAGCTGATTGCCGCGTCATAACTGGATAAACATCATATTATCTGCAGAATTATCCAAAATGCAGAAGATAAATACTAGATTCAAAATTTAAATCGATGATCAGATCCCCATGGATTTCACACGCACTCAAATTCTCCCTGTCATCTATTTAAAGGGATTGCATCAACAACTTTGGGGAGTCGATTTGGGGAGATCGGATCGCAAGATCCTTCATGCACAATCTCTTCTTTTTCATCTTTAGATCGTGCGATCCATGTCTGGGTTTTATTTCTTTGTATATATTTTACCCAGCTATGAACTAGTTTAATTTCGCTTGGGTTACCAGGTTTTGTTGGTGTAAGAGACGAATGAATTGTTTTTGGTTTTTAATTCAATAAATTTAATTGTTTGTTCATTCTTGGATCTTGATTTTTACCTTGAGGGAATTGAGAAAGGAACTCGAGTGTATCCATTTATCTAGGATCGAGAGAGCTAGATTCATGAAACGAGTGGACACGAATCTCATTTGAACGAAATTTGGTGAGAACTAATCCGCCTCAGGAATAAGGATCGGGTTTCAGCGGCTAAGAGGAGTGCAAGATCGATTGTTGCTCACCCAAGGTTAATGCAGAGATGTACCACCAAGGCACGCGCAAACACCAGTTCTTCGGTTAGGGATAACACGATGGCAGTGAAGAACACTTCGCCGAACATTAAAGGAGGAAACCCAGTTGCTATAGTATTCATCCAAACCCAGTTGCCATGACAAATATCGTGACCTAATTGCCACGACATTTATCCAGATCTAGTTGCCACAACAATTGAATTTCCTCAGCAATCCTAAGCCACGACAATTCATTCGACAATCGCACCACTACTCACGATAACCCGGCCTACTCTCTTAAATCGACTACTCCTTTCTATTTACTTTATTTTATTTAGTTTATTTTACTTAATATTCATCACCAATTATCACTATTAATTTATTTCTTTTATAATGCAGTAACTTAAGCAAAGTGGCCCAAACCAATCCCTGTAGAGATGATACTTGATACATATCACTTTATTACTTGTGACGTTTATACTTGTACTATTTGCGCTGCACTTAAATCATGCAACAAGTTTTTGGCGCCATTATCGAGGATTGGAATTGGTGTTAGTTGTTTTTGTTATTGCATTTTTCTTATTATTTTTACTAACTTTTCTTTTTGTTTGTTTTATCAAAAAAATTTATTCAAGAGGGACATCAACATGTGGGGAAATAGAATTCGATCTATTCAAGAGTTGATGTGGGAAGATGGGAATCAATCCACTCAAGAATTTATTATGTCCATCGATGATTACATATACCAAACGAGAAAAGCCCAGAAAGTCCATACCGTGGAAAACTCTTGCTCTTGTTGTGGAGAAAATCATGTGTTTGAAAATTGCCCTCAAAATCCTGGTGCATAATGGCTACAAGGAGGACCAAAGATGGAACCAAAAACAAAATCCTTCATGGTATGATCAAAACGTTCAAATTTTTTTACCATAACAATTTTGCCGCAACAACAGACATGCCTTGGCGATGTAATCCTTATCAGCATCCAAGTGCTACGACAACAAATATGCCATGGCAATATAGTCCTCGTCAAGAGCATTCAAAAACCTTGGAGGAAAATTTTCAAGCTTTCATGGCTAGACATGATTCTCTCATTGAATTCAATCAATTTCCGCCTCAATGTGGTAACTTTCAAGATATATCAAATTCTATGCATGTAAGGATAGCTAGGATGGACGCACTCATGAGATATTTAGAAGGTCAATTGAGGAGACTCACATATGCCATGGATAACATGCCCCAACCATCAATTCCTAAGGATACTGAAATCCTAAGGCAAGATGAGGAGCAATACAAAGAGAGCTCTCTGATGTGTGAGGAACAACTAAAACCTCCAAGTTGAGAGCCTGCCAATGAGAAAGACTGCCCAACACTTGATGAGCCTATGCAACAAATTGCCATGACAAAGATTGAGGAGCCTGAATAGAGCAATGCTGTGACAACAATTAGTGAGGCTGAGAAGAGTGATGCTACAGCAAATTCTGAGGAATCTGATGCCCAGAATGTTACAACATTGATGCTGACGCAAGAATATGAAGATTGCTCTTATTCACATTTGCCACGGCAATGGCACGACCACATGCAGGATCAACAAGATGGTGATACTCCACTAATGGAATATGATCAGGTGATGACTGAACCTTTTGAATTCTTTAAAAACTCGCCTCCTCCATTGCAGGTATTTCTTGAGGAACCAACGCTGGTAGATTTTAAGCCATCGAAATCTCTACTAATGGAGATATTTTAGAGGCCTAAAGAAAACGATGGTTGGATTTATGAAGTTTTTTAGAAAATTGGTTATTCCCTTGACTTACACCGAATTATGGTAGAAGATTGCCATGACAATTGGCTGGAGCAGCAATTGCCACGACAACGAAGGCTAAACCCAACCATGATGAATGAGGTAATTAAATGGTTGGGTGTTGATATAATTTTTCCTAATAATATATTCATGCCTTTAGGAACAATGGCAAGGTAGAAGGTATGGATGGACTACAAGGGAACAAGAAAAAAAATACACATCCATCATGGTAACACAAAAGGGAGTAGCATCAAGCACATTGGCCCAACTCTTTTTGGGCAATATTGTCACCCGATGGAGGGTACGAATGGACTACAAGAAGTATCAGAAACGACCCTCATAAAGATTTCCTTAAGGCAACCCTATTCCCTTCAACTTTTCTTTTCTTTTATGTTTATTTTGGTTTTAGTTGTTGTTCTGTTTTCCATTTTAATATGACCAGGGTGTTGAAAGAATTCCATACAGCCAGACTCGTCACAGCAAAGGAGCATGTCACAGCAACTGCCCCGGTAACTTTTGAGCCCACCGCTAAATTGATTGGAGTAGATTGAGGCAAAGCATCAACCTCTGTGGCACTACATCAACAGCCATTGAGTGCGTCATATTGAAGGATAATCCGAATTGTAGTGTATCTTTTCCAAGGCTTCCTGCCAAATTACTTGCCCCGGCAACTACAGCTATCAATTTTGTGCCGGTTACGAGTGACATTGCCGCGACAACCCCAATCACACGCAAATGTGAAAGCCAACTCATTATCCGCAATGTACTAACACTAGTTCTGATTTTTCAGATTCCGAAGGCACTACCTCTGCACCATTGAATTCCCCACCTCCGGACGTGCCTTCAGAGACAACATCAAACCATGAAACTTTACCACTGGACACAACCGAGAAGGAAGGTGAGCCAGTTGAGGAGGTAGATGAAATTATGGATAATGACCATGCGCCATCTCCACCACCACCAGCAAGGTGAGGCAGCATACGCCTCAAGCAAACGACCAAGGGACACTACGAATTTGAGGTGACGACCTCTCCAATTAACTCATTTGCATTACATTTTTCTTTTCGTTTTTTTTCTTTTTGCATGAATTGAGGACAATGCTTCTCTCGAGTTGGGGGGTTGTCTTGTTTTGGTTTTTGTTTATCTTATGTTAGTTTCCATATTTTTGTTTAGATTTTGTTTGTCTCATGTTAGTTTGCATATATTACTTGCCATGATAATTGCCTCACAAAACTACCGAAACTTGATGTGATATCCTATGATGAGTTTGCCATTGCGCTTAGATGAGAAAACCTTAGTATTTAGGATTATCATGGAGTTTGCTTGAAATTTTGCTATGATGCTGCTTATATTGACACTGTTGTTGCTTGTTGACTAGGGGAGACCTAGTAAACTTTAGGTTATTAAAATTGGGTAAAATTAGCTAGAGGTACCTAACTGGCTCTGGCTTAAAGAAAATAAAATTTGAATTAAGATAATTTCTTACCAGAGGTGCCCATCTGTAACGCCCCGATTTTGGGCCTAAGAGTTAGTCGGGTTTAGGCTAGACGGTTCGGGAGAACCAGTTCAAACAATCTAGACTAGTTTCAGGATTTAATTATTTTAAAGAGGGTTATGAGGCTGAGAAAATGTTTTAAAATCATTATTTAATATATGTATGATTTTGGTGGGATTAATTTTGGAAAATGGATTTTGGAGGTTTGACATTTTGGAAATTGGTGACCAAAATTCAAAGATCGTAAAACGTTTTTAGTGACTAAATCGTAAAAGATCAGAACTTTGAATCTTTAAGGAGCTATTGATCCAAAGTCTAATTCAGACTTTTTATATTTAATTGGTCAATTTTAAAGTGGTTTTAATTAATAAAACAAGATGGAGAGAATTAAATTGGCATTTGTCTCTTAAAATCTATTTTACATAACTACCTTTTCTCTCAATCATTTTCTCTCGAATTCTCTCCAGACAAACATCAGTTTCTTCTTCAAAGATTTGAGGTAAACACTTGATTTGATTTATCTTTTAACACTAAATGATTTCTTATCAAAATCTTATGATTTTATCTTTGTTTTCTCATGTAAATCTTTACAAATTGAAGGGAAAAGTCACCATTAGAGGTAAGGTTTCGTTCTCCTCCTCTAATGAAAGGTTCTTTATTGAAATTCCCAAGTTCTTGATCTTTTATGAGTGTTTTCTATTGGGTTTTGATGTTGCAATTATGGAAAATTGGTTTAAATGATGTTTAATTGATTAAATCAAGAAATCTTTGTTTCAAATCTATTTTGCTGGGTTTATAATTAGATTATATCATGATTATGATGTATTGGAATGTTGATTAAGTGATTTTAATTTAGGAAACCCGAAACTAGATGAGTTGGTTGATTTTTAGGTTGGAATCTTTGAGTTCTTGGCTTGATAGTGTGGTTGTTTGATTGTTGGAGGTTCTTTGGTGTTGAGAAGGTGTTTTTAGATGTAAATTGATTTTGTTTTGATGATAATCTCGTTGGGTAATGGCTGGAGATTAGTTAGTAAGGTTTCGCCGGTGTTTTCGGTAGTTTTCGGGTAGCGAAAGCTTGGTTGTTGATGGAGGATGATGTAGTTTTGTGTTGTTGGGGATTTTGATGCAAGGTTGTGCATTAATCCTCTGTGTTTCTTTGGTTAGAAGCAGGGGATGTTGTTTCTTTAGCTTCGGAAGGAGTTACAGTTGATCCGGAAGCTTGATTTCGCCTCGGCAAAGCAATCGAGGTGTTGTCGGTGAGTTGAACTGGTTTTAAATCTTTTCAAAGGTTTGAAAGAAAGTTTTGGGGGTTTAGATTAAGCTTGAAACGCTAATATAAGCTCGGAAGTAAGTATGGAAGATTTCGCTCTCGGTTTTCGGTTTCCATGGTTTTATTAAAATTATGCTCATGCTTTAAAGATAGAATTGTTTTACCTACTGTTATATACATGTTTTGGAAGTGAGAAATGTTGCATATGTTTATATTTTGATAATTAATGTGTTTAGAAAGTGGTATGCAACATGTTTGAGAAAATGCCTAAATACATTGTTTAATGTATTTGAGATACTTTGATAGAAATTGGTTTGAATGATGCATATGAAAAATAGTAAGGTAACATGGTTTAAAAGTGTATATTGGCAAAGTGATGAGACTTGATACTATCGGATATAATTGGTCGACCAATAGGATGAGAGTGCACTATAAAATGTAAGAAAAATTCGTACGTACGTGTGATAAAACATAATGAGTACAGCCGCATCATGTGTGCGTAAGATGGGAACAATCGCATCTTGCAAGCATTAAGGTGGGAACAACCAAACCTTGTGAACACGTTGGTGGGAACAACCACACCAAGTGTTCAACCCTTTCTTATGGTGGGAACAACCACGCCATAAGGTGTATCTGCATATCCGGGTTAGTTTATGGTAGAAACAACCACACCATGTGTTTTTGGATGGGGTGTAGCCATCCGGGTCACTTGGATGCCAATATATGAGATTACGTGTATCATTGATTTAAATGGTTTGGTATAATGAGCATTATACATGAGATTCTATTTTGTAGCATATTTTGTAAGCTAAAGCATGTGAAGCCTATTTTGAGATTTGGATTGAGATCAATGCATGAGCCGAATGATGTATGTGTTTTAAAGTTAAATGTTTTGCTTTAATGTGTTTTAAAGCATGAGATAAATGAGCATGATGTGTAAGAGACTTTTATTTGAGAAATGGTTTTAAAACACATTGTTGGTTGGTTTTTATTTAAGCATCCCTCACTAAGCAAATATGCTTACGCTCTCTTTTTACCACAATGCAGAAAAATAGATTGAACGGGCAGCGAGGAAGAAAGTGAAGAAGTCCAATCGTCGCTCATAGCTCAAGTATGGTTTTTAAACAAATCAATAGTAATAAGTTGGCAATGGGAGGTTACCTTGATATTTTAGGAGTGTATGTAGTGAACTCCCTGGTTTGGCACAAGTTTGTAGTGCCTTAATAGACTTGTAAAAGGCATTTAATGTTTGATTTGAGCTTTGGTATGGTTTATGGTGTTTTACTTGACTTGGTAATTGTAGAGCGTTTAGGTGTTCTCTAAATATGAGCGCAAGTGCACACTCCTATCAAGTTATAGTATATAAGATATCGTCTCCCACGAGGATTGGACAACTCAAACTCGAATTGTGATTCCTGCACAAGGGAATTTAAATGCACAAATAAGTTCAGTTTGTAAAAGAATTAAAAATAAATAAACACAAGTAAATGATAGAGAAGAGATCAGATTGATAGGCTGGGTCAGATTATGCTGCTCCCTAGTGTGAAACTGCGTTGAATAGGATAAGTTGTTCTGCGCTGCCAGACTTTGCTGCCTCGGCGAGAGATGGTAGATTGGCTGCTGTGACGCTTTCGCTGCCTCGGCAGTGGAACAGATGTATGTCTCGGTGACAAACTCAACAGTACTTCAAGGCTCGATAGAACGCTTCGAAAGTGATCCCGCTTATGTCTAAGTCAGAATGTTGTTGATGGCCACTGCAGATAATACCAGTCATGGCGTGAATCGTACAAAGACAACAATGTTTGGTTCGTTCTCTTTTAGCCGCCTTAAACCCTAACCTATGTCTAGGCTGGATTGATCAACACTTGATTAAGGTGAGGAACGTACTTACTCCTTTCGTGAGTTCGACTCTCTCGATACCGAACAAATGGATAGTAAACAATTAATCTTTCGCCTTAATTGAAGACTATGAAGAACATGGAATAAGCAAACCTTGAAGTTTTATTGCAAAAACAAGCTTAATTCCTAAACAACCGTTCCCACACTAGTTTACAACATAACCCAAACCCAAAAGAGAATTTAGAACATAATTGACGACAAGAAAACCTAAACTATGCCTAAGGGAAAACCTCAGTTGTTTTTAAGTAAGAATACATTGAGTATATATAGAAATTAGCTAGGTCAAGTCCTCCTTGGAGTAGAAGTCTTTAAAGTAGCTTTTGCATTAAATGCAACCTTTAATTCTAACTTCTTTAAGTTGAATGTGGACTTCTTCACGTTGCCTTGCTCCACAAGTTATCTCGTTCTCCTCCTTCGACAGCTCTGTCTGTTGCTACATGCATCAGAAAATTGAGTGGATGGCATCGTTAGAATAAGGATTTTCTGCTCTACAGATCGCACTCCAATTCTCCAATTCCTCAGCTTGTTGTCTTGGGCGGCAAGTATGGCGGCGGCAGCTACTCGGTAGCTGTTGTCTCTGTCTGGAACTGCATCAGTATAGCTCCTTGATCTGCTGCCTCAACATCATGTCCTCAGCTCCTCTCTCATTCTGCCAGCTTCTAGTACCTGAAACTAAAACTAAACTAGAATAGTACCTTTTCCTTACCAAATAACAAATAATCAATAAAAGCATGGAAAAGTAAAGAGTACTGTAAAATGTAATGCATGATCCTAATTATGCCTAAAATGTACATAAAAACAGCAATAATACGAGATGGAATGTGCACAAAATATATAACTTATGATCACTTTACAGTAATAGGGAGCATGCTTATAGATTTCTCTTTTGGTTGTGTGACCATGATATGACGATGTTTCTGATGTGTATGGTTGGGGATCGATCCCTATATATGTTGGTTATATGTTAGAAGCATGCCTAGGGGGTTATTTATGGTTTACAGATTGTTTATCAATAAAAAAGTGACACCACAGGCCCGAGCGTACCGATACGCGGGCTACCGTATCGGTATAGTGTAGCCAAAATCGGCATATTGTATCGGTACAAGGTAGACCGTATCGATACGACTAAAGGGAAAAATGAGAAACCGTACCGGTACACGATGTCGTATCGATACCCTTTTGTGCTACTGGAAATTTGAGAAATTGACGAGATAATGGCGTATCGATACAAGCTGAAGTGTATCGATATTCTTGGTTGTTAAGTTGGTTAATTAAGGCTTTTTGATGTTATGTTTTCTTCCGTTTTGGTCACTAAATATTTGGATGTTCAATTGAATGAGTATGGATGATTGAAAGGAGTTGAAAATTAACGTGTGGACATGAAACCTGACTAATTAATTATTGGTAACTTTAATTTGGTTGAAGTCCCTGTAATTTGTTAAAATTAAAAATTGTTCTCTAACCTATGTTTATAAGCAAATGAATGCAAAATCATTGTATGTTTGTGTTGGGGTTTCTTTCGCTGCGAGTGGGAATCACATAGGATGTTAATGAGCATCTATACAAGATAAAAGAAAAAATAGGGTCGTTTATTGAGGTAAATCTTCATCGGTTTACTTCAATATTCCCTGTGTGACACGTTCAGTTCGGTCTCACATCTAGACCGTGTCGAGGGGGTTAAATTTGTTGGTATCGGAGCCAGGTTTACAAAAAAATAGGAGGTAAGTTTGTGGTAACATCAATGTTTAAATGATTTCTTGATTTAATCAATTAAACCTCCATTAAACATCATTTAAACCAGTTTTCATTAATTGCAATATAAAAACCCAAAAGAAAACACTCATAAAAGATCAAGAACTTGGAAATTTCAATAAAGAACCTTCCATTAGAAGAGAAGAACGAAACATTACCTCTAATGGTGACTTTTCCCTTCAATTGTAAAGATTTACATGAGAAAACAAAGATAAAATCATAAGATTTTGATAGGAAATCATTTAGTGTTAAAAGATAAATCAAATCAAGTGTTTACCTCAAATCTTTGAAGAAGAAACTGATGTTTAGCTGGAGAGTATTTGAGAGAAAATGATTGAGAAAAAAGGTAGTTACGTAAAATAGATTTTAAGAGACAAATGTCAATTTTAATTCTCTCTATCTTGTTTTTATTAATTAAAACCACTTTAAAATTGAAATATTAAAGGGAAAAAGTCTGAATTAGACTTAGGATCAATAGCTCCTTAAAGATTCAAAGTTCTGAACTTTTACGATGTAGTCACTAAAAAACATTTTACGATCTTTACATTTTGGTCACCAATTTCCAAAATGTCAAACCTCTAAAATCCATTTTCCAAAATTAATCCCACCAAAATCATACATATATTAAATAATGATTTTAAAATGTTTTCCCATATTTTTCCAACCTCAAAAACCTCTTTAAAATAATTAAATCCCGAAACTAGTCTAGATTGTTTGAACCGGTTCTCCCAAACCGTCTAGCCTAAACCCGGTTAACTCCTAGGCCCAAAATCAGGGTGTTACACCATCCGGCTCTAGTTTTCACGTATTGAGAATATCTAGAGGTGCCTATCAGGCTCTAGTTGATTTATTTTAAAAAGAAATTGCTTTACTAGAGGTGCCTAAAACTAGCTCTAGCAGACTTAATTGCCCCGATAAGAAAAGTAATAAAATCTACTATTTGCATGAAATCCCATTGATTGACTTGTACACAACTCCACACATACATTTTAACTAGCGTTATAGTTTGATCTTGATTAATTCTCCATGCTTTCTAATAATCGAAAGGTAATCAACTCTCCGTGCCACGGTTCTGAGGATTGAAGTCAGGTAAGAAAACATGTTTTTAATGGTAAAGGCATTGGCAGGTAATTGTTAGTGTTATGCATTGCTTGAGGACAAGCAATAGTTCGAGTTTGGAGGTGTGTTAAGTGTGTAAAAGTACTATATTTTCTACCATTTTTACTAATATTATTGTTAGACTTAGGCCCATTTTAGTTACATTTGTAGTCATTCGTGCATAGTTTCATAGTTCCTCTGCTCATTGGGCTTGGCTTCACGTTTTTTTAGTTTTTGTGGGGAAAATGTTGTTGGTTTGCCTTTTTCTGTGCAGGACGGATTGTCGTGGCAAGTAGGGACAAAACTGAAGGAATTGCCGAAGCTGATTGCCGCGGCATAACTAGATAAACATCACATTATCTGCAGAATTATCCAAAACGCAGAAGATAAATCCCAGATTCAAAATTCAAATCGGTCATCAGATAGAGATCAGATCCCCACAGATTTTAGATGCATTCCAACTCTCCCTCTCGTCTATTTAAAGGGATTGCATCAACAACTTTAGGGAGTTGATTTGGGGAGATCAGATCGTAATATCCTTCCCGCACAACCTCTTCTTTTTCATATTTGGATCGTGCGATCCATGTCTGCGTTTTATTTCTTTGTATTTTCTTTTTACCCATCCATGAACTAGTTTAGTTTGGCTTGGGTTATCATGTTTTGTTGGTGTAAGAGACAAATGAATTGTTTTTGGTTTTTGATTCAATAAATTTCGTTGTTTGTTCATTCTTGGATCTTGATTTTTACCTTGAGGGAATTGGGAAAGGAACTCGAGTGTATCCATTTATCTAGGCTCAAGAGAGCTATATTCATGAAACGAGTGAACACGGTTCTCATTTGAACGAACGTTGGTGGGAACTAATCCGCCTTAGGAATAAGGATTGGATTTTAGTGGCTAAGAGGAGTGCAAGATTGGTTGTTGCCCACCCAAGGTTAACGCAGGGATGTATCACCAAGGCATGCGCAAACACCAGTTCTTCAGTTAGGAATAACATGAAGGCAATGGAGAACACTTCGCTGAACATTGAAGGAGGAAACCCAGTTGCCACGACATTCATCCAAACCCAGTTGCCACGGAAAATATCGTGACCTAGTTGCCACAACAATTGAATTGCCTCAGCAATCCTAAGCCACGACAATTCATCCGGCAATTGCACCACTGCACGCGATAACCCGGCCTACTCTTTTAAATCGATTACTCCTTTCTATTTAATTTATTTTATTTAGTTTATTTTACTTGATATTCATCACCAATTATCACTATCAATTTATTTCTTTTATAATGCAGTAATGTTGACTCGCGTGAGTGTTGGCAAAAGGGGCAAAAACGTATTGGAAATGTAGTAAAAACAGTACCAAAGGTTGAGTCTTTTGCGTGCAAGTATACACGGTCGACAAGTAATATAGTAGTAAGCTGAGTATCAATCCCACAAGGATTGGTCAAGAGTTTAATTGCTTTTAATGTTTACTTGGTTAGGAAAAAGTTGATTTGTTTTGAAAGTAGTTTTGAAGACAAGTTAAAAGAAAAGAAATGAAAATGAAACAGCGTTGGCAAGAAGAGTCTTTAATGATTGATGAGCGTTGGCAAAGGATGCTTGGTTTTCACGCTATTCATGTCATGCTAGCTTCAAATAATGTCATGCCTTGTTATTGTTTGCCGAGAAAATTTAAATTAGCAAAGCCTCTCTCGATGGTCATTGCCCTAAATTGATTGAGTGAAAATCCCTATATCTCTATAGTGAATGGTTTTTTTCAAAAACCAATTTGATTAAGATCCAATATATACTCCTAAGGGGTAGATTTCACTTCCGAAGTAAGTTCATCTACTTGAACATCTTCTCTCGAAGCATCTCGCCTTAGTATCCAACAACTTGAACGTTGCCTCCCAAGTCTGTTAAGATATTAAGTTGCAATAGGCCAACAATGTGAGCTCTTGCTTGGCATAGTATTTAGGAAACAATAAAGTATGTCAGATAGAAGAAACAATACCGAAGCATTTTTATAATTAAAAACTTAACTTAAAAATTGCGTTCAACGCAAACATCCCATACCGACTATTAAATTAGTTCATGGTGAGGGTATCAACCAAAAAACCTTCAACGTTTTGAGAACACACCATCGTTAGAAAGAAAATAAAATAACTAGACAAAGAGAATGGGTGAGAAGGGGTCTCTCGATGCAGCCCTTCAAGATCCAGGCTCTCGGTCAAGCTGGTTGAACCACGTCTCCTTGGTGCAGCCGGTTGTCAATCATCACTCTCCAAAGTTTCGTCCTCATTGCTTGCTCGATCGGTCTTTAAATAGGCGTGCAAGGATGATTAGGATAAGTCTTTGCATTTGAAATTTGAGTGCGCAAGGGATGAGGCTTGTGATCACTTTTATCCATATTTGAAGTGATAGGTTGATAAGGTGATAAGCTAATCAGGTGTTAGGGCTAAATTCATATGACGTCGCCATTTGGCAACCAAGCTTGGCACTATTTATTCGCTATTTTTTGGAGATTGATCCAATTGCTATTTTCTCGCAGCCTGATCTGGTCCTATTTTTTCGGGTTCAACAGCTACTTGGCTTGACATCAAATTCCTCTTCTCTGCCAACCAGTGCTTGGCATCGTTTGGTCTATCTGTGCCAACAACATCTCAGCATTTTCTTCGGCATTCCTTCTTGCGCTGCTCTTTTCTGCTAAATGCTATGCCAAACCTGCAAAGTTGCCAACAAAACAACCCTTCACACTGGCATACACAAAAATCTAAACTCCTTATACAAATGCATTAATTTAACATCTAAATGCAACTAAATGTACTCAAAAGCAAGAAAAAGCATTGTAAGAGTGGTATAAAAATCAGTAATTTTGAGGAGGTAACACACCCTCAAACCTAGCTCATTGATTGTCCTCAAGTAATGCAAAAGAAAAATAAAAATTGTGAAAATAGTACCTCGGCAAAAGTTTGGTCGGATTGCCAACAAGTGCTGGCAAGCAGAAGTTGGCTCTATTTCTGCCTTCAGCTATCTCAGTGCAACAATGCCAAGCGGATAGTAATTCAAGTGCAGCAATATAACTCTAGTCTAAGGGAATGAAGAGTGTAACACCCCAAAAATTACGCCCAAATTATAAACCCTAGATTCGAAAAATTCCTAATTTAGAAACCTAATTTTGAAATCCCTAATTGAAAACCCTAACAATTGAGAATTTTTAATTTATTATCCTATTTTTTTATGAGAGACTAAATAATTTTTTTTATCAAACTTAAAAGTTAGTATGAAATTTCTTGAAAGTTTAAGGAATGACTCCATAAATAACCTTTTATCAAATTGAATTTTAAGTTACTTTGTTTTCTTCATCCCGTCTTCTTTTTTTATTGTTTAATATATATATATATATATATATATATATATATATATATATATATATATATATATACCCTTTAATTTTAAATTGAATTCTAATTCTCCTTTTCCCCACTATTGAATTGAATCTCCTTTTCCAACTTAAATTCTTATTCTTATTCTTATTATTATTATTATTATTATTATTATTATTATTATTATTATTATTATTATTATTATTATTATTATTATTATTATAAACCTAATTTGTTTAGATTACCACCGCTCAACTATATATATATAGTCATAGTTACTACATACAGAAATAAACCTAAGCCTTACGTTTTAAAGTGTTGTCGCTCTTAGTTGTTCTCATGCTTTATCAATTTCTCTCGAAGCTGCAACCGCCCTTTGTTCGTCGTTAGAGCTTTATTGTTGCAAGATGTGTTTTCTTCCGGTGCTATAAATAAATTATATGATATTTTTTCTATGTGTTGGTGTTTTACACCTTGTGTGATTATTATATGTATTATGGCTTGTATGGTTGACATCATGTGCATACGATTTTCAAAACGTGTTTTAATTATGATTTATGAAACATCGTATTTACGAATATATGATTTATGGATTTATGGACTATGTTTTATGAAGTGTGTTTATGGAATATCAGATTTATGGAACTTTGTTTATGAAATTTGATTTTTAATCATCATGTATGTATGAGCATGAGTTGGGATTTGTATGGAGGAAGTTCAGTGGTTTCATCCTTCAGGCTGAATTCCACTTCGGATCAGTGGTTCCACCCTTCGGGCTAAGTTCCACTTCAGATGGTGACAATGTAGTGAGTGGTTCTGGGGAACCTACCTCTTTTTATGGCAGTTGTAGTTGGGTGCATTGCATTGTGAATGTGATATTTGTGTTATGATTTTTTTAAAAGATTTTAAGAAAATAATACTATATTTTATAATTATGGTTTTCTTGCACTTTTGAGACACACTAAGCTCTTTAGCTTACTCCCACATAGTTTTCTCTTACAGATATCTTTGGACTTTAGGCGACGTGGTACTTGGAGAATTTCAAATTTTATCCAGTTATTTTATTATTCAGTACGAAACTATTTTAGTTTAATCAGATTTCTATTTATTATTTTGGGACATGGATGTAATTTTAGACTACTTATATTTTGAGATTATTTTTAGCAGTCATCTACTGTTATTTTAATTCAGAGATTTTATATAATTATTCGAATATCTATATGATATTTATATTTTTATTTATTATTAAATTTATGTTATTTTATTTTAATTTCAAGTATATCTTTTTAAAATTAGTTTTCTTGAGGGAAATGTTTTCAATTGTAACTTCCTAAATTCGGTCTTTACAAAGAGTGCATGAGTGTAGGCAATATGCATCAAGTATCCTTTTACTCCATCAGTCAATTTTACTATCCAAACTCAGATTTCATTTTGTTTTCTTCTTGCCAAGGGTTTTTTTATTGGCATTAATTTAAGCTTGCTTCGTGACACTATTTGGCGTGAGAAGTAAGATGGAGCATACCACGGAGCCCCAAGTAACTTACTATCCATAGGGTAGATGAGAGTTCATTTTTTCATTGCCATGGAAGAACATTGCTGCCTTATTAGTTTCTTTTTGCCCTAGCATCATTTTTTTAAAAAATCTAAGCTTAGTTTCAAAAAGTCTAACTTTGATAGGGAACTAGATATATACTACGTGTAAAGTGAAAGTTCATTTACCTAAACTAGAGATCAATTGTCAAGCAAACATGGCATAACTACTCTGCTGGCATGGAAAACTAAAGATTTTAAAATTTCTTCATGAAGAAGAAAACTAAATCAAATTAAGCTTGCCTAACAAATTGCTAAAAATCTTCAAAATTCAACCGAGACAAAATTTTCTTTTTCACTTTTTATGGTTCGGTATGCAACTAAACTATATGAACTACATGGCATGGCAACAAAAATTTAAACATGGAATGCATGGCATGACATCAATGTGAGGAAATACACACCCCAAACCCAAGATGTACATTGTCCTCAATGCATGAAAACTTCACATATATACAATAAAATAGAAAAAATAAAAATGCATGATCATGAAAATGCGAACGGAATGCAAAGGAGTTTAGGAAGAGGAGGAATCCCCTTCGGATGATACTTCTCGTGTGACACGGGTCTTTCTCTTCACAAAGGTCCTACGATCAGGGACCATCCTTTTCTTTCCCTTCATACTTGGCTTTGCGGTGGCAATGAAGGCTCCAACATCTCAGAGAAATTCCTCCACAATCTTAACAGGGTCAGACGCGGCAAGAGTAGTAGTGGCATCGGACCGAGCAGGTGCACTAGGTGTAGTGGCAGGCTTTGTGACAGACTTAACTTTGGAAGACTTGGTTTTGGGTTCCTTCGACTCAACTGTGGACTCAGAACTGGCAGATTCAACTTGAACTGGAGACAATGGAACTATGGCATCAGATGGGGTATGAACTGATTGAGAACTGGCTTGCATGGCATCGTCCCTGGCAAAGATCTCGGCAGGGAAATCTGGGAAGTCTGTCGAGACACCAAGGGATAGACCTTTAAGAGTTTCTTTGGTGGCAATATCCCTGGCATGAGCATAACGCCAGAACTTAAGATTCCGCTCTTCAACTGTCTTCGATTTTTGGAGAATAATCTCCTGGCGCTGGTAGATCTGGGACAACAATGCCACTGCATCAATTGGCATGAGACTTGGCTCTGCCTTCGACACCTTGGGCTTTGGCACCTTTGCCTTCCCTTTTCCTTTATCCTTGGCCTCGATAGCAGTGAGATTTTTCCAAATAGCAGCTGTGATTTTATTTTCCTTGATCGTTTGGCCCTTATCTGTATCAAGCTTGAGCACACCATGTTGTATACAAATGTTAGAAATCAAAAGAGAGAAAAACAAACCGCCATTACCTCTCGCCGCACATTTATAGGTCTCTTCAATGATGAGCCGGCCAACATTGATTTTCTGGCCGATGATGATCGAGTGTAATAATGCCAGCCTCTCCTCCAATACAGTTTTGTTATGCGATGTTGGCATCAGATTTGACTTTAAGAAGTGGTTCCAACCCCTCAGCTGAGGCTTCAATGCCAGTTGTTTCATCGTCTGGTGTCCCTTTGACGAAACGATCCATGTCGTGCCAGGTTTGCACAAATCATCAACAATTTCTTTCTCTTGGCAGCATTCATTGATTCGACGAACTCAAAATGTTCATCCCCTGCACCTTCCAACTCAAACATTGTGTTAATATACCCTTCATCAAAACGCACACACGTACCTCGAATCATCAAGAGGGGCAAATCTTTAGTCACAAGATGAGCGTAGAATTCTTGAACAAGGGTGGTGTAAATCTCCCCTTTATGCTGGCAGAACTTGTTCTACTTGTGTTGGTCAACTGAAGCCATGAACTCGGGAGGAAATTCAATGGTTGCCTCTGTTTCTAAGTCGAAGTGCTTCTCGAAGCAAAAGGATCTCAAAGCAAATTTTGCTTCAAACTTCTTCAGAATCTCCTCTTTGAAAACCTCTTGAAAGTAGACGATGAGGAAGCCATTGGAGCGAAAAGGAAAACTTGGAACGGGTTGGACAAAGGAAGAAGAAGAAAGGAAAATGTGATTCTTGATTTCTTGCTTGAAAAAGAAAAGGAAAAAGTAAGAGAGATTTAGTTCTTGAAACGGCTAGGGTAGGTGAAATGTAAAGAGTTTGAGTTTTTTAATGGGTGTAATAAAGGTGGCCGAATTTAATGGGGATAATGATGGAATATAAAAAGGGTTGATTTGATAAGGGATAAAGTGATGGGCGGATATGGTAAGGTGTAAGTGATAAGATATGTTTAAAGAGTGGAGTGATAAGGTGATTAAGTTGAATTTAAATTCAACCTAATTTTTGGGCGGATAGGGTTAACACTCAAAGAAAATACCTCTCTCCTTAATGGGCCAAATTTAATCAAGCTAGGATAAATCTCTTCTTCCAATATTCCAATCCGTCACATGCCAAGTCTTAGTGTTGTCATTCTGCTTGGCACAGAACATTTGCTTAGTGTGTCATCGTCTCATGCCAAGCCTCGCCTTGACATTGTTCCTGACATACCAAATCTGCACATTCTCAAAGAAAACCTTTCGACGCAATAAAGGAAAATTAAAAACTAAAATAAAAATAAACAAATAAATAAAAAGCTAAAAAGAAAAACATCTAATCCTAACATTTACAATTATTCAAAGCATAAAGATGATGTTATGGTACCTCTGCCAAGAGGATAACCTCTTTGGCATTGTACTGATCTCCTTCCAAATAGTGCTTCAAACGTTGACCATTCACCTTAAAATTTTCTCTCGTCTTCAAGTTCTTGATGTCCACAGCTCCATGGATATGGGGCTTGACAACTTCAAAAGGGCATGTCCATGTTGATATGAGTTTTCCTGGAAACAATTTAAGACGTGAGTTAAATAACAAAACACGTTGGCCTACCTGAAATTGTCTTGGCATTATCCTACTGTCATGCCGGCGCTTGGCCTTCTCCTTGTAGATTCTGGCATTCTCATAGGCTTGCGTTCTAAATTCTTCTAACTCGTTTAAATCTAGTAACCTCTTTTCTCCAGCAACTCTCCATGCCATGTCAAGTGTTCTAATGGCCAAGTAGGTCCTATGTTCAAGCTCAACTGGCAGATGGCATGGTTTTCTAAAAACAAGTCTAAATGGTGACGTACCCAAAAGAGTTTTAAAGGCAGTCCTATAAGCCCACAATGACTCATCTAGTCTCAAGGACCAGTCTTTCCTTGATGGATTTACAGACTTCTCTAAAATACTTTTGATCTCCTTGTTTGAAATTTTGGCTTGCCCATTTGTTTGTGGATGGTATGCCGTGGCAATCCTCTACTGAATTTCATACCTGCACAAAGCTTTAGAAATTAGATTACATTTAAAATGGGTACCCTCATCATGAATAATCACTCTAGGGGTACCAAATCGAGTAAAAATGTGCTTATGCAAGAACTTGGCAACGACATTGGCATCATTTGTTGGCAGGGCAACAGCCTCTACCCACTTCGATACATAGTCAACAACCACGAGAATGTATACATTACCAAATGATGAAGGAAATGAACCCATAAAGTCTATCCCCCATACATCAAATAAGTCCACAAGCATAATGTTTTGGAGCGGCAGTTGGTGTCTGGCATAGATATTTCCTGTCCGTTGGCATCGATCACATGCCTTGACATAGTCGTGGGCATCCTTGTATAGCGTAATCCAAAAGAATACTGACTACAAAACCTTGGCAGCAGTCTTCATCCCAGCAAAGTGACCTCTATATGGTGCGGCATGACATAAATGCAATATGTTATGCTGCTCATCCTCCGGCACACACTGACGAATCACTTGATCAACACACTATCTGAAAAATATTGGTTCATCCCAATAGTATTACCTCACTTCTCGTAGGAATCTTTTTCTGGCATTATATGCCAACTCTGGTGGAAGAATATTGCTTACCAGGTAGTTTACAATGTCAGCATACCATGGCATGGCAATAACTACAAGCAAATACTCATCAGGAAATTCATCTCATATGGTAGTGGTCTTACCATCTTCAAGGTGATGTTCTAGTCGTGAGAGGTGGCCAGCTACTAAGTTTTCACTGCCCTTCTTGTCTCGGATCTCAAGATCAAATTCTTGTAGAAGAAACGTCCATTAGATTAGTCTGGGCTTGGCATCCTTCTTTGCCAAGAGATACTTCAATGTCGAATGATCTGTATACACCACAACTTTGTTACCAACTAAATAAGATCTAAATTTATCAAAAGCAAAAACAACTGCAAGAAATTCTTTCTCGGTTGTGGAGTAATTTCATTGTGCTTCACTAAGTTTTCAGTTGGCATAATATATGGCATGGAAAACTTTGTCACGTCGTTGTCTCAATACTACTCCGACGGCATAGTCGTTGGCATCGCACATGAGCTCAAAGGGCTTATTCCAATCCTATGCCACAACTATTGGGGCATTGATTAGCTTCTTTTTAAGTTTATGAAACGCTCTTAAACAAGAATCATCAAATGAAAAAGCGACATTATGTTCTAATAACAAGCATAAAGGTTTAGAAAATTCATTAATAAAACGACGATAAAATCTTGAATGACCTAAAAAACTTCTTATACCTTTCAAACTTGTAGGTGGTGGCAACTGTTTAATTACCTCCACTTTTGCTTGATCAACCTCCAATCCTCCTTTTGTTACCTTGTGCCCGAGAACAATGCCCTCCTTCACCATGAAGTGGCATTTGTAACCCCCTCGTCCCGGTCTGGCCGGATGACCGGTCCGAGTAAGCCACACGGGGAAAACCGAAGCGAAACTCGTTAAGGTTCCCCCTCGGTTAACAACCCTATTTTTTTCTTATTTTAATATTGCCTAAAGGAGTATTAAACCCTAAGTGATCAAACAGCGGAACAACATACACGAAACAATCGATCGAAAACAAGAAAACACTTAACAGCCCAAATTTTAATCTTGAAGGCAGTCCGTTTCGAAACACCCTTGAGGCGTTTCGAAACACCTTGACCAGGTCAACTGCCCCAGAGCCTATACAAGGGGCCGTATCGAAACGGTGGTCAACCGTTCCGAAACGCCCACGACGGTCAACATCTCGTGGTCAACGAGATTTTGACCGTTTCGAAACCTTTAGGCCCGTTTCGAAACACCTTTATCTCGTGAATTTCTCAAAATTCCAGTAGCCAAAACGTTCCGAAACACGTATCGAAACAGGGGGTTCCAGAGGCCAAACCGTATCGAAACGCGTTCCGATACGGGGTCACTGAAGCCTACCCGTTTCGAAACGCTGGCAGTCTGCAACCTTTGAAATTCCGATTTAAGTGAGTCTTGGCAAGTCTAAAGGTCCACTAAGGCCCCCTAAAGGCACACAACACCATCAAACCAAAACTAGAGGCATGCAACTAAGGTCTAACATACACAAACGCTCATAAGACATGGGTATTCATAAACATACAACCATGACAAAAACACAAGGCCTTTCATACAAAACATGCTTGAAACATTGACAAGCAAAAGCATCATCCATCCCATAAGGGTTTACATACCATAGCAAGGTTAACATTCAAAAGACATACATTAAAAGCGTTAGGCAAGGTAGACATGCTTACAAACCAAGTCAAGCATAAACATCCAAAATCACAAATGAGTCATATAAGCTCATACAACTACCCTCTTGCCACATTGCTTAACCATTACAAAATTAATAACCGTACTTGAGCCTCACACTTGGAAAGCCCTTCTTGCCTTGCTCCGAGCTAACACCACGCTAATGATCTGCATTGTTGAACATTGAGAGCGTAAGCTATAAGCTTAGTGAGGGTGCTCTAAAACGAAAACATCAACAATGCAGGGTTCAAGCATGTAATCCTAATCTCGCATACAACCTACAAATACATATAAACGAGTAGACCTAGCTAGTCTTTCAAGTGGCAAAATATGGTTTCTCAATCCTACCAAGCTCAAACATCATATATCAACATCGTGTAGCAACAACATATATCACAACCATATATCACCATATAAGAACAAGTTAATTGGCCACTATTAATTACCCCGATTGTGTGGATTTAAACCTCAACAACACTTTACCTCAGTGGGATTATCTCATCACCGGACCTTGCATGTGCGGGATTCCACTCATCGCCACATGCCCTACGGATGGGATTCCACTCATCATCCCGTAGAAATATAAAAAGCTTCCGGTGGAATGTTACATCACCGTACTTCTCCTTGATGACTTAACGCCATCAAGGCCATGTACGTTTTTGACTCAATTTGTGTGCACACTATCCTAATGATCGATCATTTACAACCGGTAATTATTTTAGTGCCAATTATCATTATCACAACACATATCATCAACCACAATACATGCTCATCACATATCTACTCATCATGATATATATACATGTACCAATCAACCACAAACACAAGAGCATATCTAGTAAGCACAATAGCATATGGATATCAAAGGCTAAGCTAACAACTTAAATCAACTAGAAGTGGCCTACCAAGCACACTTCACCCACACACACACTCGAACCAAACTTTAAAACAAGTTGAAACCACTCACCGCCCTTCCTTAGCAAACGAAACAATCCTCCTACGAACCCGGATTCGGTCCCAAAGCCTCTTCAACGCATCCTCTTGCTTCTAGCCAAACAAAACACACTTATTACACCACAATTCAATGCTAAAGCTCAACTATCCACTCACCTCACAAACACAAACCATTTTCTACAAATTCCCAATCCACATAATCTTACAAAATCCCAATTTTCGTGCTCCCCTTAAGCCTTGCTGAAAATTCCATTTCCCAACACCCAAATGACCTCCAAAACATCCCAAAACACTCTCATATCATACCCTAACCATCAGCCCTTAGTATTCAACCTAAAACCCACAAAAAATGGTGTTCTTGACAACCCCTTTAATATAAACCCTAATTTTCAAAACCCCACAACTTTGAAATCCAAGACCATGAGTAGATAGGGGAAAAAGAGGAGAGTTGGAAAACCTATTTACCTTTCAAAAACACCTCGAATTGAAGTAGTAATCCAATGGAGTAGTAACCAAGCTTTTGGGATAGTTTGAAAATGGGGGAGAGGGGTTTGACGTTAAAAAAAAGAGAAATGGGGAAAGAGAAGACACTTTACAATAAAGTGGTCTTGCTTTTAAAAGTTTTGGGTGAAATCACAATATAGGTCCTTCCCTTTTTTTACAAAAGCTCAATTACACCACATTTTAGGTTGAATTGTTTGAAATTAAATTTTATTGACTCGACTAGAAACCCGGTTAACTCCTAGACCCAAAACACGGGTGTTACAACTCTCTCCCACTTAAGGAATTTCGTCCCCGATATTACCTGACTGAAAGAGATACGGAAACTGCTTTTCCATATCCTCATTCCTCTCCCAAGTGGCCTCGTCCACACCTCTACGTTGCCACCGCACCTTCACTAACTCAATCGATCTACCCCTCAACACCTTACTGTCAGAAGCTAAGATCTCCACTGGTTCTTCCTCATATGTCAAATCCGGATTCAATTCAATTTCTTCCACGGGCATAACATGTGATGGATCGGACCTATACTTACGAAGCATCGATACATGGAACACATCATGTATCCTCTCAAGCTCGGACGGCAAACGCAACTGATAAGCAACGGGACCAACCCTCTTCACTATCTCATACGGCCCTATGTACCTCGGACTCAACTTCCCCTTTCGGCCAAATCTCATCACTTTCTTCCACGGAGATACTTTCAAGAATACCTTCTCACCCACTGAGAACTCAACTTCCTTCCTCTTCAAATCGGCATAGGACTTCTGCCTATCCGAAGCTGCTTTCAAACGCTCACAAATCAATTTTACCTTGTCGGTTGTCCCCTAGAGCAAATCCGGCATAGGTAACAATTTCTGTCCTACCTCGGCCCAACACACTGGAGTCCTACACTTTCGGCCATACAAGGCCTCGTACGGAGCCATCTGAATGCTCGACTGAAAACTATTGTTGTACGCAAACTCTACTAGAGGCAAATGCTTCTCCCAAGTACCCTGAAAGTCAATGACACAACAGCGCAACATGTCCTCCAAAATCTGAATAACTCTCTCTGACTGACCATCTGACTGAGGATGATAAGAAGTGCTGAAGTTCAAACGGGTACCCAAAGCTGTATGCAGACACTCCAGAAATCTAGAAGTAAACCGCGGATCTCTATCTGATACAACGGACTTTGGTACACCATGCAATCTAACAATCTCGCCAATATACAAATCGGCCAATCTATCTAAAGTGTATGTAGTGTTGACTGCCAAGAAGTGAGCACACTTCGTAAAACGATCTACTATCACCCAAACTGAGTTCTTCTTCGTAGGAGTCAAAGGCAATCCCGAAACAAAATCCATGGTGATGTTCTCCCACTTCCATTCCGGAATTCTCAACAGTTGTAACAAACCTGAGGGAACCTGATGTTCCGCCTTCACTCTCTGACATACTAAGCACTTACTCACAAAGTCGGCTACATCTCTCTTCAAGCCAACCCAAAAGTACTCATTCTTCAAGTCACGGTACATCTTCGTACTTCCAGGATGCATAGCAAACGGACTACTGTGGGCTTTAGTCAAGATCGTATGTCGCAAGTCACTGTCTTCTGGCACAACTATTCTATCCTTGAAACACAAAACCCCATCGGAACTAAAGCTGTAGTCTGAAGATCTACCCTCGGCTATATCTTGCACGTGAGGTGCCAAAGATCTATCTAGAAGCTGTTTCTCTCGAATCAACTGACCTAGAGTAGGTCTAACCTGAAGCTCGGCTACCAAGCCACCATCTCCGGACAAACTCAATCTGGCAAACATAGCTCTCAAGTCTACGGCCACCTTCCTACTCAATGCATCGGCCACTACATTGGCCTTACCCGGATGGTACTCAATAGTAAGATCATAGTCTTTTAGCAACTCTAACCATCTACGCTGTCTGAGATTCAAATCTCGCTGAGTCATAATGTATTTCAAACTCTTGTGGTCGGTGTACACTGTGCATTTCTCACCGTACAAGTAGTGCCTCCAAATCTTCAGAGCAAACACAACTGCAACTAACTCTATGTCATGGGTCGGATAGTTGCACTCATGGGTCTTCAACTGTCTTGAGGCATAAGCCACTACTCTCCGGTCTTGCATAAGGACACATCCTAGCCCTACATAAGAAGCATCACTGTAGACTACATAGTCCTTCCCGGACTCAGGCTGAATCAAGATCGGTGCTTGGGTCAAAGCTTCTTTCAATTTCTCGAAGGCTCTCTGTCTTGCATCTGTCCACTCAAACTGAACACTCTTCTGAAGTAACTGTGTCAATGGAGCGGCTAACTTAGAGAAACCCTCTACAAACCTCCTATAATATCCGGCTAAGCCTAGGAAGCTACGTACCTCTGTCACAGACTTCGGTTGCTTCCACTCAACAATGGCTTCAATCTTCTTCGGATCAACTCTAATCCCACCGGCTGACACTACATGACCTAAGAAGACTACCTCACGGATCCAGAACTCACACTTGCTGAGCTTTGCATACAACTGATGATCTAGCAAAGTCTTCAAAACAAGTCTCAAATGTCGGTCATGGTCTTCTTCAGTTCTAGAATACACCAAAATATCATCAATAAACACAACTACAAATTGATCTAAATACTGATAAAAGATCCTATTCATCATGTCCATAAATGCAGCCGTTGCATTAGTCAACCCAAATGGCATGACTAAAAACTCATAATGCCCATATCTAGTCCTAAAGGCCGTCTTCGGTACATTAACCTCTCTAACCTTTAGCTGGTAGTAACCTGATCTCAAATCAATCTTCGAAAAGACCGATGCTCCTCTCAACTGGTCAAACAAATCATCAATTCTAGGGAACGGATATTTATTCTTCACTGTCAACTGATTTAACTGCCTGTAATCTAAGCACATTCTCATGCTTCCATCTTTCTTCTTCACAAACAAAACTGGTGCACCCCAAGGTGAAGAACTAGGCCTAATAAAACTTCTATCTGTCAATTCTTGCAACTGAGTCTTCAGCTCTTTCAATTCTTTCGGTGCCATACGATACGGAGAAATCGAAACAGGAGCTGAATCAGAATAAGTCTCAATGCTGAACTCTACCTCTCTGTCCGGTGGTAACCCTGGCAACTCCTCCGGAAACACGCTAGGAAAGTCACATACTGTCCGGATGTCCTGAGGTCTAACCTCACTCATGTTAGGGTTCATCACATACGCTAAGTATACTTCACACCCCAACTCAACTAACCTCTTAGCCTCTAACACTGAAACCACATTGGATAAGAACTTCACGTTCTCACCCACCACTACAATCTCATAGTCATATGTGAGCTTCAAGGAAATCCGCTTAGTCTCAAAATCTATCCTAGCTCTATGCTCCGTGAGCCAGTCCATACCCAAAATCACATCAAAACCATAGAAAGGAAGTTCCATCATATCCACTGGAAATATGTGCCCCTGAACCATCAACGGGCACCTTCGGTACATCTTCCTAACTACTACCGTGTCCCCAAAGGAACTAGTAACACTAACTCCTACCTCTAACATTTCACAAGGCAAGTTCAAAGACTGTGCATGCTCACTCAATATGTAGGAATGTGTAGACCCAGAGTCAATCAAAGAAAGCAAACCCAAAGACTGTATCGAGAAGTTACCTGCGATCACATCGGTGTCATGCTGCTCCCCGCGCTGAGCGTAAACCCTAACCTGTCCTCCGCCCTCCGGCTGGACTGCAACTACATGAGCTAAATTTCTCTGACCATCGTTCCTCGGCTGGAAATTACCTCTACCGCGCCCGCGGCCTCTCTGAAAGTCGTTGGCTCTAGCAGGAGCCTAAGCTGGTGCCTGTCCCACCTGATGTGGACAGTCACGTCTAATGTGGTCTCTAGCACCACAACTCCAACACGAGTGATAATTTCCCCAACACTCTTCGCTGTGGTTCCTCCCGCAAGTAGCACATGTGGGCAACTTCCCACCAGCTCTCTGGCCCTGGTGGCCCCTACCGTGGTTACCGCCACCACGCCTATGATCATACTGATGCCTGTTGTCCCGATGCCTCTTGGCATCACCTCTATCAAAGTTGCTGGACCTCTTACCCGAACTAGATCCACCTGACCACCTGGTCAAACTCAAACTGTGCTCCAAGTCCTTGGCCCTCGAGACCAAGACATCAAAATCAGTGTAGTCTGAAGCTAGTGCATAAGTCTTGATTTCTTCATTCAGTCCATAACGGAAGCGGTTACAACGCTCCACCTCAGTAGGTACAAGCTCAGGTGCATACTGACTCAGTCTGACAAATCGGATCTCATAATCGGTCACGGACATACTCCCCTGAAGCAATGCCATGAACTCTCTCTTCCTCTCATCGAGGTATCACGGACCCAAATACTTCTTCCGGAATGCTGTCTCGAAGAACTCCCAAGTGATCTCGGCCTCATACATCCCCGAAGTAACGGTGACCCACCAGGTGTAGGCATCACCCTAAAGCAAAGACTCAACACATCCCAACTTGCGCTCACCAGTACATCCCATCTGAGCAAGGATACAGACAGTCTTCTCAAACCATAGCTCTGATCGCTCTGGAGTAGCACCTCTGAACTCTTCGGCCCCAAGGCCCCGAAGCCTCTCTAAAGGCAATCCAGTGCCCTCACCCTGATGGTGTGCTGCCTGACCTCCAGCTACTGCAGCCTGAAATGCCCCGGCAATTGCCTGAACCAACGGAGCTAAATCAATCCCGGTCGGTCCTTGGCCACCTTGTGGTCCCTCTCCTTCGGCCCCGGCCTCACCTCCCGCTCCCGGTGGAGGAGGTGGTGGTGGTGGAGGTGGTGGAGGAGCTCCAACTCCAACCACATGCTCTCCCACTTGAGCCTCAACTCTCACTACAGGCTCAACTCCTGGAGCCTCTGCCCGTGGTTCCGGTCGAACCATCCTAGGCCTCCCACGTGGTCTCATGGTTCCACTAGCAACGTATAAACTACAATAAGAAACAGATAAAGATTACGTTAGTCAAAGCAAGGGTCCAATAGTGCTCAAGTACTCATTTTTATCAAAAATCGTTTCAATTAAGTAATAGTAGCAATGGGCACACACTCTACACCAGACACGACCATTCATGCTTCAAAACATCATACAAACAGTCACTTATTCAAGAATTCATGGCAAGACATGCATCGGACAACACAATCATTTAACACATTAAGCTTACCACACTTACCTGCCCGAGGTCTCGGTAACCTCAGGCTCTGATACCAACAAATGTAACCCCCTCGTCCCGGTCTGGCCGGATGACCGGTCCGAGTGAGCCACACGGGGAAAACCGAAGCGAAACCCGTTAAGGTTCCCCCTCGGTTAACAACCCTATTTTTTTTTCTTATTTTAATCTTGCCTAAAGGAGTATTAAACCCTAAGTGATCAAACAGCGGAACAACATACACGAAACAATCGATCAAAAACAAGACAACACTTAACAGCCCAAATTTTAATCTTGAAGGCAGTCCGTTTCGAAACACCCTTGAGGCGTTTCGAAACACCTTGACCAGGTCAATTGCCCCAGAGCCTATACAAGGGGCCGTATCGAAACGGTGGTCAACCGTTCCGAAACGCCCACGACGGTCAACATCTCGTGGTCAACGAGATTTTGACCGTTTCGAAACCTTCAGGCCCGTTTCGAAACACCTTTATCTCGTGAATTTCTCAAAATTCCAGTAGCCAAAACGTTCCGAAACGCGTATCGAAACAGGGGGTTCCAGAGGCCAAACCGTATCGAAACGCGTTCTGATACGGGGTCACTGAAGCCTACCCGTTTCGAAACTGCCCTCCCCGTTTCTAAACGCTGGCAGTCTGCAACCTTTGAAATTCCGATTTAAGTGAGTCTTGGCAAGTCTAAAGGTCCACTAAGGCCCCCTAAAGGCACACAACACCATCAAACCAAAACTAGAGGAATGCAACTAAGGTCTAACATACGCAAACGCTCATAAGACATGGGTATTCATAAACATACAACCATGACAAAAACACAAGGCCTTTCATACAAAACATGCTTGAAACATTGACAAGCAAAAGCATCATCCATCCCATAAGGGTTTACATACCATATCAAGGTTAACATTCAAAAGACATACATTAAAAGTATTAGGCAAGGTAGACATGCTTACAAACCAAGTCAAGCATAAACATCCAAAATCACAAATGAGTCATATAAGCTCATACAACTACCCTCTTGCCACATTGCTTAACCATTACAAAATTAATAACCGTACTTGAGCCTCACACTTGGAAAGCCCTTCTTGCCTTGCTCCGAGCTAACATCACGCTAATGATCTGCATTGTTGAACATTGAGAGCGTAAGCTATAAGCTTAGTGAGGGTGCTCTAAAACGAAAACATCAACAATGCAGGGTTCAAGCATGTAATCCTAATCTCGCATACAACCTACAAATACATATAAACGAGTAGACCTAGCTAGTCTTTCAAGTGGCAAAATATGGTTTCTCAATCCTACCAAGCTCAAACATCATATATCAACATCGTGTAGCAACAACATATATCACAACCATATATCACCATATAAGAACAAGTTAATTGGCCACTATTAATTACCCCGATTGTGCGGATTTAAACCTCAACAACACTTTACCTCGGTGGGATTACACTCATCACCGGACCTTGCATGTGCGGGATTCCACTCATCGCCACATGCCCTACGGATGGGATTCCACTCATCATCCCGTAAAAATATAAAAAGCTTCCGGTGGAATGTTACATCACCGTACTCCTCCTTGATGACTTAACGCCATCAAGGCCACGTACGTTTTTGACTCAATTTGTGTGCACACTATCCTAATGATCGATCATTTACAACCGGTAATTATTTTAGTGCCAATTATCATTATCACAACACATATCATCAACCACAATACATGCTCATCACATATCTACTCATCATGATATATATACATGTACCAATCAACCACAAACACAAGAGCATAGCTAGTAAGCACAATAGCATATGGATATCAAAGGCTAAGCTAACAACTTAAATCAACTAGAAGTGGCCTACCAAGCACACTTCACCCACACACACACTCGAACCAAACTTTAAAACAAGTTGAAACCACTCACCGCCCTTCCTTAGCAAACGAAACAATCCTCCTACGAACCCGGATTCGGTCCCAAAGCCTCTTCAACGCTTCCTCTTGCTTCTAGCCAAACAAAACACACTCATTACACCACAATTCAATGCTAAAGCTCAACTATCAACTCACCTCACAAACACAAACCATTTTCTACAAATTCCCAATCCACATAATCTTACAAAATCCCAATTTTCGTGCTCCCCTTAAGCCTTGCTGAAAATTCCATTTCCCAACACCCAAATGACCTCCAAAACATCCCAAAACACTCTCATATCATACCCTAACCATCAGCCCTTAGTATTCAACCTAAAACCCACCAAAAATGGTGTTCTTGACAACCCAAAAATGGGTTTAAGAACCCACTTCGGAAATTCATTAAAAATTAACCAAATTAACATATAATGTGTGTTTCACCATGATTAAACAAAGCCCTAACACAATTTATCAAAACAATTTGGAAAACCCCTTTAAAAATCAAATCTTTAATATAAAACCTAATTTTCAAAACCCCACAACTTTGAAATCCAAGACCATGAGTAGATAGGGGAAAAAGAGGAGAGTTGGAAAACCTATTTACCTTTCAAAAACACCACGAATTGAATTAGTAATCCAATGGAGTAGTAACCAAGCTTTTGGGAGAGTTTGAAAATGGGGGAGAGGGGTTTGACGTTAAAAAAAAGAGAAATGGGGAAAGAGAAGACACTTTACAATAAAGTGGTCTTGCTTTTAAAAGTTTTGGGTGAAATCACAATATAGGTCCTTCCCCTTTTTTACAAAAGCTCAATTACACCACATTTTAGGTTGAATTGTTTTAAATTAAATTTTATTGACTCGACTAGAAACCCGGTTAACTCCTTGACCCAAAACACGGGTGTTACAGCATTTTTCCTAATTCAACATTAGGTTTGTCTCAATGCATCTCCTCAATACATGCTCCAAACTCTGAAGACATTTCTCAAATGTTTTGCCAAACACTGAGAAATCATCCATGAATACTTCTATGTTGTGCTCTATCATGTCGGAAAAAATGGATATCATGCAACGTTGAAACGTTGTCGAGGCATTACACAACCCAAATGACATCCTTCTAAAGTCGAATTACCCATATGGAAAGGTGAACATGGTCTTCTCTTGATCATCAAGGGCGATGGAAATCTGGTTGTAACCTGAATAACCATACAAAAAATAGTAGAAAGCTTTACTTGCCAACCTGTCTAACATTTGATCGATGAAAGGAAATGGGAAGTGGTCCTTCCGTATGGCATTGTTTAGCCTTCGGTAGTCCATACACACTTTCTAACCTGTGATCGTTCTGGTGGGAATCAATTCAGATTTACTCTTTTATACCACGGTCATGCCACCCTTCTTTGGCAAGCACTGTACCGGGCTGACCCACGAGCTATGGAATATGGGATAAATGATCTCGACATCAAGTCATTTTATGATCTCTTTCTTCACTACCTCTTTCATGCTCGGATTCATCCTTCTCCAGTCTTCAATAGTCTTGCCATGGTACTCTTCCAAGAAAATCTTGTGCATGCAAATGGTTGGGCTAATACCTCAGATATCGGCCAAGGTTCAACCCAAAGCTTGCTTATATTTGCTTAAAATCTTCAGCAATCCTTCCTCCTGATCATTAGTGAGATCAGTAACAACGATTATTGGCAAAGTTGAGTGTTACCTAGATAAGCATACTTTAGATGATCTGACAATGGTTTTAACTCCAATTCTGGCAGCTCCTCAATTGATGGTTTAGGTGTTTTGATCTATTTGTCGTCTAACTCTAGTGGCTCAAAATAACTCACTTCTTCAGCTTCAAAGACAGGTTCTTCAGATTCTTCACTTGTCTCTTCATTGCCAACCAGTTCGCTGGCATCGAAATTTGCGTCTTAGCATAACTGTGCCATGTCCAAAGTAAAAATGGACTCTATAATTTCCTCAACTTGGCATTCCTCAGGTTCATCTACGCATTTAAGAGCTTGAAACACATTAAATGTAACATGTTGATCATTCATGCGCATTGTGAGTTCACCTTTATGAACATCAATTAAAGTCCTACCTGTGGCAAGGAATGGTCTACCTAAAATAATTGGGACATTAACATCAACCTCATAATCCAAAATGATGAAATCAGCTGGAAAAATAAATTTATCTACCTTTATCGACACATCCTCAATCTTACCCTTGGGATGTGCAAAAGATCGATCAGCCAACTGAAGTGTTATGGTGGTGGGCCTTGATTCAATGCTAAGCTTCTTGAAAACGAATAGTGGAATCAAGTTAAAGCTAGCTCCTAAGTCACACAGTGCCTTGCCCATAAATTTGTTGCCAATGATTCATGGGATAGTGAAACTTCCCGGATCTTTCAACTTAGGTGGCAATCGGTTTAGGATCACGACACTGCATCCCTCGGTGAGAGCTACAGTTTCACATTCTCCTAACTTCCTCTTTTTGGACAAGATGCCCTTCATGAATTTGACATAGTTGGGCATTTGCTCAAGACATTCTACCAATGGTATGTTGATTTACAGCTTCTTAAGAACTTCCAAGAAGTGCTTAAATTGCTGATCTTGCTTATGCTTTTGAAGCCTTGCTAGAAATGGTGGCGGCGGATAAGCAAATGTCGGCTTTCCTGGCTTTTACCGAGGTGGTGCTGGATTAGTCTGTCTGGAATCAGATCTGGCAACGTCTATCATTGTTTCCTCTTTCTCTACTTCTTTGGGAGTTGCTGGCACGAGCTTTTCGACTTGATAATCAGTTGGCTGCTTGGTAGCCTTTTCCACCTCGCATTGCTTGCCACTCCGAAGAGTTACAACTTTACATAGTTCATTGTCCTTGTGCCACGCATCCTCCGTATCACTTGGCAATGTTCCTTGGGGTCAATTTCTTAGTGCATTAGCAATCTGCCCAATTTGAACTTCCAAATTCCTCATTGATGCTGCCAAACTCTGAACTGTGGTATCATTCCTCTCCATGTACTCCGTGAGAGTGCCTCACTGGTTAAGTATCTGCCATTGCTAAAAGTTATTTTGGGCTTTTTGTGGCATGACATTCTGATTGAATGCTGACATGGCATTGTTATTCTGTCTCTGAGCATTATGTCGTTAGTTATTGTATTGGTTGCCTTTTTCATTTCCCCAAGCCAAGTTAGGATGTTGTCTTCATCCTGCATTATAAGTATTTGAGTTAGGATTAAAATTGCGATTTACGTTGCCAACATAATTTACCAATTCAGGGATGGCAGGGCAATCATCCACATGGTGGCTCTCTCTACAGATGGTGCAGAATGGTTCTAATGCTTTAACTTCTTGGGACTCGTTGTTCTTTCACAAAGTTCTCACCATACTGGTGAGGTTGGAAATATTGGCATGAATGGACTTTAGTTCATCAACCTTCAATTTCCCACTGGTTTTGGTTCCAGTCCCTAGTCTGGATACATGATATTCAAAATCATTGATTGAAATCCTCTCAAGGATGCCAACAGCCTCTGTGTAATTCTTGTCAAGAAATGAACCGGCTACCGAAGCATCAACGATAGTCCTTGTTTTTGCATTCAATCCGTTGTAGAAGGTTTGTATTTGAGTCCAATTCGGGAATCCATGCATAGGACACCTTCTCAACAGATCCTTAAATCTTTCCCAAGCATCATATAGGGTCTCATCCTCAGCCTGCCTGAATGTAATGATCTCACCCCGCAGCTTGGCAGTGAGTATTGGCGGCTGGAAATGTGTCAGAAACTTCTGGCATTGGTCTCCCCATGAGGTGACTGAACCAGGTGGCAAGGAATTGAGCCAAGTCTTGGCTTTGTCTCTCAAGGAAAAAGTGAATAATTTTAGCTTCATAGTATCCTCTGATACTCCAGGCTACTGAAATAGCTGGCAAATCTCCATGAATTGCTTCAAGTGTTTCCTTGGGTCTCCAATAAGTGCTCCATCAAATTGACCTACATTCAAAAGAGTTTGAATCATTACCGGCTTAAGTTCAAAATTTGATGCATTTACCTCGGTACCAATCATTCCTGGCATCAGGTTATCAATATTTGGTGCCGAGTGTTCTCGTATTGGTCTTTCTATGGCATTGTACACAACGGGTGCGTCAGGATTTCCTCCATGTATAGGTGGATTTCCTTGATTTTGTGGGACACCCTCTACTTAATTGCAGGGGAAATGGCTTATAGTCAGTAGGGCGACTCCTGGTGATACACCAAACAAAGAAAATAAGTAAAAAACAAGTAAAACAAAAACAATAAAACTTCATTGCAATCCCCGGCAACGACACCAAAAACTTGTTGACTCGCGTGAGTGTTGGAAAAAAAGGGCAAAAACGTATTGGAAATATAGTAAAAATATTGCCAAATGTTGAGTCTTTTGCGTGCAAATATACACGGTCGACAAGTAATACAACAATAAGCTGAGTATCGATCCCATAAAGATTGGTCAAGGGTTTAATTGCTTTTAATGTTTACTTGTTGAGGAAAAAGTTGATTTGCTTTTAGAGTGGTTTTGAAAACAAGTTAAAAGAAAAGAAATAAAAATGAAGCATCGTTGACAAGGAGAGTGTTTAATGAGTGATGAGAGTTAGCAAGGGATGCCTGGTTTTCATACAATTCACGCCACGTTGGCTTCTAATAATGGCATGCCTTGGCATTGTTTGCCGAGCATATTTAAATTAGCAAAGCCTCTCTCGATGGTCATTGCCCTAAAATGATTGAGAAAAAACCCTATATCTCTATAGTGAATGTTTTTTTTCAAAAACCAATTTGATTACGATCCAATCTATACTTCTAAGGGGTAGATTTCACTTCTGAAGTAAGTTCATCTACTTGAACATCTTCTCTCGAAGCATCTCGCCTTAGTATCTAGCAACTTGATCGTTGCCACCAAAGTCTGTTAAGATATTGAGTTGCAATAGGCCAACAGTGCCAGCTCTCGCTTGACATAGTATTTAGGAAATAATAAAGTATGCCACATAGAAGAAATAATGCCGAAGCATTTTCATTATTAAAAACTTAACATAAAAAAAGTGTTCAACGCAAACATCCCCCACCAACTATTAAATTAGTTCATGGTGAGGGTATCAACCAGAAACCTTCAACATTTTGAGAACACGTCATCATTAGAAAGAAAATAAAATAACTAGACAAAGAGAATGGGCGAGAAGGGGTCTCTCGATGCAGCCCTTCAAGATATAAGCTTTCGGTCAAGCTGGTCGAACTACGTCTCCTTGGTGCAGCCAGTTCTCGATCGTCACTCTCCAAAGTTCGTTCCTCATTGCTTGCCCGATCGGTCTTTAAATAGGCGTGCACGGATGACTAGGATAAACCTTTGCATTTGAAATTTGAATGTGCAAGGGATGAGGCTTGTGATCACCTTTATCCAGATTTGAAGTGATAAGCTGAAAAGGTGATAAGCTGATCAAACCCTAAGGCTGACGTCATCTGCAGTCGCTGTTTGGCAACCAAGCTTGGCACCATTTATCTACTATTTTTTCGGAGATTGATCCAATTGCCATTTTCTCGCAGCTGATCTGGTCCTATTTTTTCGGGTTCAACAGCTACTTGGCATGGCATCAAATTCCTCTTCTCTTCCAACCGGTGCTTGGCATCGTTTGGTCCATCTGTGCCAACAACATCTCAGCATTCTCTCTGGCATTCCTTCCTGCGTTGCTCTTTTCTGCCAAATGTTATGCCAAACATGCAAAATTGCCAACAAAACAACCCTCCACACTGGCATAGACAAAAATCTAATCTCCTTATGCAAATGCATGAATTTAACATCTAAATGCAACTAAATGTACTCAAAAGCAAGCAAAGCATTGTAAGAATGGTATAAAAATCAGTACTTTTGAGGAGGTAACAAGTAACTTAAGCAAAGTGACTCAAACCAATCCATGTGGAGACGATACTTGATACATATCACTTTATTACTTGCGACGTGTATACTTGCACCGTTTGCGTTGCACTTAAATCACGTAACAGTTATCTTGGTGTGGTTTTATCGATATTGACCCTTGCGTTTTCTTGTGAAAGATGGCAAGTGTTTGGATGGTTTTTGGTTAGACGTCAAGGCGTTGGCATCAAGACTAAGGGTGTTCAAAATCGGGTACTCGGTTCTTCGGGTAGCACATTTTCCGACTCGTTTCCCGGCCCATATTTATCGTGTACTTGCTAATCGGGTTCCCGATACACATTAATTATTTATTTTTTAATTTTAAAAATTAAAAAAATCACATAGTAAACACATAAAATTTAAAAGTTCATAATACATAATTCAAAAACAAATATTAGTGATTTTAATTATATATATATATATATATATATATATATATATATATATATATATGGGGGGATGCACTTTGAAGGATGTTGAACACCTATCTCCTGCGTGAGATCTTTACAGCTTTTCTTTTTTCATAGTTAAAAGAAAACAAATATTTTTGAAAATTTTAAAATTAAAATACTTAAATTCAGTCTTAGGGTAAAAATAGTAAGAATATAAAATAAAAATATAATTTTAATTTAAAAATATATATTAAAATTATCGGATCAGGTCAGGTATCCGGTTACAAAAAATTTTTGGCCCACGACTCGAAAAACCAAATAATCGTATCGAATAAATCGATTAATCGTTTAGGCGGTAACCAGTTTAAACGAGACGACAAAAATTTATAAAAATATCGTACTTTTTATTTCAATAATTATATTAACAAATCGTTCTGATATGATTAACCGTCGGCGAGCATCCCTAACTACAACTGACCTCCTTTTTGTCATCATTGTTAGAGATAATCGAGATTTGATGTTGATTTGCTATTTCTTATGGGAGAATTCTAATGTAAGGCAGACTAATATACAGTTAAGAAACGGTGTTACCGGAAACATTATAAGATAAATAACAAAATAGGTAAAGCGCTACCGGATATGTTGATATGAGATAATGTATCCAGTAGAAAACATGAAAAAAAATGGTAACCGACAAATTTAAGTTATCGGTAGTTAAGATACAAACATAACAAAATCAGTAAAATTACTTATTTTGTTGATCCGAGTATTCAGTAGCGCCTAAATTGTTGATAAATTTGAGATGATGGGGCCATGGAAAATACGACTATAACAAAGTCGGTAAAACTACCTATTTTGTTGATATGAGTATCAACATATTCGGTAGCGCCTAATTTGTTGATAATTTTGGCTAATGGGGCCTTGGAAAATACCACGATAATAAAATCGGTAAAGTTACCGATTTTGTTGATTTGAGTATCAACATATTCGGTAGCGCCTAATTTGTTGATAATTTTGGCTGATGGGGCCTTAGAAAATCCCACGATAACAAAACCGGTAAAATTACCTATTTTGTTGATACTCATATCAACATATTCGGTAGCGCCTAATTTGTTATTATTTGATTGTTTACAATAATATTATAACTTTAAACAAACTGGTACTAGTGTAACGTAATAGGTAGCAAATAAGTATCGATACTTTAAACAAAAGTATCGATATTTTAATAAAAACATTGGAACTGGTTCAATTGTGGCTCGAAAGTATCTATACTTATATAAAACGTATCGATACTTTCTAGCCATGTTTCAATCGGTTTCATAAAAAGTTTCGACACTTAAATTAAAAGTATGGATACTTATATTAAAAGTATCGGTAATTACCTATATTGTATTGTTATTTTACTATAATTTATTGCACAAGTAACTTTGTCCTAAGAAGAAATAAATGTTGTAGCCAGACTGGTTACATTGTTTGTATAAAAGTATGTGTAGTTCCATTTAATCGTTTATATCAATTAAAAGTATGGGTTTAGGGTTTCGACACTTAAATTAAAAGTATGGATACTTAAAAAAATGTAAGGATACTTAAATAAAAAGTATGAATACTTATATTAAATGTTTCGATACTTGAATTAGAAGTATGGATACTTGCAGAAAAAGTATGGATACTTATATTAAATGTTTCGATACTTAAATTAGAAGTATGAGTACTTGCATAAAAAGTATGGATATTTATATTAAAAGTATCGGTACAATTCTATTTAATCGCTTATACCAATTATATTTATGAAAATAAAAAGTTCCCAATGAAAAGTTTAATATACTTAAGGATGAAGAAAAATTATGATAAAAAAAATGAAGTCTCAGTGCTTCAATTACCAATTACAAATTGAAATAAAAAAATGAAAGTAAAACAATGAGCCTCCTCCCCTCAAGTCCCCCTGCCACCCCATGACACTTGTTCCAGCTTGTTGTCCAACCATCTGTGCATATGGTCGCATCTCAAACTTGACCTTATTGTTGCCTAATGAACAAAACATGTTTGCATAAGTATGAGCAGAAGTGTATCTTGTATAATAGAAGAAAATGATAGAGAAAACCTTGAATATGGCGGTTGAAGATGTGTATGTCTTCTTTGGCAGCAATATAACCATAAAGTTTGCGCTGGCTGGCTGGACCATACATGAAGCCCTGACAACGTTGCCAAGCCTCTCCATCGAAACCTTGGGTAGCAAACTGGGTATGCACACGCTGAGCATCGAAATAACCTATTGTCGTGCTCTCAAAAATCAGAAGGCTCATCCCACGATGGCCTTCTGGACCGTATGATGGCGAGCCTTGGCAACAGTACGATAGGAACTGAAATAGTCAAGAAGCTCTTGGTTTCCCATACCAAGCCACTGAAGCAGAAAATTAAAGAAATAAGAAGTTAAGGATTCTAATATTCATGAAAACATAATTCAGAAGTTATATAACTACCTTCCCATCTCCATCTTGATGAAGTCTTGTGTTCATTATCATCACCATGGGTGGCCAGAGTATTTGGTGATCTGCTTCCTCGTTGCTTGAAGGCGGGGGGGAGACAATAGTAGCATCATCTCTCAAACCACTCCATTTGCCAAAAGCTTGACCTTGAGGAACAGTCGAAGTACCCCTTCTACGCAATTCCTCGTCCAACAGCTGACCAAGTTGGCGATGAATTTTCAGCTTTGGTCCGCCTTTGGTTTTGGCATGTGTGACTAGGGACTGAAGGCCACGAAACCTGTGAGTGGCACCAGGACCTCCTTGGCATGTTGGACACTGCCATTGAGTAGAAGGGTCGTTGATGGTGTTCATTCGATCGAAGGTCTCGAAGAACTTGTTGAACCATCTGTTGGTTTTCATTGACAAATGGCTTAGTTGTTCCTCCTCTTCATCAGAATCAATATAGAAATCATCATCGTTGTTTGATGATGTCTCGAAATCAATCTTCCTCTTTGCCAATGGCTGAGGATTTTTACCAGAACCTCTGCTCGAACTCATTGTATAATAAAAGATGGTGAAGGTGAGGTGAAGGAGAACTGATTATAGAAATAAACGAAAGGTTGAGTATATTAATTTGAAGATGTTTTGAAGAGTAAATAGAGGAGTTGTTAATTTATAGGGAATTTCCGTTTGGGAGGGAACGTGATAAGACACGAAACTGAAAAGGCAGATTCAGAGATTCGTTCCGGGGTTATAGAAATAAATGAGGAGAACTACCCAATAAATGAAGGTACATGAACATGAACGGTGCATGTGATACAAGTGAAAAGACACAAAACTGAAAAGGCAGATTCAGATTCGTTCCGGGGATTTAGGGTTTCAGCTTTATACAGGATGAGCAGTAAACGGTGCATGTGATACAAGTGAAAAGACATAACACTGCAATACAAAATTGATGTAGTAAATAATGAAAACGGTAACAATCAACCGGATACATTAATGTACTGAATAATGAAAACGGTAGAAAATTACCAGAAACATTGATGTTTTTTGAAAAAGTATCGATAATTATAATCAAACCCGGAAAAAAGTATCGACACTTTGTTTCCAGTAAGCTATGGGAATCCTTTTTTTAAAGTATCGATAATTTTTGTTCGTAGAGGGAAAACAATATCGATATTTTCGAGCAAAATTGCTACCGGAAACATTGATTTTCTTTCAAAAGTATCGGGTTTTTTATTCATAGTGTCAAAAAAGTATCGACACTTTTGTTCCAGTAAGCTATGAGAATCCTTTTGTGAATGAAAAGTATCGATAATTGTTTTCACAGAGGAAGAAAGTATCGATATTTTCGAGCTGATTTGCTAACGGAACATTGATTTTTACAAAAGTAACGATAATTTTACTAAAAGCGGGAAAATGTATCGAAACTTTGTTTCTAGTAAGCTATGAGAATCCTTTTTTTTCAAAAAGTATCGATATTTTTTTATCATAATGGCCAGAAAGTATCGATATTTTCGAGCAGATTTGCTAACGGAACATTGATTTTTACAAAAGTATCGATAATTTTACTGAAAGTGGGAAAAAAGTATCGAAACTTTGTTTCCAGTAAGCTATGAGAAACCTTTTTTTCAAAAAGTATCGATATTTTTATCATAATGGCCAGAAAGTATCGATATTTTCGAGCAGATTTGCTAACGGAACATTGATTTTTACAAAAGTATCGATAATTTTACTGAAAGCGGGAAAAATGTATCGAAACTTTGTTTTCAGTAAGCTATGAGAATCCTTTTTTTCAGAAAGTATCGATATTTTTTTTTATCATAATGGCCAGAAAGTATCGATATTTTTGAGCAGATTTGCTAATGGAACATTGATTTTTACAAAAGTATCGATAATTTCACTGAAAGCGGGAAAAATGTATCGAAACTTTGTTTCCAGTAAGCTATGAGAATCCTTTTTTTCAAAAAGTATCAATATTTTTTATCATAACGGCAAGAAAATATCGATATTTTCAAGCAGATTTGCTAATGAAACATTGATTTTTACAAAAATATCGATAATTTCACTGAAAGCGGGAAAAATGTATCGAAACTTTGTTTCCAGTAAGCTATGAGAATCTTTTTTTTCAAAAAGTATCGATATTTTTTTATCATAATGGCAAGAAAGTATCGATATTTCCGAGCAGATTTGCTAACGGAAACATTGATTTTTACAAAAGTATCGATACTTTTACTCAAAGCGGGAAAAATGTATCGAAACTTTGTTCCCAGTAAGCTATGAGAAACCTTTTTTTCCAAAAAGTATCGATCATTTTTATCATAATGGGAAGAAAGTATCGATATTGTACTACAATTTATTGCACAACTAACTTTGTACTAAGAAATAAATGTTGTAGCCAGACTTCAACCACCACCACCTACTGATTTTACTACCTGAAAATGAAAGCAACACACAACTCCTGTTTGGACCACTTCAACCGACCGTGTTTACCAAAATGGACGATACTCCATCTAACGATGTTCATTCAAGCGAGGAGGGGCATGAAAAATTGACCATTGATGATTCGAAACGGTTTTTAGGTCATCTCTTTTCTTCACGTGAGG
This sequence comes from Hibiscus trionum, assembly GCA_030270665.1. Lineage (NCBI taxonomy): Eukaryota > Viridiplantae > Streptophyta > Magnoliopsida > Malvales > Malvaceae > Hibiscus > Hibiscus trionum. Next base: position 10,452,456 of record BSYR01000013.1, on the reverse strand, counting down.
AAGCTTGGAATTTTTACAAGGAATACGCTATGAAACATGATTTTAGTGCACGTCGAGAAACAACACGGCTGGATGGCGAAGGGAATATGAAGACACAAGAATTTTGTTGTTCAAAAGAAGGGTTTCGGTCATCCAAAGTCCAAACTGTTAATCGTCAACGTGCTCATATGCCAGTCACACGAACACGATGCAAGGCGAAAATCGTGGTCACAGCAACAAAAACAAATGATCAGTGGGTTCTAAGTAAGTCTTTCCACGAACATAATCATGCCTTGTGCACACCTGTTATGACACCATTTATGCGTTCAAATAGAGCTGTGAGTGAGGCTGATGTGGCTGAGGCAACAACATTGAAAGATGTTGGTGTTGGGACATCACAAGTAATGAATTATTTCATGAATCAGGCAAGGGGTTATCATAATATTGGATTTACAAGTAAAGACCTGTACAATGCACTTGAAAGAGGTAAAGCAAAGGAACTTGTCAATGGGGATGTGAATGCACTAATTGCTTACTTTGATTATAAAAAAGAATATGATCCGGGGGTTTTTATGACATACTCAACAGATGATTCAGGGGCATTGCATAATCTTATTTGGGTTGATTCAACATCGAGATCAGATTACACTTGCTTCGGTGATGTAATTGCGTTCGACACAACATACAAAGGTAATTACTATGAACGACCAATTATGCCTATTTTCGGTGTCAATCATCACCATAGCACAATAGTATTTGCTATTGCAATCATAGCTGACGAAACGACTCAATCATTCGAGTGGGTGCTGCGTAATTTTTTACAAGCCATGATGAATAAATCGCCTCTTTCAGTTGTCACATATGGGGATAGGGCAATGCAGAGGGCTATCAAATGTGTTATCTCTTATGCTAAGCACAGATTATGTTATTGGCATCTTTCTCACAATGTACAAGTTAACATTGGTGACAACAAATTTAGCACATCATTTACTAGATGTATGAGTTCCTGGTGGACAACAGAAAAATTTGATATTGAATGGTCTGCAATGATTTCAGAATTCAATGTCGGGAAGCATCCATGGGTGATTGAGAAGGGAAATACTCGGAACTTATGGGCTCAAGCATATCAAACGGGTCATTTCTTTGCGAATTTGCGATCCACACAAAGGTGCGAGTCCTTGAATGCTTCACTCGGACGTGCACTGATAAAGAAGAAGACATATGTAGACGTTGTTCGTACAATTGAACAAGGTATTAGTAAAATGCGCATCAACGAGTTGAAAGCGGATTACTTAAGTTCACAGACAATGCCCTTCCAGATCACTAAACTGACAGACCTAGAAAACCATACTGGTGAAATTTATTCACGGGCATCATTTCAGATCTTCCAAGAACTGCAAGACGAGACCTTGTACCAGATTGAGGAACAAATTTAGTCCTTATCAGATGAATGTCAAAATTTTGTTTTGTCAAAGTACAAGGAAAAGAACAAGAGATTTCACGTATGTTTTGACGTCGTTTCGGAAATCGTCACATGCTCGTGTAGGAAATTCGAGACCGTAGAAATTTCATGTTGCCATCAACTACATGTTTTGAAGCACTTGGATTACACATCTCTTCCAAAGTCTTTGATTCTAAGTCGGTGGACTAAGGATGCGAAGGCTTCTGCACCAAGTTTCCTTGACTTCAATGTACCACCAGAAGTTATGCAAATGGCACGGTTCGCTGCCCTACGTGCAACGTCAAGTCGTTTTTGCTACATTGCATCAAAGACTGATGCATCTTTCATAACCGCAAGAGATGAGATGAAAAGACTAACTGTCGAATTTGAACACTCGTTCAGTTTGAAAGATTCAAGCAAACGATACTTTCGATCCCTTGGTATCGATAAAATTGTATGAAGTGTTACAAAAGTATCTGTTTTTTTCGATACTTTTTTAAATTCATTACAAAATACTGTGCACAAAGTATCGATATTTTCGACACTTTTTTCAACCGCGGTTACATTGCTTTTCAAAAAGTATCCATACTTTCTAAAAAGTATAGATACTTTCGAAATTTTCAACAAATTAGGCGCTACCGAATATGTTAATACTCATATCAACAAAATAGGTAATTTTACCGATTTTGTTATCGTGGGATTTTCCAAGGCCCCATCAGCTCAAAATTATCAACAAATTAGGCGCTACCGAATATGTTGATATTCAGATCAACAAAATAGGTATTTTTTACCGATTTTGTTATTTTTAACCGGTTACGCCGTATATTAACCGCCTTACCGCAGAACTACCCATTTCTTATGCACACATAATAGCTGTTATTTATTCCTCAACCAACCACGCTTTTCTTTATTTCTTCATTGACTTCACAAGCCTGGTTAGAACCTTATGTATGGTGAATCAATCATTTGAAAAATATATTATAATTATTAAAAATGAAAGAAAGATACTTATTTAATCTCCTAATAACAAGTGTTTCTTTTTATATTAACAAATAATAACATGTGTTTCAGTATGAATAAAAAATATGCTTTATTATTCTCCTAATAGTGACAGACCTTAAAAAACTAAATAATTTGTATAAAAAAAACAGATAGATAAATTCCAAAATAAAAATAATTAGTAATTTTATTTTATTGTTTTTTTTTTTTGGAATCGATCATTTGGCAGCAAATAATAATATTCCAAAATGTCGTTTCTTCTGAGCCAACTGCCGTTCCCTCTCCTTTGAATCAAACACAAAAGCCAGCAATATCATGCCATCTCTCTTTCTACAGTTTCAGATTGTAAAAAATGAAATAATTGCTATTAAAATCTCAAATTTATTATAAGCAAATCATCTGTTTTCACAATGAGAAGCTCTTCCATGAGTCCGAAAGAGCCCCGTCACCGCGTTTCTGCTTTCTCGTCGGTTCTCATTTCTTCTGTTTTCACTAATGTTTAAATCTACTTTGAATTTTAGTACTTCACTTCATCCAGCTTTTAAACCACTGTTGGTTGTTTGACTCGTAAAAATAACATCTGTTTGAATTTGGCTGCGATTTGCTTTTCATTTTGTTTGATTTACGCTATAACTATTATTTGAAGAAATTCCCTAGTATGGTAGGCGTTTTATTTATGCTCTTCGCTTTGGCTGTATAGCTGTTGACCAAAGATCAAATATGAAGTATCGAGCTAGGATTTGTATTAATTGAATGTTTGCATCCTGTTTTATAGAAAATTATGAGTTAGTTTGGTTTTTCAAATCTGCTGTGAACTAAACGATAGCCATAGACTTTCATTTGCTTTATGCGCATCAACTGACACGCAATCTTACAGTGAACACACAAGCAGAAGGGGGTTTCAAAGAAACAAAGTTTTTAAACATGTTGAGAAGGCCTTCAATATTCCTATCCGGTACAGGAACTGCAATTGCAAGATATCTTTCGTGAAAGCTGTGCTGGTTATAATTCTACTCGGAACTCTCTTTACACTTCTTCGCTCCCCTGCAGTTTATGTTTCAGATTCTCCATCGAACTTCGAATCCCGGTATATGCAATGCTACCACCGGTTTTTTTTTCTGTTAATTTTCATACCAACCTATAGTTTGCACTCTTGTATTTTATTTCTTTTCTGCTTGAAAGGAAATCATTTGTGTCAGCATTTGTATGTGTAAAAGCACGCTTTTGTTCGCATCTAACCGCAAGTTTTCTTGCATATATGTTTCAGATATCTCTTGTTACTCTTCTATTTTTCAGTTATTTGAAGTAGACTTTATTAACATGCAGGCCTGGTTCTGTAGAGAGATGGATCAGAAGAACTGCTACTGAAGATCCACGCTACGTATCGATATTGGATGTAAACTGGGACAAAATATCAAATGTTATTGAGAAACTGACCGATAGGGATGAATATCAGGGGATTGGCTTGCTGAACTTCAATAATAGCGAAACTGATCAATGGAAGCAGCTGTTACCAGATGCCGAGCATGTTACTCTACAATTGGACCCTGTGGCAGACAATGTAACCTGGGAATCCCTATACCCCGAGTGGATAGATGAAGAAGAAGAATTTGAGGTTCCGAATTGTCCGTCTCTACCCAGTCTTCAGGCTCCTGGAAAACCACGGCTTGATCTTATCGCTGTCAAGCTTCCATGTAACAAGCTAGGAAAGTGGTCGAGAGATGTTGCACGTCTACACCTTCAACTAGCAGCTGCAAGGCTTGCTGCATCTTCCAAGGGGTTTCACGCAGTGCATGTGCTTTTCTTCACTGACTGCTTTCCCATCCCAAATCTTTTCACTGGAAAGGACCTTGTTGCATGTGAAGGTAATGCTTGGCTTTATACACCCAACCTCAACAGGTTAAGAGAAAAGATTCGACTCCCGGTTGGGTCATGTGAGCTTTCAGTTCCTCTCCAAGCTAAGGGTATGTTTCAAATTACTTTCTTGATCACATTTGCTGTAAAATTTCCTCTGCTGAAGCTGGCTGCTTGATTGTTTTATGTCACTATCAACTCATTACACGTTTTGAATCTTTCCACTAAGATAAGAAGCATACGGAGGAAACTTGAATGCAAAGCTATAGCAAGATTGTGATTTTAGTTAGTGATAGTAACCGAGTTTGACAAATGAGTCATGTGACATTCCAAAATCCAAACTAATCTGAATTATCTTTAGTCAACTTTTAACTCTTTTTCTTGCTCATATGAAATTTCTCCATGTTGGGATGATGATTTGAAGTCCAGCACCTCTTACTGTGTTCAAGAAGGCTTAAACTAACTGAATTTTGAACAGAGTATTTCGATTCAGAGAAGGCTAACCGTGAAGCATATGCGACGATCCTACACTCGGCTCATGTATATGTTTGTGGGGCCATTACTGCAGCTCAAAGTATCCGCATGTCAGGTTCAACAAGAGACCTTGTGATACTTGTTGATGACTCGATCAGTGAATATCATAGAGGTGGCTTGGAGGCTGCTGGGTGGAAAATTTATACAATCCAAAGAATCAGGAATCCGAAAGCCGAAGCGGAGGCATATAACGAATGGAATTACAGCAAGTTCCGACTTTGGCAGTTGACTGATTACGACAAGATCATTTTCATCGATGCTGACCTTCTTATACTTAGGAATATCGATTCATTGTTTGAGATGCCTGAAATATCTGCCATAGGAAACAATGCTACACTGTTCAACTCTGGTGTGATGGTTGTTGAGCCATCAAATAGTACGTTCCAGCTACTAATGGATCACATCAACGAGATTGAATCCTACAACGGTGGAGATCAGGGGTATCTGAATGAAATCTTCACATGGTGGCATCGGATCCCGAAACGCATGAACTTCTTGAAGCATTTCTGGGAAGGTGATGAGGAGGAGAAGAAACAGATGAAGACTCGACTCTTGGGAGCTGATCCTCCAATCCTTTATGTCATCCATTATCTCGGAAATAAACCATGGCTATGCTTCCGGGACTATGATTGCAACTGGAATGTGGAGATTCTGCAGGAGTTTGCAAGTGACGTTGCTCACAAAACATGGTGGAAGGTACACGATGCCATGCCAGGTAATTTACACAAGTACTGTTTGCTTCGGTCGAGGCAGAAGGCGCAATTAGAGTGGGATCGGAGGCAGGCCGAGAAAGGGAAGTACAGCGATGGTCATTGGAAAATTAAGATTAAAGATAAGCGTTTAAAGAAATGTTTTGAAGAATTCTGTTTCTGGGAAAGTATGTTATGGCATTGGGGCGAAAAGAATTGGACAGATAATGCGACTGCGACTGCTACACCATCACTCCCTGCTTCCAACCAGAAATCTCTCTCTTCATTGTGATTATTTTTTGTGCAGATCACGTCGTCAACATTTAAAAGAAAAATATAAACTTTCGTTCCATTATGACAATATGAAATTTAAATATAAGTTAGAATAACCGTGTACCATTGCCATGGTGCATCACTAGCAATGTATACGAGTCTCTGAACATATTTTTGTCTTTATCTGTTAGAGTTTGTTATAAGTAGTTGTATAATCTTGATGAGTTGGCAAGAATTGAGAGTTAGTTATTTAAGTTACAAAGTACTATATAAATGAGTGACCTGTTCTGTAAATAAACACTTTTGCAATTTCAGTTTCGATTTAATAAAAGAAAACTTTGTTTCGTATTCTCTCATCTGATTCCCAAATTCCCCAAATCACCAAGTTCAGTAAACCCTAGAATTTCTACATGGTATCAGTTGATTCCTCTTCGGCCGACGGTTCTTCCGCCGACAGTCTCTTCTTCCGCACCGATAACCCATCCAGTGAATACTATATTCACCCCAACAAAAACCTTGCCCTTGTGCTTACCTCTGCTTTGCTCGACGGAGGAAATTACCACAGCTGGGCTCGGTCTATGCGTATGTCGCTCATCTCCAAGAATAAATGGAGTTTTGTCGATGACTCGATTCAAGAACCTGTTCAAGATTCAGGCAAATACAAAGCTTGGGTCAAGTGCAACAATTTGGTGTTGTCATGGTTGCAGCGTGCTTTGATTCCTGAGATAGCCCAAAGCGTGCTGTGGTTCGATACGGCCTACGACCTCTGGAAAGACCTTTTCGATAGATTCAATCAGGGTGATCTGGTGAGAGTTTCCGATTTGCTTCAAGAATTCTATTCTTTACAGCAAGGTAACAATTCTGTAACTTCCTATTACACACAGCTTAAGGTTGTTTGGGATGAGATTTGTAACTTTAGGCCCCTTAAGACCTGTGATTGTGATGCTGTTAAGTACAGAAATCAGGATTTTTTGCTTTGATTTCTTCGTGGGTTAAATGATTCTTTTTCAATTCCTAAGTCTCAGTGCCTTATGATGAAACCTTTTCCGAAAATTAGTGATGTTTTTGCCCTAGTTCTTCAGCATGAGCGTTCTTTAGGATCTGTGCCTAATCTTGAGTCTAATGTCCTGTTAGCTGAAAGGCATTCTGGGAAAATGGCTGAGTCTAAATCTGATTCTAGGGTTGCTAATAAGAAGTTTGTTAGTGCTGGTTCTCTTTTAAAAGGCCTCTATGTACCTTCTGTGATTTATATGGACACACAGTTGAAAAATGCTATCGGAAACATGGTTTCCCACCTGGATATAAGTCTCGAAGTCAATCTAGTAGGATTAACCAGATAGGAAATTCTGTGGATGATGAGTCTGTTAAGCATAATATGGATGCTGGTTCTCCTATCATTTTCTCTAAGCAACAGTATGAGAATCTTATGAACATGTTGCAAGATAGATCTCTGTCTACTTCAAATCCTCCTGTTCAGAGTTCATCTCTCATTGATTCAAAGATCAATGCTCTTTCTTCTGCTTTTGACACTTCTTCTGGTGAGGCAGGTATTAATCAAGTTTGTTGTTCTTCCACTTCTATTAGTTCTTCCTGGATCTTAGATTTAGGAGCTACAGATCATATCTGTAGCAATCTTGAAATCTTTGATTCTTTTGTTTCTGTTAATAATAGGTTTATAAAATTACCTAATAATTCTGTTGTTAGAGTTACTCATAGAGGCAAAGTCAAAATTAATGATCTTTTAACATTAAATAATGTGTTTTTCATTTCTGGTTTTGCATTTAACATCATATCTGTTTCTCAACTAACTAAATCTTCTCTTTTTTGTTCTTTTTCCTCTGATTTTTGTTCCATACAGGATACAACAACATGGAAGATGATTGGTATAGCTAGGAACTTTAGTGGATTGTATCAGCTTGATGCTATTGCTTCAAGTAACTATGTTTCTAATTCTGTTTCCTTTTCTTCTAAAGTTTCCAATCATGTCTGCATGTCTGCTGTTGAAAGTTTTAATCTTTGGCATTTAAGATTAGGACATCCATCTGTAAAAAGGATGAAATTCTTTGACATAAATAAAGATATTTCTTTTCCTGCTAATTTCATTTGTGAAACATGTCATCTTGCTAAACAGAAACGCCTACCCTTTCCTATTAGCATGTCTTCTTCTGATTCTGTTTTTGATCTGTTGCATGCTGATGTATGGGGTCCTTTCCCTGTTCAAAGTCTTTATGGCCATACTTACTTTTTGACTTTAGTAGATGACAAAAGTAGGTTTGTTTGGGTTTTTCCTTTAAAGTTTAAATCTGAAGTCAAAAATGTGATTATTGATTTTTTTAATTTTGTTGAAACACAGTTTTCAAAACATATAAAGTGTTTAAGGTCTGACAATGCTAAAGAATTTGAACTAAATGATTTTTTCAAAGCAAAAGGGGTTGTTCATCAGCAATCTTGTGTTTATACTCCTCAGCAGAACAACATTGTAGAAAGAAAACATCAGCATCTTCTTTCAGTAGCTAGGTCCTTCAGAATTCAAGCAGGATTACCCTTGTTTTTTTGGCTTGACTGTGTAATTCATGCTGCTTACTTAATTAATGTTACACCTACTCCCATTTTACAAAATAAAAGTCCTCATCATATCTTGTATGATACTTCACCTAAGCTAGATAACTTGAAAATCTTTGGTTGCACTGCTTATGCATCTGTTCTTCCTAAGCCAAAGACTAAAATGGATCCTAGAATTGTAAAATGCATTTTCATTGGTTATCCTAGGAATGTTAAAGGTTTCAGATTATATGATATTAATTCTAAGTCTGTTTTTATATCTAGAGATGTGTTTTTTAATGAATCTCATTTTCATTTTAAAACCTCAGTTATTTCCTTTTCTAATTCTCCTAATTCAATTGTTTTTCCAACATCTGTTAATACTGAAGATTTTGAAGAGGAAATTAATGTTGAACAACATTTAAATGATAACTCTGAAACTAATTTAAGTGATGTTTCTGAGTCTGTCTCTAGAATTGATAAGTCTCAACATTCTGCTCCTTCCATATATGTTCCTAAAGTTTCAGATCAGCATCAACATCCTACTGTTGAGGTTCCTAGACCCAAAAGAAATATTTGCTTGCCCTCTAAGTTCAGAGATTATCAGGTGAATGTACCAGGCTCTAGAACTTCTTCTCATACTATCAATAATGTGATATCTTATGATGCCTTGTCTACTAGCTACAATAATTACATTAATAATGTAGACATCCTTGCTGAACCTAAAACTTTCACTCAAGCTAGTAAACATAAGTGCTGGCAAACTGCTATGGATGAAGAAATTAAGGCATTAGAACTGAATAAAACTTGGGAATTAGTCTCTCTTCCTCCTGGTAAATCTACTATAGGGTGTAAATGGGTTTTTAAAACAAAACTTAATTCTGATGGGACCCTAGAACGTTACAAAGCTAGGCTTGTAGAAAAAGGGTATACACAACAACCTGGGGTAGATTTTTTTGATACCTTTAGTCCTGTTGCTAGGATAACTACAATAAGGACTCTTTTAGCAGTTGCTGCATCCAATAAATGGCATTTACACCATTTGGATATAAATAATGCTTTTCTGCATGGTTTTCTTGCTGAAGAAGTATATATGGATTTGCCACCTGGCTATAAAACTGATAAACCAGGTTTAGTTTGTAAATTAACTAAAAGCTTGTATGGTCTTAAACAAGCTAGTCGTCAATGGAATGAAAGACTTGTTTCAGCTTTAATTCAACAAGGATTTAAGCAAGCCTCTGCTGATATTTCTGTTTTTATCAAAGGAACTGGGTCTAGTTTTATTGCTCTTGCAGTATATGTAGATGATATAATATTGACTAGTCCAAATGTAAGTGAAATATCTAATGTTAAAACTTTTCTGCATGAATGCTTTAAAATTAAAGATCTAGGACCTTTAAAATATTTTTTAGGTCTAGAGGTAGCAAGGTCTGATAAGGGTATATTTCTTTGTCAAAGAAAATACATATTAGATTTACTCACTGAAACTGGTTTTTTGCATTCTAAACCTGTTTCTACACCCTTACTTGCTAAGACAAAGCTTTCTAAAACTGATGGAACTCTTCTAGATGATATTACTTCATATAGAAGATTGATAGGTAAGTTGCTATAACTAACCAACACCAGACCTGACATATCTTTTGATGTGCATCACCTTTCTCAATTTCTTTCTTCCCCTACTGATATTCATTTACAAGCTGCACATAGAATCTTAAGATATCTAAAAGGTTCACCTGGTCAAGGTATTTTCTTTTCTAGTGATAATCCTATCAAAATAAATGCTTTTTGTGACTCTGATTGGGCTTCCTGCCCAGATTCGAGACGTTCAGTCACTGGTTTTTGCATCTTTCTAGGCACAGCTCTTATTTCCTGGCGTTCAAAGAAGCAGCAGACAATCTCATGGTCTTCAAGTGAAGCAGAATATCGTGCACTTGCTTCGGTTTCTTGTGAAATACAATGGATTCAATATTTACTTTCTGATCTTCAAATTAGTAATATTTCTCCTGCTAATCTCTACTGTGATAACTCATCTGCTATTCGAATTGCAGAAAATCCAGTGATGCATGAAAGAACCAAACATATTGAGATTGATTGTCATCTCATTAGAGAGAAGCTTCATCAAGGGCTGATAACACTCCTTCCAGTCTCCACACAGCATCAATTGGCAGATTGTTTTACAAAAGCATTACATCCTTCATCTTTTTCTCAAGCTATATCCAAGTTGGGCATACTTAATATATATGCTCCAACTTGAGGGGGCTGTTGGAGTTTGTTATAAGTAGTTGTATAATCTTGATGAGTTGGCAAGAATTGAGAGTTAGTTATTTAAGTTACAAAGTACTATATAAATGAGTGACATGTTCTGTAAATAAACACTTTTGCAATTTCAGTTTCGATTTAATAAAAGAAAACTTTGTTTCGTATTCTCTCATCTGATTCCCAAATTCCCCAAATCACCAAGTTCAGTAAACCCTAGAATTTCTACATTATCCTCCGGAAAATTCATTGGATACTTTATATCGTTTTCATCCTATTCATGCTTCAAATCCCATAATATTGATGTAGAACATCACCCTACTCTTTCGACTAGGATACTTATCCTCATTAAAATATAGTGGCCACAAAAGAGGTCTTGAGTAATCATGATAGAACCAAATTGATTTCTCATGCTTTCTCTTGATTTTTAGAGAAGATCTTTATTCTTGGATATGATTCATTTCAAAGCCTCATTTTTCCATATCAATTATTGTCTTAAGAGATAGTAATTTGAGAAATTAAAGTAAAGAAAAAAGATTTAGAGTGATTCAACTTTGAATTAGCTTACTCAATTATTTAACTTTTTTTAACTAATTTTTTTAATTTACTAATAATAGCCTTTGAGGACAATGTATAATCTTACAACCTTTAACTTTTCGAATGATGAAGATAGAATTGCATTCTTAGACTTTATAACCTAAAAATCTTAAAACTTACTCTCAAAGAAATAAATATGTTACGAATAGTGGCCTATCCAAAAAAAATATTATCAAATAGGCTAATATAAATAGAGAAAAAAAAATTATCTAACACAACTCATATATATAGTTTTCAATTTAAAAAATTAACAATAACTAAAGATAATAATATGATTACATGTAAACAAAATGAATTTATGTCTAAAAACTATTAACAAAACATAATATCTTCATCAATTAAGATGGACTCTCCTTCTTTTCATAGAATCAGAATCATCTATGAATGAGGTAATAGTAAAATTGTCAAACAATTTCTTTTTTAATATACACATTTAAATAATTTGAAAGGAAGTCATCTTATATCTTGTTTCGTAAACTAGTCTTGACAATTTCATTACTAAAAGGCTCTTTCAATAGTTATTGTGTTAGAAGGAAGAGTTAAAATAAGTCGAACCAATCTATCAACAAGGAAATAAAAAATGAATTTTTACTTTCTGACAAACTTCTACATAGTTAAGTTATGTTGCTCAAATTCTTTATCTTTACATGATTAGGAACATCACGAAAAATAGTTTAAGTTCATACTTCAATTGATATTTGTCATATTCAGAAAAGTCTTAAAGATAATACTTCTCTACAAAAAAATTTTTACATTGAAGTTCTTATAGCCATCCAAAGGATTTGAAGTTGTACTTAAAATAAGTAGCTTTATTGTTTCCTCACTAAAACAACTATTATGTTCATGTAGTTATTGATCCATAGCAGTTGGAAACACATCTACTCTATAGTGGTGCTCCACTAAAACAATAGTTTTATTACATTTGAGATCGAATTACATTAACATAAGTAGAATTTATACCAAGATCAAAGTGAGTGTGTCATGTTTATTGCAAAATAAAAGTACTTTTTGTAAATAATCTTCCTAACCATTTTCTCGAATCTCTGATCTAAAGATTTTGTGGCATCAATTAAATCCATTGCAGTTAATTTTTTTGTGACTTCTGTTGCAAAGCTCGACAAAAGTGCGTCTGTATATCTAAGTTCCTCTATCATATGTAAAATGAATATAAAGTCAAAAGCCAACAACTTTTTAATAGTAGAACTAACATCCCCACGTTGAGAATATGGGGCTCGATGATCAATGGCTATTTTTTCAAGGACATAATGAGTTTCATTTTACATCCTTAAGACACTGTAAATTGACATGTAATGAGAACTCCATCTAATATTTTTAAGACGTTGCAACGTGCCAATTTGATTTAACTCTGTTCCAGTCTCAATCTCTTCGATTTAATTAAGTGCCCTAGTTTAGCTATTTGACTATCTTATAACTCATCATGACCCTTAACAGATGAACAAACAACATTCACAATAAAAATCAAATGATACGAGGAGAAACGGTGCAGCAAAAAGATTAGAATAAATTGATTAAAATAATTCCCCTTACTTGAGGCGGCATGGATCTTGTTGTTTGGATGATGAAGATGGCGTGAATTTGGTGTTGTGTCCTAAGAACCCTCTTGATCACGACTGATCAAACAACCTCCATTATAGGCTCTAATCGACTCTCCAAGAATTAAATATCTTGGCAACCCAAAGTGTGAAGAAAGAATCACAAACAATCTATAGAGAAGACTGTGTTGAAACACTTCTAAAGTAACACAAGAACTATCTTGCAAAAACTCACTCGATGAGTATTTCACTCAAACACTTGATTCAAAGACTTGGTGTGGAATACATGAAATGACCTGTCATTTTATAGGTTGTTTTGAGAGGTTATTCATGAAATTAACCTCCTAAAATTTCTCCTAAAATGGTGGGATAGATTCTAATCTTTGACTCAAAAAATATATTCCTTGAACTCAGCTACTAATTATCTTATTTTCTAAAGATAATGCTAGAAATTCTGATTGTTCAAGATAAAGTTATAGGAAAATTTTACAACGTGCGACGAACACCGATAAACACCACTAATGATGAACACCGTTGAACACCATTAAATTAATTAATAAAGATTTAAAATTTCAAGGACCAATCATACAATTAATAATTATTTTTAAAAATTTAATTAAATTATTTTTTATATATATTAAAATTTTATTTTTTAATAAGGGTAAACTATATATTTAGTACCTCACCTATTTCCGTATTTTTATTGAACCCTTATTATTTAAATATTATTTTAATTTGACCTTATTCTTTATAAAAAATAATTTAACCCTTAACCTAAAACCCTAAACTATTAAACCTTAAACCCTTAAACTCTTAAACCTATACCCTAAACCATATACCATTAAAAATAAAAAAATATTGTTTGAGTACTGCTGAAAATCTATGTCCACCAGGAGATAAATATGGAAATTGCTGTACTTAATGGTTAAATTTACTGCTAAACAAGGCTACTATTTATGTCTATTAAAATCCACTTTAATTTTATGTCCATATTAAGATTGGGTCATGCTGTACTGGTTTCCACATAAAAGAGGAAATAGTTTTGGAGGAAACACTGTAATTTGTATGGTTTCATGTAAAACGCTGGTTAGGTAGCTAAGACTGGAGTTTTATATGATGTATGCTTCTTGTACTGGAATTGCTTTTTTTGATATTTTTTCGTGTTCTTGTGTTTGAATTGTTTCATTCATTGGCCTTGATATGTGTCTGTTGCAAATCAAGTTCAATTTTTTTCAAAAACTTCTTTCATAGATTTGAAAACATACCTTCTTGTTGATATGGATGTTGTAAGAAAAAATGAAAATATTTGAAATTCATGAAACTAGAATTGCTGCATTTTACAAGCTGAGAAGCCTTCAATATATTGTTATGGTACCTTTACAAGTTTGTGCGCTGTAGTTAGACAATTTGTTGAAAGCTTTCGATACCCGAGCAATGAATTCTACCTCTATCCTTTTTCTTTTCAGATTCCATTCTTCTCTTTCGTTAACCTCTGTTATAATTACGAAATGGTTTCAAGTAAATAGCTAATGTCTACTAATGTACCCCAGGTTGTTGTATAGGCCATTAACTGGTCTGGTCTCACTATGGATTTGGAGTCGAGGAAAAGATGGAAATCTAGGTCTCTGGTGCCATGTATTTTGAAAAGCAAAGATGCCTCTTGATGTTTTTTTACCAAAAGTGAAGCCAGCTTGTTTTGAATTAAATTGAATCGATGATGGTAAAATTATTTTTAATGTTATATGATTTAGGGTATAGGTTTAAGAGTTTAAGGGTTTAAGGTTTAATAGTTTAGGGTTTTAGGTTAAGGGTTAAATTATTTTTATAAAGAATAGGGTCAAATTGAAATAATATTTAAATAATGAGGGTTCAATAGAAATACGGAAATAGGTGAGGTACTAAATATATAGTTTACCCTTATTAAAAAAATAAAATTTTAATATATATAAAAAATAATTTAATTGAATTTTTAAAAATAATTATTAATTGTATGATGGGTCCTTGAAATTTTAAATCTTTATCAATTAATTTAATGGTGTTCAGCGGTGTTCATCGGTGTCCGTCGCACGTGGTAGACTCATCCAAATTTATATTATCTTGGCTCATAATTAATTTAAATTAAATAACATAAAAGAAATGTAAATAGTCCCTTATTGGGCTAAATAAATTCAGCCAAAGCATTTTGATTTGCTTTTGGGTCGAATTTTACATGAATTATTCTAATGAGCTTCATAATTTCTGAATAGGAACTTGTGCATGCGTTGTCTTCACTAAACTGGTTGTAACTTGAGCTCCCGACATCGGATTGACACATTTCAAGATGCGTTGGAAAACTAAGAGATAGTCGGTCATGTTGTAAGAAGACATGTCAACCCAAAAATGCCTAGATTCCATTCAAAAAGGTGTCGCGTGTCTGTTGATGCTCCAGCCTGTAAAATAGTTTGAATGTCTTGTCTAAAATACATTGTTTCATCCCTCTCATGCATGTATCATTCCCTCACTCCTCAAAAATATTCGACCTCGAATCTAAAATGTCAAAGTGAGAATGATCATCGATGTAAGCCGAGAATGTTTTCTTATCATAGGTTGGAAATGTAACGACAAATTCCTATATAAATATGATAATACTAGTAGAAAAAATGTTAGACAAATAACCGCTCTATCTTCTTTTTATTTTTCACTTTCTGCACAACTCTCTAATTCTTTCTCATCTTTATTTTCTCTCACTAGAGTTGGATCATTAATATGACTTTTATAGCTCGTGACCTCTTTACTCTCTTCTTACAAGAGATGATCACACTTCTCAACGCCTCTTCCTGAAAATTATGAATAGTTACAAGATCATTGGATAAATCATGTTCATCATAACAAATTTCCTCATTAAAAAGTGGATTATTGATATAATCATAAAATAGATATCATATATTGCTTCATCAAAAAGTGGATTATCATAATACACCTCAGTCTTCTTGCTTTTCTGAGAAGATTGTTGTATCAATTGAGCTAAGTCTTGTGTACTTTTATGCAACTGTTTGAGCATCGTCAAGAGATCATCGTTTACCTCCTTTAGGTGTTTTATCACTCCAGCCATATTTGCAAGAATAATTTGTTGTCCATCTTTATGCCAAGAACGAGACATCCTTAGAACGCCAAGAACATCAACAGTTGCCCCAAGAATTGTAGCAATCTGATATCAAATGATGTGAGACGAAACAGTGTAGCAGAAAGATTAGAATATATTGATTAAAATAATTCCCCTTACTTGATGCATCAAGGTGGAGGATAAGAGAATGATTTGAATGGATCTTGTTGTTTTGATGATGAAGATAATGTGTGATCAGTGCATAAACGACAAACGAAATGTGCAAGTGTACACTGCCAATGTAAGTATAGTAAACAGGCAAATCATGTTAGATACCGATCCCAAGAGGATAGGTATTTAGTCGTATTTTTATGTTGCTACAAGCAAATCTAAAAATAAAGAAATTGTTAGTGTAATTGTGGCTGCAATGAAAGAGTAAATGATTGAATAAAAGATCGACTGTGAGAGCAAAAGAAGTAATATAATGAAGAAAATAAATATTAAGTAAAGATCTGGATCTCCTCAGCTCAACTTGGCAGATTATCAAGTGCAACAAGGAAACAAAATAAGATGGTTCATTAGACAATTAAAAGACTAAACTCGCTTACTAACATCCATTCAATTCTCAATTGGTGACGCAAATATGTAGATCAACCACTGCTCTCGTTGTTCTTCAAAACTACAAATCCTCAAACAGGTGGATCAACTCTCGTTTTATCCTCATTCAACTCTCGTTGTAATGACTTGTTAATCTGAATTGTCACTGTATCTCTCAATGTCAGTGACGATGTTAAACATTGTAACGCCCCGAATTTGGGCCTAGAAGTTAGCTAGATAGATTAGATGGTTCGGGTGAACCAGATTAGACGGTTCAAACTAATTTCGGGAAATAATTCAAATAAATCATTTTCGGCTAAATTAAATATACAAAAATGGTCTAAAATGTTTAATTAATATATTAAACATAATTGAGTTGGTAATTTGATAAAATAAATTCGGATTAAATAACATTTTAGGTTTGTGACTAAAATGTAAAGTTTTTAAAACTATTTTGGTGACTAAATCGTAAAAGGGTCAAAATTTAGAATCTTTAAAGAGCTAATATACCAATATTTTTAATCAGACTTTTCCCTAAATTTAGTCTATTTTAAATGGTTTTAAAATGGTTATTGAATTAAAACAAAATAGATTTAATTAATTTGATTTTGATAGCTAATTCACTTTTCTCACGTAATCACTTTTGCTCAAAACTTTTATCTCAAATTTCCTAGCAACCAAACTACCTTTCTTATTCTAAAATATCTACGAATCAAATCTTTTTTATTTCATTTTGATTCCTTAATTGAGTTCTTTGATTTCTACATCAAAATTTGCTCACTCAAGCCATGTCAATTATGGGAGAAGCCAACCATTAGAGGTGATTTTCATTTGTCTCCTCTAACCAGAGGTTCTTTAGTGAAATTTCTAAGTTCTTGACCCTTTACAATCGATTTTGATATGTGTTGATGATTAAATCAAGCTTAAAAGGTTTGAGGTGAGTTTTAATAAGAAATCGATAGATCTTTGTTATAAATATGATTTGCGGTGGTCTTGATTGATTTAGATCACATCTAAGATATGTTTTAATTTTATGAGAAGAGATTTACAAAAGAAATCACGAAACTAATTGAATTGCTAATTTTCTAGGTTATGAATAATTAGATTTTGAGGTGTTTATGGTGTTAAAAGGTTTCTTGAGGTATAAGATGAAGTTTAAGTGTTTTTAGATGTTAATTGATGTTGTTAAGATGTTCAAATCGTTAGGTTTTGGCTGGGTTTCGTTTAGGTTGTGTTTGGAAGTGTTTTCGGTTGTTTTTGGAAGACGTTTGATGGTTTTTAGTGAGGCGAAGTTGGGAATTGTTGTTGTTGGGGTTATGGATGCATAATGATGCATTGATCCTATATTTTTGTGTGGGTAAAATAGAGGAGATTGATCCTACAACAATTGGCAAAGTTTCGAACGCTTGATTTCATATCGGCAAGTAGAGCTTTATGTCATCGGAGAGTGGAAATGAGATTTTCAGCTTAATAAAGGTTCGAAAGTGATTTTGGGGGTTTAGATTAAGCTTGAAAATGCTTGTTTAGGCTCAAAAGTAAGTATTGGATGTTTTTACTCTCGTTTTCGGTTTGGCAAAATATATTTTATGCACATGTTTATGATTTTGTTAACTACTGTTATATGCATGTTTTAGCCATGAAAGATGTTGTAAATGATCATATTTTGATGACTTATGAGTAAGGAAAATGATTTGCAAAAGGATTTTAAGAACGCTAAATTACATGGCTTATTGTGTTGGAAATTGGTTTGATTGATGCATATGCAAAACAGTGAGGTAAAATGTTTAAAATGGAATCTATTGGCATATGAAAAAGGTTAAATGTTATCGGATATAGTTGGCATACCATAGGGTTTAAAGTTCACTATAATAAGACGTCTCACGTGTTTTAAGGGGTTGTGAGTGTATCGTTTCTCCACCACGGGAACCACAGCGGTCGAGGGGTTAATTGTGTCGTATTCTTCCACTGGGGGATATTATACATCATAACCATTGAGGGGTTAATTATGTTGATTGCACCGGTTAGGGATTTATGTGAACTGGTCTTGTGAACCACTTGTGAAATCCGTGTATTTGATGTGTTTTCTCTAAAATTATATGTTATGGTTTTGGTCACTCTAATGTCAATATATGAAATAATGTATCATGATGAGATTTAAAAGGCTTGTGCCTGATGATAAAAGTTATGATGCTCCTTAAGATATGATATTAAAATGATTATGCATATGGAAGCTTAAGTTGAGGTTTTGCATATGAGACTATGCATGTAATCTATGATACATGATTTTGCATATGTTTATCATGCTTGATATGTTTAGTGGAACATATGAAATGGGATTTGAGGCATAAAGTTGTTATGCATGTTGTTTTGGAACAAACGAAGAAAGACTTAATTTGTTTAAGCATGTTTTCCATATTGTATGAAATGTGGTTTTTAAGGATGTTTTGTAATGCATCAATGTTTTTCCTTAAGAGCTCCCTCACTAAGCATTATATGCTTATGCTCTCTTTTTCTATTGATGCAAAGTAGTAGAGTTGGGGGTAGCTTATTCTCGGCAAGGAAGGTCCAAGGACACGACTAACACATGAGTATTAAACTTGGTTTTTAGTTCAGATATTAAGGCAATGTGTTACCATATTTGGGGGGTTGTACCATGGAATTTATTGTATTTTGGAGATTCATTTGTTGTGGTTTTATGGTTTATTTCATTGTTGGATTGAAGCATGGTTGATGATAGTGTGTTTAAATGTGTTTGATACTTGAAAGGTTATATAGTTCTACATATGAGACATGAATGTTTATGCATATGTTTAAATGGTTCAAGCATGCTTGAAATGATGTTAATAAACTATAGATGATGTGCCAATGTTGAATTGTGCCTTGAATCTCAATTTGAATGTCGAGTTGGATGAAATTAGGAAGCATGCCTCTAGTTTATGATATTGAGTTTCAAATGGAATGTGAATTTGTTATGTAAGTCTTTGGAAGCATGTTTTAGATGTGATGTATAATTGAAGTGTATATTATAGTATTTGAGGCTAATTTGGATATGTTTAATGTGGTTATAAAGTGTCACGAATATGCATTTTCTGCAAATCTGTATGTAAGTTTCGAAACCATATGAACATGTTTCAAAACCTGTTGAAGATGGTATCGAAACCAGACCCAAGGTTTCAAAACCAGGAGGCCAGTTTTGGTTACTGGAATGAAAGTTTCGAAACCTTTGAGAGAGGTTTCGAAACCTTTCGCGAGGATGGTTTTGCAAAGTTAAAATATACTTTAAAATGTTATATTTTGGTCATTGTTTTGTATAGTTTCTTATTAAATGTGATTGGATAATTGTTTTAAGCTGAAATTTAAACGGTATGCATGTAACCTGATTAATTAAGGTTTGGTAACTTTGGATTTAAGTAAGTTCTCTCCGTTTTTTAGATTTGCAATTTGGTATCTAAAATTGCAATTACGCTCAATTGGATGTCAATTCGACGCCCGATTCAATCGAGAATTGATCTGCTGCCAGCATGTACACTTAGGAACTAAAAAAGCATCTAGAAAAAGATAAAATGAAAAGAAAATGGACCTAAGTTTGAATAAAATGTTTCGAGTTTGTTTCGGCAAACTTAATGTAGCTCGCTCGGTACGATCTGGCGTCTAGACCGGGTCAATGGGGTTACATTTGGTGGTATTAGAGCCATGTTTGCGACTGTTGGGTGTTGTCGTTGATTGGTTGTATATATGTTTATGAATGCCATTGATGATAATTGTTGTGGTGGGGTATAATGGGAACACATTCCTTATTACCGTGGTTTTTAAATGATTTTGGTAGGTTGTCTTGAATCACTTGATGAGCTTATGCCCCAACTGTCAGGTTTAAACACCGGTAATGAAATTGATTTTAAGTAAGAATAATTTAATCAATAATTACTTTCGAGCTTAGTAAGCATGATTTGGGATTTTGATAGTATAATGTAAGTGATCTACGACCTTGAGTTGACTTGGTCCTCTACTAAAAGTTATGGTAGTGGGCTTCGAATTTGAGGGATATTGTCCTCGTTCGTGAGGTGGTGGGTGGCGTTGGTCCATTGTTTTTATTGTTAAGAGTGATCTATGTGCATTTTGAACACATGAAGTTTGTTTTGTGTCGCGAGCAGAAGTGGGGACATCGTAAAGTGTCATACGCTTGATGGTAGCATCAAGGTTTGTAGAGTACGCTCGAGTTTTGCTCGGTGGAGATGAAACCGAAAATCTGATAAGAATTTTTAAGGTGTTCAAGTTGATAGGGTACTGACATACGCATCAGGCAGGAATGTTGATGTTCAAGATCGAAACCTGACCGGTGATGTTGATTGTTAAGGAGGACCAAATAGTGTCCTTAACATCATCTTCATGGGGAAAGTCAAGGAATGAATTTGTGTAAGGCGTCGAGTTGACTTTCGTCTACGAAAGTCAAAGTGTGTAGCGGTATCATGTAATGGGTGAGTTGGTCAAGGAGAGGTTGTGTAATCTTTTTTTTTCTTTTTCCTGTTGCATCGTCTGATGGAGTATGGATTCACACAGTTGTGATTATTAATTGGAGGAAGTTGTTCGAGTTTACCGGGGTTTTGACGATTTGTTTTGCGGTGGAGATTTACCAAGAGCGGACCGAGTTATGTTGTTGAGATTTTGGCTCGAGTGGTAATCTAAAGTTTAAGGATGTTCGGGTTCTGAATGTCTGTGTCGTTCGGGAATCTTCTTTTTGAAGAGTTTCTAAAGGAGTTCTCTAGGTAGCCTTGGGTTGCGAAGCTAAGTTTGGTAGTGTGTCGCATATTGGAGTAGCTTTTGAATTCTTTTTGTGTTGTTTTGACGAGCATTAGATAAGGTTGAGAGTTGATAGGGTGACTGTGAGAGAGGTCATTCTGTGGGTATGTCGACTATGAGTTCTTTTCCTTGAGACATCAGTATGGTTGTTGACGATAATAGTGTTTTAAACCGTCAGCCTGTGTGGGTGGTGGTTATGATGTGTAGTCGGTGGATGTGCAAGTGACACTTAAAGTTATGGTAAGGTGATCGGTTCCTTTCTATTTGGGAGGTGCAGATTTCAGCGTGTTAGAAGGGTGTTGGTACTGGAAAGGTTATAAGTGAGTGTGAATGTTTGAACATGCATAGTGCATAAACACTTATATATATACTTAAATATGTCGGTACATGCATACATTGGGCATGACATTAGAGGTTTCCTATACATGTGCATAGACATCTAAGATGACATATAAGTAATCATGCATACATATGTTCACACTTACAGATAACTTTTCGGAGACCGACAAAGTGTTGGTGTACGTAAGTTAGCTTATGTAAAATAGCTTTGAGACGTGTTGAGTACGACTACAATTTCATCTTGAGGTGCATCGGTCCTTTTGTGAACAAATGGATGGAACAATGTGTAGGTGCATTGGTTATTGACAATTAAATGAGTTAGCAGCAGAACAAGTATTTGTTGCCTGGAAAGGATGTTTTGTTTGATAATTCCTATGGGTGGCGATGTTTCAAGGATGGTTTTGAGATTAGGGTTTTATCAATGATGGATTAAGCGATCGTGTTGAAAATTGCTTTTCGTGCGGAGTATGGATATTGTAAATTATGGTGATATAGGTTGGGTTGTCCAAGCCCAATGGTTTTTGTGGGTATGATGGATGGAGAGTTTGTGGTGCATCATGATCAATTTGTGGATATGTTTATTAATGATGTCCTTGTGTGCCTTCGTATTGAGGAGAGATGTGATCAATATTAGTGGATGACTTTGCCATCTTTGGAGGATCATTAGTTGTCCTTGCGGGGCTTGGGGAACATTTCCTCTACCCGCTCCAGCCGGTGGATTAGAAAGGGGGAGGTGGCAATTCGGTACGAGGAATCATGCCATCCTCGTGATTTTGGTTATTAGGTACGAGGTGCCAACTGTCAAAATCTTACTCAATTAAGGTGGAAAATCTTTAATTAAAATATTTGGAAAAGTAGCTCTCTACGAATTCTTAGTATTGGCTCAAATACATTTTAGTCATTAAAAACAGTTTTACATTTATTACATTTTGGTCACTAAATCCAAAATGTCTCCTCGATTAATTAAATCGATATCCAATTTCAACCCAAAAGGCTTAATATAATTATTAAACATTTTTAAAAGCTTTAACCAAATTTTATCCCCTTTGAAAATTCCCTTTCAAAATATTTATTTTTTGAAACGTATTTTAATTGCCAAACCTGGTCCCCAATCCGAACCTAAACTAGCTAAACCACCAAAACTCCTAAGCCCATTTTATTGTGGTTCAACTTCCTAAGTGAAGTCTACATTCACTACCTTAGCTACCACACTAAGGATTTCAAAAATTCACTAAAGTTGTCTTTCCTTTAAGGACATTGAGTAACCTTATAACACTCGCTAAGATTTTGTAACCCCATCGACTCGGCCTAGGAGCTAGACCCAGACCAGGAGAATCACATTAGGTTTGCTGAAGCAAACCCGAACTAGCTTACTCGAATTAGGTCCATTTTTTTCTTTTTATCTTATCTAGATATGTTATTATGACCTACGATGAACATACAGACAGCGGTTAAAATCTCACTCGAATCGGACATCGAATCGATGTCCAATTGCACGGACATGTGATCTAGGGACCAATGCAATTATAGAAAATTACGAGGACTTAATTAGATTTAAAGTTACAAAAACTTAATTAGCCATATTCCATGCTTGCATGTCAATTTTCATCTAAAACGAATCATTCAAACACATACAATTGGCATATAAACAAACAGGAACCAAAGCGCAAGAATATGAACTTTTGCATCACAACTAACTGACAAAACGGTCACGCGTACCAGTACACAAGATTACGTACCGGTACAGTGACAAGCGTACCGAAACGCCAAGCTACGAACCGATCCCTAACCTTCCAGTGTCAATAGGTCGTACTAATACAGCTCGAGTTGTACTGGTACCCAGGCTAAACAACCAATTCCAGGCCTAGTTTAGGCCCTCTATATCGATACGATATGGCCCCGTATCGATACGGGTAGATCTGTAATGTCTATTTTCACCGGTTTTCACCCCAAACCTTATCGAACATGCCCCAAACACACTAGAATGCAACCTAAACATATTTCACAGATTTGACAACCATTATTACTCATTCTAGCCAACGATCATGCATTAACGAGCACCCACAATCAAACTATTGGCATGCTTCCTAATCTCGCAAACAAACATACTTGAAATGTATTCCAAAGCTCAAATTAAACTAAGCATTTTACCAATCCTATGTATATGCATGTTAGGACTTGTATTATAGTGCACTTTAATTCCTATGGCATCCAACTATAATTGATACCTTTTTAAGTGTGTCACATAGCCAATATAATCTTTTAAACACATTTACTTATTGTTTTTCATATGCATTTAACAAAACAATTTCATATGCAAATAACTTTGCCCATGGCAAATTAAACATTCCTTTTAGGAAACCTTTAACAATGCTCTTAGGTGTCCTCATGCTTGATAAATCATTTCATAACATTTAATGATGCAGAAAAATAGTAAGTATATCAGCTCATACTTTCAAATCAGAACATGTAAATCATGCTTCATAACAAACCGTTATTCAAAAGGCGAAATAGAGAAAACTTACTTCCGAGCTTAGTTAAGCTTGCTAGGCTCAATCTAAACTTCCAACAACACAGTTCAAACCTTTTTGTGTGCCAAAGCACGTTTACACTCACTAATACACAACGCCTCACTTTTCGTTGCGTTCTAAGCTTCCTAAATGATTTGATAACTACAAGGTAGGCTCGGCTTGGATCTACCCTATTTTCACCACATAAAACCAGAGGAACAACACATCAAAATGCATCCAAACCACAACCATAAACCATCCACTACAACCTCAACAAAAATACATTTGAAACCTATTCGAAAACATCGAAATCTACCTCTAACATCAAACAATCACCCACCAGCCACAAACCTATGATTCTATCATCTTAAATTCATCAAAGAACATCCAAAAACATAATAAAAACATCATTATACCTCCAACAATCAAGAATCAACCATAACAGCCCCAAAACCAACCTTAAGCTACCATAGAAACTAAGCGATTAAATGGTTTCGGGATTTATATCAAAAATCTCATTTCACATTATGTTTATACAACTAAAATGTAGATTAACCCAATAAAAATCATCATCTATCATCTTGTAAATCAAGAATTTAGGCAAAACACCATAGTTATCAATTAAGATCAATTTCTTGAATCAAGTTGTTAATCGTTATACAAGAGCCAATTACTAGGAAATGTCAATAAAGAACCTTAGTTTTAAGAGAGAAGAAGAAAATCACCTTTGAAGCTCTTCCACCAAAATTGACGTAACTTTTCTTTGTTGAAGAAAATGGAAATTAGAAAGATATTTTAGGGATCGCTTACAAGGTTTTGTAAATCAAGAAAAGAGAAATCAAATGATATATTTTCCATTGAAAACAACCAAGAATTCTGAAAATCATGAGAAGGAAAGTGATGAGAAAATGAGAGAAAATCTTGAGAAATTAGGAAAATGAGAAAATGCTCTTGAGAAAACAATTAACCGTCAAAACCTTTTGTCAATTAAGGTAGTAAACCCAATTAAGAAATTTAAAAAATATAGATCTCTAAGGATTCTTAGTATTGGCCCACTAATAAATTAATCACTTTGTCGCGGCCATTTTTAAAACCAACTGTAAAAATAGCCTGACGATTAATTCTTTTTGGAAATTGGGGTTTTTATCCATTTAATTCATTTAATCTTGAAAATTAGGGTTTTTTTCATTTTTTAAATCAAATTTCCCTTTTTACTTTACAACTCAATTTGGAGTCGACACTGGTCACTTTGGTAGACCGAACACCATAAAAATAAACTAGAGATTCTTTTTCTTAAAATTTGGGTTCGGGAGTCGGTTACGTGTAGGGAATGATTAGCACCCCTACAAACGCCCGTTATCGGTACCTTATTAATTCAACGTGGCATTTTTGGCATTTTGAGTAATAATTGGAATTTTATTAAATCCATTAATTGTTAATTGAATTTCATTTCGAATGGAGATATCCTTTTGTAAGAAAATACATTTAAAGCGAATATAAGTTTCGAAACATCCAATTACTTTAGGATACTTCAATTTATATTCAAAATGTATCTCAACACAAAAAGTTTTAATGCATGTCCATTTATTTTCTTGTTGATTTTAAGTTCAAACATAATTAAGGCTCCCATTAATTTAATTAATTAAGAAAACTATGAATATTATCAAGTTTAGGGTTTATGTGATAACACCTAAATAATTGGGCACTATCCATATTAGGCCCTAAATTAATAATATTCTTAATCTTTTAGTGTCACTAACTATATCAATCCTATCCTAATTTATTTTAATTAAACTAACTATGTGATTTCATTGTTCTAGGTTTAAATGAAATATTAAATATTTAACTAAAATATTCCATTGATTAACATCTGATTGCAATGAGACACTAAGCAGCTTAAAATATTAAAGTTTTCATTTAATATTCATTTATTTTCTATAATTATCTCACATATTTAAATTATTTGATTTAAATTAAAGAACATAAATACTAAAGGCTCTAATTATTTACACTAAGTGAATTAATCTCCTAAACAATTATACTACATGCTTTATTTTAAATCATGCAACAAATAAATAATTAAAACATTAATTTAAACCAAACAATTAAGAAACGAGGACTAAATTGAATTAAATCTAAACTTGAAGAGCTAAATTACGAGGATATAATGGCTAAATTGAAACAGAGGAAAAATAAAAGGCTCGAATTATGAAGTTGGAAAAGAAGGGCACGGATCCTAGAGTCTGACCCGACTCAGATCGCGCGGGTTGAGTCAACCCGACACCAAAACAATGTCGTTTGACTCAGGCTATATAAAGCCAAATTCGATTCTAACTCTCTCCCTCTCTCTCTACTAACACCCAACAACCCAAATTCAGCCACTAAAATGGATCAAAATGCACGTTCTTCACCCAAACCATCTATGTTCTTCATATTTTTATACGTTTGATCAAAAAACCCTAGTTTCGGTCACCAAACATGTTTCCCAGCCGCCACGAACGAACTCCGACCACCGCCAACCTCTAGTCGGCCGCCACGAACGAATTACGACCACCATCAACCTTCAGTAGACCGCCGCGAGGCGATTTCCGACCGCTGGCCAGAACCCTAAAAAACTCAAAATTTTCCCCTTTCGAACCTAAAACCCTAGATCTAACCTCGGTTCGTCAAAATTGCCCTTCTTCCCTGGCCTAAAACCTAATCTACCCATCCTGGCGCTCATTTTTTACTCCGAACACTCTTAAAATCACTCTAGCCGTCGTTAACACAAAGAAAAAACACCTCATGATGCTCATTTTTACTTACTATTTTTTTTAATTTCTATCCGATCTAATGTTTTTTGGTGTTTCTCGCAGGAAAATTAAAAGATAAAAAGAAAATATACCTTTCGACGGCTGAAATTGCGACTCTAGTGACGTTTCCGACAACTTTCGGCGACGGTTGAGTTTTGAAAACCCTTCAAATTACGATCGACTCAGCTTCTGAGGCAAGTAAAATTCCCCCAATGCCCTTTCCTCTCCCATCTTATTATTATTTTATGGTGTCTATTAAATGTAGCATTAATTATCTGACTTTTTCTCTCTCTTGCTTTATATAGGCTGATGTAGAGGGTGACGTCACGCGGCCAGCTGGATCCAACTCTCATAAAAGGGAGCACAATTCGCGTGAAGGCCAAGGAACTAATCAGGAGCCGCCATGTGTCGGTTTTAGGCGGGAAAGTCAAATGTTTTTGTTTGTTGGGAGGATTTACTCAAAATGAGCTGTAGATAGCTATTTAGGATAGGGTTTTGGGCTTTGTATTGGGCTTTGAGTGTTTAGAGTGTAAATGGATAATGTGATGTATAAAATGGACTTTATTTACTTATGGACCATTACTATTGTTGGGTTTTATTATATTTATTTTAGGTCTTATTTATAGTGAACTATATATATACACGAGTACCCAGACAAAATACAGGTATTACACACTTAAAATACAAATTTGCAATGATCACATTTTAGTCACTAAACCCAAAATTTTATTTAAATTGATTTAATTAATGTCCGATTTAAATACCAAAATGCTTAATAAATGTAACCCCTTGACCCGACCTAGGAGCTAGGCCGAACCGAGCGAGCTACATTAGGTTTACCGTAGCAAACCTGAACCGAATATCTCAAATTAGGTCCATTTTTTATCTTATTTAGATGCATCATTAGAACCCAGAATGTTCAACTTGGCAGCGGTTAAATTTGCGTCTGAATCGGATATCGAATCGACATCCAATTATATGAATTTGCAATTTATGTACCAAATTGCAAGTCTAGAAAATTACAAGAACTTACTTAGATTTAAAGTTACCAATAATTAGTTAGTCAGGTTTCATGCGCACAAGTTCAATTTAAGCTAAAACGGATCGATCGAATACATACAATTTGCATACATACGAATTAGGGACCAAAATGGAAGAATCTCAAACTACAACAACCAAATAACTGACATAACAGCCTTCGGTATCAATATACGGAGCACCGTACCGATAACAAATTTCATAACAAGGGTTGTACCGGTACATATATACGTGTACCGGTACCCAGTTCATAATACACGAGGCCTGTACCGATACGACTAAGGGTGTATCGGTACCTAGGCTTAATTGGCCAAAACTCAAATTCTAGTAGCCAAAACATGTACCAATACACTTGCTTGTGTATCGGTACGCAGGCTAAATTTTCAAATCCCATAACCTGATTTAGGATCCACGTACCAATACGCTTGCCCATGTATCGGTACTCAAAGACCCATAATGCCCATTTATTTGGTTTTTAACTTCCAAAACAATACAAATTTTCCCCAAGCATCCTAGCATGCATACTAAACATATTTAACATAAAAGGCTAACATCCACAACATACCAAACCATCATATACATTTTTGAACACAAA
This sequence comes from Hibiscus trionum, assembly GCA_030270665.1. Lineage (NCBI taxonomy): Eukaryota > Viridiplantae > Streptophyta > Magnoliopsida > Malvales > Malvaceae > Hibiscus > Hibiscus trionum. The sequence continues at coordinate 10,423,990 of BSYR01000013.1, read as the reverse complement.
AGCGTAAACCATAGGCATGCTTCTTAAACAATTCAACCTTCATATTTAGAATAAGAACAAAGTAGGAAACCATCAATCCACATCACAAATCTAAACAACAATCCATCAACCAACAAGATACAAACTTTGAAAGAAAATACCATCAAAGTACAAATCTCAAAACTTGGACAACACATTGTCTTATTACCAAAAGCTTTAAGCTAAAACCATACTCAAAGTCAAATGATGTCTTAGGATCTCCTCGCGCTAATGCTCCCATACTCCTCAATTCTCTATAAAGAAGAATGAGAGCGTAAGCAAACTTATGCTTAGTGGTGTCACTCTTCCACATTCATCAATGCATTAAAAACATGAGTATAAAGCTACACCTTTGAAATTTCTTTTCAAAACATGGTATTCATAACAACCATATGTAAATATAGTTTCCACTTGTTTCTCATATATTGGCAAATAATGTGACCATTAGATAAACCATTGTTTCATTAAAACCACACCGGATACATAAATTTCTCGGTAGACTCACATCTACCAAACCATACCTTGACTCGGATAGGCTCACCCCTATCCTACCTCAAGGTACACCATCAACTTGGGTTGCCTAGTTAAACTGCAAATCACAAGTGATAACCCAATATCCCGAGTAGCCTAGTTAAACTGATTTCCTTAAGGACCGTGGTGCGGTCGACTTTACATATTATAATGCACTTTAAACCCTATGGCATGCCAACTATATCCGATATTTTATTTCCATTTGTCACATAGCCAATATACACTTTAAATTACATTTACTTACTATTTTTCATATGCATTTAACAAACATTTCCATATGCAAAATCACATTGCCCATGGCAACAATTACATTCCATTTAGGAACTATTTCCCAATGCATTAAGCATCCATATACTTGATAAATCATTGCATATCATTTAAAAGATGCATATAATAGCATGTAAACCAAATCATGCTTTTAAACCAAAACATGCCATCAAGTCGTGTATCCAACCGATATTCAAAGGCGGAATTAGAGACAACTTACTTCTGAGCTTAGTTAAGCTTGTTAGGCTTAATCTAAACTCTTAACTCCTTATTCAAATCTTTAAGAGTGTCTGAAACACATTTACACTCACAGATACACAACGCCTTGCTTGTCGTTGCATTCCAAGCTTCTGAAACGAGCCGACTACCACAAAATGAGCTAGGCTTGACTCTCCCCTATTTTGGCAACACAAAATCAAAGGCAAAATGCATTCTAACACCAGCTTACAATCATCCCATGCAACCTCTACAAAATTGCATCCAAAAACCACCCGACAACACCGAAAACTACTCCAAACAACATCCAAATGATCTCCAGCCACAAACTAATGATTCTAACATCCTAAAACCCTCAAAGAACAACCAAAAACATAATCCAACCATCCTTATACCTCCAACATTCAAGAATCTATCACAACAGCCCCAAAACCACTCTTAAACTACCTTAGAAATTAACCAATTAAATAATTTCGGGATTGATAATGAAAATATCATTTCACATTATATTTATACAACCAAAATGTGAATTAATCCAATAGGAATCTCCAGCAATCATCTTGTAAGACAAGAATTTAGGTAAAACATCAAAATCATAAATTAATCTTACTTTCTTGAATTAAATTGCAAAACCATATTATAATCTACAAAACACAAGCCATTCACTAGGGAATATCAATAAAGAACCTTAGTTTTAAGAGAGAAGAAAAAATTCACCTTTGAAGAACATTCCACCAAAATTGACGTAAGTTTTCTCTTGAAAATAACTTGGAAAATAGATGAGATCTTTACGAAATCTCAACAAAATTTTGTTAGAAAATAGATGAGGAATCAAATGATGAAATCTCCATTGAAAAACAACAAAGAAATTTAAAAATTTTGTTTGGGAAACATGATGGAAAATGAGAGAAAATAAGAAGAGAAAATCCAAGAAAATTGATAGAATAGCAAAATGATTTGGAAAAACATTTGACTGTCAAAATCTTACTCAATTAAGGTGGAAAACCTTTAATTAAAATATTTGGAAAAATAGTTCTCTAAGGTATCTTAATATTGGCCCAATTACACTTTAGTCATTAAAAACAATTTTGCATTTATTACATTTTGGTCATTAAATCCAAAACGTCACATCAATTAATTAAATTAATTTCTAATTTTCAACCCAAAACGCTTAATATAATTATTAAACATTTTTAAAAGCTTTAACCAAATTTTATCCCCTTTGAAAATTCTCTTTCAAAATATTTATTTTCTTGAAATATATTTTAATTGTCAAACCCGGTTCCCGATCCGGACCTAAACTAACTAAACCTCTAAATCTCCTATCCCCATTTTCGGGGTGTTACAATAAAATAATTAAATATTTTTAAAAGCTTAAACCAAATTTATCCTTTTGAAATTCCATTTCAAAAAGATTTATTTACACGAAATGTACTTAATCGTTTAACCCGATTCAACTGAACCAAACCTAACCCAACTGAATCATCAAAACTTCTAAGCTTATTTTCGAGGTGTTACAAATATATACCCTAAAATCTTGTGAGAACATTTCCCAAAGATAGAAACAAATAAGCAAACTTAAAAAACTTCACTAGGCAGATGTTTGTAATAATAAAAGCTCTCTCGCACCCTAACCAATTGAATTAAAATTATACAAGATGAAATCTCAAGTGTTTTAACAAGGAATTTAGAAATTAAAGCTCAAATAGACTTTGGATTTTTATTGAATGCTTTGAATTTTTTGTCTTGTTGTTGTAGAAGTTTTGGAGATTTATTTATATACTTTGTCAATGATTTCTAACTGTTTAGGTTGTTGTATACTTGATTATAGCTGTTGGGAGGGGGTTTCCCCGCATTAAATGCAGTTGGGAAACTATTGGTATCGGTACTTGAAGAGTCTTATTGGTAAATGTTCAAAAATAGAAAATAGATGTTGTCTAATACAGAGCGTACCAATACTCAAATAGTGAGTATCGGTATGGGGCTTGCAGCACCGATACTGATGGTCGTACCAATACTCACTACGTAAAATTCAAGAAAAAGCTCTAAGGCATATCAGTACGAAGTTCACTGCACCGATACTAAAATTGCATTCGCTATTTTCAATTTCAAAAGGGCATATCGTCACACTTTGTTATGTAACGATACTTAATGAGCATTTGGTGTTTTATTTTAAAAGCCCGTTCTAGTACGCAATCAAGCAAAAATTCGACACTGCACCATCCCGACTACTTGCTGCACTTCATGCTACTGTCCCTCAGCTCGATAATAGACATATGTGATAGCTCGACAAATACATCAAGTTCACTACTCGATAATTAATAAACTAATGGAACATACCCATTATGGCCTTAATGATGTCTACTAGTAGACATAAGCACTTCACTAGTAGAATTTTTAAATATAAATAATCAAATTTATTGAATTATGACCAAATTGTATATATTTTGAGGACTAAAATTATTATTATACCCAGCCATCTATTTCAATTTTAATGGCATAGTGACCTAATTGTCACATAATTTTAATTGAATGACTATATTGTTACTCTTAGAATAAAAGTGACATGTTTGTTACCAAACCTATAGTTAAGTGACTTGTTTGTCATGATATTTTAATTGAGTGACTAAATTGTTACTTTTAGAAGAAAAGTGATATGTTTGTTACCAAACTTAAATTACGTGACTAAAATGTTATTTTTAGAAAAAAATTGACCTACTTATTACAAAACCTATAATTAAGTGACATGGGGCGTATTTTACCCAAAATGAAAAGATGAACATTTTAGCTTTAGTAAATACATCGGGAATGACAGATTTAACCTGATTTGACTCATCTTCGAACTTAATTTTGATTAAAGATATCAGCCTTGTTTGGCAATTAGCGGATAACACATTATATTAATTTATAGCTGATTGTATTAGCTGATTTGACTAGCAAATTATATTAACAGATTACATAAAAGTGTTTGGTAAAATTAACTGATAGTTGTTAGATTATTTAAACAAACAAAATAACATATAAAGACATAATTATATTCAATACTTTTTTAAATAATTTTTTATTTATCAATATTTTGTATCTAATTAATATTAATTAGATCTATAAAATTATTTTTAATATAATTTATATATTAATTTATTATTTATATAATTATTTTAATATAATTTAATTAATTAATAAATTTAAATACATATTAATATGTGATAATAAAAAGAAAAAAATACATAGGATTAGCTTATAAATAATGTGAGAAAATATTTAATTTAGGTTATTTTGACATTTTTAGTAACTGATAAGGGTAAAAGAGTCTTTACAACTCTAATCTCAAAAAGTTATTATTAGGAATTTTTCAAAATTAGCGGTTTTACCCAATCTACTTTTTCAATCCACTATTTACCAAAAAACAATATTAACAAATTTGACTAGTCTTGCTCAAACTTCTAATTTTTGTCCATTTTTTTTTACCAAACAGTGCGATCATCTATGGAACCCAATGTCTTCAGGGTTTTGACTTGTTTCTTTCTCTCTTTCTCACAACCTTCATCGTTCCTTTTCTTCTCTTTTGCTTCTTCTTCCATTTTTTCCGACCACAACCACAATTAGGTACCACTAGAAAACCAATAGTCGTTTTTTGCCGTGTCCGCTTCAAAATTTACGTGTATTGAGCGCATCTCATTTCTGGTTTATTTACTTTTGTCGTGTCTAGTGGTGTCCCGTACGTCGTCGGCGTGTCCGGATCGGATATCGTTTTGACACCGGCACGAGGGGGTTTCCCCGTGTCCGTGCTTCATAGTTAGCAAGTAAATGAACAAAAACATCTAAAGTAATACATACTTGTTTTCAATTGGGCATTTTATGATAATACTCAATATTTAGGTTTTTCCTGATAAAATAATGATGTTTGGAATTTTTTATATATTTTTAATTTATTTCCTTGTTTGTGGTATTAAATTGATTTCAGAATTTATTGAAGTTGCAGTTTGGGAAGTAGGAAATGGCATCACCTCCAATTTTATCCTTGGCTCTTCCGTCGAATACTGGTAGAGTTCTCAGCATTCAGTCTCACACAGTTCAGGTACTTCCTCTCCTTTGCGTTTTACACTTTCTTTCTTTCTTATTTAAAATCTTTGTTTGGTTGTTGAAAAAGTAAGGCAGTATGATAATCTTACTTTTGCTTTGGTATAATGCCAAAATGACCCTTCACCTAATAATTATTTCTGTCTTGGCAGTATGATAATCTTTGTTAGGTTTATTTCTTAGATTTGTACTATAAGCAGAAGATGGTCTAGCTTTGATCACGATCTTTCTGTCTTAGTGTAGTACTTCTTCATATCCACCTAATAATTATTTCATATCATCATGAACTGGGTAGGAAATCTGTTGTTTGCTCTTAATATGTTGGTACTTACCTGTACACTGAATTATTCTTATCTATCTTTCAAAATATTTGGAACAAATTCTTACTTTCTCCGTGCAAGAAATCAAAGGAACCTTGGATGTATACAAGTGAATTATTTGTATGATTGATTTTACCTTCACCTGATTTCTTCTTGGGAAAGCATTCCGAGAATAGTTTTTCTGATAAGTTCTATTCCTATTGTAACCTAATTTCACTTTTTTTTTTCTCCTTAGGGTTATGTTGGTAACAAGTCAGCAGTTTTTCCTCTTCAACTATTAGGCTATGACGTGGATCCAATCAATTCAGTTCAGTTTTCGAATCATACAGGCAAGCTGTTTATACCACTGCTCAAAAGTCTGCAAATCTGAGGCCTTATATTTGGTGTGCTGTCAGCTGTAAATCTGTATAAGTTCAGGCTTGGTGTTCTGACTTCTGACCAAGATACATTATTTAGCATAGTTTAATCTGTCTGACAATTGTGCAGGGTACCCGACATTTAAGGGTCAAGTTCTAAATGGACGAGAATTGTTGGATTTGATAGAAGGCCTTGAAGCAAATAATTTATTGTACTACACTCATTTATTAACAGGTATTTTATTTCTGGTTTCTTCTTTGATAATGAAAGCTGTTTCATGCTATAAAATTATCTAGATTGTTATAATAATTTCTCCGTCTATGAAAAAAAGAAAAGAAAAGGAAAAAGGATTATTATACAATAATTAAATGAGAAGGAACACAACATTATTTACAAAGAAGAGAAGTTCTCTGCTTTGTTAAATGGGCGGTTCTCTGGAATTATCTACTCTCAATAGAGAAAAGAAATAAATTACACATCCTATGTTGTATGTTTAGCAATTTGTGTCACAAAAAGGTATTCACTTGGATGTTTTTGCACTGGATTTCGGTTATTTTATTTATTCATATCTTAAATGTAGCTTTTTTCATTTTGAGGCATTAAACTTGATACAGGGGAGGGGATGTAGAAGAAAGGAATTATCATTTGAAGTAATAGTTTCTTATCAATGAATGTCTAAATGGTGTAAAAGCATGTTATTTTCTTGGGAAGGGAGATTGTTTTTGAAATAATATTTTCTTCACAATGAATGCTTGAACTGTTTAAAAATCACGTTATTGGTCAAATTTCCAGAACCTCTTAATTTGTTTAGGCTCTTGCTTTTTTTTTTTTCTTAAAAATCTGAAATCAGTATATCGTGAAAAGGTGGGCTATCAATTTTTATCTGAAAGCTTCCAATTGTTCCATTTCTATATCCTTTGTGCAGATTTGGTTGTTTCATACGTGATTACACTATTAAATTGTAATCCTAAATAGCAATCAATTGTTTAATCATATTGGAAGAAATATACATAATTATTTTGATGCACAGTTAGCTGTTTAAATCATATAGTTTGTAACTTGTTATTCTTATTAGTAACATTTCTTATGGTTAGGTTGTCCCAGTGGCTTCAATGTTGACTCCTAACCAATTTGAAGCAGAACTGTAGACTAAATTGAGTTTCTTAAAAATCATGTTGTCCTTAAAACTAGTTTTTCTTCCTGTCTCAAAAATTGTTATCAAGTAAATGGAAATGGTAAAAGGCAAAATCATAATTAATTAAAAATTTAACAAATAATTAAAATTAAACATCAATTTAATATAAATATGCTTTGATGAGCTAACTAATTTGAATGAATTGATAATTCATCATTGCTTTGAGACACTTCTTGAAAATTTTAGGCAGTCTATATTAGAAATTATCTCTCAGACATGTAAATGATATTTTTTATTGCTGGCATTAGAAATAGCTGTGCAACCCCATTTGTTACTATTCACTTTTTATTTCTCTGTTTCTGCAATCATCTAGTGGATTTGCTCTTTGTTGCTTCTATTTGTCAAATTCATCACATTTTCTTACCTGCAGGATTTTCTGTTTCGATATCTAATGCTTCAATTTTTTTCATGGTGAATTTGTAGGTTATATTGGCTCTGATTCTTTTTTGAACTCTGTATTGGAGGTTGTAAACAAGCTTCGCACTATTAATCCAAATCTTACTTATGGCAAGTCTACTCTAATCTCCAAAAGCTATTGGACCATATTTTAAGCTTGCTTGTGTTTTGTCCTTTTTGAAATAAATTTAACTCATGATTATAGAAGATGATTTGTTCAAATCCTTATCGATATAACTAACATTGCATTGTTCGTCTTGTGCTTGATTAAAGTGAAATTACAATTTTGAGACAAAAATGTAGGTTCAAGAAATTACTAGAATTGCAGAAACAATAAAACAAAAAGTTTGCATTGATGGATCTAGAAATAGGTTCCTAATCCTTTCATTAGTTTACCGTATGTAATGCTAAATGAAAATGTTTTTCCACTTGGAACATTATCTTGTCCTCAATAATGCTTGATGTACACTGCCTAACTCCACCGCCAGGGGTTCAAATAGCTGTCCACTATATAGCGGTGGCGGCACCGTCCAAAACCGCTATTGCGGAAAATAGCGATTCGCAATGACGTAATAGCATCAGTTATGTCCGCAACCATGATAAAACACCACGACCGAAAATGTGGCCGCAACCTCAATTTAAATCCTTGCTCATCGCCAAAAAAACAATAAAAGGTCCTTTTTTAAGTCTTGTCATTTCTTCTGTAGTGTGTGATCCAGTGATGGGTGATGAAGGAAAGCTCTATGTCCCTGAAGATCTGATATCAGTATATCGTGAAAAGGTGAGCTATCAATTTTTATCTGAAAGCTTCCAATTGTTCCATTTCTATATCCTTTGTGCAGATTTGGTTGTTTCAGAGGTGATTACACTATTAAATTGGAATCCTATATAGCAATCAATTGTTTAATCATATTGGAAGAAATATACATAATTATCTTGATGCACAGTTAGCTCTTTAAATCATATAGTTTGTAACTTGTTATTCTTATTAGTAACATTTCTTATGGTTAGGTTGTCCCAGTGGCTTCAATGTTGACTCCTAACCATTTTGAAGCAGAACTGTTGACTAAATTGAGGTATTTTCAGATTATATATAAAAAAAGATGAAGTTTGTTTTGTTTTATAATTCCATTTTCTGTAGACAATGTTGTTTCCTTTTAGTTTATGTTTTCTGGGGAACCTTTTGGGTCTTGGATAAGTGCATGTAGAAGGCAAAACTATTGATATCTTGTAAAAATTGCACTAAAAGAGTTCCAAAATATGGATTCTCAAGCCTTACATTTTCTAAAAGAACCAGGGTTTTTTTATTGTTCTATTTGTTTATGAACGTCGGTATGATTTAGAAGAGGATTGCTTGATTTATCTTCTCCTTGCATAGTGGAAAAGAAAAAAAACTGATACCATTTAGGGTGTGGGATGACTTCTATGCCCTAGAGTCAAATTTCATCTTTGTAAACCATGAGATGGAGTGTCATGCTTTTTAACTAGTGGTTCTCCGGTTTTCAGGTTTGGGTAAATTAATAGGAACAAGAGATTCAAAACAAGCAGTTCTTTCATGCGTGATTGATTGTAACCTTCCAGTTCTAAATTGTATCATTTTTGTTGTTATATACATCTTTTTCTATTTTGATAATTGTCTGATTTAATAACCTTCTGATTCAATGCTGAATCAGGATATTTATTTCATATAATGCAACTGAATAGGTTGTTACCGAGAAAAGGAACATAAACAAATTCGTAGGCTCATTACTGCTATGCCCTCTTTAGTGATTAAATTGGTTTTATTTACCCCATTTTGGGCTGGATATGCTTGAAAAAAAAGCACAAACTGGTCTGCTAGGAGTGACATTCTGGATATTGGCCAAAAGTTGTGCTTGTTTCTTCATGCTTTTCAGAGATCGTCCTACTCATTTTTTTCTTAGAACTAAGAAATGGTTTTTTGGTTCATTTTCTTTTCAATTTGTGTTCATTTTCTTTTCTTTCTTGTAAGCGTTGCACAAGCATATTCTCTTGGTTATCTATCTGCACCACGTGTTTCTATATGTTGCACCTCATATCCATTTTGCTTTGATGGCAATTTGTACCTAGGGGTGAGCAAAACTCGGCTCGAAAAAATCGAATATTTCAACTTGACGTGCAAAAAACTCGACTCAACTTAACTCGAATCGTAATTTCATTAACTCGACTTGAAAAAGTTTCAAATAAACTTCGAGTAACTCGAAATTTTTAGTAATTAGTGAATAGGTTTTCAAGTTCGAGTCAAGTCCCTCAACTTTGCCCGATATATGTATTCACATATGAAAAAAATATGTTGAAATATATATGTATATCGTAAATGGTTATAGAAAACCATTTAAATTGAAACCAATTAGTACCTATAATATTATAAATTTTTGCAATTAAATTTGAACAGAAACTTGAACAACTCGACTCGACTTGAAAAAATTTCAAATAAAGTTTGAGTTATAAAATAAGATTCGTCAACTCGATTAGCTCTAAATTTTTTGATTCAACTCGACTGGATCAAATGCTCACCCCTATTTATACCAGGATGGCTTTACTATTTGAGACCTCTGTCTTGCGATATTTCACGATAGTAAAGCCATCTTTTGCTGCATCTTTCTCTTGCAGTTTCTTAGAATGTATTGTTGCTGCAGGATTGGTTCTGAAACAGATGGTCGAAAAGCATGCAACATTCTTCATGCTGCTGGGCCTGCAAAGGTGTTTTTTTTCTTCTTTCCCTCGTGCATCTTGTACCTGTTCCAGGCTTAGAACTTTCTACATGAAAATCTATTCTGTCTTAGTTTGTCCCCTCCTGTCATTCTGCACCTAGTGCAAGGCCGAGTAATTTTTTTCCTTTTTCCATTTTTATAACTTTATCAAAAAGAAATGTAATTTAAATTGGCGCAGATTTTCCATGGCTTTACCTTCATTCCAAAATCTTCGGGCAACACTGGCAGATTAAAAGCAAAACATGTTAGGTTTTGAAAGGAATTTTTCTTATTCCTAAATGTGTGGACATAGAAACACAAAAGATGATATTAGTCCATTGTTCTCAAATGAGTTTTCTAAATTGCATTCTAAGAAGATATAATGGGTTCTGTGGCTCATGTTATGGTTGTGGAAGATATACTTTTTTGGCCTCTTCCAGCCCAGCATTTTTTTCCTGAGGTTAGAAGAAAACCTTGCATTATCTTCCTGTACATGTGGAAAGAATTCTTTCCTCTGTTTAGATCCTGTATTTAGAAATTGGAAGTTAGCTCTCATATATCCTTTACACCATTTTCTGTGAATCTTGGTTGTCTCAGGTTGTGATTACTAGCATCAATATAGACGGCTGTCTTCTTCTCATTGGCAGTCATTTGAAAGATAAGGTGGGTCTGCCGAACGTGATGCACTTGGCTTTATATTTAAGCTGATGAATGAATTAAAATCTGGCACTTTTCTTTTTAATATAAGGTCCAAACACACTATCTGCATGAAATTTCTGCTAGTTGTTTGCGCTATTTTTATAGATAATATTGCAGTAAAATGACTGCATGTTGATCAGTGTTGTCAACTAGACCAGATAAGCCGGTCGGATTGGGAACTGTTGGTTTGACAGATTGTTTTGGTGACATGTAGTTGGAAATAAAGTGAATCGCTAAAAAACCCGGGAACCAGAACAAAAGAAAAACTGGCGGTTCAACCAGTTATGATTTTTCATTAATGATTTTTTGTTTTTGTATTAGCCATTGTTGAACTGGCTGTTCAACTGGTTGAACTGGGAACTGGCTGTCTGACCGTTTCAAAACCAGTCCAGTTCTTACAACATTGATCTTGGTGTTTGAGTCTTTCCAATTGAGTTGAAGATTCAAAGGAGGGATTGAATGTCCTGTATTCTGTTGATGTAGGAGTAAAACTCTAAAAACTAGAACGGTATATGTTTCTGATATTTTATTCTGAAGGAAGCATCCGATGCATTTCACCATTTGTGTTGCCATAAAGGTGATAATTGTGGATTCATTGTGAAAGGATTAAGGATATCAATATAAGACCCTTAGTTACAATGGCATAAGTAGGTATTCAAAATTTAAAAGGCGTACGTTGTACCATGAAGAAAAAAAGGGTACCTCCCTCCAGTTCAAATTGAATCTGTCTTACTATATTTGTATGTTGTAGAGGATATCCACTTTGTACAAGATGAAATTATGAATTATCAATATAATACAGTATTTCACTTTTATTTTTCTTCTCTTTGTACTAGATGAAATTATGAATTCAAAATCCAACTGGTTGACTTTCTGGTTTTTTGCTTTTGAATATATGACACATAATTTAAAAAAACTCTTTGTACTAATGCTCGACTACAATATAATTTAACGCTTCACAAGTATCTGCAAAATGTGCAATAAGAAACGATATTTGCCTTTTCTATTTATTTTTTTCATGGTTAAACTAATACACTCTTTTGGCCGGTAATTTTATCTTATTAACTGGTCAAGCTTGTTGACAAGCTTTTCTCTGTTTATTGTGGTATTGATTTTGACAGAAACAACCTCCCGAGCAGTTCAAGATTGTAATACCAAGAATTCCTGCTTATTTTACGGTATGCAAAATTTCCTCATGAACTGTTTGTTGCAAATTGAAACATGGACCATTTCATTTATAATAATTTGGTCTTGAGGTTATTCTGTCTTGTTTTTTGCACACCAATCTTATGGTTGTTCGTGTTGATACCTTGGTATTGTTAGAAAGCCTAGCTATTGCCGAGATTTGGACCGTAGCTTGGCCTTAGAACCAATACATGTCTGACACTTTTTTCTATTGATACCTTGGTATTGTTAGAAAGCCTAGCTATTGCTGAGATTTGGACCTTGGCTTGGCCTTAGAACCAATACATTTCTGACACTTTTTTTCTACAAACTGTTATTATTCTGTTATGAATAATTAAGGAAGAACTTTTACTTTTATACCCAATTTTGTTAAAAGTTACAAAAGACGACCAAATCAATACTTTCGGATGCAAGTAAAAGCATTCGCTTAAATGAATTACTAGCTTGTTTCTTAAAGTATGAGCAGTTTCAATACAAACCAAAACATTTGGAGGGAGAAGCTACTACCTCTCTTATTTTTTACACATTGGCACCAATGAACTTCAGCCCCGTCATAATGGTAAACCTTTACCAAGAGGGTAACGTAAGAGTTTTAGGCTCAAGTCATGGAATCACATCTTTGAGCTGCTTGAGGCCAAAGTCGAGCTATTTGTTGAGCGCAGAAAGCATAACATATTTTATTTTATGCTGTTTTGAGGAAGTTGACATTCAACAGATTAAGGAAGTGTGTCTACTCAGGCTTTAGTTTGAATTTTGTGGTTGAAATGAACTAAAGATTTTGGGTTTGTGATGATAGATTAGTTTTCAGGATTAGTAATTTAAGCTGCATTATGTTTAATGCAACTCAATCAAACTCCAATAGTACATTTTCCGTTTAACTAACACAACTTGTTTGTTATTGAAGAGCTCTTGCATTTGGTTTCTGGCTTCTGAAGGGGATATGTTCTGTCTAATCAAACTATTAATGCAGTGTCAGATAAATAATATAGAAAGGTTTTATAATGATGAATTTTGTTGAATATGTTACTAGCTTTGGCCTCTTGACTATGAAAATATTCCTCTGTTAAGTAAGGGTAAGTATTTGATCAAGTATGGAAGTTTAGTTGACCAGTATTGTCAAGGGCGCTAGGTGCACTCTAGGTTCTAGAATCCTTACTGCCTAAGGTGCAAAGTGCATAAAAAGCGTTTACTTGAGTGAAGGTGCGTTTTTTGTATGTATGATTGTACACACTAAAGATATGTAATTATGGTCATACTCTCTTAAAGAATGATCTAGTTAATCTATAAAAAATGCTGAATCCATGTTTTGGTAATATGCATAATTTCCTTGTAGTCCCATGTCTGTTGGTGAATTGTCAAATAATGAGATGTAGAGAGACTAGAGAGTTGGATATTATCCTTTCTTACTAGTAAAAGTACATCCAACGGAAAAGTTAAACATGACAAGTATTAATGAGAACTTCAATCAGGCTTTCTTAAAAAAAATCTTTTTTTAGAAAAAAACAATTTCTTTAACACATTACAGGAAAAGCATGCCTAGGTACAGTAGGGCTGCGCCTTATCAAATTTGTCTCGTCCGGAAGGATCTGAGGCATTTTTTTTGCCCAGTGCTAAGGTGCATTTCTTGACAAGTAACAACACTAGAATTGACTGCCTGCACAGTTGGATGATTGTTTCCATCCTTGAGTTGTCACGAGTTCTGTTAATCAGTTATAGTAGAAGTTAATAACGGCCTAAATAAATTCATAATATAATACAAATTTTACCATAGTGAGAATGTTTTGTACCGTCATATAGTACATTCCCCTTGGCCAGACATGCAATTCTAGTATATCCTTAACATTATTCAGCTAGTAGCACGCTTAATGCAAATTTAGGGGATGCCAATGGAACGAAGAGGTGGTGGGGATTGCCATAACCCCCTATACTCCACTTTTTTATGGATGTTGGAAATCCCATCTCCAATGATATTTATTATATCTGTAGCTGCCCATATTTTGTTGATTAATTTTTTTTAATACAAGACTATAAAGAATTATAATTTATTTATGAACATAATTTTGTATTTATAATATGTACATACTAAAAACATATGTAAAAAATATAGTATAATACTAAAATATAATTGGAGATATGAAATATTTTAAGGTGTAAAATAATTGTTTAGAAGGTTAGACTTGGAGCCAAACAAGTATTTAACAAAACTGATTTGCTGCACCCTGCTCGTGCTGTAAAATGAAAATAACTTTTCATTCAGAATGGATCAATGTGGAATGTTGGGCGTGCCAAAATTTGTCATTCCTAAATGCAATTGAACTTTTCTAGGAGAACATCATTTCATTTTTTAAGCATGATTATACTATTACATCTCTATCTGCAAATCTGAACCCATCATTTTTATGCAAGGTGTATCATCTTAAGAGCCATGTACTGTTTGGTCAGATAATAGATCTCTGGACATATCAGAACCATGAAGATATCTGCTTATCATATGTTCAATTGATATATTACATTTTTGGTGGAACTTGAATTCTACATGGAATCTCTTTTGAACCTTTTGATAATTTTTTAATATTTGAATAGTACAAACTAAGGGTTCACTGACCCTACATAGGCAATTAATCCTACTAGAAGGTTTGATCGTACACTTTAAAGAATTGCTTAGAAAAAAATGCATTTCAGTTGTTTTCCCTCTCTTTCAGAGAATCAAGTTTCATAATTATGCTTGCTTCTGAGTTTTATTTGCAGCTATAGTATGACATTGTGTTGTGTTCTCTTTTATTGTTTGTACTTTATTCTCCTTATACCGACTATGCAGCATTGGAAATTATGTTGATGAATAGCCGTATGTTTGTAGGGAACAGGAGATCTAATGACTGCACTTCTACTTGGGTGGAGTAATGTAATTTTCTTGCTTATACTCCTGCCTTAACCCGTTATATAAAGGCTTAATTTCTTAGATGTACTTTTTGTTCTGCTCAGAAGTTTCCCGACAACCTTGACAAGGCAGCTGAGCTTGCAGTATCTAGTTTGCAGGTATTTGTTGTTTTAATCTTGAAGTTTTTTTATTGTGTCTATAATCCGAGTGACATAATGCACTTCTAAAGTTATGAAAAGCTTTTCTTGTATCTGCATGTTTAAGTATTAGTAATTAATCATCAAATTGTCAAGTTAAGCTTGAGCAAGAGCTCAAGTAACATTGGCTATTGAGTGAATCAAATTTCAGTATTTTGATGCTTGTCTCAACTAGTAGTTTGTGAGCTTCATTTAATTTTTTATGTTTAACATATTTTTTTATTCTTTTAGTTAATCTCAACTTGAAATAAGTAATTGAGTTTGAGGTCAAGTATGAGCATCGCATATTTTTACTGGGTGAACGTCTTTGTCTAAACCTAATTGAGCTAGCTCGAGCAATTTGATTTTTTTTTCCTGAATCAAGCTTGAGTTTTAAAAGTGAAACATCATTGAGCTTGAGTTTAGTTTCCAGCCTTGGATTTCGAGTTAAGCATGAGTTTCTTATAGTTTAAGCTTGACTTGACTCTATTTCGGTTGTATAAATGAGGACAAAACTACCACTTATCTTGTGCAGTTTTATTTGATTGCAGTCTTATTCCGAGTGAATAGTTTATTTTCAAAACCATATTTCATTCATGTTTGGTCTTTCTTGTAGGCACTTTTGCAGAGGACATTGAATGACTATACAAGTGCCGGATTTGATTCAAAATCGAGCAGCTTAGAGATTCGGTTGATTCAGAGTCAGGATGACATCCGCGAACCGAAATTGGCATTCAAAGCTCATAAATACACCTGAAAGCCAAGATATGATGAGTGATGCGTATTGAACTACGATAATCCTCATGTTTTTTCATGAAAGGTATAATGCTATTCAGAGTTTATAGCACCGTGTGAGAATAAAGAAATGAGATACTAAAAAATGGATGGAAGAAAAACTCTTGGAACATTAAGTGCAGTAGAATATAGTACTTTCAGAAGCTGTAGAGATAGAATAGATATTTCTAAGAAGCTGAGTTCATGAATCTCTTCCATTTACTTTGAATAAATTTTCGATTCAGTGTTCTTTTAAAACGATTCATTTCCGTTTTAAAAATGTCACAAAAACTTGTCTTTATGATTCGATCTTTGGACCGATTTGGGGGGGGGGGGGGGGTTTGTGTCCTAGTAGATGTTAAATAGATTCAATCTTAAAGATTGCTCGTTATGTCATAGGGTCCTCACGGTAGTAGGTAAATATCTTTGGCCTTTGGGAACGTATGTGTTACATGAAAAATGCTCTTTTACTATGTTAAAAATGCCATCAAATATATGTTGTTATTTGCATATTTTGAAGTACTTGATGGCAATCATATATATATATATATATATCCACGTAACAATTTCATAGTCAGGCCAGCATTTGGTCGTCACGTCAGTAATTTTTTGATAGTTCATTGCTTGTTTGGTTGGGTGAAGCATGGGGATTAATTAGTTGGTTTTTTAATGGAGTGATTAAATTGCTTTAGCTGCTATAGTACATGGAATTTAAAATGAAAGTCGTTTCCATGTATTGTTGCGTTTTAAAATAATACTTATAAATTGAATTGAATTAAAATAAAGAATAAAGTTCATAAATAGTCATTAAATTATTCTAGAATGTTCGTTTAGGTTATTCAACTCTCAAATGTTATAAAATGGTAAAAAAATTGTATAATAATATATTTAGTCTTTTATATTAAATAATTTAATCAATTTAGTTCTAATTTAAAAAATTAATAAATTTAGCGCTCATTATTTACATATTCTATCAATTTAGTTAATTTTAAGGATAAACTACGTGATCCGTCCTTTTATTTTTGGATTGTTTGGTTTTGGTCACCAATTTTGTAAAGTTACCTTCCAGTCTCCTACATTATCAATTTGTATTATTGTTTGATTTTAGCCAATTTGGTTTTTTTGATCAAGAAGACAAATTATCATTTCACAAACAATTACAGATACACCCATAGAGAGGGGGCACTGAATGTCCCCAAAAAGTTTTACACTGAGAGTTTCTAGCAAGTTTGGCTAAACAATCCGTAGCTTGATTACAAGTTCGGGGAATAAAGGAAAAGGTTTAAGAGAAAAAGATTGGCTTGCGATCTAATGTCTTCTTCCACAGTTGAGGAAATCTAATCAGATAATGTTCCCGAACAGGGTCTTTCGATCACGGCTTGACAATCAGCTTTGATTATAATGTTGGAGAAGCCATTATCGATAGCTAGAGAGATGTCGAGTCAGATAGCAAGAGCTTTCGCTACCGCAACAGATGGAGCTGTTGCCGGTGCGGTTAAACCTTGGAGAAAAGATCCAGAGCAATCGCGAGCAATTGCCGCCAACATGGCTTTACCTGATTTGCTCTCGAAAGCTACATCACAATTAACTTTGATCGTATTGGGAGGAGGAGGGGACCAAACCCTTGGTTCTTTGGGAGTTTGAGTTTTCAGTGGGTTACTAACTAAAGTAGCATTGGTGTACTCCTTGAAATCCCGTTCAGCTCGCAACCACACTTCCCAAGGGAAGTCTTTCCTTCCTTCGAAGACCCATGCATTCCTCGATTTCCAAATAGCCCAAAGGAGAAAAGCAATAAGAGCGCTACTATCTTCAAATTCTCCCAATTTGCGGAAATCATGAATCTTAAGCCACCATTGGGGAAAACCTGGAAAACCAATGGCAGAAGGTGAGTAGCTAAAGCTGGATGCCTTCCAAACCGCTTGGGCAAAAGGGCAGAAAAAGAGGAAGTGCTCCAAGGATTCCTTCTGTTCTCCACATCTGGGGCAATAATCCGAGTCCAGAAAATTTCCATGAAAACGAGCCACAAGGGTGCTTTTGGTAGGCACAATGTAATGATAGAGTTTCCAGAGAAAGGACCGTATTTTGGACGGGACCTTCAGTTTCTAAATGGAGTTCCATAAAACCTTGTTATGACCCGGGGGATTACTAGAAGAAGGTTTCGAAGAAGATCCAGAATTCTCCTCAATGAAGCGATACCCCGATTTCGTCGAGTAATCCCCATTTTTCGTGCTCGCCCAAATAAGGTTATCTCTAACCTCTGGTCTTCCTATCAGGATAGACAAGATCGCATTTGTTTCATCCTGAGTGAAGAGGCCCTTAAGTTTGGTAATATCCCAAGATCTTTGATCCGGATTCATGAGGCTGGATACAGAGGGGTGGGGGCAGCTGGATGGTGGTTGAGAAACGACCCTAAACTGATGAAGATTCGGGATCCAATTATCTTTCCATGTAGAGATGCTACGACCATTTCCAACCCGCCAAAGAGAACCATCCCTAATCACCTCGATCTCCTCTCTTATTCCTGCCCAAGCCCAGGAAGGGTTTTTGTTCTTGGGAGCGTCGAAAATGTTTCCATTCGGGTAGTAGATACCACAAAGAGTCTGAGCAAGAAGCGATTCCGGATGTTTGACCAGCTTCCATGCAACTTTGGTGATTAAAGCTTTGTTAAAGGTTCTAAGATTTCGGAAGCCCAGGCCCCCTTAATCTTTCGAGCGACAAAGGTTTTTCATGTTTATCCAGTGAATGCTTTTCTCCTTGTCTCCACTATTGTTCCACCAGAACTTAGCCACGAGCGAGCTAATCTCATCACAGAAAGTGACAGGGAGGAGAAAGCATTGCATGATATACGTAGGGATAGCCTGTGCGACAGCCTTAATGAGCACTTCCTTTCCGATCTGATTTAGCAGTTTAGCTTTCCAACCTTTGAGCCTAATCTGGACCTTCTCATTGATAAAAGCCAATGCCTCTTTTTTACTTCTACCCAGAAGGATGGTAGCCCTAGATATTTGTTGTCTTCTTCCATTGGATGGAAACCCAGAGCATTAGAGATATGAGCCCTTTGATTATTACTAACATTAAGGGAAAAAGTAATCGATGATTTCAGAAAATTGACCGTTTGGCCTGTAGAATTTTGGAAGAAATCAAGGATACGGAGGACAGCTTGACAGTTCTTTTGGTTTGCCTCAGAGAACAGAAGGCAGTCGTCGGCAAACAACATGTGACTCAGGACTGGACAACGGCGTTTAATTCGAAGACCGTCAAAACTTTTCATTTTGACCTCCTTGTCCAAAATCCACGTCAGAATGCTTGAGATAAAAGTGAACAAGAAGGGAGATAGCGAATCCCCTTGTCTTAAGCCCCTACCAGTAGAGAAGTCGCCCACTTTTTCCCCGTTTAGGACCAGAGAGAAGGAGGTAGATGAGACACATTCCATAACTCTGGCAACCCACCATTCACTGAACCCCAACCATTTCATAACAAAGCGAAGAAGATCTCAGTCCACTTTATCGTAAGCTTTCTCAAGGTCGATCTTCAGAGCCATAATCCCCTTCTTACCCTTCTTTGCTCGTTTAATCGCGTGGAAAGCCTCATTTGCGAGAATAATGTTATCATGGATAGATCTGCCTTGGACAAAGGCTGACTGAGAATAAGGAATAATATCCGGGAGGCATATCTTCAGTCTTGTCGCCAGGATTTTAGTGATCACCTTCATCGAGAAATTACAAAGACTGATTGGTATGAAGTGGGACACCTCCGATGAGTTTGGTTTCTTAGGGATAAGAACAATGTTGGTTTTGTTTGGCCCAAAATCCAGCACTCTGTCGTTGAAGAAGACAGAAACCATCCCACTGAGATCCACTTTAATAGTTTCCCAGAAAGAATGGTAAAAGCTTCCCGAAAAGCCGTCAGGTCCAGGTGCTTTAGACGCTCCCATAGAAAAGACTGCCTTCCTTATCTCCTCCCCAGACACTGGTTTGCTCAGCTTAGAATTCACCTTTTCGGTTACCAACTGGGGAATGTATTTCCCGAGGCCTTGGAAATCAATAGTGATCCTTAGAGAATAATTTTTGAAAATGTTGCTGAAAATGATCAGCAATATCCGAGGGGTCCTCCAGCCATACTCCATCCTCTCTTTTTATTCTGACTATGGAATTAATTCTGTGATGCTGGATGGTAGTAGCGTGGAAGAATTTTGTATTCCCGTCTCCCCATTTTAGCCAGTTTACTCTTGATCGCTGGTGCCAGTACCTCTCTTCTTTCTCCCATTCAGAATCAAGCTCCTTCTTCATTTGTTTATACTCTTCCATTTCTGAACTAGTGGTTTTCCTCCACTGGAGATGTTTGATCCTGGTCAATAACACCCTCTTTCTTTCGTTTTTCAACTTTGCTTTCGTTTTACTCCATTTAATGAGAGCCCTTCTAGTACTTCGAATCCTCCTCTCAAAATTAAACATAGCTCTCCCCACAGCAGGTGTTGACCATCCGCTAGAGACTGTTTGGGGACAGTCCTCTTCCAAAAGTCACTTGTTTTAGAATTTAAAGCCCTCTTATATTTTCCGAGGTACCCCTCCATGAGCAAGATAATGGGGGCATGGTCGGAGGCCATAACGATATCCAATAGACCCAATGCTTTTGGGAAAGCCAAACTCCACTTAGCGGAACATAGAACACGGTCCAGTTTCTCACAGATTGAGCCTTCTCCACTTCTCTGGTTAAACCATGTAAAGTTGCCTCCCTTAATTGGTAGTTCAACAAGGCCTGTAAGGTCGATAAATTCAAGGAAACATTTAGCCTCATCAGGGTTAACAGCTTTTCCTCCTTCCTTTTCTTCTTGTCGAATTACCACATTAGAATTACCCATAATAAGCCATTTATCACTTGGGGTTCTTCGTAACTGATTTAACTCTTCCCAAAACGCTTACCTTTCTTCTCTGTACAGGGGACCGTATATGAATGTTCCGAACCATTCACCTCCATTCTGAAAGACCACTTTCGTGTCATTGAAGTTCTTAGTGTGTTTGAGAATAGTGATGTTTACATCCCCTGTCCACCAGAGAGCAAGACCTCCCGCTATTCCTCTTGGTTCAACATAGAATGATCAATTCATTTTCATCTTCATTTTAATTTTTTTCTAAGCATCTCTTTTTCTACTTAGTTTTGCTGAGAAATATAATCACCGGTCTATGCTCTGTCACCGAGTTATGGAGAGCTTTGATCGTTTCTCTATTTTCCAATCCGCGTACATTCCATGCCAGAATAGACATGCCTTAGATTGCAGGATTCACTCTTACAAACTGAAAGCTCACCAAACAGTGATTCAAAGGTTACCCATGCTTCGCAATCCGACAGGCTTCAAAGGCCAGAGCACGAGGCAGAGAGACACCACCCAACCGCACAAAGTCTGCCGGCAAACCAATCCCTATGTAACTGAAAAACATGGGAAAACCCAACGAAACCGAACAAGACCAAAAACAAAAATTCGGACGACGGCAAAAGCCTGATCAATTCAATCTTCCAAAGCAGAAACGCAACAATAAAGTAATTAATAATTTTGGTAAAAAGGCAACTATCACACAAATGTAAATCCCAAAGATGGACAAACTCAAAGAAAGCAGCCAAGGAGACCTCCCAAAAAAGATAGAACCTGAGGCAGCCCGATAGAAACCAAGTACGAGGAAAGACCAGTATTCGAAAAAATTTAAACCACCATGAACACAAGAGTGGGGAAGTACACAAGAATTCGGGAAAAGGCGAGGGGAAGGAGAAGAGAACCAAAAACATGGGAAGTCGCCGGGAGGGGAAAGAGAAGAAAAGCAAGAATTACCGGTACCGGTGGAGGTGAGAACCAGTCAAAACGCCGACAGGCATGAAGGGCTCTCGGAAGCTGAAAGCCGAACTTGAAGACGAGCTTGAGTGAATCCATAACGGATAGTCAGCCAACAACCATCCCCGTAAAAGCTTTCCTATTCACCCCAAAAACTTTTTGGAGCAAACCACTAGGCGTCTTCGATCACAGCATAAACTGGCACAACGAAATACTATTAATGGGGACGATGCCACTCGTAAAATAGGACACAAACGAAACTGTGCAAGGCAGTGATTCGAAGCAGAAACGGCTGAGGATTTAAGAGTTTTGGCGTAAGAGGAGAAAATTTTGGGGGCGCGTGGCGCGCGTTACATTGTAATGAGGTCAGTAAGTTTTTAGCCAATTTGGTTTGAAGGTGTTAGTTCGTGATCTTTAAAATCCTGATGAGTTTGGGGTGCTTCAATTTGTAGCCTACACTTGTGCACGAGGCACAATCTCAACCCAATTCATTCAATTACCAATAAGTAGGTTGTTATATGTAAATATTTTTCCATACTTATTATCCTACTTATGTGGGATATGAGTCTTTTATTTTTTTGCACAATTCATAAGTACCCTATTTTGAGCGTAAATTTCACACTCATCACTCAACTGTTTTGAGCATATGAGATACCATTGTAAAGGTCTTTTGGAGTAGAATATAAATTAATAAATTCATCAGTCGTCTCCACCTTTACCCATAGTAAATATGGCTCAAAGTTTTCGATTTATTACATATTTCCATCAAATCATATAAAATATTATCTAGGGTCTCAATAAAAACCTTCCTAAGCCTAGTTTGGAGGAAAAAAATATCCACCTTAATATTAATAAGGCAAAGACACCAAACCACAACATAGAAATATAACACGAAAACACCAAAAACTATTGGTAAAAGCACGAAATATCAAATCCACCTTACAAAATAGTGTCAAGACAATTGAATGAGATTGATAGTTTTTTTTTTTTTTTTATCAAAACCCTACTGTTTTATTCAGAAAAAAAGTAAGCTAGAAATCAACTCAAATATTTTGTGAATCTTTTCCCTCGATGTTGCTACCGCATAGAACTAATATTGAACTAGGCTGAATTTATTTAATTTTTTTGAACAATTTTTACATAGGGAAGAGAAAGAAAAAATTTACTCTAATAGGTATTGAATCCACAATCGATAGCTTTTTAACTACTTGCTCTAAAAATTGTTGACATATTCAGATTTTTGAAAATTTTTAATTGTAAGTGTATTTATTTATGTCGAACTTTTTGAAGAATAATAATTTTTGTGTTTTTATATACACTTTAAATTATTTAAAGGGTTAATGGGTCCTTTACGGTTAAGGTGCTCAATTTTCATTTCTTTGTACAAATGATATTAAAGCATAATAATTTTTTCTACGCAAACCTACAAGAGATGCTTGATTTTTTTAAAGGCATTTATAAGATTCATACTACTAAGATGAATTTCAATATGAAATATCTATAAAAAATTATTTCTTCTAAAAATATCAAGCTAACAAACCTAAACTCTATAAAATCCGACATCGTAAAGATATTTAGAAATCTACAATTATTCAAAATATTAAGAATATAAAAATTATTTAACATATGTCATGATAGAAAATTTAAAGGTATATACTTTGAACCTACAAATAAGAACACATACTATATACATATGACATGATAGAAAATTTGAAAGTATATACCTTGAACCTACAAATAAGAACACATACTATATCTCTGTATAACATGTATAAGGAATTGAAATTATTACCTTGTGATACATGTATCAGTTAAGCTCAAGTCAAGGATAGACTCACATTTCCGATTGGACCAATCACACGAGCTAAGTCCAAATTATTCAAAGATAAACTCTACACCATAGTTCAAGAAGTACTTATCAAAGGCTTACAAGCATTCATGGAAGAACAAGAATTTTAAAAGAAAACCCATTCTTCATCTTTAAAAAATTAGATCACACAAACTCATGTTTAAGATCCCCACATACAACCCATTCAAGAGGAAGCCTTAAATATATTTAAAGTTCATTAGATAGGTTTTATCTTAAAATAAATTAAATACAATATTAAAATATAAAATTTGAATCTAACTTTTAATTTTCTGCCCAATTAGGATTTTAATTACCTTAGGCCATTAGATTACAAGGAAAATCAGCCCAAAGCTTCCTTGCTTGCCGTCCACCCTAATCCCAAACATGCTTCACACACAAGCAGCACCAAAGGCTATTTTTGTTGCCCAAGTAGTTCCACCTTTACAAGAATTCCTACTTGCCATCCAAACAAGAAGTTTATGTGCTGATTTATTTGTTATATTTTTATTCAATAGGAGAGTTTGTGTTTCTCTCAGGCTCGAATCGATCAACCGAATCGCCAAAGGGGGTGGTGAATTGGCCTTTGAGTGATTGTGGTGGAAGCAATTAGAAGTTAAAATTTGCACAAAGATTTATAATTGTTCGAATTCTAAACCAAGTCTACCTCCACTACCTTAGCTATCCACACTAAGAATTTTCTACAAATTCACTAATTTGTCATTCCTTTCTCTAGGCTCAAGGAAATAACCTTTACCACTCAAGACTTACCCCACAGTCTTGTCTATCTCTGACAAAGAGAAAATACAAATTGGTAAACAAAGGAAAACCTCACACGAATGATATGTTTGCAATTAAAGCACCCACCTAAATTCTAACACTTGAGCAAATATAACAATTTAGCTCAGCAAGTGTTTTCTACAAAGAATATGACAAACTTAAGCACAAAATAATTTCTCTATACATAGAATGTTATTGTTGGCTTTCTTCACGTTCCATAGCTGCTTGAAGATCCCTTATATGTCCTCTAATGAGTAAATGAAAATTACTAGCCGTTTGAGGTTCTTTACAGCCGTTGGAAGCTATTAAAGCCGAACATTAAATGCTCACCTACATAGAGGCTTCAAAACCATTGCAAAGGTTTCGAAACCATTAGGGGTTTCAAATGAAAAACTAGCTGTTACATATGTATGATTTAAAAATCATGCAGGGGGTTTTGAAACCTGTTTCCCAAGTTTGGTTTTTAGACCTTACTGCCTTAATGGTTTTGAAACCACATATAGGGGATTTCGAAACCTGCATTAAAAACTAATATAACCGGTTAAAAATTAACTTAAAAATATATATTCGAATGAAGAACAAAGTCAAAACATTTTAAACATAATTTTTAAGTTTTGTTGACTTTGAAATATTTTTGAAATATGTTTAAGTCCAAAAATATTTTTCATTTTAAGTTATATCAAAATCAATATCTCAACAGTCTCTCCCTTTTTTATATATAACGAAATCACTTAAAAAATTGTTTTTGAAAAATCTTCCCCCTTAAAAAATAAATTTAAAAAAAAGAATATTTTAGAAAAATATTAAAGCTTCCCCTTTTTCTTTTTGAGATTAAAATTTTCAAATCCATCTCTCCCCCTTTTGTTTTTATCAAAAATATTTCAAAACTAAGTTTGAAATCACTTGTTGGTACAAGATAACAATGGAGAAAAGACAAAAAAAAATAAGATTTAACATGAAAGAATTTTTTTTAGAAAAAGCTCCCCTTAATCAAGAAATAAAAGAATGTTAGTCCAAACATTCAAGAGAAATAAATTGAATTTCAAATAAATAAAAAAACACGAGAAATTCAATAAACACGTCATCTATCAAGATATATCAATAGGCACACAAAGCATGACAAAAATGAGACAAAACTGTCCCTTTTTGGCTGTGCGTACCGGTACGATATTGACCGTATCGATACTGGTTGAATGTCGTATCAGTACGGTATGGGCGGTACTGGTACCGAAGGCATGAACTGGTGAAAAATGTAGCAAAATCAACTTAAAAAGGCCTTACAACTTAGTTTTAAGTTCATACAAAGGCTCTATTAAGTCCTAGATACACATTTTGATCATTTTTGCTATAAAACAACAACATGCTTCTGAAAAATACAACATTTAAACAACTAAAGCATGGTTTCACCAAGATTCAACCAAACGTTAAAAGTTTAAAACCAAAAACATAGATATAAGCATAATAGGCCAAAAACACCGTGAAACCGATATTTTAATTTTGATATAACTAAAGAACCTAAGGACTAAATTGAAAATGTCAAAACGAATTTTTAAGTCCTCAAACATCCCCATATGATTTAAAGAATATGCCTAAGTTAAAAACTAAGCTTTCCAAATATTTTCTAAGTGTTCTTAAAGCCGAAACAGTGTTTTTCGAGTCCCTGTTTCGAAACGGCCTAAGGCGTTTCGAAACGGTTTTGAAACTGTCAACCCATGTTTCGAAACGGGTTTCGAAACGTTTTCAACACTGCCAACCCATGTTTCGAAACAAGTATCGAAACGACTTTAGAACATAGAGAACCCGTATCGAAACGACATCAAGTGTTTCGAAACGGTTCTTCATTTGATTTGAAAAATATGACCGTTGCAAGTTTTTAACTGATTTTTAAGAAACCGTTAAGGCGTTTCGAAACGAGTTCAAGCCGTTTCGAAACGACCCTTGACAGTGGCAAAAGTGTTTCGAAACGGGTAAGACCGTTTCGATACAGGCTCTTAAATGCACCCCAACGGCTCTTTCTATTTGGGTCTGTTTCGAAACAGGGTCGGGCGTTTCGAAACGAGTGGTTGCAGACTGCATTTATGGAGGTGAGATAACACTCCTAACGGCTCTATTGATGAATGCAACAACCACAATGGCTAGAAATTAATGAGAAGGTGTAAAAGGGACCTCTAAAAGCTCCAGCAACAACTATTGATTCAAAAGCAAACATCCAAACATCAAATCCAAGCATTTGTGCCTAAATCTCAATATTGTCTAGAAACCCCAATTGTATTTTTCATTCTTATCATTTCAATTGGGTTGAGTGCTTGTAATTGGGCTACAATTTGTATTGAGAGATACTTTCTTAGCCAACAAAATCTTTGTTCTATTTGTGTGAGGTTTGGGTTAAATTTTGGGTAGAAAATTTAACCGAAAATTGTAAGGGTTACCTCCTTAGCCTAGAAAAGGGGAAGAGCAATTAGTGGAATTGTTACAAATCCTTAGTGAAGCTAAAGTAGTGGATGTAGAGTTCATTTGGAACTTGAACCACTCTAAAATACCTTGTCTATCTTTTTAATTTGCAATTTCCACCACCTAAACCTTTAAAAATCCAATTCACCCCCCTCTTGGTTCTTTTCGATCATTCGATCCACTCAACAATTGGTATCAGAGCCTACTTCTTTGAGGATTAAGAACCACAAGAGGAGTTCCTAGGAAGAGTGTGATCATCCAAAAATCAAGAGATGGATTCAACCTCCGGTTCGAGCATGTATGAGTCTCAATCCACTACAAAGACACCATTCTTCAATGGTGACAACTATCCGTTTTGGAAGAATAGAATGAGGCTCTTCATCAAGTCCAATGACTACTTGGTTTGGGATGTGATTGAAGATGACCCCTACATTCCATTGAAGCAAGATAGTGAAGGCAAGATGGTCTTGAAGAAAAAGATGGAGATGAGTGAAGAAGAAAGGAGAAAGATCCAAATAAATGACAAAGCTCTCCACATGCTCTTTTGTTCATTCGGTCCGGACATCTATTCCAAAGTGTTATCCATTGAGAGTGCCAAAGAAGTGTGGGACACTCTTGAGACTACCTATGAGGGAACCAATGATGTCAATCTTAGTTATGAAAATTTCAAGATGGAGCCCGATGAGACGGTGTCCAAGATGTTTGATCGATTCTCCACAATAGTCAATGGGCTCAAAGGATTTGGAGAGACAATATCGGAAGACAAGCTTGTCTGGAAGCTACTCTATTCACTTCCCGAATCTTGGGATGGGAAGAGAACCGTCATAATTGAAGCTAAAAATTTGAAGACTTTAAAGCTTGATGAGCTAGTGGGTTCTCTCCTTACACATGAGATTATGAAGCAAGGAAGGGAAGAAGAGAAGAAGAAAGAAGAGAAGAGAGTAGAAAAGCTAGAGGTTGAAAAGAAGAAGAAGATGGGAATAGCTCTCAAAGCTTCACTACTTGAGGAGAGCTCTTCTAGTGAGGAGGATGAGCTAGAAGAATTGGCTATGATAGCCAAATGATTCTCACGCTTTATGAGGTCCAACCGGGGAAGAAAAATCCAAAGAAAAATGGACTTCAAAGGTAAGAACAAAGAAGAAGCAAGGGATCAAATCATTTGCTTTGAGTGCAATAAACTCGGTCACATACGTTTGGAGTGCCCTCAACTCAAGAAGAAAGGCTTTGAGAAGAAGAAGAAGCTCAAAGCCAAGCTTGCTACTTGGAGTGATGAGGAGTCATCGGAGGATGACGAACAAGAAGTGGCCAACCTTTGCCTCATGGAACTTGAGGAAGATTCCTACATGGTAACCTCTAACTCATCATCTTTAGTTTTACATATGATGAATTAAATGATGCATATGATGAGTTACAAGAGGTCTATGATGAATTAGTTGAGAAATACAAGGAGTCGGTCATTAAGAATAAGAAAATCATTTTGGAACTAAATGAGAAAAATGACTCACTCTCTCAAGCTAATTCAAAATTTGAGAAAAAGATATTAGGGTTGAAAGATGAACTAAATTTTTTTCAAGATGAAAATGTTGACCTTAATAATCTTTTATCTCAATGTAATAGTGAACACCAAAAGGTGTTAGATGAGCTAAATACGCTCAAAGAGTCTTTTAAAAATGTTGGTAGTGTCAAGCATGAAATAGGTGAATCTTCAAGAACAAACCAACCTAAGAAAAAGACTAACTACTACAAACAAGGTAGCTTTCCTAGACAGAGTAGAAATAAAAGAATTAGAAGTGTATGGGTTCCTAAGGAACTTGTAAAATCTAATAACATTATTGCTATGTCATCTTGGATTCCTAAGGGAACCAAGGTTTTGAGAGCTAACACTCATGGACCCAAAATGATTTGGGTACCAAAAACAAAAGCTTAATATCTTTGTTTGTAGGGGAAGCATTTCTACAAGGCCAAAGCACAAAGTCAAAACTCATGGTACCTTGATAGTGGACGCTCAAGGCATATGACCAGAGACAAGAGTAGATTCATGGATCTAAAGCCAAAAAGTGGAGGAGTGGTGACATTTGGTGACAACTCCAAAGGCCACATTAAAGGTATTGGCTCCATAGGTAATCACTCTACTATTCTCATTGAAAATGTCTTGTATGTCGATGGTCTTAAACACAACTTATTGAGCATAAGTCAATTGTGTGATAAAGGATTTAATGTTTTATTTGATAAAAATGGATGCAAAATTGTTGACATTACATCTAATAATATTATGCTCATAGGTCATCGCATAGGGAACATATACATGGTGCATCTAGATGATATACATACATCCCATGCATTCTTAGTAGCACAAAATGAAAATGATGCATGGTTGTGGCATAGGAAACTAGGACATGCTAGCATTAGTGTTTTAGAAAAACTAGTTTCCCTTGATCTAGTTAGAGGTTTACCCAAGATAAAATTTCCAAACGATAAAATTTGTGATGCATGCTCTAAGGGTAAACAACATAAGTCTTCCTTTAAATCCATTAATGATGTTTCTACAAGTAGATGTTTACAACTAATCCATATGGATTTATTAGGGCCAATTAGGACTATGAGCTTGGGTGGTAAGTCTTATGCATTTGTACTTGTTGATGATTTTTCTAGATTTACTTGGGTTCTATTTTTAAGTACTAAAGATGAGGCTTTGGAAAAATTCATCACATTTTCAAAACTAACCCAAAATGATCTTGAACTTAGAATTTCACATATTAGAAGTGATCATGGAACCGAGTTTCAAAATTTAGGGTTTGAAGATTTTTTGAATGAAAATGGTATTAGCCACAATTTTTCGGCTCCTCGAACTTCTCAACAAAATGGGGTAGTTGAGAGGAAAAATAGAACTTTGCAAGAAATGGCTAGAACTATGCTTTGTGAAAATAATTTACCTAAATATTTTTGGGCGGAAGCCACAAACACCGCTTGCTATATTGTTAATCGAGTAATGATTAGGCCAATTTTAAAGAAAATATCTTTTGAGATTTTAAAATCTAAAAAGCTTAACATTCGCTATTTTCACCCTTTTGGTTGCAAGTGTTTTGTTTTAAATAATGGAAAAGACAACTTAGGTAAATTTGATGCAAAAAGTGATGAAGCTATTTTCATAGAATACTCTTTAACCTCTAAAGCCTATCGAGTATTTAACAAAAGAACTTTAGTAGTAGAAGAATCTATACATGTTGTATTCGATGATAACCTCCTTCCAAGGAAGGATTCTTGTGATGATGATGATGTAGGAATCATAAATGCCTTTGATGGAGGAAAAACTTCAAAGGAGGAAGAGATTCCAACAACAAAAGAAGAGGACACACAAGATCCACCTCTTGAAGCCTTGAAGGACTTGGCTCTTGAGGAAAAGGAAGTGAGCTACCCAAGGGAGTTCAACTATGTCAAAGATGGTGAAATCTTGAGTGATCCATCCAAGGGGGTAACCACTCGATCTTCTCTTAGATTAATGAAACATATTGCATTTATCTCATGCATAGAGCCTAAGAATATAAAAGAAGCATTGAAAGATGATTTTTGGATTATGGCTATGCAAGAAGAGTTAAATCAATTTGAGAGAAGTAACGTTTGGACGTTAGTTGATAGGCCTAGTAATCAATCTACCATAGGAACTAAATGGGTCTTTAGGAACAAGCTAGATGAGAGTGGTAACATTGTGAGAAATAAAGCTAGACTAGTAGCACAAGGTTACACTCAAGAAGAGGGAATAGATTTTGATGAAACCTATGCACCCGTGGCTAGAATGGAAGTCATTAGGATGTTGCTTGCATATGCATGTTATCATGATTTCAAGCTATTTCAAATGGATGTTAAAAGCGCGTTTTTAAATGGTTTTATAAATGAAGAAGTGTATGTGGAACAACCACCGGGTTTTGAAGACTCAAAATTTCCAAATCATGTTTTCAAACTCACTAAAGCTCTTTATGGTTTAAAACAAGCTCCTAGAGCTTGGTATGAAAGACTTTCAAACTTTTTAATTGAAAAGGGTTTTGAAAAAGGTAAGGTGGACACTACACTTTTTATAAAAATGTATAAAAATGACATCTTAGTAGTTCAAATTTATGTTGATGATATTATTTTTTGTTCTACTAACGAATGTCATTGCCAAGAGTTTGCTAAGCTAATGCAAGGTGAATTCGAGATGAGCATGATGGGGGAGCTCTCATTCTTTTTGGGACTCCAAATCAAGCAAAAGAAGGATGGCACCTTCATCAATCAAGCAAAGTACATAAAGGATATGCTCAAGAAGTTTGGCTTGGAGAATGCAATGCCTCAAGCCACACCTATGAGCTCATCTACAAAGCTTGACAAAGATGAAGGAGGTAAGTGTGTTGACTCTAAGCTTTACCGTTCTATGATTGGATCATTGCTTTACCTTACCGCAAGTAGACCAAATATCTTGTTTAGTGTTTGCTTGTGTGCTAGGTTTCAAGCTAGTCTTAGAGAGTCTCACCATATAGCCGTTAAGAGAATCTTTAGGTACCTTAGAGATACTCCTTGTTTAGGTCTTTGGTACCCTAGAGACTCCACCTTCAACCTTCATGCTTATTCGGATGCGGATTATGGGGGTTGAAAAATCGATAGGAAAAGTACTTCGGGAACTTGTCAATTCCTAGGTAGTATGCTCATATCTTGGTTCTCTAAGAAACAAAATAGTGTAGCATTATCTACCACCGAAGCCGAGTACATATCCTTTGGGAGTTGTGCTCAAGTCCTTTGGATGAAGCAACAACTCTTAGATTATGGTATTAAAGTTGAAACCATACCTCTAAAATGTGACAACACTAGTGCTATATGTTTAACAAAAAATCCCATCCAACACTCTAGAACCAAACACATAGAAATAAGGCATCATTTCATTAGAGATCATGTCCTTAAAGAAGATGTAGTTATAGAGTATGTAGACACCTTAAATGAATTAGCGGACATATTTACAAAACCTTTAGACAAAGAGCGTTTTTGGTCCCTTAGGAGAGAGTTAGGTCTAGTTAGCCTATCTTGACCTTTTAGGACCTCTTTTGTGCTTAAAATTGCTTGATCTTGTGAAATGTCATGTTTATGTGTTTTTACTCCTAATTTCATCCATGCCTATAGCTAGGGAGAGTATGTTTATGTTTGCATATGTTTTCCTGCTCATTCATGTCATTCATGCAAGTTAGGCCTTAGAAAAATTCAATTTTCTGCACTTTTAGAGCCTCATCTGCACTTCCAGGCCCAGGTGTATCAAAACGGGTTAACATGTTTCGATACGGATGCTTTAAATTCATATCTGAGAGAAGGGCGTTTCGAAACGCCTTAACAGGGTTTCGAAACGTTTTGGCTACTGCCAGGGGTGTATCGAAACGAGTTTCGATACGAGTCAACGGAGTTTCGATACGGTCAAACCTGTATCAAAACGGTCAGCTGGAGTTCTAAAAACGGTCAAACTCTCGTGTCCGTGTTTCGAAACGGTCAAGACCGTTCTGAAACGGGTTCACGGATTGCTTTAAGAAGGGGTTTTAATGATAAAGTTACACTTTAATTAAAACTCTCCCAAAACCCTAAAAATCCTAGCCCGAATTTTTCCTATAAAAACCCTCTAAACCTCTTTGTTTTTCACCAAATCTTGATGGGTTTTTCTCTAAAACACTAGTCTAAGCAAGCTTCAACAACATTGTGCAAGGATTTTCATTCATTCATCCAAAATCCCAAATTAAGGTATTTTTCCTCCTTTTCTTTTTCCTTCAATTTATGTTCGAATCTTAGGTTAGAAAATTTTATTTTTGTATACTTTATATGTTTTTATGCTTGGGTTTTTCATATCTTGTAAAAAAAATTCAAAATCTTTAATTTTCTGATTCGAATATAAAAATTTTCTCTCGTATTTTTTTTACTGTTTTTCTCTTAAATTTTTTTGTGCTTTTATTTTGTTTTGTATATTTGTTTTAAAAACTTGTTTTTAAACCTAAGTGGGATTTACCATTGGATTGAATTAAGAAATCTATGCATACACTTAATTCTTTTTCAAACTTGCTTGCTTATATTTTTAGGATGACGAAGAATGTTAACAAAAAGCGTAAGTCCGTTCAATCCGGTGACTCGAGTATACGTCCAAATCTCGCCCAGCTCTTTCAAAAATCACTTCGAACTACAGAGTTGAGAGAACGTTTCAAATATGTCAAGGAGTACGAAGTTCGTCGTGAGCGTGTGATTGATCTCCACTTCCTTGACTCCGAGCGATTTCTTTTCCGTTACCTCGAGCGTTTGAGAGAATGGGATTTTCTTGTCTTGTTGAGCATCCCGGACATTTGCTACAAACACATGGTACTTCTCTTTTACTCCAATGCTCACCTTATCAACGATGAAGAAAATTCCGAAGTTGTTGGGATTGAATCTTATATTTTGGGGAAAAAGTTTGTTGTTAATGTCCCTCTCTTGGAGTCTACATTTTCTCTTAAGGATGTAGGAATTGAGAATGAGAGTCACTTTGGTTCTCACACCGGTCAAGTGCTTACTTTGGATGCGCACGATCGTTTCCTCCATTTGATGGTCTCATGGTTCCTTCGCCCCTCCGGAGGTAAATATTCTCACATCCGTCAAGTTGACTATTTTTGGCTTGAGTGTTTCCGTCGTGGTGAGCGCCCTAATCTTGCTAAGATCATATTTTCCGAGATGGTTAACAATATTAAGCTTCGTGACACCGATGCCTTGAAATCTTTCACTTATGGAACGGTCTTAAGTCACATCTTTAGCAAGCTTGGTCTCGATTGCACCTACGACTCTCCGGAACCCCGCAAGTCAAAAATTGGTGAGTCCTCTCTCCGTAAGTCCAGTTTTCTCTATGTCAACAATGGACAATGGGCACGTGTTGATAGGGAAGCACCTCCTCCTCCTCCTCCCGTTGAACCTCAACCACAAGCTCAAGTTGGAAATAATGAAGCTCTCACGACTCTCATTACCGAGCGGTTCAATGCCATGGACACTAACATGGCTTCGGACTTTGGTGCTATCAACACTCGTTTGCAAAATGTAGAGGATCGACTCCTATCCTTTGAGAATTCACACTCGGCCATGGATATGTCCTTCTCTACCTTTTATGGCCAATGGATGAAGTTTCGCCGTTCTCAAGTCAAGAGCGATGATGAGACTTCAGATGATGATGGTGACGACGAGGCCTAGGATATTCATGACATATCATATTATCTATGCATTTTAGGATTAAGTTTGCATCTTTATTTTCATTATGCTTTATGAACCTATGCTTTTAGTTTTATTTGGGATTATGCTTTGAACTTATTGTGAAAGATTTATGTTTTGGATATTTTAATTTTATGAATTAATATTATTGCTGCTTATTGCTTATTGCTTATTACTTAATACATATTGCTACTAACCCTATCTCTTCTCTATGAGCCTTGTTTATTATTTTTGATCTAACAAAAAGGGGGAGAAGAAATCTAAGAGCCAAAAATTCGTTTTTAAATGTTTAAAGTGTTTTTAAGTTTTAAACCTTGATTTTAAAAGTTAAATCTTTTTAAAACCTTAAAAACCGATCCTAAATTGAGGGGGAGTTAGGATGTGTTTAAAATTTCCAAAACTCTTAAAAATTCTAACTTTGGTTTTGTTATATCAAAAAGTGGGAGATTGTGAAACCGATATTTTAATTTTGATATAACTAAAGAACCTAAGGACTAAATTGAAAATGTCAAAACGAATTTTTAAGTCCTCAAACATCCCCATATAATTTAAAGAATATGCCTAAGTTAAAAACTAAGCTTTCCAAATACTTTCTAAGTGTTCTTAAAGCCGAAACAGTGTTTTTCGAGTCCCTGTTTCGAAACGGCCTAAGGCGTTTCGAAACGGTTTTGAAACTGTCAACCCATGTTTCGAAACGTTTTCAACACTGCCAACCCATGTTTCGAAACAAGTATCGAAACGGCTTTAGAACATAGAGAACCCGTATCGAAACGACATCAAGTGTTTCGAAACGGTTCTTCATTTGATTTGAAAAATATGACCGTTGCAAGTTTTTATCTGATTTTTAAGAAACCGTTAAGGCATTTCGAAACGAGTTCAAGCCGTTTCGAAACGAGTTCAAGCCGTTTCGAAACGACCCTTGACAGTGGCAAAAGTGTTTCGAAACGGGTAAGACCGTTTCGATACGGGCTCTTAAATCCACCCCAATGGCTCTTTCTATTTGGGTCTGTTTCGAAATAGGGTCGGGCGTTTCGAAACGAGTGGTTGCAGACTGCATTTATGGAGGTGAGATAACACTCCCAACGGCTCTATTGATGAATGCAACAACCACAACGGCTAGAAATTAATGAGAAGGTATAAAAGGGACCTCTAAAAGCTCCAGCAACAACTATTGATTCAAAAGCAAACATCCAAACATCAAATCCAAGCATTTGTGCCTAAATCTCAATATTGTCTAGAAACCCCAATTGTATTTTTCATTCTTATCATTTCAATTGGGTTGAGTGCTTGTAATTGGGCTACAATTTGTATTGAGAGATACTTTTTTAGCCAACAAAATCTTTGTTCTATTTGTGTGAGGTTTGGGTTAAATTTTGGGTAGAAAATTTAACCGAAAATTGTAAGGGTTACCTCCTTAGCCTAGAAAAGGGGAAGAGCAATTAGTGGAATTGTTGCAAATCCTTAGTGAAGCTAAGGTAGTGGATGTAGAGTTCATTTGGAACTTGAACCACTCTAAAATACATTGTCTATCATTTTAATTTGCAATTTCCACCACCTAAACCTTTAAAAATCCAATTCACCCCCCTCTTGGTTCTTTTCGATCATTCGATCCACTCAACAAACACGTAACTCATGCAATTGTGACTCCTCCTAAATATATGCAATTAGGCACAACATGGAGTCACACAAACATGCTTGAAACATAGACATGATTAAATAATTTAGACATGATCAAACAATTGCATGCAATTTAAATTTACCACTTGAACCAAGTTAGGATGTTAAGCCTTTCCTTCTTCAAGTGCCCTTCCTCCTTTGTGTGCTAAGAGCTTCTAAAATTTCGATATTGATCATTAATGCTCAAGAACACCTACAAAAGAAATTATTTTTGTTTTAGTATCCAAATTGCTTTGGATCCATTTGCATTAGTCTAAAAAATTTTAGTTCAATTTGGAATTCATTTTTCAACGTCTTCCTTTTTATTTGAAGAAATTAGTCCCTTAGGGACCCAAATATTGTTATCCATTTTTCTTTAAAAAATCTAGGGGAAATATATTATCTTTGATAAAAGTTTGATGATACAAAATTTGATTTGGAGAATTCTTCAATTTTTCTTTCAAAATCTTTGTAAATCAAAACTTTTTTCTTTTTAAGATCATCGATTTCTCTTTGACGATCTTCTTGAAATTTTTGAAGTAAATTTTGTAAATCAAAATTCTTTTTCCCAAAGTCATTTAATTTTGTTTCAAGTTCATCTTTCGTTCTAGAAATCAAATCATTTTGAACTTTGAATTTTGAAACCATTTTCTTGTTTTTTTTCAAAAATATGGTTTTTAAACTCCAAAACCAAATCATCATAGACATCTTGTAATTCATCAAATGTATATGGAATTGAAGGTGATGAATTAGAAGTTACCCTTAAATCTTCTTCGATGGCTACGAGACAAAGGTTTCCTACCTTATCATCGGTGGAGTCCTCTTCATCACTCCATGTAGCCACAAATGCCTTTTTCTTATGGCTCGATCCCTTATTTTTGAGTCAAGGGCAATCATACTCGACTTGCCCCGACTTCTTGTACGCATAGTAAATAATTGGATCCCTCTTCATCCTATATTCTTCCTTTTGGCACTTCATGAATCTTTTGAGCTATTTGAAGAGTTTGACCATCTCTTCATCTTCACTATCCTCTTCACTTGAATTTTTTATCGACTTGTGAAGGATTTAAGAACAACATTCACTTCTTCTTTGTCCTCTTCTTCTTTATTCTTCCCTTTTGACATCATCATTTCATAGGGTAGCAAAGATTTCATTTGCTCATCAAGCTTGAGCGTCTTCAAGTTCTTTGCTTCTTTAATGGCAGTCTTCTTGGAGTCCCATGAATCGGGAAATGACTAAATCAACTTCCTCACAAGCTTGTCCTTTAGAATCACTTCTCCATTGCCTTTAAGTCCATTCAAAATGGTGGAGAATCGATCGGACATAGCTTTGATGTCTTCTGTTGGGTTCATCTTGAAGTTCTCTTGCTCAAGGTTGAGAATACCAATCTCGGTCTCTTTTAATTCATTAGTCACTTCATGAGTGACTTCAAGCTTGTCCCAAATCTCCTTGGCACTTGAGCAAGAAGACGTCTTGGCATACTCGTCGAGACCAAGAGCACAAAATAAGATGTGCATATCTTTGTCATTGAGTTACAACTTCTTTCGATCTTTATTGGTATATTCTCGTCTTTCTTTCTCGACGAGTTGGTCTCCTACTCTCTTCATCAAAATAGATGGCCCTTACATCACTACTTCTCAAAGGAGGTAGTCGTTTGATTTGATGAATAATATCATCCTATTCTTCCAATAAGAATAGTGGGCACCGTTGAAATAAGCAGGCTTGTCGATGGATTGCTCCAAGCTCTAGTTGATGTAGAAATGTTGAGCACTTTAAGGATCAACTCTAGGATGTTAATTAGATGTAGAGACGAGGCTATGATACTAATTTTTGGGCTAGAATCGATCAACCGAAATCGATAAGAGGGATTGAATTGGCTTTTGAGTGATTGTGGTGGAAGATATCGAAAATTAAAAATTTGCACAAAGATTTATAGTGGTTCGACTTCTAAACCAAGTCTACCTCCACCACTTTAGCTATCCACACTAAGAATTTTCCACAAATTCACTAATTTGTCTTGATTTTTTCTAGGCTCAAGACGATAACATTTACAACTAGGGATGGCAATGGGGCGGGGCGGGTTTTTGGCCAACCCAACCCCGACCTGAAACATACTAAACTCCACCCGACCTCGAACCGCCCCGATAAAAATTATATCTTCACCCGCCCCAAACCCACCCCGAGATTTGAACTCTAAACCCGTCCTCGATTTGACCCGACCCGAGTTTATAAGGTTTTCTATCATTTTCTTTTTCAATCTTAGACTTTCCCATTAACATTAAAAAAATACCCAAAACAAAATCATGCCTTTTCTCAGTTTATAGCTATTTAGAAGATGAATCGTTTCTCATAAAAAAAATAATTTGAAAAATGTCAAAAGGAAAAGAAAAAAAATCTGAAATAATGCACAAAATATTTCTTTCTTAAAGTAGGTGTTGTCCAAGAAAAAATTAAAAAGAAAGAGTAAAAAAATATCAAGATTAAAACAAATAACAACTATTATTAACAAGAAATAGCATGCAAGGAAGAAATGATAAAAGAATAACAAAAGAAATAAAAATATAATGAAGGGAGATGGGATGAAAGAATAAATGAAGAAAAAAAGTTAAAATCAAATGAGAATAAGATGAAGAAAGAACATATGAAAAATGGAAGAAAAAGGAAAAAGGAAAAGAATGATGGAGGCGCAGAAGGTGAGGAAAATTGAAAGAAAAAATGAAAAAAAGAAGGGATGAATAAAACGGCGTAAGAGAAAAATGTAATGGCTGGGCAGATTTGACCTAAAATATGTATATATATATATAGGGGTGGGCAAGACCGGCTACCCGGCCAATTTGTCTAGAATTGGTCCCGGTCCTGGTAATCACCGGTTCCTGAAAATTAGAACCAGTCCCGGTCCCGGTTAGACCGGGTCCAAGATTTCAAGAACCGGTCCCGGTACTAGTGGGAACCGGTACCAATACTGGGTACCCGGTCAATTAGTCTATTATTAATAAAATTTGAGCAGCAGGGGAAAAAATTCCAACCATCAATAATAATATTAAATAACAAAGTCAGAATATTGTAGACTTGAAGGTTGAAGTCTTAAAACGTGTCATACTCATAATATTCATACACAAAGAGAAATAAAGGAGCGCCTTCAGTTGCTTTCAACCACTTCAACGCCATTCGCTACCAGATCAGTATCGGGTACCTGGTACAGGTCCCGGTCCCATTGGGTACCCACCGGGTACCGGGTCCAAAAAAGCAAGATTCAGTCCCGGTCCCAGTTGCAATCGGGACCTAAATTTTGGATCCAGTCCCGGTCCCACCGGAACCAATACCGGGTAATAATCAACCGGGTTTGACTGGGTCTGGGATCGGGACCGGGTAATCGGGTTTTTTGCCCACCCCTATATATATATATAAGGGTACTTTCGTAAATATAATAAAATTCTTGAAGTAAATCTGGTCGGGTCAGATCGAAAAATTTGCACCCTAAATCCGACCCCGGCTATATCTATTATAAAACCCGACTTGACCCGACTCGGACACGAATTTTAAAATAAAAAACTCATCCCTATCGAATCGGGTCGAGTCGAAACCCTTTGGGTACGAGAAAAATTGGCATCCCTATTACAACCTAAGACTTATACTCCAAAGTCTTGGGTATCTCTCTCAAAGAGAAAATACAAATTGGCAAACAAAAGAAAACTTCACAAGGCTGATATGTTTGCAATTTAAGCACTCACCCAAATCCTAACACTTGAGCAAATATAACAATTTAGCTCAACAAGTGTTTTCTACAAAAAAAATATGACAAAATTAAGCACAAAATGATTTCTCTATACATAGAATGTTGTTGTTGGCTTTCTTAATGTTCCATAACTGCTTGAAGACCCCTTTTTTGTCCTCTAATGAGTTCATGACCTTTATTAGTGGTTGGGGTTGTTTAGAGTCGTTGGAAGCCATTAAAACCGAGCATTAAAGCTCACCTACACAGAGGTTTCAAAACTATTTCAGGGGTTTTGAAACCATTTGGGGTTTTCAAATGAAAAACTAGCCGTTACAGGGGCCTGATTTAAAAACCATATAGGGCGTTTTCAAACCTGTGGTTTTGAAACCATGACAGGGGTTTCGAAACATGTTTCCCAGGTTTGGTTTCCAGGCCTTACTGCCTCAATGGTTTTGAAACCACATATAAGGGGTTTCGAAACCTGCATGTATAGCTGGCTAAAAATTAACTTTCAAAGATATATTTAATATAGAAACAAAGTCAAAATATTTTAAACATATTTTTCAAGTTTTGTGGACTTGAAATATTTCTAAAATATGTTTAAGTCCCAAAACATTTTTCATTTTAATTTATATCAAAATTAATATCTCAACAGTTTCTTTAGCAATACTCTATGTTTAAGCCATCCTTCCCCTTTAAAAGGATGAGAACACCTTCATTATTTTTTCCATATTTGAGTTTCTATAAAAAGTATTATTTGAGTACATGTTTTCAAGTGTCAATAAACTTGTACCTCCAAAGCTTTCTTCAACGTTGTTCGACCGAGTTGAGCGAGGGAGAATCTTCACACTCTGGATTGTCTATCCAAGCGCGGGTAGAGGGGTCAATTAAAGTTGTATCACAAAGTTTGCCTAGTCAATCACGGCTAGGAGAGTTCCTCGGGAAATTCATCAATTGCACAAGCCGTCTCCATCTTCTTCTCAATTCCACATGCCATCTCCACCAAATCCAAATTTGAAATCTTCATATTTGATTCTTTATCTTTCTTTTTTCTTTCCTTTGCCTTGTTTTTATTGTTTCCTTCTCATTCTTCATCTAGTACTACTTCTTGATCAAGTTTCTTTGAATTTTGTTCTTGTTTTACAGAATTTTCAAGAAACCCCATTGCATTCTCTCTTGAAACGCAAGAACTTCTTGTTTCAGCTTCTTATTGAGTCTAACGCCTGAGGCTTGTTTCCAAGCAATCAAGTGAAGTCTCCAACGTGATAAGGCTCTTACACCATTTGATATCAAATTAGGACGATTTTTTGGGCTAGATTTCACAAGAATCA
Organism: Hibiscus trionum; assembly: GCA_030270665.1. Taxonomy (NCBI): domain Eukaryota; kingdom Viridiplantae; phylum Streptophyta; class Magnoliopsida; order Malvales; family Malvaceae; genus Hibiscus; species Hibiscus trionum. The sequence goes on along the minus strand of BSYR01000013.1, from coordinate 10,383,356 downwards.
GCGAATTTGGTGGGTAAAAACACAAGGCTGCCACAAAAGCACAAAACAAGGCTATTTTCAATGTTTTGGGTTCTTTTTTCTCCATAAACCCTAATTTTCATTATATTACCATTTTTCTTTGATTTGTTTCAAAAAAAGAGAGAAAAGGAAAAAGAAAAGCAAATCAAATCAAAACAATGCAACGAATCAAGAAAGTTCAAGAAGTGCTTAACTTGGCAAGAATCACCCTTCTCAGCACTTCCAAACATCAAGTCGGCCACCACCAACACCACACGATTTGCACATCACTTGGATTCTTCTTAAGATTTATTTTCGGGTTTTGGGTTTTCTTATTCAAAGTTTCTTTCATTCTTAGATTTTATTTAAGTTCATTTGTTTACTCTCTTTTTTCTCCTTCACATTATCTAACGCCTTTTTGTTTCCCTTTGTTAGTAGGATTTTAAAAGTTTCATAACCTTCTTCCTCCTTGTAACTATTTTCTATTTGTGTCTAACTTTCCTTGATCTCTTAAAGCACTTAGGATTATTGATATGATTTGAACTCTAGTTACTGAGTTGTGCACGACATGAGAGTTTTAAAGAGTACAAGATTGAATAACTTGCCTCAAAGAATACTTTTTCTTGGAGTGATTGGTGAGGTTTCTAGTTTTTTTCCTTTTTGTTTCTCACTTAAAATTTTGTGCAAGTGTTGTAACTTTTCAGGATGTCGACTTCAAGTACTCCTAATGAGAAAAACAAAGGACCAATGACGATGGAAGATTTGACTAATGACATGAGAAAATTGCAACAATGGGTTGTAAGAATAACACGAAATCAAGAAAGACATAAAGATGATGCCACACAAACTCATCAACCCAAACCAAAAACAAAATCCATGCATGTTCCCAACACAGACATCGACTATGAGCCATAACAATCATCATGTTCCAAGCCCAAAATAGTCATTCCTACTTTCGATGGAAAAACCGACGACGATGAGTACATCGATTGGGAAAGCAAGGTTGAGGTTTTGTTTACACACTATACATATAAGGAGGTCGACCAAGTTCCTATAATAACCACACAATTTACTAGTTATGCATTGAGTTGGTGGACTGAACTGTGCAAAATGAGATATATCTAGTGTAACCCCATCGACCTGGCCTAGCCGATAGACCAAACCGAACGGGTCACACGGGGAATATTGAAGAAAACCAGGAAGGTTTACCTCAACAAACGACCCTATTTTTTCTTTTTATCTTGTCTAGAAGCAAATTAGGTTCCTATGTGTTTTACAAAGCAGCAGATCAAACACAACTCAAACGCTCATCAATTTTATCCAATTTCGGTTTGTAGGGACTATTTTGTAAACTTAACAAATTCCAAGAATTTTTCCCCATTTCAGTTTACCAACCTTTAATTAGTCTCGTTACATGCATCTCTGTCAAAACTTAGCTCAAAATAATCATTAAAACTCATTTAATTGCATCCACAACATTTAGGGACTAAAACGTAAAGATTCAGAACATTCAAAGATGCCATTTAACCATATTAACTACCACTATATCGATACCCTTCGAGAGGGTATCAATACGCCCTCGACGAAAAGGCTTCCAAGCTCAGCAATACAAAGGGTCGTATCGGTACACTCAAGGCACGTATCGATACACCCAAAACTAGTAGCCAAAATGTGTATCGATACGCCCTCCTGTATCGGTACACCCTTCCAATTTATGAAGGTCGTATCGATACACTATCAAGTTTAAGCATATCATGGCAATCACCAACAATGTATTCTATAGGCATGCTTCCTATGAAAATCAAGCATCCAAAAGTCAAATCTCAAAACAAAGCTTAATCCAACAATTAGATGCCATTTACAAACCAATATAGACATACCAAACTCATACCAAAACAGAAAATACCAAAACAACCAACTTCAAGACATTGGACACCCTCATTGCCTTTATTACTCTAGTCCATAACCAAACATACATTCAAGAGAAGTCTTTCGGGATTCCTTTGCGAGTTGCTGCCTCCAAAAAGCTAGTTATCTGCATTGATGAGAAAAAGAGAGTGTAAGCATACAAGCTTAGTGAGGAATTCTCAAAAAACCAAAAACACCATCAATGCTTAAAAACATTTTCACACTTTTGAAAACCATCATGCCCTTTTTGAAAATCCATGCACTTCATCATTAAAATTAGCATGTTAAACACCATGCAACAAGTATCAAATACTTCAACAACAAAATCCATTGCTAACATATATATCAAGCCTTTCATGCATATCTACCAAAATGCAAAGCTTTTAAAGTAAAACATGCACTTTTCATGCTACGCATCCATAAACATTTCCATAGCAATTACTCAATTATATTGGCTCACAAGTGACCATTAACATTCTCATTCCACAAAAACATATCGGATACACATATTACCAAGTGTTGTCCCAAACACTTCATACACTCTACCGGCACCTCAAGGCCCACACACGAGAGCTACCCTCCACCGTTGTAACACCCGTGGTGGAGTATTCGGTACAATCACAACCCCTCAACACCACTCATCGGTAGATGTATAGCCTACTAACGAGAGATGGGAACCATACAAGATTCGCACACAAGAGCTATCCTCCACCGTTGCAACACCTTAAACATTCCTCGATCGTTAGGGTACTTGGATGGAGTTTTCGGTACAATCACAACCCCTCAACATCCAAGGTGACTTGTTTATAGTGCACTCAATCCTATAGCCGGCTAACTATATCCAATTTCATTTGCAAAACACTTTACACAACATCACTTGCCAATATAATTCAGTTTTAATGCAAACCTCATTGTTTTCCAAAACATTCACCATAAGCCATATTCCAAGCATTAAACCATGCTTCAAAAACCATGTATAAACACATGCATACAAGGATCACTTACCTAGTGCATCCTTAAACTATATGACATTAGCAACAACATATCATATACTCAAATCATGCTTTAAAACAGTAGGTAAACACATATAAAAACAAGTGCATCCACAAGCTCATAATAGCACAATCTGAGGGAGAAAATCACTTTACTTACTTTCGAACTTAGCAAAGCGTTTGAAGCTTACACTAAGTTCCCAAAACCACTTTTAAGATGTTTCAAAGCTGGAAATCCCATTTCCACTCACCGACTCGCGAAACCTCAATTGCCGACGCGAAATTCAAGCGTCCAAAGCCCCCAAAACTTCACCCAAAGTTTCCAAAGAATTCTCCCCTATTTATACCACATAAGAACAGAGGATTAATGCATCTCAATACATTAAAACCACCAGAAAACATTAAAATCCCGTAGCTTTCCCAGAGGCACCAAAATACCCATCCGAAACAACCTAAATCACATTCGATTGATCACTAAACTTAACCCAGCCATCAACCCACAATTCCAATACATTTTAACCATAAATCAACATCCAAAAACAACCTATATCATCCTTATACCTCCAACAACTCAGATTTCATATTTCCATGCCAAAAACCCAAAACTAACAAACTAGACAATTAGAGATCTCTATGATTTCGGGATTTTTATGATCAAAGCTCATTATCCACATCATAAATCTTTCAAACATTATTAGAACCCATCTCAAATAACTCAAAACAAAACAAATACGAAAATCACATTTTAAACTCTTCTTTTAGCAAGATTTCAACATTTTAACAAATCAACAATAAAACCTCAATCAAAAACACAAATCAGGAGTCAAATATCTTTGGAATATCATTAAAGAACCTTAATTAGAGGAATAGCACGAAATTACCTCCAATCCTTGCTTTTCTTCTAATTTGGCAAGTTTTCACTTCAAGAAACTTGAGGAAAATCAAGAGAAATCTTAAGGAAAGAGTTGGAAATTAAGTGAGAAAAAGAAAGAGGAAGAAATATGGAAATTGAGAGAAAAGAGAGAGTGATTGTCTGAAGAGAAAATGAGAAATGAAAGAGTTACATCAATTTTTGTTTAACAAATTAACCACCTCTCTTTTAATTATTAAATCCACTCTTTAATCTTTAAGTAAACATTTAAAACACATGCACAATTAAAGAAAAGACTTAATTGCCATAAAGCTCCCTAAGGATTCTAAGAATTTGACTCCCTTTTAAAAATCACACTGTTACTGTTGAGTGCATAAATGTTCTATATTTTAGCCCTCATTTATCCATATTATCGATTCACTCAAGCATGTTTAGTTGCATTTTAGGATATAATTTGCATAAACATCACAAATGGATAATTTTGCACAGATGCTGCTGATTTCGATCAACTCTTGCAGGTACTTGTCGTGGCAGCATCCAGGGCAGCAGAGGAACAGAAGATAACCGCAGAGCTGGAGTAAAAGGGTTTGAAGAAAACAGCCTCATACATCACTGTCGTGACAGTTGCCGTGATAGAATTGGCGACAGTGAAGAAGAAAACTGCCTTATACATCACTGTCGTGACAGTTGCCGTGACAGAAGTGGCGACAGTGAAGATAACAGAGATGGAAAATGTGAAGTGGAGTTCGACTGATAGAGGATTTCAAGCCTGATTTTTGTAGACCACTCGCATAATTTTTGGAGCCCAGAAGCACAAGGAAGGCCTTGCCCAAAGTTTGAGGAGAAAGTCAAAGCAAGAAGATAGGGCGAACTAAGGGACGTTTATTCAAAGATTTAGTCTTTAAATAAATTGTACTTTAATTCAAACTAGTATTCTTGGCCATTAAGAAAGCTTACACCCAAGGCCTATATATATGCTTGTATTTCGACAACGGAAGATAAGCTAGCTCCTAGCTGTCTTCCATCAAAAACCCTAGATGTTCTCTTCTTCATCATGTTCTAAACCTTCCCAGGGCTAAGGGTTGATTTTGTAAAGTAGTTGTAAGGGTTATATTGTTTCTTAGGTTGTCCTGTTCAATTAATAAAACTTCAAGTTTATTTACTCTGGTTTTTAACATCTCATAAGGGTATCAGGAGAGCATTGTGTGGTTATCCATTTACTTAATATCGGTAGAGTTAAGTATAAGAAAAGAGTAAATAAAGTTTTCCATTTTATGGTTAAACTATCTTGGCCTAGGGATAGCAGCGGCTAAAGAAGAATTCACAAACATCGGTGTTCATCCTTCGATTCATGCCGGGAGGTATCATCCAAGACGTGTTCGCCGACAGAACTTGGACCTAGGGATAGGACAAGTCACACCTGGGTTTCTTACCGAACTTGAAGTAACGAAGTTGTTGATCGTTGCCGCGACAGTAGCAAACCTCTGCTGCGACAGGTGCTGCCGCGACAGGTTCCACGACATAAGCAATAGAAGTCCTCTGAACAGTGCAATACCTGCACTACGGAACAAATCAATACCAGCCTACTTTATCAATCTGATTTCCTACTCTATTTCCCTTGTCTACTTTAGTTTTACTTCAATCCAACCAATTCTCAATTATCTGTGTTTTTATTTTTCTTGTCCAGGAAAATTAATTCTGAAGTTGTCCCAATCCCTGTGGAGACGATATCTTTTATACTATAACTTGACACGGGTGTACACTTGCGCTCCAATTTAATAAGACTCTTTCACACGCATCAATTTTTTGGCGCCGTCGCCAGGGAATGGCGCACAACTTCGTGTTTTTTTTCCTGCACTTATATTTATTTTCTTGCCTTATTTTATTCGTTTAAAAACTCAGGTGCAATACAGGTTCAAGGGCATCAACATGTCAGGAAAAACCATTCGAGAACTGATGTGGGAAAGTTCTTACAATTACCGGGAAGGTAATCATGCACTCGAAAGTTGTCCCCATCTTTTCGGTGAATATATGGACAACCAACAATGGAACCAACAAGAACAAGATATGCCGCCACAGCAACAACATGGACAACAGATGCCGCTGCCGTAGCAGCAAAAAATTTTATGGTATGATCAAAACCCGCAAAGTTTTTTTTTTACCATAACAATTTTGCTGTAGAACCCGACATGCCCTGGCAATGTCATCATCCTCAAGAGCAGTCAAAATCCTTGGAAGACACACTGCAGGCCTTCATGGAACTTACTCAATAATTGTCGGCTTCTATGGACAAAAGAATCGCCAAGATGGATGCAATCTTTAGCAAACCGGTCCTCATTCATGCCACAAAAGAACCTGAAATCCCGAGGCAAAATGACAAGGATGCCAATGAAAGAGACTTCCCAACACATGATGATCCTGAGCAGCAACTTGCCTTGGTAATGATCGAGGAGCCTGAACGGAACAACGCCGCAACACCACCTAGTGAATTTGAGAAGAATGTCACGGCGGTAACCACTTCCGAGGAAGAAACCCCGGTCGAAGCGGCAACCGCCGCCTCGGCAGCGACTGATGTTGAAGCGGCAACCGCTACCGAGGCAAAACCTCAACCCACTGCCTCGGCTATTCCCGACAAAGATTGCATACATCCACCTCCGCCATGGCACTCGGACAACCACATGCAAGAGCAACACGATGACAACACCTCGCCAATAGAATATGAGCAGGTAATAAACGAACCTTTTGAATTCTTTGAAAACTCACCAATTCCATTGCAGGTATTTGAGGAACCAACGCCGGTGGATTTAGAATCATCGAGATCTCTACTGATGGAGACCTACGAGTGGCCAACAGAAATTGATATGGGGAGTCATAGCACTTTCCAATGTCCCCTTGACCTGCAAATCAACCTGACAAAGGACTGTCAAAATAACTGGATACCGCAGCAGCAGACACGACAGCAAAGGCTACTTTCCACCATAACGAACTTCGACGAGAATGAGATAAGTACATGGTTGGATATAGATATAATTTTTCCTAAACATATGTTCATGTGTTCAGGAACAATGCCAAGATGGGAGGACTTTATGGACTACAAAGGAACTAGAAAGAAAGTCACCTCCACCATGATAAAACAAAAAGGAGTAGCCACGAGCACATTGGCCCAACCCTTTTTGGGCAAAATTGTAACTCGATGGTGGGTGTGGATGGACCATTAGAAATATCGGAAATGACGCTCCGAAAATTTTATTTAGTTTCAATTTTTAATTTCGTTATTTTAGGATAAGAGTTTCAAGGATTAATTCCCTCTTGAACTCTTAAGTTTTTATTTTATTTGTTTTTCTTGTCTTTTCCAATAAAGAACTCACAGCAACCTAAAAACCCAAGGCTATCAAGACATGGTGTTCTCTACCTCGGTAGTATATAGTTTCGCTGCCCTAGCAGCAGAGGAGGCTTCCTTTGAAAGATCGGAAACCCAGGCCCCCGCCATCCGGCAGTACTGATGCTGCCACCCTGCGCCCGCCACCCAGTATCACCTGCGCATCCTGTCGCCCCAGCATCACCAGCTGCATCTACCGCTGCAACACCCTCGGCCGCCCAAACCGCCTCAGCATCCGCCAAGGGAGGCAAAGATACTTGCCAGAGCAGGATGTGGCAGCAGCAAGTGAAAGGAAGAAAGCAGAGCAAACAGACAAAGCTCGAGGTTCTGGACAAAGCTCCAAAAATTTCAACTATCAAAATCCAGCCGGATCGAGAAGCAAAGAAAAAGGCAGCCTCATCCTCTCCAACCACGAAGGTAGCACCCAAACTTCCCCAGAAGAAATCCAAAGTAGCCGCCCGCCGACAGCTCCGAAAGCAATGATGACAGCAATGTTGGTACTTTAAATTAAGTTTCTTGCTCCTTCTGTCTTCTGTTTTTTTCTCTATTTTCTATTTGTGATGTTTTTTTATCTTTCTATTTTTGTTTGTCATGCATTGAGGACAATGCAACCCTTGAGTTTGGGGGTAGGAAATCCTCTTATTATGAATAGACTAATTATATTTTGTGTTCATAACTATTTATTTTTGTATCCATGTATAAAAAAAATTGGCTTAAGTTTTTTAGCTTCTCTTACCTGCCGCGGCCTTCACTGTTGTGACAGTAGCTTTAGAAGGTTTTAGGAAGTATTTAGAGCCTTACTATAGTTCTGAACTCTTAAAACACTTTTGTGACTTATATGTTGTTAAGACTTCTGTTAGTAAACTGAGAATAGGAAGCTTAACCACTTGAGTTAGAAAAAAAAACTTAGACCCGGTTTACTCCTAGAGGTGCCTAACACTGGCTCTAGAAAGATAACTAGAGGTACTCTTAGAGGTGCCTAAAACTGGCTCTAGGAAGATAACTAGAGGTGCCCGAAACCGGCTCTAGTAGAAATAGAAAAACTTCAATCTAAGTTAGGAAGAAAACTAGAGGTGCCCGAAATTGGCTCTAGTTAAGAATTATTTATTTTGAAGTAAAACTCAAGTGAATTGAGTAACTATTCTGGTTGCTAAAGAGTCTAGGCTCATATTTGTTCACAAAACCTGCACACACTCACACGAGAGTTATAGTATTGCTCCAGATAAGTCCGTAAACATCCGAAAAGGTATTGATCTTGATGGTGAAGGTGATGTAGGTAATGGTTGTTCATTGAGTTAAGCCAAAGCCAAAAAGTTTCATTCTTAGTTAGATTGCATTTGCTTGAGAACAAGCAATAATTCGAGTTTGGGGGTGTGTTGAGTGCATAAATTTTCTATATTTTATCCCTCATTTATCCATATTATTGATGCACTCAAGCATGTTTAGTTGCATTTTAGGATAGAATTTGCATAAACATCACAGATGGATAATTTTGCACAGATGCTGCTGATTTCGATCAACTCTTGCAGGTACCTGTTGTGGCAGCATCTAGGGCAGCATAGGAACAAAGGATAACCGCAGAGCTGGAGTGAAGGTTTGAAGAAAACTATCTCATACATCACTATCGTGATAGTTGCCGTGACAAAAGTGGCGATAGTGAAGAAGAAAACTGCCTCATACATCACTGTCGTGACAGTTTCCGTGACAAAAGTGGCGACAGTGAAGAAGAAAACTGTCTCATACATCACTGTCGTGACAGAAGTGGCGACAGTGAAGACAACATAGATGGAAAATACGAAGTGGAGTTCGATTGATAGAGGATTTCAAGCCTGATTTTTGTAGACCACTCGCATAATTTTTGGAGCCCAAAAGCACAAGGAAGGCCTTGCCCAAAGTTTGAGGAGAAAGTCAAAGCAAGAAGATACGGTGAACTAAGGGACGTTTATTCAGAGATTTAGTCTTTAAATAAATTGTACTTTAATTTAAACTAGTATTCTTGGCCATTAAGAAAGCTTACACCCAAGGCCTATATATATGCTTGTATTTCGACAAGGGAAGATAAGCTAGCTCCTAGCTGTCTTCCATCAAACACCCTATTTGTTCTCTTCTTCATCATGTTCTAAACTTTCCCCAGGGCTAAGAGTTGATCTTGTAAAGTAGTTGTAAGGGTTATATTGTTTCTTAGGTTTTCCTGTTCAATTATTAAAACTTCAAGTTTATTTACTCTTGTTTTAACATCTCATAAGGGTATCGGGAGAGCATTGTGAGGTTATCCATTTACTTAATATCGGGAGAGTTAAGTATAAGAAAAGAGTAAATACATTTTTACAGTTTATGGTTAAACTATCTTGACCTAGGGATAGGTACAAGGTTAAGCGACTAAAGAAGAATTCACAAACATTAGTGTTCATCCTTCGATTCACGCCGGGAGGTATCATCCAAGACGTGTTCGCCGACAGAACTTGGACCTAGGGATAGGAAAAGTCACACCTGTGGTTCTTGCCGAACTTGAAGTAACGGAGTTGTTGATCGCTGCCGCGACAACATCAGACCTCTGCCGCAACATGTTCCACGACATAAGCAACAGAAATCCTCTAAACAGTGCAATACCTGCACTATAGAACAAATCAATACCAGCCTACTTTATCAATCTGATTTCCTCCTCTATTTCCCTTTTCTACTTTAGTTTTACTTCAATCCAACCAATTCTCAATTATCTGTGTTGTTATTTTTATTGTGCAGGAAAATTAATTCTGAAGTTGTCCTAATCCCTGTGGAGAAGATAACTTTACAATTTAATAGGACTTTTTCACATGCATCAGTTACATAGTTTTAAATCTTTACAATTTGGTCACTGCCCAAAATGTACACGTTCCAAAATCCATTTTATAAAATTGATTTTACCAAACCCATCTATATCATTTTAGATGATTTTAGAAAATTTCCCATATTTTTACCTTATCCCGAACCATGATTTCCCTGAACTGTCCTTAAAGACTTGAATCTCCAACTCTAGGTTCGACTAACCCAAACCGTTACCTAAAACACGTAGGCCCAAAAACAGGGCGTTACAACTCTCCCCACTTAGGAAATTTCATCCTCAAAATTTTAACCGATGGAAAAAGATGCAGAAATAGCTTCAACGTGTCCGCCTTGCTCTCCCAAGTGGCTTCCTCAACTCCTCGATGTCGCCACAACACCTTCACAAGTTCAATCGTTTTACCACGAAGAACTTTGCTACTAGAATCAAGGATGCCCACTAGTTCCTCATCATAAGATAAATCCAGATTCAATTCAATCTCCTCAACAAGCATCACATGAGATGAATCTGATCTATATTTTCGCAACATCGAAATATGAAACACATCATGGATCTTTTCCGATTCGGGAGGCAACCTCAACCGATATGCAACAGGACCAACTCGCTCCACAACCTTGTAAGGTCCAATAAACCTCGGACTAAGCTTACCCTTACATCCGAATCTCATCACCTTCTTCCAAGGTGGCACATTTAGGAACACGCGATCTACAACCGCAAACTCAATCTCCTTACGCTTTAAATCTGCGTAAGACTTTTGTCGATCTGAAGCAGCCTTCAACCGTTCATAAGCGAGCTTCACTTTCTCAGTTGTTCCCTTAAGCAAATTCGGCAAGGAAACCAACCTTTGCCCCACTTCTGCCCTACAAAGAGGCGTTATACACTTTCTCCCACACAAAGCCTCATACGGAGCCATTTGTATACTTGCATGAAAGCTATTATTATAGGCAAATTCCACCAAGGGAAACTATTTTTCCCAAGAACCTTGGAAATCTATCACACAACACCTCAACATATCCTCCAGCACCTTGATAACTCGTTCCGACTGTCCATCCGTCTGAGGATGATATGAAGTGCTGAAGTTCAAGCGCGCACCCAACGCTTGGTGTAAACACTCCCAAAATCTCGTTGTAAACCTCAGATCTCTATCTGACACTATAGCCTTAGGCACACCATGCAAACGCACAATAGAGTATACGTAGTATACACATCCAAGAAATGCACCCACTTCGTAAGACGATCCATAATCACTCAAATAGAGTTCTTCTTTTACGGTGAAAAAGGCAGACCAGACACAAAATCCATCGTAATCCTTTCCCATTTCCATTCTGGTATCCTCAAAGGCTGTAACAAACCAGAAGGAAACTAATGCTCAGCTTTCACACGCTGACAAACCATTCACTTGCTCACAAAATCAGCAACATCCTTTTTCAACCCCACCCAATAGTATTCATCTTTCAAACCACGATACATCTTGGTACTACTAGGGTGCATAGCAAAAGGACTGGTATGAGCTTCAGTCAAAATAGTACGCCTCAACTTAACATCCTCCGGCACAACTATCCGACTTTTAAAGCATAAAACACCATCATCATTAAAACAAAAGTCTGTTGCATTACCATCAGTTATATCCTGCTCATGAGGCACCAACGAATCATCAAGCAACTGCTTATCCTTAGTTAATTAAATCAAGGAAGGTTTCACTTGTAACTCAGCTATCAACCCACCATCACACGATATATTCAACCGAGCAAACATCGCTATCAACTCAACAACTACCTTCCTACTCAAAGCATCGACCACAACATTGGCCTTTCCAGGATGCTACTCAATCGTCAGATCATAATCCTTAAGCAACTACAACCATCTTCGTTGCCTAAGATTCAACTCCCTTTGAGACATAAGATACTTTAAACTTTTATGATCGGTTTAAATCACACACTTTTCACCGTAAAGGTAATGTCTCCAAATCTTCAAAGCAAACACAACCGCAGCAAGCTCTAGGTCATGAGTAGGATACTTGCCTTCATATACCTTCAATTGTCTATATGCATAAGCTACAACCTTTACACCTTGCATCAATACACAACCTAAACCAACATATGATGTATCGATGTAAACCACAAACTCCTTACCTAATTCTGGTTGAATTAAGACAAGAGCTTGCGTCAAAGCTTCCTTCAACTTCTCGAAAGCTTCTTGCCTAACATCCGTCCATTCAAAGCGAACATTCTTTTGCAACAACTTAGTCAATGGAGCAGCAATATTAGAAAAACCCTCAACAAACCTTCGGTAATATCCAGCCAAACCAAGGAAACTACACACTTCTGTCACTAATTTAGGCGTTTTCCAACTCACCACCGCCTGGATCTTGTGTGGGTCAACCCGAATACCCTCGGCCGACACTACATGTCCAAGAAAAACTACTTCCCTGAGCAAAAACTCACACTTGATCAACTTAGCATAAAGCTGATTCTCCAACAATACTTGTAACACAATCCTCAAATGCTTATCATGATCCTCCTCGGTACGCGAGTACACGAGAATATCATCGATAAATACTACCATAAACTGATCTAGGAACTCATGGAACACACGATTCATCATATCCATAAATACAGCCGGTGCATTTGTCAACTCAAACGACATCACTAAGAACTCATAATGGTCATGCCTTGTCCGAAAAGCTGTCTTGGGTACATCCACATCCTTAACCTTCAATTGATAATACCCTGACCTCAAATCAATCTTCGAAAACACCGAAGCACCTCGAAACTGATCAAACAAATCATCAATCCTTGGCAAAGGGTACTTGTTCTTAATCGTCAACTTGTTCAGTTGCTGATAATCTATACACATACACATTGTACCATCTTTCTTCTTTACAAACAAGACCGGTGCACCCCAAGGTGAAACACTTGGCCTTATGAACCCTCGATCAAGCAACTCTTGAAGTTGCGTTTCCAACTCCTTCAATTCTTTAGGTGCCATCCGATAAGGAGCAATAGACACTAGAGTCCTATTTTCATACAACTCAATGCCAAACTCAACTTCTCTGTTTGGTGGCAAACCATGCAACTCTTCTGGAAAAATACCCGGAAACTCATATAACGTTCGTATGTCTTCTACTCGCACTTACTTTGAACCAGGGTTCATCATATAAGCTAGGAAAGCTTCGCAACCCAACTCCATCATCCGACTCGCTTCAAGAGCCGAAATTGCATTGGACAAGAATTTCACATTCTCGCCTACGATTACTACTTTGTAGTCATCAGCAAGTTTCAAGGTAACTCGCTTAACATCAAAATCAACTACAACTCTGTGCTCAGACAACCAATCCATTCTAAGAATCACATCAAAACCATAGAAAGACAATTCCATCAAATCAACTGAAAACACATGGCATTGAATAGATAAAGGACATCCTCTATACAGTTTTTTTTGTAACAACAGTTTCACCAAAAGAGCTTGTTACTTGCATTCCTACATATAGCATCTCAACAGAGATATCAAGCAAATGTGCATGCTCACTCAAGATGTATGAATACGTGGATCCAGAAACAATTAAAGCTAACAAAGACAAGGATTGCAAGGTGAAGGTACCTACAACCACGTCGGTGTCATTACGTCCCTCGCGATGTGCATACACCCTCGCAGGACCACCACCATCAGGTTGAACATCAACTACATGAGCTATACCTCTCTGCCCATCCTCCCTCCATTGGAAATTACCACGGTCGCGCCCACGGCCTCTCTGTGGTGCAACAACATGTGCTCGACCCTGACCACCTCCAACTAGCAAAGGACACTCACGTCTCATATGATCAGCTGATCCACAGTTCCAACAAAAATTAGCCCCAACCACAGGAGCTTGCACCTCACGAGCCACGTAAGGATAATCTCATCTCAAATGCTCTCGCGATTCACATGACCAACAAGTATTCTGCTCAAACCTCACTCTGTTACCTTGAGTTGGCGCACCTCGCCCAAAATTACCCCGCCTCGCCTCAAGCCATTATCTGCGATCATGGTTTCTCTTGTTCTTTCCACCACTAAGACCAAAATCTACAGCTCTCTTACTCGAGCTAGAACCACCCACGCGAGAGGTCAAACCCAAACTCTGCTCTATATCCTTGGCTCGCGTCACTAGCACATCAAAATCAGTATAACTAGTTGCTAGCATGAACCTCTTCACTTCCTGCACCAAGCCATAACGAAAGTGATCACATCGATGCCTATCACTCGGCACCGATTCCGGAGCATACTAACTCAAACGTACGAACTGGACCTCGTACTCAGCTACTGTCATGTTACCTTGCACTAAGGACACGAACTCCCGCTTCTTATCATCCAAGTATCTAACTCCCAAATACTTCTTTTTAAAGGCAGCCTGGAAGAAATCCCAATCCACCTCATTGGGTTCCATGGCCGCGGTCACAGTCGTCCACCAAGAATATGCATCACCATGCAATAAAGAAACAACACAACCCAACTTGCGTACATCATTACACCCCATCTGATCCAAGATCTGGATCGTACTAGCCATCCAAGCCTCGAATGCTTCAGGAGACAATCCACGATATTCAATGCCTCTCAAACTTCGCAAGCGTTTCAACGACAAACCCCCTTACCTAGCGGCAGGTGCTTGCACTTGCACTCCAGCAACAACAGTCTGGAATGCTGCAGTCATCGCCTGTGCCAAAGGCGTTAAATCACCTAACACCGGACCAGCCTGTCCATGTTGTACTTGCTCCTCACCCACAAGTGGTGGTGGCAGTGGAGGAGGTAAATTTGCACCAGGCAGAACCTCGTTCTCCTGATTCCTTTGCTCACCAACAGGAGCAACTGACCCTGAAAGTAGCTCTCTAATCGGTCCCATTGTGCTATTATCATTAAGTCATGAATATAAAACAAAACAAGAAATTAGGCCAGCTTCTAGCAAGGATCCAAGACTTTGAATTCAATTTAAAACATTTCACTATAGTAATAAGGCAATGGGCATCCCAATTTCCCCCAAACATAACATAAAGCATACATCATACATGTCACAACCATCGTGCATCACAATAAAAAAGATCCAGCCCACATTATCATCACATATAACATCTTACACTCATATCATTATCATTATACATAGCATGACCATCACTTTATCAACATTAACATGCTTATAACATTCACCGTGCAAAACAAACATCACTAAATACATGCAAGCACATCACATTGACTTAACATTAACTTACCATCATCCCATTCTTTCATAACCTGACTATGATTCCACCAAATGTAACCCCCTCGACCCGGCCTAGCCGATAGACCGAACTGAACGGGTCACACGGGGAATATTGAAGTAAACCGGGAAGGTTTACCTCAACAAACGACCCTATTTTTTTTCTTTTTATATTTTCTAGATGCAAATTAAGTTCCTATGTGTTTTACAAAGCAGCAGATCAAACACAACTCAAACGCTCATCAATTTTATCCAATTTCGGTTGTTAAGGACCATTTTGTAAACTTAACAAATTTGAAGAAATTTTCCCCATTCCGGTTTACCAAACTTTAATTAGTCTCATTACATGCATCTCTATCAAAACCCAGCTCAAAATAATCATTAAAACTCATTTAATGGCATCCACACATTCATGGACTAAAACGTAAAGATTCAGAACATTCAAAGATGCCATTTAACCATATTAACTACATCGATACGCCCTCGACGAAAAGACTTCCAGGCTCAGCAATACAAAGGGCTGTATCGATATACTCAAGGCCTGTATCTATACACCCAAAACCAGTAGCCAAAATATGTATCGATACGCCCCTGTGTATCGGTACACCCCTCCAATTTATGAAGGTCGTATCGATACACTATCAAGTGTATCGATACCCTACAGCCCGCAACTACCCAAATTACTGATTTTACACACTTTAAACCATCCAAAGACAGTCCAACATACTTTTAAGCATACATATACTCAAATACACTTCAACCATCAAATATGCAAGGCAACAACAACATCATATCATGGAAATCACCAACAATGTATTCTATAGGCATGCTTCCTATGAAAATCAAGCATCCAAAAGTCAAATCTCACAACAAAGCTTAATCCAACAATTAGAGGCCATTTACAAAACCAACATAGGCATACCAAACTCATACCAAAACAGAAAATACCAAAACAACCAACCACAAGACATTGGACACCCCCATTGCCTTTATTACTCTAGTCCATAACCAAACATACATTCAAGGGAAGTCTTTTGGGATTTCTTTGTGAGTTGCTGCCTCTAAAAACCTAGTTATCTGCATTGATGAGCAAAAGAGAGCGTAAGCATACAAGCTTAGTGAGGAATGCTCAAAAACCAAAAACACCATTAATGCTTAAAAACATTTTCACACTTTTGAAAACCATCATGCCCTCTTTGAAAATCCATGCACTTCATCATTAAAATCAGCATGTTAAACACCATGCAACAAGTATCAAATACTTCAAGAGCAAAATCCATTCCTAACATATATATCAAGCCTTTTATGCATATCTACCAATATGCAAAGCTTTTAAAGTAAAACATGCACTTTTCATGCTACGCATCCATAAACATTTCCATAGCAATTACTCAATTATATTGGCTCACAAGTGTTCATTAACATTCTCATTCCTCAAAAACATATCGGATACACGGATTACCAAGTGTTATCCCAAACACTTCATACACTTTACCGGTACCTCAAGGCCCACACACGGGAGCTACCCTCCACCATTGTGACACCCGTGGTGGAGTATTCAGTACAATCACAATCCCTTAACACCACTCATCGGTAGATGTATAGCCCTCTAATGAGAGACAGGACACCATACAAGGTTCACACACGGGAGCTATCATCCACCGTTGCAACACCTTAAACATTCCTCGATCGTTAGGGTACTTGGATGGAGTTTTCAGTACAATCACAACCCCTCAACATCCAAGGCGACTTGTTTGTAGTGCACTCAATCCTATAGACAACTAACTATATCCGATTTCATTTGCAAAACACTTTACACAACATCACTTGCCAATATAATTCACTTTTAATGCGAACCTCATTGTTTATAGTGCACTCAATCCTATAGATAGCTAACCATGTATAAACACATGCATACAAGGATCACTTACCTAGTTCATCCTTAAACCATATGGCATCATCAAGAACATATCATATACTCAAATCATGCTTTAAAACAATAGGTAAACACATATAAAAACAAGTGCATCCACAAGCTCATAATAGCACAATCCGAGGGAGAAAATCACTTTACTTACTTCCGAACTTAGCAAAGCGTTTAAAGCTTACACTAAGTTCCCAAAACCACTTTTAAGATGTTTCAAAGCTGGAAATCCCATTTCCACTCACCGACTCGCGAAACCTCAATTGCCGACGCGAAATTCAAGCATCCAAAGCCCCCCAAAACTTCACCCAAAGCTTTCGAATAATTCTCCCCTATTTATACCATATAATAATAGAGTATTAATGCATCTCAATACATTAAAACCACCAGCAAACATTAAAATCTTGTAGCTCTACCCAAAGGCACCAAAATACCCATCCGAAACAACCAAAATCACATTCGATTGATCACTAAACTTAACCCAGCCATCAACCCAAACTTCCAACACATTTTAACCATAAATCAATATCCAAAAACAATCTAATATCATCCTCATACCTCCAGCAACTCAGATTTCATATTTTCAAGCCAAAAACCCAAAACTAACAACCTAGACAATTAGAGATCTCTATGATTTTGGGATTTTTATGATCAAGGCTCATTACCCACATCATAAATCTTTCAAAACATGATTAGAACCCATCTCAAATAACTCAAAACAAAACAAATACGAAATTACATTTTAAACTCTTCTTTTAACAAGGTTTCAACATTTTAACAAATCAACAATAAAACCTCAATCAAAAACACAAATCAAGAGTCAAATATCTTTGGAATATCATTAAAGAACCTTGATTAGAGGAGTAGTACAAAATTACCTTCAATCCTTGCTTTTCTTCTAATTTGGCAAGTTTTCACTTCAAGAAACTTGAGGGAAATCAAGAGAAATCTTAAGGAAATAGTTGGAAATTAAGTGAGAAAAAAGAAAGAGGAAGAAATCTAGAAATTGAGAGAAAAAAGAGAGTGATTGGCTGAAGAGAAAATGAGAAATGAAAGAGTTACATCAAATTTTGCTTAACAAATTAACCATCTCTCTTTTAATTATTAAATCCACTCTTTAATCTTTAATTAAACATTTAAAACACATGACAAATTAGAGAAAAAAACTTAATTTTCATAAAGCTCTCTAAATATTCTAAGAATTTGACTCCCTTTTAAAATTCACACTTTTACACAATTTTAAATCTTTACAATTTGGTCACTACCCAAAATGTACACGTTCCAAAATCCATTTTATAAAATTGATTTGATCAAACCCATCTATATCATTTTAGATGATTTTAGAAAATTTCCCATATTTTTACCTTATCCCGAACCATGATTTCCTTGAACCGTCCTTAAAGACTTGAATCTCTAACTCTAGGTTCGACTAACCCAAACCGTTGCCTAAAACATCTAGGCCCAAAACCAGGGCGTTACAGCCAGTGTCGATGTGCCATTCGTTCTTGGGATGATCTCAAAGATTCCATGCGACGCCGCTTTTTCCCCCATATACTACTTTCGACAAGTCAAACTTCATCTTCGAAAATTACGGTAAGGTACTAGATTTGTTGATGATTATTACAAAGAGATGGTGCATTTGCTACATAGAGCAGATATTCAAGAAGACAAGGAATACACTTTGCCTCGATTTGTTGTTAGACTCAACAACAACATAGCCAATCCTCTTATACTTCATGACTACAGTAATCTTGAAAGTGCTCTACACAAAGCCATCACCATTGAGAATAAAATCCTCTAGTAGAATAGAATGTGTCCTTATTCCTCCTATGACAAAGGTATCTCATACAATTCCTTTTGCCAGAGTTCTTCTCACACTTTGTCTACTCCTATTAGAACCACCAAATATGAGGATGCATCCAAAACACTAGAGGTCAAATCAAAGATCAAGGCATCTAAGTAATATTAGCACCACCATCGGTGAACCAAACGAGAGACATTGAGTGTTTCAAGTGCCAAGGGCGTGGCCACTATGCACTTGAGTGGCCTATTGCTAGAATCATGCTCATTTGAGATGATGGATCCTACATCTTTGATTCTGAAGGAGATGAAGAAGAGGTTAATGAGACCAAGGACAACATCATGGCACCAGACCCACCATTAGATGATTATTTCTTGGTGGTTAGATATTCCTTAAGTATCCAAACCTTGGATGATACCGACGATCAACGCACAAACATCTTCTACTCTCGTTGCAAGATCAACAACAAGCAGTGCTCTTTCATCATAGATAGTGGCAGTTGTGTTAATGTCATCAATATTTATCTTGTTGATGATCTTGAGATTCTATGCTAACGACATTCCAAGCCTTACCATCTCCAATGGCTCAATGATGGATCGGATGTTAAGGTAACCAAATGTTCCCTAATCAATTTTCAAAATTGGCGATGACTGTGATAATTTTTGGTGTGATGTAGTACCAATACAAGCCACCTATTTGCTACTCGAGAGACCATGGAAATTTGATAGAAACGTTACTCACCAAGGCAAGCTAAACATATACTCTCTTATGTACCATGGAAAGAAGTACACATTGGGTCCTTTGGATCCAAAAGAAGGTTGTCAAGACCAAATGCGATTACAAAAATTATGTGAGCGAGTAGTGTCAAAAAAATGAAAACACAAAAGGCAATACAAAAAGAGGCCATTAGTAAAAAAAAAGAAAATATCAAAAGGCCTAAGGGAGGTGAATGAACCCATTAGTGAGAAAAAAAGAGAGAAATAAAGTTTATATGAGAGAAAAAAATGTGAGAGAAACCCTTTTTCTTGAAACAACCTTGCATTCTTATCCGCTTTAGGTAAAACTTTTTTTTCCGATTTTGATGCTAACGTTTTCATTGCCTAGTGTTTTTATATATCTTTTACAGGATTTTTCTGATTTCCTTGATGATCCTCCTGTAGGATTACCACCTAAAAGAGTTATTGAAAACCAAATAGATCTAATTCTAGGTGCTCTCATTCCAAACCGCCTAGCATACCAGTACAATCCCGAAGAAACTAAGGAGTTAGAGAAACAAGTGGGAGAATTACTGGAAAAATGATACATTCGAGAGGGTTTGATTCCTTGTGTCGTTCCAGTACTACTTATGCCAAAGAAATAGGGTACATATCATATGTGTGTTGATTGTATACTTATTAACATTATAGCCATCAAATATAGGCACCCCATTCCACATCTGGATGACATGCTTGATGAACTCCATGGTGCTTGCATCTTTACAAAGATCAATCTAAAAAGTGAATATCATCAACTTAGAATGAAGAAGGGAGATGAATGGAAAACATCCTTCAAAACCAAGTTCAGCTTCTACGAATGGATGGTCATGCCTTTTGGTCTGACAAACGCACCAAGTACATTCATGCACCTCATAAACCATATCCTTCGAGAGTTTCTAGGTAAGTTTTTTGTTGTTTATTTTGATGACAATCTTATCTACTTCACCTCTTTTGATTCACATCTTCTACATGTTGAATCGATTCTTTACGTTCTCCAGTGAGAACGATTGTACGCTAACTCGAACATGTGTGTATTTTGTAGTGATAAGCTTATATTCTTAGGCTTTATAATAAGTGCACACGGCATACATGTTGATGATGAGAAAGTCAAAGCGACTCGAGAATTACCCAAACCTAAATCCATCACCGAGGTATGATCTTTTCATGGGTTGGTAAGTTTATATCGACGTTTCGTTAAAGATTTCTCCAGAATTATAGCACCTTAACTGAAATCATCAAAAGGTAGGTAGGTTTTTCCTGGGGTAACAAATAAGAGATGACTTTTCAAACCCTAAAAGATAAACTCTATTTTGTACATATTCTTCGTTTACCCAATTTTTATAATACCTTTGAATTAGAATGTGATGCTTCAAATATTGGTATAAGTGTTGTTCTTATTGCAGGAAAACTGACCCACCACTTACTTTAGTGAAAAGTTGAAATGAGCACAACTCAACAACTCCACCTATGACAAGGAATTCCTAGCCATGTAGTTGGTCAATCGATTGCAAATGGCCAAGAGGGGGATGAATTGGCGATTAAAATTTGAAGGGAAAAATTGAATGAAAGAAAAGTTTGACACAAGGCAATTTATAGTGGTTCAAGTTCCTAAATGAACTCTACATCCATTACCTTAGCTCCCACTAATGGTTTTTCAACCAATCCACTAATTGATTCTTCCCCTTTTCTTGGATGAGGATGAAATCTTACAAGATCGATTAAGCTTTCTACCCAAAGCTTAATCCAACACACTCTTTACAGAGAAGGAATTTGGTAAACCTTACAAATACCTCTCAAAGGTTGATGTTTACCCAAATAGAATAAATCACATCCCAAAATCTCAATAAAAATTACAATGATAAACTCAATTGAGTTGGGTACAAAGATTTAACTCTTAATGATCAAGGTTTGAATTTGAATGCTTTGATGTTGCTTTAAGGTTCAATAGTTGTTGTTGTAGCATTTGAGACTTGTTTTTATACCCTTGCATTGATTTCTAGCCATTTGGGTGGTTGAGGTCATTAATCTAGACGTTGGGCTGCAATTTCTCGCAATGAATGCTCCTTAACAACCTACCCTATCAGAACGATTCATGGGTGTATCGGTACTTGTCTCAAAGAAGAAAGAGCTGTTGTGACTGAAAAATAGGGTGTATCGATACGCTTGAAGGGCGTATCGGTACGGTATTAAGGGGCATATCGATATGAAATGTCGTATCGATACGGATTTGCTCACTATAATCCTAAATTGAATTTTGCTAAAAAAGCGTATCGGTATGCTAACTTAGCGTATCGATGCCGTTCAACGATCATTTAAAATTTTAGATTCCAATAACTGACAAGCCAACGTTCGAATATTAAATGCCAAGATTTTTGCAAAGGTCAGCATATCGTATCGATACAGTGACATATTGTATCGGTACGCTATAGCAAAGAATATTTTTTATATGAAAACTGTATCGATACGTTATAGCTTAATGTCTTGCCCAGATGAATATCGTATCGATACGAGGTTAAACTGTATCGGTACACTATTAACGATTAAAATTCCAGTGTTAAAAAACTGTATCGATACGCCTGAGCATTTTTTTCTTTTTGGCTTGAAAACACTTGGAAAATTTGAACCCTTTTAATGTGTTTTGAATTGAAATAGTATTTGGTTCAAAATGGCTTGTCAAATTGTGAGTCTTTGAAAATACTTAAAAAATTATTGTTTTACAATTTAGTCATTAAGGTAAATTGTTATATCAAAATAAATTTTGGTTTTACAATCTCCCATTTTTTATATAACAAAACCAAATATAAATTTTTAAGTTTTGAAACCTTTGAAAAGCTTACTCCCCCTTAATTTAAGATAGGTTTTCAAAATTAAGTTTCAAGTTTTCAAATGGCTCTAAATACTACTTCTCTCGTTTTTTGTTAGATCAAACATAATAGCACAAGGTAAGGATAATAGCAACATAATATCATTACATTCAAATTGCAAACTTAATAATTCAAAGCAACAAAGAGTTCAAAAACATAAAGCCTTCATTCTTCAAGTGTTCTTCCTTGTGTGCATGGAGCTCCCCCTCAATTTTTGACTTGTTGATCAATATCCATCACACCTAGCAAAAGACAATCAAGTAATTTTTGGTATCCAAATTGCTTTGGATCCATAGACGTTAGTAGCACAAAACTTAGTCCCCTTAGGAATCCATTTTTCAATTTCATCCTTTTTAGTTGAAGTGGTTAGTCCTTTTGGGACCCAAACACTTCTAAAACATTTTCCTTTTACAAATCTAGGGGCAATAGATTGTCTTATATAAAAGTTTGATTTTCCAAAATTATTTTTCCTTTCAAGCTCTTTGGAAATCAAATCTTTTTCTTCGTGAACTTTTTGAAGTAAATTTTGTAAATCAAAACACTTTTGTTCAAACTCTTCGAGTTTTGCTTCAAGTTCAAGTTTGGTTTTAGAAATAAAATCATTTTGAATTTTCAACTTTGAAATCAATTTATTGTTTTTCAAAATGCGATTTTTAAACTCTAAAACCAAATCATCGTAGGCATCTTGTAATTCATCAAAAGAGTAAGAACATGAAGTAGATGAATTAGAAGTTACACTTGAATCTTCTTCGATGGCCATAAGGCAAAGGTTGGCTTGTTCATCGTCGGTGGAGTCCTCATCACTCCAAGTAGCCACATATGCCTTCTTCTTATGGCTTGAAGTGCTTGCCCTCTTCTCTTTCATGGATTCTCGTTCAAGCTCTCTCAAGGCTTTCTTCATGAACAGGGCACACTTCTTAAAGAGATGAACTATCTCTTCTTATTCATACTCCTCTTCACTCGAATCTACATGGTGGCAAGTGGAGGATTTGAGAACAATGGCATTAGTGTTGATGCCAAGCCCTTTGAGCTTCTTCTCCCCCATAGCTCTAATTTCTTCCCTTTTTTTCTCATCTTCTTTTTTTTTCTTCATTATTTGATGAGTAAGGAGTGACCCCATGAGTTCATCAAGCTTCAAGGTCTTCAAATTCTTGGCTTCGATGATGGCGGTCCTCTTTGAGTCCCATGACTCGGGAAGTGAGTAGATGAGCTTTCGGACAAGTTTCTCCTCCAGAATGGCTTCTCCATAGCCTTTGAGTCCATTTGTGATGGTGGAGAATCTATCGAACATCTTTCCGATGTCTTCTTCCGGATCCATCTTGAAGTTCTCATACTCTAAGGTGAGGAGCCCAATCTTGATCTTCTTAACTTCGTTGGTTCCCTCATATGTGACTTCAAGCTTATCTCATACCTCCTTGGCACTCTCACAAGAAGACATCTTCTCATAGATGGTTGGGCCAAAAGCACAAAAGAGGATGTGCAAGGCTTTGCAATTAAGCTCCATCTTCTTGCGATCTTCGGCACTCCATTCCGCTTTGCTTCGTTGAGGCACGAACGGACCATCTTCAACTATGTCCCATAGCTTATAGTCTCTTGACTTAATGAAGAACTTCATATTTGTCTTCCAATGGGCATAGTGAGTTCCGTCGAAGAAGGGCGGTTTGTCGATGGATTGCGCCATTGAGCCGGTTGTGTGAAATGATGATCGAGCTTGCCGGATCTTCTCAATAGGATGTTAATCTTCTTCGATTGAGCCAAGCTCTGATACCAATTGTTGAGTTTTAAGGTGCTCGATTCTTTCAACCGTTCTTGCTCGCCAAGTGGTAGAGAAGTGGAATTTTAGGTGAATGTGGTGTGGAAGCTTAAAAGATAAAGTGACACAACGAATTATAGTGGTTCAACCTTCTAACCAAGGTCTACATTCACTACCTTAGCTTCCCACTAATGATTTCCAATCAATCCACTATTGATTCGTCCCCTTTTCTAGGCTTAGGAGGAAACCCTTATACACTGATCAAGCTTTCTACCCAAAGCCTTGATCAAACCCTCTTTACAAGAGAAAAGATAAGAAAACATAAATCCTTCTAATAGGTGTTTGTTTGAACAATTTAGCTCTCACCCAAAACCTAAAACACTTGAGCAAATTTAACAATTTAGGCTCACTAGTGTTTGTTTATACAAAGAAATGACAATTTAAGTACAAAGACAATTCTTGATCATTTGTTGATTGAAAATTGAAGCACTAACCATTACTTGATGCTTGGAGGTCCCTTTTATACTCCTCTTTGAGTTTGTAGCCGTTACTAGCCGTTGGGGATGAATTGGAGTCGTTAAAGACTTTATTTCCCACCATTAATGATGTTATGCAGCCTTCCGTATCGATACACATGGACCCGTATCGGTACAGTCTTCATCAGAAACTAGTCGTTGGACTCTTGCCAGCCTAGGCGTATCGATACGCTTGGGGCATATCGGTATGGTATGACATTTAAAGGACCGTTGGGAAAATAGCCGTTGGGGTTGTTAAAATTGGATCGGTACGCTTATTAGGCGTATCGAAACGATCCCTTACCGTATCGAAACGGCCAAGGCTGTTTCGATACAGATTTTGGAAGTGACCAAACTGGGCAAAAAGGTATCGATACAGGTTGGACCGTATCGGTACGAGCAGCTTGAAAAGTCAAGTTTGGCTTTTTAAAATCAATAAAAACATTGCCAAAAACCTTTTTAAATACCTCAAACATATATTCAAGTTGTTTGGACTTAAAACCAAGTTTTAAATTCTTTTGAAATTAGTCTAAAACATTTTTCAATTATTATATCAAAACATTAGTTCTACATCATTATTTTACAACCACTTTGATAAAAAAGGACATTAAAACCTTTTATCACATAATTGACTAATGCTCAACAAGTTGTGTTTTAGACCATTGACAAGCAATACATCTTCAATAAGTACGGTTGAGAGATTACCAATGGAGCCAATAACCTCAATATGGCCTTTGGAGTTATCACCAAATGTGACTACTCCACCATACTTTGGCTTGAGCTCCTTGAATCTACTCTTGTCTTCGGTCATGTGTCTTGAGCATCCACTATCAAGGTACCACATGTTTTGACTTGAAGCTTTGGCCTTGTAGCAATGCTCCCCCTACAAACAAAGATTAGTTCCTTGATTTTGGTACCCAAATCATTTTGGGTCCATGAGTGTTAGCTCCCAAAAGCTTGGTTCCCTTAGGAATCCAAGAAGCAATATCATTTACATTATTAGAAACAATGAGTTCCTTAGGAACCCATACACTCCTAATTCTTTTTACCTTAGATTGCTTTTGAAAGTTTCTTTGTTTGGGGTAAAATGGTTTTCTCTTAACATATTGGGTTTTTGAAGAACTTTTTTTTTTCAAAAGCATGTTTCCCAATAGTAAGAGAAGTTTTAAGATTATCCACTTCCTTAGTGTGATAATCTTGGAAATCGGAAAGAAAATTTTCAACATCAAGATTTTTGTTCTTAAGCTCATTTAAAGATTTATCAAATACAAAACCTTCTTTTCCAATTCGAAATTGGTTTTTGAAAGAGCCTCATTTTGAGATTTCAAATCGGAAATGATTTTCTTATTTTTCAAAATAGACTCTTTATATTTGTCAACCAATTCATCATAAACATTTTGCAACTCGTCATATTCATCATATAATTCATCATAAGTAAGAGATGAGTTAGAGTTTACCATTGGTTCCTCCTCAAATGCCATGAGACAAAGGTTGGCCACTTTCTCCTCCTCTTCGGATGACTCCTCGTCACTCCAAGTTGCCACTTGAGCTTTAACCTTGTTCTTCTTCCCAAAGCTTTTCTTTCTCAATTGAGGGCACTCGGATCGGATATGGCTGGTATTCTTGCACTCATAATAAATGATTCGGTCCTTCTCTTCTTCTTTACTCCTATTCTTGAAATCCCCTTTTCTATTGAATTTTCTTCCTCTATTCGACTTCATGAATCGTGTGAATCTTTTGGCCAACATGGCCATCTTCTCATCTTTCTCTTCACTCGAATCGCTATCGTTGTATGAAGCTTTAAGTGCGATTCCAATCTTCTTCTCAATTTTCTTCTTTTCTTTCTTCTTCTCTTCTTCCCTCCCTTGTTTCATGATCTCATGAGTGAGTAGAGATCTAACAAGGGCATCAAGCTTGAGAGTCTTCAAATCTCTAGCTTCGATGATGGTCGTTCTTTTTCCATCCCAAGATTCCGGAAGAGAATATAGAAGTTTCCGAACTAGCTTGTCTTCGGAAATGACTTCACCGAAGCCCTTTAATCTGTTGACGATGACTGAGAACCGATCAAACATCTTAGAGATGTTTTCATCGAGATCTATCTTGAAATTTTCATAGCTTAAATAGAGTAACTTGATCTTTGTCTCTTTAACATCGCTAGTTCCCTCATATATCGTCTCGAGGGTATCCCAAACTTCTTTGGTGCTTTCGATAGAAGACACCTTTGAATAGATATCGGGATCGAGAGCACAAAAGATCATATGTAAGGCTTTATCATTAACTTGCAACCATCTTCTATATTCGTCGGTCATCTCGGCTTTGATCTTTGGGACTAATCTTCCTTCACCGTCTCTCTTCATAGGAATGCTTGGTCCGTCTTCTACAACATCTCATACCATGTAGTTGATAGATTTGATGAAGAGTCGCATCCGATTCTTCCAATATGGGTAGTTATCCCCATTGAAGAATGGTGGTTTGGTGGTGGATTGAGACTCATAGAGGTTGGGGCCGGAGGTGGATGCCTTTGCTTCAATTTGTAGTTGATCAAACTCTCCTAGAATCGACTCAAGAAGGTTGTAATCCTTTCAATGAGTGTAGCTCTGATACCAATTATTGAGTTGATCAATCGATTACAAATGGCCAAAAGGGGGTGAATTGACGATTAAAATTTGAAGGGAGAAATTGGATGAATGAAAAGTTTGACACAAGGCAATTTATAGTGGTTCAAGTTCCTAAATGAACTCTACGCCCACTACCTTAGCTTCTACTAAGGATTTTCAACCAATCCACTAATTGATTCTTCCCCTTTTCTTGGTTGAAGAGGAAACCTTACAAGATCGATTAAGCTTTCTACGCAAAGATTAATCCAACACACTCTTTACAAAGAAGGAATTTCGTAAACCTTACAAATACCTCTCAAAGGTTGATGTTTACTCAAATACAATCAATCACACCCCAAACTCTCAATAAAAATTACAATGATAAACTCAATTGAGTTGGGTACAAAGATTTGACTCTAAATGATCAAGGTTTTGATTTGAATACTTTGATGTTGCTTTAAGGCTCAATATTTATTGTTGTTGCATTTGAGACTTGTTTTTATACCCTTACATTGATTTCTAGCCGTCTGGATGGTTGAGGTCATTAATCTAGCCGTTGGGCTGCAATTTCCTACAATAAATGCTCCTCAACAACCTATTGTATCGGTACGGTTCGTGGAAGTATCGGTACCTGTCTCAAAGAAGAAAGAGCCATCGTGACTAAAAAACAGGGTGTATCGATACGCTTGAAGAGCATATCGGTAGGTATTAAGGGGCGTATCGATAGGAAATGTCATATCGATATGAATTTTGCTCACTAGAATCTTGAATTGAGTTTTGCTAAAAAGCGTATCGGTACGCTACGTATCGATACCGTTTAACGGTCATTTAAAAATTTGGATTCTAATAACTAACAAGCTAACATCCGAATATTAAATGCCAAGATTTTTGCAAAGGTCAACATATCGTATCGTACGGTGACATACCGTATCGGTACGCTATAGTAAAGAATATTTTTTATATGAAAACTATATTGATACGGTCCCGATGTGTATCGATACGTTATAGCTTAATGTCTTGCGCAGATGAATATCGTATCGATACGGGGTTAAACCGTTTCAATACGCTATGAACGATTAAAATTCCAGTGTTGAAAAATTGTATCGATATGCCTGGGCATTTTGTTGCTTTTTGGCTTGAAAACACTTAGAAAATTTGAACCCTTTTAATGTGTTTTGACTTGAAATAGTATTTGATTCAAAATGGCTTGTCAAATTGTAAGTCTTTGAAAACACTTAAAATTTTATTGTTTTACAATTTAGTCCTTAAGGTAAATTGTTATATCAAAATCAATTTTGGTTTTACATTCGTGAACTTGAGGTTTGGCAACACTACTTACTTGATAAAGAATTTGTCATTCACACAAATCATGAATCCTTAAAATGGCTAAATGGACATAGTAAGTTGAATAAAATACATTCTCATTGGGTTGAATTCATTGAAAGTTTTCCTTATGTGATTCAATACAAGCAAGGTAAAGAGAATGTAGTAGTTGATGCTTTATCTCGCCGATATACTTTGATTTTTACAATGCATGCTACTATCCTAGGTTTTGAACACATTAAGGAATTATACTCCAATGGTCCTGATTTTTAGAATATAGATACTCATTGTCTTAAAGGTGCTTTAAATAAGTTTCATCTTGTAGATGGGTTTTTATTTTGAAACAACATGTTGTACATTCCACAAGGGTCCCTTCGAGAATTTCTAATTCGGGAAACACATAGTGAAGGCTTAATGGGCCACGTTGGAGTAAACAAAAGTCTAGAGATTACAATGGACAATTATTTTTGGCCCCACATGCGCAAGACGGTTGAGAAGGTTTGTGCATCATGCATAACTTGTAAACAAGCCAAATCCAAGGTAACGCCTCACGGTTTGTATACTCAACTACCTATTTCTTTTTCTCCATAGATTGATCTTTCTATGTATTTCACTCTTGGGTTATCATGTACTAAGAAAGGAAAAGATAGCATCTTTGTTATAGTTGAAAAGTTCTCAAAAATGACTCACTTCATTCCTTGTGACAAAACAGATGATGCTACGCATTTCGTTGATCAATTTTTTCGAGAGGTAGTTCGACTTCATGGAATTCCACGTACCATTGTCTCAGACAGAGATGTCCAATTCCTTAGCCACTTTTGGATGGTACTATGGGGAAAGATAGGTACTAAACTCTTCTATTCTACTACATGTCATCCCCAAACCGACGACCAAACAGAGGTAACCAATAGAATTCTAGGAGTTTAATCAGAACTGTTGTTGGTAAAAATACTTGAAATTAGGAGGAATACATACCTTTTGTTGAGTTTAGTTATAATCGTTCTATTGATTCTTCTACGGGGCATTCTCCATTTGAAATTGTCTATGACTTTACCCCTTTGACTGTTCTAGCTTGTTTCTCTACCACTTGGGAATATATGCAGCTTCGATGGAGAAAAGAAGGCTGATTTGGTTAAGACCATTCACTTGAAATCCAAGCAAAAGATGAAGAAGATTTATCAAGCAAAACACGATAAAGTTAACAAAGGTCGTAAACCTGTTATCTTCGAACCTGGTGATTAGGTTTGGGTCCACACGAGGAAGGAACAATTTCCAACCAAACGAAAATCTAAGTTGGATCCAACAGGAGATGGTCCTTTTTAAGTCCTAAAGTGAATCAATGACAATGCCTATCGCATTGATCTTCCTAGTGAGTGTAATGTGAGTGTCACTTTTAATGTTTTTGACATCTCTTCGTTTGGTGTTTAAGATCCGAGGACGTATCCTTTTGAGGAGGGAGGGGATTATACATGTACCAGTCAATCTCAAGTCAAGGATGGACTCACATTTCTGCTTGAATCAATCACACTAGCCAAGTCCAAGTTACTCAAAGATAAACTCTACACCACAATTCAATAAGTGCTGACCAAAGTCTTACAAGTATTCATGGAAGAACAAGAGTTTCTAAAGAAAACCCACCTTCGTCTTTAAAGAATCGGGTCACACAAACTCATGTTGAGGATTCCCACAGCCTATACAAAAGGAAGCCTCAAATATATTTGAAGTCCATTATATGGGTTTCATCTTATAATAAATTAGATCCAATACTAAAATATATAGTTTGAATTTAAATTTTAATTTTCATCCCAATTAGGATTTTAATTACCTTAGGTCATTAGATTACATGGAAAATCAGCCCAAAGCCTCCTAACTCTTCATCCACCCTAATCCCAAGCATGCTTCATGCACAAGCAGCCCCAAAGGTTATTCTTTCCGCCCAAACAGTTTCACCTTTACAAGAAATCTTACTTGCTATTCAAACATTGAGTTTATGTGTTGATTTGTTTGTTACATTTTTATTCATTATAAGAGTTTGTGTTTCTTTAAGAATACTTCATGTTTTAGCCATCCTTCCCCTATAAAAGGATAAGAACACTTTCATTATTTTTTCAGACTTAAGTTTATTTAAAATGTATTCTTTTGAGTACATGTTTGCAAGTGTCAATAAACTTGCACCTTTGAAGCTTTCTTCAACGTTTTTCGACCGAGTTGAGCGAGAAAAGATCTTCACACTCCGAGTTGTCTATCTAAGCGCGGATAGAAAAGTTGGTTAAAATCGTATCACAAATGTTACCTAGTCAATCGGGGCTAGGAGGTTTCCATGGATAATTCATCAATTCCACAAGCCGCCTCCATCTTCTTCTTAATTCCACACGCCATATGTTAATGAGCTTTACTAAGTTTAAGTTTTTTGCATTTTGGTCCCCATATATTCATGCATTAATTGAATGTGTAATTGTTGTCCGTTTGACATGTGATTTTTCAAGCATCCTTTTAATGTGTCTAATTGTTGTAAGAAGCTTTTGGAAGTGTATTAGTCCCAGTGATTTTATAGATTTACATCTTAGTCCCTAAATATATGATGTGTTAATTGAAGGGGTTATTGTGCTCCGCTTGAGCTAAAATTTGACACGCTAGCATGAAATATTTTTAATTAAGTATTGGTAACCTGAAACTTTTATAACTCCTTGTAATTATTCAAATTTGCATTTTGGTCCCTAGATTGCTTGTATTTGCAATTGAGTTTCTTGTCAATGTTCGTATCGAATGAAAATTGAATTATTGCTTGTATGTACACTATAGGATTTAAAAATACATCTAGACAAGATAAAAGGAAAAAATAGACCTGAATTCGATTAAATTAGTTCGGGTTTGCTTCGGCAAACCAATGTGATCTTCTTGATTCGGGTCTAGCGACTAAGCCGGGTTGAGGGGGTTACAAATATTATTAAAATTAATAATAAAATAATTAGAAACTAATAAAATAATGTGATTTCTTACTGAATGTGAATTCCCCTTGCTTAGGATTTCTTGTGCGGCAAGCATCCTCCAGGGAGACGAAAAACCAATATTGGAGAATGCAAGTGTCCTCACTTTTTAGTTTCTGATTTTTCTTTTGTGCATGGTAATTTGGCTAAAATTTTCACTTTCAGTAAGGAGTTTGCTGCTTTGTGTAATACTGTGCAAGATTTTGATGGCATCTAAGCCTTCAATACTGCTGCAAACGTCTCTGTAACTCTGGAGGATTGGTTAGTGGTTACTGTTGTACAGTTACCATGTAAGTTCAAGATGATGTATATGAGAGCATTCAATTAAAAGAAATTGAAGAATAAAAACTTTAATATTAGGATGGTCAATTTCACATTTAGTTCTAAAATGGGTTTTGGAAGTGTAATTCTCAGGATACAATATGCTTTAGTGAGGAGATTTAATATTAGAATACCCCTCAACCTAAATTGGAAAATGAGAAAATTATCTGATTTTCAAAACTTATGTAGGAAGTGTGTTGAATTGAATGTTAATGGAAATATTGTTTGAAATTAATGAATTTCATTTCTTTTGTATTATGTTTATTGGTAAAGGCTTGAGTAACACATGTTCTTTTTATTTGAATGAATTATGCAGTAGTAGGTTTTTCTTTTGAAAATCAAGAAATAAAAAATAAATAAATTAAAAGTCAAATGAAAAGATTTCTCAAGCAATCAACAAACAGGAAGATTACACTGAATTTACAATTTTACAACTTGATTTAATGTCTACAACATGATTCGAATCAAGAACGAAGCAGTACGATAATGGATATATCTCCATACACTTCCAAAACAATCAAGCTTTATACATTGGAAGAAGTCCATGTTCATGTTGATTTTCTTATTAAATAGCTTATTATCAAACCTCCTTCGAAAACCCAGATTTTCGCAATGCAGCTCGAATGATGCCATATATCAGGTAATCTTCAAGGGGAAAATGACCATCTGTCTTCTCCGGAGAAATCATTCCCTGGGTTCTGTCCCTGAGTTCTTCTTAAACATAGCGTATGCATCACTATATACGGCAATCACGTTCGAGAATACTGCAAGCACAATCATGAAAAGAGCTAAGATCTTGTCCTTCTTTGTTGATATAGAGTGACGGTCCCTGAAATGCCAACCGAAAACAGTTTAATGTAACTCTAAGTTTAATACTGAACTATAGAAATAAACAGATGATACAAATAAGAACTTAAACCAAACACAGGTAAACCGAGATAAGGACAGGAGAAAAGATAAGCCGAAGAAGGTGCCTCTTCTTTGTACTCTCTATAACAAATAATGAATTTTATCGGATAACTGACAGAAATAATGAGATTTTTTTTTCAAGACATGGACACTAAAAACACGTTTTGAGTTCCTAGGGCAGTTATCCGTATTTTCTCATTACATTTCCGGACCACTATGTCCGCAATGTTTCATTTTAAGTTTTGTTTCCCAAGTGTGTGAGCCAATATGTGTAATGTATCATGTAAGAAAGATGGTCATCAATGTTGAAGGAAGGGGAAGTAAAAGGCAGCAGATATCTAATCGGATGGAAAGGCCAAAAACTCACCTAAGAGTAACAGCAGCAGGAAAAATGAAACCGAGGCAAACTCCGGCAGTTGCTCCAGTGAATTGAAAAGCATCCCAGATGCTGGGGATGAAATTTGCACCCAGGAAGATAACTGTGATGAGTCCGACAGTAGTAAAAGCAAACCTCGTATTAGACAGTGCTAACGGCCTTGCAGATGGGAATAGGAGGCCATCCATGTTGAGTCGCAATGGATAGAAGACAATGGGAAATACAAGCATGAGGTGAGCAGCATAGCTAACACGGACGGCGTCATTAAGGAGGGAGCTATAGGGAATGCCAAGGTCAGTATCAAAGTTGGCAAGCACATCATCCAATGTAACATCACCAAAGAGAAGGAAGCCAAATAAGCTTATCATTATGTAAACAATCGAGCATAAAGCAAGTGCTGTTTGCACAACGGGTTTTATCTGGGTAGAGTCTTCCAGTTCATTATCTATGCTGTGAACTGCAAAATTAAGCACATAAGAACATCAGCCGTGCACCAATGCAGAGGATGAAAAAAACAATGCTAAATCAAGAGTCAAATTGTTCGCATACCGTTGTAGTGGCAGATATATGCAGTGACTAAAACGGGGACTACTGTGAAGAGATTCCAGAATGAGGTGAAATCCGTGACATCAGGTAGCAATCTAGGCATCGATATTGTTCCGCCTATTAGCTTGACAATAGCTATTCCCACAGTAATGACAATAAACAAAACTGCCAGAGCAACTGACAAGGCCGATGTAAATCTCAAGGAATCTGCAAGAAAGGGAAGGCTTAACTGCTGATCATTCGCAGTAAACTAAACAATAAACATGCAATACAAACGAACTATCCTACTGAGATTTATAATGGTCAAAATTATTCCGAGAGTTCAAATGCTATGATTAAGAGTAAAGATGAGCAAAACTTGGCTGCTAGATTCTAAAAGGACAACTGAGACACTAACCGATCCGCTTGAAACATGCCAATGGAGAGAAGATACCCAATGTAGTTACAAGAAGGACAAAGACACGCCCATTCCACCAGTGTTCTCCAAACCAACCTTCAAGGACACCAGCATGGTGAACTCCACTTGATGATGTTCCAGCAAGCACATCACCTTCAAGAACCAATAAACCATCGTAAGCTCACAAGTCACAAGCAAATTTACACATTTCCATAAGATCAATCTAGGAAAAGGTGATCAGAGCACATATTTGAAACAAAATTGGAAGTCGAAGAATCGAATGAAAGGAAAGCCATATACCAATAATAATCATGTACACGATGAGAACACCAATGTTGTTGACTAAAACACAGATTTGCAGAAAGACCCTTCCATACTTTCCAAATGCATCCCCCATAAGGCTTCCATAAGAAGTTGTTCTTCCAGCCCTACTAAACCTAACCAAGAACTCGATGGACGCATTCGTTAAGAATGCCATAAAGATGATGATAGCAATCCCAAGAATCAGACCCAAGACTTTCATGGTAGCAGGCAAGGCCATGATCCCAGCACCAACAATTGTGGTTGACAAGTTAAACACCGCCCCAGTAAAAGAAGCTCCATTGAATTCATCATAACCAGCATCTTCATCTTGTCGTTTAGGCAACAAGGGAGCTGTATCATCAGTAACATGTTTGCCCCTCCTTGAATTCCTCTCCTTCTTTGGTGTTATATCCCCAATTGTCATCTTTTTAAATTACCCAAAACTCTCAAAATTTCAACTTTAAACTTTATACAGAAAACAACCTTTCAGGCTAAACCCAGATCGAGCACACTTCAAGAAATCTGTGCAATTAGAGAGTAACAGATTTTAGTTAAATTTCTTCATTTATCATAATCCAAAAAAGGAAAAGGAGAGAAAGCAAGTACTTATTTTAATAGTCCGAACCTGAAACAAAAATACAAACTTTGCACCCTTTTGAAGTCGAATCTGCTACAACAAAAAGGTGGAACTTTTCCAAAAAAAAACACCAAAATAACCAATGAATCCTTTTTTTTTACCAAAAAACAATCAATGAATCAACTAAATAAACAGGGAGATTTCATATGATCTGCAACTAAGAAAGAGGCTAAGACTTTGATATAAAAAGAGAACAGAAGAAAGCAACACTTGACCAAACCCGGAAGAGAGAATCAAAGTATATGAGATGGAGACTCCACAACAAAGGTAAGAATTAAGAAATAATAATGTTCATCTGAGTCCTCCCAATTCCTGGCGTGTACATTCCTTTAATAAACAAGGCAAAATGTACTGCTATGATGACAAATAGTAATTAAACAACTAAGAAATTCCATGAATTTACTTTGCTGCATAATCAATTGTCATGTGTTAAAATGGGTGAGAACTTGTCATTT
This sequence comes from Hibiscus trionum, assembly GCA_030270665.1. Lineage (NCBI taxonomy): Eukaryota > Viridiplantae > Streptophyta > Magnoliopsida > Malvales > Malvaceae > Hibiscus > Hibiscus trionum. The sequence continues at coordinate 10,347,698 of BSYR01000013.1, read as the reverse complement.
TTAGCCCAATTTGATTTATTTTGAGTTTTTAAATTTTCTAAATAAATAAAAATATTTTTTGGAGTTAATTTGTTAGTAATTAGTTTTCTTGTAACATTGGAGTTTACTAATCCTATAATAAAATTTTCTATACAAGTCATAGACAATAATCTTAATTATAGGAAGAAGGAAATACTCCTACAATTATATATAAAAAATCAATATTCAATCATTAAATTCAAAACTCGTCAAAGAAAACTCCAAAAAAAAATCTATAAACTTTAAATATAAACTATAAAATAAATATAAAATATACTAAAAATATTTATCATTTATATGTATTTAGAAAAAAATAATAATGTAAGGAGTTGGAAAATTTCAGTGAATTTATTATACCATTTTTTAGAGGAAAGGGACAGTTAATAGTTTTAGCTGAAGCAATGATAGCCATTAGTGTCTATGTCATCTGACAAGGACACAATTTGTTTGTCTCTTTGTTATGGTGGAGGGGCAAGCCAAGCCGCAATAAAATAAAGTGAAAAATTGAAAACCGTAGATTTTTGGTGGAAATTTTTTAATATTTTGAATTATTTTCTTGGTGTGGTTCATTAAATTATGTAAGAAAAAACAAAACGTGAAAAATAGTTTATAAATTAAGAAAGGGTAAACTACTTGGGTGACCACCCAACTATTATGTTTGACTTATTTTGACCATCGAACTAAAAAAATTCAAAATTCGACCACCCAACTATTTAATTGGGCCTATTTTGACCACTAACCGTTAAAATCTAACCGGTGAATGACGTGGCTGTTAATGAAAATTTGTATAACTACACATTTAATCCCTGTTGGTTACCTATTCTATCAATTTCGAAGTAAGTGATCCAACATGTTCTTTTGTTAATGGCCGATTATGAAAGCAAAAACTAACAATATCTGTTTTTTTAGGTTATTTCAACAATAGAATTTTGTTCCTAACTGTATCACAATAACCGGATCTGGAACAACTGAGGGCAAATATATGGGGATTCATTACAGGAAGCGAGGATATGAGTCATACCACTAACATTTTTGTCCCTCAAGGGAAGTCACAGTTTGAGTGAGGATGTGGACCGCAAACTCTGGTTGTTTTGGATGATGTATGGTCGGAGTGTGTACTCGAATAACCGATATTCATGGTCCCGACATATAAAACACTGGTGATTTCGAGATGTAAGTTCCCGAAAAGGATTGTTTATGAAGTTGAGTTGTTGAAGGAAGATGAATCTATGTCCCTGTTTTGTCACTCTACTTTTGGAAAAAAGTTGATTCCTCCGACTGGCAATGCAATTTTGGTCAAGCATGTCATGAACTAATCATGAATTTAAAGGATTCGTACTAGTAGTTGATATAGTTGAGCTGGCTTTTACCTTTGTTGATGTTTGTGAAATTTTGGATTTGCTAGATTGTTATGGAATGTGAAAGACTTCTGTTGGCACTTAAAGTGATTGGAGCTTTCTTGCAAGACCAACCTGAAATGTACTGGATAAATGCAAGGAAAAGGTTATCACGAGGAAAACCGATCTGCGAGTCTCATGAAAACAAGTTGCTCGATCGAATAGAAACCAATTTCGAGTGCTTGAAGAAGAAGATTAAGGAATGTTTCTCGGATTTGGGATCATTTTCTGAAGACTAGAAAATCCCCCTCGCTGTTCTAAAAACACATATTGGTGCAAGAACATTATACATGCAATAATGTTTTGGAGAAAATAATTGTTGAAAGGTCGATCAGACTGTACTACTTTGGAGAATATGGATCAAATTGATAGAATATGTAATTAAAAGGGACTAAATGTGTAATTATATAAATTTCTATTAACAACCACGTCACCCTTCCGTTAGATTTTAACCGCCGATGGTCAAAATTAGGGATGACAATTTGATCCGAATCCGATTCGATCCGAAGGAATTTATCCAATCCATATTCGATTAAAAAAATCCGAATCCAAATCCGAGGAAAATGTTCGAGTCCTAATAGGAGATGGGTTGGATATGGATCATGCCAAGATCCGATCCGAATCCGATCCAAATCCATGTCTGATCCGAATCCGACGCATCCGATCCATATCTGAGTCTGAATCAAAACATTTAGGACTTTTAATTCCTTAAAACAAAATATCATGTATAATATTTATATTAAAACAAGAAGACAACATAAATAAAGTAAAAAGTTAAACTAAATACATTAAAAGAAACATAACTACATATATTTTTTAAACGAGAACATAAATGTATATATTAGGTAATTTGGAATAATGATAAAAACAAAATTAACTTTTATATATATATATATATATATAAAGTGATAATAAAAATATAAATGTCTTAAGAATATAAGTTAAATAATAATAATATTTATTATGATTTATATATATTAATTAACCTTAATATAGTATAATATATCTATTTATACCATATGCATGTATAAATAAATATGAAAAAATAAGTGCAAGATCAAGTCATAGATAAACAAACAATAAAATAAATATAATGGAGAAACAAATAAATTTAAATATCAATGAATTACTAAAAAATAAGAAAGTTAGTGAATTAAATAGTAAGTAATGTGCAATCGATAGATAAAGTTATGATATATTATGCTAAAATTATGAATTATAATAGAAAGCAAATTAAAAGCATAAACAATAAACACAAAAAATTAAATGTAGTCAATAAATAAGGGATACAAATGAATAAGTGTAGAATTAAATAACATAAATTAAATGCGTAAGAAATTAAATATACAAAATTATGGACTGATTTGCATTAAAATAAAATTATTAGAGGGCCAAAACACAATATACCCTAAAGACGCTAAAATTCGTGAATCTACCCCTCAGACTTGAGTCAAGACTAGGGATGACAATTTAATTCAAATCCAAAAACTCTGATCTAAATGCGGTTGAAACAAATTCGAATCCGATTCGAAAAAATCTGATCCAAAAACAATCCGATCCAAATCCGTTTGAAAAAAATCCGAATCCAAATCCGAAAAAAATATCCGAGTCCGATTGTAATGAATTCGGACTTGGATTTTATACAATCCGATCCAAATCCGATCCATTGCCATCCCTAGTCAAAATAAGTCCAATTAAATAGTTGAGTGGTCGAATTTTAAATTTTTGTAGTTCGATGGTCAAAATAGGTCAGACCTAATAGTTGAGTGGTCACCCATTAATAAGAGCTATTTGTCAATTCCTTATATTTGTTTTTTATGCTTGCTAACATATTTGTCATTTTCGAATAAGTGGAGTCGTGTTTGGTAAACAATATTTTGAGTCAAAATTAATGATTTGAATCACTTTTAGAGATTGGACCAGTTATGTAACCCCCTAAACACGACCCAAAAGAATTGGGCTGAATATAGGAAGTCAGGTTTAAAATTTGTCCCTCAAGTAAAGTAATCGAACTTAAAAACATCACATTCGAAATTAATAATAAAATCACATAATAAGTGTAACACCCCTCAACCGGTTTAGTTGTAAACCAGATAAGAAGTGTTACACAAGCAAGGAAAAATATGAACCAACAATTTTTTTTGCCTAACTTACCTCTAATAGGTAAGTTAGACTTCTAATCAAACAATCATCATAAATCATTAGACATATTTACCGCAACATATAATCATGAAAACAAACATTAAACATATTTACCACAACATATCACCATGAAACAATAATTGCTATAGCATCAATTGAACAACATGTACATGACTAAACTAACCATTTCAAATTACAAAACAAACCAGATATTAGACCCTTGAATTCTTAACTCAACTAATAAATTTAAATGAAAACATCAAAACATGCTATAGCATTTACAATATCATCTGAGCATAACAATACTATGCTGTAGCAAGTAAGCATTCATCATTCTTAAACCGTGACAGGCAATCAAAACATGAATCAATATATCTATCCATCATCAAGGCTTTCAAGACATCATATATCGCATCATATAGCCATCCATTCTCATATACCATAGCATAATACCTAGATCAACTAGGCTACCAAACAAGTCACATTAGCAAAGTATACATGCCATATCATATCAAATATATTTATAGCCTTTCCTAGGCTCAAAATGCATGAACATGGAATCTAGATACAAGACTATGGCCACCAACTAGGAGTATACAAAAAGTCATAGCCATACTTGCGCTTTAGCTTGTCTTGCCTTGCCTCCAACTCAGCGTAGCTTGCAATCTATTAACATGTATTTTGAAAAGAATGAAAACGAGAGTGATAAGTACGATTAAGTACTTAGTGAGGTAGCAACCTAAGCTAGGCAAGTTCATTTAAGTTTTCAAGTGTATTTTATTCAAAGGAGACCTAGCTAGGTTCATGAAGATCAAGCATATACAAGAATACAAGACATTCGATTAGTCTAGATCGCGCAGAGCATTATGTAATTTCATATACTTACTCAAATCCATAGCCATGAAATTTCAAGTTCATGTGCATACATATCACTAGTCAATTCCAAGCCAACATTACATATTATCATCAAGATCATGGATTCATGACAACATCTCAAATGTCATGGCATATCACTAGTCAATTCCAAGCCAACATTACATATTATCATCAAGATCATGGATTCATGACAACATCTCAAATGTCATGGCATATCACAAGTTAAAAACAATGGATTCAATATTCATTTCATGTACATGTGATAGCAACTTTGCATTATCAGGATTATACCATTAAATTCAAGTATAGGCTCAAGTCAAGTTTCATTTCAAAATCATAGGATATCCAAGCTTTGCTGTAGCAATATTAGATAATCAATTCAAGTTTAGGCCTTGGTATGTAGTCAAGTCTAGGTAATCGAGTCACCAACCAAATTGTCGCCAAATCAGGATGCACCGTAGTGCTGGTCATACCCCTCCTACTGTCGCCAAAGACCATAACACACATCCCTCATGTTGTCACCTATTAAGGGCCTTAGCCCGGTCCGTAGACCACCCGACACAAATGAGCTCAAGACTATGGCATGCCATCCTACCTATGACTCACTAGCTACCAAGGCATCATTTAGTTTGGTGTTCATTTATCAAGATACATGTGATAAACAAGGCAAGAATCAAGGCATGTTCAAGGAACATTTCAAGCTTATCCAAGATGTCATTAGACATTTAACAAGATCAGGGAGCCCTTAGGCTAGTGAACCTTAGTTTATTATCACAATATATCATTCTTTAAGCATGATTCATAAAGTAGCTAATCTAGGCATTCAAGGCATTAAACATGTCACGACATTTAAGGCATTAAACATGTCATGGCATTCAAGGCATTAAACATGCCCTAGCATCATGTAATCATACAAGGTCTAATACATATTATACATTTATCAAGCTTAGTATATACCATTCTTCCCTTAGTTAATTACCAAATATATTTTAAGTCCATTTTCATAGCAACAACTAAATAACATAGAATCATAATCAAGCTTGGTTAGGACCTAAGTCCCAACCTTATTGATAGCTACACTCACAAGAACTCCAAGCTAATCTTGAATGCTAATCCCATTGTTTCTTTCCTTTGTTTGCCTAGCCTTGATGCCCTCACAAGCCTCTTCTATCTCTTGGTCTACCGTTACATGTATAAACAACACAAATACATCATTAAAAATCATCCCTTTAACACATATAAGTAGGTACATTCACATTATACACTAAACTGCCTTGTTTCAGGCAGTTTGGACACCCTTCAGTATTTTGCTCATAACTTTTAGTATACACATCGAATTTTCAATTAATTTACATCCATAGAAAGCTTACTCAATCATATTTCTAACAATTTATAGCACATAATTTTATCATATCTACATCAATACAATTTAATGTTCGAAGTTAGGTGATTTTCCATGATCAAATCTGTCGATCATGTGTTTTAACCCACTTTAGTGATCTTTTCAACTTAGGACCCTTACTAGTTTATTTTATCCCTTTTTACCATGGTTTTCCCTGTTATTTAGGTGTCATTTCTAGCCCTCATTGTGTTCATTTGAGTACTAATATTTTATATTTAATCTAAAACAGTCTCTAATCACCAATTGAGTTCTAAATGTGACCAGTTTTGTTCTAACTCATTTTCCAGCAATCCTATGAACATTTTCATTCTTCCAAGACCTCTATCCTATAGCAAATTCAATTTCTACAACTTTGTCCTACAAACATTTTTCCAGTTCCAACCCTAACATGTTCAAATTACCAGATTTCTATAGGGTATCATACATGTACGAATCTGGGCAGGTTTGGTGTTCTAACCTGTTTCTACTTTGTAATTTCAGTTTAAATTCAATTCAATCACAAACCCAACAATTCACATGAACAATAGAGCATCTAATCATAATTTTCCAGCAATAAACAACCCATAATTTACCAAAACAATGATAAACATATAAGAATCAATCAGGTAGTAAGGTAGCGTACTTACATGAATTCTAGGTTACATGCATGAACCCTATCTTTCTAACTGAATTTTCCAACAACAACCTTGTGTTTTCTTCTCATTTTTTCTCTAGAATTTTGTTCCCTCCTCTCTCAATTTTGGGTCGGTGGAAATGCTAGAGAAGATGATGGTGAATCAAAGTGGATTACACGTGTTTACCCTTAACTCAAAGTGGCCGGTTATCACTTAAGAAAGGGACACATGGCTTTACCCTTTACCATGTATTTCCACTAATGATTCCACCATGCTTAATTATATAATATTATTTATTCTTTTAATTATAATTATCATCTTCTATTTTGTAGAACTAATATTTTGATATAATAATTGAAAAACATTTTTAGACAAAGTTAAAAAGAATTCAAAACCATTTCTAAAGTCCCAACAACTTGAAACTATGTTTAGGGGATGTTTTTAAAAGGTTTTTACATGTTTTCAAAGCCAAATTCATCAAAACCATCTAGGTGTTTCGAAACACCCCTAGGTGTTTCGATACGGGTCTTTACAATGTCAAAGTGTTTCGAAACGGGTTTCGAAACGGGCTTTAAACTGGGTGAGATTTTGCATAGCGTTTCGATACGACTACTGCCGTTTCGATACGTCTATGTGGCATTGACCACAACGGTCAAAAACCCCCAACGGCTATTTCCCAACTACCTTTTAAATGCAGATTGTTTTAATACGAGGATAAGCATTTCGATACGGGCGTTTCGATACGGCCAAATGTGTTTCGATACGGGTGCTGCATCAGACTGCAACGACTCTTTCTACTTGAAGAGTGTTTCGAAACGGGTCTAAGCGTTTCGAAACGGGGAGATACAGAACTGCATTTATGGTGGGAAATTAAGTCTCCAACGGCTCCAATTAAGCCCCAACGACTAGTAACGACTACAAACTCAAAGAGGAGTATAAAAGGGACCTCCAAGCATCTACTAATGGTTAATGCTTCAATTGTCAACAACATAATGATCAAGAATTTGTCTTAGGGCTTTATTGTTCAAATTATTTGTATAGACAACACTTGTGAGGTTAATTGTCAAATTTGCTCAAGTGTTTAGGTTTTGGGTGAGAGCTTTAATTATGCAAACATATACCTTCTAGAGGGATTTATAGTTTGCAAAGTCTTTCTTGTGTAAGGGAGTGTTTGATCAAGCTTTGGGTAAAAAGCTTGATCGTTGTAACGGTTTCCTTCTAAACCGAGAAAAAGGGACGAAATTCTTAGTGAATTTGTTTTGAAATCCCTAGTGGGAAGCTAAGGTAGTGGATGTAGACCTTGGTTAGAAGGTTGAACCACTATAAATCCTTGTGTAAATTGTCTATCTTTCCATTCCCACAAAACACCCAAATATCTCACTTCTCCACACTTGGCGAGCAAGAACGGTTGAAGGAATCAAGCACCATAAATCTCAACAATTGGTATTAGAGCTTAGCTCAATTGAAGAGGATTAACATCCTATTTAGAAGATCTGGCAAGCTCGATCATCATTTCAATCAACCGACTCAATGGCGCAATCCATCGACAAACCACTTTTCTTCGACAAAACTCACTATGCCCATTAGAAGACAAGGATAAAGTTCTTCATAAAGTCAAAGGACTTCAAGCTTTGGGACATAGTAGAAGATGGTCCGTTCGTGCCTCAACGAAGCAAAATGGAGTGGAGTGCCGACGACCGCAAGGAGATGGAGCTTAATTTCAAAGCCTTGCACATCCTATATTGTGCATTTGGCCCAAACATCTATGAGAAGATGTCTTCTTGTGAGAGTGCCAAGGAGGTATGGGACAAGCTTCAATTCATATTCGAGGGAACCAATGAAGTAAAGGAGACCAAGATCGGGCTCATCACCTTAGCGTATGAAAACTTCAAGATGGATCCGGAAGAGAACATCGAGAAGATGTTTGATAGATTCCCCACTATCACCAATGGTCTTAAAGGTTATGGAGAAGCCATCCCAGAAGAGAAGCTTGTCCGAAAGCTCATCTACTCCCTTCCCGAGTCATGGGACTCAAAAAGGACCGCCATCATCGATGCCAAGAATCTCAAGACTTTGAAGCTTGATGAGCTCATGGGGTCACTTCTCACTCACCAAATTATGAAGAAAAACAAAGAAGAGGAGAAGAAGAAGAAGGAAGAAATTAGAGCTATGAGGGAAGAAGAAGATCATGGAGCTAGGCATCAACGCAAGTGTCGTTGCTCTCAAATCCTCCACATGCCATCATGTAGAACTAAGTGAGGAGGAAAGAGAAGATGAAGAGATAGCCTATCTCTTCAACAAATTTGACCGGTTCATGAAGAACAAAATGGAAAAATCCAAGCATGAATCGAGGAAGAAGATGAAGGAATCCCACAAGTCCAACAAGAAGGGATCATCTTCAAAACAAGCATATGTGGCCACATGGAGTGATGAAGACTCCACCGATGATGAAGTAGCCCACCTGTGCTTGATGGCCCTCAATGAGGGGAGGTAACTTCTAACTCATCTAGTTCAAATTCATATTCTTTTGATGAGTTACAAGAAGCCTATGATGAATTGGTTTTTGAGTTCAAGGCTTCATTTTCGAAAAATAAGAAATTGATTTCAAAGTTAAAAACCTAAAATGATTTGCTTTCTAAAACCAATTTAGAGTTTGAAGAAAAAGTTAAAGATTTTGAGCTAAAAGTTTTAGACTTACAAAACTTGCTTCAAACGATGGAAAAAGATCATCAAAAGGAAGTTGATGATCTCAAGAAAGAAAAAGATTTGATTTTCAATGAACTTCAAAAGAAAAATAATTTAGGAAAATCAAAATTTAATGTAAGACAATCTAGTGCCCCTAGATTTGTAAATGGTAAAGTTTTTAGAAGTATTTGGGTCCCAAAAGGACTAAGTACTTCAACTAAAAAGGATGAAATTGAAAAATGGATTCTTAAGGGGACTAAGTTTTGTGCTACTAACGTCTATGGATCCAAAGCAATTTGGATACCAAAAATTACTTGATTGTCTTTTGCTAGGTGTGATGGAGATTGATCAACAAGTCAAATATTGAGGGGTAGCTCCATGCACACAAAGGAAGAACACTTGAAGAGGAAGGCTTCACATCCTCCCTTGGATTCAAGTGTTGGTAAAAATCTAGTTATTTTATTTGCTTAATTTGATTTATTTTTCTTTAACTAGATGATCATATATGTTGAACTAACATTTTGATGATGCTTTGAGTAAGGGGGAGCCGTTTTAAAACCAAAATTCTAAATTTTTGTCAACTTTTAAAACCTCCTAAGTTATTTTGAACTTAATGTCTTTTGAATTCTTTTTGATATAACAAAAATGGGAGAGTTTGGTTTGAAAAATTGCATTTTCAATTGAATAAGGGGGAGCTTTACTTGATTTTAAATTTTTCATCTCTTATTCACTTCTTTAAACTTAAAGGGGGAGAATCCCAAACAATTTTTCAAGTTGGTTTTATTATATCAAAAAGGGGGAGATTGTAGAACTAATGTTTTGATATAATAATTGAAAAATGTTTTTGGACAAAGTTAAAAATAATTCAAAACCATTTCTAAAGTCCAAACAACTTGAAACTATGTTTAGGGGATGCTTTTAAAAGGTTTTTACATGTTTTCAAAGTCAAATTCATCAAACCATCCAGGTGTTTCGATACGGGTCTTTACAGTGTCAAAGTGTTTCGAAACGGGCTTTAAATTGGGTGAGATTTTGCATAGCGTTTCGATACGGCTACTACCGTTTCGATATGCCTATGTGGCATTGACCACAACGGTCAAAAACCCCCAACAACTATTTCCCAACTACCTTTTAAATGCAGATCGTTTTGATATGGGGATAGGCGTTTCGATACGGCCAAGGGCGTTTCGATACGGGTGCTGCATCAGACTGCAACAGCTCTTTCTACTTGAAGAGTGTTTCGAAACGGGTTCGAGCGTTTCGAAAAAGGGAGCTGCAGAACTGCGTTTATGGTGGGAAATTAAGTCTCCAACGGCTCCAATTAAGCTTCAGCGGCTAGTAACGACTACAAACTCAAAGAGGAGTATAAAAGGGACCTCCAAGCATCTAGTAATGGTTAATGCTTCAATTGTCAACAACATAACGATCAAGAATTTGTCTTAGGGCTTTATTGTTCAAATTATTGTATAGACAACACTTGTGAGTTTAATTGTCAAATTTGCTCAAGTGTTTAGGTTTTGGGTGAGAGCTTTAATTGTGCAAACATATACCTTTTAGAGGGATTTATAGTTTGCTAAGTCTTTCTTGTGTAAGAGAGTGTTTGATCAAGCTTTGGCTAAAAAGCTTGATCGTTGTAACGGTTTCCTCCTAAACCGAGAAAAGGGGACGGAATTCTTAGTGAATTTGTTTGGAAATCCTTAGTGGGAAGCTAAGGTAGTGGATGTAGACCTTGGTTAGAAGGTTGAACCACTATAAATCCTTGTGTAAATTGTCTATCTTTCCATTCCCACAAAACACCCAAATATCCCACTTCTCCACACTTGACGAGCAAAAACGGTTGAAGGAATCGAGCACCGTAAATCTCAACATATTTTATATGTATTACACATATATACATATAATATTACATACTTATATTGTTCCACCGAATGTATTTATATATATATATATATATATAAATATATATATATATGTGTGTGTGTGTATGTGTGTGTGTGTGTGTGTTTCATGTTCTTACACTACATTACCATTTTTTCTTTTCTATTTAAATCATGTTTTCTACTAGGCTAGGATTTGGTGTATTACAATAAGTAATCATATAATAATATCCTGAAAATAATAAAATATCCAGAAATACATATGCATGATAAAAAGGTAAACTCTCAAATGAAATGTCTGAGTCTGTAATCTTACATAATCCGATAATAATAAATAAAAATCCATAAGTCAAAGTAAACCATACTAATAATAAGAAATATGTCTGATAAACGAGGTCCTCCAAGTACTGTTGCCTAGGTCTGAGTATCTGAAAGAGAAACTACAGGGAGTCAACGATAAAGCTCCGTGTGTCTCTACAATGCAACAAAATCTAACAGAGTCATACAAAGTCAAATAGATTCAAATAGTATAACATCCGAATATTATTCTTAGTCAAACGGTCATTTCAATAAATAGATATATATATGAATGTATGTGTGAGTCAACATGATATGCACCCAACTACATCACCGTCCGAAGAGTAGGTTCCCCAGAACCACTCTCTATATCGTCACCATCTGAAGTGGAACTCAGCCCAAAAGGTGGAACCACTAATCCGAAGTAGGTTTCAACCCGAAGGAAGAAACTGCTAAACTTCCTCGTACAAAATCTGAACCCAATTATATGACATAATATCTGATTTTCTGATTCCGAATGCATTCTCATTTATTAACGAAAATGCATGTTCATATAATATGATATTAAGCAATCCAAATCTTATGCATGTTGCGTGGCATACCGACATACTAAACAAGTCAAACCCAATAGATCAACAGAATATATCATAACCATACAATATCAGATCATGTCATAATCACAATTTAGTCCATCAAACATATATACATACATAGCACTGTAAAACAGATAGCACAATAGAGAACATACCTCAAACAACTAAACACTCAATGTCGATGATGACGTCTCCCACGCTCAGCTCTAGCACTAGGTCGGACAGAGTCAACACCTACGATAATAAACACTACATCAGATACACCACTACTATGCCGGATCATTGATAATAATACCAAACAATAATCACTAAACTCACGAGCAAATCCCGTAGATTGAGCAACTGGAGGTCGTCCAGGTGGAGGAGGAGGAAGAATCTTAGTGTCCGAGTCAACGTCGCCTGAACACAAAAATAACATGAATTAATTCCCGATATTCAAAATTCTCAAAATACTAAGTATAATTGAACAAAATGGGTCAAAACAGTCTTCCGGGTTCGAATTTAGAAAAACAGACAGTGGATTTGGAATCAAGACATTGAAAAACCCAAAATTGACTTTAACTAAAAAAGTCAACGGTCAATGGGTGACATCATCGCTGACGTCAATCGATTTGGTTCTGAGAAGTCTGGTTCGATTCTATTGTGGTTCGGTTCTCTTGCGGTTCAGTCTGACTCGGTTCACCCTTTGGACCAGTTTAACAACATAGACTGGTTCGGTCTAGTTCCTGAACCATAACATCGTCAGCGACCCCAAATGTCAAAATTTCCGGCCGATGATCCCATTTCAAGACATGTTACACTCAAACCAACACAAACCGAAACCACTCGAGCCTTACCCACACACCAAATCTAACGGAAACGGAGAGACGACGGCAGGGGGAAATTTCCGAAACCAAAATTGAGAATGACTCGAACGGATTCCGAACGATAGGCAGTGACAAGGCGTCGACAGAGGCTGGGCTTTGGACAGGGCGGTGTGGAGAAGTGAACGGCGGTGTCGATTCGCCAAATGGCCAACGATTAGTCCTTGGCCAGACGGTAATTTGAAAACGTAGTTTGGGGTTTATTTTCGTTTGAGAGAGAGAAAACGAGAGTGGTGAAGGTTGCGGCGCACAAAATGGGAGACGAAAAGGCAAAGAATATACTTTACTCTATTTTTAGGGTAAATTACACAATAAGGGCTCTAGCTTATCCTATCTGTCCCAAGTGTTACCAATGTTTCGGATTTTCAAGAATAGGTCACTTAAATAAATTAGGTTTTAAATTAAAATTTCTCAAATTATTAGGGTTCCGAATTAGGGATTTTAACCAATTTAAGGTTTTAAAATTATGCAAAATTTGGGGTGGTACAACTCTCCCCTCGTTAAAAGAAATTTCGGCCTCGAAATTTACCTGGAGCAAAAAGATGCGGATACTGAGCTCTGACGATAGCCTTGGGCTCCCATGTAGCCTCATCATGACTATGACCACGCCACAAGACTTTGACCATCTTAATGGTCTTCCTTCTGAGAACCTTCGTGTCCTGAGCAAGAATCTCAATAGGCTCATTCTCAAAACGCAAATCAGAACGGATCTCAATCTTCTCCACATGTATAATATGAGACGAATCAGCATGATAACGTCTGAACACCGATACATGGAAGACATCATGAATGCGTTGAAGCTCTAGAGGTAACTCAAGCTGATATGCAACTGGTCCAACCCAACGAGTAATCCGATAAGGGCCAATGTAACGAGGACTCAGCTTGCCCTTTCGACCAAACCAAAGTACCTTCCTCCAATGAGATACTTTCAAGAAAACCTCATCACCCACCTCAAACTCAAGGTCCTGACGTCTCAAATTGGCATAAGACTTCTGTCTGTCAAAAGAAGCCTTAAGCCGATCCCGAATCAATCTAATAGTCTGCTCAACCTCATGCACAATGTCTAGTCCCAACAATCTGCACTCATTAAGCTCTATCCAGCCAATAAGTGATCAATACTTACGTCCATACAGAGCCTCATACGTTGCCATCTTGATACTGGCCTGGTATTTGTTATTATAGGCAAACTCTGCAAGCGGTAAGAAATCCTCCCAACTGCCTCTTTAATCAAGAATACAACCCCTCAGCATATCCTCAAGAATCTGAATCACGCATTCAGACTGACCATCAGTCTACGGATGATAAGATGTACTGAAGTTCAACCGAGTACCCTAAACAGCATAAAGAGACTCCCAAAATTTTGCAGTAAACCTCGGATCTCTATCAGAAATAATAGACAACGATACCCCGTGAATTCGAACAATCTCAGAAATATAAAGCCGAGCCAACTTGCTCAAAGAATAGTCAAAGGAAGCATCTAACAAAGTCCAAAGTCACACGCTCTCACTTCCACTGAGGAATCTCAATATGTTGAAGTAACCCATACAAACGCTGATGCTCTGCTTTAACTTTCTTACAAGTCAAACACCTTGAAACAAATCGGACGACATCACGCTTGAGACCTTTCCACCAGTACCTCTCACGAAGATTCTTATACATCTTGTCACAACCAGGATACATAGAATAAGGACTGTCATGGGCCTCACGGAGAATAACTTGTTTCAACCTAGATTTCCTCAAAATACAATACTGGCAACGAAAACATAAAACACCATCTTGATCAAAAGAAAAATCCTGAGATGTATCATCTTCAACCTCTCTCATACTGTTGAGATGTGTGGGGCTCGATTCGATCAACCAATTTAGCTCACCAAGTGGTGGAGAGGTGGATATTTGGGTGTTAGGGTTTAGGAAGCTAAAAAAGAAATAGACACAATGATTTTAGAGTGGTTCGGTCTTCTAACAAGCACCTACATCCACTACCTTAGCTCCCCACTAAGGATTTCACAATCAATCCACTAATTGATTCGTCCCCTGTTCTAGGATTAGGAGGAAACCCTTACAACCGATCAAGCTTCTACCCAAAGCCTTGATCAAAACCCTCTTTTACAAAGAGACAATAAAAGCAAACTTAAAACCCTCTAATAGGTGTTTGTTTGCACAATTAAGCACTCACCCAAAACCTAAAACACTTGAGCAAATTTGATATTTTTGGCTCACTAGTGTTTGTCTATACAAGAATTGACAATTTAAGTGCTAAGACAATTTCTTGATCATTTGATGTTTGACAATATGAGCATTAGCCTTCTCTTGATGCTTGGAGGTCCCTTTTATACTCCCAATTGAGTTTGTAGCCGTTACTAGCCGTTGGGATCAAATTGGAGCCGTTGAGGACTTTAATTCCCACCATAAATGCATTCTGCAGCTCCCCGTTTCGAAACGCTCGATGCCATTTCGAAACACTCTCAATGTAGAAAGAGACGTTGCAGTCTGTCAGGGCATCCGTTTCGGAACGCCTCCTGGCCGTTTCGGAACGCCTCATGTCCGTTTCAGAACGCCTACTGGCCATTTCGAAACCCGTATCGAAACACTATAGAACCGTATCGAAACGCCTGCATTTAAAAGTTGGTTGGAAAATAGCCGTTGGGGTTTATGACCGTTGGGGTCATTGCCACGTGGGCGTATCGAAACAGCCTAGCTCGTTTCGAAACGCTGGGCAAAAATCAAGTCCAGGGAAGGCCCGTTTCGAAACACGTTTCGAAACAAAATCGCTACTGGAATCCCCTGTTTTGAAACGCCTTGAGGTGTTTCGAAACACCTGGACAGGTTTGTATAATTTGGCCTTTGAAAACATTAAAAACCCATTTAGAAACATCCCTAAACATAGTTTCAGAATATTTGGACTATGGAAATTGTTTTAAATACTTTTTAAATCAGTCCAAAACATTTTTCAATTATTATATCAAAACATTAGTTCTACACATACAGTGCATCAAAAACGGATCACTAGGCTGCTCAGCTTGAATATCAGAAATCAATGTAGGAATAACCCGAAGTTCTACCAAAAGACTGCCATCATCATACAAACTCATCTGGGCAAACAAAGCTCTCAAATCTAAAATGGCGTTACGACTCAAGGCGTCGGAAACAACATTAGCCTTGCCCGAATGATACTCAATCTCACAATCATAATCTTTGAGAAGTTCTACCCAACGACACTGTCTCAGATTAAGATCCTTCTAGGTGAGGATATATTTCAGACTCTTATGGTCTGTGTAGATATAGCACTTCTCTCCATAGAGATAATGTCTCTAGATTTTAAGAGCAAAGATCACGACAACAAGCTCAAGATCATGGGTAGAATAGTTACACTCATGTGGTTTCAACTATCGGGATGCATAAGCCACTACCTTCCCATCCTGCATCAAAACACATCCCAATCCAGTGTAAGAAGCAACACTGTAAACGGTATAAGCCTTACCAGGCTCAGGCTGAATCAAAACTAGTGCTTCAGTCAACACGGTCTTAAACTTCTCAAAACTAGACTGATGGGTCTCGGTCCAAACAAAAGGAACATCTTTCCTCAGAAGCTTAGTCAACGGAGCTGCAATAGTAGAGAAACCCTCAACAAATATCCGATAATAGCCAGCTAAACCCAAGAAGCTTTGAACCTCAGGAACATTCTTGGGCTGTTTACATCTCATTATAGCCTCAAATTTCTTCGAATCAACCTGAATACCCTCGACAGAAACTATATGCCCCAAAAACATAACCTTAGAAAGCCAGAATTCACACTTGCTGAATTTTGCATACAAATGTTTCTCCCCCAGATTCTGTAACACAATCCGGAGATGTTCCTTATGTTCAGCCTCAGATTTAGAATATCCAGAATATCATTAATAAATACCATAATAAACTGGTCGAGATAGGATTGAAACACCATGTTCATCATACCCATAAAAGCGACAGGGGCGTTAGTCAATATGAAAGGCACCACAAGGAACTCAAAGTGACCATATCGTGTCCAGAAAGCTGTTTTGAACACATCAGAATCCTTAACCTTGAGTCGGTAATAACCAGATCTCAGGTCTATCTTAGAGAAAATCGTAGCTCCCCGGATTTGATCAAAGAGATCATCAATGCGAGGAAGGGATACTTGTTCTTGATCATTAGCTTGTTCAACTTCTGATAGTCAATACAAAGTCGAAGTGTCCCGTCCTTCTTCTTAACAAACAGAACAAGAGCTCCCCAAGGTGAAACACTGGGTCGAATGAAACCCTGATCTAGCAATTCTTGCAACTGAATTTTTAACTCTTCAAGTTCTTTCGGTGCCATTTAGTAAGGAGCCATAGACAAGGGAGCTATACCCGGATAAGCCTCGATGCCAAACTCAACCTCATCGCGTTTCAGTGGTACCCCTGGTAATTCTTCTAGAAAACATCTGGAAAGTCTCTCACAATATGGATCTTATCTAATCCGAAATCAGACTGTCTCAGATCAATGATGTAAGCAAGATAAGCAATGGACCCTTTCCTGATCATTTTCTCGGCTTTGAGAGCTAAAATGACATTAGACAGAAATCCTTTGCGTTCCTCAATCAGAATTACCTCACGATCATTAAAAGTTCTCAGGGTTGCCCTTTTCTTTTCACAGTTTAGAGTAACTCTATGAGCAGACAACCAATCCATACCGAGGATAAGATCGAACTCCCCAAAGGGTAACTCCATCAAATCAGCTAGAAAGATCTCCCCTTGAATCTCAAGAGGACAATTCTTGTATACTTTAGTGACCTTAACGGGATTACCCACTGGACTGTGTACGGTAATAGTATCCTCAATAGAAATTTCAAGTCCCCCAGATACAGAACTCGCAACATACGAATGGGTCGAACCATTATCATACAGTGCAAAATATGAGATAGAATGAATAGAGAAAGTACCAGCAATAACATCTGGCTCATCACGATCCTCGTGCCTCATGGTATAGTAAACTAACCCTGGTTGTCTCGCACCTGATCCTGCTGATCCTCTACTCTAAGTCGGTCTACCTCTACTAGCAGAACATGAAGTAACAGATCGGACTTGTCCTTTCCCCTAGCGGGAGTCTATACCGATGTCTGAGACTGACTCAGAGCATAAGCTGATGGAGGTGAAATCAGACAATCTCTGAAAAGATACTCAAATGAACCACATCTGAACTAAGCCTCAGTTTGTCTCCTACATTCGCCTGGATGCCACTTCTTGCAAAAGGAACATTGTGGCACACCAAGAGTACTAGTCAAACCCCCAACACTAGCAGTCGGAGCAGTAGAAGTCACTGGCCTAGCTCTGGAATAGCTCTGATGATCTGACTCATCCCTGGCTCTCTTCCTGAACTGATTCCCCTGACTATGCTAAACTGACACTGACGCTGGCCTTTTACCTCGATCAGAACCATGAGACTCAAGTTGTTTCAGCTCTGCCTCATTCCACTTGACGGTCGTAGCTCGTCGAGTAATCTTCTTAGACTTCTTATCCATATGAAAAGCAACACCGACTTTAATCGTAGGACGCAACCCTTTCAGAAACCAATCACATTTGTCCTTTTCAGTGGTCACTAACTCGGGAACATACTGAATCAATCTCATAAACTCAATCGCGTAATCGTTCACAGACATATCATTCTGTTTTAGATTCATAAAATCATCTCTACACTTGGCTATATACTCAGCCCTAACATAACGATCACGAAAAGCCTGTCAGAAATGATCCCAAGTGACCTGACTAGATGGAATAACATGCTCCTCAGCCTCCCACCAATTCTGGGCTTCACCCTGTAGTAGTGATATAGCAACCCTAAGCTTCTGGTCGATAGGATAATCCATCTCAACAAATAACAGCTGAAGTTTCTTCAGCCAGTACTCTACATCAATCGGGTTTGTACCTGTCTTTCCA
This sequence comes from Hibiscus trionum, assembly GCA_030270665.1. Lineage (NCBI taxonomy): Eukaryota > Viridiplantae > Streptophyta > Magnoliopsida > Malvales > Malvaceae > Hibiscus > Hibiscus trionum. Next base: position 10,329,001 of record BSYR01000013.1, on the reverse strand, counting down.
CTGAACGTAGTCATCCCAACAGATAAGAACTCAGTAGATATGGTTCTCCAAACACCCTCTGACTGACGAAGATATCTCAATAACTCTCTGTGTACTGTAACAACATCCATGCCCACAGTCTCACTATCCCCTGAATCATGAGGACCACTACTTTGAGCATGCTGATCATGCGGATCCCCACCACTAGTCCGATGAGCTCCTGTCTGGTCCACAGGCTGTTCATCCACATTCGCACCATGGACACCACCTTTCACCGGCCTGCACAGCAGCAATAGTGGCGAACACCTCCTCATTAGAGGAAATCGAGCAGCAGCCATCAGAACCAGAAACATCAGTAGGAAGCAACACATTATAGTCGCTGATTCTGTGGACGATGAGACAGAGTCAGAAAAGAGCGAAGCACCTCCTGCCGGACCTCAAGAAGAGCCTCATCCTACGCCGAAAAGAGTCCAGCCGCCGCAGAAAGCAAGAATCTCACCTGCTAAGTCTGCCGCCAAGACATCTATCGGCCGTCGCTTCATCATCCACACCTCTTTTGGTTTGCCTCTAAAGCTGTCAACCTTTCCTCAGAGTTCATGGCTCGGGTTTGGGCTCGTGTACCGTATTTATGAGTTGTCTTAGTAATTTTGGATATTCTGTCGTTTTTTATATTAAGTTAGTTTTTGACATGAATGAATGTATGCACAAATGAATTCACAAAAGCAAACAACAAAGCAAACAAAACAATGCAAATGCATGAATGCAGTCGAAGGGCCATTAATTTCATTGAAAGACTGTTCATGAAAGTAAACTCTTTATTGAATACGAAAGCTTTTATTACATCTTTTTTCGAATTACAAATATTTTTCTGCTTGAACACCTAACTTCTTGATTTCTTCAACTAGCCACATGAGCCTTGGTCCAACTTCTCCAACGGGCTTGATGTACTGACAAAGAGTTGCAGCTTTGGTCACCAACATTGTCACGTGCTTGGTTCTCCTCAATCTTTAAGAGCTTTCCGTTCATAATTTGAACAATTTTCTAGAATCAACCCCTTTTAAATATGGAATGATGCACATGCAAAACAAACAAAATAAAGCAAGACAAGGGAAATGAAACAGTCAAAAGTGAATTAAATGCACGATAATTCTGGGCCGACATTCCAACATTTTAGGACATGTCTCTACGGATTATTTCTGCGACTCAACACCCTAAGCTTTCCGCATGGCTCTATTAGGGGTAGGCTCTAGATTCTCAAATTTGGTTCGATTCTAAAAAGGTACCCGAGCTGTCCTTGTTGTCCCCTACTAAGGATAGCAAGGCCCTCGATTCTCACCCATTATAGGCTCCAAACGAATCAAGTTCAACTCAGGAGGACTCACCACCGATGCCTTCTCGAAGAATCAATATCCTTACGAAGACAAGGGAATGAGTCCCGAAGGTACTTGCTAGGATCATACGAAGAGTCAATATTCTTACACGAGCAATGCGTGTTCCCCCCACTTAAACGAACATGACAAAGCTCGGGAATAGAGCTTGGAATTAAGTCTTAGATGCGTAAAATAAAATTGTATTCACTTAAACGAACAAATAAATTGAACCTATTATGAACTTGCAAATTCCATGTTTTAAAAAAACATTTTTTGAAAACCATTTAAAACCAATTTGTGGCCTGACCCTCTTTTGTTTTTATTTTAAAAACAAAAAACACGTCCCCAGCGGAGTCGACAAGCTGTCGCAACTCTTTCGAGCCTGACTTTTTGGAAAACTTTAAAATCACGGAGTCGCCACCAATCTTTTTGAAAAATGTGATAAATTAAAACGGAGTTATTTTAATAAAACAACGATTTGGGTCTACGAAAACCAGAAAGCAGGTTCAGGGGTCGGTTACGCACGGGAAAGGGTTAACACCCCCACGACGCCCAAAATTGGTACCTAATTGATTTTAAAATTGTTTTCAAAACTGGAATTTGCAAGTTTACGAATTTTCAATTTTATTTGTCCATTTAATGAATATCAAACTATTTTAACGGCCTTATCGCCCGGGAGATGAACTTTAATCACCGCCAACATTTCTGGCGCTAACCCGTCATTCCCGTTTGATAAGACACCGCATTAAATTAATTTCACTTTTTCAAGCAACATAGAAATTCAATGTGTTGAGCATTTTTATTTATTCTAAATTCGAAATTATTAACCTAAAAAAGTCTAAGTATTTTATTCCTAATTAAAGGTTTAAGTTTGTTTAAGTATATCTTTTTTTGTGAAGTAATTTTTCAACAAAACACGTCTCTATCTAAGCTTTAGAACCTACTCCTAAGTTTTAACCTATTTCTAAAGAACAAGCAAGCAACTCAAATTTTCTTTTGTGTTTTTTTATTATTTCTTTTGAAAAACCTTTATTTCTTGTTTTTTACTTTTTAATTTTTTTAAGCCAAGACCCCTTTTTACATTTCTAGCTTCTTTTATTTTTATATTTTTTTCACCTTTTATATTTTTTCATTTCAAAAATAATTTCTCTTTAAAAACTTTTCATTTTTAAAAGCTTTGCTTTAAGACATGACTTTTTTAAAATAAAACTTTTTTGAAAAGATTTATCTTTAAGCTTTTTCAAAACTTTATTTCTTCCTAAAACCCTAAACTGTTATTTAAAACCTTTTTTATTTTTCTTTTCTTGAAAAACTTATTATTTATTTCTTTTTCTAAAAAACATCTGTATTTACTTTTTTTAAAATCACTTAACTACATTATTATTTAAAAACTACCCTAAAAGGCTTGTAACACGCTCGAACCGATCTTTCGAAACCGTCAAGAGGGTTGAATTGACTCTCAAAAAAATTGGCTAAAACCGATAAAAATGATAGACAATTTGCACGATGATTTTAGAGTGGTTCAACATTCTAACCAAAGTCTACATCCACTACCTTAGCAAACCACTAAGGATTTTCCAATTCACTACTATGAATTCTTCCTTTTGAGGCCAAAGGGATAACCTTACAACCCTATCTTTTCAAAGGCTAAGATAGAACCACTCTAGTTTTTACTTAGGCTAAACTAGAACCTCTCCCTTTTACAAGGTTTGTTTGGTAAATAAAATACCTCACAAGGTGGCTGTTTACACAATTGAACTCACAAGAAAGAGTGAAGGATAAAAACAATAAAATCACTCTCTACAAGATAAATGAACAAAATAAAGACTTAAACTCAATTTCTCTTGAACATTAAGCTTGAATGCGGTCTCTAAACTTCTTCAAGGGTCCTTGTGGTGTTTATATAGCGTGGAATGAGTTTCTAGCCATTTATGGCCTTTGAGATGAGTCATAGTCGTCGGGGATGCAAAATAGTTGTTACCTACATAAATTTTCAGCATTTATAGTCTCAAATTTAGAAATGCTCTAGTCACACAAGTGAAGAAAATGAGTAACCATTTGACCCGCCTTAGAGGTTACTCATTTTCTTCACTTGTGTGACTAGAGCATTTCCATGTCTTTGCATTTCTTTTCATTTGCTCCAACACACCTACAAGGGACAATTACTTGGATTTTGGTATCCAAATTGCTTTGGATCCATTGATATTAATCTCAATGTCTCTAGTTTCCTCGGGAACCCATACTTGTCTAATTTTATAAGTTTTTCTTTTCATAATTGGACAAGTATCTAAAGAATGACCATGATAATGACAATGTGAGCATTTTTTCATTATGGGATGAGATGAATTATTAGAAACAAATTCTTTTTTTGTTAAGCATTCAAGCTTAACTTTCAAATCAAGATTTTCTTTTTCGAAAAATTCATTGCTCATTTTTGAAGACTCTAAATCCTTTTTCAAAATTTTGTTTTGGTTTTCAAAATCAATTTTTGATTTCAAAAGAAAATCATTTTCAATTTCAAGTTTAGAAATCATTTTCTTAAATTTGGAATTCATGGTCTCAAATTCCAAAAAATAATTCATCAAATGCAACTTGTAACTCATCAAAAGGATATGAATTTAATTCATTTGAGTTAGAAGATACCTTGGGCTCATCGAGAGCCATAACACCATCTACCTTTGTAGATGAGAGGAGGTTAGCACTTGATGGAACTCAATCTTTCTTCTCTTCTTTCCCATATAATTTCTCAAGCTTCTCCCAAATTTCTTTGTCACTTTTGGATGGGGAGACCTTCTTGGAAATCTCTTCATCGAGGCCATAAAGAAGAATGTACATAGCCTTTGCATTGAGATGGTCCTTCTTTGTGTCTTTGACACTCCTTTTCTTCTTCTTCTTAGGAGCTTCCAAATGACCATCTTCGATAATCATCCAAATGTCGAGGTTGAAGCCTTGGATGAAATACTTTATGATGTTTCTCTATTGGAAGTAACCTTCTCATTTGAAGAGAGGAGGACACATGATAGAGTGGCCTTCTTCGAATGAAATAATTGTACAACCGCTTGCCATTTGAAATCTTGAATCGGTAAGCTTCGAGCAATCGATCTTTACTCCCAGATGTTAGTCCTTTGATGGAGACGAATCTATGATACCAATTGAAAGGCTTGTAACAAGCTCGAATCGATCTTCCGAAACCATCAAGAGGGTTGAATTAAACTCCTGAATGAATTGGCTAAAACCGATAAGAAGATATACAATTAGCACGATTATTTCAGATTGGTTCGACTTTCTAACCAAAGTCTACATCCACTACCTTAGCACACCACTAAGGATTTTCCAATTCACTACTATGAATTCTTCCTTTTGAGGCCAAAGGGATAACCTTACAACCCTACCTTTTTAATGGCTACGATAGAACCACTCTTGTTTTTACTTAGGCTAAACTAGAACCTCTCCCTTTTACAAGGTTTGTTTGGTAAATAAAATACCTCACAATGTGGGTGTTTACACAATTAAGCTCACAAGAAAGAGTGAAGAATAAAAACAATAAAATCACTCTCTACAAGAGAAATGAAGAAAATAAAGACTTAAACTCAATTTCTCTTGAACAATAAGCTTGAATGTGGTCTCTAAACTTCTTCAAGTGTCCTTGTGGTGTTTATATAGTGTGGAATGAGTTTCTAGCCGTTTATGGCCGTTGGGATGAGTCATAGCCGTTGGGGATACAAAATAGCCGTTACCTACAAATTTTTTTAGCATTTATAACTAAAGGGATCGATGATTTTTCTCAAGGGATCGGTCATTTTTCAAAAAATATGACCGTTACACCAAAGGGATCGATCCCTTAAACCATGGGATCGATCCTTTTGCACTGATGGCTGGAATAAAAAGATTGAGGTATTCTATCCACAAAGGGATTGATCCCTTGATCTAGGGGATCGATCCTTTGTGCCTCGAGGTTTGGAAATGACCTTTTTAAAGTGCAAAAGCGGATCATATTGATTTTGAAAAAGTTCGGCTAAGTTGGAAAACATTCAAAACAAAATTTTCAAGTTTGTTTGGACTTTGAATTATTTTTGAAATATTTGAATAAGTCCAAAACATTTTCACTTAATTTGTTATATCAAAATATTAGTTCAACACTACATGTTCGTGAATTCATCTTGGATAGAGTGGCTACGGATGATTATATGGCCTGGTTCATGCATAATGAGAAGTCGTATATACTCGATAATGCAAAATGAGGACGAAACATTCATGTGTTGAAACAAAAAAGCTTGTCAATGTATCGTAATAGGAGAGGAAGGAGATGAGAGAACCCTTTTGGTTCGTCATCAAGAGCAGCACCGCGACCAACACATCCTACCACGTCGATGGCATCAACCTTCAACCATTCGATGCAATCACTATTTCAAATGGTGAGTCTGACACAAGGTTTTTTCAAACCTATTATATCAATGTCGTCGATGTTTGGAGGATATACCGTGATGTTGAGTGGTAATGTCAGTGTTCCTTGATTAGTGCATAAAGAACCTATATTTTAGACCATTTTACTTAGCATATTGTATATGCTCGAAAGCATATTGTTTCATTTAGGAGTAGTTTGCATATAATTATGGAGTTATGGTGTTTGAAATTAATGTTTATCTATATTGGTGCTATTAATGGGAAAATAGTGGGTTTTAGTGGTGCTTGTGTAGGAAGTAAAGGAGCAGTGGAGTGTCGGAGCATTGGAGCAGCATTCTCTCGTGATGAAATCAGATGCTACAACATTTGCTGGGAAGCTAGAGAACAAATCTCAACCATTTGACGCTATTTAATGCATGTGACCCTTCTCATTTATTTAAGCAATTAATGACGTGAAAAGGAAGATCCTCAATAAAGGATCACATCTTACTTTATGAGCAATTAATGATGTGAAAAAGTAAGATCCTCATAAAAAGATTACTTGCACGTTAGGATTTTTAAAAACCCTAGGAGAGGTACGTCTATATAAAGGCATCAAGGGAATCAATTAAAAGTGAGATGTAATTAACGCACAAACACGCATAGAAGTTTTTATTCGAGGAAACATCACTTTTGTCTTCTATATCGAAGAACCACCATTGAAGAAGGTCAAGAGGAGCCTCTAAGCACTGAAAGATATCGAAGACGCTGGAGGAGATTGAAATGCTGCAGCATCAGTTCGAGGGCACAAAAAAGAAATCTTAGGACGCTTTGATTCTCTTTCCTTGTTACTTAATTGACTGTCATGCTTTATTATATTATTTTGATGAATGATATTTACTCATACATGAGCTAAATACTTGTTGTTGGGTTTATTGTTTTTGTGATTCTATCTTTTAATTAGTTGTTCAAAGTTATAGGTTTTATTCCTTATCTATTTTGTTCATTATTCTTCATGCGTAATTATTGTAAGAGCTATCGAGAGAGGCCTTTTAATTCTTGATCTGTGGCCTAGTATTGAGAGAGTTAAGTTAGACAAACTTAAATAGTAGATCTTAAGATGTTAACTTGGGTTCTAATCCGACTTAGACATAAGTTTATGATTTCAACGACTAATATGGGGAACTTGAATAAACAATAAGTTGTTAGGGTTTACGGAGACATGTATTGTCATAGCTTCTTATTGTCAACTTCTAGGAATCGAAGGAGTCTCAGAGTTTATTAGAAAACCATGTAGAATAGATAAGTGAATCAATTGGATAACGCAGACATGTATTACCAACTACTATAGCATTCAAATGGTAATTAGCATAGTTCTTACGCAATAAAGCCATCATCCATTCTCATTACATTTCTTTGCTACAACATCTGTTTATTCTCGATAATTGCTTCACTTTACTTTTTGCTGCAATAGCATTAGTTTCTAGTTTATTCATCATACCTCACATTATTATTTTACTATCTATTTTGTGCAACCACTTTAAGTTTATCACTCAAATCCATGTAGGTTCGACACTCGATACTTATCATTTTATTACTTGTGCGACGAGTATGATTGCTCTAAAGTGCGCTTTTATATTTTACTCACCAAGTTTTTGGTACCGTTGTCGGGGATTGTCAATTGGTGATTATAGCTTAGTAGTTGCACTTAACTTTTAGTTTAATTCTAACTTTTATTTTCTTTGTTTTTTCTTTTTATTTTAGGTGTGTTACAAGTGAAGGAACATCAACATGCGGGGAGGTAAAGGTCGATCCATTCGACAGTATCTTACACTCACCACTGACGATACATACCAAACACTAGAGCTTTTCAAGAGAGAAGGATGGATAATTATGGAGATGATACTTTTCTATGTCTCTTGACACAATCCGCGACATTGAGAAACACGATCATATCAATGAAAATTCTGAGAGTAGCCCAAAGAGTTCATGTTGTGGCCATTTCTTGTGATTATTGTGGGGGACAACATTTGTTTGAAAATTTCCCATACAAACCTAATGCATATTGCTACATGGGATGTAGTCCTCATCAGCAATCAAGCTTCTCATGGAATGCTCAAGAAGGTGACAATTTATATGCACCTTATAACCATGTTGAATCATCATAGTTCAATCCATTACTACAACAACACAGTAACCATCAAGAGCAATGAAATTCTAGGGAGGCTATGATAGCTTTGATGGATGTTGAGCTTCAAAGTTCTACTGAAACATTGAGAAATATTGAAAATCACACAACACAGATTTTGAATATTTTGAACAGCATGCCTCAACAATCAATTCTAGGGGGTACTGAAATCCCAAGTGAAGAACTTGATATCCTCAACTGATTTGCTTGCCAAGTGGTGGAGAAGAGATAATTTGGGTGATGGTGGTGGAAGCGATAAAAGAAAAATGAACACAAAGAATTTAGAGTGGTTCGAGATTCTAACCAATCTCTGCATCCACTACCTTAGCTTCCCACTAAGGATTTTCCCAAATTCACTATTGAATTTCTTCCCTTTTTTCTAGGATAAGAAGGCAACTCTTACACACTCAAAGCTTTCTATCTCAAAGCTTGAGCAAACCCTCTTTTACAAAGAGAAAAACAAAGCAAACTAGAAAAACCTCACAAGGTATGATGTTTGCACAATTTAAACGCTCACTCAATCCTAAAACACTTAAGCAAATTATAACAAGTTGAGCTCACAAGTGTTGTCTATGAAAGAATGTGAAAATTAAGCACTAAGACTCTTTTACAATCATAAGTATGTTGGTTTTTTATCATTAGTTGATTCTGGTGCTTGAAGGCTTCTTTTAAGTTCCCAAATAAGATTCTAGCCGTTGGTGACCGTTGGGGATGATTTCTATGCAAAATTTCCTAATATGGTGCTATTGGTACTGGTACGTGGGTATCCGTATTGATAAGGTCTTGTTTTGGGAAATAGCCGATGGAGACTGAAAACTCAGGGGGTTTCAAAACCACCAAGCATGTACCTATATGGCAGATGATGTATCGATATGGGTTTTGGTTTCTGGAAAGAGGTTTGCATATACGTATCGGTACGAACCAAAGGTGTACCAGCACGAGCCTTAAAAAATCGACACTTTGGTCATTTAAAAGCTTTTTAAATCATGTTAAAAATGTATGAAACCATTTCAAACATATTTTCAAGTTGCTTGGACTTTAGTTGATTTTTTCAATATTTTCAAATAAGTCAAAAAACAATTTTCAATTATTATATCAAAACAAAAATCCTAACACCAAGTCAAGAGGGCGAGGAGCAATGAGAAGAGATCTCCCTGATGTATGGGGAACAAATAGAAACTTTGAGTCGAGAGCATGAGAAAGAATGCCCAGTAATGGATGAGCCTAAACAACATGATGCTACAACAATGTTTGAGGAATCTGATGCCCAGACCATTACAACTACAGTGATGCTGGATTTACAATTTGTAGACTGCTCTTATCTAAAATGTCTAGACTACATGCAAGATTTGATGTCATTGAAGCTAGGGTATGTGTTACCTCCTCAAAAGTATTATTTTTCATGCCTATATTGATATGTTTTTGCTTGTTTTCAGGTACATTTATTTGCATTAATTTGTTAGGATCATGCATTTTCATCAAGGAGTTAGTAGGTTGCCTATGCTAGAGGGAATGGTTGTTTTGTGGTTAATTTGCAGGTTTGACATAGGATTTGGCAGAATGGACAAGGGAAAGCAACATAGTTAGGAATGCCAAGTGCTGTTGGCACAGAAGGACCAAACGATGCCAAGCATTTGTTGGCATGGAGATGCATTTGATGACATGCCAAGATATGATGAACCCCCCCAAAATTAGGAAAGGATCAGGCTCCTAAAAGATCGCAATTGGATCAACTTCCGAAAAAATAACAGATAAGGTGGTGCCAAGTGATGTTGGTAACGATGTGCCAAGCTTGGATGCCAAGGCAACATCGGCATGGTGACGTCAGCCCTAGCCTGATAAGCTATCACACCAAGCTGATAACATGTCAAAATGATCGGATAGAGCTCTATCTCTCATCCCTTGATCATTTCAAATTCAAATGCAAAGGCTTATCTCATCCTTTCCTACACATGCCTTTATAAAGACCAACCGATCAAGCATTGTAGAAGACGCAGAGAGGAATCGAGAGTGATCGAGTGAATACCTAGAGTGATCGGAGTACGACGTTGGAGTGACAGTCGAGTGACGGTCGGCTGAACCGAGGAAGGGTGGTTCAACCTCTTGGCTGAGAGCCTAGCGTAGAGGGATGCATCGAGAGAACCCTCCACCTTTTCCCTTGGCACAATTGTTTATCTTTAATTTTTTAGTGGTGATGTTTTTGAAAACGATTATGGTTGTTTTGGTTAACCCCCTCACCATGAACTAATTTCATAGTTGGTGGGGGATGTTTGGATTAAATATCGTCTTTATGCCTTAGTTCCGTTATAATAAATTTGTTTTCAAAAAGGTTTTTCTATTCGGCATACTTTAATTTTTCCTAAGTACTTTGCCAAGCGAGAGCTGTCAAAGTTAGCCTAATGCCTCCCCAATATCTTAACAGACTTGGGCTTGCGACGATTAAGCTATTGAATACTTGGGAGAGAAGCTTCGAGAGAAGCCGTTCAAGTAGATGAACTTACTTCGGAAGTGAAATCTACTCCCTCGGAGTATAGATTGGTTTTTAATCAAGTTGGTTTAAGAAAAACATACACTATAGAGATATATGGGTTTTTACGTGGCCAATTTAGGGCAATGACCATCGAGAGAGGCTTTGCCAATGTTGAATCTTCTCGTCAAACAATGCCAAGACAGTTTTTCCAACAAGGGCTGGCATGAACCATGTTGAAACTAGACATTCACTGCCAACAGTCATCATTCATTTAGAAACACCTTCCTTGCCAACATATTACTTCATTTTATTTTCTTTTAATTTCCTTAGTAACAAAACCAATTCTTTTAAGCAAACATCTATTCTTCCAAAGCAAGTAACAATCAAACAATTGAATTCAAGACATTCTCTATGGGATCGATGACTCAGCTTACCAAGTCGTATTACTTGCAAACCGTGTATACTTGCACGAAAAAGACTCTTGGCATAACTTGCCCAATACATACCATTTATACCTTTTTCCAGCATTCATTTTACACACTCCCAAAAGAGCCTACATTATGCTCATTTGGGAGATGACACTTTATCCATGATGATTCCCTCTGATCTTGGTGTTACACCAAAATCTCGACTGCTGGAGATGTTTGAAGAGCTTAAAGAAAGTGTTGATTGGGTACTTGAACACTTCAAAAGCATTGTTCCTTCACTCGACTTGCACAAGATCCTGATAGAGGATTGCCACAACAATGAAGGCTACACCAAATATGAAGGAGGTCGATGAGGATGAAGTAATCAAATAGTTGGGTGTTGGTATACTATTTTCTATCAAAGGATCGATGCCTTCGAGAATAATAGAAAGGTGGAGGGTATGTTTGGATTACAAAGGAACAAGAAAGAAATATTTCTCCACCAAGGGTTCAGAATGGGGAGTAGTTTTAAGCACATTGGCTCAATTTTTTTGGGAAGATTTTTCACTCAATAGAGGGTGTAGATGGACTATAAAAAGTATCAGAAACGACCCTCATCCCACCACATTTGAATGCTTAAGCATCTTCTTCACCCCATCTTTTATTTTTTTGCATTGTTTATATTTTTATTTGTTTTATTTTGTTTTTGATGCTTCAACACTATATTTCCTCATTTCGTTTTGCATTAGATGTTGCAGCATTGAGTTAATTATTATTTTTCCTTTTTTTCGTTTATTTTGCAGCCATAAAGCAAGAAAGAGAATCATATTTTTATGGGATTTGGAGAAAAGTTGATTTTTGGCAATATTGGTTCCTAAATATTTTAGGGTATTCTGGGTGGTTACAAGACAATTACGGAAGGGGATCTATTGCATTTAATGACAATTTTTTCTCTTCCCTAATTATTAAACCCTATACACTCTCTCTTACTTTTTAGGTGTTCTAATCCCCATGCTGCCACATGCCCAAAACCCTCTTCCACCAACCACATCAAACCCCACTTTCTCCACTTTTCAATTTATCCATAAACCCCACACTAATTACTTTCCTTCTGAAATCTCTCACGTTTACACCTTTACACCCTTAACTTAAAAACCTTATCTTTCCATCTTCATCTCATCCGAAAAATCCTCAAAGCTAAAGAGAGATTTTTTAAGTCAAACTTGCTTTTTCATCTCTTTCTTCCTTGTCCAAGCTATGACCCAAATTTCTTGTCTCCTAATCTTCTTCCTCCACTTTTTGCGCCTATTCAAATGGATGCCCCCAGCATTCGTTGCACCACAGGTTGCTGAAGATCCTCCATCGTTTTCGCCACACATTGGATTGCGCATCAAGCATAAGGCGCACATATCAATACATTCTCATACCCATTAACTCCTAGGTAAATTTTTATTTTGTTTTTGTTTTCTTTACATTGCATGTTTATTTTGTTGCATTTAGGACAATGCTTCTCTCAAGTTTGGGGGGTTTGTCTTATGTAAAAACTTTTATGTAGTTTTGTTTCTTATGTAGATTTTTAATTTTTGCATTTTTCTACTATGGTTTTGATTTGATAAAATTGTTGTTATCTTTTTTATGATATCATATGATGAATTCAATGTAATTAGGCTTAACTGTTAACAACGTGTTAAAAGCTCTTGTGATCCGAACTTAGGATTGACACTACTTTAGCATCTAATTGAACACGTTGCATGCTTTCAATGCTTGAGACCCCCTTAGGAAAAGTTTAGGTTATTCTCTCTTGAATGTTGTATCATAAAATGATGAAAATAATGAACTAAATGCTCAATATTAGCATAAAGGCTCAAATCATTAAACTCCAAGAAAGTCGAGAAAAAGAATGAAAAAATATAAAAAGATAAACTCGATGTCGAAGGCATAGTTGTTGAGGGACACTCTAATATGTTTTGCTAGCTTAGTACACTAGGTGAGTTATGTTTGCTCTATTTAACTTTCCATGGTAGGAAAGGTAGTATTAGCATAAGAGTGAATGAAAGTAAATGACTATACTTGTAGGGCTCGAGGATGGGGTGTTTGCTCCACTTCATTTTTAGGCCTCAAGGGTAGTTGTGATAATCCGAAGCCCCCATGATACATCTTATTAAAATGAAAATCAAATGCTAAGGGAGTAAAACAAAGTGCGATAAAGAAAGAAAATGCTAGGGCAAACTTAGAGAGAATACTCGGAATTTTCTAAGGTTGTCAAGTATTGATTGGAAGAAGCATAACATACACTTCACCTACAGTGGGATTGATCCTATGAACAAATATGTTGATCTTTGTTATATTGCATTTATATATTTAATTTTTTAAGATTGAATTAATGTTGCACCATGATTTGGAACCTATGGAATCATAGCAATCTTTTAGAACTTTTGAAACGATAGGTTTTGTCCTTAGATTTTAATTTTTAGTTTTTGCGTGCCAGTTCTTGAGGACAAACAACAACTTAAGTTTAGGGGTATTTGATAAGTGCATAAAGAACCTATATATTTTAGATCCTTTTAGTTAGCATATTGTATGTGTTTGAAAGCATATTGTTGCACTAGGAGTAGTTTACATATAGTTACGGAGTTATAGTGTTTAAGCTTAATATTTATCTATATTGATGCTATTACTAGGAAAGGTAGTGATTTTTAGTGGTGCTTGCACAAGAAGTAACAGAGTAGTGGAGTGCCAGAGCATTGAAGCAACATTCTCTCATGATGAAATCATATGCTACATCATTTGTTGGGATGCTGGAGACAAAATCTCAACCCTTTGACACTATTTAATGTGTGAGACCCTTTCCTTTATTTGAGCAATTAATGAGGTGAAAAGCAAGATCCTCATTAAAGGATCACATTTTACTTTATAAGCAATTAATGACGTGAAAAAGCAAGATCCTTTTTAAAAAATTACTTAAACTTTAGAGTTTTTAAAACCCTAGGAAAGTTACCTCTATATAAAGACATCAAGGGCATCAATTAAAAGTGAGCTACAATTAACGCACAAACACACAGAGAAGTTTTTATTCGAGGAAACAACCCCTTTGTGTTCTACATCGGAGAACCACCATTGTCGAAGGTCAAGAGGAGTCTCCGAGTATTGAAAGCTATTGATAGAGGCTTGAGGAGATTGGAGTGCTATAGTATCAGTTCGATAGCACGAAAAAGAAATCTTAAGACACTTTGATCCTCTTTCCTTGTTGTTTTACTTACTGCCATGCTTTATTATATTATTTTGATGAATGCTATGTTTTAATTAGTTGTTCAATGTTATAGCTTTTAATCCTTATTTATTATGTTCATTGTTCTTCATGCGTAATTATTGTAAGAGCTATCGAGAGAGGCCTTTTAATTATTGATCTGTGGCTTAATATCGAGAGAGTTAAGTTAAAAAAAACGTGAACAGTGGAGCTTAACCTGATATCTTAGGTTCTAATCCTGCTTAGACATAAATTTAAGATTTCAACGACTAATAAGGGGAACTTTAAATAAACAATAAGTTGTTAGGGTTTACGTAGAAATGTATTGTCATAGCTTCTTGTTGTCAACTTTTAAGTATCGAGAGAGTCTCAGAGTTTATTAAAAAACCTTGTCGAATAGATAAGTAAATCAATTGGTTAATGCAAACATGTATTACCAACCGCTATAGCATTTGAATGGTAATTAGCATAGTTCTTAGGCAATAAATCCAACATCCATTCTCATTACATTTCTTTTCTACAATATATGTTTGCTCTCGATAATTGCTTCACTTTACTTTTTATTGCAATAGCATTAGTTTTTAGTTTATTCATCATACCACACATCATTATTGTACTAACTATTTCGTGCAACCACTTTGAATTTATCACTCCAATTCATGTGAGTTCAACACTCAATACTTTTCACTTTATTACTTAGACTACATGTATACTTACTCTAAAGTGCGCATCTATATTTTACTCACCATTCCTCCACTTGTACCACCATTCTATCCATTTGCACATTTGGCGACAGAATACGTAGGAAAGATTGTTGACCAAACATCGTAGAAGTCCATAATATTTTGTAGTGGTGGTTATCTAGTATCACCAAGTAACAGTGGTGATCCAGTGGTAGCGGTGTTGGAGATGAAGATCCTCTTGAAGGGCGAGTGCAAGTAGAAATTCAGCTCGTAATCGTCATTCACCTAGTGTGGTACTAGTAGACATAAACATCATTACCGTTTTGTAATATGTTTCGTTAAACTTCTTTCGATTTATAAATAAAGTTAAAAATAATTTTCTGAGAAAACTTTTTATTTGTGTCCTTTACGAGATGAATATGCAATGTTAAGTATTATAACTGGTAATTTATATTCGTTTTCTCGCTGACATAGTAATAATCGAGTTAGAACATATTCGAAAGAACAAATACTAATAGTTAGATTTGTATTAAACTTAATTTATTTTTTATAAGATCATTGTGTAAAATATAATAAATAGAAATCGTAATCGAGGTGGAACATATTCAAAATAATACTCGAGTTTGAACTCGCACTATACAAGCCGCGAGTTCAGTCTGTAGTACGTGGATGACACGCTAGAAAAGGCAAAACTCACATTGTACCCGAATATTCATATTCGGTTTAAGTAGAAAAAAAGTGTAATCATAGGTTTTGAGTCATATGTCGAAGGTATTTATGGTATGTCGAAAGCAAGGGCAGCGAGTCGATACGTTAACAAACCTTTCTTTATTACATTTCACTTTCGACTAGCTTCCCTTATTTTTGACATATCACAAAAACTAGTTACACTGCATTTGTCTGTTATTGAAGACCGGTGTTAATGGATTTTCAACAGCTTACACAAAGCTCCGCTCAGCGCATAACATGTCGCAATATATTTTTGATAATAGGGCATATCAGAGGAGTTGTATAATTGAATTAAGTCTATTGACTTTAAATCTGTTAGGCCTTAATTCTGTTAAGTTGTTATTTGTTGGTTAGGCTGTTATTGGGCCATATGTCTGTGTGGGCTATAAATAGTAGAAAACAATGTAAATGGGTTTTAAGCCCTTTTTCAATATCAGTAAAATACAATCCAGAGTTTAATTTTCATTTTCTTTCTTTTCTTCATTTCTCACTTCCTCTCTCGTCTTCTACCTTCATTCATTCTTCTCAGAGATCTCAGTTCTTTTGAGCTCATTCTTCGCTTCATAACATGGTATCAGAGCTAGTGAATTGCTCAGCAGTTGCTACTTTCTTCTCCGGCGTGGTGGTGTAGCAGCCGTCACGCTGCCTCAAAAGGTTTTTCTCCGATTGTCGCGGCGTTCTGGTGAGATTGCTGATGTGATTGCTTTTATCTTGCTCTCATTTATTGAGATCTACAAGGTATTGCGTCTCTTGCTCTTCTACTTCTTTTGTCTGTGTTATCGTGCCTCTTTGACAACGTTTGGATTGCATTTTGTTTGTGCCCTAATTTGTGCTTCGTCTGATTTTTATGCGATTAAGCTTCTAATAATTGAGTTCTATTTGGATTGCGTTCTCGTCTGTCCTTTGACATCTCTGATAATTGAGTTCTGTTTGGATTGCGCTCTGTTTGTGCCTTACGATTTGAGGTTTTGTTGCGGTGTGGTTTCCTGCTTTCTGATGTTTGGTTAGCTTCTGATCCTATGATCTGGTGCTTTGTTTCTCTTTGTGGTTGCTTCTGCTCTGTTGTTCTGGTGTTGTTTCTCTGTGTTAAAAATGGGTCCTGATGGTGTGGTTACTCAATCTACTGATAATATTCAAGACACAACTACTAATCCTGCTAATGCTACTGCTAATAATCAAACTGAAGGTGTTAGTTATGCTAATGCTACTGTAGCTAGTTCAGCCTCTACTAAACTCTTTTCAACCTAAAAGATTAATGTGACCTTGGATGATCACAACTATCTTCTGTGGCATCAACAAGTATATCTGACTATTAAAACTTATTGTTTGTTTAAATTCATTGATGATATTGTTCAGTTGCATGCTAAATGCATTACTCAAAATGAAATTGTTTGCATAAACCCTGAGTTTGAGTTGTTTGAAGAACAAGACGGTGCTTTAGCCACATGGCTTCTGTCCACTGTCAGTGAGTCCGTTCTTCCAAATTTGATAGGTCTAAGTACTGCTTCAGATATTTGGCATACTCTACATAGGTTGTATAGCAGTAAAACTACCTCTTGTCTCATGTCTTATAGAAGATCCTTGCATACTCAAAAAAAGGAGACCTTACAATTAAGTCCCTGTGTGACAACTTGGCTAGTAGTGGAGAAAAAATTTCTGATCAAGAACACATTACAACTATTCTTAATGGTTTGTCTTCAGATTTTGATTCTGTCATCACTGCTAGTCCATCTTCTTCAGATCTGTCTTTTGTTAGTTCTATTCTTTTGGATGTTGAGACCAGACATTCAAATCATGTCCCTTCTGTTAGTGCCTCAGCTCATGTGGCTACACAACATCCTAGTCACTTAGCTCCTGTTGATCCTGTAGATGTTAATGTTGAGGCTAATGTTGCTGGTAGGTCTGATCAGACACATGAGTCCACTGCTTATAGTTATGGTCGAGGCAGAGGTGGTAGAGGTAGGAATACCAACTTCAACAGGCCTCAATGTCAGTTGTGTGGGAGATTAGGGCACTTGGCTGAGAGGTGCTATTATAGGTTTGATATGAAGTTCAAGTATAACATGGATAATGTTAGACCCTCTGCAACCACTCCTAGTAGTAATTTTGCTCCTGCTCAAGCAAACTCATCTGTCTTTACTGCCCCTTCTGGTCATTATAATAACATGTGTACTCCTTTTCAGCCATCTTATCAGCCATCTTATTCCACTTCTTTTCAGTCCCCTGTTCATCTTGTTCAACCTTCATCACAAATTTTTCATGCTGGAAACTCTGTTCTTCAGTCTCAGCCTATGTTTTTATCTACACCATCTCCTCAGCCTATGCATGCCGTGAGTGTTGCTCCTAATCAGATTCGTGTTGTGTCTTCTGCCAATTTGTTTCCTTCAGTATACCCCTCTTTGCAACCTCAATTCTCTTCAGACATAGGCCGTTATTGGGCCATATGTCTGTGTGGGCTATAAATAGTAGAAAACAATGTAAATGGGTTTTAAGCCCTTTTTTAATATCAGTAAAATACAATTCAGAGTTTAATTTTCATTTTCTTTTTTTCTTCATTTCTCAGTTCCTCTCTCGTCTTCTACCTTTATTCAATCTTTTCAGAGATATCAGTTCTTTTGAGCTCATTCTTCTCTTCATAACAGGGCAATTGTCGAAAATAATGTGATTAAGTGAGCTTTGTGAAAGTTATCAAAATTCATGATATTGGTTCATTTGTTCGAGCAACCGATACATGATACATCTACATATGTTTATAGAACGAACTATTCAGAGGAGGATTTTTTGAATTCTGCAAATCCATGTCTACATATGTTTCTTTATTATATTTTTTATATTAAAATTGTTTGTAAATTATCTTTTATTTACTGAGGCAATATGCTATTATGTATCGCTGTGAACTACCATAGATGAACATTTTTAGCGTAACTTTCCAAATGAAAAATTCGTAAAATACAACGATACTAAAAATTATGGAAATTAAGGTAAAATAGTAGAAAAATAAAGTTAACAATTCAAAGAAGACAACGATACATATAATAAATTGGAAAAAGAAAACAACAAATCATACAAAGCTCAGTTGAAATGAATTGAATCGAAGTCTGATCCGGTGTCAGCGCAGTCTCTAGATATGCCGAACATTATGTAACACCTATCACCCGGACTAGAAGGATTAGACCCGAATAACAGATGTCACGTTGATTCATCGAAATGAACATGAATTCAAATAATTAAATTGTGAATTTTTTTAATCCTTTTCATGTCCTAGATGCAATATTGAGTCATATGTATTTTAGTTAAGCAGTGGTCAAAATTTCATGCCAAACGGATTTTGAGATCATGTTTAATTAAGCACGTATTAAATTTAGGGACCAAAATATAAATTTTTAAAATTAATAGGACTTATTGACAATAGAAGCATCAATTTAAAATTAATCATATTTCAAACCAACATGTAAAATTTCAAATCAAACAGGCATTAGAAACTTATTCAATTAATGCATGAACAAACAGTGAGCAAAATGCAAGATTTAAAACTTTGGAAAATTCCCTAACCAAAATAACTAACAGTCGTACCAGTACACATAGTCGCGTACCGGTATATGTGCTTCAGAAACATTCTATAAGCCAGGTTCTGTACCTGTAAAATAGAATGCGTATCGATCCCCAAGCAAGATGTGCAGGTATGCCCTGACCAAAAAATAACCCAATCTGATAGACGAGGACCGATACCCAAAAAGTTAAAATTTCCGATAAGCCATATTTTATATTTTTCGACTTCCTGAATCTAATTTGGAAGCCCGTTTCGCGAAATTCTAACCTGAAGACCTCTGAATCTGACCTTAAACCCAATCATGCATATGTATTTAATTACTTTATTAAGATAAATGTAAATCGAATAAATGACTAATATAAGCTTTTACATGTATAAAGGTACTCGAGTATCTCCTGACCATCAGTATGCTCAGCCCAGTTCCTCCCGTTCCGCTCATCCTCGTGCACATATAGTTACTCGTATGAACTTAGAACTCAATCAAATCTTTAAATCTAATCATTTTCCATTGTGGTAATTTTCTCTATTTTATTATAGGATCTAGTTCAGTTGCAGAGCATAGCGAGGCAGGTGCCCATTAGATCTATCTGACCAATTTTTGAGGTGTGTTCCTAGTGTGCTAAATAGCAGTCTAAAAATATCTTTTTTATGAAATTATTATGTGCACATGAATATTTTCTCTGATTAATAGTATGGACACTTTTATATGTCAGATTTGAAAGCATGAGCCTCGGACTATTATATCTCTGTGAATAAACATGTATGTCATATGTTCTTCTAATATCCCTGTCTGTTGAACAACTATGTCTTATATGTGGGGCTTTTTGTTGGGATATGATATGAAGTGTCTGCAGGTTCAGCCTTGATCCAGCTGGTTATTCCTTATGGACCCAAGGTCGCCCCTTGGGTAGGTTGCGATGCCTCAACATGGGTAATTCCTTATAGACCTAAGGTAGCCCCTTAGGTTGGCACCTACACCCACCAGGCCTAGGTAAGTCCTTATGGATGCAATTAGGGGAAATGCATATCAGTGTATGGCTGGAGGGTAGTTAGAAGCAATGAAACTTCAGTTACTCCTAATCATGTTCTTACCTAGTGTTTTGCACTTATGAACTACTGGTATGTGTTGAGTGTATAAAAGTTCTATATTTTACCCCTCATTTACCCATATTTTTGCTGCATTCAAGCATAATGCATTGCATTTAGGATAGATTTTTGCATATACATCACAATTAGATAAAATGGCACAGTTGCTACTGATTTTGGTCACTTTTGCAGGTATCTGCTGCGGCAGACCCAGGGCAGCAAAGGAGCAGAGGCGAATTGCAGAGCTGGAGTCAAGAAGCAAAAGCTGTCGTGCCATCCGCCGTGGTAGCCATGACGACAGAATACTGAGGTGGAAAAGTGAAGTGGAGCTCGACAGATAGAGGATTTCAAGCCGGTCTGTCGTGAACCACTCCCATATTTTTCTGAGCCCTGAGGCAGAATGAAGGCCAAGCCCAAAGTTCAAGGAAGAAACTCAAGGCAAGAAAAGAGGAGAAATTCAAGACATCTACTCAGAAGATTTAGTCTTAATTAGAGTTGCACTTTAATTCGAAATTGTATTCTTGCCATATTAGAAAACTTGAACCCAAGGCCTATATAAAGGCATGTAATTCGACCTAGGGGAGGATATCTCATTCCTAGCCGTCTTCCCCCAAAACCATTGTCGTTTGCCCTTCTTCACCATGCTCTAAACTCCCCCTAGGGCTAAGGGTTGATTCTGTAAAGTAGTTGCAATGATTGTATTGTTTTAGGAATTTTATGTCAAGTAATAAAAGCTTCAAGTTTATTTATTCTGGTTTTCATATCTCACAAGAGTATCGGGAGAGCATTGTGAGGTTATCCATTTGTTTGATATCGAGAGAGTTAAGCATACGAACGGAGTAAATACGCGTTTTCCAGCTTATGGTTAAACCATCTTAGCTTAGGGATAAGTCCAAGGTCAAGTGGCTAAAGAAGATTTCAACAAATTTGGTGTTCACCCTTTGATTCACGCCGGGAGGTATCATCCAAGAAGTGTTCATCAACAGAACTTGGGCCTAAGGATAGGACAAGTCATAGCAGGGATTCTTTCCAAGCTTGAAGTACAGAGTTGTGTGATCGCTGTCGCGACATCAACAGACCTCTGCCGCGACAGGTGCTACCACTACAGGAACGACGACAGATAACAGAAGTTCCTCTAACAATGCAACACCTGCAACTGAGCAAATCAATACCGATCCATTCTATAAATCTGATTTTTTCATCTTTTACTTTAGTTGTTTCTCAAGATTATTTTACCAATTTAATTAAAATATTTCTTTCTCTTGTGCACCAATTCAAGGATAGAGTTATTTCCAGTCCTTGTGGAGACGATATCCGATACTCTCATATCACTTTACTACTTGTGTCGTGTACACTTTCACTATTTGCGATAGGACTATTTTACACGCAACAAGTTTTTGGCGCCGTTGCCGGGGACTGGCAACATATTTTTACCTTTTCTATTACTGCACTTTTCCTTTTCTTTTTATTTTTGTTTTTAGTGGTGTTATTTACCCCGTGCTTTTCACAAGATTTTTTGTTTGCTTATGCGCAGATCTAGACGGGGTAAAGAAGCTGAGTACGAACTAGACCCAGAAATTGAACGCATGTACCAACTCAGGAACCAAGCCCGATTCTTGATAGAAAGAAACAACTATCTAGAGGAGATACGAGAAGCAATGGTGAACGGAAGACAAGGCGATGGGATAAATGACCCCAACAACAATAACCAGAGAGTTATTGTTGATCCTCCCCAAGATGCCCAGAACGAATGGCCGCCGCCGCACGACAGACCTGTCGAGACTACATGGACAATGACCATGTTGAACTGGAAACTACCTTGCCAGACGTGGAAGCTGAAAACTTCGAACTGAAACCTGTCATATTCAGCATGATAAATTTCGTTGGCCAGTTTAGTGGTTCTGCTACTGAGGATGCCCGAGAAAATCTTAAAACGTTCCAAGAAATCTGTGGATCGTTCAGACTGCCAGGAATAAACCCGGAAGTACTGAGGCTCCGGTTATTTCCTCATTCATTGAGAGATAGAGCTAAAACTTGGTGGAACAAATTAACGTCGGGTTCAATCAGAACTTGGGCAGATCTCTCTCGTGAATTCCTTTCTCGTTTTAATCCTTCTCATTTATCTGAAAGATTGCGTAACGAGATTGCTACTTTTCAACAGGAAGATGACGAACCAATGCACGAGGCGTGGGACAGATTTACAACTCTTTTACGGAACTGCCCGATGCATGGATTCCCCGTGTGGAATCAGGTTGTCAAATTCTACAACGCTGCCAATGCACACACTTGACTGAGAATAGATTCAGCAGCAAATGGGCTATTACTGGATAAAGAACCAGACGAGGCAATGATAGTGTTGAAGAAGTTAGCAAAGAACGATGAGCAATTTCCTACATCCAGGGGAGGAGGAAAATGAGGAGTATCTGTAAAGGATTATGAAGCTGATAACTCGGTTAAATCACAGGTTGCATACCTCACAAAGATAGTTGAAAAGCTGCAGCAGAACGATTCTAAAGCTGTAACCATAGCTCAGAAGACTGCCCTTTACAGTTGGAAGAAGGGATGTATGTTGGGAACTATAACAAGCCGAGAAACTATGATTCCAACAATTACAATCCTAACTGGAGGAAATATCCTAAATTTTCCTGGAGCAATCCGAACAACGCACCGAATCCTCCAGTGTAGAACAACCAAAACCAAGGAGTACCCAGAATTTTGTCATGACAGCAACAGCCACAAAAGCAGCCGGCAACAACATCTAGTATACTGGAACAAACCTTGGCAACCTTTATGTCACAAACGGGAGCATACATGGCGAACATGGATCACTTTGTCAAGAAAACTGAATCATTCATGGATAAGATAGAGATGAGGATGACAAACCATGAGGCTACCCTAAAATCTCTGGAGACACAAATGGGCCAAGTTTCACAGTATATCAAGCCGAGGCAGAACGGTGGATTCCCTAGTGATACTGAGGTCACTAGAAAACCCACACATGAGCAGTGTAAAGCAATCACAACTAGGAGTGGGAAAAATTACAAGGGCCGGAAATAAAAGACATACCGAGTGAAGATCCGACCCTAGAGACATCTGCTGTGAACACTGCCCCGGCAGAGGAAAGACAAACTGCTGTCGACAAACCTGCCGCGACAGCAGAAGGGACAGAGGAGCAAACAGAAGATGCTGAAGAACTCAAGCCTCCTCAGATCTGAATTCCATGTGAAGGACGCCTTGAAATTACCGTCCTCCACCCCCTTTTCCACAGCGACTACAAAAGCAAAAGCAGGTACACATTAACATACCGCTGCTAGAGGCTATCAAGCAGATGCCTGGATATGCTAAGTTTCTCAAGGATGTAATGTCCAAAAGGTCCAGACTTGGGGAATTTGAGACAGTGAAGATGACAGAAGGATGCATGACAATCTTGCATAAGCATCCACCCCAAAAGAAGAAGGATCCTGGGAGCTTCATCATACCGTGCATAATTGGTGATAAGTTCGTGGGTAAGGCACTTTATGATCTTGGTGCTAGCATAAATCTAATGCCCAAATCTGTGTTTCAGAAATTAGGTATTGGACAAGGAAGGCCCACGACAGTCATGCTGCAGCTGGCAGACCGCTCTTACGTACAACTAGAAAGGAAGATCGAAGATATTCTAGTAAGAGTGGATAAATTCATTTTTCCTGTTGACTTTCTTGTTCTAGACAGTGAACCAGATGAAAACACACCGATCATCCTGGGGCGACCCTTCCTAGCCACAGGCAGAACTGTGATCGATGTTGAGAAAGGAGAACTGGCGATGAGAGTAAATGATCAGCAAATCAAACTCAATGTTCTCTACGCAATAAAACAGGCTGATGCAGAAAAAGAGTGCAAGGCAATCTCTGAAGTAGTCCTTGACCAACCCTGTATCAGGTCGAGCTGCCACGACAGACAGTTTGGTCACTGCCACCGTAGTACCCCGAAAGACTATCACGACAGCAACGATGACAGTGACTCCTCAGACACAAAAACATCCGACATTGAAGGTCTTGAGGAGTTAAATTGGATAGGCACACGTCCAGGTAAGTTCTTCGAGCCTTTAAATTATACCTCGAATAAACATATAATCCAGAAGCCTTCCATTAAAAAGCCACCTGTTCTAGACCTTAAACCCCTGCCAAGGCAGCTTAAATATGTTTTTCTTGGTTTAAATGATACGTTGCCCATAACTATCTCTTCCAAGTTAATGCAGGAACAGGAGCAGCGGCTAATCAAAATGCTACAACAGCATAAGAAGGCCATTGGATGGACTATAGCCGAAATCCAAGGCATCAGTCTGGCGTTATGCATGCACAAGATACTCTTGGAAGATGATCATAAACCGACCATTGATGCCCAAAGACGATTGAACGAGGCTATGAGAGAGGTGGTGAGGAAAGAAATTATCAAGTGGCTTGATGTCGGAATCATATACGCCATCTCAGATAGCAAGTGGGTGAGCCTGGTGCAATGTGTGCCCGAAAAAGGGAGGCATAATCGTAGTAACCAACAAAGAAAACGAACTAATCCCAACCAGGACTGTGACCGGTTGGAGGGTTTGTATGGATTACCGGAAGCTTAACAAAGCTACTCTGAAGGACCATTTCCCCTTACCTTTTATAGATCAAATGCTTGATAGATTAGCGGGGAAACCTTACTACTGTTTTCTTGATGGTTACTCAGGTTATAACCAAATAGCAATCGCATCGGAGGACACAGAGAAAACCACCTTCACATACCCGTACGGCACCTATGCCTTTCGAAGAATGCCATTTGGGCTCTGCAATGCACCAGCGACCTTCCAACGGTGTATGATGGCAATATTCTCTGACATGGTGGAGGATTTCCTAGAGATTTTGATGGACGAATTTTTTGTCTTTGGGGACAACTTCGAGGATTGTTTAGGAAATTTACAAAAGGTTCTTGAGAGATACGAAGAGGCGAACTTGGTTTTAAACTGGGAAAAATGCCACTTTATGGTGGATGAAGGTATAGTACTGGGCCACAAGGTGAGTTGTCGCGACATAAAGGTGGACAGAGCCAAAATAGAGGTTATCGAAAAGCTGCCGCCACCCACCACAGTCAAAGGGATTCGAATTTTCTTAGGGCATGCAGGGTTTTATCGACGATTTATAGCTAATTTTTCTAAGATTACCAAGCCCCTTCGCCACCTGTTGGAACAGAATCGCCCCTTTGATTTTAATGATGAATGTACTGAGGCATTCAGAATACTGAAGGAGAAGCTGGTAACAGCCCCGATCGTACAGCCACCAGACTGGAGTTTGCCATTTGAGATAATGTGTGATGCCAGTGATTACGTTGTCGGGGCAGCATTAGGGAAGATGAAGGATAAGCTCTTCCATGTGATTTACTATGCCAGCAAAACACTGAATGATGCCCAAATCAACTACACCACGACAGAGAAGGAGCTATTAGCAGTGGTGTTTTCAATCGACAAGTTCCGTCCATATATACTTGGAACAAAGGTGGTGGTCCATACAGACCATTCAGCACTAAAGTATCTGTTCACGAAAAAGGATGCAAAACCTAGATTGATACGTTGGATTCTACTGTTGCAAGAATTTGACATTGACATCAAGGATAAAAAGGGAACATAGAACCAAGTAGCAGACCACTTGTCAAGGCTGGAGATGGGAAGGAATTAATCAACAAACAAGACCAACATACTGGAGACCTTCCCAGATGAGCAGTTGTTTGCTGCCACCAGCAATGTCCTGACAGCCATGGCGGCAGGAAAGCTTTATGAAACCCCTTGGTATGCTGACATTGTTAATTACATTGTAAGTGGGTTATTACCTCCTGAGCTTAATTACCAAGCAAGGAAGAGGTTCCAAAATGATGCAAAACATTATTATTGGGACGAACCTCTCCTTTTCAAACATTGTGCAGATCAGACTATCAAGAGATGCAGACCACAGGACGAACAGAAAACTGTGCTTCACCACTATCATGATGCCCCTTATGGAGGACATCTAGGGGAAATAAAACTGCTGCCAAGGTTCTTCAATCCGGTCTCTATTGGCCCACACTGTTCAAGGATGCACAAGCTTTTTACAGGAGCTGTGACAAATGCCAAAGGACAAGGAGTATATCAAGAAGACATGAGATGCCACTGCAGAACATACTGGAGGTCGAAATCTTTGATGTTTGGGGAATCGACTTCATGGGGCCATTCCCAGCATCTTGTGGGAATTTGTACATCTTACTGGCAGTGGACTACGTGTCAAAGTGGGTAGAAGCGATCGCCACTCAAAAGAACGATGCCAAGACTGTGCAAAGATTTCTTCACAAGAACATCTTCTCAAGGTTTGGCATCCCAAGGGTGATAATTAGCGATGAGGGGAGACATTTCGACAATAGGGTAATTGCTACTGCATTAAGGAAATAAAGAGTGAAGCACCGAATTGCAACAACGTATCACCCTCAAACCAATGGGCAGGCCGAGATATCAAATAGAGAAGTAAAGAACATACTAGAGAAAATGGTTAAACCCACTCGAAAGGATTGGTCTCTACATCTCAATGATGCACTCTGGGCCTACAGAACAGCGTTCAAGACACCATTGGGGATGTCACCCTATCGACTCATCTTTGAGAAAACCTGCAATTTACCTGTTGAGATAGAACACAGAGCTTACTGGGCTATCAAGGCAGTGAATATGGACTGGGATAAGGCAAGACAAAAAAGGCTACTAGACTTGAATGAGATTGAGGAAATTCGAGCAATGGCCTACGACAATGTCAAGATCTAAAAGGACAAAACTAAGAAGTGGCACGACAGGAAGCTGCTGCCATGACAGTTCTGCCCAGGGCAGCTGGTGTTGTTTTTCAACTCTAGGTTGAAGCTTTTCCAAGGAAAGCTTAAATCTAGGTGGTCTGGTCCTTTCCAGGTTGTCTAAGTTTTCCCTCATGGTGCCATTACAATCAAATCAATGAAGGATGAGCACCAATTCAAGGTCAATGGACAGAGGCTCAAGCATTATCAGGGGACTGAAGCCCCAAGGATGCAGGAAGTAGTTACTTTAGGAAATGCCCCTCAAGGCATCCATAATTTAACTTAGTTTTATTTATTTATTTATTTATTTATCTATTAGGAATTAAGATTTTTATTTATTTATTTTAGGAAATAAGATTTTAATTCAGTTTATTTATTTAATTATTTTTAGAAAATAAAGGAAGCAAAGCAAAGAGGAGGATTAAACCAGCCCACCGCATTCACAACAGCCCAAAAAGCCCAACGAACAAGCCTGTCGTCATAGCATGTCACCAGCTGTCGCCACAGATGAAGAAAATACAGCCTGTCACGGAGTTGACGCGATATACACACAAACGTGTAACAGACGCGCAGCAGACACAGAAACGCGTGACAGACACGTCAGAAACCACGTAACAGTTGGCCCCGTTATTCGTGCCTGCCGTTACAGTCCCAACGGGCAGAAAAACCTCGTTCTATGTAAACCCCCACTCTCTTTTTCATTTTCATCTCATTTTCATTCTCACAATTTGCTTCCCAAATTTTAGATTTCAGAAAACTCTCTTTCATTTTGCTACAGTTCCTTGCAATGGCCAATAGAACAACCCGATACAACGCTGCCTCCACCTCTGCCACGGCAGTGTCAACACCAAGCCACAGCGGCATACCCAACCGTTTTGCATCCACAGACTCAGCAAAGAGGTACTACGGTTCTTTCCAGAAGAGAGAAATGTGGGAAGAACGAGGGTTTATTTATACCCAAAAGACGGGAGAGCTAGGGCTAGAAGGCTTCATTGCCAAGAAGATCCTCGCCCTCAAGTGGCAGAAATTTGCTGCCCAGCCCGAAGAAATGAACGTAACCCTCGTACGTGAATTCTACGCTGTCGTAACTGATAAGGATGCCACGACAGTGACTGTCCAAGGCAAAGAAATCTCTCTCGAGCCGGCGTACATAAACACACTATATGGGTTGTACGTGAGCAAGAAGGAGGACGCCCACCTGAGGTTTGTGAACAGTATGTCGCTGGCAAACTATGACGCGGTCATGGCAGAAGTGACAGAGGAGGGTACAGAGTGGAATGATGACCCGAAGCATCGGTGGACCATGAGGAGGACCCAGCTTACCCTACAAGCCAAGTTGTGGAACCATTTTGTCAAGAAGCGCCTCATGCCTACCTCCCACAACACCGCTGTCGACAGGCAGAGATTAGCCCTCGTTCACTCCATTCTCAACGAGAGGCAAATCAACGTCGGCCGCTACATCTGAGACGGAATCCTCGAGTGTGCTCTCCGACCTTCAGGCCCCATAGTCTTCCCCTATCTCATCAACACGCTCTGCCGGGGCAACAACGTGCCAGAAATCAACAAGGATGTCAAGGTCCAAGGGAAAGGGTGGACGCAGCAGAATCTCTACAGTCTAATGGAATTAAAAGCTGCCACTCTTCTGTCGTATGTGAACCCCACTGCCGCGACAGAACCGACGGTAGACCTTGACCCTGTCGCAACAGAACTAGAGTAGACGATAGCAGCACCACCGGCAGACACCTCCAACCAGATTCTGACAACGTTGCAAAAGATGTAAGAACGACAGCTCGGCCTCATGGGATTTCTAAGGGACTTCACTGCCGCCACAGTAAATTTTATCAAGTTTGATTTAAATTTTCCCAATGTGCAATTCCTTGTTTTCTCAAAAACTTTCTTTGTTGCACCCACACCTGCTGCTAGCCCCAAAACCCCTTTTGCCGCCTCCACACCCACACCTGCCACGACCGGAGATGGCGGCAGAAGATCTGCCACTCCCAAAGGAGAGAAAAGAAAGGACCCCTTACCGGAGATAGACCCAAAATATTTTGAAGGGTTCTCTTCCTCCTCCGTCTAGAAATATTTTGACTTGGATCCATCCGTAGTCCGAGACATCTCCAAGGACTTCCCTCCGGTGAAAAGAAAGAAGCTGAACGAGACTGTCGAAGGACCCTGCCACGGCAGATCAGGCAGCAGCAGCAGTGATGATGATCTCGAGGTCCTGGACCAACCCCCACACATCTCACTGACCCGTGTCCAGCCATCTCGAGAGGCTAAGAAGAAGATGGCCTCCTCGTCTCCCAACAACCAGCCAGCCCCTGCCCTCAAAGTCACTGTCCACCGGTAGCTCCAAGTCAGCAGTAGCAGCAGCAGCGACGACAACTCCTCAACTTAAGTTTTTTTCCTTATATTTTGTTGTCTTTGTTGTTGTTCTATCTATTTTGTGATGTTATTTTTTGTTTTTCATTTTGTTGTGTCTTGCATTTAGGGCAATACAACCCTCGAGTTTGGGGGTGGCATCCCTCTATTAATGAACTTGTTAAGTTGTGTCTTTAATATTTGTCTCATTTTTAAGTTTATTTTTGTGTCAAAAAATGAAAAAAAAACAAAATTTGGCCTAAGTCTTTGAACTGAACTTACCTGCCGCGACATACTCTGTCGTGACAGTGCCTTTAGGATGTTTTTAGGAACTATTTAGAGCCTTGCTATAGTTCTAATCTTATTGACACCTTTTGTGACTCTTATGCTATCTAGACTTCAGTAGTGAACTAGAATAGGAAGTTTTACCCACTTGAGTTGCCCCTAGAGGTGCCCAACACTGGCTCTAGGAAAGGAACTAAAGAAAAGAAAAAATTTAGACTCACGTGCTCGCAAAACTGCCTTACAATGATTTTAGGAAGATTTTTCTTTGAGCTTAAGTTAGAAAAAACTAAAGGAGCCTAAGAATTGCCTCCAGAAAAGATGAAGTTGAAGGTCAAAAAAACTAAAGCAGCCTAAGAATTGCCTCTAGAAAAAATGAAATTGAGTCTAAGGACAGAAAAAACTAAAGGAGCCTAAGAATTGCCTCCAGAAAAAATGAATTGGCATAAAACTCAAGTTTGTGAGAATAACTATTCTGGTAAGCTAAAAGAGTCTAGGCACATATTTATCCACAAAACCTGCACACACTGCACAAGAACTATAGAATTGTTCCGAATAAATCCAGAAACACCCGACAAGGTACTGCTCTTGATAGTGAATGTGTGGTAGGTAATGAAAAGTTCATTGAATTAAGCCAAGCCAAAAAGTTTTTATTTTTAGTTAGGCCGTATTTGTTTGAGGACAAGCAAGAACTTGAGTTTGGGGGTGTGTTGAGTGTATAAAAGTTCTATATTTTACCCCTCATTTACCCATATTTTTGCTGCATTCAAGCATAATGCATTGCATTTAGGATAGATTTTTTCATATACATCACAATTAGATAAAATGGAACAGTTGCTACTGATTTTGGTCACTTTTGCAGGTATCTGCTGCGGCAGACCTAGGGCAGCAAAGGAGCAGAGGCGGATTGCAGAGCTAGAGTCAAGAAGCAAAGTCTGTCGTGCCACCCGCCGTGGCAGCCATGACGACAGAATACTGAGGTGGAAAAGTGAAGTGGAGCTCGACAAATAGAGGATTTCAAGTCGGTATGTCGTGAACCACTCCCATATTTTTCTGAGCCCTGAGGCAGAATGAAGGCCAAGCCCAAAGTTCAAGGAAGAAACTTAAGGCAAGAAAAGAGGACGAATTCAAGGCATCTACTCAGAAGATTTAGTCTTAATTAGAGTTGCACTTTAATTCGAAATTGTATTCTTGTCATATTAGAAAACTTGAACTCAAGGCCTATATAAAGGCATGTAATTCGACCTAGGGAAGGATATCTCATTCCTAGTCGTCTTCACCCAAAACCATTGTCGTTTTCCCTTCTTCACCATGTTCTAAACTCCCCCTAGGGCTAAGGGTTGATTCTGTAAAGTAGTTGCAAGGATTGTATTGTTTTAGGAATTTTCTGTCAAGTAATAAAAGCTTCAAGTTTATTTATTCTGGTTTTCATATCTCACAAGAGTATCGGGAGAGCATTGTGAGGTTATCCATTTGTTTGATATCAGGAGAGTCAAGCATACGAACGGAGTAAATACGCGTTTTCTAGCTTATGGTTAAACCATCTTAGCTTAGGGATAAGTCCAAGGTTAAGTGGCTAAAGAAGATTTCAACAACTTTGGTGTTCACCCTTTGATTCACGTCGGGAGGTATCATCCAAGAAGTGTTCATCAACAGAACTTGGGCCTAGGGATAGGACAAGTCATAGCAGGGATTCTTCCCAAGATTGAAGTACAGAGTTGTGTGATCGCTGCCGCGACATCAACAGACCTCTGCCGCGACAGGTGCTACTGCGACAGGAACGACGACAGATAACAGAAGTTCCTCTAACAGTGCATCACTTGCACTACTGAGCAAATCAATACTGGTCTATTCTTTAAATTTGATTTATTCATCTTTTACTTTAGTTGTTTCTCAAGATTATTTTACCAATTCAAGTAAACTATTTCTTTCTCTTGTGCAGCAATTCAAGGATAGAGTTATTTACAGTCCCTGTGGAGACGATATTTGATACTCTCGTATCACTTTACTACTTGTGTCGTGTACACTTGCAATATTTGCGATAGGACTCTTTTACACGCAACAGTATGATTTTATGCACTGTTGGAACACACTGAGCTCTCTAGCTCACGCCCCCTTTTCTTTCCCCTTTCAGATATATTTTGATAGGCTACCCAGGGACTCGACACTTAGAGGATCAACACATTTCGTACTTATCTTTTTTTGTAATGTTTCTATCCATCATACTGTCTTTAATTGGGTGACATGAGCCTATATTTTGAATACACTAAGTATGTTTTAGTTGCCTTATATGGCCATATTTTGTAAACAAACTTTGACATGGTTAAGAACTAAACTTCTAATGCTTGGCTTAGAAATATATACTTTGCTTATCGCTTGAGACTTTATTTTGGAGATGTCTTTTGGTATATTCAGATTTTTTGATGATTTCAGATTAAACTTCTGATACATTGACTTATCGGTGAATTTTGTTAGTGTGCTTTTCATGCTAGACATATATATATGTTGTGAGAGTTTTTGGTAGGGAATGTAACCTCCCCAAAGATAGGTACTTCATATAGGCCGTATGAGGGGGTTACATTTAGTTGGTATCAGAGCTTTTGGTTTTAAAAACCTCGTACTGTGGTTGGGTCTTAAATAAAATATTTTTATAAAATCTTTTATATACGTTTTCAAAAAGGGCCATGTCACCAAACTTTTTATATGTCTAACTATGTTCGGTACTCTAGTGCCAGTTCTAACACTAGGTCTTATCTCTTGTAGAGCCCAGATTGTCCAATGAGCGCTAGACGGGGTCCTCGACCTGCCCGGAGGCGAGGTCGCCCTGCTAGATATTCTGACCCAATTGACAGATTGGCTAGCGATCCTCCAACCCCTGAAAATCCTCCCCCTTGGAGGTCCCACACCTCCGGTAGACCCCCAACCTACTTCTAGTATTGATACGACAACTCTGGTTAGAGGAGTACCTACACCTCGTACCAAGCCATCGGCGATCGTGTCTGATGAGGCCCTTAGTAGGCAGTTCTTACAATTGATTCATGGGGCAGTTAGAGCCTATGGAGTTGTGTCCGAGGTTTTGATTTCTCAGACCCTGATCGCTAGTGGGGCTAGGACATTTGATGGCCCTCAGTAGGCATTTCGATTTCTCCACATATGCTTTCTTCTTATGGCTTGAAGTGTTTGCCCTCTTCTTCTTCATGGATTCTCGTTCAAGCTCTTTCAAGGCTTTCTTCATGAAAGGGGCACACTTCTTGAAGATATGTACTATCTCTTCTTCTTCATCCTTCTTTTCACTTGAATCTACGTGATGGCATGTGGAGGATTTGAGAGCAATGACATTTGTGTTGATGTCAAGCCCTTTGAGCTTCTTCTCCCCCATAGCTCTAATCTCTTCCCTCTTCTTCTCATCTTCTTTGTTTTTCTTCATAATTTGGTGAGTGAGAAGTGACCCCATGAGTTCATCAAGCTTCAAGGTTTTGAGATTCTTGGCTTGGATGATGGCGGTTCTTTTTGAGTCCTATGACTCGGTAAGGGAGTAGATGAGCTTTCGGACAAGCTTCTCTTCCGGGATGGCTTCTCCATAACCTTTGAGCCCATTGGTGATGGTGGAGAACCTATCGAACATCTTCTCAATGTCCTCTTCTAGGTCCATCTTGAAGTTTTTATACGCTAGGTTGAGGAGCCCAATCTTGGTCTCCTTTACTTCGTTTGTCCCCTCGAATGTAACTTCGAGCTTGTCCCAAACTTCTTTGGCACTCTCGCAAGAAGACATCTTCTCATAGATGTTGGGGCCAAAAGCACAAAAAAGGATATGCAAGGCTTTGCAATTAAGCTCCATCTTCTTGCGGTCTTCAGCACTCCACTCCACCTTGCTTCTTTTTGGTACGAATGGGCCATATTCTATGATATCCCAAAGCTTGTAGTCTTTGGATTTGACAAAGAACATCATCATCATCTTTCAATAAGCATAATTGGTCCCGTCGAAGAAAGGCGGTTTGTCGATGGATTGCGCCATTGAGCCGGTTGTTTGAAATGTTGATCGAGCTTGCCAGATCTTCTCAATAGGGTGTTAATCCTCTTCAATTGAGCCAACCTCTGATATCAATTGTTGGGTTTTTAAGTTCTTGATTCCTTCAACTGTTCTTGCTCACCAAGTGGTGAAGTGGAATTTTGGGTGATAGAGGTGTGGAAGCTAAAAATAATAATGACAAGATGATTTATAGTGGTTCAACCTTCTAACCAAGGTATACATCCACTACCTTAGCTTCCCACTAAGGATTTCCAATCAATCCACTATTGATTCGTCCCCTTTTCTAGGCTAAGAAGGAAACCCTTACAAACCGATCAAGCTTTCTACCCAAAGCCTTTATCAAACCCTCTTTACAAAGAGATAAAAATAAGCAAACTCAAATCCCTCTAATAGGTATTTGTTTGCATAGTTAAGCTCTCACTCAATCCTAAAACACTTGAGAAAATCTAACAATTTTGGCTCACTAGTGTTTGTCTATACAAGGAATTGACAATTAAAGCACTAAGACACATTTGTGATCATATGATGTTTGACGAATGAAGCATTAGTCTTCTCTTGATTCTTGGAGGTCTCTTTTATACTTCTTAATGAGTTTGTAGCCGTTACTAGCCGTTGGAGACTTTATTTCCCACATTAAGTGCAGTTATGGAGCCTTCTGTATCAATAAACGAGGACACGTATCGATACGCTCTTCTTCAGAAACTAGCCGTTGAGCTCTTGCCAGCCTAAGCGTATTGATACACTTGAGGGCGTATCGGTACGATATGTCATTTAAAAGACTGTTGGGAAATAGCTGTTGGGTTTGTTAAAACAGAGATCGATACGCTTAAGGGGTGTATCGAAACGATCACGGTCCGTATCGATATGGTGTCTTCCGTATCGGTACGGGTTTTGGCAGATTCAAAACTTGGGCAAAATGGTATCGATACAGGGTACACCGTATTGGTACGGGCTTCTGAAAAGTTCAGTTTGACTTCTTTAAAGCATTAAAACTTTGCCAAAAACCTTTTTAAATACCTTAAACATATTTTCAAGTTGTTTGGACTCAAAGACAAGTTTTAAATTCTTTTCAAATTTGTCCAAAACATTTTTCAATTATTATATCAAAACACTTAGTTCTACATTAGTTCTTTGAAGGAGACGAGGCTTTGATACCAATTGTTGGGCTTGAAGCACACTTGAATTGATCACCGAAATCCGTTAAGAGGGTTGTTTTTTATCCTTGGTTGAATTGGCTAAAACCGATATAAAGATGGACAATTTGCACAATGATTTTAGAGTGGTTCGACTACCCAACCGAGTCTACATCCACTACCTTAGCACATCACTAAGGATTTCCCAATTCATTATTAATTCTTCCCATTGTCTAGGCTAAGGAGGCAACCCTTACAACCCTATCTTTTAATGGCTAAGATAGAACCACTCTAGTTTTTGTCTAAGGCTAAACTAGAACCTCTCCTTTTACAAGGGATTTGTTTGGTAAACTAAATACCTCACAAGGTGGATGTTTACACAAATTAAGCTCACGAGAGTACAAAGGATTTACAATTAAGCACTCTCTTAAACACTATATACAAGGGAAATGAAGAAATAAGAATTGGACTCAAATTCTCTTGATCATATTGCTTGGATGTGTTCTCTAACCATCTTCAAGTGTCCCAATGTTGCTTTTATAGCGTGGAATGATATTCTAGTCGTTTATGGCCGTTGGGGATGTTTTGGAGCTGTTGAGAAGTCATAAAGTCGAGATTTAAATTCTCACCTGTACAGAGGTTTCGAAACCTTTACCAGAGGTTTCGAAACCTTAAGGAGGATTTTAAAAATATAGCCCTTACAAAGCCATAGTTTCGAAACCTTTGCTAAGGTTTCAATTCCAGGCCATTCTGCATGAACGGTTTTGAAACCTTATTGGGATGGTTTCGAAACTTTCACTTAAAAACCCAAATTTGGCTAACTTTTTTACTATTAAATGTATATTCGATATAGGTGCAAAGTCAAAATATTTTAAACATAATTTTCAAGTATTGAGTACTTTTGAATTATCTTTGAAATCTTTAAACAAGTCCAAAACATTTTTTACATAATTGTTATATCAAAATATTTTCTCAACAAACTCCTAGACAATTCTTTACTTCCTATCATGCAGTAGGTTGAGCAAGGATCCACATTTGTTTACGCTTTTGATCAAGATGGGGTCTTGTGCTTTAAGGGTCGATATTGTGTACTAGATGACACAGAGTTGAAGCAGGCTATCTTCAGTGAGACTCATAGTAGCCCTTATGCCATGCACCCCGGCGGGGACAATATGTATCAGAATCTAAGACAGAGATACCGATGGGATGGTATGAAGAAGGATATTTCTAACTATATAACACGATGTTTAACTTTCCAACAGGTTAAGGCAGAACATCAACATCCGTCTGGTTTATTACAGCCCATTAAGATTCCCGAGTGGAAATGAGAGCGTATCACGATGGATTTCGTTACCAGATTGCCTCTAACTCCTTCTAAAAAGGATTATGTCTGGATCATTGTTGATCGATTCACAAAGTCAGTTCACTTCATTCCTGTACGAGTTACATATTCTCTGGAGAAGATGGCTAGGCTATATATCTCATAGATCGTCAGGTTGCATGGTGTACCTTTATCTATCATATCTGATCGATATTCAAGGTTCACTTCTCATTTCTGGTCGGCCTTGCATAATGCTTTGGGTACATGATTGAATTTTAATACATCTTTTCACCCACAAACCGAAGGACAGTCTGAGAGAGTAATTCAAATTCTAGAAGATATGTTGAGGGGATGTGTGATCGACTTCCGCAGTAGTTGGGAAGATTTCTTGCCTTTGGCCGAGTTTGCGTATAATAACAGTTATCAAGCTAGTATCTGCATGGCACCATACGAGGCTCTGTATGGTCACAAATGTTGAACACCTATCTGTTGGACCAAATTGTATGATCGCAAGACTTTGGGTCCGGAGTTGATCCAAGAGACTGAAGAGACTGTTAGAATAATATGTGATCGTCTAGAAGAGGCTTTTGACAAACAAAAATCTGATGCTGATCGAAGAAGAAAGGATATTGAGTTTAAAGTTAGCGACCAGGTTTTTCTGAAAGTATCCCCGTAGAAGAAAGTTCTGAAATTTGGGCGCAAGGGTAAGCTAAGCCTGAGATTCATTGGGTTGTATTATATTGTGAAGAGAGTTGGACATGTTGCCTATCAGCTTGAGTTGCCCCCAGCTTAACCGTATCCACGATGTCTTCCATGTGTCAATGTTGAGGCAATACCATCCTGATCCGATCCATGTCATTCGGGTTCAGGATGTAGAGTTGAGGCCAGGCTTGTTCTACGAAAAGGAGCCAATACAGATTCTAGATTCATACGAGAGAGTTCTGAGGAACAGACGTATCCCAATGGTTAAAGTTCTGTGGAGCAATCGTAGCCTTGCAGAGGCTACTTGGGAGATCGAAGGATCCATGAGAGAACAGTTTCCACATCTGTTTGATTCAGGTAAATTTTGAGGATGGAATTTTTCTTAAGGGGGAGAGTTGTAACACCTGACAAAAAAAAGAAAATCATGTTG
Source organism: Hibiscus trionum (assembly GCA_030270665.1). Lineage (NCBI taxonomy): Eukaryota > Viridiplantae > Streptophyta > Magnoliopsida > Malvales > Malvaceae > Hibiscus > Hibiscus trionum. The sequence goes on along the minus strand of BSYR01000013.1, from coordinate 10,291,834 downwards.
GGAGGTTGGGGGAATTGAACCCACGACCTTTTGGTTCAAGGCTAGTGGCCCAGCCAATTGAGCTAATAAGCTCTTGGTGTTTAAGATTCCTCCTTTTTCATTTGAATCGTACATGGCTTGCATAGGATAATTAAAGCCAATCTGACTTTTCAACCATCAAATTAATGCTTCGGTCCCTTCCCTTTTCTCGAAAACTCTCCCCGAAACCCACATCCCACCTTCATCCGGACACCATTAGATCTCGGTCACCGCCGCGCCGTGAGCTTCACCGCCGGTGTCACCGTCGTCCCCTCGTCTGTCCGAACACGTCCCCGTTAGCCACTCGCTTACCCTCACTGCAATCGGTTGGATTTTAGGGTAAAAGGTTCGGCGAACCCCTTGGTTTTCTCTGCCAGTTACTCGTCGTTTCGGTCTCCGTCAGCCATCCGTCCAGTGCGTTACTTCCACCATCGTGTTCCCCGCTTCGAGCCGTGCAAAACCCAGCCAGTTGCTCGTCTGTTCGACACTAGCAAGGCCCTCGTCAGTTCTGTCCGTTTTGAGTCTGTTTAGGTAAAATCCGATCGAATCTCGGCTTGTTTTGATGAATTCTAAGCTTTGTTAGATTGAGCATCTGATGGGCTACCTTTTTTTGACAGAACCGTGTCGTCTGAAGTCTCCGGTGACCAATTCGGTGACTGGCCGGCGAAGCCAATCCGAAGGGTATGTGATTCGACCCAATCTGGTAAACCCGAGCCCAAACCCAGTCAACCCGAACCAAACCCGGTCAACCCGAACCTGAATCAGTTAAACTGAGTCAACTTGCCGAGTCAAATCAGTTGACTGCTGACGTTAGCGTTGACCCTGACCCCCATTACCTTTGACATGCTGACGTCAGCGTTGACTTTGGCCAAAAAGTCAAAATTTCTGAAAAGCCCTATTTTATGTTTTTCGACGTACTGAATCCGATTTTGAAGCTCGTTTCGTGAAATTCTAACCCGAAAACCTCTGAATCTGACCTTAAACCCAATCATGCATATGTATTTAATTACTTTATTAAGATAAATGTAAATCGAATAAATGACTAATATAAACTTTTACATGTATAAAGGTACTCGAGTATCTCCCGACCATCAGTATGCTCAGCCCAGTTCCTCCCGTTCCGCTCATCCTCGTGCACCTATAGTTACTCGTATGAACTTAGAACTCAGTCAATTCTTTAAATCTAATCATTTTCCATTGTGGTAACTTTTCTCTATTTTATTATAGGATCTAGTTCAGTTGCAGAGAATAGCGAGGCAGGTGCCCCTTAGATCTATCTGACCAAATTTCGAGGTGTGTTCCTAGTGTGCTAAATAACAATCTGAAAATATCTTTTTTATAAAATTATCATGTGCACATTAATATTTTCTCTGATTAATAGTATGGACACTTTTATAAGATATAAAAGTTTTATCTGTTGAACATTGATATTTGCTACTTGATTAAGTACAAGATTGCTACGTTGGTTTGGAAATATGTGTATATATCAGATTTGAAAGCATGAACCTCGGACTATTATATCTCTGTGAATAAACATGTTTGTCATATGTTCTTCTGATATCACTGTCTGTTGAACAACTATGTTTTATATGCGGGGCTTTCTGTTGGGATATGATATGAAGTGTCTGCAGGTTCAGCCTTGATCCACCTGGTAATTCCTTATGGACCCAAGGTCTCCCCTTGGGTAGATTCCGATGCCTCGGCACGGGTAATTCCTTATGGACCCAAGGTCGCCCCTTGGGTAGGTTTCGATGCCTCGGCACGGGTAATTCCTTATGGACCTAAGGCAGCCCCTTAGGTTGGAACCTATGCCCATCGGGCCTAGGGTAAGTCCTTATGGATGCAGTTAGGGGAAGTACATATCGGCGTATGGTTGGAGGGTAGTTAGAAGCAATGAAACTCCGGTTCCTCTTAATCATGTTCTTACCTAGTGTTTTGCACTTATGAACTATTGGTATGATTTTATGCACTGTTGGAACACACTGAGCTCTCTAGCTCACGCTCATTTTCTTTTCCCTTTTTCATATATATTTTAATAGGCTACTCAGGGACTTGGCACTTGCAGGATCGACACATTTCGTACTTATCTTTTGTTGTAATGTTTCTATCCGCCATGTTGTCTTTAATTGGGTGACATGGTTAAGAACTAAATTACAATGCTTGGCTTACAAATATATACTTTGCTTATCGCTTGAGACTTTATTTTGTTGATGTCTTTTTGAATATTCAGATTTTATGATGATTTCAAATTAAACTTCTGATACTTTGACTTATCGGTGAATTTTGTTAGTGTACTTTGCATGCTAGACATATATATATGTTGTGAGAGTTGTTGACAGGGAATGTGACCTCCCCAAAGATAGGTACTTCATATAGGCCGTATGAGGGGGTTACATTTACTTTACTTTGCTTAGTTTATTTTACATGTTATTTATCACCACCTATCATTTTCAATATTATTCTCTTTCAGTGCAAGAAGCTAGAAGTCAGAATTACACCAATCCATGTGGAGACGATCTTTATCTATACTATTACTTGCGGCGTGTTCACTCGCACCGTTTGCATTGCACTTAAAAATGCAACAAAGCACCTTAACCATCGGAAGGGTTGTTGCCTCTCAATCCCCTAAAAAATCACCCTTATTTTATATAATAATTTTAAAATTTTAATGGGATAATTGTAAATTGCTCTATACTTTAAAAATGGTATACGTTGCCCCCCGAGTTTAAGTTTCGGCTTCGTCCCTGAGTTCTTGAAACCGAAATTTATCAGACAATTGAGAATTGGAAATAAAATGAAAATGACTCATATAATATGTCATAATTACACATACTATTAATAATTAAGTGGGTTTTTTTGAAAAATAATATTCGCTAGTTGTATTGAATAAGGGTTAACTACTGGAATGGTCACTTATGTTTTCCCTAGTACAAAGTTAGTCACCGATTTTAAAAAACGACCAGTAAGGTCACTTACGTTTTCGGGGTGTAAATATTTGGTCACTCAGGCGTTTGTTGTCGTTACCTTTAACGAGAGACTGATATGAGAGAAGGATAAATTACCTAAATAATCCTTAAACTATTACTTCAATCCTATTTTGACCCCCGAAATAAAAATAATTTTTATAATTACACATTTAATCCTCTATATTTACATTTTTTATTTCTTCTCCCTTCCACCATCTTCCATATTTTTCTTCATCTAACTCAATCCCCAATTTTCTACTATATTAATTCTCAATTCACACATCAAAATTAGATTTATCTTTCTTTTCACCGTTTAACCAAATTATAAAATTAATTTTTCACTTCTTTCTCTTTTAAAAATTACACAAAGAATATTTGGAGCGGGTAAAAATCAAAATAACAACTAGACTAGTACAATAACAGAAACTACGCAAATAATAAATTGAAAAGCGACAACAAACAACTACAATAATTATTTTCCATTCGTTGCAATGCAAGCACCTTTGTAACCACATTAAATATGATTTTATTAACTCAACTAAATTTCAAGTTTGTAACAGTTCAGAATCACAACCAATCACAAGATGATAACCATCAAGCTCACTTAAGATAATCCAAAAAATAGGAAATTTTCCAGAAGTAAAAATATTACAAAACCATCACCAAACGAACAAGCCAGAAACTCCAAACAAATGGACAATAATACATGAAACAGAAGAAATAATCCCAAGTGTATACACTGTTCACCATAATAAGGATCACTATAGAAAGATTTTTCCTGGAAAAGAACAAAATGTATGATATAATAACTGGAACTGGATTAGGACCAGCAATATTATTACAAATTAGCGACTTTCTGGCAAATTAAGGAACTACAAGTCTACTACTTCTTTATTCTTTTTTCCCTATTAGTTGTCACCTGTCAGATGAGGAAAAAAGGTGTCACATTATAGGTTATGAATAACACAATAATTGCATATTGATCGCTTTTAATTTTCCACTCTTGCACAGTTGTTTCAAGCAACTGAATATAATCAAATTCTCTCAAAAGCAACTAAAGTTCACTGGCACACAATAAGCCTATGCATATACATAAACTTGCATGGGGAGAGGTTGACACTAAGTTTTGGGGAGTTAAAAAAAGCCATAAAAAAGAATGCATACCGGCTACTAAATAGAAACCCACAATAAGCCTATGCATATACATAAGCAAATGATAGCATGTACAAAAGTTGGAAATTCAGTAACTAAACAATGCAATGTGCAGACTGATGAGCTTTCCGTACATTTTAACTTAGAATTAGTGTATATATACACATTAGAAGACCAGTTACCACGTAAATCCACCAGCATTCAATCGAAATGCTTATAGCATACAACAAAGGAAACAAACGGTAACCTTAACGTATTAAATAAAAAAACCGTGCCCTAATTTCAACTATAAACATTACTCAAATTCTAGGATTTTCAAAACAAAAATTTAGCGCGAAAATAACCTGAATTTGGATACAGCATCCAACAATTGGCAGCTAAGGCAAAGCACCGAAGAAAAACTGAAACGTTCCCGTTCCTTTTAACACTCTGGACACCTCCTTCAACCTGAAATTTTAGCACGGTGCGGAGTTCCTCTCTATTAAGTCCTTTGCGTAATTTTTAAAAGAGAAAGAAGTGAAAAATTAATTTTTTTAATTTGGTTAAATGAAAAGAAAGATAAATCCAATTTTGATGTGTGAATTGAGGATTAATATAGTAGAAAATTAGGGATTGAGTTAGATGAAGAAAAATATGAAAGATGGTGGAGGGGAGAAGAAATAAAAAATGTAAATATGGAGTATTAAATGTGTAATTATACAAATTATTTTTATTTCAGTGGTCAAAATATGATTGAAGTAATAGTTTAGGGACTATTTAGGTAATTTATCCTTCTTTCAGATCAGTCTCCTGTTAAAGTTCACGACAACAAACGTCTGAGTGACAAAAAATTTACACCCCGAAAACGTAAGTGACCTTACTGGTCGTTTTTAAAAATCGGTGGCCAACTTTGTACCGAGGAAAAACATAAGTGATCATTCTAGTAGTGCACAAACTAATAGTAGACTAGTCACATTAACAAGTGATTTTCCCTACAACCATTGAAGTGCACAAACTAACCACGGAAACATACAATAGTACCATACAAGAAAATAGTTAAAACATAACTAAACAACTCAAAAAGTGATAGATAAACAAATACAATCGTCTGTGAATGATAAACACCATCAACACTAACATAAAAATACATATAACAATAATAGCAATTAACAAAATTTATTTTTTCATAACTCAATCGCAAATTATCTTTGGTGATTGTAAACTCGTACAAATACAAGAGAACCGATATGATATTTCAAACTAGGGTAGATTAGCATGATAGTCAATAACCGCTAGTTAAAGAGACAACGTCAAATCCAACCTTGAAAAAGAGAAAAAAATATGGTACAAGAATAGAGAAAATATATCATAAGAGAAGAAAAAATACACCATAAGAGCGTAGAAAGCGTGCTACAAGAACAAAAAAATAACCACAATTTTTGTTTTAAAAAAACTTAAACCAAATCACACAAAAACCCAAATATACAAAAGAAAATATAAATTAAAAAGATGGAAAATAAAAAAGAGGATAATACAATAAGAACTATGACAAAGCGTAAATAGCATCATCTTGATCAAAATGCTGACAGTTCCACTCTCTAAACCGCCAAAAAGAATCTAGAAAAAAAGTGAATATCTTATTAGGCGGGTCAAAGATTTTAATCAATTTAATGTAATCTTGTCGTGTGGTGTTTTCTCATACTTCAGTTTTTTTTCCTTCGTTTATTTAGTAAATTTTGTAGTTAATAAATTATTTTTCAACATGTACCTCAAAACAATCATTTTTTCTTTAGTTCTCTTAGTTTTGGAACTTTTTATTTCTAAAATTAATCTAATATTTTAGTTATTTTATTCTTTTTAGTCAACGTACTTCTTTGTCATCGATCATCATCCTCAAAACGTAACTTACATCAAAATGTTTCATTTTTCTCCCCTATTTCATTTTATGGGTTTGTTTTTCTTTAGAATAACCTCAAAATAGATAGAACTCAAACTAAAGCTTCGACCTTATTTTAGCTCGATCTGCAATCTTCATCATCTTATCCGCTTGGAATCGAGATATGTTGTTTTCCTCCTTTTCAACCTCATTATTTTCTAATTTATAAGAAAATATTGGGTTGGTGAATCAAATGGAGCCCGAAAATTTGAATTTGAGACTTTGAGGGAGGAAAGTTTAAGGGGTTTTGCACAAATATACCAATTTCTTTTCTAGTTTTCTTTTTTTTTTTTGCATATTTTTTAAACGGCGTTAAAAAAATAATAGATAAGTGGCCTAAAAGAACAAAATTCAAAAGTTTAATGGTCAAATTAAAAGTTGTTATAGATGAGTGACAAAAACAAAAACACATTGAAAGTTGAGCAATGATATAAGTAATTTATTTATTTTTTATTAAATCAAGGCGGGGACGAATTTTTGGTCAACCCAAAATATAATGTCACCGATCTCAAACTCATACCGCAAATTAATTAAAAATCTGATCCCAATCCAATTTAACATAATTTTCATGTTTTCACAAATATATTTTTTTTCAAAATAGAAAAAAAAAATAAATGATTAAAATTCTAGTCTATTCAAGTTAGTAACATAAAATAAAGTCAGATTTAATTCAATCCCATTCAACACCTTATTGCCATTTTTGGTTTTTTTTATCAACTCTAACTAATATATATATATATATATATATATATATATATATATATATATATATATAAAGAGAGAACGGGCGGCGTGTACCGCTGAACACCACTAACGCAATACACAATTGAATATCATTAATTTTTAAAATTTCAAAGGCTCAACATGTCACATTTCAAAATAAAATTAAAAAAAAATTATTTCATAAACCATTCTTATAATATCATCCATGGCCATACCCAATAAAATAAACTCACACTATCTTTATTTTTATAAAATATTTTATTATAAATTAAATTTTACAAATTATATAATTTTTTTATAAATTAAAATTTACAAATATTTTGTTATAGAATTATTCGCTTTATCCCCTTGTGTTTGGTTGGCAGAAAATTTTGAAAAATCATGGGATTCCCGGAAACAGATCAATTAAACTTAAGTAATCAACAAACGATGGGGTTTGGTTATATGATTTTGCAGATCATTCATAGATAAACTTGCCAAGTAAACACAAAATATATATAAAAAAGATTTTGGCCTATAAATGGACCTTTCTCCTCTTACAGTAACCAGAGAGTGAAGGCAATTAAATACATGAGGTTACCCTGTTGAACTACCACCAACTTCTCTCTTCATGACAAGTAAAAAGAATTCAAGTTTCACTAATTAGTGAATCATTTTCAAAAACACGTTAAATTAAAATTAAAATATTTTGGCAACATCTTTCATTAGGCCACGATTTTCATCTGCGAAAGCAAGGTACTCCTCGTAGGAGATAAAGCCATCGCCATCCGTATCGAGCTCGCTCATCATCCTCGAAACTTCTTCCGGCGTGACCGATCCAAGTGTCTTCAAAGCTTCCCCGAGCTCTGCCGACGAGATCTTCCCGTCCCCATTGGTATCGAAATGCTTGAAAATGCGTTCTAGATCGGCTTTCTCTGCATCATCCATGCCTTTTTTCTTACTGTTGTATGCGTTGATGAAAGTTGTTTTTTTTTTCTTTGGTTTTGGTTTTTGAATGAGATTGAGAGAGGGCGATAAAGTTATGGATTTTAAGGACACACTGTATCGAGGCATTGAGGCTGTCCATTGAAACAGGAACTTTGGCATTAAGAACGGATCACGGGTAACTTCCTAACTGTTTTACGGAAATTAAGGTTAAAAAAAAAAACTTGTTAAGTGTAATTATTTGAGAAATGACCAAAATTTTATTCAAGTATAAGATAATATATGTGTCCAATTATAAATCAAGATAAACTTACGCACAGACTTCCAATGTTATTTACTACTTTTTTTCATCCACTTAAATTGTCACTTGTTAAAATTTTTATATAGTTTTAGAAAGAAAAGGATTGTGTAAGATGTGTGTTGTAAAATAATTAAAATGACAATTTTATCATTGAAAAGATAAATTTTGTTTAGCTGAAAAACTAAAAAAATAAATAAAAATATGTTGAATTTTTTAAATGAACAATTTAATTAGGACTATTTTAAAACACAAAAGAGATAGTTTTAATGAGACAATGAAATATCTAGTTCAAGTTTTATAGATTTGAGTTATTTGTTTTAACAATATTGGACAGAAAAATAAAGGATATTAATTCTTGAGTTCAATTAATGTAGACTCTCAAAAAAGATAGACTGGTTAGATTTATTTTCCTGTTCAACAAGGACTCTAGTCCATTTTATTTTAGAATATTTTTTTAGCATTAAAATGTTATATGTCTTAACATGTGAAAAATAAATAAATAAATTATAGAAGATATTAGAAAGATCTTTATCCCAAACTCAACAACTCATGTAGAACTTGCTCAAAAGATTTTACCCTAATCTCACCGACTTGTAGACAACAATTATGACCTTTTTTCTTAATTTTATGATCAATCACTCTTGAAAATACGTTTTAATGGAAAATATTTTATAATATTAATTTAATTATTATATTAATTTATTTACATATGAAAAATTTTAATTGTGTAAATAAAATACGTTAAAAATTTACAAATAGTCACTAAATTATCTCAAAAAGTTATAAAAGGGACATTAAACTCTTGGTTTTGTTACAAAATGAACAACAATGACTTTGTTTGGTAAATAAAGGTTTGAGCTAAAATTAGAGGTTTGACCGGTCAAATTCGCTAATTTAAACATTTGATAAAGAGCAGATAGAAATAGCGAATTGGAGTGAAACCTCTAATTTTGAAAAAGCTGCTAATAGGAGCTTTTTGAAATTAGAGGTTTTGACATAAGAATTATAAAGACTCTTTTACCCTTAACAATTATCAAAATTTTCCAAATAACCTAAATTTAACCATTTCTATTTTAATTCTTCAATCTCACATTTTTACATTGTGACATTTGTAAACTAATATTTTTGTTTTTTTTCTTTTATTCTCACACATTTATATTTGTATTTAAATTTAATAATTAATTAAATTACATTAAAATAGTTATATACATAATAAATTAATATATAGATATTTCAAATATGCTTAGTAATGTTATATTAAAAATTATTTTTCATGATCTAATTAATATTAATAGCTAATAAACTATTCAAATAAGTATCGAATATAATTATGTCCTTATATGCCATTTGGTTGTTTAAATAATCAAACAGCTATTAGCTATCAGTTAATTTTACCAAACACTTTCATACAATTAGCTAATACAATCCGCCAGTTAAATCAGCTAATGCAATTAGCTATCCGCTATCAGCTAATGCAATTAGCTATCCGCTATCAGCTAATGTAATCCGCTATCAGCTATCAGCTAATTGCCAAACAAGGCCAATATAAATTTCAATTAACTTCTATTTCATTGAAAAAGGGATACACAAATACCCCATATACTTTGTCATTTTTGTCAATGTGGGATCGATACCTTCTAAGCATTCAATATGCCCTTATTACTTTCGTGTTCTATTGTGCCCCTGAGACTAACATCATTAAGTGATGACATGTCAGTGATGACATGTCACTTTTCTATGCTGTCACATGACATTTTTCCTCGAAAAAATACTAAATGTCATAGGACTTTGAAATAATTTAACCTATTCTTAGATTAAAAATGACTTGAAATAGAGAGTATGAGAACAATTTTACGTTCTTTTTAGATTAAATATCACCTCTTCTTCTCTCACTTTTATCGTCATTTCTCCGCCGTCTTTGTTGAGTGTGTGAAAGTTCTATATTTTACCCCTTATTCAACTCATATTTCTGTTGCATTCAAGCATAATTCATTGCATTTAGGTAAAGTTTCACATAAACATCACAATTAGATAAAATAACACAGTTGCTACTAATTTTGGCTACTTTTGCAGGTATCTGCTGTGGCAGACATAGGACATCGAAGGAGCAGAGCTGGAACATGAGACTGGAGTCAAGAAGGAAGATGCTGCCGCGGCCACTGCCGTGGCAGCCATGACGATAGCATGGGTAAAGTGGAAAAGTGAAGTGGAGTGCGATAGATAGAGGATTTCAAGCCGTTCTGTCGTGGACCACTACTATATTTTTCTGAGCCCTGGGGCAGAATGAAGGTCAAGCCCAAAGCTCAAGGAAGAAACCCAAAGCAAGAAAAGAGGACGAATTAAAGACATCTACTCTGAAGATTTAGTCTTTAATAGAGTTCTACTTTAATTTAAACTTGTATTCTTACCTTATTAGAAAACTTGAACCCAATGCCTATATAAAGGCATGTAATTCGACCTAGGGAAGGATATTTCATCTCTAGCCGTCTTCCCCAAAACCCTTGTCGTTTTCCCCCTATCATCATGTTCTAAACTTCCCCTGGGGCTAAGGGTTGATTCTGTAAAGTAGTTGCAAGGATTGTACTATTTTTAGGAATTTTCTGTTCATTGAAATAAAACTTCAAGTTTACTTATTCTGGTTTCAACATCTTGCAAGAGTATCGGGAGAGCATTGTGAGATTATCTATTTACTTAATATCGGGAGAGTTAAGTATATGAAAGGAATAAGTGCTGGTTCTCCAGTTTATGGTTGAACTATCTCGGACCTAGGGATAGGACGTGGTTAAGTGGCTAAGGAAGAATTCAACAACATTGGTGATCACCATTCGATTCACGCCGGGAGGTATCATCCAAGAAGTGTTCATCAACAGTACTTGGACCTAGGGATAGGACAAGTCACAGCAGGGATTCTTGCCAAACTTGAAGTACAGAGTTGTGTGATCGCTGCCGCGACAACAACAGACAGCTGTCGCGACAGGGACGACGACAGAACAGGAATTTCTATACAGTGCAACACCTGCACTACCGAGCAAATCAATATCGGTCTATCTCTTAACCCTAAATCCTCATTCTATTATATTCATTATTATTTTCCAAACAATCTAAACTCTTCCCTTACTCTCTTGTGCAACAATTCGAGGATAAAGCTATTTCCAGTCCCTGTGGATTCGACATCCGATACTTCGTGTATCACTTTACTACTTGCGTCGTGTACACTTGCACTACATTGCGATAGGACTTTTGACACGCAACAAGTTTTTGGCGCCATTGCCGGAGACTGGCAACATATCTTTACCTTTATTTTTACTGCACTTCTTCTTTTTAATTTTTCTGTTTTTACTGAGATTGTTTACTCTGTGCTTTTCACAAGGTTTTATGTTTACTTATGCGCAGATCTAGACGGGGCAAAGAACCTGAGTACGAACTAGACCCTGAAATCGAACGTATGTGCAATCTCAGGAACCGAGTCCGCCTCTTAATAGCAAGAAACGACTATCTTGAGGAACAGCTAGAAGCAATGGTGAACGGAAGGCAGAACAACAGGGTAGATGATAACCAAGGGGTTATTGGAGATCATCCCCTAGATGCCCGGAATGGACGGCCTGCCGCTGCCGAGGCCGCACGACGGTCCTGCCGTGAGTACATGATCAAAGATCATGTGGAACTGGAGACCACCTTGCCAGACGTGGATGCTGAAAACTTCGAGCTAAAACATGTTATGTTCAGCATGATCAACTCCGCTGGCCAGTTTAGTGGTGCTGCAACAGAGGATGCCAGAGAACATCTGAAAACGTTCCAAGAAATCTGCGGATTGTTTAGACTACCATGAGTAAATCCGGAAATACTGAGGCTCCGGTTATTTCCTCATTCACTGAGGGACAGAGCTAAAACTTGGTGGAATAAACTAACATCGGGTTCAATACGATCTTGGACAAATCTCACTCGTGAATTTTTATCTCGTTTTAATCCTTCTCACTTATCTGAGCGATTGCGTAATGAAATTGCTACTTTTCAACAGGAAGATGACGAGCCAATGCACGAGGCATGGTACAGGTTTACAACTCTTCTGAGGAACTGCCCGATGCATGGATTCCCCGTGTGGAATCAAGTCATAAAAGTCTACAATGCTGCCAACACACACACTCGTATAAGAATAGATTCAGCAGCAAATGGACTGTTGTTGGATAAAGATCCAGACGAAGCCATGGTAGTATTGAAAAATCTAGCAAAGAATGACGAGCAATTTCCTACAGCGAGGAGAGGTAAACGAGTGTTAGCTGTAAAAGACTATGAAGCCGACAATTCTCTAAAGACACAAGTTGCATACCTCACAAAAGTAGTGGAAAATCTGTTGAAGAAAGATTCGAAACCTGTTTATTCTGCAGAAGAGGTATGTGAGACTTGTAGTGGGAATCACAGTTCGGAAGACTGCCCGTTACAGCTAGAGGAAGGGATGTATGTTGGAAATTACAACAAGCCAAGAAATTACGACTCCAACAATTACAATCCCAATTGGAGGAAAGATCCCAAGTTCTCTTGGAGCAATCCAAACAACGCACTTAATCCTCAGATGCAAAGCAACCAGAACCAGGGGCACCCAGAATTCTGACACGGTAGCAACCACAGCAGCAGCCGCAACAACAGCCGGCAACCGCACCTAGTATACTGGAGCAGAATTTGGCCACATTCATGTCACAGACAGGAGCGTACATGGCAAACATGGATCACTTCGTCAAGAAGACTGGGTCATTCATGGATAAAACAGAGATGAGAATGACTAACCATGAGGCTACACTGAAATCACTAGAGACACAGATGGGCCAGGTTTCCCAGCATATCAAGCCAAGGCAAAACGGAGGATTCCCTAGTGATACTGAAGTCACTAGAAAACCCACACATGAGCAGTGTAAAGCAATTACAACTAGGAGTGGGAAACAACTGCAAGGGCCGGAGATGAAAACCATACCGACTGAGGAACCGACCCTAGACACACCTGCCGCGAACACTTCCCTGGCAGAGGATAAGCAACCTGCTGCCGATACACCTGTCACGGCAGCGGAAGGGACAGAGGAGCAAGAAAAGAATACTGAAGAACCTAAGCCTCCTCAGATCCGAATACCATGTGAAGGACGTATGGAAGATTACCGTCCTCCACCTTCTCTTCCACAACGGTTGCAAAATCAGAAATAGGAGTACCAGCTCAAAAAGATTTACGATATTTTAAGCATGTGCACATAAATATACCATTGTTGGAAGCCATCAAGCAGATGCCAGGTTATGCGAAATTTCTCAAGGATGCCATGTCCAAAAGATCCAGACTTGGGGAATTTGAAACGGTAAAAATGACAGAGGGATGCATGACTATCTTACACATGCATCCACCCTAGAAAAAGAAGGATCATGGGAGCTTCATCATACCGTGCATAATTGGTGACAAATTCGTGGGTAAGGCACTTTGTGATCTAGGTGCTAGTATAAATTTAATGCCAAAATCTGTGTTCCAGAAATTAGGTATTGGACGAGCACAGCCCACGACAGTCATGCTGCAGCTGGCAGACCGCTCTTACGTACAACCAGAAGGGAAGATTGATGATATTCTGGTAAGAGTGGATAAGTTTATTTTTCCTGCTGACTTTCTTGTTTTAGACCGTGAAGCAGATGAAAATGCACCAATCATCTTGGGGCGACCCTTCCTAGCCACAGGCAGATCTCTGATTGATGTAGAGAAAGGAGAACTGACAATGAGAGTAAATGATCAAGAGATCAAACTCAATGTTCTCCAAGCAATCAGACATGCTGATGCAGAAGAAGAATGTAAGGCCATCACAGAAGTAATCCTTGACCAACCCTGCATCAGGTCGAGCTGCCGTGACATAAAATTTGGTCGCTGCCACGGCAGTCATCTGGAAGACTGTCACGGCAGCAACGACGATAGTGACTCCTCCGATTCAGACATATCCGACACTGAAGGTCATGAGGAGGTAAATTGGATAGGAAATCGTCCAGGTAAATTATTCGAGCCCCTAAACTATACCTCGAATGAACACAAAATCCAAAAGCCTTCAACTGTAGAACCACATGTTTTAGATCTTAAGCCCATACCAGGACATCTTAAATATGTTTTTCTTGGTTTAAATGATATGTTACACGTAATCATCTCTTCCAGGTTAATGCAGAAACATGAACAACATTTAATTGGAATGCTGCAGCAGCATAAGAAGGCTATTGGATGGACGATAGCTGACATCCAAGGTATCAGCCCGGCACTATGTATGCACAAAATTCTCCTGGAGGATGATCATAAGCCGACCATTGATGCTCAGAGACACTTAAACGATGCTATGCGAGAAGTGGTGAGAAAGGAAATTATCAAATGGCTCGACACCGGAATAATTTATGCCATCTCGGATAGTAAATGGGTGAGCCCGGTGCAGTGTGTCCCTAAAAAGGGAGGAATAACCTTGGTGACCAATGAAGAGAACAAACTAATCCCAACCAGGACTGTGACTGGTTGGAGGGTTTGTATGGATTATCGGAAGCTTAACAAAGCTACCCGGAAAGACCATTTTCCCTACCTTTTATTGATCAAATGCTTGATAGATTAGCGGGGAAACCTTATTATTGTTTTCTTGATGGTTACTCAGGTTACAACCAGATAGCTATTGCACCGGAGGATCAAGAGAAAATGACCTTCACTTGCCCATACGGCACTTATGCTTTTCAGAGAATGCCATTTGGACTCTACAATGCACCAGCAACCTTCCAAAAGTGCATGATGACGATATTCTCTAACATGGTAGAGGACTTCCTGGAAATTTTCATGGACGATTTTTCTGTCTTTGGAGACAGTTTTGAAGGCTGTTTAGGCAACCTACAGAAGGTACTTGAAAGATGTGAAAAAGCGAACTTGGTCTTAAACTGGGAAAAATGTCACTTCATGGTGGATGAAGGGATAGTCCTAGGCCACAAGGTAAGTTGCCGCGGCATTGAGGTAGACAGAGCAAAAATAGAAGTAATCGAAAAGCTGCAGCCACCCACCACGGTCAAGGGGATTCGGAGTTTCTTAGGGCATGCTGGGTTTTATCGACGATTTATTGCAAATTTCTCGAAGATTACCAAGCCTTTATGCCATTTATTAGAGCAGAATCGTCCCTTTGACTTTAATATTGAATGTACTAAGGCATTCAGAATTCTGAAGGAGAAGCTGGTAACAGCCCCGATTGTACAGCCATCAGACTGGAGTTTGCCATTTGAAATAATGTGTGATGTCAGTGACTATGCAGTAGGGGCAGCACTAGGGCAGAGGAAGGAAAAGCTCTTCCATGTGATTTACTACGCCAGTAAAACATTGAATGATGCCCAAATGAATTACACCACAACAGAAAAGGAACTATTAGCAATGGTGTTCTCAATCGACAAGTTCCGGTTGTACATACTTGGAACGAAAGTGGTGGTCCATACAGACCATTCAGCACTGAAGTATTTGTTCGCAAAAAAGATGCAAAACCTAGACTGATACGTTGGATTCTGCTACTGCAAGAATTCGACATTGACATCAAGGACAAAAAGGGGACATAAAACCATCTAGCAGACCACTTGTCGAGATTAGACATGGGAAAGAGTCTATCGACAGACAAGACCAACATATTGGAGACTTTCCCGGATGAGCAACTGTTTGCTTCCACAAGCGCCGCCGCGACAGCCATGGCGGCAGGTAAGTTTTCTAAACTTCCTTGGTACGCTGATTTTGTTAATTACATTGTTAGCGGAGTACTACCTCCTGAACTTAATTACCAAGCAAGGAAGAGGTTCCAAAATGATGCAAAACATTATTATTGGGACGAACCTCTTCTTTTCAAACATTGTGTAGATCAAATTATCAGGAGATGCGTACCACAGGATGAACAGGAAGCTGTGCTTCACCATTGCCATGCTTCCCCACATGGAGGACACCTAGGTGGAAACAAGACCGCTGCCAAGGTTTTGCAATCTGGTCTCTATTGGCCCACACTGTTCAAGGATGCACAAGCCTTTTACAAAAGCTGTGACAAGTGCCAAAGGACTGGGAACATCTCAAGAAGGCATGAGATGCCACTCCAAAACATTTTAGAAGTTGAAATCTTCGATGTATGGGGAATCGATTTCATGGGACCGTTCCCAGCATCTTGTGGGAGCCTCTACATCCTACTGGCAGTGGATTATGTGTCCAAGTGGGTTGAAGCGATCGCCACTCAGAAAAATGACGCCAAAACTGTTCAGAGATTTCTGCAAAAAAAATTTTCTCCAGATTTGGCATACCTAAGGCGATCATCAGTGACGAAGGGAGACATTTTGATAATAGGGTAATTGTTGCTGCCTTGAGAAAATACGGAGTAAAGCACCGGATTGCAACAACATATCACCCTCAGACCAATGGGCAGGCCAAAATATCCAACCGGGAAGTAAAGAACATCCTTGAGAAGATGGTTAAACATACTCGAAAAGATTGGTCTTTACATCTCAATGATGCACTCTGGGCCTATAGAACATCATTTAAAACACCATTGGGAATGTCACTCTACAGGCTTATCTATGGGAAAACATGCTACTTACCTGTCGAGATAGAGCACAGAGCTTACTGGGCTATCAAGGCAGTAAACATGGACTTAGATAAGGCAAGACAGAAGAGGCTACTTGACTTGAATGAAATTGAAGAAATTTGAGCAATGGCCAACGACAACGCTAAGATTTACAAAGATAAAACCAAAAAGTGGCATGACAAGAAGTTGTTGCCACGACAGTTCTGCCCAGGGCAGCTTGTGTTGTTGTTTAACTCTAGGTTAAAACTTTTCCCAGGAAAGCTTAAATCTAGATGGTCCGGCCCCTTTCAAGTTGTGCAGGTTTTTCCCCATGGTGACATCACGATCAAATCCTTAAAGGACGGGCACCAGTTCAAAGTCAACGGACAGAGATTAAAGCATTATCAGGGGACTGAAGCCCCAAGAATACAGGAAGTAGTTACTTTAGGAGATGCCCCTCAAGGTATCCCTAATTTCACTTAGTTTTTTTATTAGGAATTAAGAATTATTTTATTTATTTATTAGGAATTAAGAATTATTTTATTTAGGAATTAAGATTTTATTTTTCTTTTTTAGGAAATAAAGGAAACAATGAGAGGAGAAGAAGTGAACCAGCCCACCGTATCAACAGCAGCCCAAAAAGCCCAACGAATGAGTCTGTCGTCACAGCCTGTCATCAACTGTCGCGATAGACGCGGAAAATACAGCCTGTCACCAAGCTGTCGCGACAGACGCGCAGCAAACACGGAAACGCATGATAGACGCGTTAGAAACCGCGTAACAGCTGGCCCCGTAATTCGCGCCTACCGTTACAGCTCCAACGGGCAGAAAATTATCTATCTATATAAACCCCCATTCACTATTCATTTTTCATCTCACTTTTATTCTCTCAACTTGTTTTCTCTAGATCTCAAATTTCTCTTTATTTTCCACAGCCCTTGCAACCATGACTAGCAGAAAAATTCGCAGAAGTGCTGCCTCCAACTCTGCCGCAGCAGTGAGCACTCCAAGCCATAGTGCCATCCCAAACCGTTTCACCTCCACTGACTCTGCCGGCAGATACTACCACTCCTTCCAAAAGAGAGAGATGTGGGAAGAAAGGGGGTTTCTCTACACCAAACCCACGGAAGACCTAGGGCTTGAACCCTTTATCGCAAGAAAAATCAAAGCTCTCAAATGGCAGATGTTTGCTGCCTAGCCGGAAGAGATGAACGCGACGCTCGTCAGGGAATTTTATGCTGCCGTCGACAGCAAAGATACTACGACCGTGAATGTTCGAGTAAAAAAACTTTCTTTCGAGCCTTCTTACATCAACACCCTCTATGGCCTTTATGTCAGCAAAAAGGAGAACGGCCACAAGAGATTCGTCAACAGTCTGTCACCGGCAGACTATGACGCGGTGATGGCAGAGTTGACGGATGAGGGAACAGAATGGAACACCGACCCAAAGCATCGATGGACGATGAAAAGAACTCAACTGACTCTCGAAGCCAAATTATGGAATCATTTCGTAAAGAAGAGAATCATGCCATCCTCCCATAATAGTACAGTCGACCGACCCAGGGAGGGAATTGTGGAATGTGCTCTCCGTCCATCGGGACCTCTTGTCTTCCCGTACCTCATCACCGCAATATGCCGAGGCCATAACGTTCCAAAAATTGCCGAAGACTTTAAATTCCGAGGGAAAGGGTGGACAGAGCGAAACATCTTTAGCCTCATAGAGCTAAAGGCTGCCACCCCTCTGTCCTACTTCAACCCTTCTGCCACGGCAGAGGAGCCGGCAGACCCCAGTCACCCAGAACCGGCCGCAGCAGAGCAGCAGCAGCCAACGACAGCAGCCTCTCTACCAGATGCCTCCACCCAGATTCTGTCAACACTCAACAGGATGGAGGAAAGGCAACTCGGTCTGATAAGCTTCATAAGGGACTTCACGGTAGCAACGGTAAATTTTATTCATAACGATTTAAAATTTACAAATGTACCGTTCCCTGCTTTCCCAGAATAATATTTTGCTGCCCCTACACCTACTCCTACTCCTGCTGCCACACCGAAGACTCCGTCTGCTGCCTCTACACCTACACCAGCCGCGACAGCTGAAGGCGGCAGCCAACCTACTAGTACCAGAGGTGAGAAAAGAAAGGAGCACTGCCAGAGCTCAACGAAGACTACTTCGAAGGGTTCTCCTCATCATCCGTCTGGCAGGACTCTGACGGGAGCTCTCTGTTGCCCGAAACCTCTCCAAGGAGTTCACTTCAATGAAGAGGCAGAAGCCCAACAAAGCTGGCGAAGGACCCTCCGGCCAGGGCAGGTCTGCCAGCAGCAGCAGCAGCAGCTCCGACGACGAGGTACAAGTTCTGGACAAGCCACCTCACATCTCACCTACCCGTGTCCAGCCCCCAAGGGAAGCCAAAAAGAAGACAGCATCTGCCTCCCCTAGCACTCTGTCGGTCCCTACTATGAAGGTCACTGCCCGCTGGTAGCTCCAGATCAGCAGCAGCATGGACGACAGCTCCTCAAATTAAGTTTCTATCTTATTATTGTTGTCTTGCTTTTTATTTATTTTTTTGATGTATTTTATTTTTCTGTTTTTATCTTTCATGTCATCATACATTGAGGGCAATGCAACCCTCGAGTTTGGGGGTGGCATCCCTCCAGTAATGAACTATTAGTTGTGTCTTAAAATTGTGTGTAAGTCTTAGTTATTATTTAGTTTATTTTTGCTTTAAAAAAAGAAGAGGTTTTGGCTTAAGTCTTTGAACTGAACTTACTTGCCGCGACATACTCTGACGTGGCAGTGCATTTAGGATATTTTTAGGAACAATTTAGAGCCTTGCTATAGTTCTGATCTTAAAACACCCTTTGTGACTCTTATGTTGTCTAGACTTTTACTAGTAAACTAGAGTAGGAAAGCTTAACACTTGAAGCTGCCCCTAGAGGTGCCTAACACTGGCTCTAGGAAAAGAAAATAAGAAAATTTAGACTCAATACCCCTAGAGGTGCCCAAAAACAGGCTCTAGTCAACTTAAAATAAGAAAAATACCGAGTCTACTTCAGAAAAAACTAAAGGAGCCTAAGAATTGCCTCCAAGAAAAGAAAATTTGGCATAAAATTTCAAGTAAGTAGCTTAACTATTATAGTAAACTAAAAGAAGTCTAGGCACATATTTGTTCACAAGACATGCACACACTACACGAGACCTATAGCATGGTTCCGAATAAATCCAGAAACATCCGACAAGGTGATTCTCATGATAGGGAATGTGTGGTAGGTAATGAAAAGTTCACTGAATTAAGCCAAACAAAAATTTTCAATTCTTAGTTAGGGCATATTTGCTTGAGGGCAAGCAAGAACTTGAGTTTGGGGGTGTGTTGAGTGTGTAAAAGTTCTATATTTTACCCCTTATTTAACCCATATTTCTGTTGCATTCAAGCATAATTCATTGCATTTAGGTAAAGTTTCACATAAACATCACAATTAGATAAAATAGCACAGTTGCTACTGATTTTGGCTACTTTTACAGGTATCTGTTGTGGCAGACTCAGGATAGCGAAGGAGCGGAGCTGGAACATGAGACTAGAGTCAAGAAGGAAGATGCTGACGCGGCCACTGCCGTGGCAGCCATGACGACAGCATGGGTAAAGTGGAAAAGTGAAGTGGAGTGCGATGGATAGAGGATTTCAAGTCGTTCTGTCGTGAACCACTCCTATATTTTTCTGAGCCCTGAGGCAGAATGAAGGCCAAGCCCAAAGTTCAAGGAAGAAACCCAAAGCAAGAAAAGAGGACGAATTAAAGACATCCACTCTGAAGATTTAGTCTTTAATAGAGTTGTACTTTAATTTAAACTTGGATTCTTACCTTATTAGAAAACTTGAACCCAAGGCCTATATAAAGGCATGTAATTCGACCTATGGGAGGATATCTCATCTCTAGCCGTCTTCCCCAAAACCCTTGTCGTTTTCCCCTATCATCATGTTCTAAACTTCCCCTAGGGCTAAGGTTTGATTTCGTAAAGTAGTTGCAAGGATTGTACTGTTTTTAGGAATTTTCTGTTCATTGAAATAAAACTTCAAGTTTGTTTATTCTGGTTTCAACATCTTGCAAGAGTATCGGGAGAGCATTGTGAGATTATCTATTTACTTAATATCGGGAGAGTTAAGTATATGAAAGGAATACGTGCGGGTTCTCCAGTTTATGGTTGAACTATCTCGGGCCTAGGGATAGGACGAGGTTAAGTGGCTAAGGAAGAATTCAACAACATTGGTGATCACCCTGCGATTCACGCCAGGAGGTATCATCCAAGAAGTGTTCATCAACAGTACTTGGACCTAGGGATAGGACAAGTCACAGCAGGGATTCTTGCCAAGCTTGAAGTACAGAGTTGTGTGATCGCTGTCGCGACAACAACAGACAGCTGTCGCGACAGGGACGACGACAGAACAGGAATTTCTATACAGTGCAACACCTGCACTACCGAGCAAATCAATAACGGCCTATCTCTTAACCCTAAATCCTCATTCTATTATATTCTTTATTATTCATTATTATTTTCCAAACAATCTAAACTCTTCCTTTACTCTCTTGTGCAGCAATTCGAGGATAAAACTATTTCCAGTCCCTGTGGATTCGACATCCGATACTTCGTGTATCACTTTACTACTTGCGTCGTGTACACTTGCACTACATTGCGATAGGACTTTTGACACGCAACAGTCTTTTTTCACAATCTCCGACCGAAATAACCCCGACTAACCTCATTGATTTTATAATATATTATTCCAGCATCAACCATTCTATACACCAAAAAGTTCTAAATTAAAGAAGTGTTGTGAAAATATTAAAGAGGGACAAAAATTCTCTGCCCCATCTTGGTATGGGTGTTCATTTTCAGATATCGGATCTGATCTAAAATTTTGGATATTTGAAAATTTTGGATCACTTAAATAGCGATCCATATTTGATTCAAAAAAATCAGATATCCGTAAATTCGGATATCCGAATTTTTAGATCGGATATCTGAATATCCGAAATTTATGACTTTATATTATTATTTTTTTAATTTGGCGGTCCTATCCATGAAAAATTTAGGTTTTCGAATATAACAATCAATAAATTATTGAATATAACAATATTTTTATCCATGAAAATTTTAATTTTTCATGTATAACAAATAAAAATATCGAATACAACAAGATACATACCTATAAAAAATTTGAATTTTCGGATATCGAATAATTGGAAATCCGATCCAAATGTGAAATAACAATATGTATTTGATCCGAAATTTTCAGATATCTGATCCGTGTTATACGATAAATATAAAACGAATCGGATATCCGAAATTTCAGATTGGATCAATGGATAATCGGATCGGATCAATCGGAACAGATTTTTTTGCACACCCCTACTTCTCGGTGCGTATTTCTATGCCCCAGCACTAAAAACACTAAAAAATTAAATTCTAAGTCCTAACCTTAAATTCTAAATCCTAAACCCTACACCATACCCCAAATTTTCTAAACACTAATCCTAAACTCAAACCCTAAACCTAATTTTTAGTGTAGAGACATAAATAGAGGACAAAAAAGTAGAAGATTTCTATTCATAAAAGAGAAATCTTAAGATATGGAAATTTTAAATTGTTAAATACAATTATCATGGAGAATAGCCAAGCACATGCATAAACCAGAAACACTACCATTAAATGTATGGTTTTCATCAAGGAAAGTAACTCAAAATACGGAATCTCAACAAATATCGATCAATCGAAGTCTGAGACCTATAACTCCCCTTTCACCAAATCTTGTTTTGAGACGAAACATTTGTCAAATGAAAACTTCTGAGTAAAATAAATAAAATTCAAAGAGAAGACAACTTACGATCCGATCCAGAGTGTTGGATTATAGAGGAATCGAAAGAGAATAAACCCTAAATTGATTTTACACATTTTGGGGGGAAAAAAGAGATCGACAGAGACTAAGGAATGTTGGCCTGATTCACGCTGAATAGGCCTGGGTCGGGTCACCCACTTTTAATATAGCCCAAAGGAATAACCGAAATTAGTTATTAGCCCAACTAATCAGTTATATCCTTAACGGGTCAAACAACTTTACAACTGACCAGCATGGCCCACATCTTTAAACAACCAACATTCCCCCTGCTTCTCCCCTCCCTCAGAGCACGAAAGCAGAGACCAGAGAACTCTTACACAACAAGATCAGAGTTGTGTACACACATCTTCTGACGAAACGATTGAAAATAGGCCTTAGACAAGGGTTTGGTGAGGCCATCAACAGCTTGATGTTCAGCAAGAACGTAGTTAATCTGAACTTGACGATCCGTAACTTTTTCTCGAACAAAATGAACATTGAGTTCAACATGTTTGGAGCGCGAATGGAAAACTGGATTCGCGGACATGGCAACCGCACTAGTATTGTCACTCCAAACAACCGGAATTGTGGTAGTAATTCCCAAGTCAGTTAACACTGTACGAATCCAGGTCACTTCGGACACCACATCAGCAATACTTCGATACTCTGCCTCGGATGTCGACCGAGGCACTGACTTTTGTTTCTTAAAAGACCATGCTACTAAGCAATTGTCAATAAAGACACAGTACCCAGTTGTTGAACGTCGATCATCAAGGTTGTTGCCCCAATCAGCATCCACAAATGCAACAATGTGACCAACACCCAAATCGGAAGTAGTAAAGACCAGCCCATAATCAATGGTTCCAACCAAATAATGCATAATTTGCTTGACTGCAGCCAAGTGATCTTCGCAAGGCCTATGCATGAACTGAGCAACCCGATGAACACTGAAGGCTATATCAGGTCGAGTATGACAAAGGTAAAGCAAAGCACCCACAGTGCTATGATAGAAATATGGATCAGCAATGGGACTGCCAGTATCCTGAACCAACTTTCTGGAAGAGATTATTGGTGTAGGTGAAGGCTTGGCCTGCCTCATTTTGGTCTTATCAAGCAACTCAAGAAGAAATTTCTTCTGACTTAGAACCAAGGTATCTTCAGTGCGATACGCAGCAATACCAAGAAAGAATGAGAGTTGACCTAAGTCTTTGAGAGAGAACTGAGAATGAAGGTGTGAGATAACTTCTTCAATAGTGGAATTAGAAGGCCCCGTAATGTGATGTTATCAACGTATACAAGCAGATACGTGAAAACACCTTCCAAATTTCGAACAAACAGAGATGTGTCTGCTGCTGATTCCTTGAACCCGAGAGTAACAAGAAAGTCACGTAATTTAGTGTACCAGTTGCGAGGAGCTTGTCGCAACCCGTACAAAGCCTTCTTCAAAGAGCAAACAAGAGGGGAGCCATCACTTGCAAACTGCTCGAACCCTGGTGGCTGCACCATGAACACTTCTTCATCAAGACCACTATTCAAGAAGGCGTTATTGATGTCCACTTGGCGAAGTTTCCACTTATTCGACACAACAAGAGACAGCAAAATGTTCAACGTGAAAAACCGTACCACAGGGCTAAATGTATCTCCAAAGTCCTACCCTGGCACTTGAGAAAAGCCTTTAGCGGCCAAACGAGCCTTATATCAAGAGACTGACCCATCTGGATTATGCTTAACACGAAAGAGCCACTTACACCCAACAGGACGTCTTCCTTCAGGCAGAGGCACAAGAGTCCAGGTTCCATTTGCAACAAGGGTATTATATTCGGCTAAGACAGCCTATTTCCAAGCAAGTGATTGCAGGGCCTGGTCAATAGACACATGAACAGACTCCTCACTCAAAGCAGCAGAGAAAATCTTAGGTTTAAAGATACCTCTCTTGCTCCTAGTGACCATAGGATGAGCATTAGGGGCAGATACTTCAGAAGAAGGATCACAAACAACATGAATAGGGGAAGAAGAAGCAACAGGGACAGCTGGATCTTCAAACACAGCAGGCTGATCATTAGTGACACTAATAGAACCATTTGACATCGAATGGCCCACAGTAGAAGAAGATTGAGCAGTATCTCCATCAACAGAAACAGGAGAACCTGCAGGGGATGCAGGTCTTGCAACAGAAACTAGAGAAACTTCAGGAAGAGTAGGTTCAGCAACATGAACTGGTGATCCTTCAGGAAATGCAGGTGACACATCAACGGAACCAGCACCTGCTGATGTAGGGGGCAAAGAATTGGGCACAGACACACTAGGAGCAAACCCAGAATCACCAGACTGATGAGCACAAGCAACAGAGGGGACATGCAAAACAGAAGATTCAAAGATTACAAGAGATGAGCCACAAGATGAATCAAGAGAATGTGACTTAGAAAATGGGAACAAAGACTCATCAAAAACAACATGTCTGGAAAGAATAACCTTCCCTTGAGGAGTTAAACACTGGTAACCCTTATGTTGCACACTATAACCAAGAAAGGTACAAGGCTGACTTCGAAATTCAAGTTTATGATTCTGAAATGGTCGAAGGTGAGGATAACACCTACACCCAAAGACTCTTAAGAAAGCATAATCAGGCTTACTATTATGCAGTTTCTCATAAGGGCTAACACCACTAAGGACACGAGTGGGAAGACGATTTATTAAATGCACAGCAGACACAACAGCATAAGACCAAAATCTCAGAGGCATAGAAGCTTGGCCAAGTAAAGTTAGGGCAGTCTCAAGAACATGTCTGTGTTTACATTCCACCACTCCATTTTGTTTGGACGTGTGTAGACAGGTCACACGATGACGAACACCAGACTCAGCTAACAATTTTGAAAGACTACGAAACTCACCACCCCAGTCACTCTAGACCTCTTTAATCTCAGCACCAAATTGAGTAAGAACAAATTTAGAAAACAATCTAAAGGCTGAAACAGCTTGAGACTTATTTTTTAACAAATATACCCAAGTATGCCTAGTACAAGCATCAACAAAAGCAACATAATAGGCAAAACCCCCTGACTTTATATGCGCAGGACCCCAAAGATCAGTAAAAATCAACTGAAATGGTGTATTATAAACAGTGCTAGAATCAGAGAATGGTAACTTATGGCTTTTCCCAAGTTGACAGGCAGCACAAACATCAGAACAATCAGATTTATTAACCCCAAAAACATTACAATCTTTCAGAACTTTAAGCAAAGAAGCATGATTAGGATGACCTAATCTACGATGCCAAACAATATACAGATCCGGTTTATTTGAATGCACAACAACTTCAACAGCATTAACAGAAGGTAAAGAATTATTAAAGGAGTATAACCCGTCAATTTCAGTGCCCCGCAGCAGCTCATCACCAGAATGCTCATCACGAACCACACAGAACCCAGCATGAAACTCAAAAAATACGCCATTATCTCTAGCACACTTCGAAACAGACATAAGATTCTTAGTAATTTGGGGTACCAGCAACATATTATAAAGATTTAAATCACAATAACCAGATCGAACAACAGAATTGCCAATTTTAGAAATACTAAGCCCCTTACCATCGGCAACAAGAAGCTTACCTGGGCCAGTGAAGTCGGTGCCAAAGTGAACATTGGATGCTTCAGACGTCACATGGTGAGTGGCACCTGTGTCCGCAAACCACGCACCAGTGTTACCCGATGAACTGGACGTAGAGACATGAAGGCACTGAGGACAGCCAGATCCAGACCGACGTGACTCAGGAGACCCAGATGACACACTACTGCACCCTGGAGAAGTAGCATCATCAAGAGAGCACAAATTGGCTGCCGGAGAACCTTCCACAGAATTGCCATTCGACTTGTACAAACTGGCTGACACTCCAACAAAGTTCTGATCAAACCGTTTGAAGCAGCGATCAGCCAAATGCCCCATTTTCCCACACAGTTGACATTGGAACCTATTACGTGAACGACCACGACCATTCGAACTTTGTTGACGATAGGGCCTCTGCAAGGAGTTTCCACTGAAACGATCCGAACCACCAGAAGACATGTTAACATTATGAGCACTCATAGGACTCGACTGATCCTGATCAAAGATGCCCTGCTGCGCTTCAACATCAGTAAGGATGGTTGCAACTGTGTCAACTGATAACGACTCACGAGTTGCTGTTATCACGGTAACGAACAGTTTGTATTCCGTCGGAAGACCACTAAGAATGGTGGCAATCTGCTCCGTCTTCAACACCGGGCTCCCACAGTACGCCAGAGCACCACAAATTTCCTTAACTTTTGCGATATATGCACGCATACCTAAATCACCTTTACGAATGGATCTGAGCTTGAAATGAAGGCTCATTATGGTTGTGGTGGAGTGACTGCTGTAGTAGTCGGTGAGCAGAGACCAGATCTCAGCCGACGTTTCAGCTCCGACAAAGTGAGTTAGAAGATGAGGACTCATCGTTGAGAGAAGCCACGACGCAAGGGCCGAATCTTGAACCACAAAGTCTTCGTAAGCTTCATTGGCAACCTACGTCCCATCAACTCGACGCACCGTGGCGGACGGAGCCTTGCGAGAGCCAGTGAGGAAACCCTCGAGACGATGGCTAGGAACCGTGAACAAGATATGTTGTTTCCAAACTAAAAAATTGGACTCGTCAAGGAGAACGTTCACTTTCTTGTTCGTGAACGGCTTGCCGGATTTCGTTTTCGAATCAGTCTCACCATGGTCGGAACTCAAATCACCAGAGGAAGGCATGGAGACGCACGATTCAGACGCAACGGAAAGCAACAAACACGAAAGAGAAGGCTGGAACTCACACTCGGAGACACGAAAAAGAGACGAAAAACAACAACAACCTCACCGGAACCTCACCAGGATCTCACCGGCGAATGATACCATGTTGGATTACAGAGGAATTGAAAGAGAATAAACCCTAAATTGATTTTACACATTTTGGGGAAAAGAAAGAGATCGACAGAGACTAAGGAATGTTGGCCTGATTCACGCTGAATAAGCCTGGGTCGGGTCACCCACTTTTAATATAGCCCAAAGGAATAATCGAAATTAGTTATTAACCCAACTAATCAGTTATATCCTTAACAGGTCAAACAACTTTACAACTGACCAGCATGGCCCACATCTTTAAACAGCCAACACAGAGAAACAACAAAACAAGTGGTAAGTAGAATCAATATGTCATATCTAAGTTTATCATCCAATTATAATAAGAAACAAACACATTAGAAAATACAATAAAGAACAACAACAAAGTTAAAAAGTAAAAACTTGGGTAATAAAAGATGACCTCTTTGTAAACCAGATTTTCAGGTTTGAAGATATGAAAACCATAAGTGCCAAATCTAAAAGCCGCAATTCCTTTTTTTATTTAAAAAAGGGAGAGGAAAACCCATTAATAACGATATGCAAAAAAAGGATTGGAAAGATCAGAGAAAGAAGATGAGAACCAGAAAAACCCCAGTGATAAGCATTCATTTCGGAAATTCTCAGAAACCCCCTTCTTTCTTTAGTTTGGACTTCATGCTGTACAAGGACGATATGTTTGCTCCTATGACCACACTTTTGAATGCATTTACCTTGACATTTTTCGACCATCAAATGAATCAATTGAGTTTAGGGGGAAAATAGGGACGTTAGTCGGGGTTATTTCGACCGGAGATTGCCACCAGTGAAGAAGTCGGGGGCAACAGTGACGGTGAAAGTGAGAGAATAAGAGATGATATTTAATCTAAAAAGAAAAAAAAGGTAAAATTGTTCACATACCCTTTATTCTAAATTATTTCAAAGTCCTCAAACTTTTTGTTTTTTTCTGAGGAAAAATTTCATGTCGCAGCGTAGAAAAGCGATACATTTTCATACCACGTCATCACTTAACGTCGTTAGTCTTAAGGTCAAAATAAAACACGAAAATAAAGTATGGAGGCATATTGAACGCTTAGAAAGTATCGACCCCGCATTGTCAAAAATGACAAAGTACATGGACATTTACGCCATTATCCCTTAAAAAGACCCTTAAATTAGGTATGAAATTTTGACAACTAATCAAGTATCGGTTAATTTATGGAATATAATTATATTAAAGATGTTATATCATTCCAATTAAAATGTTCAATTGATTACATTATATTAAAATTAAAGGAAAACTACACCGATGGTCCCCAAACTATTACCATTTTCCTATTTTGGTCCCCAAACTATGTTTTTCGGCAAAATCGTCCCTTCTGTTACATAGTTCTCCTGTTTTCGTCCCCGACGTTAAATAGCTAACGGTTTTGCTGACGTGGCATTTTTTTAAGAGGGGAGAGAAATGATTAAAAAATATTTAAAAAATGCCATGTCAGCAAAATCGTTAGTTATTTAACGTCGAGGGACCAAAATAGGAGAACTATGTAACATAAGGGACGGTTTTGCCAAAAAACATAGTTTAGGGACCAAAATAGGAAAACGGTAATAGTTTGGGGACCACCGGTGTAGTTTTCCCTAAAATTAACTTTAAATTACCAACAACCAATTAGTCTAGTAGGATGAGGCATTAGGTCCCTTAAGTAAGGTTAGATGTTCAAAGCCTAGAGTTCTGAATGAAGAAAATTGGGTTAGAATAATCAATGTAACACCCTAAACCTGGATGTCTCATTTGGGCCTCAAACCCAAACCATTACCATAAAATTTCTCCACCTCGTTTAGCCCAAAATATTCAATTTCCATAAATCATTTAAATCTAACTATTAAAACTGAGGTAAATAGTTTAAAACGTTACAATGGGGCTCTAATATAATTTTAAAACATTTAAATATTCGACTTGATCATTACATATCCAAAATATGAGTTACAACAACACAATAGGGTCCTATGAATACATGACCCAATAAGATCTAAGTGTTGTACTCTAAACAAGCGATGCGCTGAAACTTACACTGATAGTACTCCTCCAATGCATGTGCCAACTTAAAAACATGTGAACGGAAACAACGATTTCGAACGTTGAGCTAACAAAGCTCAGTGGATATACTTCCACTCTACCATGCTTCATACAAATCATAATTATGAGTGTTTAAGTAGAAATGATGACATGGCATAAGGTTAATACGAGGTGATACCACTTGACGCCTAAATACAGGCTTTAACAATCAACAAGCATAAATATACCTCATAGCAATCCAAGCAATCAAACACACAAACCTTGAGTAAGTCCCAGGGACACACAACATCAGGATCATACATTTAGAGTGAAGCCCGGAGACCTAAAGCATCGGGATCATACACTCCATACTCGAAATTGCCCCTCGAGTATCTTAGAACGAGGCCTAAGGAAACTAAGCATTGGGGACCATACGTTCGGTACCACTTATCATAGTGTTGCAACACATTTCATGGGTATCCAGATCCCACCAAACAAGTGCCCACGTGGCACACAACATTAACATACCAATAAATGATCCTATGGTTGCTAGCAACCTACAAGTTACTCATGTAAATTTCATAGTTCTTATGAGTTATGCTCGAATATAGGGGGAGTTATCGATTTCTCAGCTTTAAAATTCATTTTAACTCATTAGGAGTCTATTAGATCATAGTCCACGAATTATCAGCCCCTCGAACTCAAAACCAACATTTTCAGGCAGATTACCCAATGGGTATCGATACCCTACATTGCATATCGATATGGTACAGTGGATACCGGTATTCTCCCTTAGCGTATCCATACACGCGAACCAAAGAGGGGAATAAAAAAGGCACTCAGTACCGGTACTCGCTCGCGAGTATCTGATGCCGGTCACCGGTTATCGTCTCTGGTCATCCCTTTCGACCGGACCAAAACCTCCGGCCACCGTCCGATCACCGCTGCAACTCCGACCAACTTCAAGTCGTCTCCTTCATTGCTTCGGCCACCATCCACCGCCGTGAGGCGATTTCCGGCCACCGTTCGCCGGAACCCTAAACACCATTTTTTCACAATTTTTTTCACCTAAAACTAGTTTTAGACCCGGATTCAACCGAATCCTCCCCGCTACACCCGATCTTAAACCTAATCTACCCGAACCGGTCACTCATTTTCAACACCGACATCCTCTGATTCTTTCTCTGACTCTTACTCCGGCGACGCGATATATTTTAGACCTAACCTTTCTCATCCTCTTTATTTTTTTTAGTTAATCTAATATATTTACTTATTTTTTGCAGATCTAAAATGAAACTCGAAAGAGGAGATTACCTCTAATTTTCGGTGATTTTCCTCTTTTATGGCGGTGATTTCGGCGACTGGTGAATTTTTTTAGGCGATCGTTGGCCTTCTCTGGTGGTTCTCCCAAAGTGAGCACTCTCTCTCCTCCTTGATTATTAATTATTATTATTATTATTAGGAGAGTAATTATGGTGAGTAATTATTATGGTCATTAATGGGATCTGACATTTTCTCTCTCCTTATTTATAGGAGTCAGACTTGCTGATGTCATTGCTGGCGTCAGCGTGCCAGCTAAGCACAGATCCGTGTGATCTCTTATTGGGCGAATGGGACGTCGCCACGTGGACCAATTTTGGCGGGCTAAAGAAGCACAAAATGAGTTTTGTGTTTGTTTGGCATATTTGGATGTAGGAATTGGGCCTGAATTTGGTTTTTTGTATTGTAAAGGGGATTTTTGAATTATGAAAGAGATATTTTTACATAAGGATGACAATTTGATCCGAATCCGATTTGATCCGAAGGAATTTATCCGATCCATATTCAATTGAAAAAAATCTGAATCCGAGGAAAATGTCCTAGTCCTAATTGGAGATGGGTTGGATATGGATCATGCCAAAATCCAATCCGAATCTGATCCAAATTCATGT
The DNA here is from genome assembly GCA_030270665.1 of Hibiscus trionum. NCBI lineage: Eukaryota > Viridiplantae > Streptophyta > Magnoliopsida > Malvales > Malvaceae > Hibiscus > Hibiscus trionum. The sequence goes on along the minus strand of BSYR01000013.1, from coordinate 10,260,551 downwards.
CTGATCCGAATCCGACGCATCTGATCCATATCCGAGTCCGAATCAAAACATTTAGGACTTTTAATTCCTTAAAACAAAATATCATGTATAATATTTACATTAAAACAAGAAGACAACATAAATAAAATAAAAAGTTAAATTAAATACATTAAAAGAAACTTAACTACATATATTTTTTAAACGAGAACATAATTGTATATATTAGGTAATTTGGAATAATGGTAAAAACAAAATTAACTTTATATATATATATATATATATATATATAAATAAAGTGAATAATAAAAATTAACTACATATATTTTACATATGTAATGGGCATTTGGACTATTTATTAGATTTTTAGACTTTTGGACCACTTTATTTATTTAATAATATTCGGGCTTTATTTATTATATATACGTATACCCGGACAAAATACGGGTTTTACAACAAGTCTACAAGAAACTGTTTGTGGTCATTTTTGTGAATATCTTTGTCAAATTCTTTGATAGGTTTTTCTGATCATTTTTTGGTAGCATAAGTTTTGATATTTTAGATAATATTGCTTCACAAAATATGTAATCAAACATGGCAAATCTTGTAGCCTCTCCTATTGGGATATCAATACAGTTTGCAATTTCAATTTGATGTTTTAATTTCGTTTGTCAATTCTAAATTTTCACAAGTGGTAATTTATGCTTGAACAAGTACTCACCATTAGCATTTCATAAACTAAATTTTTTGTTTGCTCTTTTATCAATTCTTAATTTATGTTTGAACATTAACATACCATTAGCATTGCCATTGATTAACATAACATTAACACTACCATACACTAAAATATTTCTTTCATTTCTTCTTACCATACACAAAAATACCATTAACAAAAAAATACCATTAGAAAGTTATCCACTTCTGAAACAGTCTTCTTCAACCTTCTAAAACAGTTCTCACACACAAAATGCCCACTAACATGATATTCAGCTACTTTGATCTTCAACCTAACCTGGTCTTTAACCTTATCTCCTATCCATGAAAAAACCAAATCACTGAAACAAAACCTATCAAAGTAAGAACCCAAGCAATCCCTTCATTTCTTTTTCCCCTATTATTCGCCCGGATTTTTCTTAGGAGTCCAACAATAAACACCTTTGCACACGAGCTCATAGGTGGTTTATACCATTGGAAAAAATTACATGATTTACGAAATCTATTACTATGGTTACTACACGCAAAAAATTGTTTCCTGGAATCGTTATCTGACCAAGATTTCTTCAACACTACTAGCTTTCCACACCCGCAGATCAGAATTCCGTTCGCCTCAAACATAGAGTTTATCTCTCCACTTTTCATTTCTTCCTTATTCTTCACTAGATATACCTTATGTTTCTTCCTTCTTCTTTATTGAATATACCTGCACATTTCCTTTTGTTTTGAATGTTAGAAATGTTATTAGGGTTACGGGTTTTAATTCCTTAAAGGTAAATAGGATTTTAAATTTTAAGTGTAATTTTATTTATCATATTTTTATTGATTAAAGTCTTATGTGGCCGGAAAACAATTAAAAAAGCAATGTTATCCAAAAGTAGTTGGGTTAACGATAGAGTGACTAAAATAAGTCAATGTATAAATTTTAGTGAACAAATTGATCTTTTTAAAAGTTCAGCGACCAAAATAGATTAAAAAGTAAAGTTCGGTGATAGTTTGCCACATCATTTAAAGTCATTTACGGTTAGTTGGTTGACTAACAATTTTTATTCGCAAATGAGACATTTTGACCCAAAATAAAACGTTGAAGACTAAATTGTTTCAAAAAAGAATAAGGGCCTGAATGACTATTTAATCAAACATTAAGAATAATTTTTGGTTTTATACCTAAAAGAAATGAAGGAAGAAAACGGAAGAAGAAATAAACAAAACAAAAAATGATGGAAGAAAACGAAGAATTGTAGAAGAAAAAAAAAGATAAAAGGAAAGGAAGAGATGCGGCCGAAGAAACTAAACAAATGAAAATGGTTTGCAATTTTTGACCTAAACAATATATATTATGTATAGAATGGCATAATTGTAAATATATTAAAATTTAATTTAAATATTTCGGATAAGATCTGATCGAATTTTCTCACCCTAGACCTGAATTTGTCCTTCTCAACTATATTTTTCTTAAAATTTGCTCATCTCACCCCGAGCCTGAATTTCAATATAAAAAAATTTGTCACTATAAAGTCGGGTCTATGGCAAAACTTGGTAATAGAGTTGGGGGCAAATTATTTTATTTAAATTAAGTTAAAGGTTTAAACTGATTTTTTTTAAAAAAATCTAAATAATTTAATTTTTGAAGTTTAATACGAATTTAAAAAAATTATGAGGGATAAATTAAAAAATTTAAAAATTTAAAGAACTAAAATTTGAATTTTTAGAATTTGAGGGGAGCCGTGGCCCTTCCACGCATGCGAATGGGTACGAGATTTTTCGTCATCCCTAATTGTATCAGATTTTGTTGAACGTGAGAAGAAAAGCAGAGAAGTTTGAAGGCAAGTAGCCGTGTGAAGGTGACGCAATCTTTTTTTTTTTGAGAGAAAATACCTGCAATCAACATGAAAGCTGAGTTTTAGAAATTTTCAAGTATAGAGAAACAGAGGAAAAGATTAGGGCTCTTGTTTTTCCAAAACAAATTAGTACCTTTTGGAATTCCGTATTAGGCATGTTGGTGAAGTTTCAGATCATTTGAAGGAAGGTTTGGACGGGCTGGACGTTGACACCTGTGAAGTATGTTATAGTTCTAGTATAGGATAGTGGTTAGTCTCGTTAGTGTTGTTAAGTGTCTGTTGTAAGTTGGAGCTGAGTCAGCAAGCAGTTAGGATGTTGTTATTGTTAGTTACTGTTTACAGCTGACTCACCCAACTATCAACTATCCTGTATAAAACTCAATCCAGTCTCATTTTGAGATATTATGGATTTAATCAATAAAATGTGAGAGTACCGTCTCTCTTCTATATTCTCTTAATCATTTCTATTTCCTTCTAAGGTTCAAAAACCTTATCATGGTATCAGTTGCTGCTACTCCTGGTGTATTCTCGCTGCGTTTCCTCTTTGTTTTTTGGTGTGCTATGTTGTTCGTCATTGTGGATTGAGCTGATGACTCAATAATCAATCTGAGTCTCGTCTTCTCATTCGTAAGAATCTTCGTTCTTTTTTGAAGTAGCGGTGAGTTGTGTCGAGCTCTGGTGTTCGACGTTTTGTCTGTTAGACTATTTGTTTGGAATTTTTGCTCTGCGTCATGGCTACTACGTCCTCTACTACCTCGTCTTCTATTCCTTCTTCTCTTACATCTGATTCCAGCATGTATATTGTGCAACAACTCCCTAAACTTGATACGATTAAGCTTAGTGCAAGTACTTATGTTCTCTGGAAGCATCAGGTCATGCTGATTATTGAAGGTTATGGTCTGGTATCCTTTTTAACTGATCACAAAATTCCAGACAAGGTTACGTCTACTGACTCTGGTCAGACAGTGGATAATCCGATTTTTCTTGCTTACTTGAAGCAAGATAAATTACTTGCTTCCTGGCTTATTTCCGCTGCTGGACCTGAGGTCCTTCCTCATCTCACTGGTCTTAATACTTCTCGTGCCATTTGGGATGCTTTATCGCGTCGTTTTGCTGCCAAGTCTACTGCGAAGATTTCCTCGTTGCGACATAATCTTCATTCTCAAAAAAAGAGAGGATTATCAATCAGTGAGTATCTTGCTAACATTAAACTGATTTGTGATACCTTAGCAGCCTCAGGGAATGATGTTTCGGAACAAGAGCATGTTAGTGTGATTCTCGCAGGACTGACTGCCGAGTTTGAGAGTGTCATTACCTTTGCCTCAAGGGAGACTCAGACACTGGAGAACCTATATGAAATGTTGCTTGACTGTGAAGCTCGTCAGCAAGAATTTCTGGCCGAGAGCTTTTCTCTTCAAGCTAATGTGGTCACTCGCTCCACCACTAAGTCTGAGTCTTATAAAACTGATGTGTTTGATGACAAAGATGATGTGTCTAGTGATAAGAATTCAAGTCAGCCTGAGAATTCCTACTTCAGAGGGCAGCGTGGTGGTGCCAATTTTAGAGGTCGTGGTCGAGGTCGCTTCAATTTCAATAGGCCGCAATGTCAGCTTTGTGGGCGCTATGGTCATCTTGTTCAACGATGCTGGTATCGATTTGATCAGAATTTTCATGGAGTTCTATCTGAGGATGCTGGTTCTCGACGATCGTTTATAAATTCATCTAATGATGGCAAACCAACTCAGTCTGTTCAGGGTTTTGTCTCTTTTCCTACTTCACCTTCTGCTCACTTGGTCTCTTCTGCTCCTACGTATACTTCTTTTGTTCCAGCTGGTCCTGACTCCTTTGGTACATCAGTTGCGTTTGGATCGCCTTCGGGTTTCCCTCAGCCATCATCTTCTTTTGCTTCTCACATGGCTTCTTCTGCTCGTTTTCCTACTGCACCTGCTTTGGTTGGGCAGAATTCTTTTTCTCCTACGACTTGTAGTGGTGCTCGGGAGGTGGTTTGGTGTCCTGATTCAGGTGCGACACATCATATAACCTCTGATCGGTCCAATCTGCAATCTGATAGGGTGTACACAGGTATGGATTCTTTGCGTGTAGGTAATGGTAATGCTGTTGAAATTACTCATGTTGGTGTTGGTAATATATCAACTTGCAATAGATCCTTGTGTTTACGAAATTTTCTTTGTGTACCGGATATTAAAAAGAACCTTCTATCTGTGTCCCAATTTGCGCGTGATAATTTTGTCTTTTTTGAATTTCATCCTGATAAGTGTTTTGTCAAGGACATTCAGACCAAGGAGATACTCTTGGTGGGGAGGCTCACTCTTGATGGCTTATATGAGTTGGATTCATCTGCTGTTTTTAATAATGATGGTGGCTCTGTTTCGGCAACTCCTAGTATGGCTTACAATGTGTCTAAATGCTTTTCCTTCGACTTGTGGCACAAGCGTTTGGGCCATCCTTCTAGTTCTGTTCTTAAATCTGCATTATCTTCATGTAATATTTCTTTTACTAATAATACTTTGACTGAGGTTTGTTCCTCGTGTATGAAAGGTAAGGCACATAAGCTACCTTTTCAATTGTCTACTACCTTGTATGACTCCCCTTTTCAGCTTATTGTTTCGGATGTTTAGGCACCAGCCCATACTATTTCGGATGGATTTTCTTATTATGTCTCGTTTATTGATGCACATACTCGATTTACCTGGTTGTATCTGCTTAAAAAGAAATCAGATGTGTTTCAATGTTTTATCAATTTTCATAAAATGGTGCAAGTTCAGTTTGGTTGTTCTATTAAGGCTTTCCAATCTGATGGTGGAGGAGAGTTTAAGGCTTTGGATGTTTGGTTGACTACACAAGGTATACAACATCGTCTTTCGTGTCCGAGCACGTCGGAACAAAATGGTATCGCCGAGAGGAAACATCGGCACATTGTTGAGATGGGATTGACATTGCTGGCTCAAGCGGGTCTCTCGTTTAGTTTTTGGAGTTATGCCTTTGTAACATCGGTGTTTCTAATAAATCGGTTACCTACTCCTGTGTTACATGGTTGTTCTCCATATGAAATGTTGTATAATAAAAAACCAAATTATGAGTTACTTCGTGTTTTTGGGTGTGCTTGTTTCCCTTTACTACGACCGTTCAATCGTCACAAGCTTGAGTTTCGTTCTAAAGAGTGTGTGTTTCTTGGTTATAGTTCCCAACACAAAGGCTACAAGTGCCTTGATGGCAATGGGAAGATTGTGGTGTCCCGGCATGTTATCTTTGATGAAAATAAATTTCCGATGTTACCCGTTTCTGTTTCGCAGAATTTTGGTCGCGCTTTGTCTCGAGATAGGAATTCTACTTCAAATTTTCCCTTGGTTATTGTCTCTTCTGACTCATCTGTATTGGGTCAGGCCCGTGTTAATACTTTTGATGCATCTGGTGATACTAGCCCGGCAGGTTTACACCTCTCTTCTACTGATGGGTCTTCTTTGGGCCCTTGTTCTATGGATCAGAGAGATAATGCTTGTTCAACCCAAATGGATGGTGTATCTGGTCCTGGTGTTAGGATAGGGCTCCCAAATGATGCTCTAGATCGTTGTGCTACTTTAGAAAATTAGAATCGGATTGAGGAATGTCCCTCTGGTGGTTTGCGTGTTCCTCTTCCGCCAACGGAAATCGTGTCTTGTTGTCCGACGGCTGCTGTTGACGCCGGTGATGATGCTTTTTCTGGTTCATTTTTTCAGCAAGCTGAGATTGAGGTGCCAGATTCTGTTTTGACTCCACAATCTGATCTTGGGTTTTCTCCCTCTGCTGCGGTTCAGGCCGATTTTTCTTCTGATATCGCGGTCTCATCGGCACGGTTGATATCTTGCGATGATGGTACGCAGAATGATTCTTCCGGTGATTTGCTTGGTGTGTCAGTTCCGCTGGTATCTACCGGCGATAGAGCTTCTACTACATTTGTCAACTCTCATCCCATGGTGACTCGTGGAAAAAATGGGATTCACAAACCCAAGGTGTATAATACGAGTCTGGCTTCTGTTTCTGGTCATACAGAACCTCGGAATATTCGTGAGGCCATGAGAAGTGATCACTGGCGGCGTGCCGCTCAAGAAGAATATGATGCGCTTCTTAAGAATGGGACTTGGTCGCTTGTCGAGCTTCCCTCCAACAGAACGGCTGTAACTTGTAAATGGATTTTCAAGGTGAAGCGAAATGCGGATGGCTCTGTTTCGCGATATAAGGCTCGTCTTGTAGCGCGTGGGTATTTGCAGAAGGCTGGCTACGACTTTCATGAGACTTTTAGTCCAGTAATCAAGCCAACTACTGTTCGGACAATTCTATCTTTGGCTGTTTCAGAAAATTGGGCTCTTCGCCAAATCGATATCAACAATGCGTTTCTTAATGGCGAATTGGCTGAAGAAGTTTATATGGTTCAACCTCCCGGATACGAACAAGGCGACAAAAATCGGTTAGTTTGCAAGTTACACAAAGCTATTTACGGGTTGAAACAAGCCCCTCGTGCTTGGTTTGATCGTCTTAAAACTTATCTTCAATCTGTTGGTTTTTGTGTTTCTAAGTCTGATGCATCCTTGTTTGTGTGTTTGGTTGATAGTGAACGAGTTTATCTTCTCGTCTATGTTGATGACATAATTGTCACAGGAAATGATAATGCTATAGTACAGACTGTTATTGACGATTTGCATAAGACTTTTTCTCTAAAGGATTTGGGGTTGTTAGACTATTTTCTGGGTATAGAAGCTCACTATACGAATGATGGTTTAGTGCTTAGTCAAAAGAAATACATTCATGAATTGTTAGTAAAAAGTGGTTTGGCAGATTCAAAAGGGTTGCCTACACCAATGGTTTCCAATTGCTCTTTGTCTAATGCTATCGGAAGTCCTATAGACAATGTGACTGAATATAGAAGTATTGTTGGGGCATTACAATACATTGTCATTACACGACCGGAGATTGCTTTTGCGGTTAATAGAGTCTGTCAGTTTATGCAAAACCCTTTGGATTCACATTTTCAGGCTGTTAAACGAATCCTGCAGTATTTATGTGGCACTATTGATTATGGTTTGGTTTTTAAGCCTGCCTCTAGGATGGATATTGTTGCTTTTGCAGATGCAAATTGGGGATCCGATTTGGACGATCGTCGTTCAACGACTGGGTTTTGTATATTTTTTGGTGGTAATACAGTTTCATGGGGATGCAAGAAGCAGCCTGTGGTCTCTCGTTCGACTGCGGAGGCAGAATACCGTGTTGTTGCTTGTGCAGCGACGGAAGTGTTGTGGCTTCAATCATTGCTTCATGAGCTTCGTGTGGTACCTGATGGAACGCCCACTCTTTGGTGTGATAACTCGAGTGCTGTAGCGGTTTCGGCTAATCCAGTATTGCACTCCAAGTTCAAGCATGTCGAGCTTGATCTTTATTTTGTTCGTGAAAAGGTTGCGTCTGGGCAGCTGATTGTTAATGAAGTTCCAGCATCTGAACAAGTGGCGGACGTTATGACAAAACCTCTGTCGGTTGCCTCTTTTTCTCGGTTTCGTCATCGGCTTGCTGTGCTGCCTTTGTATTCTGCAGAGTTTGCAAACTTGGACACAGGTAAAGCAAGGTGAATGTTATAGTTCTAGTATAGGATAGTGGTTAGTCTCGTTAGTGTTGTTAAGTGTCTGTTGTAAGTTGGAGCTGAGTCAGCAAGCAGTTAGGATGTTGTTATTGTTAGTTACTGTTTACAGCTGACTCACCCAACTATCAACTATCCTGTATAAAACTCAATCCAGTCTCATTTTGAGATATTATGGATTTAATCAATAAAATGTGAGAGTACCGTCTCTCTTCTATATTCTCTTAATCATTTCTATTTCCTTCTAAGGTTCAAAAACCTTATCAAAGTAGACGGGTCAAGTTCGGATCCAAACTCCAATGGGGAATCTGCAGGGAAAGGGAATAGAGCGGCTTTTGCTGAGCCCTTGACTCCAAATTGTAAAGATGTTGAGTCAGAAGACTGTGAAGAATTGCCCGAGAAAGTGTTAAGACTTGAAAATGAGGTTATTTGCTACAATATATATATAAGGGTCGGGATTAATTTACGCAGTGTAAATCTCTTTAAGTTTTACATGTTTTTTGAATCGTTGGATGGGGGAAATGGATGGCTGAGATTAACTCTTTATTTTTTTTCAAATGATAATATTCACATACTCTACTGTTAATCTCATACATGCAATGATCCAAAAAACGTGTAAAACTTAGAGAGTTTTATGAGATTTTTAATTTATGGGGGTATTATGAGATCCATAGTAGGCGAGAAAACCACTCGTTTGATCGAATATGCTACCAATAATTTTTTACCTCTTATTTTAGTGTGTGCTTCCGGAGAAGCACGCGTGCAAGAAGAAAGTTTGAGCTTGATGTAAATGGTTAAATTATCTTCCGCTTTATATGACTATCGATCAAATAAAATGTTATTTTATGTATCAATTCTTACATCTCCTACTACTGGTGGAGTGACCGCAAGTTTTGGTATGGTGGGGATATCATTATTGCTAAATATATATATATATAGGTTAGAATTCATTTACACAGTGTATTGTATTTTATCTAAAACGATCACTTTTTGTAAGATAGGGATTCCACCACATGTCTCACATGAATAGAAGGTTTTTTTTCGCACAAATGAAAGAAGCTTATTAATTATATATATTCCACGTGAAAGAAATAACATTTGTGCTTTTTTTTGTCAAATTGTAAATATATTTAAAATATACAACTGAGGTGTTGAAATTGAAACCCTCACCCGAAAATTGCAGTAGTGCTTATTAGAATATTAACTCTAATCTCTTTTTTCAACAAAAGCATGTTTATCCTCTGGTTGTAAAGCGGTCGCTTCAAAATTCGCCGCTGCTGATCTGCTTTCTCTTTCACATGGTTATTTCTCCTTTTTATTCTACCCCTTCTCTAAACCATTGTCGCTAGCATCCATGTCGACTAGCAAAATGTGGATCTGGTCATTGCTAGGAGCCTAGGATTGAGGCTAGAGGAGCGCAAGAGAGCCGCCAGCTATAGCTAGTTGAGGTTGCCGTCGGAATCCCTTTCAAAGCGCATCTCTCAGCACAAAATAACTTTGGGGACGGACGGAAAGTCAGGTGCCGTCCCCCGAAACATCACAAAAATATTCTAACCGTCTCCGATCAATTTCAGCCGTATTCAATCAATGTAAGACGTCTTTGGTACGTGCCCCGGTTGTACTCATCTCGTACCTGTTCTAGGAACGTTTTTAGGTATTTGAAACGGGTTCATCATGTCGTAGTTGTGCTTTCCAATTAAAAATTGTTACACTGTGTAAACGAATCTTTTATATATATATATATATATATATATATATATATATATATATATATATATATATATATATATATATATATATATATATATATCTTATTTTTAACCTCTTTAAATTTGTTCGTATTTTTATAAAAATATATATTTTTAATATGACATGAAGTACTTTAATTTTTGTCAAAGATGTCAATAGCTTCTATATAATTTTTGTCAATGATGTCAATAGCTTCTGTATAATTTTTGTTAAGCAATGATCCGGCTGCTGAAGCATCAACAATAGTCATTGTATGTGCGTTCAATCCGTTGTAAAAGATTTGTATCTGGGACTAATTTGGGAACCCGTGCATAGGACATCTTCTCAACAAATCTTTGAATCTTTCCCAGGCATCATACAAGGTCTCATCCTTAGCCTGCCTGAAGGTAATGATCTCACCATGCATCTTGGCAGTGAGCATTGGCGGCTAAAATCGCGTTAGAAACTTTTGACATAGATCAGTCCATGAAGTGACTGAGCCAGGTGGCAAGGAATTAAGCCACGTCTTTGCTCTGTCTCTCAAAGAAAAAGTAAATAGTTTCAGCTTCACGATATCCTCATATACTCCTGGTTGTTGAAATAATTGACATATCTCCATGAATTGCTTTAAATGTTGCCATGGATCTTCAGTCAGTGCTCCATCAAACTGTCATACAATCAAAAGAGTTGAGATCATTACAGGTTTGAGATCGAAATTTGATGCATTTACTTCATTGTCAATGACTATTGGCATTAAGCCTGTGATGTCATGTGCTGGTTGCTCTCGAATGGGTCTCTCTTCTTTGGCATTGTTGACGACATTATTATTGTTCTCTGGTGGGTTCTAATTGCTGTTAACACCATTTAGTCCCGCGTTTTCTTGATTTCCGTGATTCATTTCTTGAATTTTCTTTTTCAATCTACGCAAGGTCTGTTCAATCTTAGGGTCTAATGGACAAGCTTCCCTCTCAATACGGTTCATGGTCATACACTGGTAAAAATAAAAATAAAATAAAAACAAAATTGAAACAAGTAAAAATTTAAAAACGATCAAATCCGCTGCAATCCCAGCAATGGCGCCAAAAACTTGTAGATTCTCGACGTGGATGAATAATTGCTGGCAATAGGGCTTAAAATGTATAGAAAATGTAGAAATAGTGCCAAGAAAGTCTATTGCGTGCAAGTATACACGGTATGCAACTAATAAAACGGTTAAGTTGAGTGTCGATCCCACAAAGATTGCGTTTGGAATTCGATCACTTTGCTAATTACTTGTCTTGTGAAAAAGATGTTTTTGATGTAGAGTGGTTTTGAAAGAAAATGAAAAGATAATGAAAGTACGAAAAATAAATTAAAACGTTGGCAAGGAAGGTGTTTTAGCAAATGACGAGCGTTAGCAAGGAGTGCCTGGTTTTCACGCTATTCATGCCATGCCAGCTTTAATAAATCATGTCTTGGTATTGTTTGCCGAGCAGATTCAAAGGTAGCAATATCTCTGTGGATAGCATTGCCCTAAATTAATCATGGAAAAACTCATATATGTCTATAATGAATGTTTTTTTATAAATCAATTCGATTAAGTGGAAATCTTTACTCATGAGGGGTAGATTTCACTCCCGAAGTAAGTTCATCTACTTGAATATCTTCTCTCAAAGTATCTCACCTCAGTATCTAGCATCTGATCGTCACCACTCAAGTCAGTTATGATATTGAGTTGCAATAGACTAACTTTTCCAGCCGTCACTTGGTATAGTATTTTAAAAAAGGGAGTGTCAATTGTCGCTTAACAGCACACTTAAAAATAGTAAACATGCAAGATAGGAAAAACAATGCTGAGGCAATGTCGATTTATTAAAAACTAAACAAAAACATAGCGTTCAAACGCAACCACCCCTCACCAACTATGAAATTAGTTAATGGTGAGGATATCAACCAAAAAACCATTATCGTTTTTAACATTCATCATCATTAAAACTAAGTAAAAATAAAATAACAACAAAGAGGATGAGTTAGAACATGGTCTCTCGATACAGCTCTTCACAGCTAGGCTCTTGGTCGAATGTTGAACTTTATCTCCAATCACTCTCCTTCCTTGTTCGTATGCTTCAATTTTGCTTTGATCATGTTTAAATAGGATTACATGGATAGCCTAGGGTTAGCTTGGATTTGAATTTGAACGTGCAAAGATAAGAAAGGTGATCATCTTATCCAACGTTTAAATCCTAAGGCTGATCAGATTAGGGATGACATCATCGTTCCATTTCTCTTCTGGCATCGCAACTCGGCATGGTACTGCCAACCGCGCTTGGCACTGCTTGTCCGCTATTTTTTTGGAGATTGATCCAATCCTTATTTTCTCCCAGCCTGATCTGGTCTTATTTTTCGAGGGTCAACATCTTCTTGGTCTGGCTTCGAATGCTCTTCTCTGCTAATCGGTGCTTGGCATTAAAGGTCCTTTTGTGCCAACGGCTACTCGACATCCTTCTTGATTTCGTCACCTTCTTGGGCTAATTTGCTCTCGCTCTACCAGTTGTTGTGCCATCAGCTATGCCAACCTACAAAAAGGTGCCAAAAACAACCATTCACACTGGCATAACACCGCATCCTAACTCTTTATAATGCATGATTTTGCAACCTAAATGCAACTAAATGTACTTAAAAGACAAGGAAAATATATACACATGGTTGATATTTAATCCAAAAAATTAAAAAAAAAATCACAAGCATGTTTATTTGATCTTTAAAACATAAAATCTAAATTCCTAATTAAAAACACTAAAACCTAAACTTTAAACCCTAAACTTTAAACCCTAAACTCTAAACCCTAAACAAAACTCCTAACCCCTATAATAGGCACACTTGTAAACTAAAGTTTATATGGGTAATATATCAAATATATTTTTTTCTTGATATATAATATATTTGATATTATTTAATTATAAATACTTAGGTGTAAGAAGCTCATGAACTTTTTTGCACTCAATTAAGTTCTTCAACTAATAAATTGAATTAATTAAGCTCCCTAATCAATTTTGACCGTTAAATCTTGACAGTTTTTTTCTTTAGATATTACTGTCACATGAGACATTACAGTTCTATCATGTGACATTTACAAATTTTTAAAAAACAGTTTTATAAGTTTTTTTTTAAAATTTTTAGGAATTTCCTTTGTTATCTTATGATATGTTTATTTTACAATTTATAAACTTATATTTTTTTTATATCAAGATGCAATTATATGTTTACTAAATATTTAAGTTTAAAACTTTTATATCTCATCATATCAATTTTTTAGATAAAATTTATTTAATTTTTATATATTTTCGTGAAATATTGACAATCATTAAAAAAATTTAAAAATATGTATTTTTATTATAATTTAAGTTGATATATTTTATATATTATAATATTAAAAATTAAAATATCACTTTTTAATAGTATTAAAATATCACTTAAAAATATTTATTAGTTTACACTATTTTATCTAAAATGATTATTTATTTCACATTTCAACATAAACATTAAATATTTTACATTAAAACCAAATTTCTAAGTTAAAATAACTTTTTGATCATTTATTGCCGCAGTCGGTTCTTCTACATATCGCAGCAATTGTAAGCGTCGCTCCTTTCTTGCGGGATGGTTCTATAGGCTGGATTAATGGTCCGTCTGATTGATTCTCGATAAAGTCTGCATATGTTGTCCAAATGAGAGTTCTTGTGAATCATCCAAATACTATTTGAAAGTATATCCACCAGTTTAGGGGACCGCTACAGATACATATCTTCTTATGGCTTGCGTGCGGCTTATGACTAATGTTGAGTGCTCTCAACGTCATCTTACTATGGATGATCGTTGCCCACTTTGTAGGGTGGTGGCTGAGGATGTGCACCATGTGCTTCGCGGATGTTCCTATGCTACTTTAGTATGGTGTGTAGTGATCAAACAAGACCGGTTGAATGAATTTCTAGGCATGGGTTTCAATGAGTGGGTCAAGATGAACTTATCTAGGCCAGAATATTTTGCGCGGGATCCTACGAGCTGGGACCTTATGTTTGGTGCACTTGTGTGGAATTTGTGGCGGTATCGTAACTCGATAGTTTTCGATAATTCATTAGATAGTTGGGGTTTAGTGTTGAAGCAAAGCGGCATTTGGTGCAGGTGACTGTGAGTGTGTTGGGTGATAGTGCATGTCGCACATGTACGGTTTCTTCATTGTCGTGGGGTCTTGATCGTTAGTTACCTCCGAATGCTAATGGGGTGAAACTTAAAATGAACGGTGCGAAACGAGGATCATATGGTTTGGCATCCTACGCTAGGGTATTGCAGGATTGCATAGGTAGTTGGATTTGTGGTTTTGCTAAGCTCATTGGAGATTGTCCGGTGTTGGAAGAGCTGTGGGGGGGCATATCCTTTCCTTTTATGTGCATGGGATAATGGGTATCATAACGTTATCTTGGAACTTGATAGTATGGACGTGGTACGAGTACACTGGTCTAACATGACTGACAGGGGGCCTCCCTTTTGGTTGAGCGTCTACATGAGTTACGACGATAGGAGTGGGAGATGCGAGTTCAAGATGTGTCGCGGTCAGGGAATAAGGTAGCGAATGGTCTCAATAACGTTGCACCGACAAATAGTTTTGATGTTATTCAGTTATTTTCGCCTCCATTAGTAGTTTTACCTCTTTTGTATGCTGATGCTATGATTAGTTGATTGTACTTATTACCATGTGTACTCTTTTCCTCTGACTAGGTTTATAGGATTTTTTAATGAGACACGTGGTAGTAATTTCTTTTTCATCTAAAAAATAAACTTTTAAATATTTTAAAAAACAAATATATCAAAATCTCATTTAATTTACTTTTCGTCATTTTAAAATTTTATGGTACTTTTTTAAACTAAAGTCGAAATTCATGGAACATAAAAAATATACTTAGGAGAAGAACAAAAATACATGAGATAGTAGTAAGATGAGACACAAAGAACAAGCAACCAGAAATACAAACATCGAGGAAAAAAGAGACAAGAAACATACAACACAAATAGAGAGGAAAGCACGTCGGAATAGGGGAAGAGCAAACACCCCAACACAAAGGGAAAGAAAGCTCCGATGAGAGAGAGACCAAGAACACCAAGTCAGCTACCAATCTTGAAACCTGTATAGACATTTCTGTTGTGCAAAAAGATGAAAATCTTTGTAGAGATGCAACAAGAAATCCTACCGAATCATCGCGTCAGTATAGGAAATTGTCGATGAACTAGAGGATTGTAACACCCGGTTAATTAATTAGAAAAGAAAAAGAAAAAGAAAGGTGGGGGTGAGGAGGCTCGAACCCAAGACCTCAACCCCCACCACCCAGCATGCTAACCATTTGAGCCAAGTGCTCTCTTCTGTCAAGTATTACCAAAGGTAATATTTGGTTGTTAATCGAAGAGTTAGCTTTAATTTAACTTTGACCCTTCACCTACCCAACTTTAATGCTCATTTCCCCCTCCTTCGAGAACCATCCTCTCCACGTCCCTACCATCTCGTCCGGCCACCATCTTTTTCAGTCACCGTCGCGCCGTGAGCTTCACCGCCGATGTCACCGTCTTCCTCACGACGATCTGAGCTCATCCCCGTTGGTCACTCACTCACCCCCTGCCGCCATCGTCGAGGTTTGAGGGCTAAAGGTTCGACGAACCCTTACCCCTTTTTTTGTAGGTTTTTCCTCGTCGATTCAGCCTCCGTTGGTCGTCCGTCCGGTGTGTTGTTGCAACCACTGTGCTCCCCGCGTCGAGCCAAACAAAACCCAACCAACCCTTCGTCCATTCACCGTCGGGAAGACGTTCGTCGGAGCAACGTAAGTTCCGACGACCCTCCTTTGCTATTCGTAGTTTTCCAGCGGGATTTCGGTCCTTCTCGGTTAAGTTTCTGCTTGTTAAAAAAATATAATCGGAGATGTATATTTTTTCAGGTGAAAATGGTGATTTCGGCAACTCCGGCGACCTTTCCGACGGCCGTCCGGTGACCAGATCGGTTGGGTAAGTGAACCAGCTCGAGCCAGCCTGAACCGGATGAACCGGTCGGTCCATCAGCCAAACCCGAACCGGTTTGGCCCAAAACCCAAACCCAGTCAACCCGAGCCCATTGCCCGAGTCCGACCCGACCCATCTCTGACCCGAACTGACCCGTGTCCAAGTCAACTCGCCCGAGTTGACTTAGTGAGTTAGCTCACCGAGTCAACTCAGTTGACCCCTGTTGGCTGCTGCCGTTAGCGTTGACCTTGACCCCCGTTGACTTTGACATGCTGACGTCAGCGTTGACTTGCTGACGTTGGCGTTGACTTTCACCAAAAAGTCAAAAAAAAAAATCTGAAAAGCCTTATTTTATGTTTTTCGACGTCCTAAGTCCGATTTTGAAGCCTGTTTTGCGAAATTCCGACAATAAGACCACCGAATCTGACCTTAAACCCAAATCATGCATATGTACCAAATTATTCAATTCAGGTAATAGTAAATCAAATAAGTGACTAAAATAGTGTATTAATTGTGTAAAGGTACCCGAGACTCGTGTGACCACTCTCCAGCTCAGCCTAGCTCCTCTCGACCCGCTCACCCTCACGCTTTAGTGAATATCAGTATGAATTCGAACTCTGTGTGTAAGAACAAGTTTAACTCTTATTTCACGTTATGACCATTACTCTTTCTTGATCTAGGATCTGACCCTGTATCCGAGCGTACTGAGGCAGGTGTCCGTTAGACCCTTCTCCGACCAGCTTTTGAGGTGTGTTCCATGTGTGCTATATTCTGTTGAATGGATTGTATAATGATTTAATCATGAATAATATTATGTTTGATGAATATTTCAATTGTTATTGAGATTGCATCAATATGTTGGAAAATGAGATGAAATTATGAAATGGATATATGATGACATTCTCTGCCTACTTGATGTATGTCTGCTCAATCTGTATACTTGTTATGTGATTGCTTGATCTGTGATGGTATTGCCTGACTGTCTGATGAACTTGATAGTATGATCTGTTAGCTTGACCTATAATGGTACAATCTGTTTGCATGATGAATGATGAAAATGTCTGCTCTGCTCAATGGTATGCCCATTTATCTGTTAAAAGCATGAATCTTCCGTTTCTGTTACTCTGAATAGAATATATCTGTCACATGTATTATGTTACTCATGTCTGGAATCTGAACACCGATTACTATATGGGGTATATTGTTGGGTTATGTTATGAAGTTTCTGTAGGTGCAGCCCTGATCCAGCTGGTAAATCCTTATGGACTCAAGGTCTCCCCTTGAGTAGGTGCCGATGCTTTAGCACGGGTAAATCCTTATGGACCTAAGGCAGCCCCTTAGGTGGCACCTATGCCCATCGGGCCTAGGGTAAGTCCCTATGGATGCAGTTCTGGGGGACTACATTTGGTGTAAGGTTGGAGGGTAGTCACTAGTAAACTCTTGCATACACTCGAGCATTTGTATTGATCTGTTATGTGTTCTTATGATATGATTGATATGTATTTATTGCTTGTTTGATCTGCACTTATTGGAACACACTAAGCTCCCTAGCTCATGCCCTTCTCTTCTCCCCTTTCAGATACTTGTGATAGGCTACCCTTTTGAACCCGGCAACTGGAGGATCGACACATTTAGCTTTAGACTGTTGTAATGTTCTTATCTTCTAAACTTTTTGTATTTGGGTGACTTATGCCTATATTTTGATACGACTTATCTTTTGGTTTTATCGGATGTTAGCTTTAGTTATAACTGAACACTTTATGCTTTCATATCACCTATTTTGTAACCACATGATACTAAACTATTACTTACTACTTTTGGGATGGATTTGAAAGCAATACTGATAAATTTTATAATCGTTCTGAGAATAGTATTGATATGTATTCATTAACAGGTTTTATGGTATGGTTCGTAAATCTCCCGAAGGGGGGAAACTATGTCAGTTTTGATATTTTGACAGAGATATTTCACATGAGTTTGATTATAGGTTGTGACCGCCTGGAGTTAGGTTAAAGGCATAAGCGGGTCCAGGTGGTTACATTTAGTGGTATCAGAGCTTTTGGTTTTAAAAACCTCGGACTGTGTATGAGTCCATTTTACGCAATGTTTGAAATATTTTACAAAAAGGTGTTTTGAATTGAGCTAGGTCACCCAATTTTGTCTACTTATTTGTGTTCGATTCTCCATTGCTATGAACTGACCCTAAGCTTATTCCTTGTAGAGATCATCTGTTATGAGTGTTGTAAGAGGACGTCGACCTATTCGGAGACGTAGTAGACATGTCTGGTTTGTCGATGCTATGAATGATCCGGTGGTTGAGCCACCTACTTCAACTCATGTCCTTGGTCCTACCGAGCCTTCTAAACCATCTAGCCCTACTGTAGTGACCGCTCCTCAGTCTGCCTCTGGGATCGATGTGTCTACTCCAGTTAGAGGAGCATCGTCTTCTTCTGAGCCTCCCACATCTGTTACTAACGAAGCCCTTAGTAGGCAGTTTCTGCATTTGATTATTGGTGCGATTAAAGCAGCTGGTATTGTCTCTGAGGTTCCCATCTCTCAAACTTTGATCACGAATGGGGCGAGAACTTTTGATGGCCCTACTGGTGGAGCCCCGACCGAGGCAAAGGAATGGCTTCACGATCTGGAGAGACGTATGGATTCTTTGGGTCTTGAGTCACCCAAGAGATATTTGGGAGCCGTCTTTATGTTATATGGGAATGCCCGTACTTGGTGGGAATTTGTGGTTAGTAGTGTTCCTGCGGCCCGTTTGACTTGGGACTTCTTCAAGGAGCGTTTCAAGAGCCGTTTTGTTGGTGAGCGCTACATGAGACAGATGCAAGAACGATTCAGGACCTTGACTTAGAGAGATATGTCTGTATCCGAGTATGAGACAGAATTGTTCGGCTTGCTCAGATTTGGGGCTAGTTTAGTGCCTACCAAGAGGGGAAAATGACGTAAATTTGTGATGGGGCTGAGATATGAGCTATGTGTACATGTTGTTGGTCATCTGGATAAGGACTGCAATACTTTAGTTGAGAAGGCTAAAGACCTGGAAGAAGTTGAGCTAGCAGCCACTGGTGGAGGTAGAGTTGACCGAGAGCGGCCTAAGAGGCCTCCTAATCCTAAGCCTTCCTCGCGTCCTGGTAAGAGGAATCGCACTTCTAGTCATCATAGAGGTAATTTTGGATCCAGGCCTAATGCTTCTTCGACTCCGGATGCTAGTAAAGGTAATTCGTCTGGTTTTACCCCTGTACCCCTTTGTGTGCACTGTGACAAGCGACATAGGGGCGAGTGTAGAAGGAAGACCGGTATATGTTTTCGATGTGGGTCCGTAGACCATTTTCTGAAGAATTGCCATGTTCCATCTTCTGCACCTCGGGCATCCTCCCAGACCCCTGTACGCTCACAGACTTCCGTACAGACTCCAGCCAGGGGTCGTAGTCAGAGTAGACCTTCTACATCTACTGCTAGGACAGACTCTAGAGCACGGTCCTATCAAAGTGGGGGATCAGTTTTGTCTGAGGCTAGGCAGCTAACACTTGTATATGCTACCAGGCGACGTGACGATAGAGATGAGCCGGATGTTATAGCAGGTAAATTTACCATCTTTTCTGTTCCATACTTTGCATTGCTCGATAATGGTTCTACCCACTCCTACATTTCAAGATCTGTTTCCCGAGACCTTCCATTTCCGATAGAAGCCACAGAGAATGTTGTTACAGTTATGAGCCCAGTGGGTCAGTCAGTGACCGTAGATAAGGTGTTTAGGCGTTGTCCTCTTAAAGTTCAAGGGGAAATCTTTCCGGTTGATCTTATGGAGCTTCCAATGGAGGAGTTCGATATGATCTTGGGTATGGATTGGTTGACTGAGCACCGGGTTAACCTTGATTGTGAATTGAAAAAGGCAATCTTAAAGACTTCTAATGGTCAGTCAGTGGTTCTAATCGGTGAACGTCGAGGTTATCTGTCTAATGTAGTATCTGCACTGACTGTCGACAGAATGATTCGGAAAGGATTCGAGATCTTCATCGCTTATCTCCTGAATACGAAGGGTTCTCTATCCAAGATTGAAGAAATTCGCACTGTCAGCGAATTTCCCGATGTCTTTCCCGAAGAGTTGCTCGGGTTACCTCCGGATAGGGATGTCGAGTTAGTTGCGGTGGTCTTTGCTCTGAAAATCTGGAGGCACTATCTCTACGGAGAGAAGTGCTATATCTTTACTAATCACAAGTGCTTGAAGTATATCCTCACTCAAAGGGATTTAAATATGAGGCAACGTCGTTGGGTTGAGCTTCTAAAGGACTATGATTGTGTGATTGAGTACCACCCGGGAAAAGCCAATGTTGTTGCCGATGCCTTGAGTCGTAAGACCATATTCGACTTGAGATCCCTGTTTTCCAGGATGGGTATTTATAGTGATGGCAGCTTGCTAGCGGAGTTGCAAGTTAAACCAACTTTGGCCGAAAAGATTAAGGCCAGCCTACTCTTAGACAATTCCTTACTTCCAGTCATGCAACAAGTTGAGCAGGGATCCACATCTGTTTATGCCTTCGATCATGATGGCGTTCTGTGCTTCAAGGGTTGTTATTGTGTTCTCGATGATTCCGACCTGAAGTGAGCCATACTCAGTGAGGCTCATAGCAGCCCTTATGCTATGCATCCTGGTGGAGACAAGATGTACCAGAATCTGAAGCAAAGGTAGCGCTGGGAGGGTATGAAGAAGGATATATCAGATTATGTATCGAAGTGTATGACTTGTTAGCAAGTCAAAGCGGAGCATCAGCATCCTTCTAGTTTGTTACAACCCATTAAGATTCCTGAGTGGAAATGGGAGCGTATCACGATGGATTTCGTTACCGGGTTGCCTCTGACTCCTTTTAAAAAGGATTCTGTCTGGGTTATTGTTGATCGACTCACCAAGACAACTCACTTTATTCTTGTACGAGTTACTTATTATCTGGATAAGCTAGCTAGGTTGTATATCTCAGAGATCGTCAGGTTGCATGGTGTACCCTTATCTATCATATCTGATCGAGATCCGAGGTTCACTTCTCATTTCTGGTTGGCCTTGCATAATGCTTTGGGTACACGTTTGAATTTCAGTACATCCTTCCATCCTCAGACTGATGGTCAGTCTGAGAGAGTAATCCAGGTTCTTGAAGATATGCTGAGGGGATGCGTGATAGACTTCCGCGGTAGTTGGGAAGATTTCTAGCCCTTGGCCGAGTTTGCTTATAATAACAGCTATCAGGCTAGTATTCGCATGGCCCCTTATGAAGCTCTGTATGGTCGTAAGTGCCGAACTCCTATCTGTTAGACGGAGTTGTATGATAAGAAGACCTTGTGTCCGGAGTTGGTTCAAGAGACCGAGGAGACTGTCAGATTAATCCGTGATCACCTGAAAGAGGCTTTTGACAGACAGAAATCTTATGCTGATCGGAGAAGAAAGGATATTGAGTTTGAGGTCGGTGATCAAGTCTTTCTAAAAGTATCTCTATGGAAGAAAGTTCTGAGATTTGGGAAAAGGGTAAGCTGAGTCCGAGATCCATTGGGTCGTACCGTATCGTGAAGAGAGTTGGGCCAGTTGGCTATCAGCTTGAGTTACCTCCTCAGCTCAATCGTATCCATGACGTCTTCCATGTATCCATGTTGAGGCAATACCATCCAGATCCTAGTCATGTCATTCAAGTTCGGGATGTAGAGTTGAGGCCAGACTTGTCCTATGAAGAGGAACCAATTCAGATCTTAGATTTTGATGAGATAGTTCTGAGGAACCGACGCATTCCGATGGTAAAGGTACAGTGGAGAAATCTGAGTCCTAATGAGGCTATTTGGGAGATCGAAGGATCCATGAGAAAGCAGTTTCCGCATCTTATGACTCAGGTAAATTTTGAGGACGAAATTTTTCTTAAGGAGGGGAGAGATGTAACACCCGGTTAATTAATTACGAAAAAAGAAGAAAGGTAGGGGTGTGGAGGCTCGAACCCAAGACCTCAACCCCCACCACCCAGCATGCTAACCATTTGAACCAAGTGCTCTCTTCTGTCAAGTATTACCAAGGGTAATATTTGGTTGTTAATCGAAGAGTTAGCTTTAATTTAACTCTGACCCTTCACCTACCCGACTTTAATGCTCATTTTCCCCTCCTTCGAGAACTATCCTCTCCACGTCCCTACCATCCCGTCCGGCCACCATCTTTTCTAGTCACCGCCGCGCCGTGAGCTTCACCGCTGGTGTCACTGTATTCCTCACGACGATCTGAGCTCATCCCCCTTGGTCACTCGCTCACCCTCTGCCGCCATCGTCGAGGTTTGATGGTTGAAGGTTCGACGAACCCTTACACCTTTTTCCGTCGATTTTTGCTCGTCGATTCAGCCTCCGTTGGCCGTCCGTCCGGTGTGCTATTGTCACTACCGTGCTCCCCGCGTCGAGCCAAACAAAACCTAACCAACCCTTCGTCCATTCACCGTCGGGAAGACGTTCGTCGGAGCAATGTAAGTTCCGACGACCCCTCTTTGCTATTCGTAGTTTTCCGGCGGGATTTCGGTCCTTCTCGATTAAGTTTCTACTTGTTAAAAAAATATAATCGGAGATGTATATTTTTTTACAGGTGAAAATGGTGATTTCGGCAACTCCGGCGACCTTTCCGACGGCCGTCCGGTGACCAGATCGGTTGGGTAAGTGAACCGGCTCGAGCCAGCCTGAACCGGAAGAACCGGTCGGTCCATCAGCCAAACCCGAACCGGTTTGGCCTAAAACCCAAACCCAGTCAACCCGAGCCCATTGCCCGAGTCCGACCCGACCCGTCTCTAACCCGAGCCGACTCGTGTCTGAGTCAACTCGTTAAGTCAACTTAGTGAGTTAGCTCACCGAGTCAACTCAGTTGACCCATGTTGGCTGCTGACGTCAGCGTTGACCTTGACCCTGTTGACTTTGACATGCTGACGTCAGCAATGACTTCTAACGTCAGCGTTGACTTTGACCAAAAAGTCAAAAAATTTCTGAAAAGCCCTATTTTATGTTTTTCGACGTCCTGAGTCCGATTTTGAAGCCCGTTTTGCAAAATTCCGACTCTAAGACCCCCCCGAATCTGACCTTAAACCCAAATCATGCATATGTACCTAATTATTCAATTTAGATAATAGTAAATCGAATAAGTGACTAAAATAGTGTATTAATTGTGTAAAGGTACCCGAGACTCGTGTGACCACTCTCCAGCTCAGCCTAGCTCCTCTCGACCCGCTCACCCTCACGCTTCAGTGAATATCAGTATGAATTCGAACTGTGTGTGTAAGAACAAGTTTAACTCTTATTTCACGTTATGACCATTACTCTTTCTTGATCTAGGATCTGACCCTGTATCCGAGCGTACTGAGGCAGGTGTCCGTTAGACCCTTCTCCGACCAGCTTTTGAGGTGTGTTCCATGTGTGCTATATTCTGTTGAATGGATTGTATAATGATTTAATCATGAATAATATTATATTTGATGAATATTTCAATTGTTATTGAGATTGCATCACTATGTTGGAAAATGAGATGAAATTATGAAATGGATATATGATGACATTCTCTGCCTACTTGATGTATGTCTGCTCAATCCGTATATTTTTTATGTGATTGCTTGATCTCTGATGGTATTGCCTGATTGTCTGATGAACTTGATAGTATGATCTGTTAGTTGACCTATGATGGTACAATCTGTTTACATGATGAATGATGAAAATGTCTGCTCTACTCAAGGGTATTCCCATTTATCTGTCAAAAGCATGAATCTTCCGTTTATGTTACTCTGAATAGAATATGTTTGTCACATGTATTCCGTTACTCATGTCTGGAATCTGAACACCGATTACTATCTAGGGTATACTGTTGGGCTATGTTATGAAGTTTTTGCAGGTGCAGCCCTGATTCAGCTGGTAAATCCTTATGGACTCAAGGTCTCCCCTTGAGTAGGTGTCGATGCTTTAACACGGGTAAATCCTTATGGACCTAAGGCAACCCCTTAGGTGGCACCTATGGCCATCGGGCCTAGGGTAAGTCCCTATGGATGCAGTTCTAGGGGACTACATTTGGTGTAAGGTTGGAGGGTAGTCACTAGTAAACTCTTGCATATACTCGAGCATTTGTATTGATCTGTTATGTGTTCTTATGATATGATTGATATGTATTTATTGCTTGTTTGATTTGCACTTATTGGAACACACTAAGCTCCCTAGCTCATGCCCTTCTCTTCTCCCCTTTCAGATACTTGTGATAGGCTACCCTTTTGGACCCGGCAACTAGAGGATCGGCACATTTAGCTTTAGATTTTGGTGATGTTCTTATCTTCCAACCTGTCTGTATTTGGGTGACTTATGCCTATATTTTGATACGACTTATCTTTTGGTTTTGCCGGATGTTGGCTTTAGTTATAACTGAACACTTTATGCTTTCATATCACCTATTTTGTAACCACATGATACTAAACTGTTACTTACTACTTTTGGGGTGGATTTGAAAGCAATACTGATAGATTTTATAATCGTTCTGAGAATAGTATTGATATGTATTCATTAACAGGTTTTATGGTATGGTTCGTAAATCTCCCGAAGGGGGGAAACTATGTTAGTTTTGATATTTTGACAGAGATATTTCACAGGACTTTGATTATAGGTTGTGACCGCCTGGAGTTAGGTTAAACGCATATGCGGGTCCAGATGGTTAAAAGGATGGTCAAAGGGAACGTAGAGACCAATCAATCACCGAGGAAAAAAAAGGACCAGATCATCATCGAAAAAACTCAGTAGAACCAGAGGCAAGGCGTCGGCCCCATCTCGTCTGCGAACCCACAACCCCACACAAAATTGAGGTCCCAATCAAAGCCTTGGGCATTCGGGGAAAAAGCTCCACGGCGACATGACCGAGGAACGACCAGAACACCACGAGCAGGAGCAAAAAGAGAAAACATGAAAATAATACGAGACAAGAAAAAAAGAGAAGAAAAAAACAAAAGTGTCTGCAGCTTAAACCAAGATTGGCATTACCTCAAACGACCAAAAACTAGATCTAGGGTTTTTTGAGAGAATATAGAATATTTTAAGAGGAAGAATCTTGTTCACTTTTAACCATACAGTAATTTTATGATACTTTTTAGGGAAAACAACATGTGTGGTCACTTAACTATCACCCTTTTTTCTACTTTGGTCATCCAACTAATTTTTTCGTCACAGTCGTCCCTTTCCTTAGATATATTTCTTGTTTTGGTCCCCTTCCGTTAAAAATCTAACAGAATTACTGATGTGGATTTTTTTAAAATATTATTTTATTATTTTCTCTCTCCTCTACATATTATTTTTTAAAATTTTTATTTAGACCATGTCACCATCACAACAAAGAAAATAAATCAAATTTGAGGGAGAAATAGAATTCAAACCCGCATCTCCAAGCGGATAAGCGTGTGTGTTAGCTATTGAGCTAAACCCCAAATATAGTCATATTTTACCATAAATTAACTTTAAATTAAAGAAACAAACCCCAAAAACCAAATAAAATTGAAAATAAGTGACTTGTAACAACTAGGACTCAAACCCACCTTTCGTAACATGGAACGGCCAAGCATGAACCAAATGTGGCATACGAAGATTTTGACTTATTTCCACTAAAATTTATATTCAACGTATATTATGTTACCAACAACACAAAATAAAATATTAAAGCTAGGGAAGCGATTCGAACACAAAACTTTATTGATAAAAATTTAAATAATTAAACATCAAGTTAAACTAAGAAGTTGTGATACTTTTAACTTAAATTACATTTAACTAAATTGTGATTAAAATTAAAAACTAGATTTTATTTTTTCACTTTTTTCGATAATGACAAAGTTGATTAAATAATCATTTATTTATTTATTTTTATAAAATTAATATTAATTTTAAATAAAAATATTTAATTTTTTATCAATAAGGCTTTGTGTTCGAATCATTCCTCTAGCCCTTTGATGATGTGAGGTGTGGGTTCATGTCTCAGTTGTTGCAAATTACCTGTTTTTAATTTTCCTTTAGTTTTTGGGTTTTTTTAACTTAAAATTAATTTGCGGTAGAATATGATTATATTTGGGGTTTAGCCCAACAGCTAACACACCCGTTTATCTGCTTGGTGATATGGTTTTAAATTCTAATTTTCGCTCAAATTCGATTAATTTTCTTTGTTGTCACCACCACATTGGTCTGAATAAATACTTTAAAAAATAATATGTGGAAGAATTCCATTAAGTTTTACCAGATGGGGCCAAAACCAAAAAAAAAATAAAAGTAAGAACGATTCTGACGAAAAAAATTAAATAATTAAAACAGAAAAAGGATGATAATTGAGTGATCACTCGTATAATTTTCCTTACCTTTTTAACATAAATATCAAGCCTTTCAAAATTACAGATCATATGTTTCTAACACCTTTTTAAGAACATTTTTTCAAAATCCAAAAAAAAAAAAACGAATGCTAAATTAATCCTAAATCCATTAAAAAACCCCTCTTTCCCCTAATTAATCCCCACACGGGTACACCTTGCGAAACAGCGCCGATGTCTGCTCAATCCGCGGCCACCGCCAAAACCTTGACCGTAGACTCCACGCAACTTTACCTCACTGCCCTAAACTCCCCCAATTCCACGCTTTGTTTCCCCCCAATTCCCCCCTCTTTCCCTCCCTCCAAACTCATCCCCAACACCCGCTTCCTCGTCGATTCCTTCACCCACCTCTCCACTCCCTTCTCCGCCTCTTACTTCCTCTCCCACTTCCACTCCGCCCTCTCCCCTTCCTGGTTCAAAGGCATCATCTTTTGTTCCCACCTCACTTCCCTCCTCCTCATCCAAACCCTTAAAATCCCACCCCGTTTCATCTTCCCTTTGCCTTTAAACGACCCCGTTGTTGTTGATGGCTCCGAGGTCATTCTCATTGACGCCAATCATTGCCCTGGGTCTGTCCAGTTCTTATTCAAAGTTCCTACTAAAAATGGGATCTTTGAAAGGTATGTTCACACTGGCGATTTCCGTTTTTGCGATTCGATGAAATTGAATAGCTATTTGAATGGATTTGTTGGTTGTGATGCAATTTTTTTAGATGCCGCGTATTGTGATCCGAATTTTTTATTTCCTTCTCAAGAAGAATCGGTTGATTATGTGGTTAGTGTGGTAGATAGGATAGGTAAGGAGTTTGGAAAAAAGAGGGTTTTGTTTCTTATTGCTACTTATCTTGTTGGAAAAGAGAAGCTTTTGGTTGAGGTTGCGCGGAGATGTAAGACAAAGATATGTGTAGATGGAAGGCAAATGGAGATTTTGCGTATTTTGGGGTACAGTGACCATGTCGTTTTTACGGAAGACGAGAGTGAGAGTGATGTTCATGTCATTGGTTGGAGTGTATTAGGTGAGACTTTGCCGCATTTTAGGCCGAATTTTGTGTTAATGGAAGAGATTATGGTGGAAAAGGGGTATGAAATGGTTGTTGGATTTGTGCTGACTGGGTGGACTTATGAAGTCAAACAGAATAAATTTGTAGTGCAATCTAAGGATACATTTGAGATGCATCTAGTCCCTTATAGTTTGCATTCTAATTATGACGAGCTTAGAGAATATGTGAAGTTTTTGAATCCGAAGAGGGTTATTCCTACAGTTGGTATGGACATTGAGAAGCTTGAAAGTGAACATGCGGATAAACTGAGAAAGCACTTCGCCGAGCTGATAGATGAAATGGGCAACAACAAGGACTTGCTGACAGGTTGTCATCGTGGCAGTCATGGAAGTGTATTAAAAGTTGAAATGGATGCTAATGAGGAAAGGGACATGGAGAGAAATCAAAATAGGTTTAAAATAAGAACAGTTGAGAGTAATGACAGAGATTTTTCTTCGAATGATTTATCTTACGTGAACAAACCTGATTCACAAGATTCAACCATACCAAACGAGGAGGAAAGAGAGAGAATTGTTGAGGAAATTGGGTATTCTTTGCCCAAATGGGTGACCAGGGACCAGAAATTAGATTTGATTAGCAGCTCAAGATGGAATATTGTTGATGCTGTTTCTAATTTTTATGAACATGAAATTGAGTTCTACAAGCAAGTCTCTGTGTTTAGAACTTCTGAATCTGCATCCCATTTCAGTTCATCAAACAGCTCTATATCACTTTCAGTATCTGGAATCCGTGGTAGCACTAATGAAAGTACAAGTACTAATTTAAGTCAAACCGGCAGGCCCTCTAGTTTGAAACTTACTTGGAGTGATGTATCTCCTGGCAAAAGGAAGAAAAACACTGAGAAGAAGTCAGATAAGAAAGTAAAGAGTAATTCAAAATTGGAATCTAGCAGGTCAAAGCAACCTACAATAACTAGCTTCTTCGGTAAACTTTTGGTCGATGACTCTAAAGGTGGTAAGGCTGATAAAAAATGAAGAATGCCCTAAAGATGTAAACATCTTGCCTAGTTATTTGACTAAATCATAGTATTCGAGAAAACAATCAGTTTATTCAGATAATAAAGGCTAATGAATTTATGTTGCATTTGTACTTGAGAAAACACATCGAGATTTCAACAAGGCACTGGATATGTATTATAGTAATCCCGAGGTGAGACATGGTGGGAATACAGAAAATATGATAGTTTCCAGCAAATTAGCTCAGCTCCGGAGCTGTACTAATGATTGCTTTGTTAGAAAGAGCAAACATATACCACAGGGATCAAGATGTTACATGTATGGCATTTTCATCTTTGCAAGGACGATTAATCGAAACTGCTCGCATCACACTTGTACATTCATCCTGATAATGTAAACCAATGGAGCATGGTTGGTGTCTGGAAGTCCTTTTTCTGTTTTCTTAATTGTCTTGAAATTCTTCTAATGTTGGAGTACTGTAGCATGTATTAGAAGTTGTTTTTTCTTTTTGAAATGCTTGGCATATTTCTTTGAGTTATACTGGTTCTAATTCGTTTTTGGTGTCTGTTTCTTTTAGAGGCCAGTTCAGAAGTTCTCAGCCTTTTTGTGAAATTTTAGAACTCTAGTGAGATGTCTGTGCAGCATGCTGGAAGATTGGTCAACCTGGTTGGAGGGTCAAAAGGGCAAGACCGAAGCTGCTTCTATGCTTTGCAATAGGTTTAAGAAGTTGATCCTTGTACACTTGTTCATGATGGAATCAAATTTTACACTAGTAACTGACTTCTGACCCTTTTTGCTTCATAAGTATTTTTCTTTCATTGCTTCCTGTTTGTGCACCTACAACCATGAAAATATTGTTAGTCCACTTCACCTTTCTTTATCTTCCTTCTTGGACAAAGTAATCTATTCATTGTCCCTATTTCTCAAAGATAAGTTTCCCCTCAGGTTGTACTAATGTAGATCACTTAACAGAAAAGGCAACAGATTCAAGAGAGAGATCTGCAGAGGCACTCCTGGTGTTACTAATTGTGCGGGAATTCAGTAATGGCGGATGCTCTGTTTTGGTCCAAGGTGAAGTTGTTGCAGTCATACAATGACAGAATATATCTGACCGTGGCTTGTGCTAAGTTCTTGTCGAATGTCTAATCGTTTTTTAAGGTTAGCAGATTGAGAACAGAAACTATCTATGTGGAAGGTGAGACTTGTGATCAAAACTACTGGAGAGTGTACTTGTTTGTGTTGGATTCTATATCAACCAACTCGGGTTTAATTGTTTGTGATTTATGGAATATCTCTGCCATCGAGGGTATGTGAATAAGAAATCTATGTTATTTGGACACGGTCTATGTTGAAATTTCTCATATATTTGGAAGGTCTTTGGACATGTATACTTTCACCAACAGTGAATCAAAGAAGATTGAACTCCACCGTTCGACGATTTTGTAATTGTTCTTGGATGTGAAAGTTTTAGTAGATTTATTTTTATAAAGGTTTTTCATATGAAATTCATTGTTTGGGTAAAAATAACAAAGAATTTTGATACTTCAAATACCATTTTAATATATCTGATACTTCAAATCTTATGATATTCATAGTGTGTATTTTTATATACTTTACTTTTCAAACTTAAATAATTCTAAAAACTTAAATTATTTAAAAGTAATTATTTATCCAAACAAAACACAATTATAAATACTAGTTAAACTTTATTTCAAAATGGTTTCATAAAGTCAAAATTCAATCAAGCTAAGCCAAACTATGAATTGTTTTAAAATTAAACACCGGGTGCAGTATTTGATGGATATCTGTACCAGAAAACCAAAAATGCAAGTATAGCAAATACACAAGTCATAACCGAGAGAATGAATGATCTCATTCTCAACAAAGTCCTACAAACTATGAAATCCAGGGACAACAAACGCATTTAACAAAACAAAAAAGGCTTATGGAAATCCCAAAAAAACTCGGCGGGTGAGATATGGTTAGTTGGTTGCATTACATAACTTGGTTTTTGCAGAAAAATGGAAACTAATTCTTAGGGTACTCTCCGGTCTATATGTTAACAGATTTCAATCTTCTTTCTTACGCCCCCTTTTGGATCCATTTTTTGTAGACTCTTCTCTCATTCTCTGCGGTTATTGTTGCAAATTAGTTTATAGGTCCTAACAAATAATACCAAAGAGACGCATGAAAACTAAATTTTTATTACCTTCCGTTTTGAACCTTTCACCCTTCCTTGACGCCCTCTATTTTTCATTTTCCGTTTATCCTAGTACAAGACAAATATAGTAGAAGTTATGTTCCTGCATGGGTTCTCAACGTTCAATCAAACAGAAAAATTCAGATTTCACGGAAATAAACCTGTACAACAGCATCAACTGGAGCATGTGTTTCTGCAGCAGTTTCCTGATTCTCAATTTCTCCATCACTGTTGAGCATAGTCTTCAGTCTACCTTCCTCGAGTAATTTCTTGGATCGAGCATGCCTCTACAATGATCAAGGAAGTTCAGTTGATCTGCATCGGTTTATGTGAAACAAAAAAAGCAAAACAAAACTGATGCTTGGAACCATCAATTTACATGCAGGCGCCACAATATAGAATATAAATGATGAAAATGTATAGTACCATCAATTCACATCCAGCACCATATATAATGGTCAAAAGTGTAGTGTTGCATCAAATTTCGTATCATTTCCTCAATTAGAAGGTCAACAAATTCTATACAAAAAATTCTCAGTATAAAAACTTTTCAGGACTAGATTGGACTTTGGAGATTGGCATATGGATTCTCTATCATTGGTGTAATTATCCAGTATTTCACTACAAAGAGAAAACAAGCAAGCCAGATGCCTTACCTTGGAATTAATATGAGCCCTTGCAGTCTCCTCATTCAAACAGACAATTCTTGGGCATAACTTGCACTTAAAAACTGATTTGCATTTCAGTACACAGCTTGGGAAATCGTCAGGCAATGGTTCTTCTTTGGTTAGGGTACACACATTTCTTTCCCGTAATTGAGCACCATGTTTAGTAGGTAACTTATTGTTGATAAATATTTGTTTAGCATCTTCAGTTTCATCATCATC
Source organism: Hibiscus trionum (assembly GCA_030270665.1). Lineage (NCBI taxonomy): Eukaryota > Viridiplantae > Streptophyta > Magnoliopsida > Malvales > Malvaceae > Hibiscus > Hibiscus trionum. Next base: position 10,229,154 of record BSYR01000013.1, on the reverse strand, counting down.
ATCTATAAGACCTGGAAAACCAGGTCATATTAACCACAAAAAGGAGCATTATTTAGAATGAACATACAGTGCAGGTCAATATTAAATAATATCTAAATGAAAATCATGACATGTTAAATGCTACTCCAACTTTCAATTTAATTTGCTCGTCTTCAACACATATCCGGACATGTTTATGAGAATATTGATCCTTCAAGGACCCACCAAATACATGGAAAAACTTAAAAATAAATAATATACTTTGTCAACCAAATACCTGAATCTGACACCCGAAACCAAATTCGTGTAACAGAAAACAACTGTTGTATCAGAGGATGAGCAAGAGAAATTTTTATGTGTTCTTTCCACATTTAACGGGTCAGCTTACTTGCAACAGATATTAACGGCATCAATCAAACTTCAGGCATATTAGATATGAGGACATTCTAAATAGTTAACACTTTCTTTAACCATATGCATGCAAAATTCACGAACCGAAGTTTTGTTCTCATGCAAATCGAAATTATGAACTCTCTCAATTTAATTACAAAATTATACCTGCCGAGTCCACACCAACTTCATTTGCTGAGCTATCCTCACTCTCATATCCTAAAAACAAACAAGCATACAAATTGTAAATCAGAAAAATTAGTAGTAATAATCGTACAAGGTTGAAAACAACATACCTACATGCATATATTATATATACATAATATAGATTACACTGTTATTGATGCATCTTTCATTTGACAAAATAATTTAATCTGGAATATGAACCGATAGATGAAAACACATTAAAGTATGAGGATATACACAAGTCATCACTAAAACCTAAGAAACAAACCCGAAGATGTGGAGCAAGTTTGATCAATTTGGTTTACTTGAGCAGCAACTTCTTGTTCTGATTCTGATTCAGAGTCTTCCGGGGCTTCCACTTCAAGTTCAGAGTCCGAAGACGATGAAGATGAATCCGACGCATTATCTTTATCACCGTGTTCAAACTTATAGAACCTCCTCTTTATCATTTTCTTAACAAGGTTTCTGGATATTGCGATAACATAAACAAGATCAAACGAGAAAATTAAAATTTATCCCTATAATGAATTTGGCAATTCATAGTTTCAAATGTTTTCAATTTACACAGAAATTTCTCCAAATCAGGCATTGTAAAGACATTTGTAGAAGAAACTAAAAGTAAAAAGTAAAAATGAACGGGAAAAGCTTACGCAGAGTTGGCGACGGCAGAGGGAGCTTAGAGAGCGTTGCAGGGTTTTAGGTTAAAGAGAAATAGCCAAAAAAAAAAAAAAACTGATATTAAACATAAAGAACCCAAGTGTGAATTTGGGCCTTAGATCTGAACTGAAACCCTATATTCCTCAATGAGCAATGGCCCATGGAATTAGAATTGGCTATTGGGTTCAATTTCAAAAATTTTATTTTTAAAAATGTAATGACACATTTACCCTCTATACTATACAAAATTTGTTAACGTGGGGAATGTACTTTAAAAATGTTCAATCAGCCTCCTGTACTTTCTTTCTGTCATACAAAGTGCCTTTTACCCCTAAAGTTGTTAGAGTGAGTGGTATTTTGTATGACAGAAGGAAAGTACAGGGTGCTTGAACGTTACAAAGTACAGATACCACATTAGCAGATATTGTATAGTACAGGGGGCATTTGTGCTTATCCCAAGAGAAGAAATAATTAGGAAGTTCATGGGCTTCATAGCAATAAATTCATTTTTTATTTTTGTCCAAATAAAGTTAAATGTTTTTTATTCATCTTTTTTCAATGAGATTTGCGACTCTTCTTGTAACCCCCTCGTCCCGGTCTGGCCGGATGACCGGTCCGAGTAAGCTACACGGGGAAAACCGAGTGAAAACTCCCTAAGGAATTCCCCCTCGGTTAGCAACCCTATTTTTTTTATTTTAAATATTGTCTAGATGAGTATTTAATCCTATGTGATCATACAGCGGAACAACATTCACGAGGCAAACAAACGAACTCAGCCCAACATCTTACAGCCCAATTTTAAGCTTTAACTACAGGCGGTATCGATACCCTTAAGGGGTGTATCGATACCCCTTGACTTGGTTTAAGCTTTAACTGCAGGCGGTATCGATACCCTTAAGGGGTGTATCGATACCCCCTTGACTAGGTCAACTGGTCAAAGTCAACCCGTAGAGACCGTATCGATACACCCAGGGAGTGTATCGACACCCTCCCCAACGGTTGACTTCCCACGGTCAATGCTAAGATGACGGTATCGATACACCAGAGGCCGGTATCGATACCGAAATGGACAGTAGCTACAGTGACCAAAATGGTATCGATACACCCCCAAGTGTATCGATACACGAGGCCTGAAACAAGAAGGTGGTATCGATACCGTACCAACCGTATCGATACCCCTGCCACGAACTTGCAGGTTTGAGCTGATTTAAGGCACAAGGAGGCCCCTAAATCCCTCTAAAACCCCAACCAACTCACTAACATCAATTCTAAGGCAAAACAAACATAAAAACATGCTTTAACTTGAAATCAAAGGCACAATCCAACGCTATATGATACACAAACCATACAAGCAACATAAGCTTTCAAGCATAGCATTCCAACAAAGGCATTTCAACATTTAAGGTCATACATGGTGCTCAAAGGCCTTAAAAGGCACAAGATAACACCAAAGAGGTTTACACCATAACAAGGCAACCTAAACATCCAAAGACATGCCACCACACGCAAGCATACATCATAGCATAACAAGTTTTACATGTCTTCACTACAAACATAAGCATCCAAAAGACATGGTTTCCAAACAAACACATAGGCATCAACACAAAAAGCCAACACAAATGAGTCTAGATACACGCTCCTAAAACACGTAGCATTTCCCATTGCTAAACTACTACATTATTTAATAAAACATACTTGAGTAATTACCACACGCTTGGACGACCCTTTTCTTGCTCCTTGCTAACTCCAAGCTAAAGATCTGCATTGTCGGAAAAAGGAGAGCGTAAGCATAAAGCTTAGTGAACGGAGCTCTAAAATGTAACAACGACAATGCAGGGTTCAAAGCTTCCTTTAAAAATAAGGGTCAACGCATACAAATCATCCAACGACCTAATCCTTCTACTAGCATACAAGTTCAACCAAAGGTCAACAATATAAACATTTATCATAGCATTTCACTTCATGGTATACATGAGGATATAATCCTAGATTAAAGCAAAACCATAAAAGAGTATGATATAGTGAGGTACAACATGAACAATACGTGGCATGCACAAGCATAACCATAACAAACACACACGGTGGGACTACACATCACCGTTTCGACTAGTAGTTTTCCAATGGGACTACACATCAAAGTACTCTTCTACTAGTCACTACCGGCGGGACTACACATCACCGAAGTCTTATACCACTCTCTACCGGCGGGACTACACATCACCGGAGCAACAACAACCATCACGTGAGGTTCGACACCAACCATGCAACTCGATATACAATCACTATCATGCGACATGTACTCACTATATCATGCACAACCAAAACAAGTTGTAACAGAATCCACAATTAGGCATCACTTACTACTTACAATCTTACCAATCGCAAATGGTCTTACTCATCATTTTCGTGCACAACCTGCACCAACTTACACACATCTTACAAGGCATATCAACATCAACATTATTACCATCATACATGATCAACGCTATAGTATTAAGCAATCATACTTCTTCCCAAATTAATTAAATTTCATGCTTGACAAAACATCACCACAAGTAATGAAAACAAACGGAAAAAGGGGAAATTAAAGAGGCGATTCTCATCAACTTACTCTTTCAAACCAACTTTGAACCAAAACGATTCTTGAAAACATTTCCACATTCATATGCTTGAACCAATTGATCAAAGCCATTTAAAACATTTTAACCACTCACCTCACTTCCTTAAGCAAGCCAAGCAAAGCCGACTCAAGCCTCCGCACTTCCGGATTCGATCCCAAAGCTTTACCAACGCAAATCCTTGCTTCTAATCATCCCAACACAAGTAAATTAACCTCAAATCAGTTCACAACACAACGTAGCAAACCCGGAATGAAATTCAAACATCAAACACTTGTTTTTCGAACCAAGAACAACCCCCAAAAAGCCATTCCCGAGCAGCCCCTTTGCACAGTCCAAAACCGATGATTCCAACTCTTTTAACACACCTAATAGCTTCCAAAACAACCCCTAACTATCATACAACCATCAGCCCTCACTTCCCAACATAAAACAACCCTAAAACTCACTTCTAAACCCTCCTAAAATCCCTCCAAAACCCAAATACGAATTTCTTATCAAACCCAAGTAAAAATCATATATGTTGGACCATTCGGGATACGAATAACACATATAATAATAAGAATTCAAAAGCTTCAACATTGGGCAACAAAGTTAGGATTTTTAACTTAAAAGTTTAAAAACTCAAAACACAAAACAATGGGTTTTATGAAAAACTAAATACATGGAGAGAAAGAAGAAGGTGAGGACAGCTCAAAAGTACCATTACCTTTTAAAACTCATCAAGGATGAAGGATGGAGGAGATGAAATGGTGAAAGGGGGAGGGGGAGGGCTTCCATATCGTCAAAATGAAGAAGGGGGGGATAAGGAAGATGAAGACAAGGCTTATTTTAAAATAAAGGGGGTTTTAAATTTGATGATGGGTAAATTACCAAAAGGCCATTAATGAATGGCTATTCCCTTGTTCTTTAAATTACTCTTCAACTTGCAATCAAATCAATTTGGTCACATTTCAAATATTTATTTTGAAACCCGAAATTTTAAAGAATCATTTTAATTATAAACTCGTGCCTAAATAATATTAAAACATTATTTTCACCCGACCCCTAAACCCGGGTGTTACAACTCTCCCCCACTTAAGGAATTTCGTCCCCGAAATTTATTAGACAGGAAGAGTTATTGACACTTGCTCCTCCACACTTTCTCTCTTACCACAACATACTCTACAACTGGGTAGACCCACCACACAACATTAGCTATCTGATGTCAAGACCTCAACGGGTCCTTCAACGCGTGACCATTTTAAACTCAACTCAATCTCTTCAACAACATAACACGGGACAAAACTGACTCACATTTCTGAATCATAGATACACAGAACACATTACATACCTCCCTCTAACTATGGTGGTAACTACAACAAACAAACAACAGGACTAGCCCGATTCACAAACTCATACGGCATTGTTTGAACACTCGACTCATAACTTCCTCTGACTGATCATCTGACTCCAACAGATAACCAAACACTATTGTAGGCGTCTTCAAAGATCTAGTCAGAACTCGAATCTCTATCGGCCATTATCGATCTCAAGACACTGTACAACTCACAATCTTGCTAAGGCACAACTCCGCCATCTTACCCACTGTACAAGTAGCTTGAACATGTATAAAATGAGCACACTCGATGTAACTATCATTGCTTACTCGGCTAAACTCTCTCGTAAGAAATCAAAGGCGATCTAGACACAAAGTCCCTCAAATCTATTTCCCAATCTCATTCGGAATCTTCCACTGATGTAATAAACTAGAAGAAGCTGATGTTCTGCCTTGACACGCTGGCAATTTACACACTTACTCCCATACTGAACCACATTATCCATCAACTCAATCTGGAAGTACTCATCTTCAACCCACAATATGTCTTCACACTACTCTGATGCAATACCAGTGAACTGATGTATGCTTCGGCCAACACAATACGTCTCAAAACACTATGTCAATCGGTACAACAATTCTGTCTCTAACAATACAAATTCTATCATCTCTGAACTGTATTCTGAAGGTCTTCTTTCTGCCATGTCTTGCACGTGAGGTGCCAAGAATCTGTCTTGCAACTGTTTCTCTTTAAGCGTTTTGACTCAATGTAGGTTTGACATGAAACTCGGCCACAAAACTACTACCATTAGATAAACTGAATCCGGCAAATACAACTCGCATCTCAACTACTAATCTAGCAACAATATAACTCGAAGCATCGGTTACTACGTCAACTCTCTTCGGATGGTACTCAATCTTGATTTTTTTACAGTCTTCAAGCAGCTCTAAAACTTATGCTATTCAAGTTTCAACCTTTCCTAAGTCTTCAAATATTTCAAGTTCTGACGATACGTACACATACACTATGCATTTCTTACTATCCAAGCCTTGTCTCTAAGTCTTCGAAGCAATTAAACTGCAATTAATTCTATGTCTCGTGTCGGATAATTCTTTTCATGTACTTTCTATTGTCTCGATGAATAGACCACAATTATTCTATCTTGCATAAGTACACAACCTAACTCTACACGTAACGCATCACTATAGTTTGCAAATTCTTTCTCTGACATGACTGGATCGAGGTCGAAGCGTTCGTCAAAGTTTCCTTAAGTTTCTCAAGGGCTCATTGTCTCGCATCTAACCACACAAACTGAACATTCTTCTGTAACAATCTGTCAAGGAGCAGCTATCTTCAAAGGATCATTTACAAACCTTCGATAGTAACAATGCTAGACCTATGAACTATAGATACCTGTCACATCCTTCAATTTCTTCCAACTCACATCTTCTTCTGACTACTTGGGATTTACCCTAATACGCTTGGCTAATCTACATGTCCTAGGAGGACATCTTCATAGACTCGGAGTTCACGTTACGCCACTTGGCATACAACTAATTCTCTAATAGGATCTACATCACTAACTCTATAGCTTGTCAAAATCTTCTTCGGTATGTGAATACACTCATGTATCATCTATGAGGACTACTTACAACTGATCAAGGAACTCAGGAAATTATTCTGCTCAACATCTCTTACAAAAGTAACTGACACACTAGTCAAACAAAGCGGCATATCTCAGACTCAAGCGGTCACATCTTGCCCCGAAAGCTGTCTTCGGTACATCAACTTCTCTCACTTTCAGTTGGTAGTAATCGAGTCTCAAATTAATCTTGAAAAGACTGAAGCACCCCTCAACTAATCAACAAACCACTGATGCTCGGAAACGGATACTACTTCTTCACTGTCAATTGTCTCACTATCTGAAATCTAAACATATTCTTGTATTGTCATCTCTCCTCTTCACAAGTTACATTGTCACACTCTAAGATGATGTACTAAGCCAAATGAATCTAAGGTCTAACAAATTCGTAGTGGATTCTTCAACACTCTCAAGTCGGTCGAGAATCATAAGGTACAGAGCAAACAAAACAGGAGCAATCTCGGAGACGGTATCAATAACAAACTCTTCTTCCCTAACAAGAGACAAACCGGGTAATTCTTGCCAACACCTTTAGGAAAACACCAACTATTCTAACATTCTGCGGTCTAATCCTCACTCAAAAATTAAATCCATCACATTTTTCTAGGCAAGCCTGTTAACCAAACTCAATCAATCCTTGTCCTCTAAAGCTGGATCAACATTCGATACGAAATCCACATTTCTATCTACCATTACAATCTCATAGTCATCCGCAAGCTCTAAGAAAATTTCCATTGTCTCAAAGTCTGTCCTAACTCTATGTCCTACAAGCCAATACATGCACAGCTTCACGTCAAAACCGTAAAAAGCAATTCCATCGCATCTACATGGAAACACGGGCCACTGAACCATCAACGAACACCCCTTGTACAACTTTCTGACCACGACTGTATCCCCGGAGGAGCTAGCAACACTAACACCTACCTTTAGTACCTCACAAGGTAGATTCAACAACTTCGCATGCTCACTCCAATTACACGGGCACGTAGATCCAGAATTAATCAGAAAAACAAGCCCAATGACTATATCGAGGAATTACTTGCTACATCGACATCCTTCCGAAGCCAACCCTTAATTCATCACTTCTCTTACCATCTCATGTCAAGATCGGTCACTTTGTTCTCTCTCAACAGAAACTTGCTCATATGCATGTTGACCCAAACAGACAAACTGCACTCCAACTCTGGTACGGTCATACTACCCTGAACTAAAGTGATGGACTCTCTCATCATTCACATCCTCTAAAACCTCAGATTCATGATTACCAACTCCAGGCCCACACCTCGACCTCCCACTCACCAAAGACAACAATACAACAATAAACAAAACACACAAGAAAGAATATTTAGGGTTAGCAAGAGCAAGAGTCCAAGGTGCTCAAGTATATTCCTTAACAAAAATCATTTCAAATAAGTAATAGTAGCAATGGGAACTCGACACTACGCTTCAACACAACCATCATGCCAACACATGCTTTCAAACACCGTACTAACAAGCAAACATCAAGCGTACATGGCAAAACATTCACCGAGACATAACAACAACATAACACATCAAACTTACCTCACTTACCTACCCGAGGTCTCGGAAACCTCAAGCTCTGATACCACTAAATGTAACCCCCTCGTCCCGGTCTGGCCGGATGACCGGTCCGAGTAAGCTACACGGGGAAAACCGAGTGAAAACTCCCTAAGGAATTCCCCCTCGGTTAGCAACCCTATTTTTTTCATTTTAAATCTTGTCTAGATGAGTATTTAATCCTATGTGATCATACAGCGGAACAACATTCACGAGGCAAACAAACGAACTCAGCCCAACATCTTACAGCCCAATTTTAAGCTTTAACTACAGGCGGTATCGATACCCTTAAGGGGTGTATCGATACCCCTTGACTTGGTTTAAGCTTTAACTGCAGGCGGTATCGATACCCTTAAGGGGTGTATCGATACCCCCTTGACTAGGTCAACTGGTCAAAGTCAACCCGTAGAGACCGTATCGATACCCTCCCCAACGGTTGACTTCCCACGGTCAACGCTAAGATGACGGTATCGATACACCAGAGGCCGGTATCGATACCGAAATGGACAATAGCTCCAGTGACCAAAATGGTATCGATACACCCCCCAAGTGTATCGATACACGAGGCCTGAAACAAGAAGGTGGTATCGATACCGTACCAACCGTATCGATACCCCTGCCACGAAATTGCAGGTTTGAGCTGATTTAAGGCACAAGGAGGCCCCTAAATCCCTCTAAAACCCCAACCAACACACTAACATCAATTCTAAGGCAAAACAAACATAAAAGCATGCTTTAACTTGAAATCAAAGGCACAATCCAACACTATATGATACACAAACCATACAAGCAACATAATCTTTCAAGCATAGCATTCCAACAAAGGCATTTCAACATTTAAGGTCATACATGGTGCTCAAAGGCCTTAAAAGGCACAAGATAACACCAAAGAGGTTTACACCATAACAAGGCAACCTAAACATCCAAAGACATGCCACCACACGCAAGCATACATCATAGCATAACAAGTTTTACATGTCTTCACTACAAACATAAGCATCCAAAAGACATGGTTTCCAAACAAACACATAGGCATCAACACAAAAAGCCAACACAAATGAGTCTAGATACACGCTCCTAAAACACGTAGCATTTCTCATTGCTAAACTACTACATTATTTAATAAACCATACTTGAGCAATTACCACACGCTTGGACGCCCCTTTTCTTGCTCCTTGCTAACTCCAAGCTAAAGATCTGCATTGTCGGAAAAAGGAGAGCGTAAGCATAAAGCTTAGTGAACGGAGCTCTAAAATGTAACAACGACAATGCAGGGTTCAAAGCTTCCTTTAAAAATAAGGGTCAACGCATACAAATCATCCAACGACCTAATCCTTCTACTAGCATACAAGTTCAACCAAAGGTCAACAATATAAACATTTATCATAGCATTTCACTTCATGGTATACATGAGGATATAATCCTAGATTAAAGCAAAACCATAAAAGAGTATGATATAGTGAGGTACAACATGAACAATACGTGGCATGCACAAGCATAACCATAACAAACACACACGGTGGGACTACACATCACCGTTTCGACTAGTAGTTTTCCAATGGGACTACACATCAAAGTACTCTTCTACTAGTCACTACCAGCGGGACTACACATCACCGGAGTCTTATACCACTCACTACCGGCGGGACTACACATCACCGGAGCAACAACAACCATCACACGTGGTTCGACACCAACCATGCAACTCGATATACAATCACTATCATGCGACATGTACTCACTATATCATGCACAACCTAAACAAGTTGTAACAGAATCCACAATTAGGCATCACTTACTACTTACAATCTTACCAATCGCAAATGGTCTTACTCACCATTTTCGTGCACAACCTGCACCAACTTACACACATCTTACAAGGCATATCAACATCAACATTATTACCATCATACATGATCAACGCTATAGTATTAAGCAATCATACTTCTTCCCAAATTAATTAAATTTCATGCTTGACAAAACATCACCACAAGTAATGAAAACAAACAGAAAAAGGGGAAATTAAAGAGGCGATTCTCATCAACTTACTCTTTCAAACCAACTTTGAACCAAAACGATTCTTGAAAACATTTCCACATTCATATGCTTGAACCAATTGATCAAAGCCATTTAAAACATTTTAACCACTCACCTCACTTCCTTAAGCAAGCCAAGCAAAGCCGACTCAAGCCTCCGCACTTCCGGATTCGATCCCAAAGCTTTACCAACGCAAATCCTTGCTTCTAATCATCCCAACACAAGTAAATTAACCTCAAATCAGTTCACAACACAACGTAGCAAACCCGGAATGAAATTCAAACATCAAACACTTGTTTTTCGAACCAAGAACAACCCCCAAAAAGCCATTCCCGAGCAGCCCCTTTGCACAGTCCAAAACCGATGATTCCAACTCTTTTAACACACCTAATAGCTTCCAAAACAACCCCTAACTATCATACAACCATCAGCCCTCACTTCCCAACATAAAACAGCCCTAAAACTCACTTCTAAACCCTCCTAAAATCCCTCCAAAACCCAAATACGAATTTCTTATCAAACCCAAGTAAAAATCATATATGTTGGACCATTCGGGCTACGAATAACACATATAATAATAACAATTCAAAAGCTTTAACATTGGGCAACAAAGTTAGGATTTTTAACTTAAAAGTTCAAAAACTCAAAACACAAAACAATGGGTTTTATGAAAAACTAAATACATGGAGAGAAAGAGGAAGGTGAGGACAACTCAAAAGTACCATTACCTTTTAAAACTCATCAAGGATGAAGGATGGAGGAGATGAAATGGTGAAAGGGGGAGGGGGAGGGCTTCCATGTCGTCAAAATGAAGAAAGGGGGGGGGGATAAGGAAGATGAAGACAAGGCTTATTTTAAAATAAAGGGGGTTTTAAATTTGATGATGGGTAAATTACCAAAAGGCCATTAATGAATGGCTATTCCCTTGTTCTTTAAATAACTCTTCAACTTGCAATCAAATCAATTTAGTCCCATTTCAAATATTTATTTTGAAACCCGAAATTTTAAAGAATCATTTTAATTATAAACCCGAGCCCAAATAATATTAAAACATTATTTTCTCCCGACCCCTAAACCCAGGTGATACACTTCTCCACCTCCACTGCTGTCATGACCGCCAAAAATAATAATAATTCTTCCTTCTTTTTCCTTCTTCTCCACCACAAAATTTAGAGTCGTCATCCATTATCGTCGTTTCTAAGTCTTAACGACTTTACATTTCTAACATGAAATTTAGCATCGATGACATCGATAAAAATTTTATAAAGATGGAACCTTGGTACCCACATAATTTGTTCATGATGCAACCCAGTGGAAACGCAAAATACAAACCAGCTTTTCAAGATTTTTTCAATCTGAATTTGGACTAAGAAAATAAGTATGGGTCGCAACAACCAAACATTAGGCTAAGAAGATCTTTGTGTCAGTGGTTCAAATCCACTTCTAAATCCAGAAAAAGATGACTGCCTTGCATCAATAAGAAAAAGACAGGAAAATCAAATTAAATGAAGAAGAAGAAGAAATTTAAAGAAATACAGATTAAAAGTTTTTATTTTTACCCATCTTGGTTCATTGAGTTTGAGGTTGTTCCACTCAATCGTACAATGTGAAGTGGAAAAAGCTCGTGGCGAAAAAAATACTCAATTGTGGATCAATTCAACGGTGATGCACAAAGATTTGTCGATTATTTTTTAAGTTTTAGATTTAATTTCAAGAAGTTTTTCGGATGTTTTAGAGAAAACTAATGCGATAGAACAATAGAGGAGAAAAACGATTCAGATTGGGGGTGATTATTGACCAAATGATGAGAAGAATCCTTGACGGCGAAGACAACAATAGTAGAAAAGAAGAGTTGCAGGTTTTTTAAGAAAATGAATGAAAAAAATATCGTCTAATTTAATCTAGAAATGAAAAGGAAAAATTGTTCTCATGCCCTCTAGTTTATGTTGTTTTATTTTTTACATGTAAAAGAAAAAAAGATAATGGTATAAATGCTTTATGTACTATACAAAATTTACTAATGTGGAGTTTATACTTTAAAAATGTTCAATCAACCCCTTGTACTTTCTTTTCATCATACAAAATATCCATCACCCTAACGACGTTAAGGGCAAAGAGCATTTTGTATGACGAAAAGAGAGTACAAAGGGCTGATTAAATATTTTTGAAGTACAAACCACACATTGACAAAAATTATATAGTATAAGAGGAAATGTGATATTATCCCTTTTTAAAATAATTATTTTTATTATTAATATAACGATTCAACGGAGCCATCTGCCATACCAAAATTGATTATTTTTAAAATTTATGTCATTTGACTATATTTGTATATATCATTATTGATGGATCTAGTCATTATTGATATGGCAAAGGCTATTTTGATCCTATATGGACATAATTGATGGACGAGATTGTTATAAATTACCTATTATATAATAGCTAATTGTGAGCTCATAAGATTGTACATTTATCAGGAAACATATGTTGTGTAAGTGAGAGATTGTTGGATTAAAATCCGCAATTGTGGGCACATATGTATAATGTATGATTTTATTATAAAGTATGACACAAATTAAGTGACTAATTATGTTAGGTGTGTCTAGGGATGGCAAAAATACCTGGCCCTGACCCGACCCGGTGCGCCCCGACCCAACCAAGTTTTTATTCATAAATTTCGGGGATTGGGCCGGGGCGGGGCAGGTATTGAAAAGCTTTGAGTCGGGACGGGGCGGGGCGGGGCAGGTTCGGGTATGAGGTAGAAATTCCCCGCCCCACCCTGATATATTTTTAATTTTATTTATTATATTTGTGACTATACCACTATATATAAATACTTTTAGGGGTTTTAAGTATTTTTTTAGTTTGTGTTTATCATAAATTTTTTGTTAGATATTGTTCAAGTTTTAATATATCAGATTCCGACGATCAATGGTTCTAGTTTATTCTTTTAAATATGTATTTTTTCAGGTGGATAATTTAATTGATCTTATATTCTTATTTTTTATATAGTTTTAAAGGTCACTTGAAACCTATATTTTGTGACTATGATGATGGATAGATCAAATCTAACATTTATCGTCGACGAAAATTAAATTTTTTTAAATTTTCAGGTCGAGTCGGGTCGGAGTCGGATTTTTGAGTTAATACATCGAGGAGGAAAGGAACATGTAAATTAATATTTTTACTCGAGACGAGACGAGGTCGAATTTAGAAGTTTATAGGTCGGGACGGTCAAAAAACCGCCACGCTCGTTGCCATCCCTAGGTGTGTCATATGAATTAGAAAAGAGAGAGAGTAGAATCACTTATATATAGAGAGAGAAATACTAACTAAAATACTATAATTTTAACAATATTGACCTAACAATTTATATGTTCTTCATGCTATTTTTATATTTTTATTGTTTTTTTTAATAAATTGTTTTTACGTGTTACATAAGACAAATAATGGTATATTAGCCTGAGGTACATATTAGACCTGCTCTTGGGTCGGTCTATATTAAGAAGTAAGATCCAATTCAAAATAAATTCCAAACGCTGACCTAAGCACGACATGCCCAAATGGCCATCGTTTAAAAAAAAATATTAAAAATATAATTTTATAATATTAAATCTATATATTATATATAATTAATATTAATGAAAAATATTTTTAATTAATTAAATATTATTTGGAATGAGCTGATCAGTCGGGCTAAACGACTATGAACAAGTTTAGAACGTATAGAATAACACAGCTAAAAGTTTAAGAGTTAATTACACCACATACCATTTAACTATGATCACTAATTCGAAAATTTTATTAAACTTAGAAAAATGTAAATTTATATTGCACTTTAATTTTTGACTCAAAAATGTCACTCCATCATTAGCTTTTAACGTCCTCGTTAAGTCAAAACGATGTTATTTTGGTGTGGTTGTTTTGAAGCCTAATTTAGCACAAAACGAAGTCTTTTTACTGAAGAAAAAATGTTAAAACCATAAGCTTGGAGAGATTTGAACCTAAGACCTTCAAACACAAAGGCTAAGTCTTAACCATTAAACAGACATGACATTAAATATTATTTTACTACAAATATTATATATCGCAAACCACTTGAGATTAATTTAAATTATTTTATAAAATAAATAATATTAATATATAAAAATATAAAATATATTATTTGTATATATATATATCAATATATATAAATAAAAGTATGTTATTTTTATATTTTTATATATTATTTAAAAGCCTAAAATATTCATAAAAATAATATATTTGTATTACAAATAATATAAAAACTTTAAACTACAAAACCCAAATCACAAACTTCAAACTCTAAACTTCAGGGTTTAAGATTTAGAGTTTGAGGTTAGGGGTTTGATATATTATTTATAATTTAAATATATTATTTTTATGAATATTTTTATTCTTTAAAATAATATATTTATATTATAAATAATATCTAAAATATAAAAACAATATATTTTTATTTATATATATTGATATATATATAGGATGAGTCTACCACGTGCGACGAACATTGCTGAACACCACTAATGATGAACATTGATGAACATTATTAATTTTTTTTAAAAGATTAAAAATCTTAAGGACTAAAATTATAATTAAAATTATTTTTAAAAAATAGAAATTAAATTTAATAAATTAATTATGTTTTTTATTGTACTAAAAATTGATAGGTTAGAATAAAAAACACACAAGTTTCTTAATATCATAAACCCTAATAAACCCAACCCTTAATATCCTCTTGCCGCCGCCGTATCCACCGGTGTCGTTACCAGTATCTGCTGGTGATCTTTCACGGTGGCAGTTTGCCTGCGCCGTCCAACCAAACCCAACGCCGATCGATTTTTCTGCAGCCATAATCGCGCATCTTTCCCGCCGTGCGCAGCCGAGATCCGCCTAACTTGCCTCGCCGGCGTTCTTTCAGGTCGCTGTGTTGCTTTGCCGTCCTCCTGTGTCCATCGTCCTAGCCGCGAAAAGGTAAGATTTTCTGCCCTATCTGTCGCCGTTGACCTTGGTCCCAACCGTCGCCGGTCGTTTCTGGCCTATAGTCGTCGTCCCCGGCGAACCGAACCCCCAATTCCGGTGGCTCGAAATCAACCCTAATTCCCAAATCAGAAATCCCCAAATCATACTCTAATTTTTTAATTTCCCCAATTTCATAAACCTAATTTAACAAATTAGAAACCCTAATCCCCAAATCATAAATCCTAATTTTTTAATTTCCCCAATTTCATAAGACTAATTTAACAAATTCGTAACCAATTCTAAAATTAGGAACCTAAATTAAAAGCCTTAATTCTGAAATTAGGAACCCTGATTATGAAATTAGGAACCCAAATGAAAAACCCTAATTCTAAAATTAAGAACCCAAATTAGAAACCCTAATTTTGAAATTATGAACCCTAATTCTAAAATTAAGAACCCTAATTAGAAACTATAATTATGAAATTAAGAACCCTAATTCAAGAATTAGGAAGTTCTCTTTTCGTTGATCCTTATAATTATTAAGTTGAATTCTACTTAATTTGTTGATTGTAATGGTTATAAGTCTTTTTTCATAGTATTTGATCCTTTGTTATGTATGTTTCTACATTTTAGCTATTTTGTTTAAGTTGGCATGTTCACATTGTTGTCCAGGTAATTTTATTTATGTATGGCCTTGTTATTTTTATTGTAATGTTGTTTTAAGTCTAGTAATTTTGTTTTGATCGTGAAACACTATATATTCATGGGATACCTTTTTGTAATAAACACTTTAGCTATTTTGTTTTGGTTGACATGTTCACATGGTGTTCTACAATCAAAAAGGTATAATGGTAGCCATTACAAAATGTTGTTTTCTTTGATCCTTTGCATGCTTAAGTAAAACACCATATATTATACCTTTTTCACATTTTGGTTGACATTTTAGCCATTTTGTTTTGATTGTAATGTTGTTTTAAGTCAATTTCAATTCTCTTGAAAAAAACCATTCTCTTATGTTGCATCAATTTCAAGTTTTCTAACATGTATCAGTACATGAATGTAGATTCAGTTCCATGTTAGATTCGACTACAACCCTCTGAGCTATGGTTATTTTAGTCAGCAAAGGCATTCAACAGAAATCGAATCACGAAATGAAGGTAAAAGTCATTTCACGTTGCTGTAAGAGAATCATATACAATTCAAGGTCCATCGTCTCAATCACCAATCAAATTACAAATATCAGAACACTCCACCAAGCTGCACATGAAAATATAGATTTCATAACTAGAATGAATTCATTGGACCAGAACTTGGAGAAAATGAACATCCAAAGGACAATTGAATTATGATGCAAGTGTAGGCAGTTTGCCTGCTAAGCTTTCGAGCAGTGCCACTATTCTTTCATTCTTACAATTGGTATACTTTATTGAAAGCAATGCCAATATGATGCAAGTATTGGGTTACCTCGGCAGCCACAGCTGCAGACTTTAACAGCTGCTGGGAGAGTTATCCCATTTCACTTTGTTATCCACGCGTTGACCTCTCTGTTTTTGTGGCTGGTCAGTAATCAGGACACAAAGATCGCAGTATTAAAATGGCTTAAATGAAAAATAAGTGTACAAATATACCTCTTTTGAACTTTAGGTTTCTCAAGATTTTTTTTTGCTAAAAATAGGTACTTAAAATTTACACAGTTAAAACTTTAAATGTATGATAGTTAACCACCGTTAAAAAAATTCGTTAACTAATCAAAATATGACACATAGTATGTTTATTTTTTCCAAATCTAAAACTTAAAACAATTTTTTTACACAAAAAAATTAATTATTCAGAAAATCTGGAAAATTTTTAAATTTTACAAAATAGTACCTAAATCCCTAAAATTTCTCTAACTCAAACCCCTGATCGTCGCCCCTAAGCACACCCTTTGGTCGCCGGACCTAGCCGGTCATTTCCCTCAACATGTCGTCACTGGAAACGTCGAACAGAGTGTCAGCCGAACATTGATTTTGCGTTCGGCGTTTCTGGTGACGTCGTGTTGGAGGAAATGACCACCTAGGTCCGGCAACCAAAGGGTGTACTCAGGGGCGGCGATCGGCAGTAGAAGCGGTGGCGATTGGAGTTTGGATTTGGGAAATATTAGGGATTTGGTGACTGTTTTATAAAAATTGAAAATTTTCTAAATAATTGAAAATTGGGGGGGGGGTTCTTTAAAAAAATTAAAAAAATTCAAATTATTGCCACATGTCAAGCATTGCTTGGTTAACGTTTTTTTAAACAGCTCTTAACAGCCAGACACCTAAAATTACAAATGTGTAAATTTTAAGAACTTATTTTTAGAAAAAGAATACTTTATGCGCCTAAAGTTCAAAAGAGATACTTTTAGGCACTTATTTCTATCAAGCGTATTAAAATTTGCATCAATTCACATGAATTGCACGTGAGCATAACCCCATGACAAAACAACATCATTCTTCAAGCATCTTGTTCAAGTAAATAAATATATTCCTTGATGAGTTCAATTATCATGTTCTTTGAAACATCACATCTAAATGAGCTCATTGGTTAATATGCACATCTCATTCCCAAAAACATGTCAACGCTGTTCAATTTTGATTATGTAACATTTCATGATGTTTTACATCACAGTGAATCATATATTCGAAAAATCGACACGGCTCTACGGTATCTAGAGCTTTTGTTCATATACATTGTATACTATCCACCATACATACACATTTTCTATATCAGACAACATATGGATTTACAGGAAAGAAAAAGTATGCATAACCTATAGGACAAACATTATACACGGGCAAAAGAGAACATAAATGTTTTGTTGTAGACTTCCAAAGAGAGATCAAATTATGGGACTTCCATATTTCTGTTTACGCAGTTCCAATTGGATGATGTTTCATGTTATCCTTGCACAATCATCAAGTGTTCTTTTCCAAAATAGAAAATGCCGGGGTTAAATAATTATTTGCTTTGTCGGGCAAATGAGCAACCTGTAGAAAGACAATGGGTATGCTACTTTAGTTCAACTCATTTTCGGTTAACAATCGATTAAAAGTTATTAAGGTTTTATTTTGTCCTCATCAGCTCATAAAGTTCCCTCCCTTGCGCAGGAAATTATTCATGACAGACCTGCACACAATCAATCAAGTTTCTGTTAGTGCTGCCATACTTGGAATGAAATTTTGTGTTACAATGTTACCCACATTAAAGCTCTTATTTCTTGTTGTTGAATCATGCAATGCTTTCACGCAAATATCAGCCACATCAGCACAACTAATTCCCTGATCAAAGGAAGAGAGTGGTAAGACGAGGTGCAAACTCAGTAGTTCCTTATTGCAGTCAACAACAGTGATACATTCTCACCTGAGAAATCTTGTTTCCTTGATCGACGAATATAAGAGCACGTTGGTCGCCAGGCTCTTCCTGTAAGAATGAATCTTTGATTCAGCACATATTTTGGCTATAAAAAATTCAAGGTTGGATATGAAAAAAGTTTGAAAACATTTGGTAAACGCCTATTTTCCATTGTAACATACAGGAGGAGGTTCACAGATATTCTTTTGTAAAGCAAACATACATGAGTCCAGAATCTTCCTAATATGTATTGAGTCATTTCCACTTTAGCTAGCATAAACTAATGGCAGCCACTGATTTTGAAATGTTCCAAATTAGACAGATGTAGTTGGAAATGCCTCGAGACATAGTAGTGAGATTCTGCTTCATTGCAACGTTTTTACTACCTTGTCCTTTTTCTTTTCAAGAATACATACATTGGAACACTGAGCTTTAATAGTATATAAGCAAGTTCAATGATTCAAAAGAGTTGATAAATATTATAATAACATTTGTAAAGGGTTAGCCAAGATAACCACCACCCGGCAAAACCAAAAACAAAAGGCAGAAGAAAAAAAAAACTTAGGTTTACACCAGGCACGTATAAATATCAACAGATTGCCAAGAATGATAAAAAAAGAATTACCATCAGGGGACCGGGGCGAATTACTGTGTACCCAAGACCTGATCTTCTCAACGAATCCTCACTAGCCTGAAGATTACTCAATCATTGACAACATAATGTATGTAAGAAAAAGATAACATAGAAGGAACAATTCTCACATTAATAGAAACAGAAGCAGAAGATAAGACTGACCCTCTTGGCTTTCAAAACTTGCTCCCTTCGGTTTGGCTTAACTCCTAATCCTGTGCATGAGACTAAAATAAAATATGTTTCTTGTCCTGTCTGCAGAATATCAAGGTAAATTTATTTAGAATTGGGGAAAATGACTGATCTTCAAAATATTGCATAACTGATTAGATAGAGCTTTAATGTTGTTCTTTATAATACGGTACCCACTTTCATGCATGTGCACACATGTGAATGTTCTTGCTTGCGCGCGCACACACACACGTATAATGAAGCAGAACTCTATGGAAATAGAAAACTGATCTTTTGCAGCCTATCAGTATTGCCTTAATATACGTATAGTAAAGGCAGAGGCTTAAAGCAACAATGCATCTTAACTTCATGGCTACCGCATTGCATTATTCATACCAGGGAACTCTTCATAAATGTTACCAAAAAAGGTTCAACCGTGCTCATTTTTTATGTTATAGCACAAAGTCATAGTAGTATAAACTATAAAGTATAACTGAAGGTCCTTCAGTCAACAAACAATGAATATATATGTAAACCACTTACATGCAAGGCTTTTATATATTCAAATATAAGCTTGAAACTTCGGGGGTCTTGCTTCATTCCTGCTGATCCTTCAATAGGTCTCTGCAGCAAGAATCAATACAATTCAAATTTAGAAGCTTTAAAAGCAGAATAGTGATTATTTGATCAAGGGGAACAAATTGATAAATCATCCGAAATTAGTGTCACAACAATATGAATTCGAATTTCAGTGGCAGTGCTGATGTTGCACTAGAACAAGAAAAGCTCAATACATAGTTTTTTTTGAAAAGTAGAATTCTATTGTTGCAGATCATGACAAGGAGACATAAGGTCCCCTGCAAAACCATGTACAGTGATGCTTGGTACAACAGAAAAACTGTAATATCAGCATTACAAAGGAAAACACGCACACACAAAGACAAAAGCCCCCACCCATTCAATTAGAAGATTTTTAGACCTTTTATTGCTAGTCACCTTATGGACCTGAACACACCACATCTTGCTCAATTAAGAGATGTTTATGGAATAAATGAAAACAATTGCTAGTTCCTTTTCTAGAAGAGTGTGGTAGAAAAATACAGGAAACAAAAAAACTTTTAAGGTCTCATCAGCAAAAAAAAAGCGATGGCATGAGTCGTTAAAAATACACTTTTCTTAAGACTATAAAACCTGAGAAAAAAAAGTTCAGAATAGACTACTAATAGAAGTTATCATTAAAAAAATATGTCTAACAAATGCTAAAACAAGAATAGTTAAAAAATAATAATGTACCAAAAACATAGAAACTCAAATGCCCGCACGAAAGGTTCATAAATGCAATCAACTCTCACTATGCAAACAGATGAAATCTCTTAATCACCATTCACAAACTAGGCAGTGCTCCACAAGTTTCAATATAAGAAATGAACAAGCAAGCTTCATAGTAATGACATTACCTGTCTCAGGAAAGGCAACATTCAGTATTCACCAAGATTACTCCATACTAGTGGGAAATCATAAGATCATAGGAAAACAAATCCTTTTCCTGTTGTATATTTTATAGATTTTTTATATTATTTATATGATTCCATGAATTTATATTGGAAAATTTTTTGATACACAGGCTGTGTAAACTTTAATTTATATCAAATAGCACTTATGAAAAAGTTCATCTGACTCCACAAGGGATGGCCATATAATTTTCAAGAAGTAACCAACAACAGCAACACCAGACAGATGATAGAAGCCATGATTCTCCTCGGTTTAAAAATCATTTACACAACATAATACTAAGCTAGCACTCAAATCACCAAAGAGCTTATATCTAATAGTTAATAACTTTTACAGTTTTAACCCTCACTAAGCCAAAAACGGAAAGGAAAAAATTAGAATGCACACAACAAGACCTAAATTAACAACAACATTTCCTTAGGCAGATTGTGGAAAATCATATGCCAATTATGAACTATCAACCCACTTGATAACAATAACAAAATACAACCTTGAAAATCTGATGATCTAGAAACACAAATCCATTTACCATTCGAAGAGTTATACCAAAAACCTTTGAGAATAAATGCAGGCAAGGATTCCCCGTATTTCTACAAGTTTATAAACTAGGTGAGTTAGTGCAAGTTTCAAAATACACAAACCCGTCTTCGTGGCTCAAAGCGTATAGTTAATGTATGTACAAGGAATGCATCTAATGGTGGATCATCTGGTTTTACTGGACGAAAGGATGAAAATGGCACTCTGACCTGTCAACCAAAGTAAGGAGGAAATTATGTAATTTAATTGACAAGCCTCGCCAAAATTCTTAAGAATCAGAAGAGTTGGTTCATAAAATGGTAATGATCAAAACACCATAGCTTTCTAAGGATAGGACATCATTACCCGACAAAATCCTACTTTTGTATTTATTCGGAAAAAATATAATTTGCTTTGAGTTGTATCTGCTGAAGGACCAGCTTCAGGAATTATGACATACGATCCTCCGTTACCACCAAGATAGAGAACAAGACCCCCATACCTGAACACCAAAAACTTCACTAAGATGCACTTTAAGGTGGAATCAATGTATATGACAATAACAAATCAAATAACATCCAGCTTCAGATAAGAAAGCAAGATTATAGATAATGGAAGCATCATATACCTATCAAGAGTGCTACCTAAAGGAAGTGAAAGCTTTTTGGAGAGCTCAACATATCCACCTCTGGTGAAAACATAGCCTGCAGTTGGGAATAATAATAACAAAAGAGTTAAAGATAGAATAACCTATATTTGTCAAAGGTAAAAGCCACACATGAAGGGTGTAAATCTCAATTGCTTCAAGCTAGGCATAATGATATTTTAACTGAGATTGACCTGAGAAAACAGCTTGTCCAGTCTCAGTGAACTCAAATTTAGCATCCATTCCCCCATCATACTTCGAAGCAATCACATCCTGGAAGTAAGTTCCTTGACGTACTTTCCAACCATTCAATGAATCTTCAGATTTGAACTTTGCAATCAGAAACTTGCTTTTGCTGCTTTTCCCCGCCCGAAGTTGTGCTAATTTATTATTGTAGTCCTGCAGATAATGTTCGATGTAAGTTCACCAAAGTTATACATATATTCGAAATGACACATAAGATGATATATAGATATATCAAATATAACAACAAAGCTTATTTTGAAGACAAAACAAATCATAGAAAAAGGTATCGTTTCATTTGAAAATAAGGGAGAACTATTGTAATACCCCTAAACCAGTAATAGGTGATACACCGAGTTAAGAGGCATCACCAACATACAAGAACATACGAGCATAACATCAAGGATAGACTTATGCACAACCAACGAGAATGATAGACATACATGGAGGTATGTAAAAGCAAGGATCATTTTACTTGCAAGACTAAGTATAATAGTTGTCTTCCAGCCAAACAATGAACAAGTTATTACCATGTCAATTCAGAAAACTAGTTTACCGACACCCAAAGATAACACCAAACACAAACGATCTCCTACAATTTTCAATACCCAAATTAAGACAACCAGTCCTATTCGAAACATCTCTATATGGCTAATTCCTCCATTCGAACATGATCCCCATTTAAAACTTAGATATTAAGCAATCTTTCATTCTCTAAAACATATCACATATTAATATACATTCTCAATTTCCTTTTAAGACCATGAAACATTACCATCCATATCATTTCATCAACTTTCTACTTAAAATAACACCCATATGATCATGACAAGAATAACTATTGACTTAACATACAAGGAACCATCTCAATTGAATAGTTAGCTATCACATGTAAATACCAAATCACAT
The DNA here is from genome assembly GCA_030270665.1 of Hibiscus trionum. NCBI lineage: Eukaryota > Viridiplantae > Streptophyta > Magnoliopsida > Malvales > Malvaceae > Hibiscus > Hibiscus trionum. The sequence continues at coordinate 10,205,768 of BSYR01000013.1, read as the reverse complement.
ATGTTACTCAAATTTCATGTGAATATGCATCTTACATAAGTATGTTTGTGAGTATCTTTGAAGGATTATATCCTTGTACTGTGTCCGAAAATATGCCAGACACAAGACATGAGTATCAAAGTCGGGACTTCAAAAAATCTAGAGTAGGAGAAACATAGCTCAAAACTCCATTATCAATTAACAAAAGTTGCATAGACTTTCCTCTTTGATATTTCAGAAACTTGAAGCTCCTATAGAAGCTCACTCTTTCTTAACCCTTAAGTGAAATTTATGGTGTGAATGCAGGTTATGTAAGCAATAAAAAGGAAACCGCTGAAACCATGGATTCAGAAGGGTGGTTAAAAACTGGCGACATTTGTTATTTCGACTCTGAAGGGTTTCTCTACATTGTAGATAGATTAAAAGAATTGATCAAATACAAGGCATATCAGGTGAATAATGAGTTCCCCTGATGTTTAATCTAATCTTTTATGGACAAACCAATCTCATTTTATCCCATCCAAATTGCAGGTCCTCATGCCAAATTTCTTGTCTAATCTATAATCCAAATTCATAAGTGTTCATCACTTAAATTTCCAGAATTCCAAACATTATAAATTATACTAATGAATCAATTCTACCCCTTTACGGTTCTAAAACAATTTCCAGCTCTATGAACACTACTTCCAATCCAAGATTAATATCACAACAATCTAATTTCTAACATACTTCAACCTATACAAATTACCTTAAGATAAGACTATTGTCAATCAAACTTTTCTAGCAATACTAATTCCTAACCACAATTCATCGGTTCCTATAGTATATAATTTGTTAAAAGATTGGGGTTTTTGATTTGGGGATTATGATTTATAATTTGTTAAAACAGGTTTATGAAATTGGGGAAATTAAAAAATTAGTGCTTTTGATTTGGGGATTAGAGTTTATAATGGGTTAAATTAGGTTTATGAAATTGGAGAAAATAAAAAATTAGTATTTCTGATTTGAGATTTGGGGTTGCCGGCGATGGGTTTGGTACGTCGGGACTAGGCCGCGGACGACGAGTGATTGTCGGACATAGCCGGCGACGGCTGCGATGGCCGACCAAGATCGACGAAAAATTAAATGGAAAAAAACTAACCTTTCGATGCTGAAACGGTGAGCACAGGAGGATGGTGGAGCGGCGGAACGACCTGTATTAACGCCGGCGAGATAAGTCGACCGATCACGGCGGCAGAGGAGGAGGCGCCGACAGCAGGAATTGTGATATTAGGGTTTATGAAATTTGGGTATATTTGATTCAAAACTATCAATTTTCAATACAATAAAAAAATATAACAATTTTATTAAATCAAATTTTTATTTTTTTAAAAATAAATTTTAATTACAATTTTAACCCTTAAAATTTTTAAATTTTTTTAAAAAAATTAGTGGTGTTCATCGGTGTTCATCGTTAGTGGTGTTCATCAATGTTCGTCGCCCGTTGTAGAATTTTCCTATATATATATGTGTAAATAATATATTTTATATTTTGATATATTAATATTATTTTTATAGTATTATTTTTTCATAAAACAATTTCTTTGAACCAAATGGATAAATTTATATAATTTAATAAAAATATATTATTTTTATTTTTATCTATTATTTATAATATAAATATACTATTTTTAGAAAACCCAAAATATTCATAAAAATAATATATATAAAACCCTAAACCCTAAACTATAATATATAAGGTTTAAGTTTAAGGGTTGGTGTTAGGGTTTGTGGGTTAATAATTTAGGGTTTAGGGGTTTTAATATATTATTAATAAAATAATTATCTTGTTTTTATGAATATTTTAGGGTTTTTAAAAATAATATATTTATATTATTAATAATATAAAAATTTATAAAAATAATATATTTTTGTTTATATATATATTGATATCTATTTATGTAAATAATATATTTTTATATTATTTATTTTATAAAATAATTTAAATCAATTTTTAAGTGGATTGAAATATATAATATTTGTGGTAAAATATTATATAATATCATGTTGGTTCAGTGATTAAGGTTTAGCCCTTATATTTGAAGGTCTTGGGGTTTAAATCTCTCTAAGCTCATGGTTTTAATATTTTTCCTCTAGCAAAACGACGTAGTGACATTTTCGAGTCAAAAACTAAAGTTTAGTGTTAGATTTGCACTTTTTTTAAAGTTTGGTAGTATTTTCGAGTGATATGTGGTGTAGGTAACCCAAAATTTAATGTTTTAGTCCAAATTTTCGTTTAAAACAATTTAACTCTACTAGATACCGTTGTTCTAACCGGATGAAGCGCTAGGTCACTCAAGATAATATAAAGGTTCAAATTTTAATGTTGTGAATGAAACAAACTAGGTTAAAAGAGTGATTTTAATAACGAGCTTATGTAATATCGATTCAAATTAGTTTGCAAGTAGATTGAATATGGATAGTTAAATTTAAAATTATTTAAAAAAAATATGAGTTAGATTTGATTAAAATAATCGTAGAGGCCAAATTGACAAAAAAAAATATGAAATAAATTTGTCATTATTTTTTTCTAAATTTATAAAAAATAATTTGTAAGTGAAGAGAAAAATAAAGGAAAAAGAGTAAAATATGTAAAATAAAAAGAAGTGTAAAGTTCACAAATGGTCACTAAATTTTGATCAATTATTCAATTAGGTAATCAAATTTTCAATTGCTTTAATATTATTATTAAATTTTTAGTTTTGTTTTAATTTGGCCACTGACCCGTTAACCGTCGTTAAAAGGGTGACACGATTGTTAAAATATTTTTTATAATAACACACTTTGTCCTCCATGTTTCCACATTTAAACAATTTAATCCTAATTTGAAAGAAATAGTAAATTTAACCCTCATTATTTATACTTTATTTCAAGTTGGCCCTATTTTTAATTAAAAATAATTTAATCTTAAACCCTAAACCCTACCAATAAATCGGCACTGCTGACCTTAGGGAAAAGGGTTACACATGTTTCCATTTTCTTGTACCTAAAACATGACAAAGAAGAAAGAATTTAAGTGGCAATACAACAATAAAATCAAAATAACTTGAGAAATAAATGAGCCGGGAGTGAAAATGATGAAACAGCAAAGTTGTTATTGACTGGCAAATGAATATTGATTAGAAATGCAAATGTAAATAAATGAAACTGTTGCCCAGGTGAACTCACCAAACATCATAATTCATATGCATCCTTTGGTTTACACATATTGGCAGAAAGAGTATTTGTGATTACTAAAGCGTAAGTAAAAAACGATGAAAGTAAAACTTATAAGAGAGTGGAGATTCATCAGCAACAACTTCTACTATCCTAATTCTCCTAAATCTATTAACCAACAATTCCCTTCTTATAGTTTTGGATTTTAAGTTTAGAGTTTAAGAGCTTAAGGGTTTAGAGTTTAAGGTTTTGGTTTTAGGGTTAAATTATTTTTAATTAAAAATAGGGTCAAATTGAAATAAAATGTAAATAATAAGGGTTAAATTTATTATTTCTTTCGAGTTAGAACTAAATTGTTTGAATGTGCAAATGTGTTATTATACAAAAAAATTAACAGTCATGACACCCATTTAACGTTGTTGACAGGTTATTGACCAAATTAGAGCAAAACTAAAAGTTTAATGATAACATTAAAATAATTAAAAGTTTAATTATTAAATTGAATAATTAATCAAAGTTTAGAAAATAAGTATCCAAACTATGTCTTTTTTTGCAATAGGTGTCTAAAGTATTTTTTGGCTAAAATAGATGCTTAAAGTATTTTTGGCTGAATAGGTGCCTAAAGTTTCATTTTTGGTTGAAATATGTACTCAAGTATCTGCCTCAATTGACTTTAAAACAAACTAAAAATAAAATTTTAGACACTCATTTCAACCAAAAAATATTTTAGACACATATTTTAACAAAAAATAAAACTTTAAACATTTATTTTAACAAAAAAATACTTTAAACAACTATTGTAAAAAAACATAATTTAAACACTTATTTTATAGTTTATCCAAAAAGAAAATATCGGGAAAAAGAGAAAGGGTTATCTTCACCAGTGGTCCCTTTCGTTTAGGGTGTGTTTTATTTTGGTCGCCAAAATTCAAAAAAGAGTATTCTAGTCCCTAACGTTACCAAACGTTTATATTTTGATCACCCAACCGTTAGTCTCCGTTACTTGGCTAACGGGTAGCTGACATGGCTCGTTAAAAAATTTAAAAAATCCACATGTTTAGTCCACGTGTAATATGTTAATTAATTATTATTTTGAAAAGGGGTAAAAAGGAAATGAAGGGTTAACCACGTAATCCCTTTCGTTTCTCTGTGCAATCCCCCGATTAAAGAAAACAAAAACACCAAAAGTCAGTTTCTTCTCTTTCGTTTCTCTGTGAAATCTGAGTGGTTTTAGGGCTTACAAAAGTAATCTTTGAAAACTTAAGGTAAGTAATGAAGGGAATATATTTTATCTCCTATTTCAAATTAGTTTTAGTAATAGTTATCACTTGTAACTCTGTTTTTATTTTTATTTTTTGTAAGATTTTAAAAAAATAGTTCGATGGCAACTTCGAAAATCAAGGAAGAAGAAAGTGGTGTATGGTATGATTTTTTTTTTTTGCATTTTTCTTGAAATATTAAGTGTATTGCAAAGTGGGTTTATGATTTTATTGTGGGTTTAGGGTTTAGTTATCTCCTATTCGTTTCTCTGTGTATGGTAAGATTGCGAAAAATGGTTCGTTTCTCCTATTTTGAATTCGTTTTCTGAACTGTTTTGTGCATTGCAAAGTGAGTTTAGAGTTTTATTGAGGGTTTATTGTATAGGCCTGTTAAATGGTTAATCATTCTTGTTTCAGTTTGATTAAATTGAAATTTTATGAGATTGTTTTAGATTTTATCTTGACATAAATTTTTTTTGGGTTTAATGGGATTATTTAAGGTTGTTTCATGTTGAGTTACTTTACTTTGCACATGAGTCAGGATATTTAGTTGACTTTAGTTTGCTTTGCAGTAGAATATACTAGAATTTTAAAGTTTTATGACATTGTTTCAGGTTTAATGGGATTATTTACAGTAGAATATTTCTTTAAGAAATACTTGACTTTGGTAGACTTTAACAAATACTTGACTTTAGTTACATAGATTAGTTACATGATTTTAAGTTTGTTTACTGCATGGAAACTGCAAAAGTATTTTATCTTTTAGTTAAAGGAATATTTCTTACTTTATGTTTTTTATGCTAAGATTCATTTTATATTGCATTGAATAAAATTTGGTCCACATTTCTTTATTTCTTTTATGTCAAGATTCTTTCTTTGTTGTCTGTATTGGGAATCGTTTATTATAATGCTTTGATGACATGTAATTATATGTATATATAAATATGTCTTTGTTGTCTTTTGTTGGTGGGGTATTGATTAAATATGTTGATCATTTATGTAGTTCACCAACTAAATTTAATGCATTTATGTGTACTGTTTTTTTACCATTTTGCACTAAAATTCTATTTTACTAATGCATGGTGGATTATTTTACAGTAACTATTTTATGGTTTTTTACTAATGAAATTGTGTACTGTGCAGGGCCTGAGTCAGACATGTTAATTTTAGTAGTTCACTATGGAGGAGACTTTGTGTTTTCACCAAGGATGAAGTACACCTTCAAGTCTGAAGCTTGTTTCGACTTTGTTGATGCTGTACATTCTCAATATTTTTATTATGTGAAATTGTTGAGAAGCTAGATGTAGTTGGACCTTTTGTTGTTTATTGGAGAGTTCCAAATGTTGCATTGAGTATTAATTCTGTTAGGCCACTGAAGGCAGATGAAGATTGTATGGTTATGCTGAACAGTGTGCCCAACTCAAGATACATGCATATATATCTGAAGCCTGTTGAAAAAGAAGTCCATGAAGAAGAAGATCATGTTGCTGAAGATGAAGATGCACATATTGAAGAAGATCATGTTGCTGAAGATGAAGATGTGCATATTGAAGAAGAAGATGTTCCTACTAAAGAATATGTGCATACTGAAGAAGAAGAAAGTCATGTTGTTGAAGAAGATGTTTATCCTGCTGAAGAAGAAGAAAGTCATATTGTTGAAGAAGATGTGCATACTGATGTTGAAGAAGATATTCATGCTGCTGAAAAAGAAGATAACCATGCTGCTGAAAATGTGCATCCCACTGAAGAAGAAGAAAATAACCATGCTGCTGAAGATGTGCATCCTATTGAAGAAGAAGAAGATAACCATGTTGTTGCTGAAGAAGAATATGAAGCTGCAGAAGAATTTGATGTCAGTGACAATGAATATGATTGGGGAAGAGAAGACACGTACAGACAAAAGGATGGGATAGGAATTAGGGTTCAGAGAAATATGGATGGCTTTGGACCTAATGGTGTGCAAGTGAATAACAAGGTTCATGGGTCAGAATCAGAAACTGACCATTCTGAAAACCTATATAGTGAGCATGGTTCAGACTCAGATGGGCCTAGGTACCCTTCATTCAATTCTGAAACTGACATGGTAAAATCGAAGTTTGTTAAGGGTTTAATATTCCCTAATAAAACAACATTGAAAGAAGCAATCAAGCAGTATGGAAGGGTGGAAGTAAAACTGAAGAAGAATGACAATCGAAGGATTCAAGCAATACGCAAGGAAGGATGTCCTTGAAAATTGTGGACAGCCCCTATGGATCCTAAGGACAATATGGACAAGACTTGGCAAATTAAAACTATGGTAAATTCTCATACATGTTTCAAGTATGTGAGTAGTACTAATATTACATCTAAGTGGATGACAAAGTACTACATTAAGAAATTTATGTCTGAGCCTAATTATAACATGAGATTATTACGGCACGATGTGTTGCATGAATTTGGCACACTTGTGTCCACTGGGAAGTGTGGTAGGGCCAAAGAGAGTGCATTAGAAATGATTGAAGGGAATCATAAGGCTCAATATGGGAGAATTTATGACTACTTACAAGAGTTGAAGATTACAAATCCTGGAACAACTACAATCTGTTATTTAGATTTAAGGTTGTTCCAGAGAATGTATGTTTGTGCACAGGCTTGTAAAGAAGGGTGGAAAGTAGGTTGTAGGAGGATAATTAGTGTTGATGGTTGTTTCTTAAAAGATTATTATCAAGGATATTTGTTGACAGCTGTAGGGATTGATGCAAATGATTGCATATATCCTATTGCATATGCAGCTGTTGAGAGTGAGAATATGTCCTCTTGGTATTGGTTTATGGAAATTTTGAAAACTGATTTGGAGATTGATAACTCTTTCAACATATGTTTCATGTCTGATAGACAGAAGGTTAGCTCTCTCCTTAATCTATTTTACATATGTTTCATTTATTTCTGATATTAACTTCAAATGTTATATTGTAGGGCCTTAAAGAAGTTATTGAAGATGTATTCCCAAATACAGAGAATAGAAAATGTGTTAGACACATGTACACAAATTTTAAAGAAAAACACAAAGGCCAAGCTCTAAAAGATGTTCTTTGAAAGGCTGCTAGAGCTACCTATTTGAGGGAGTTTGAAAATGCTATGTACCAGTTGAAGGCATTGTCAGAGCCTACCTATGCTTGGCTTAAAGAGAAAGACCCTGCTCAGTGGTCTAGATCACACTTCTCCACTAGGAGCAAGTGTGATATGCTCTTTAATAACCACTGTGAATCTTTTAACAAGGTAATTAAAATGTTTCAATTATCTGTTTTTTTTATTTTGGTACCTTTCGTTAGGGTGTGTTTTATTTTGGTCCCTTTCGTTTAGGGTGTATTTTATTTTGGTCACCAAAATTCAAAAAAGAGTATTCTATTTTGGTGACCAAAATAAAACACACCCTAAACGAAAGGGACCAAAATAAAATACACCCTAACGAAATGGACCAAAATAAAACACACCCTAAACGAAAGGGACCAATTATTTACTAATTAAGCTAATAATTTTGTATTTCATATAAATTTAACTCTTTCGCTGTCATTATGTTTTATGCAGTCTATTTTGGAGGCAAGAGATAAGCCTATATTGACTATGATGGAAACAATTCGAACTAAAATTATGACTCGAATTGTATCCAAAAGAGAGGCGGCTGAAAAGTGTAAAGGATTATTGTGTGCAAAAATTCAAAAAAAATTGGACATCAATATTGAAGCATCCATCAGGTTATTGTGTTACATTTCATTTTAAAATTAAATTTCTTGTGTTATATGATACTTGCAATATGTTTTCTGCTTGCAATATGCCTATTGTTGCAATATGATACTTGCAATATGTTTTCTGCTTAAAATTATGACTCGAATTGTTGCAATATGTTGGTATTGGTTTATTGTTGTAATCTGCCTGCCTTGGTTATATGATGTAATCTGCCTGCCTTGCTTAGCTTGCTTGCAAGCCCTCTTGGTATTGGTTTATTGTTGTAATCTGCCTGCCTTGGTTATATGATGTAATCTGCCTGGCTTGCTTAGCTTGCAATATGTCCTCTTGGTATTGGTTTATTGTTGTAATCTGTCTGCCTTGGTTATATGATAGTTGCAATATGTTTTTTGAACATATAATAGCTCATTACATATTGTTGCAATCTGCCTTGGTTATATGATGTTTCAGGTTCTGGCCAACTTATGCTGGTTTGCATAAATATCAAGTTAAAGCTGGCTCATCTCATCAGCATGTTGTGGACCATGAGGAAAGATCATGTTCATGTAGAAAATGGGACCTTACTGGGATCCCATGTTCTCATGCAGCATCAGTCTTTCGGCTGAATAATTTAAAGCCTGAAGAACTTGTTAATGAATGTTACCACAACAGTACACAGCTGACTATTTACTCCAACATGATTACACCAATCAAAAGTAACAATCTAAGCTACCTTTTACCTTACACTCAGTCAATGACTAACTAAACAGTTTCTTTCATTATTTTGTTTTCAGGTCCGTACCAGTGGGCTCCAGTAACTGACATGGAACCTATATTGCCACCAACCGTAAGGAGACCACCAGGAAGACCAACCAAGATGAGAAGATTGGAATCTGATGAAGTCAGTAACCCTAAGTTAAGCAAAGGAGGGCTGCAAGCCAACTGCACAAAATGTGAAAAAAAATGCCACAATAGGAGGACTTGTAGAGGAGAAGTGGGTGCAAATCAACCTATTCAAAGACCCACATTCAGAAGACCAAAACCTACACAACCTCAAGAACCTCAACATACACAACAACCTCCACCGAATCAACAATCTCAGCAGCAACAACAACTTCTTGTGCGTCGAAGGGAAAAATTTCCAATTAAGAGAAAACAACCTCTTCTTCGACCAACAACTGCGAGATGGATGCCAAGTCAAGAATCTACGATATCTAACCCTCCAACTCAAGAAGCACAACCATCAACTAGGGAGTAAAGTTAGGACAAACTTATTTTGTGATTTGAAATGTTTGGGTCACATTTTGTAACTGCTATAGGAGGTTCAGCAGTTGATGCCATATTTTGTTGGTTAAGTTGGGACAACTTTATTTTACAAACTTAACATTTTAGGTCATTATTTTGTCACTGCTACAGGATGTTTAGCAGTAGATATCATTTTTTTGCAGCTGATATATAAGGTTTATCAGATGAGAAACCGTTATCTTGTATTAGCTGGCAAGTTATGCAAATTTACCTTTGATTCCTTAAATTCTTCATTTTTTTGACAATAATTTATATCTTTATTACTAGTTACTCAATTGAATACAACATAAAATTGAATAATTCTAATTTTTTACCAAAACTATATTCATTACTTAACTGAAACCATTCCACAGAACAATCCAAAAGTTATTCATACAAACCATACAAAATTATAACTCATGGAAATAAAACCTAAATATTAAGCTACTTCACACAAAATATTCCATGGAATAACAACATCATTTCTATAACCCAAACCCTAAAATTCTCTGAAAATAAACCCCACCCAACCATTTACTTCATAACCCACACCATTGTTATGGAGAAAATCAGCAAGCATAACCAACAAATTCGCTCAATTTTTTTTGCCGACTCTATTTTTTTCACTCTTCTTAACAGCCCAACAATGACCACTCTTGCACCTTGTGAGAAAGATGCATCGTACCAAGCAAAGAACCGGCAATGACTCTCCTTCCCATATTTTTTACAACTAAAAAATCTCCTACCAAGATTGACATCAGTCCAAGAAGTTGAAATCTTTGCTTCGAGGCCACAACCACAAATAGGAACGCATGCTTCCATTTTTTGTGTCTTCTCTTTTTCACTTTAAATTTTGTACAGAGGTAAGAAAAGAGGGATTGAGTTATGATTTTAATTGATGTAAAGGGGATTATATAGGCAAGAATCTACCCGTTAGAATTTTTAAAAGACGTGGACTACACACGTGGATTTTTTTTAATTTTTTAACGAGCCATGTCAGCCATCCGTTAGTCAAGTAACAGAGACTAACAGTTGGGTGATCAAAATATAAACGTTTAGTAACGTTAGGGACAAGAATACTCTTTTTTGAATTTTGGTGACCAAAATAAAACACACCCTAAATGAAAGGGGCCAATGATGAAGATTACCCAAAGAAAAATAGAAGAGAATGGCAAAGTTCTCTTTGGGGATCGGAGAAGGCCCAAGCAACCGTGTCCCTAAACGTCAGAGGACGGCCCGTGTTCTTGATATTGAAGGCTCAGGTCAAGAAAAATCCGTAGAAGGCGAAGAATTGGAAGGAGAAAAAGAAGCATCCGGAAGAGAAGAAGAATTGGAGGAAAGTGGAGGTGAGCAAGGAGCAATGAACCCTCAGGCTGCTCGAGATGATCTATTTCAATTACGTTAACTGACCCTGAAGTTCTTGATTGTTCCATCTGTTACGAGGCCTTGACTATCCCTGTTTTTCAGGTTGGTGTTTTAATTATCGGTTATCGAGTGATATGGGATCTGGATTTTCTTTTCTTTGGTGAAAAACGTTCAAATTTTCGGTTAATTTCTTTGTTTTACGGTGAAAGGATTGGGTTTTAGTTTTTGGGTTAAAAAGGTTTCATATTTCAGTGTTTTCCATTTAATATGCACCCAGTTTTTTGTTTTTGTTTATTGGTGAAATGCTTCTGAAAATTTGTTCAATTTCTTGATTTCGGCACATAGATTTTACTTGTTAGGGTAAGCTTTTCAAATTCATCGATGTTCTCAAATTATATTTCTTATTTTCTTCATTTCCCGTTTGTGTTTCTCTTTTCAACTTTTCTGTATTTTAAATTTATATGAAATGAATCCATCAACACTAGTCATTCATGCAAAACTTTGAATATTGATTTGAGGCATATGATTGTAGAAAACTTGCTTAGCTTTGGACTTCGGTCTAGTAGTTGGTATTGCTGATTTTATACTCTCCGGAATCCGGATGAGGACTAGGTACTCTCATTTAGCAAATCTGCTTAAATTCTATAAATGAAATCTAGAACAGTAGTTGTGTCTGCAATGAACTGCTAAAAGGAACTTTATGGATGGTGAAGAAGGTGATTGTTGGCTTCCATGGCACAGGATGATTCATAAGTTGATACATCATGAGAATGATGTGGAATTCACATATTTCACGTTCCCTATACGAATTTGTAAGGGGAAAAAGTGAAACCGTTGTTCTGAGTTAAATCTAAATCTCTATTTCATAAGGCATTGCAAGTTCTCTATGCATTTGAAGGGTCATATAACTATGATCGTGTTGAATATATGTCGGACATGTGAAAACTCAGGCTTTGCTTGGTTGAGTGAAAATTGGGAGGAGGGAATAGAAAACTGGAAAGAAAATAAATTTGAAGTGTACTTGGTAGGAAAGAAAATGAGAGGGATGATCATTTTCCATCTTCATGTGTAAAAAGAAATCACTCTCATTTGAAAGGAAAAAACGAGAGAGATGTGAGGTAGTTCAAAATATGTATTTTTTAAAGCTCTCACTTTTTCAGCTCTACCAAGCAATGAATGGCATTTTCTTTCAATTTTTCCATCCTTCCTACCAAGCACATCAATGGAAAGAAAAAATTAATTTCCATCTTTCTACTTTTCTACCCCTTTAATTTTCCGTCCTTCCAACTTTCTTTGTACTCTACCAAGCAAAGCCTTAAAGAAAAATGAATAGTTAATACAATATACCAAGGTTTAGTAGGCTGGTAACCTTTTTCTATTGGTGAGATCTTATCTTAGATGCATCTCTAGGGTCAGGGTTTCAAGTTATTACAAATAGTCAGGTATAAGCAAGAATTGAAGAATAGGTCATTCCTATCTCTCTTTAACCCTGTATTCAAGACATTCCAGGTACCACAAGAGTATGTTTTAGGAGTGTTGTCAATATTCGAGCATGAACTCGGCAGAGGAAGGATGAGCCGTTTGAGATTCTAACCTCGTAAGATGATGGTGAACTATGTAGTTCGGACTTCATTTTTCTTTAAGCACCCATATTTTCGGATATGGGTATGGGGATAGGGCCCTCCAAGTACACTCCATATACATGGGAAAACTAAGAAAAGATTTAACATACATGTGTTAGACACAAACTTGTATCCAGCACTGACACCCAAGTCCTAGTAAATATAGATGGGGAAGCTGTTTGTGAGTTTTAAAGTGTTGGACATGTACATATGGACTATAAAACTACTTTAACATGTCGCCATGATTTATTTAGACCTGTTCAGACCAGAAACTGTGAGAATAAAGAAAAAACCATGGGTTTCATAATGTTTAATTCTTAGCTTATTGTGACGAACCCTTGAAAAAACGCTTTTTCATGATTTGTTATATAATTTTTTTAGTATTTTTCTCCTTTTGAACTTGAGGGTGTTTTGGTGGATGGATTTGGCATTGTCCGATGAAAGGATATTGTTTGATTGAAATATGGAATAAATTTCCATATTTTTGCAATTTTATTATTCATTTGTTCATACATTAAATGCATCCTGTTAAATTTGTATGTGTTTGATTGGCAATTCAGTGTGAGAATGGGCATATAGCTTGAGAAGGTTTTGGAATCAGTCAAAATGTGATGCCAAAACTTGAAGTAGGGGTGCAAAGAAGCATTCTGCATTCGTTAAAGCTTGAGAAAGGCATGCCCTTGTGCCCCATGTTCATGCTTGGAGGGTTCGTCAGAGGATTTAAGTGGACACTTTGGTAATGTACACAGGACACAGGTATTTCATTTACGATGGTTTAGCACCCATTACCTTAGGTTTTTCTTGGAGAGGAGATGGACAGTTGGTTATTCATTGTTGGGGAATGTAGTCGCATTGAGCCGGATTGGACCCTCAGCTGACTCTTAAATTACAATCCTTCACACAGGTTGCATTCATTAGGGTTCCGAGTCAGTTGTGTAGTGCTTCCCGACAGATGAAGATGGAAGACCTAGTGGTGCATATTTCTTGTAAATCTTGTGCATTGTAGCAATTGTTATTGAAGTCCTGCAAGGTTGGTTTATTTAAATATATCCTATACACTAGCGAAACAGCACATGAACATTGTTTGCCGTTACCTTCTAAATTAATAAAATGAATAATATATATGTCTTGATAACGAAGATTGGTCAATGAATATCAAATAAGCTGACCGTGGAAGAGGCTCGTACTGTAATATTATAGTAGTACGTGTGTTTAGAAGTAGTTGATTAGGGAAATTTGCAATAGTTGTGGGATGTACAACATAAGAAAATTAGGTTATTGGGGATGAATTGTAGCGGAGTGGTTTAGCAATTGCATGTGAAATTGGAATGACTTGCACTGCCCCTAATTTCCATGCTCCATTCTTGGTCAAACTCCCTTTTCAATGCATAATTTATTCAAGCACTTCCCACATCCATGAAAGGGACACATTAGCAGCCAACATAGGCTATTTTCACTTTATATATATATATATTGAGAGATCAATGTTTTGTATTAATTTGATTTATTAATTGTGTCAATATATTTTATTAAATCGGATGGTTTTATATAATAATTTTACTTTTAATGAGATGATAGGGTGTAGGATTTAAAATTTAGGGTTAGAGCTTAAAATTTAATTTGTAGTGCTTTTTAGTGTTGGGCATAGAACTTGTGACACCGAAAAGGGGCAGAGGATTTTTATTTGATAGTATATGATTCTTTTTTGATTAAGTTGAGAGATATTTACATTCTTAAGGCAAATACCAAAATTCGAACTCACACAAAAAAACAACATGAACTTCCTTAATCATTCGACCAATTAATAGATTTAACATTGGTAATATATAAGTTCATATATTATGGATACATGGATTTGTATAATGACCATGCAATAAATATCTATATATAAATCGAAAAGTCTAATCAGTTACACTTAGAATTCAGGAAAAAAAAGAGAGTGCACAATCAATTGAAATAATTAACCCCTTAGATATCTTTGTTAAATGAAAATTACTCTTTGCATACAAATAAACAAAACAATAGAGCTTGAAATATCAGGTTCAACTAACTCATCCTACATTAGGTTTATCAAATTCAAAGGACTGATCTAAAGTTCATTCTCTGAAGTTGAAATCTTTGTTTCTTTCTACCAAATTATATACAACAATACAGTTCAACAGATCACATCTAGAATTCTAGACCCCTTCAACCCTTTGCTCAGAATTCAGATAGACTTGTTATCTGGTCTTTTACTAGTCCCATCCTTGTAGGGTTCTTTTTTTGCTCATTTTCTCATCTAAAAAGAAGAAGGGTGGGGACTGTGTATTGTTCTTCGTGATCATTTCTTGCAATGGGTGCTGTTTTCTTCTGGTTTTCTTCATTAATCTTGATAGGACTCGAAGGAAATGCGATGGTAAGATCGAGATCCAAGTTCGATACAGCAGCGTGTGTTTCATCTTCGAGATAACTTGCAGCATCCGAGACCCCATCATTGTCCGTTGAAGACACTCTAAGCTTACACGCCACGTTCATGGAGGTGGTGGCGGCGTGGTGAGGTTGAGGAGGAACTGGATATTGGTTCAACTTATGGTTATTGGGATCGATCCCCATTTCGACCAGCTTTCTCTTTAGATGAGAATTCCAATAGTTCTTCACCTCATTATCTGTTCTTCCCGGCAATCTACCAGCTATCAATGACCACCTAACAGCCAATAACCCAAAACATTACACTTTGTTTCTTTTTCAATCTGCTCCAAATACATGTGTTTGTAGGTATAGGAAATGAATCATACCGGTTACCAAGGAGAGCATGGAGTTTGATAATCAACTCCTCTTCGTCTTGAGCAAAGTTTCCGCGTTTGATATCTGGTCTCAAGTAATTTATCCATCTTAGCCTGCAACTTTTGCCGCAACGGTGCAGACCTGGTGATTTTCATGGATTAAAAATTAAGAACCGAGTTTGTTTTGCTTAGAGGGGAATAGGAATAAAAGAACCTGCTGCTTTGGGGAGGGAACGCCAACAGCCTTCACCATGAATACGGATATAATCAACGAGCTTTTGATCTTCTTGCTTGGACCAGGCTCCCTTGTTGATGCCTTGTTTGTCACAGCAGGGTTTTCTCATACTTTCTGTGCAACCAAACGCTCCTGAGAACGTGGGAGAAAATGGAGAAGGCCACGGGGGTGATAGATATAGCAGCATGCATGCATTTAGGGTTGACTTGGACTGGTGGTTTTAAGAATTTAGGTGGCTGCAGGCAGCGACGAATTTAAGGTATTAAGTAAGTAAGCATATGGATAAGATGTTTAGATTTTCAGGCTACGTACGTGGAGCTGTTTACCATTCAGTATGCGTCTCTTTCCTACCTACACACCCACCCTCCCATTTCATTCATCATCAACTCCTGATTTTTATGTTTATTTCCAGTGCTCCTAATGAAAAAAAAAAAGAATGTTACTGATCATACTAGATGCTCAAAAAATAATTTATATAGAATATGTAGCTGGTCATGATAATACGAATATATATATATATATATATTTTAGGTGCATTTGGAAAATCATTCTATAATTTTTTGATGAAAGCTAAAGTGACTACAAGTAGTATCTGTTCTAAATATACTCTCAACCATTTGACAATGAACGCTCAATCACCTTGCTGTAGCTGCTGGTGCTCGAACCCGTGACTTCTAGGAACAACAACCGTTCCCTTAACCACTGAGTCAAGTTGGTTCGTGCAAAAATCATTCTATAATTGAATCCGAATATATTTAGATGTAATCATATAATTGTGACATGTTCAAACAACCATCGTAAATATAAGTTATATTGAATTAGATGTAATTAAAAAGTCTCTAATGTACTCTTCAGTTTTTAGGGGTGAGAATTAATGTAATTATACAGGTAATTATGCTATTTAATTTTGTAGTTAGTTTTATTTTAAAATTTAAACCTATAATCGTGTAATTACTATGTATATTATAAAAGATGACATGAAGCATTAAAATGTAACTACATCATGCCTGTCAAACATGTATATAAAATTAATTTTTTTGTAACGTCACTCTCGTATAATTACTATAATAATAATTACATTTCCATGCAATTATAAAGCGGTTTCCAAACACGAATTTAGAGAATTTAAAGAAGAAGAAGCCGAGGCCATTGTTAACTCCTAATCTGCTTGTAAAAATATTAATAAAACACGGCATTATGTAGGAAGAAGAACAATACGAACAAATCATAAATTTAGAAGTGTGACGATTTATATGGATATGTTTAGAAAGTCGCATAATAATTGAATTTAAGTGTAATTTTGTTAAAGAAATTATAAGGCTTAATTTAAAAATAGGTGCTAAAACTATACATTTTTTTGAGATAAGTGCCTAATATTTTTTTGGTTAAAATAGAGGTCTAAAATTTTATTCCGTTAGTGATTTAAGGTAAATCTGTTTAAAAAATTTATCACCCAATCAGAATTTAGCACGTGTCTTAATTTTTTTTTAAAAATTTATAAAGAAGAAAATACTTTTAATAAAATCTAAAAAGTTTCAAAAACTCAAAAAATGTCCTAAAACTCCAAACCTCAAAATCTCAAAATTGACGCCACTACTGTTGTCAATAGCTTCTCCAGACCCCGCGACCGTCGTCACTTGAGGCCACTGTCCATTTCCCTAACCACTTATCTCCGGTAACCGGCGAGAGGCGTGCCAATCGGATGTCGAACGACTAGAGCCTTCCGCGTTCGTTGTTCGAAGTCCGATTGACACCGCTCTCACCGATTACCGGCGATGGACGGTTGGGGAAAATGGGTGGTGGCCTTAGGCGACGACGACGTCCGGCGAGGTTTTTCGACGATGATAGTGATGTCAATTTTGGATTTAAGATTTTAGGGATTTTGGGATTATTTTATAATTTCTAAAAATTCTGTGATATTGTTTAATTTATTTTATTTTCAGTTTATTTTTTAAAAAATAAATAAAAATCAAAAGCCACATGTCAATCTATATTTGGGTGATGAATTTTTTTAACATTATTACCTTAAAACACTAACGAAATAAAAGGATATTTTAGTCAAAAATATATTAGACATTAATCTCAAAAAGGATATATAGCTTGGCACCTACTTTTAAGTTTTAAGTTAAGCCAAATTATAATTACATGAATATAATTATTAAGATTTTTCACACAATTATACTGTTGTGTCTAAACACAAACTAAAATATAAAAGTTTTACACATATTTATAACAGAATAAAAATATACAAGTAAACATTAATAAAAATAACATTTTTATTTGAAAAAAAACTCATTATTTTCTGAACTCGAAATTAGAAAGTAGTATGATTATTCTACTTTTCACATCATTCCCAAAGTTTAGCTTTATTCATTTACAAAAATTCAATCCCTCTAAAAGCACTAATAAAAAAACTATTGTTAAAAAAGCACTAATAAAAAAACAACGATATCTATCGTAATCAAATGGTCCAAGTTACTTTACTGCTATAGAAAATAATTAATTGGGTAAAATACTTAAATCATCACTCAATTTTAGTTTGTAATTTATTTTGGTCATTTAATTTTCAAAATGTTCAATTTTAGCACTAAACTTTATATATTGACCTATTTTGGTTACTCTACAGTTAAATCCCTAACATTGTTATGACGTGGAAATAAAAAATAATAAAATGGGTAAACTATGTCAGGTACCACTGAATTATAGGAGTGACCTGTTTTTACCACCAACCTTTCAATTGGTCCAAATTTCCCATCAAACTTTATTTTTCGACTCGTTTATACCACCTGCCGTTAAATCGTTAACTATGTGATGACATGGACGATGCACCAAAACGACGTCGTTTTGGTGCCGCTATTTTGATACTAAATGACCCAAAACGATGTCGTTTTGCTAGAGAAAAATATGTGAAGTTGTGCACTCAATGAGATTTAAACCTAGGACCTTAAGCATCAAAGACAACATCCTAACCACCAAGCCAACCTAATATCTTTGAATTATTTTTAGCACAAATAATATATATTCTAAATTGTAGTTTGTCATATAAATAATGTTACTTTATCTGAATACTATAAATATATTATTTCTAATATAAAATATTCAAATATTGGTATACATATATTAATACATAAATAATAAATAAAATGAAAATATATAAATATTTTTATATTATAAATAATATTAAATATATAAATAGATAAATATATTATTATAAAAACTAAAAGACTAATTTTCAAAACAAAATTTGTTTAAAAAATCCAAAATTTGACAAAACATTAATCCCTAAACCCATAAACCCTAACCCTAAACTATAAACTTTAAACCCTAAAATTTTATTCATAAACAAATAATATTAAAATATATAAACAAATAATATATTATTATAAAAACTAAAAAATTGATTTAAAAAATATAAAATTTTCAAAATTTACGAAAAGACCAAAAAATTCACCAAAATCTTAAAGCTTAAACCTCAAATCCATCTATTTTGGTTGCTAATGGGTTTATGGTTTTAGGATTTAGTGGTTAGGAATAAATCAAAGATATTAGGTTGGCTTAGCGGTTAGGAGGTTGACTTTAATGTTTAAGGTCCCAGGTTTAAATTCCATTGAGTGCACAACTTCACATATTTTTCTTCAGCAAAACGACGTTGTTTTAGGCCATTTAGTATCAAAATAGCGGCACCAAAACGATGTCGTTTTGGTGTAGCGTCCATGTCATCACAGAGTTAACGATTTAACGGCAGGGTGGTATAAACGAGTCGAAAAATAAATTTTAATGGTAAGTTTGGACCAATTAAAAAGTTGGTGGTAAAAACAGGTCACCCCCTATAGTTCAGTGGTACCTGACATAGTTTACCCTAATAATATATATATATATATTAATAATATTTTAATACATTTAATTATTAAATAAAAACCATTTGTTCCCTTATCTCACCTTCAACGACAACCCCCACCCCAACCCTTTCTCACATTCACCGAAAACCCTCCGCTTATGGAGATTTTAATTCTGATGAAATATCACCAAAAACTCAAAATCTAAACTGTAATTCTTGAACGACCCTTTGCTATTCTTCAAGCAATGACTCTTCTGCCACCCTTTGTTGCCTTGTTGTACATGCACGAAATAGTAACTATTCAAGTCTAAACACTAATGAGACAAAACAAAACAAAAAAATAACATTTCATCATGTAAAAGAGGGAACCATTTTAAAGAAAGGCTATTGAAGTTTAAACAAAACCATTAATTACCATACTAATATCGTGAATTTCGACATGCCAAAATTTATTGATTCATGTGAGATTTTTACTAGAAGAGGATGAAAAACTGAGAGAAATTCTTATTAATTTTCCAATCAACTCAATTACAATAAAGGTCTATCCTTCTTAATATATAGAGAAAGGATTCTTGATCTTGATTAACTACTGTACAATAACTGTATTTAGTTTATATCTAATGTTAGTCTAACAGAATCTTTAACTGACTTTCAACTCTAGCATGCTTCATGTTTTCTCCTTCTTCTAGTTCTTCTTGCAAGAGAGAGACAATTCTAACTTGCTTCTTGTTCCTTTACTTTTCTTTAGCATGGATTTTGCTTATTCCTCGATCATTGAAGACAAATTCACTGTTTGTAATCGAAGTTCCTGTAACACCCCCTTCCCGGCCTGGTAGAGAACCGGGTCGGAGAGCGCTACCGGAAAACATAACGGAGATCGGAGACATAAATCCAAAGTTCAAAAATCATTTCGGCATATTTTATTAATCTCTTTTAAGACTTAACACTTAACTTATTAACAACTTATTTGAATTGGGGTCAATTTTAAACTTTTTCAAACTCAGGGACTAATTTGTAATTTTTACAAATTAGGGGTCCTTATCTGAAATTCGTGATATTATACTGAAATTAAAGTTACTAGTTATTAGCCTGTAAAATCTCATTACTAACAGAGGTCATTTACCTATCTGATTAGACTAGGTAATGTTCAGTGACTATTTTGTAAAGTATTCAAATCTATTTCTTTTTGAATTATCTTACTAAAATTCTTTACATATTTCAATGAGCCTAACAACTCACAAAAATCATAGAGTCCTTTAATCAATGTTTTACTACCAATTATGTCAATTTTATTACTAACTTAATAGTCTATATAGCTTTAAAACCTTATATAAAACATAGGCAAAATTTCACAATAGTAGACCCACAAGATTAGTATAATTACTTTAACTACTTTGCCACCATACTAGGAGTTCATAAGGACAAAACACATTACTCTTTAATTGTAGTGACTTGCCAACCTTCCAACTAATCTCGATCTCGATCTGTTACTTTCCTTAACCTGAAATGTTATGCAATGAATGCATTAGACTTACATAGTCTAAGTGAGGTAGCCAATGACAATGAATGATCATATTATGTCATGTAACATGCTTCCAAAAATGAATGTCATGCTAATTATGCAATAACATGGCATACTTCATATTCATAACAAAACATAATATCATATTATGAGCATAACATAGCATAATGTATCAAACACATAATATATTGGTACCATTTCTTGATTTGTGCGTGTCATCCTTGCACAGGGGCCATGCTAATCTTGTAACTATTTCAAGTAATCATTGATGCAACAATAACATCATACTTTTATATTCATTTATACAACAAGTATCGATCAAACATTATCATATACAACAACAAGCATCATTTAAAAGCATTAGCATATACAAGACAAGTAGGCATATCAATCTCATTTCATTGGTACTTATCATTTAAGTACTTATCCTTCAAGTAATGTAACTTTTAAATGTTTTGCCTTGGATGATTAATGAACAAGGTAATCGAGTCTTCATGTAACATTAGATACTCAAAGTATCCATTTCTCATTTCAACATATAACAGGGGATGCATAGGCATCAATGGTGACTTACCACCATTCAATTATCAAGGTGACTAACCACCTTATCAGGTTTATAGGTGACTAACCACCATCCTGTAACAAAGATCAGGGGAGCTCAACGACTCTAAGGCATGCCCTTCTACCTATAGACACTAATCAAACCAAGGACTTTACTTATCTTTCTTTATTAACAAGTGCATTCACTTGCCAATCATTCATAATTTCAAAGGTATTTAACCACTTCAATAGGCATACACATATAATCAATCAGGCATCATGGTAAATCTAAAATTCCAGCCAGCACATGAGATCATTTTCATTTTATGATCATCAACAATCAGTAGCAAAGCTTATCATTTAGTCTCATTTCACATAGCTCAAGCAATCAACACATCATAACAACTAATCATTTTTATGCTAAGCATGCTTATCTAACAAGCAATACACATTTAGGTCAATATTCTTGCCTTTAATCCTTCTTCCTTATCATTTTAAATTTTACCAATCATTATTAAATTCATTACATGTTCCATGATTTTCAGATCATATCGTATTAAATAACGAGATGAGCCGTAGCTCCATATCAGGTAGCATTTCATATTATTTTCACATACATGTAGCATATCATAGTCATATTCAAACATATTAAAGTAATGCAAGGCACTTACAAAATTTGCCATTCGAACATAGTTGCTCTACGTGAGCCCTTAACAAATGCAATTATAATCATAAATAATGCAACGGAACGGCACCGAGCC
This sequence comes from Hibiscus trionum, assembly GCA_030270665.1. Lineage (NCBI taxonomy): Eukaryota > Viridiplantae > Streptophyta > Magnoliopsida > Malvales > Malvaceae > Hibiscus > Hibiscus trionum. The sequence continues at coordinate 10,183,701 of BSYR01000013.1, read as the reverse complement.
TATCCCTTGACACAACTACACTCACATATCATAACATAAATATCGGAATGACACCGCGTCACCCGAGACAAATGCATCCATACTCACATATCAGAACATAAAAACAATGATCGGAATGACACCGCGTCACCCGAGACAAATGCATCTACACTCACATATCAGAACATAAAAACAATGATCGGAATGACACCGCGTCACCCGAGACAAATGCATCCACACTCACATATCAGAACATACAAACAAATATCGGAATGACACCGCGTCACCCGAGACAAATGCATCCACACTCACATATCAGAACATAAAAACAATGATCGGAATGACATCGCGTCACCCGAGACAAATGCATCCACACTCACATATAAAAAAAACAATGATCGGAATGACACCGCGTCACCCGAGACAAATGCATGTACACTCACCTCAATCCAAGCTTAGAGACATTTTCCTTATTCTCCAACTTTGTGGTTTCCTTCATTTCTACTCTTTTCTAACCAAACATTAAAGAAATATATCATTTAGTACATTAGGCAGCTTGCATTCTCCTCAAGAAATATTTATATAAAATGTTCTATAATTCAAAATCTGATTTCGTTTGTTTTAAACGAAACTAGACTTAATAACCTTTTAAACCATATAAATTATAGCTTTTAATTCCTCTTATACAATTTATAATGAATTTTTAAAGTCGCTGTTGATGCAGATTTAGGGGCAAATTGTTACCCTGTTTTCATGACCTTTACTTACTCAAAAATTCATATCTTTTTACTCACAACTCCAAATAAGGAGTTCTTTACCATTCTAGAAAGCTTATAAACACACCTTTAAAATCATGTATGGTACATATTTTTAGCATGTACCTATAAATACAGTTTATTGTTTGAAAACCGGGCTTTCTCGTAGACCTATTCTGCCCACTGTTTTCAACTTGCCACTTTAGTGTACATTTAACCTATGTTTCACTACACCATTAATCTTGAGATTTTAACCACATTTACCTTCACATATTAACATTATTTCTATAATCCAGCAACCTCAAAATAGGACATGTAAGTCCTCAATTTATCAATTTCTATAAAACAGTCCCCTTTTTATTCTTTAATAATCCTATATATGATCTAAATGGTTTTAACCTACCAATTGAGACTTAATTCAAGCTTGGCCATTTAATTTAATTCATTTCATGAATCCCCTGTTCTAATCATAAATTTTCAGAATTTATTAACATCATTTGACCCCCTAAACATTTCGAATTTCACAATTTAGCCCAGCAGATTCCAATTTTATTCAGTTTCAGTCCCGTAACTTCTAAGAACAATTAAGAGACCTATACTTAACATTTTTGAGCAAATCATACCTCTATTTCATGTAAAATTTTGTTCTCTACAACTTTGTAGAAGAACACGTTTTCCAGAAATGACACTAACATGCTCAAAAATGCAGTTTTCTACAGGACAGTTTACAAATCCGAATTTCTTTATTCTTTCTACCCTTATCTTTTACCAACCTTTAATTAATCCAATTTCATGCTTAATATAAATACTAACATCAAATTAAAGGTAGTTGAGACTCTAATCTCAACTCTAATTTATTTTACTCACCTTGATAGATCGGTACTTTATTATTATTTCTTGGGCTTGACGGCTGTTCCGAATCTACCTCGTGTACCATGATAATTAATAAAAACTAATCAATAAAACAGTATCAAATATATATATAAAAATATTCATCAAACTCGATACCGAAACTTAAACTTACTAGAGATTTGAGCTTACCCCGTCATCGGTAGAAATTCGATATTACTATATCGAAAATATCGGACAACCAACCAACCACTGGACCATCTATATTTATTTTGTTCCTTGTTGTGTTTTGAATCAATTTCCCCCTCCCCTATTTATAGCAATCGGCAGCCCCCTTTAATCATTTTTTTTTATTATTTTCAATATGGTGGTGTATCCATTATCATTTAAAATATAGGTAAGTGGTAAATATTAGGCCTTTGTCTCCCATTTTTTTTTAATAATAATAATAATAATAATAATAATAATAATAATAAACTATCATAAATTAACCCGAATAATATTTATTGGTTCAGATAAAATCGAATAAATTATTCAATCGATAAAAATATTCGGTCACCGGAATTTAATTCCGAATAGACCGGTTTTTGGGATGTGACAACTCCCCCCCCCTTAGAAAAGAATTCGTCCTCGAATTCTTACCTGTAGTTTCGGATTGTTCATCCGAGCACTCTTTGGGATCAGAATCTTCTAGAAATGAAGAATTCACCTTTCCTATATATATATATATATATATTGCGACATTGTCCTTCATGTCGTCGTTGACAAAATTTGTACTTAGAAATTCTCATGTCTTGATTTCTTTTCAGACTTATTAAATTTACTAACTTTCCGAGCTTTCTTCGCTACTTCCGTAGCTTTGGCTCTATTTACGAGATCTTGGAAATTTTTAATGTATAACGCTGTAAACATGGGTCGTAACTCATCGTTAAGCCCTATGATAATCATTTGACACTTATGTACTTATTATGGAACTCTTTGAAGAAGAATTCCCAACTCACGGTTTCCTCAGAGACGGTAAGGACAGTAGTCTCCCATCACTATAAGGCTTCAACGCAAGAGCGCATTCAAGCTTATGTTCATCCGAACATCTTAATTGCTTATCAAAAATCCTTAAAGTATTGTCTAACCAATACTCGGCTATTTTGGGATCATCTATGTTCCGACCAGTAAAGGTGTAAGATCGGTATTGCGATAACTTATCGATTGGGGTTCGAAGAGGTTACGCAACAGGTGGCGTAGGTTGCATGACTTGACTAACCTTTAACACATAAATTGCTAAAACATATCAGCCATGTTCTAATAACATTCTTCCTGAGCTGTAGGAGCTTCAGGCTCTACACCTCGAACAGGAGGGTTCTGAGGATTCGGAGGATTTCCTCCTTGCACCTACTCGCCATAAGTCGAGGAGATAGCAACAGACTCATTATTACAGGTTGTTTAGTTCGAGACACATATCTATATTATAAAAGAGATCGGATCAGTTGACAAGTCACAATACTTAACATATTAACTCCTAGGTGGCAAAGTAACTTAACACACAATACAAACATACTTAAGTTTAGTCCAGAACCGACTAAACTCTAGCTCTGATACCACTACTGTAACACCCCCTTCCCGGCCTGGTAGAGAACCGGGTCGGAGAGCGCTACCGGAAAACATAACGGAGATCGGAGACATAAATCCAAAGTTCAAAAATCATTTCGGCATATTTTATTAATCTCTTTTAAGACTTAACACTTAACTTATTAACAACTTATTTGAATTGGGGTCAATTTTAAACTTTTTCAAACTCAGGGACTAATTTGTAATTTTTACAAATTAGGGGTCCTTATCTGAAATTCGTGATATTATACTGAAATTAAAGTTACTAGTTATTAGCCTGTAAAATCTCATTACTAACAGAGGTCATTTACCTATCTGATTAGACTAGGTAATGTTCAGTGACTATTTTGTAAAGTATTCAAATCTATTTCTTTTTGAATTATCTTACTAAAATTCTTTACATATTTCAATGAGCCTAACAACTCACAAAAATCATAGAGTCCTTTAATCAATGTTTTACTACCAATTATGTCAATTTTATTACTAACTTAATAGTCTATATAGCTTTAAAACCTTATATAAAACATAGGCAAAATTTCACAATAGTAGACCCACAAGATTAGTATAATTACTTTAACTACTTTGCCACCATACTAGGAGTTCATAAGGACAAAACACATTACTCTTTAATTGTAGTGACTTGCCAACCTTCCAACTAATCTCGATCTCGATCTGTTACTTTCCTTAACCTGAAATGTTATGCAATGAATGCATTAGACTTACATAGTCTAAGTGAGGTAGCCAATGACAATGAATGATCATATTATGTCATGTAACATGCTTCCAAAAATGAATGTCATGCTAATTATGCAATAACATGGCATACTTCATATTCATAACAAAACATAATATCATATTATGAGCATAACATAGCATAATGTATCAAACACATAATATATTGGTACCATTTCTTGATTTGTGCGTGTCATCCTTGCACAGGGGCCATGCTAATCTTGTAACTATTTCAAGTAATCATTGATGCAACAATAACATCATACTTTTATATTCATTTATACAACAAGTATCGATCAAACATTATCATATACAACAACAAGCATCATTTAAAAGCATTAGCATATACAAGACAAGTAGGCATATCAATCTCATTTCATTGGTACTTATCATTTAAGTACTTATCCTTCAAGTAATGTAACTTTTAAATGTTTTGCCTTGGATGATTAATGAACAAGGTAATCGAGTCTTCATGTAACATTAGATACTCAAAGTATCCATTTCTCATTTCAACATATAACAGGGGATGCATAGGCATCAATGGTGACTTACCACCATTCAATTATCAAGGTGACTAACCACCTTATCAGGTTTATAGGTGACTAACCACCATCCTGTAACAAAGATCAGGGGAGCTCAACGACTCTAAGGCATGCCCTTCTACCTATAGACACTAATCAAACCAAGGACTTTACTTATCTTTCTTTATTAACAAGTGCATTCACTTGCCAATCATTCATAATTTCAAAGGTATTTAACCACTTCAATAGGCATACACATATAATCAATCAGGCATCATGGTAAATCTAAAATTCCAGCCAGCACATGAGATCATTTTCATTTTATGATCATCAACAATCAGTAGCAAAGCTTATCATTTAGTCTCATTTCACATAGCTCAAGCAATCAACACATCATAACAACTAATCATTTTTATGCTAAGCATGCTTATCTAACAAGCAATACACATTTAGGTCAATATTCTTGCCTTTAATCCTTCTTCCTTATCATTTTAAATTTTACCAATCATTATTAAATTCATTACATGTTCCATGATTTTCAGATCATATCGTATTAAATAACGAGATGAGCCGTAGCTCCATATCAGGTAGCATTTCATATTATTTTCACATACATGTAGCATATCATAGTCATATTCAAACATATTAAAGTAATGCAAGGCACTTACAAAATTTGCCATTCGAACATAGTTGCTCTACGTGAGCCCTTAACAAATGCAATTATAATCATAAATAATGCAACGGAACGGCACCGAGCCTATCCCTTGACACAACTACACTCACATATCATAACATAAATATCGGAATGACACCGCGTCACCCGAGACAAATGCATCCATACTCACATATCAGAACATAAAAACAATGATCGGAATGACACCGCGTCACCCGAGACAAATGCATCTACACTCACATATCAGAACATAAAAACAATGATCGGAATGACACCGCGTCACCCGAGACAAATGCATCCACACTCACATATCAGAACATACAAACAAATATCGGAATGACACCGCGTCACCCGAGACAAATGCATCCACACTCACATATCAGAACATAAAAACAATGATCGGAATGACATCGCGTCACCCGAGACAAATGCATCCACACTCACATATAAAAAAAAACAATGATCGGAATGACACCGCGTCACCCGAGACAAATGCATGTACACTCACCTCAATCCAAGCTTAGAGACATTTTCCTTATTCTCCAACTTTGTGGTTTCCTTCATTTCTACTCTTTTCTAACCAAACATTAAAGAAATATATCATTTAGTACATTAGGCAGCTTGCATTCTCCTCAAGAAATATTTATATAAAATGTTCTATAATTCAAAATCTGATTTCGTTTGTTTTAAACGAAACTAGACTTAATAACCTTTTAAACCATATAAATTATAGCTTTTAATTCCTCTTATACAATTTATAATGAATTTTTAAAGTCGCTGTTGATGCAGATTTAGGGGCAAATTGTTACCCTGTTTTCATGACCTTTACTTACTCAAAAATTCATATCTTTTTACTCACAACTCCAAATAAGGAGTTCTTTACCATTCTAGAAAGCTTATAAACACACCTTTAAAATCATGTATGGTACATATTTTTAGCATGTACCTATAAATACAGTTTATTGTTTGAAAACCGGGCTTTCTCGTAGACCTATTCTGCCCACTGTTTTCAACTTGCCACTTTAGTGTACATTTAACCTATGTTTCACTACACCATTAATCTTGAGATTTTAACCACATTTACCTTCACATATTAACATTATTTCTATAATCCAGCAACCTCAAAATAGGACATGTAAGTCCTCAATTTATCAATTTCTATAAAACAGTCCCCTTTTTATTCTTTAATAATCCTATATATGATCTAAATGGTTTTAACCTACCAATTGAGACTTAATTCAAGCTTGGCCATTTAATTTAATTCATTTCATGAATCCCCTGTTCTAATCATAAATTTTCAGAATTTATTAACATCATTTGACCCCCTAAACATTTCGAATTTCACAATTTAGCCCAGCAGATTCCAATTTTATTCAGTTTCAGTCCCGTAACTTCTAAGAACAATTAAGAGACCTATACTTAACATTTTTGAGCAAATCATACCTCTATTTCATGTAAAATTTTGTTCTCTACAACTTTGTAGAAGAACACGTTTTCCAGAAATGACTCTAACATGCTCAAAAATGCAGTTTTCTACAGGACAGTTTACAAATCCGAATTTCTTTATTCTTTCTACCCTTATCTTTTACCAACCTTTAATTAATCCAATTTCATGCTTAATATAAATACTAACATCAAATTAAAGGTAGTTGAGACTCTAATCTCAACTCTAATTTATTTTACTCACCTTGATAGATCGGTACTTTATTATTATTTCTTGGGCTTGACGGCTGTTCCGAATCTACCTCGTGTACCATGATAATTAATAAAAACTAATCAATAAAACAGTATCAAATATATATATAAAAATATTCATCAAACTCGATACCGAAACTTAAACTTACTAGAGATTTGAGCTTACCCCGTCATCGGTAGAAATTCGATATTACTATATCGAAAATATCGGACAACCAACCAACCACTGGACCATCTATATTTATTTTGTTCCTTGTTGTGTTTTGAATCAATTTCCCCCTCCCCTATTTATAGCAATCGGCAGCCCCCTTTAATCATTTTTTTTTATTATTTTCAATATGGTGGTGTATCCATTATCATTTAAAATATAGGTAAGTGGTAAATATTAGGCCTTTGTCTCCCATTTTTTTTTAATAATAATAATAATAATAATAATAATAATAATAAACTATCATAAATTAACCCGAATAATATTTATTGGTTCAGATAAAATCGAATAAATTATTCAATCGATAAAAATATTCGGTCACCGGAATTTAATTCCGAATAGACCGGTTTTTGGGATGTGACAGTTCCTCAGGACAAAAAAATTTCAGTTGTTGTCGTAGATGCAGAAAAAATGCAGAAGACAGAGGTTTGGTTAATACATCAGCTACTTGATCTACAACAGGTACATAATTAACATGAATGGATCCTTCAATAACCTTTTCCCTTACAAAACTGAGGTTGAGTTCAACTTGCTTGAGTTTAGCGTGATGAACTGGATTAGAGGAGTGTGCTATTGCACTTGTATTATCACACCAAATTGTTGGTGTTGATGCCAGTTCAATATGGAGTTTAGTGAGAAGAGACTTGACCCATGTTGCTTTACAAATTGCATTAGCTAAGCTTAGAAATTCTGCCTCAGTGGAGGACCTTGAAACAACACTTTGTTTCTTCGAGCTCTAAGCTACAAGGTTTCCTCCTAAGAAAATACAATATCCTCTAGTAGAACGTTTATCATCCACACATGTTCCCCAATCAGAATAAGAATACCTAACCAAATTTGTAGGCGACGAAACATTACTAAAGAATAAACCATGATTTATTGTACCCTTGAGATACCTAATGATCCTTTTTATTGCTTTACAATGTTTAACAAGCAGATTTTGCATAAATTGGCTGACTCTGTTCACAGAGAACTGTATATCTGGCCTTGTAATACATATATGTTGTAATGTGCCTACTACTTGTCTATATAGAGTTCTGTCAAGTACATGATCACCATCAATTGAAGAAAGTTGATGAGATGTTACCATAGGTGTAGGAGAAGGTGCTGCATCAACCATCTTTGCCTTTTCCAACAACTCCATAATATGCTTCTTCTAATTCAGTATTATTCTTGTCTCAACAGCTTGTATATTCATCCCAAGAAAAAAGGTTAGTTGCCCCAAGTCTTTTAAGGAGAAGGTCAGATTAATGTCTTGAATGACATGATCAATTTCTTCAGCATCATTTCCAGTAGCTACAATATCATCAACATAGACCATGACGTATACCTTGCTGCCTTGATTTCCCCTAAAATAGAGTGAGGAATCAACTAATGAAGCTGTAAATTCTAGTTTTTGAACCAAGTTATTGCGAAACTTTTCAAACCAAGCTCGAGGAGCTTGTTTGAGTCCATAAAGTGATTTCTTTAATCTATACACCAAAGGGTTACAAGATGCATCTACTTGTTCGAAACCGGGAGATTGCTGCATGTAGACTTCCTCGGACAGATCACCGTTCAGAAATGCATTGTGTTGCGACTAAAAAATTTAAAAAATACAAGTACCTCGGTGTTACTTAGAGGGACCGGGTTTTGATTGTTTTTGGAAAATTAGTCGGATTTGTATAAAAATAGAGGAGTCGCCACCGGCCATTTAAGAATGGTACACCGGACACCGAAATAAAACCAGAGATTCTTTTTTCTAAAAAATGGGTTCGGGAGTCGGTTACACGCGAGAAAGGATTAGCACCGTCGACGTGCCCAAAATTGGTACCAAAAACATTACCGCTTAATTAATATTAAACTTTGCGAATTAAAGTGACGAATCGTATTGAAATTTGGTTATACGAGCGAGTAAATTTTAAATGTCTCAATATTCGAGAAAGAACGTCCGAACCACCACCACTACGACTGGTACTGGCCTCGTTCGTTCCCGAATAAAGAGACACTTGCATTGCAATTTAAAAAACCGGATGCAACTTAGTGTAATACATGACCACATATATATTAAAAGTAAATAAACAACGTATGTAAGAATGCGAATGAATCAAAAACGCCTAAAATAAACATGGCATGAAAAACAAATACATAAACGAAGATATTTAAGTGCATGGACAAATACATACGAAATAAATGCATGAAATAGATATAGCATAAAAAGAAAACATATGAACAAAAGCATTTAAACGCATGAACAAAAATGAAAGCAAATCTGAAAGAGGCTAAGAATTAATTCGGGACTGTTTCTGGGGACTGATTGAGGGAATAAACCATAAAAAAAACATTGAGTCATTAAAATGATGACCCAAAACGAAAAAAAACCATAACCTGGAGGGACCGAAAGGGATATTAAACCACTCGGCAAAGGCTGAAAATGCGTTTAGGGACGAAAATAAAAAAAAGGTTTGAAACAACAGGGACTGGGGAAGAGATTTTAAAAGACGGAAGCCCTTCCCGCGGTATTACAATGACGCGGAGGGACCCATAAGGCGATTAAACCATTTTTTTAAAAGGAAAGGTAGTATAAATACCGCTTTATAAAGTCATTTTACCCCTTTTGGAATATTTCAGAAAACCCTAGAAAGAAAAAAAAAGGAAAACTCCTCCCTCTTTTTATATGTTTGCCCGATTAGGGTTTTGAAACGAAAGACCTTTCCGGCGCCGTCGGCCGCTAACCGGAGCCGGTAACTTCAAGAAGAAACCAAAAAGAACCTTCCTCCACCTTTTCCTTTAAACAGAAACAAAAGATAAAACCCCACACAACTCCTCTCGTTTGAATCTTAGGAGAAAAAAAGGAAAAAATCATATAGTGACCCCGGTGGCTCACCTGTCGGTTTCCGATATGGAGACCCGAGGCTTGTTGCCGGAAACGCAAAGATCAAGCGGTGGTAATGTGAAGGTTCCAGTGGCTCACCCGACGGTTTCCGAAACGGAAACCAAGGGCTTATCGCCGGCGGCACCAGAAGAAACCAGAAGGGAGAGGGAAGGAAAACTCTCGAAAGGTAAAAAACACAAAAACTCTTTTTGTTCATGCATGCATCGGATTGAAAATGTTGAAAAATGCTTTTGTACCTCTGAAAATTTTTGTCTTTCTATTGCTATGAAAAATCCTCTTCTTTTTCTCCTTAGAAGAGTTGTTACAAAGTGTTGTTCGGGCTCCTTTATACCCGAATTACATAGGAAATAAGCAGACAATCTGAATCCTCTCTCTCTCCCTCTTTTTTTTTTTTCGGTTTACATTTCTATTCTTGGTCTCTGATTGAGTTTTTTCTTTTCTGTTTACATGACAAAACTGCTCCAAAACGGTGTTAGCATAGGGGCGGCCGAGGGTGCGCGGCGGGGCAGAAAGGCAGAGGCATGCAGTCGAGGGGTCACGGGCATGGCTACGCGCGCGTGGTGGGAGCCGGATCGTCTCAGGCGCGCGTGGAACACGAACGGACGTCGGGTACATTGCACGCGCAGATCTGGTCCGTTAGATCAGATCTGGATCTAACGGTGGGGGAGGCGTGCGGTGCGGATCCATACCCTATTAGGGTTTCCTTTAGATCTGATCTGGGCCGTTGATCTCGCCCAGATCGGACGGTTGGGGCTTGGCGGCGCAAAGGATAAGAGGGCCTCCCTAGGGTTTTCTTTGAGATTCAATCTGGGACTCGTCTGGACCGTCAGATCTGCCTCAGATCTGACGGCTGTGGTGTAGCGGCGCGCGGGATAAAAAGAGCTCCTCTTTAGGGTTTCTTCTGGTGCGATCTGAACCGTTGGATCGCGGCCAGATCCAACGGCCATGATGAGGTGGCGGCTGCACATAAGGGATAAGGGTGTTAGGTTTTTTTTATTGGGCCTTTTTATTTTTTTGGGCTTTGTAAAATTTTTTTGGTTTTTATATTATGTAATGGACATTAATTTAACAATCTGGGCTCTTATTTAATTAAAGTTGGGCTTTTATTATTTAATCTTTTTGTGTTTTTTTTCAAATTTGACTAATAATAATAATAGTAAATATAATAATAGTAATAAGATAATAACTTATAATAGTAATATCAATATTAACAGCAATAGTAAAATAGTGATGATAATAAAGCTAATGACAAGAACAAATAATGAGGTTAGTAATTAATTAATCCTTTTTTTCTTTTTCTTATTTCTAGCCACGATATATAAAGTCCATTAAAGGAAAAATGAGTTTTGACACCTCGGACAAAATAGGTGATTACAGCTGCCCCTCTTTGCTTATACTTGTGTAACAAGAATAAAGCAAAGACCATAATCACTAATTTTGTCCCACTTCCTTGTTGGTAGGCTTATTTCCGACTTCCACGCGTTAGACTAAGCGACTTTCTCTCTGAAGCCTTCAAGGATTCTCTTTCTGCAGAACTCCTTTTTTGGCTTACTCCTTGAGTGATAGTTCTTTCTATATAGAACTTCTGTCCTCGCGTTTCAATGGTCTCCCAGTCCTTTCTCTGTAGGACCCTCCGCTCTTGAGACCTACGGTTTTAGGATTCTGAGTTATTTCTCCACAGAACTCCTCTTCCTTTGCATTCTCTTCGAGTAATCGTCCCTTCTCTATGGAACTCCTCTCTGAAATCAAGGATCTGTAAGTCCCCTCTTCGTAGGACCCCCCACTTTCGTGATCCTGAAGCCGCAAGTTCCTCCTATATAGATCTTGTTTTGACCCTTTCTCTGTAGGATCCTTTATCTTGAAATCTGTTGGCAAGCTTGAAAGCTTTCATCTGAAATCTCTGAGTGGCGAACATGAAGGCTTCACCTGACATTCTGGAGCGGCGGCTTGAGAGGCTTCGCCTAAAATCCTTTTTTAGTTCTCGCTTTATCGTTTTCTCCTCATCCCGAGAGGTATTCAAATTGTCTTTCAAAAATCTGTGAAAAGAGATAAAATGCTATGATGGTATGAGTTAGCATGCTCCTATCCCAGGGATGCCTAACTACTCATGATGCATGATTGGGGTTTGCAAGTCATTTAGTTATATTGATTCTATTGACATCGTGTCCCCTGGCGCTGCTCCTTGCTTTGATTGCCTCTCTTCTCGGTTCTCCCGGTCCGTTGTTCTTGGTCCCTTTTACGGAATTATCTGCTTCAAAGTGCCCTTTCGGGTTTTCACTTTGGACCCTTCTTTCCTCGCCCTTTTTTTTGTGGAGGTCTGAATGGATAGGCGAATTTCAATTCTCCGGGTACCCGAACGGATATGTGGATTCTATTCTCTAAACGCTCGAATGAGCAGATGTCATATGTCTTTGTCTCGAGTCTTTGAGTATCTGCCCCTAAAATCTCCTAGCTTTGAGTTTCTACCTCCTTTGTCGTGGTCTTGAGGTGTCCTTCTCGTAAAGTGCCTTTCGGGTTTCCATTGCGTCCCCTATTTTCTTTGCCTCTCCCCTTTCTTCCATCTTCGTTAGGGATTTTTGTTTTCACTAGGTTTGACTTTTCGTGGTGCCCCTATCCCTTCGGAGATGTTTTACCGACTTTTGCTAAGGCTCTTTGGATGTAATTGACGTTGGTGCTTGCCCTCGGACAATCTACTCTTTAAAATGGTTAGATTATAGTAATGCTAGGAAATCTTTTGCATGTTATAATCCCTACCTTAGTATACTCATGGAACACTTGGGTGAGAGATAAGGAAAACACATAATTTTATTGATAATTCATGGATGATTTAAAAGTCATGGCAAACGAAAAAAGAGCGAAAAACAAAACAAAAAGGAATGAAAACAAAATAAGACTTCAAGTATTAGTTGCGTGAATGGCCAAGAACCCGTTGACCAAGTTGGATCTTGAAATTCCTCGCACTCTACCGAAAGTTCTGGCTTAAGGGCATCGATGTCTGTGACTTGCCTTGAACATGATCTTCTCCCACCTCCTTCTCCTTTTGTTTGCTCGTGAGACCTTTTTTTTTTGCTTTTTTGTTTTTTGTTTTTTGTTTTTTTTGAGGCGCCCTTTTAAGGGTTTTCGCCTTGGGTATTCTCTTCTTTAAAGAGTGTTTCTTCTTATACGTAGTACTTCTTCACCGCGTCCGAATTCACCGGGTATTTTAGCTCGTTTCCATCCATTTCCGTTAAAATTAATGCCCCTCCAGAGAAGGCTTTCTTGACAACAAATGGGCCTTCCCAATTAGGCATCCATTTTCCTCGGGAGTCCTTCTGATTAAGTAGAATTCTTCGAAGTACTAGGTCCCCTTCCCGAAATTCTCTCGGGCGAACTTTTTTATCATGGGCTCGTATCATTCTTCTCTGGTACATCTGACCGTGGCAGATGGCCTTCAACCTTTTTTCTTCAATGAGGTTCAGATGGTCGTACCGTGTTTGCACCCACTCGGCATCCTCCAGTTTTACTTCATTCAAGATTCGAAGTGACGGGATTTCTACCTCGATGGGCAGAACCGCTTCAAAACCGTATACCAAGGAGTAAGGCGTAGCCCCCGTGGATGTTCGTATTGATGTCCGGTAAGCGAAGAGAGCGAACGGTAACTTCTCATGCCAATCCCTGAAGGTATCCGTTGTTTTTGAAATGATCTTCTTGATGTTCTTATTTGCCGCTTCCACTGCTCCATTCATCTTGGAACGGTAAGTGGTGGAATTGTGGTGGGTGATCTTGAATTGTTTACACACCTCATCCATCATTTTGTTGTTTAGGTTAGTAGCATTGTCAGTGATGATCCTTTCCGGCAAACCGTATCGACAGATGATTTCCTTCTTCAAGAATTTGCACACGGTTGCCTTTGTGATGTTGGCGTAGGAGGCTGCTTCTACCCACTTAGTGAAGTAGTCGATGGCCACGAGGATAAAACGATGCCCGTTAGAGGCTTTTGGGTGAATTTGCCCGATGGCGTCCATGCCCCAGACAGCAAAAGGCCATGGTGAATTCATGGTGTGCAGTGGTAATGGTGGAGAATGGACCTTGTCGGCGTACACCTGACATTTGTGGCATTTCTTCGCATAGTCGATACAATCCCCTTCCATGGTCGACCAAAAATACCCGTATCTCATAATCTTGCGAGCCATAGAGAAACCGTTGGCATGGGTTCCACACAATCCGTCATGTACTTCGGCTAGAATATTCTTGGCCTCCTGAGCATTGACACATCTTAGCAATACTTGGTCTTTGCTCTTTTTTTAGAGAACCTCCCCGTCTAACACGTATCCCGCTGCCATTCTCCTGATGGTTCTTTTGTCATTTTCATTAGCTCCTTTGGGATAAACTTTGAGCTTGATGAATTGGAGGATATCGAAAAACCAAGGATTCCCGTCTGCCTCCTCTTCTAAGGCGCAACAATGGGCTGGTGAGTCGAAAGTCTGCATTTCGATTGGTCTCATTTCTGCTTCGGTGCTTGCCTTGAACATGGCGGCCAAAGTGGCCAAAGCATCTGCCATCTGGTTGTCTTCTCTAGGGAGGTATGCGAAGCTGATTTTCTCGAAATTCTGAATTAGTCTTTGGATCAAGTCGTAATACTTGACCAACTTCGAATCTCTGGTTTCCCATTCTTTCCTAAGTTGAAAGATTACTAAAGACGAATCCCCAAAAACTTGACGGACCCTGACCCTCCTTTCGATGGCTGCACGAAGTCCCATGACACATGCTTCGTACTCGGCTACATTGTTGGTACAAAAGAACTCTAATCGACTCGTGAAAGGATAGTAGACATTCTCGGGCGAGATCAGCACTGCCCCTATCCCATGCCCTAAGGCATTTGAGGCGCCATCGAAATAAAGCTTCCATGCTCCCTCCTCCGTAACATCCTCTTCTATTGCGGAGGTATGCATTATATCTTCATCGGGGAATGTAAAATCCAAAGGCTCGTAGTTCTCGAAGGCTCGGCTGGCTAGGAAATCAGCTACTGCACTTCCCTTTATCGCCTTCTGACTCACATACACAATATCATATTCAGATAAGAGCATTTGCCATCGTGCCATCTTCCCGGTTAAAGCTGGTGCCTCCATCATGAATTTTAAAGGGTCCAACTTCGATATTAACCACGTGGTGTGGTATAACATATACTGTCGTAGCCTTTTGGTAGCCCATACCAATGCGCAACACAATTTCTGGATGGGTGGATACCGAACCTCACAATCAGTGAATTTCTTGCTTAGATAATAAATGGCCCTCTCCTTTCTTCCGGATTCATCATGCTGCCCCAATACACAACCCATTGAGTTATCTGACACCGTTAGGTATAGAATCAAAGGCCTTCCTGGCGCCGGAGCCACTAGGATTGGTGCCTTAGTCAAGTACTCCTTAATCTTGTCTAGAGCTTCTTGGCACTGTTCGTCCCATACTCCAGGATTGTTTTTTCGGAGTAATCTAAAAACGGGGTCACACTTGTCGGTTAATTGAGAAATAAACCGAGATATATAATTTAATCTCCCCAAGAACCCTCGGACTTCCTTTTGTGTTCGAGGTGGAGGGAGGTCTTGAATTGCCTTGACTTTGTCTGGGTCAATCTCGATCCCCTTTCGGCTAACCACAAAACCTAGTAGTTTCCCAGACGTGACGGCGAAAGTGCACTTGGCTGGGTTGAGCTTTAATTGATACTTCCTTAACCTTCGAAAGAGCTTCCTTAGGTTTTCGATGTGCTCCTCCTCGGTTTGTGACTTGGCTATCATGTCGTCTACATACACCTCGATTTCTTTGTGCATCATGTCATGGAAGAGGGTTACCATAGCTCTTTGATACGTGGCACCGGCGTTTTTTAATCCGAAAGGCATCACCTTGTAACAAAAGGTTCCCCACATAGTGACAAAAGTGGTCCTTTCCATATCTTCGGGGTGCATCTTTATTTGATTGTACACTGAGAAACCGTCCATGAATGAGAACCATGAGTGCCCCGCGGTATTGTCTACTAGAGTGTCAATGTGGGGTAACGGGAAGTTGTCTTTAAGGCTTGCTCTATTGAGATCTCTATAATCGACGCACATACGAACCTTCCCATCTTTCTTCGGAACTGGGACTATATTAGCTACCCATTCGGGGTATTTGGCGACTTGGAGAAAGCCCGCCTCGTATTGCTTCTTCACCTCTTCTCTGATTTTTAATAGCATATCCGCTCTCATTCGTCGCAATTTCTGCTGAACCGGCCTACACTCGGGCTTTATTGGTAACTTGTGCACCACAATATCCGTGTTTAACCCTGGCATGTCTTGGTAAGTCCAAGCGAAAACATCCTTGAATTCTACGAGTAACTTGATCAACTCATGTTTATTCTGGGGTGAGAACACAGTGCCAATCTTCACTTCTCTTCTTTCTTTGTCAGTCCCTAGGTTGATAAGCTCTAGGTCCTCTTGATGGGGTAGAATTTGCTTTTCTTCACTTTTCATTAATCTAAGCAATTCATCTGAGACCTCACAGTCTTCATCTTCCTCCCCCTCATCGAACTCGACGGCGTACAAGGGCTGATCAAAATCTACCTTGGCCATGGGTTCAAGGTCATTCACGTGACTGATCATAGGAGTCCTGAAACAGAATTTAAGAAAAACATATATAGGGAATTGAAAGAATAACGTGATTTCAAGGTAAATAATGAAAGAATGTAATGAATGAGATGTTTGCCATTTGTGAAAACATTGGGAAGCGTCCCTTTCATTGAATAAGCTAAGATAGGAGCCCTTTACAAAAGATCCCTATCGCTCGCGGGCAAAAGCGGATAGGGTTGATTCCAAGCATTACTTTGATGCTGACCTAGAAACTAAAGGTAGGTCCATGCTAGTCCAATTATTGAGCGTCTCTTCTGGGCGGCATGGGCGAATTCCGGCTAGCAGTTGGCCACTGTGCTTGTCACTGGTTATGACGTTAATGTCCATTTCTTCAAAAGCCTCATTGAGTCTTTCTTCCTTGAGGAGCTGGGCGACTTCTTGATCATTCTCATTTATCTTCTGCTCCACATTGACTATCCCTCCGGATAAAAAGATCTTTTTCAAATCAACATAAGTCATGGGCTCCCACGGGATGTCTGTGCCCCTGAGCCTAGCCTTTCTGCGCTCCTCTCTCTTCTTCCATTCTTGTTTCCTTTGCTGAAAATTGGGCTTGAAGCCCAGCCCGAACTTATCTTGCTTGTTAATCACACTTCTTGCACGCAGGCATCCTTGGAGATTTCTTCCGAGACCTTTTCCCTTCTTGGCCCCTCGTCCCAACGTCTCTCGAACTATCATCTTGGTGCAGTTGGATAATCGATAGCGTGGAATTTGACTTCCTTCCGCCACAGAGGTGGCATTGATAAATTCTAAGGCTCTGAATGAACATTCCAAGGCCTCCTCGTCTGTTTGCACATAAGGCGCATCAGTGGTTACGGATGCAATGATGTCTTGCTCAGCTCCCACGCTTACCAACTTTCCGTCGATGACGAACTTGACTTTCTGATGCAATGATGAGGGTACAGCGCCCGCCGAGTGAATCCAGGGCCTACCCAATAGACAGTTATAAGTTGGCCAGATGTCCATCACTAAAAAATCAATAACATATTCGGTCGGTCCAATCACTAGTGGTACTTCAATCTTCCCAATCACTTCTCGTTGAGTTCCGTCAAAAGCCCTAACGGAGCTATGACAAGGCTTCATGTGTGAACTGTCTATTGGCAGCCTTTGCAAGGTGGCCATAGGCAATACATTCAAAGCCGATCCGTTATCGATGAGCACGCCGGGTAAAATATGCCCCTTGCAGTGGGTAGTGATGTTTAAAGCTTTAGTTGATCCCATACCTCCATCTGGGATCTCATCATCACTGAAAGTAATATAATTGTCGGCAGCGATGTGCCCCACTATTCGGTCCAGCTTTCCCACTGATATGTTATCTGGGACAAAGGTTTGATTTAACACCTTCAGTAGCGCATCCCGGTGCTTATCTGAGCTTAATAGTAACTCGAGTATCAAAATTCTGGCTTGTTGTTTCCGGAGTTGTTCCACGATACTATATTCACTATGCTTTAGGAACTTCAAGAATTCCTGAGCCTGCGTCTCCGTGACGGGCTGGTGGATCTTGGGTGGTGGATCCTCTCCGAAGATCCTATCGGGTTCACCTCCTTCTTTCTCGTCCTTTTGCTTCGGCTCTTCGGCAGCCTTAGCCACCTCCGGCGAATAGCACCTACCACTCCTTGTGAAATGTCCTACTTCATTTACCGGTCCAGAGTCACACTCTGTTGACTCTTCTTGCATTGATTCCTTCCCTTTTGATGTCCCTTCGTCCCCTTGCAACTTGGGAACTTCCGGTATAGAGACTTGGGCGGCGTAATTCCATGGGACACTCCGAGTGTCCTTAAAAGGGAACGACGCTGGCGCCGTTATTACAATCTTGGGAGTCTCCTTGAAACTTGTCTCTTGGAGTGATTCTTCCTTTGGTTTGACCGAAATTCTAAACGGTCTCTCGACTCCATATGAAATCTTGAGGCTGTCTGAGGTACATATTTCCCATTCTTTCTTTCCTTCAATTCTCTCAAAGAAAACGATTTCCTTATTGTCCATCATTTTCTGTATTTGTTGTTTGAAATCCTCACAGTCTTGGATGTCATGACCCTGATCTTGGTGATACTCGCAATAGGGGGCGCAACCTTTCTGTACGATCACCATGCCTCGATCAATTTTTCAGGTCATGCATAGTTGCTAAAAAACCCATCTCAACGGGGATCTGATTTTCGGACACGCTTTGTTTTTCCTTCCTAGCGCAATCCTCTTCAACAGCGTTAACACCTCCTCCCCCGTGGTTGGGCAAGGGGTTGTTAGTTGCGCTTGGTTCGTCTAACTGTAATACTCCCGTCTTGATTAGGTTTTGCACAAATTTCTTGAACGCAATACAATTCTCAATTGTGTGCCCGGGGACACCAGCATGATATTCGCAATTCGCCTTCCCATCGTACCATGCGGGAAACGGGGGTTCAAATGGAGGGACATAATGAGGCCTAACCAAGTCGGCCTTGTGCAATTGCGAGTATAATTCGGCATACGAGACTGGTAGGGGAGTAAATGACATTTTCTCGTTTTCCTTCCTCGGAGGCCTCGAATCCTTATTGTTTGAGCCTGACCCTCCTCCACTCGTGTTTCTCGGCTGGGAGATAGTGAAGTTTTTCGAGGTATTGTAGGTCCCCACAGTATTTACTTCGCTATCTTTTTTCTTGTAGTTCCTCCGGGAATTCTCCCCGCTGTCAATCCTGCCGCTCTTTATAGCTACTTCGATTGACTCGTCGGTCCTTACCATATCGGCAAAGTTTTGAGTGGTGTTGTTTATTAGGCGGTCAAACAAAGTTCCTCTCAAGGTATTCACGAACATAGGAGTAATCTCATACTCGGGGATCGGAGGCTGAATCTGGGCGGCCACATCACGCCACCTTTGTGCATATTGGCGTAAAGTTTCGTTCGACCTTTTCTCCATTCCTTCTAACATGATGCGATTAGGGGTCATATCCGTCACGTGCTTGTATTGTTCTACGAAGGCCTTTGAGAGATCCTTCCATGATTTTATATTGGCTCGACTGAGCTGGGTGTACCAACGGGTTGCTGAACCCGTCAGGCTGTCTTGGAAGCAGTGGATGAGCAATTTTTCATCCTTAATGAAGGCCGCCATTTTCCGGCAGTACATGGTGATGTGGGCAGAAGGACAAGTCGTCCCGTCGTACTTAGCGAAATCGGGAACCTTGAATTTTGGCGGTATTACCAGATCCGCCACGAGGCTTAGATCGCTAGCGTCACCCCCTTGCTCATCCGTTCCTTGCAAAGCTTTGAACCTTTCTTCAAAGAAACGAAACCTTTCCTCGTATTTTCTTTCCATCTCGGCTCTAATTCGTTCCTCCACCTCGTTCATCATGTTCAAATCTGGGACCTCATGTTCGGGGCCCTCACCTACGTCCAATGGTTGGTGAGCCGTGGAGCCCATGTGGCGATTTTGAGGGCCAACCGGGTTGGAGGTACCTCCGAGATTGATGTGGACTCTCTTTCCTATGGCGGGCAGTTCTGGCGGAATGTGTGACGTGGTTTCCTCAACTCCTTCCCCTGAGCCCCCTTCCTTACCGAACTTTTTTGTGAGTAGTTCGGTTAATTGGGCGATGATGCTAGTTTGTGACTGGGATATTTGGTCCTTGATATTGTTTTCAATTCCGTCTAACCGAGTTTCGAGGTCTTTCTGGCCTTGTTCGACCCTTGCCATTCTCTCCTCCATTGCTCTGGATTGTGAACGGGTATCGTACGAGCGCGGAATGATTGTAGATTGAGGTTCTCTCTCTTTCTGAAAATATTTTTCGATTATCAACTTATTGATGTTAATCAGTCAATGCATGTAATGTTGTGGAATGAATGAGGGATGCAACGAATGTGTGCAAACATGTATGTAAGCTAAGGTGTTGATCATAAGGGTGGCTCCTCGTAGGCCACATTTCATTAATCGGAAAGTCCCTTTGGAATAAAGGTCATATCATCAAAGTTTTGCCAACGGGCTCCCGCTTACTAACAGAAGACGTTATCCGATAGGCGGACCAACGTCGACAAAGGGGAGACCCTTCTTACAAAATAGCTAGAATAGTCATTTAAAGATAGGCTGCTGCCCTAACTCCTAACTCTCTCACTGCTTGGAGTAGCTGGGTGAATCTCGAGGCTTCGGCCATATCGGGAGTGACAAAGGGGCGTAATGCTTCGGCTTCTGCAGACAAGTTCTTCACGTGCCGGGCCACCTCTTGTACCTGTACCATCAGGGTAGTAAAGTAATCGTCTCTATCTTGGATCATCCGGGTCGCGTCTCGGAGCCTCCGCCTCCAATAATCATCTCCACCCGCTGCGGCCTCCTCGAGAACCAAAAGCCTAGCCTCGTAATCTTGTACTGTGGCTCTTAAGGTTTCGATTTGCTCTTGGAGAGTAGCGTTCTCTAGCTGGGCGTTCTGGAGCTCGAAGAAACCATTGCGTTCACGGTAATCGTGAAAGGCGACATCTAATTCCTCCACTATTGTTTCTAGCTGAGTGATGTAATCTTGACTATGCTCTAAGTTCTCGGTGGTTGACTCATACAAGCTTTGCAGCTCCTGCACTCGATTCTTGTGGTCATGTGCCTTTCTCTTCCATGCAACTGAGTTCTTCCTTTCCCTTTCCAATTCTTGTCTTGCCTTTCCCCTCTCCCGGCTGATCACACTGTTCAGAGCTTTTCTTTCCTTCTCTAACACCAATTTACTTCCCTCTCTCTCTTCTTCAACTTCTCGCTTACCCTTTTTCTTTTCTTCTTCAACCAATCGCATACCATACCTTCTTTCCTTCTCGACCGCCACGAGCTTCCTTTGACTTGCTCTCTTCAAGGAGGTTTGCATTCTGACAGCGTCTCGCTGGTAAAGGGTAATCTTTTCTTTTAACTCAGCATTTTCCTTCTTCAAATCCTTGATTGTACCTTCTTTAACGTCGATGTCCAAGCTCGACTGAAAAAGTTCGTCGGCATGCTTGGTTTGCAAAATTTCTAACTTTTTTCTCATTTCTTCGAGTTCTTGTCTTGCTATGTCCGCCTCGGAGGGGACAACCCTCATATGTTCCTCCATTGTCATGATTGGCCCTTGACCGGGTCTCGGAATTTCATTGTTGGTCCTTCACTTCCTCCAAAAGTCGTAGTCTGGGGTAATCATACTGGTCGCATTTTCCTCAATCCGAATACGGTAGCAATGATCCCATGCCCGAGTGGCATTCACGATTTTCGCCCTAAATTCACCTTTAAAAAGGAATTCACTCTGACTCAAACCGGAGGTAAAAGGTACAAATTGTCGGGACCCAAATTGCCTTGAAACCAAGAGAGGAGCACAGCCAACTCCCCCGTAGAGCCCCAGAAGCATAAGCCAATCATAATCTCCACAGCGATAAAGAAAGTAGGAAACTCGACCCAACCAAGGTGCTCTCCAAACTATATCACCTTCTTGGATGTTCCTAAGGATCGTGACCCACTTCGTCTTTTCGATATCCTCTCGCCATTCCTTGCTCAAGTATGCTTGTAACGGAGATAAATTTTCGAACAACACACCTGGCAAGACCCTTTTTGGCGTTACCCAAAAGTGGCTTTGGATCCAAACTTGGAGTAACTGAGCGCAACCCCTAAAGCGCCCCTCCTCATGCCTCCGAATCGCATTTAATGAGATGAAAGTCTCGGCCAAGATTGCTGCGGCAGGATTTGCCTTTTTCTTCAACCGTTCAAACACATCTAAGACAGCCACGTCAATGACATTTAGGATCCTTGGAAAGATGATCAAACCGTATACTCCTATGGCAAAAAGATCCATCTTCATTACCTCATCAGGGTGTGACGGTATCAGATCCCGGATACAATCCCATGAGAAAGCCATGTTGTCCCCTTTTTGTTCAATCTGACCCTTAACCCAATCTGCGCTCATTCCGGTAGCCTCTCGTAGCTTAGTCGGATAGTTCTGAGATTTAGGAGGTTTTGAATAAATCCAATCCCGGTTTACTCCCTTGTGATGAAGGAGGGCCGTATACTCTTCGATTGTGGGCATCAGATCTTCCCCATTAAAAGTAAAGCAACAGAAAGCGGGATTCCAAAATTCAAACAGAGCACGGAATAATGGTTCATTGATCCTTACATAGATTAAGTCCGCTATATCACCGTAATTACTTCGGAACAAACCTTGCAACCTCCCATCCCAACTTTCCCAAATTTCTCTTAACTCGTAAAGATCGCCTTGTTGAAGACTCACGTACGTGTAGCCTGGTACAATGCGCTTACTTGGTGGGTTGTCCCCCTGAACTCTTTGATTCGTCTCCGACCAAAGTCTAACTTGGGAGTTGACCTCTTCCTTTCTGAGTAACCTTCCGTCCATAATGAATGCCTTGAAACTGAGTAAAACCACCTTGATTCAACACCCCTAGAATATGCAATGCAAATGCCAAAGTAATGCCAAAAAGAAAGAAAAAAAGAAAGACAAAGAGAGCACGTCAGTATCGAATAATCGTAATTTTACACATTAAGTAGAAAGGAAGAAAAGCACGCATTAAACAAACAACCCTATTATTCTAAGAAACCTAGGTTATCCGCATGGCTTTAAAAGGGGTGGGCTTTCTAGTTCTCTACATGCAGTTTTGGTTCTAGGAGATACTCGAACTGTCCTCGCTGTCCCCTACTAAGGGTAGCAAGGCCCCCGGTCATCACCCATTATAGGCTCCTCTCAACCGAGTTCAATTCGAGGGGACCCTTTCGCTATATCCAGACGGAGAAATGATATTCCCACGAAGATATAGGGTACTCGAGCCCCGAAGGTACTTGCTAGGCCTAGACAGAGGAACAATATCCCCACGAAAGCACTAGCGTTTTCCCCCCACTTAAAACAAACGGGTTTAAATGCCAATTTTAAATGCGTTTAAAATAAACTCGCACTTATAAACAAATATCGATCAATTCGGTCACTTTAATTCGCAACTTCTAATATTAATTGAGCGGTAAAGTTTTTTTTTTGGCTTGACTCTCTTTTTTTGTTTTTGAAAACAAAAATTTGTCCCCAGCGGAGTCGCCATCTGTTGCGACTAAAAAATTTAAAAAATACAAGTACCTCGGTGTTACTTAGAGGGACCGGGTTTTGATTGTTTTTGGAAAATTAGTCGGATTTGTATAAAAATAGAGGAGTCGCCACCGGCCATTTAAGAATGGTAGACCGGACACCGAAATAAAACCAGAGATTCTTTTTTCTAAAAAATGGGTTCGGGAGTCAGTTACACGCGAGGAAGGATTAGCACCCTCGACGTGCCCAAAATTGGTACCAAAAACATTACCGCTTAATTAATATTAAACTTTGCGAATTAAAGTGACGAATCGTATTGAAATTTGGTTATACGAGCGAGTAAATTTTAAAGGTCTCAATATTCGAGAAAGAACGTCCGAACCACCACCACTACGACTGGTACTGGCCTCGTTCGTTCCCGAATAAAGAGACACTCGCATTGCAATTTAAAAAACCGGATGCAACTTAGTGTAATACATGACCACATATATATTAAAAGTAAATAAACAACGTATGTAAGAATGCGAATGAATCAAAAACGCCTAAAATAAACATGGCATGAAAAACAAATACATAAACGAAGATATTTAAGTGCATGGACAAATACATACGAAATAAATGCATGAAATAGATATAGCATAAAAAGAAAACATATGAACAAAAGCATTTAAATGCATGAACAAAAATGAAAGCAAATCTGAAAGAGGCTAAGAATTAATTCAGGATTGTTTCTGGGGACTGATTGAGGGAATAAACCATAAAAAAAACATTGAGTCATTAAAATGATGACCCAAAACGAAAAAAACCATAACCTGGAGGGACCGAAAGGGATATTAAACCACTCGGCAAAGCCTGAAAATGCGTTTAGGGACGAAAATAAAAAAAGGTTTGAAACAACAGGGACTGGGGAAGAGATTTTAAAAGACGGAAGCCCTTCCCGTGGTATTACAACGACGCGGAGGGACCCATAAGGCGATTAAACCATTTTTTTAAAAGGAAAGGTAGTATAAATACCGCTTTATAAAGTCATTTTACCCCTTTTGGAATATTTCAGAAAACCCTAGAAAGAAAAAAAAGAGGAAAACTCCTCCCTCTTTTTATATGTTTGCCCGATTAGGGTTTTGAAACGAAAGACCTTTCCGGCGCCGTCGGCCGCTAACCGGCGCCGGTAACTTCAAGAAGAAACCAAAAAGAACCTTCCCCCACCTTTTCCTTTAAACAGAAACAAAAGATAAAACCCCACACAACTCCTCTCGTTCAAATCTTAGGAGAAAAAAGGAAAAAATCATATAGTGACCCCGGTGGCTCACCCGTCGGTTTCCGATATGGAGACCCGAGGCTTGTTGCCGGAAATGCAAAGATTAAGCGGTGGTAATGTGAAGGTTCCAGTGGCTCACCCGAAGGTTTCCGAAACGGAAACCAAGGGCTTATCGCCGGCGGCACCAGAAAAAACCAGAAGGGAGAGGGAAGGAAAACTCTCGAAAGGTAAAAAACACAAAAACTCTTTTTGTTCATGGATGCATCGGATTGAAAATGTTGAAAAATGCTTGTGTACCTCTGAAAATTTTTGTCTTTCTATTGCTATGAAAAATCCTCTTCTTTTTCTCCTTAGAAGAGTTGTTACAAAGTGTTGTTCGGGCTCCTTTATACCCGAATTACATAGGAAATAAGCAGACAATCTGAATCCTCTCTCTCTCCCTCTTTTCTTTTTTGTCGGTTTACATTTCTATTCTTGGTCTCTGATTGAGTTTTTTCTTTTCTGTTTACATGACAAAACCGCCCCAAAACGGTGTTAGCATAGGGGCGGCCGAGGGTGCGCGGCGGGGCAGAAAGGCAGAGGCATGCAGTCGAGGGGTCACGGGCATGGCTACGCGCGCGTGGTGGGAGCCGGATCGTCTCAGGCGCGCGTGGAACACGAACGGGCGTCGGGTACATTGCACGCGCAGATCTGGTCCGTTAGATCAGATCTGGATCTAACGGTGAAGGAGGCGTGCGGCGCGGATCCATACCCTATTAGGGTTTCCTTCAGATCTGATCTGGGCCGTTGATCTCGCCCAGATCGGACGGTTGGGGCTTGGCGGCGCAAAGGATAAGAGGGCCTCCCTAGGGTTTTCTTTGAGATTCAATCTCGGACTCGTTTAGACCGTCAGATCTGCCTCAGATCTGACGGCCGTGGTGTAGCGGCGCGCGGGATAAAGAGAGCTCCTCTTTAGGGTTTCTTCTGGTGCGATCTGAACCGTTGGATCGCGGCCAGATCCAACGGCCATGATGAGGTGGCGGCTGCACATAAGGGATAAGGGTGTTAGGTTTTTTTATTGGGCCTTTTTATTTTTTTGGGCTTTGTAAAAAAATTTTGGTTTTTATATTATGTAATGGACATTAATTTAACAATCTGGGCTCTTATTTAATTAAAGTTGGGCTTTTATTATTTAATCTTTTTGTGTTTTTTTTTTCAAATTTGATTAATAATAATAATAGTAAATATAATAATAGTAATAAGATAATAACTTATAATAGTAATATCAATATTAACAGCAATAGTAAAATAGTGATGATAATAAAGCTAATGACAAGAACAAATAATGAGGTTAGTAATTAATTAATCCTTTTTTTTTCTTTTTCTTATTTCTAGCCACGATATATAAAGTCCATTAAAGGAAAAATGGGTTTTGACACCTCGGACAAAATAGGTGATTACACATTGTCTATATCAATCTGATGAAGAACCCAACCACTACTTAAAGCCAAGCTTAATAAGACCCTTACTGTTACAAATTTAACAATAAGGCTGAATGTTTCTGAATAATCGAAGCCTGTCTTTTGCAAAAATCCCTTCGCAACAAGCCTAGCCTTATACCGAGCTATGCTGCCATCCGAGTTTCGCTTGACCTTGAACAACCACTTGCAACCAATAGAAACACGATTCAAAGGTAAAGTTGTAACGCCCCGGTTTTGGGCTTAGAAGTTTTGGGCGTTGACCGGTTTGGTCAAAGTGCTGTTCGAATCTAAAGAGGTGAATTTAGGAAAGCCTAGTTCGGGTTGCATTAAAAATATGGAAAAATGTGCTAAAATCATCTTTTAATATAATTAAGTGAACTGTGAAATCAATTTTGAAAAATGGGTTTTGGAAGTATGACATTTTGGCTAGTGACCAAAATGTAAATTTTGAAAGTTTGGTGGCTGTTTTATAAAGAGTTGAAACTTTGAATCCTTAAGGAGCTATTAATCCAAAGATGATTTCTCCAGATTTTTCTAAGATATTTTAAGTCTAAAATCTGATTTTAAAGGTTATTAAAATTGGAGGGAAGCCATTTTGGCTATTTTTGGATTTTGTAACCAACTTTGCTAAACTTTCTTTCTCTCATTTTCTCTCAAACCAAACACTACTTTTCCAGAGAATTGGATCTGATTTCTTCACCTAAATCCCTCCATTCAACTCTCATTTGATTCCAAATCATTGTATCTTCAAATCTCTTCAATTGCTAAGTGTTTCAACAAGGATTTTCATTCCAAAAAGTGGAGAAACACAAGTTTGGAGGTAAGAACGTCCTTCTCCTCTAAACTACCAGTTCTTTACTGAAATTCTCAAGTTCTCAACTCTTAATTGATGTTTAATTAAAGGCTTTTGAGTTTGGAATTGTATCTTGGCTTATAATGCAAGATTTGATGGTTTTCATGATTTTTCGTTAGATCTGATTGATCTGTGATTTGAGATGTGTTTTTGATGTTAAATGAACTCTAAATTGATAAGGAAATGAGTTTTGATTAATGCAATCCCGGATAGGTTGTGTTTCCTAAGTTTAGCTTATGTTTCTTGGATGTTTTTGTGGTGATCTTGTGGTTCTGTTGTTGCTGGAGGTATAAGGATGTTTGTAGGTTGTTTTTAGATGTTAAATGGTGTTGATGGATGTTAGGTTTTGCTGGTTTATGGCTGGGCTTTGTTGAGAAGTGGTTTTGATGCAATTTCGGTTGTGTTTGGTGGCCGAAATTGGAGTGGGAATGAGAGCAGTGAGTTTGGGTGCTTTCATTGAAGCTTTTGATGCTTGATGATGCATTAAACCTCTGCTTTAATGTGTTTAATCAGGGGAGGCATCTTTGGATCCAAGAGTTGTTGATCCGGAAGCTTGAATTCGTACTTCGGCAAGAGGCGAAGTGGAATCGGTGAGTGAAATTGGGTTTTCGGCTTTGAAACCAATGTCTTGGGAGCTTAGTTTAAGTCTAAACAACTTTGCTAAGCTCGAGCGTAAGTTTTCGGAATTTCTCTCTAGTGGTGGCCATGATTTTGTTGTGATGCAAAATGATTATTTGCATGTGTTACATACTGTTTTGGAAGCATGTTTTAGCATGGTTTTTGCTGATGATGTAAGCCATATGTTGAAGGTAACTCTAGGTAGGAGTTCCTTGCTTTTGTACATTGAAATGTTGTGGTTTAATGCTTTTAAATGCATGATGAATATGGCTTGGTTTTATGCTTTAAAACAGTGAGTTAAGTGATGAAAATGATGTATATTGGCAAGTGATGTTTTGAAAAGGTTGAGGTCACTAAGGTGGTTAAAAGTCCTTGAGTGAGCCTTGTTACTTAAGAACATCAAGGTGGTTAAAAGTCCTTGGATGATTCTTGTTACGGACACAAAGGTGTTTAAAAGTCCTTGTGTGGTCCTTTCTATGGTGTTTAAAAGTCCATAGGCCAAGGTGTTTAAAAGTCCTTGGGCTCAAGGTGTTTAAAAGTCCTTGAGGTGTCTCAATTCATGGTGTTTAAAAGTCCATGGCCAAGGTGTTTAAAAGTCCTTGGGGTCAAGGTGTTTAAAAGTCCTTGAGGTGATCTAATTCATGGTGTTTAAAAGTCCATGGCCAAGGTGTTTAAAAGTCCTTGGGAACCAAGGTGTTTAAAAGTCCTTGGGGTAAAAGTTGATGAACTTGTTTTCAAAGAAATGAAATGTATCACTTGTGGCCAATATGACATGTAATGAAATGAAGCATGAGATGCTTGTTTTAAGTATGCTTTTGAGCATGTATAAATGATATTTTTGAAGCATGTTTTATAAGTGTTTTAAGTTGCATTATTGGATGGTTTTTAAGAGCATTCCTCACTAAGCTTTTGCTTACGCTCTTTTCGTTTTCCTTAATTCAATAATACAGAGCATTAGAGACCTTTGAGGGCAGCAAGAAGGGCAAGAATTCAAGTGCAAGTAAAGCTCAATGTATGGAAGGTTTTTGTTAAACATTTTAGCTTTTGGGTGATTTGGCAATGGGGCAACAATGTGTATGTTTTGGGAGGTGTTTTGTACTCCCTAAGTATGTTTCTTGATGTTAAGATTGTTGGTCTTTGGTTTGGATCTTTATATGCTTGTTTTGTAAGTTTGGTGCTTGAATAACTAGCTTGTGTAGGAAGCATGCCTATAGAATTGGGGCTTTTTGCATATGATGATGTTTGGATGAATTGATGATGCTAATATGTTATATATATGTTGAATTGCATGCTGGTAAAGTTTGGTGACATTCGGAGCATGATTGGTTGGTCAATTGCATGTTTATGTATGCATTTTTGGGCAATCTGTGCAGGGTGTTTCGGAACAGCACCTACCGTTTCGGAACGGGTGCCTTAATTGTGCCCAGGCGATCGAAACGGGAGGGGCCGTTCCGAAACGGAAAGGCTACTGCCAGACCCCCATTTCGGTACGCGTTGCGGAACGGCCCCGAGTTTCGAAACGGGCTGTCCCCCGTTTCGGAACGGGTGACCGTTGGGGGCTGACATTGGCAGTTATATGTTTTGGAATGTTTGCGTTTTGGTCCTGAATCTTGTTTGTGCAATTGTATGAGTTTGGGAAGTCCTTTTGAGCTGAAATTTCACAGGGAAGCATGAAACCTGATTAATTTCAATATGGTAACTTTAATTTGGATTAAGTCCTCATATTTATCAGAATTTACATTTTGGTCCCTAAAGTTGTAATTTGTTCAATTGGGTCCCTGTTTGATCTCTGATGTTTGTGATCTTTTGGCATGATGTTTGTGTGATCACAATTAGGTCTAAAGTGCATCTAGACAAGATTAAAAAGAAAAAAAAGGGTCGTTAATCAAGGTTGACTTTCGGGTTGACTTTGGTTTTCCCCGTGTGACTTTCTTAATTCGAGTCAACCGTCTAGGCCGGGTTAAGGAGGTTACAAAAGTTGTAAGTTCCCACGTGCCTTTCTGAACCAAAGCTTCAATCTCTTCCATAACTGCATCTTTCTACACATCAGAAGACAGCTTGATGAATGTCCTCTGGCACATCAATCATAGTTTCAGCAAGAAATATTTTGGGCTTAAAAATCCATGCTTTAGACCTGGTAACCATGGGATGTAGAGCAAGAGCTTGATCTATACGTGAGCCAGAGCTTCCACGTGGAGACTAAGAAGGAGCACATGAAATAGTACTTGAGGTAGCTTGTGCTGCTTGAGAAGGTTGTTCCATGTCATGTCCTGTGTTATCTAGTGGACTGTTGTGTGAACCACTGTGAGGTTGAACAGAGAGAGGACTTATAACATTTTGTAGAGGCTGAGAACGATTGACTTCTAGATTTTTAGGGGTTGCACGACAGGTAATGCCGAGGTACTAGGAGAATCATTAACTTGATGATCGTGAAGACTGAGAAGGAGTGAATGAATGAAAGTGCACACTGGAACCAGATGAAGAACCAGGGAATGAACGATGTGTCCTTGGTATTGAAACTGGACTACAATATTTAACTATGTGTAAAATAGGATCCTTTCCTCTTTCCTGAACAATCTTTGTGTCCCGTAAAAATAGAAAACAAGATTCATTAAAATGCACATGTCAAGAGTCATAAACCTTACCATCTGTACTGAGGCACTTGTAGCCATGCTGAACTGGACAATATCCCAAAAATGTATAGGGCTTTGATCGAAACTGGAGTTTATGTTGATTGTAAGTCCTGGTTAGAGGAAAGAACTGACAACCAAATGTTTTAAGAAATTATAATTAGGCAATTTAAGAAAGAGATTTTGATAAGGAGACAAGCCCCCTAAGAACTTAGTTGGTAGCCTGTTAATTAGATAAGCAGAAGTGTAAAATGCATCATACCAATATTTAAAGGGAACACCACTTTGAGCCAAAAGAGTGAGACCTAATTCAACTATATGCCGATATTTTCTCTCAACCTTACCATTTTGTTCAGAGGTATAAGGGCAAGTGCGATGAAATTCAATTCCATGTTGCAAAAAAAAAAACCTTCTAAAGGTTTGAATTCAGAACCACAATTAGATTGAATGCTTTTTAGTTTACAATTAAATTGTCATTCAAACATTTTATGAAAGTTAACTACAATATTCCTAACATCAGATTTTCTAGACACAAAGTAAATCCATGTATATCGTGTTGCAGCATCTAGAAAACTACCACCATAGGAGAAATTATTGGAAATTAAAGGAGCAGGGCCCCAAACATCTACTTGAACATGTTGTAAAGGTTTATCATAGACAACTATAGATTTCTGGAATTGCAGTTTATGGCTTTTGCCAAATTTACATGCTTCACAAAAGAAGGAATCTTTATTAATATCATAGATTTTACAAATTTTGGACAACTTATCTAAAACATCACAAGAAGGGTGTCCAAGCCTTATGTGTCACAAATAAACACTAGAAACAGAAAAATAGTTGTCATCCTTGATATCCTCACAACAAGATGAAATCATATTACAAGAAGAAGTACAATTTCCAGGATTATTAGTTTGCACAGTAGAAGCAAAACTAGAAGAATCAACAGAACCATCATTAGCAGTAGGTAAACACAAATCATCCGTAAAGATAAACTTGTAGAGACTGTCATTTTGTAAACCTTGCAGAATCATTTGCTGCGTCTTCAAATCCTTAACAATACATGAATCAGGAAAGAACTCAATAGACACATTATTATCTTTTGTGAATTTAGAGACTGACAAAAGATTTTTCTTAATTAAAGGTACATGCAACACATTATTTAAAATTAGAGGCCTAAACTTAGACGCTATAGTAGAAAAACCAACCATAGAAATAGGGACTTTAGAGCCATCTGCAACTAATATTTTACCAGAACCAGAATAAGGAATAGAGGATAGGATATTCCCTAAGATGTGAAGGGGGCCCTGAATCGGGATACCACGCAATGTCTCCATACCCAAAATCATCAGCCACCGTAGCAACAGTTGCTACCACCGCATCAGATCCAATATTTTGAACCGTGGTATTGAAAACTTGAGGAGACCCTTGATTGCTGAATTACTCGTCATTGAAGTATTTAGAGTATGAGACTTGATTGACTAGAGTATTGCCTCAAATACCTTCAAAAGCTTGATTAAAGCGAAAAAACACCGACTGGCTAAATGCCCAAGCTTTCCACAGATTTGACACTGTGGGCGTGAGCGACCGCCATAAAATCTGCCACCACGACCTATGGAAGGAGCACCTCGAGACGGATGATACGGGAGAAGTCAGTTCGAAACCCTAGAGGAAGAGACAGTCTTTGAGAGGAATTCATCTGATTCGACAAACCATGAGAATAACCCATATTAGGGTTATTGACATTAACAAACGGGCCAGTGTATGAGCCTTATGAGTGGACTACATCAAAAGGTCCATGAGTCAAATTGACCATATAATTTTGACTGAGAAACTCCAATTGTCGAGACTCTGTATCAAGAAGAACATTTGTAACTTTGTCGAGCTTATAAGGCTGTTGACTTGAAGTAATAACGACCACCATCGGTTCGTACTCCGGCGGTAGACCAGAAAGAATGGCTGAAATATGCATCATTTCTGTTTGCGTGTTCCCACACGTAACAAGACTATCACAAACCCCTTGGATTTGTGTAAGATACTCCCTCATGAATTGATCACACTTTCGAATGTTCTTTAAAGAACAATGTAAGTGCATTAATCGAGTAGTAGAAGTAATAGAAAAGATATGTTTAACCTTTCCCATATGTCTAAGGCATTCTTGCAATTGACAAGCGAAAGCAAAATTAAAGAACTAATCGATCAAAGTAGCCAAGAATAGAGAGCATTGTCTTCTTGTTTGTATTTGACAAATTCAGGATTGACGACGCGACAACCTCTTTCTCCGGAAACAAATTGAATAGGAATAACCAAGGAACCATATGAGATTATTACTAGAAGAGGATGAAAAACAGAGATAAATTCTTATTAACTTTCTAATAAGGGTCTATCCTTCTTAATATATATAGAAAGGATTCTTGATCTTGATTAACTATTGTACAATAACTGTATTTAGTTTATATCTAACGTTAGTCTAACAGAATCTTTAACTGACTCTCAACTCTAACAATTCACAATAAAAGAAGAAGGAAACATTACCTAGCTAAATATCCAAGATTCAGGTTTTACGAATCAAACCATAGTTCAAAAGAAATCATCAACTACTATATCGATGCTATGAATTTCAAACAAGCCAAAAGTTAATGATTCGAGTCAAGAGAAGAAGAAAATAGTTCTTAAGAAAAATTACCAAGCAAAATATACTTGATTCAGGTTTTCCAACTCAAACTATAGTTCAAGCAAAATTATCAACTACAATGTGAATCTCATCGTGCCAAAAGTTAATGATTTGCATTAAGAGAAGTAAACATTACCGAGCGAAAATCCATGATTCCTCTTGCACTTGATGGTACTAGGCTGATATGTTCTCTTCGGGAAACAAAGTATTGGCTCACTTGATGAATCTCCTGAACAACAACAATGCAGGAAAAAACAACACAGTAAAGGAAGCAAAATGAAACCAGCTAACAAATTATCAACAACACCACATAATCAAACTTTAATCAAAGAAAATTTCAAGCAAACCTTGATGAAGATGTACCATATGAAAACTATTAACAATGAATTTACATGACATAAACTAAAGCTGACAACATTGGAATTAAATGCAAATCGGCAAAAAAACATTAACTATTAAAAAAGTATAAACAAATCATAAAACACATGATCGAAAGCTATAGAATTACACACTTAGCACTTCATTTCAAAGAAACCAAATTCATAGAGAGAAAGAGTACCATCAGGCAAGAAGAAGCAGAGAGAAGGGAGGCCAGTGGGGGTAAAGAAACCCAATAGACGAGACTTGAGAGAGAGAATCGATATCATTTTGAGGTAAATGCATAGCGAGTTTTGGGTTTGAGAGAGATGGGTACAGTTGGGGAGTGATCTGAAAGCATTGATCCACGACTCGATGGTTTGAAATCGAATTTGGGTTGAGAACTTGATTCGCGAACACTCGGTTCATCAACAAAGCTCCGTTTCAAAGTAGGGATTTCGTCGCCATTTCCCCTTTTTCCTTCCGTTGAATTGGTGAAGGAAATGGTAGAAGAAGAGGAGACGACCGGTGGTTTTGGTTCGCCAGAAAACCCACCGGAGCGACGTTAGGGGGTTGCCGATGAAGGTGAGAATGGGATGGGATGGGGGTTGTCGGTGAAGGTGATGTGAGGGAATAAATGGTTTTTATTTAATAATTAAATGTATTAAAATATTATTAAAATATTATTAAAAATATATTTTTTATTATTTTTTATTTCCACTTCATAACAGTGTTAGAGATTTAACGGTGTAGTGACCAAAATAGGCCAATGTTTAAAGTTTAGTACTAAAATTGAGCATTTTGAAAGTTGAATGACCAAAATAAGTTACAAGCCAAAGTTGAGAGATTATTTATGTATTTTACCCTAATTAATTTTTTAAAACGCTTTATAAAAGCCTTAATTTTGAACCAAAAAATGAATTTACAAGTACATGTCCTCATATTATTCTGTGATTAGTATAATTTTGTTTATCTGATTCTGATTTGAATGATTGATTTTAATCGGTCTATAAAAGAATAGGCTTAATAGCCAAATAGGTGTCCAAACTATATATGTGGCTCACTTTTGGAGCCAAATCTATTTTTCGCTCTAAATAGGTACCTAAAGTTTTGTTTTGGTCATTTTAGGTGCCTGGCTGTTTAAAAACCCGTTAGCCAATTAAAATGTGATACGCGTCATGTTTTAATTTTTAATTTCTTTTAATTAATTTTTAAATAAAATTAAATTTTTTTTAATAAATTTAATAGTTTTAAATTTTAAAAAATAGTCCTAAATCCCTAACCCAAAACCTAAAATCACCGAATTACCGCTAGCTGCCTCTTCGAAGACCATCACTACTGCCACCGGACCACCACTATAACAACCCAAAAATTACAGTGTAATAAATCGATCTCGGATACGGGTTTGGGTATTTGAATTAGTTGATTAAAGTAAGAAGAAATAAAAAGTTATAAGCTTTATTTAAGGAGTTAAGGACTTAAATGAATAAGGGATGATGTTTGTGTTTAAAAATGAAAATAGGGTGAAAGGATATGTGTTTTCTAGTGGGTTTACCTATTTATGGTTGGGGTTGGTGTATTTGAATTAAACTGGTTGTTGATGGGTGGAAAATGGGAAAAATATTCGAAAAGCAATGGAGAAAGAGAGAAAAAAAATGAGGGGGTTTAGAGAGAGATAGAGAGAGATTGTTCTAAGGTTGTTTCACTGCTGCGCACGTCGCCGCTAGCCTTACCGTCAGCACCACTAGCACCACCTCAAGAAGACGATTGCGATGGTGGTCCCCATGTCGATGTTGCCGCCGCCGTTCACCGAGGTGGGGGAAAAGAAGATTCGGCCTAGCTTAAAGCACAATGATCTGTGGTCGTCCACCGAGAACCATCACCATCAGTGGCTTCACCGGCCGAAGATATATCGTTCTGGAGCTTACCGTGGCCGTCCGACCACCAGAGGCAGCCGCACGCGCCATCGTCTGCGCGTGGGTGTTCCTCACCAGCCAAGGAGTAAACAACCAACTACTGGGGCAGTTCTGTTGGGCCGAATCAGTCGGACCGGGTCTGTTGGACTGCAGGCCCAACACGTGGTCAAACCGCACCGCACTGTCGCCATCGTCGCTGTTAATCGTCGTTGACTTTTTCTAGGGGCCCTAACCGAGGGTTTTCGAAGTTCTGAGTCTGTTAGCACAGTCTGTTTTGTGAAATTTGAATCCGATAAGCTGTTTTTACGCATTTGACCTTGTGAATTAGTTAGAGTGCGAGAAATTAATATATTGTGTATTCATATTTATGTGAGAATTTTTGGGTTAGAATACCAAATCAATATGAGTGTTTGAAGAGCTTAATTAAGGAATTGCTAGTAATGCTTGAGGTTAGTACACATCTTTCTCCAAAATGCTTCATGAGCATCATAATTATAATTGCCTTATTTGTTAGTGTTTGCAAAATAGGCAGACGAATAATAAGCATGCGTTGATATCAATATTGTGAAATTAACATTTATGAGATGCATGATGATCTTTAAGACTATGACATGATTTGTAGGGGATTTAGAGACCGTATAGGGTCAGTTGGATATTCGTATAAACATTGTTAATTTATTTATTTATTGAGACGCTTGGTGCTATTGGTAGGAATTTACATGATTGGTGGAAATCAAGCTTAAAAGGTTAATACAAAAAATTATTCGATTAAATAGTCACAACTTGGTAATTTTTATTAATTGATTTAATGCGTTAGTAAACAAATACTAAAGACTCCCATAAGCTTTAGGGAATCGAATAAAGCCTCGTAATATGATAGTTCGCTAAAATGATACGAACTCGTGAGTAGGGTATCAATACAAGCTTAGACTATACTAGTACGCTATTCGATATCGTATCGGTTCGGTCGACTCGCACCGGTACTTGGGAAACTTGAGAATTCTAGTAAGTAATTTTATATCGGTACGCGTGTGAGTACAAGTACTAGATGGACTGTACCGATCCTCGGGGTCGAGTACCAGTACCCGCTGGAAAGTCTACCTTGTAACGTTAGATTGAGCTATTCGAGGCTGGTAGTGGCTCAAACTTTAAAGTGATACCTTGTTAAATGACGTAACAAGGATTAAATAGAATAATTAAGTACTCCTCCATAATGAATTAACAACTCAGTAAAGTAAATTTAATGATGTGATGACGATTAGCAACAATAGGGAGATTATGAATCACGTTGCTTGTATGCCTGGTAGGCATTTGATTGGTTGAGTCGATGATTGATGAGAACTAAATACCTAAAGAAAGAGTGTCACAACACCATGGTTAGAGATACTAGATGTACATTCCCAATGTTTTGTGTCCTTGGGCCTCATCCAAAGTGATGCCGGATGTATGTTCCCAATGCTTCATGTCCCCGAGCCTCATCCGAAGATACTCGAGGGGGGATTCCGAGTATAAATTGTACGTTCTTGATGCTTTGTGTCCCCGAGCTTCACTCAAGGTTTGTATATGGTTGTATTGCTTGATGAGTGCCAATACCATCTCGTATGTTTACCTTGATGGTCTGTTGAGACATCAGGTATGGTTGGGCCTTGTGTGCCACGTAGATAGTTGTATTGCTATAGGGGAATTATTTGAGCATGATGATTAGGGATTGTTTTTTGGAAGGAGGTTACATCAGTCTGAGCAGAACATGGTAAGGGAACTTTGAGTTTTAATGAAGCCGATTAAATTAGATGTAGATTGTGACGATAAATTGATATGGTGTCCGAATGTGCGAGGTACTTTTTTAGTGCGAGAATTGGTACATATGATGAGTCATTCCAGCCAGGGAGATGATGTAGACTCGTTTATAGTATGGAATATGGATGTTCCCCATAAGGTACAATGCTTTTTATGGTTCTTATTTCTCTATCGTCTCCCTACTTTGAGTTTTTTATGTAATCGTGGGGTGCCATTGATTGATATTTCTTTGAATTTTCGGTAGTGTGGTGAAT
This sequence comes from Hibiscus trionum, assembly GCA_030270665.1. Lineage (NCBI taxonomy): Eukaryota > Viridiplantae > Streptophyta > Magnoliopsida > Malvales > Malvaceae > Hibiscus > Hibiscus trionum. Next base: position 10,146,377 of record BSYR01000013.1, on the reverse strand, counting down.
ATGAAGATGAATTAGATCACATATTATATTCATGTAATGTTATACATGAAGTATGGTTTCTTTTCTTTCGATGGTGGAATATCTTAGTGGTGCTTACGAAATTGATGAGGGATTTCCTTGTTCCAAGCTATTATGGATGTTTCTCGAGCATTCTGTGTCAATGGTGGTTGGCAGGGTGTTCCGCGGTAGTATGGTCGATATGGTTGGCGATGAATGAGTTGATGTTTAATGGTAAACGTTTACAACCTGCGGAATTTTTCTTTATGATTCAGCTCAGATCCTTATATTGGATAAGGGCGGGGAATGAGATTCAAGAGGCCCAGTGGTGGAGCTACCCTTGGTTGTGTGTACCTCGGGTTGGAGTTGAGGGCGTGGGAGTTGGTATTATGTGGATTCCGCCGCTTGTTGGTACATTAATATTTAATGCGGATGGGTCCGCAAGGGGAAAGCCAGGCCCGAAGGGTTGCGGTGGAGTATTGCGAGATGAATTGGGTTGTGTATTGGCATTGTTCTTGAGTTCATTGGGCGAGATGGACTCTAATGAGGTTGAATTTTGTGCAATTGTGTGTGCTATGGAACTACTCGTTCAATCTAGGTGTCGGGATAATACCTCATTCATAATAGAATCAGATTCTCATGTGGTTGTGTCTTGGGTGCTTAATCATAAACATGACGTGGAAATTATGGTGTTTATTTCAAATGTTTGATATTTTTTTCGTACATTACAATATGTATGTTTTAATAATGTATTTCGTGAAGCGAATAGGTTGGCGGATATGTTGGCTAAAGGAGGTGTGGATAACATACATAAGTTACATGTGATGAATAGAAATTGTGGTATAATTTTAGTATGCATTTTTGGCGTGTACCAGGATTGGATGGGTTGGGAGTTTTGATCGATAAGGAACTGGAAGTTAGTTGATGCTTGGTTACTGAGATTTCTTTGCTTACTGTGTTGCGGGTGGGGAAATTATGATCGATACGTGTATGTGTTTTTTCTTCTCTGTAATAGTGTTCAGTTTCCGTTGTTTCGTATATATTATCGCATTGTACTCTTTTTTTTCAACTTAGGATTCGGGAGGTTTTTAGTGATATGCGTGTTTTTATATATCACATGTGACCCATGTTTAAGTCTCCTCTCAAACATTTTTACTCCTTTTTTTCCTAGCACTTACTTCATTATAAGATATATATAGTATGATGCAATTTACATTACTAAGGAGTAGTTAGTGTAGTGGTTAAGTCTTGGCTTTTCCTTTTAAAAGTTATAAGTTCAAACCCCACCATGGCCATATTTTATTCTTTTGAATTTTCCTTTAACCAGGTGGTGACACTGATTGGATGAATATATATAATATTAAATAAATTAAATTAAAAATTAGAGTAAATTTATCCAATCGGGTGATGACACATGTCGTTATTTGATTAGTTGATTAGTTTTATTTAATTAAATTAAAATTAGGACCAAATTGGTATAATAGGTAATTAATAAGAACTAAAAGTGTAATTATACAAAATTTACTTTAACTGCCATGTCACCTTTCCATTAGATTTTAACGGCCGATGGTCAAAATAAGCTCATTTAAATAGTTGGGTGGTCGAATTTTAAATTTTTTTAGTTTGGTAGTCAAAACAGGTCAGACCCAATAGTCAGGTGGTCACCACGGTAGTTTTCCCTTAATTATTACACTAGATTTTGTTTGGTTATTTGTTTTATAAACCGCTAATAGGACGATTAAAACCAATTATTCTAATCAAAATTTATATTTTGTTTTATAAACTGACAAATGTACTTTGTCTTCCTTAAATTCCGTTTCCTGCTTGTTCAGGTACAAAAAACAACAGATCAGTACTCAATGTTTTATTAATTTTATAATTTAATCCTTCGCAATTAATTTTTTTAAAAACCAAATATTTATTTCAACCCAAGTTACCCAACCAACCATTAACTAACACGTTGCATAATTAAAAAAAATTATTAAAAACATTCGAACAAACCAACAACCCCTCGTCTACCGTTTTCTATTAACCTGCTTTGGGTTCTTTCCAACCTTTGCCTCCACCTCCAAGCTCCGCCTCGCTGCCCTTCCTCAAAACCAGTTTCCGACAGTCGTAGACGGTTGCGTTGTAAGTTTCAAAGAATCCAAGTTTAACAACCATGAGGACTTCAACTTCTCCTCGTACCTTCTTGAAACGTGGAGGATGATTTCAACGAAACTTGAAAATTGATGAGATTTTAATTTCAAAGAAGAGTTTGTTTCAATGGGTTCTAGGCATCTGCATATAAATATCTTCTATTTCTCATATTTTCTGGCCAACCAAACAAGGTTTGATTTTCTCACCAAAATTAAAAGGGTATAGAATTGATTCGTTATTCCACCAAATTACGAACATCATCATAGATAGGTTTAGGAAGTAGAGCTTAAAAAAACTATTTGCTTTTTCCCCAGTCAATCCATTCATACTGCAAACTTAATTTCTTAGATTCAAGCCCTCAAACACCACCACTCGCTTCTCTCCTTTTTCCTCTAGTAACCGACCCATATGCCCGTCTAGGTTAGTTGACTTTAACCCATTGTTATTTTAAATTCGGAGTGGAGAGGCGGTGGAGGTAGCAGCTGAGCACACGGACGACGACGACGCTGGAGAATGGGTATCGGAGAAGACGAGATTCAAAGTGTGTACTTTGAATAAAAAAAAAAGGGTAAACTACCTGAAATACCACTCAACTTTAATGTGTGACTCTAACATGCCACTGAACTAAAATTCGATACTATAATACCATTGAACTTCATTGTGTGATTCAAAGTTAGCACTCCACCATTACTCCCGTTACGGAATTCTGACGTGGACTCTAACTCCCGTTACAGGGATGACGTGGGCGATAATGTGTTTCTTCATTGGCTCCCTCCGGCGGAGACGCAGGGTTTGGTGTTGAAAAGAGAAACGGAAATCGCTGCTCACGTCTTGAACTGCTTCGGGTTCTTTTATTTCTTCACATTCTCCATCAGGAGTGTAATGTGAGCTGATTCCATGGGTTTTCTGCTCCGGTGAGAAGTAGCCATACAGATTGATCGACTTAAGCCTTTGAAAAATAGATGGAGATCCATCGAGGCACGGCGGCGGCGGAGACGAAGGCTGCTGCTGCCATTCTGGGGTTGTTTGTTGCTGAAACGAGAAATGGAAATCGGCGCCGACATCCGGGATTCTGGAACTGAAACTCACGGGCTCTTCGGATCTATGAGAATACAAGTTGATAGATTTCAGCCTTTGGAAAACAGATGGGGATCTAATGAGTCTGGGGTCGTTTCTTTCATCTCCCTCGCTACCACCACCACCACCGGCGGCGACGGAGGAGGGCTTGTTGGAAGCTAAGGAAGAAGTGAAGAAGATGGTGCCGATGGTGAGGTTAACGAAAACAAAGAAAACGGTGGGAGCAAACCAGCTGAAAATAGAAGCCCAGAGGGAAGGAGAAGGTACGGCCGACGACGACATTGATTCTTCCAACATTACTTGCTGTCTTGTTTGATGCTAAGATTTTTTTTATTTAATATATAAATTATGGACTCCATTATCGCCCACGTCATCCCTGTAACGGGAGTTAGAGTCCACGCCAGAATTCCGTAACGGGAGTAACGGTGGAGTGCTAACTTTGAATCACACAATGAAGTTCAATGGTATTATAGTATCGAATTTTAGTTCAGTGGCATGTTAGAGTCACACATTAAAGTTGAGTGGTATTTCAGGTAGTTTACCCTAAAAAAACAATTTAAATAAAATAATTTTAATATGGTGTGTCACTAGCCAATCTTTGGTTGGTCTATTATATTTTATAATATTTTGAAATAAATATTTGATTTTAAAAAAATTAATAAAAGACACGTGTCATTTTTTAATTCTAAATGATTAAATTATAAAATTAATAAAAGATTGAGGATTAATGTTGTTATTAATCCTTAAGAAAATGGAGAATTTTTAAAAATTAAAATAAATGACGTGTCATTTTTTGAATGGCTCAATGGATCCACGTCATTTTCCGTAAGGAAAGTGGATAAATCCATTAACGACGAAAAACTTCATGTATGAAATTAAAATTTTTAAAATATTATGTATGTAATTGAGAATTCGGTATACTTCATGTATGAATGAAGTAATTAACCCTTATAATTATGATATCTTCTAAAGAAATGCCATGGACCTATAATTCTGAGTTACAAGATTTTACCGTCAATAAAAATATAAGTGTCAACGTTTTTTACATATATGCATAATGCATTCATTTCTGGGAGCTGTTATGTTAAAAAAGGGATTGGCCCAACTTTGGCATATTTTACATATTTGTGATTAAAAGGGTTTATATAACTTTTGTAACCTAATTTTTGTATTGATCTGCAATTTGACACCCAATTTTTATGGTGCAATTTAGTACTTAATTTTTTAATGGTGTAATCAGATACTTAACTTATATATTTTTTGGTGCAATTAAGTACATAATATTTTTTTCCGAAATTACACGTGTTCATATTTAGAATATTTAATGCGTAACTTTTGACTTTGAACTGCTTATTATCTCTTTAACTATATAGTGTTAAAATTATAAGTATGAATCAATCAAACTCGAACATGTGTAATTAAAAGAATGTAAGGTACCTAATTACAGGGACAAAGCTCTCTTTAGGCCCAAGGGAGCTCCGACCCCTGTTATAAAATTAAAATATTCGATAGATTTTAATGAAATTATAATTTGGCCCCTGTAAAAATAAATATTCAAATTAAAAATACAAGAGTTTATTAAATATATAATCTAGTAGGGATTAAACTAAAGAAGAATAAGCCCGCATTATCAATAAAAGTCCTTATAAATTTAAATATTAGACAAATTAGGCATTGCCTAATTAATTTTAAGTTTTAAATACTTAATAGACTCTTGCATTTTTAAAATTCAATAGTTTGGCCCCCGCAAATGTTCAATTCTGGCTCAATCCCTGCCAAATTACACAAAAAACAGAGGTACTTAATTGCAAAAGAAAAAAAACCTGGACACTGAATTGACCCAAAAGAAGAAAGTTGGATACCAAACTACACATCAATGTTAAAGTTATGTACCCAAAAGTTATATTAACCCTGATTAAAATGATGTTTTAGGAACCCAAATTATGGAGAAGCCAATAAAATAAAATTGTATTAGGGTTTTGGAATTGACCTTTTGGATTACGGTAAATATCAGAATATACAGAAAATCGAAACCTGGGATTACAATTTATTACAAAATGTATATGAGCTTTTATTGCATGATTCCATTTTTTTTGTTTGTTGGGAAATACATGTCTTTCTTCAGCTCAAATCCTGATTCGGTTGTTTTACTTTACCCAATCCAGTGCTTGACATGCATGGCAGTTTGCAACTCGGTGAGTCACTCAGTTTCCTTATGGACTGGTTGGTTTATTGGAACCTCTACGACATCTACCAGTCATTCAAACATCAGCTTTAGATTTCTATTGTTTTTTCCTTTTCTGATTATTTGAAACAAACAATCTAAGTTTTTTTTTAATATAACAAACAGTCACACTTAATTGATATGTTGAAATTGAATTATTACGATAAACAACACAAAATATGGATTAATAGAAAGTAGATATTCATAGATTAGGACCGTGATCCAAAAACACAGAATTCTCTCACAGTCCATTCAAACAAATCTAATCCAAATTGCCCATTTTACTATTCTATTTTTCAAAAGATATATATTAAAAAATATATATGTTTATGTTGCAATACATGCACTTTTCATGTATCCATGTGCAGGGTCGGAATCAGAGTTGGGATGAGCAGAGGAAAACATTTATTATTAATTCAAATTATTTAAAAATTTATATTAATCAAAGGTAAAAATATTTTTGTTGGTTAGACTCTATCTATGTGATACATGATATTGTAAAAAGAATCATCTCTCTATTCATGTATATATTATGAAACATTGCTTTATAAAATGTATTATTATTTATGTAATTACGAATGGAAACCCATATAAGGATATCATTTACCCAAGAAGAATAATAAGAAAGATTAGTGGAAACTAATTCTCGAAGAACTAATATTGTGTTGTATAATCTTTCAAGCTTCTCTTCATTATGTCATCTATGAGAGATTGTGTAGAAAAAATTATTATCCTTTAATATCATTTGCATAAAGAGCCCTTTAAAAAATGGTTATTCAATTCCAAAAGTTCGATAAAATGGATACACTTACCATTACAAGATTTACAAAAAAGTGTTGGTCAATAGGAGAGAGCATGGGCGACGACGAGAGAGCAAACATTCGGCGCAGATTAGGGTTTTCAGTCATTGTATATTATCAAGAGGATCCATCAAACAACTCTCTGAAAGGCTTTCAGGGGATATGGGATGATCGTGGATGTCTATGTGGCGTATAAGAATAAGAAGAGGAGTCTAAAATCAACTACTTTCGCGTTCATCAGGTTTAGAAGCAACTTAGAAGCTCAGAAGGCGGTGGCAAAAGGAAATGGGAGGATGATGGATGAATACAGAATCAGGGAACTTCCTGCGACCCAAAAATCGGAGAGACCAGATTTTGGCGGAAGAAAGGATGCGAAAAAAAAACAGTATCAATCATAACTTTAAGCGGATGTTGAAGACCAGGGACTTCATATCGTATAAGAACGTTCTTGTGGGGAAGGTCTTGCAGGAACATTGTCAACTACAACAGGAAGCACTCCCGACTTTAGATGAGTCGACTGAGTCATTTCTAAGGAGGAATCATGACCATGAGGCAGAAGGTAAAGTCGACGCTGAAGATGGAAGCAGTGTGAAAGTAGTAACAGAATGTCCAAGTCCAGTACAAGGGAAGGACTATAGCTGGTTCATTCCGATCAAGAAGGAGCAAACGACTTGGTATAATTGCAGTCTAGTAGGCAAGATTAAAACTATGTATAACAGTGACATAGTGCAAGATGCGCTAATTGCCGATGTGTTTAATGTTGTTGTTTGTCTCTGGTATGGAGCCTTAGCAGTGATCCGCCTACCTAGTATAGATGACAGAAACAGAGTGTGGGAGACACGACTTGAACTCATGAAAATATGGTTTGATGAATTAGAGCTCCTTGAAGGTTTTGACGGAAAACGTGAAGCTATAAAGTTTTTAATGGCCTTTGCAGCAGATGGGGAGAGGTTATGAGAATTGGCGAAAAGACAAAGGGTTTAAAGCGTTTTAATTTTGCAAGAGTACTTCTACAAGTCTAAAAAGCTTTGGTAATACCTGATAGGGTTTCTGTTTTAATTGATGGGAGTATACATCAGATAAAAGTCTTGGTGGAAGAATTTGAGGAAGAAAAGATTTTCATCGACGAAAATCTCCGGGGGACGACCGAGAGGGAGGCTTCGACGACCCCTCGTTGCATGGACCATACATGAATGAGGATAATTGTTACCCTCTCTTGGTGGAGAATATTAGGGGTGCTTCTACCGATTCGGTAATTCCCAATAATGCTGACAACCTGCCTCTAAGAGATTTGTTAAGCGGTAATGATTGTGTTTTTGGTGGAGAAAACTAGTGGACACAGTCTCGATCGAGTGGTAACAACCTACATGAAGTCTAAATAGTATCTGATGCTAACTTTTCGGCGGGAGAAAGAATGGGCAGTGACCCAAGTATTATTAGGGATTATGGTAGTGGGTCGTCCATCTCAAATTGGTCTAGTCTCCAAAATGTAGAGGCTGGGCTTTTAGAAGTTGATTCAGGGCATTTTAGTAATATGGGCATGAAGCATCAGAGTGGATCTATGGGTTTCAAATCGGGGCTGGACAGATTTAAATGGTGGGCTAATCAATCTAGAGAGAATTTAAAGCCGAAAAGAACGAGGAAAGGTAAAAAGGTAGGGACCAATGATCCAAGTAATCTGTTGACTTTTTTTGGGGGACCCTACCCAAGTTTTTTCGATGTTCTAAGTCTGTTGGTGGAACTCGTTTCGTCAAATTCGAACCCCGTAAGTTATTTATACGCGTTTGACCTTACAGATAAATTAAAGTATATGATTAATTGATATTTATGATATTAATTGTTGTGTGAGTATTATTTAGGATTAGATATCAGACCAAGTGGAGTAACCAGAAAGCTTATATGAGGATTTATCGCTAGTGCTTGAGGTTAGTACACCTCGAACACTGAAATGCTTCATGAGCATCATAAGTGTAATTGCTTTGCTTTTTAGTGTTCGTAAAATAGGTTGATAAAAATAAGCATGTTTTGAGATCGGTATTACGAGGCTTGGTAATTATGAGATGCCTGATGAGTTTGAGAATATTTCGAGACTCGTATGAGCTTTTGAGACCGTGTAGGGTCGTTTGAATATTCAAATAATTATTTGATTGGTTGATTTACATGTTGTGTTGCTTGAGCTATGAAATTGGAATGTTCGATGGAAGTTATACTTAATGGACTAATCATTAGTAATATTCGAATAAATAATCATAAAGTCTCGAATTGACATTAAATAATTAAATGCGTTAGTAAACAAACTCTAATGACTTTCATAAGCTTTAGGGATCAAATAAAGCCTTGTAACTTCGTTATTCGCCAACATGGTTTGAGCTCGTTATTAGGGTATTAGTACGAGCTTCGGCTATACCGGTACGCTATTCAACGTTGTATCAGTACGGGTTGACCCGTACCGGTATTTTGGGAAATTTGAGATTTTCAGTAAGCAATTTCAGTATCGGTACGTGTGCGAGTACTGGTACCTGAGGGTACCGTATCGATACTCGTGTTTGAGTACCGACACTCGGTACGCTAAATAATCTATAAATACAAATTAATGAGAAAAATTGATGTGTATAATTAATGGTTTGATTAATGTTTTAATTAATGTAAAAATGTGAATTAATGGAGATAATAAATGAGATTAATTTTATACTTTTCCATAATGTGTTAACAACCCAATAATGTAAAATTAATGATTTGTTGAAGATTAGCAACAATAAAGGGTCCTTGGGATCGCATTGCTTGTATGCCGAATATGCATTTGATTGGTTGAGTCGATGATTTGATGGGATCTGAATACTCAAAGAAAGTGTGTTGCAACACCATAGTTATACATACCGAATGAAGGTTACCGATATTGTGTGACTTGAGCTTCATTCGTAGATGCTATGTGACCCGGCCTCACCTATAGAGTGTACATTCTCGATGTTGTGTGACCCGAGCCTCACTCTAGTGTTGATGTTATATGATATTTGTTCTTTTGCCTAGATGATCTAATGCGATCTCAGGTATGGTTGGATCGTGTGTGCCACGTATGATGATTGCTATGATGTTAACATATGTTTATGTGACTAGTGGTAGCGTCACATGTTTATGATCGTTAGATCGCGAAATCGAGGAGCACTATCAGTATGGCATTTCAGCAAGCAGTGTTTGCTAGAGTACAATACTTGTATTTAGTGGGCTGAGTATTCATAGGTCCTTATGTGGTCGAGTTTGTAACTCTTATTTTGGAATTGTATTGATCAAGTCAAATGTTCAAATGTTTTAAATTAAATTGGAGCACCTTTGTAACGTTTTAGTCATTTATCTATATTTCAACTGTTGGCTTAAATGCTTTCTTGAAAAATGTTTTGTTTGGGCTAAACCAAGTTTGAGAAATTTTATGGTAACGAGTGTGGTTTAAGGCCCAAACGTGACATACGGGTTTAGGGTGCTACAATATGCATATTTATACAATTAGGTTCGTAAAATTTTGGCATCATTATTAATTTATTCCCTCCTCAAATATTTATACATTTTTATTTTAATGGAAAACGAAAAAATAGCCGTAATTTTTAATATATTTCCCTCCCAAATATTAGCAAATTTTTATTGCTTTGGGAAGTAAAAAAATCAGCCGCATTTGTCAATTATTTCTCGTTTCAAAGATTCTAAATTTCAAACTCTAGCATATTTTTCACTATATTATTAATTTTGATATCTTTGATAAGGAAAGTAAAAAAATCATTATCTAAATTGTATCAAACCGAATATTTCGATTAACCGATCAATCGCTTTAATTATTACAGTTTAGGGTCAAGAATTAAACAATTCAAATTTACCGATTATTCGAAATAATTTGCTAACAGTTAACCAAACTCGATTTTGCATACCCCTATAAAATATTATCCCCATCATTTACATTTCTTACACATGTTTAACATTTTTATGAATATTTTGAACTTATTTCAAGTTTTTTTTGCTCAGCAAACGTATAATTTTATAGAAGGGAAAAATCATACAAATATTGGCGTGTGCCTCATTAAAAATCTATCTAACCTAAAATGAAAGAAAAAAGTACAAGCACGCCAATAAAAAACAAAACCAAACGCCAAGACTCAAGCAAATAAAAAAGAAATAAAGACACAAAACCGAACACCGAACACTACCCTCAACCATCAAACAACCAAAAATCAAAACCTACCAACCAACCAACAAACTCCCACGCCAACACCACGCCCCAAGAAGAACCACAACAAAACTACCCGCCCATCTCACCACAAAGCAATAACCAAGAGCAAGATCGCTCCCCAAATAGCAACCAAACAACAACGATGGCCAAGATCACATGGTGTCACTAACCATTAAGGAAAGGAGAAGCTCAATCCACAACAAATCACATTGAAGTCGCCTCCAAGGCACCATGGACCATCAAAATCACGCATCACACTCGACAACTCCTCCCAAAGCCTCAGTTGACCGCCATGCAAACAAAGAACATATACTACAATAACACAACAATTCATACCCAAACGTGTCCAATAACCCTTCACCAACACATAATGTCGCGACACCACAACAAACTCTAAACGAAAACACCCCACATCTCAAATCACAATTAGATCACCACTCGCCCCAATCGAAGGCGAAAAATCAAACGCAAAGTTATCATGTGGCCACAAACGATTAACCACCTCTTTCGTTATAGATTCTAGCTTGCTTTCCTGGAATAACACCATATCACACATATGTTTCCGCAACATATCTCGAACCCCCTTCTTCTTTGTCGATCCACCCAAACCCCGCACATTCCAGGACATGATCTTCATGAGTCAAAACTCCTTCCGACATTTAATCAGGACCCACAAAATATCCTTAATCACGTCCTCTTCACGACAAATTGTAGTCACACCTATCAATTTAGCCAATCTACTCGCTGACTCAGCATCCTACACAATTTTTCTTGCTTCTCCGACCCGTTCGATGCCACATTACACACAATACCAAGTTTATCAGATTTACGAGGCCTACCCCTACCTGTCTTAATTGGTGAAATCATGACATCATCTAACGAAATGTGTCTCTTATCCACAACATTATTGCCAACAGCATTATCCACAGATTTTCAAATCCCTCATCTGATAAGGACTCAGCCACCACTTGATCGTGCAAATTCAATCCAATCTTGGAGTCCAAAGGAGCATAAAAAATGGTAGCATTTGATTGACAAGCAAACTCTTCAACATTCTCCGCAATTACCAAATTCACCTCGTCACTTTCCTTAGCGCAAGGGCAATCTTTCACTGTCGTTTCTTCCTCACCATCGTTAAAGCCAGCAACATCCATGCTTCGAGAACCAGAATGGGGATCTCGATCCATGTTTCGCCTCAAACACTGAAATCACTGACCCAAAAAACCTACAACCATGAAAACGCTCCATAGCCTTCCTCGCTGCCCCCTTAGACACCATTCTAACGAAACCAAAATGCCTACCATTTCGATCTCTCTTCCGAGGAATGAAAGCATCAATCGCCTCTCCACAACTATCAGCTGTATCCTTTCCAATGTAAACCCTTATATTTCCCACAAACAGTGTAATACAATCCCTGAGTTCCTTCGCCATTTATCATAAATATTATATGTGATGTGATCTTTTAGGTGACACATTCGTAAAGTGCCAAATGACATTTTTGTAATGGTAGAAATGATATCATACTTCATGAAAAGAAAGTTTTAGAACAACTAAATTAAAAATTCTTCAGATACCAAAATGGTAATAAAGTGCAATTACATGTACTAAAATACTAATTTACCCCAAAATAACAGATGAAAAGTGTATGCAATAATATATAGCCATTTGTCCGTGATTAAAGTGTAATTAGTGGGGACATTAGTTTTAAGCATTCAAGTCATTGACCAATCCAATCAATTTCCATGGTTGCTGCCATGTCATGTCTAGTTGGTAATTCCAGGACATGGTCCATCTTACTTGGCACCAGATTTGGGCCTCCAACTTAAATGTCTATTTTTCATTCAAACAACGACAAAATAAATCAGAAAAAAAAAACTATGTAAAGAGCGAGTCTTTGAGGTTAGGTTCTCTCATCTGTCCGAATTTTACTTCTCCTGACTTTTAACAAAAGTTTTTCATCGCCAAGAGAGAAAAGTCAGATAAATTCTTTGAATCTAAGGTAACCCATCTGCATATTCTCCAAGATTCAATTTTTCTATGTTTTATTGTATCCTTCATTTGATTTTAAACTCAACGCCTTCCATCATTTCTTTGAGTATTGTTTTCTGTTTACAAGATTGTCAATCCTGGATCTGATTGAAATCTTTTTTATCCCAACTAAAGAGCTAGAGTTGTTCAGTTATTGTATTATTTGGGTTTTTGTGATTTTCTGCCTACGTCTTGAATTGATTTCATTTCATTGTTTCTGGCATGAAAGCTTGGGTCTTTGGGTGTGAAAATACTTGAATTCGTGCATTCGGCTTGTTTTTTAGATACGATACGATATCGGGTTGTTTAGCTTTTCGTGAATTGATGGGGAAGCTTGGTTTTGACTGCTAAGGATTTTACTACTTGGTACTTGAAGTCATTATTTATGCTTGAAATTGAAAGTTAGGATTTTTCGAGTAGGTGCTAAGAGTCCTTTTTTCCCTCTCCCTTAAATAAAAGAAACAATTGCTTTGATTAGGTTGAGGAGTAATAACTATGGCTGCTGCTGCGGAATCATCTGAATCTGGGTCTAGATTATCCAGTTCCCAGTTGATGAAAGATGAAACTTCTTGCAACAAAGAAGGTTGTCCTAAACAAGAATCACCTATTAGGGGCAGTGGGTCGAGGAATACAAGCCCATCGGGTCGTGTAGGATCGAGGAATACCAGTCCGTCCAGGCAGAAGGTGGTAAAGACCAAACCACGGGGTTTAGATGAGGAAACAGTTGCTACATTTGGTAAGGCAGTTCATCCTGATGTCCAAATGGAAGATATCATATGGGCGATGTTGCCTGAGGACTTATTGAATGAGATTTTGGCAAGGGTTCCCCCATTTATGATATTCCGCCTTCGTTCAGTTTGTAAAAGATGGAATTCGATACTTCGGGATAATAGTTTTCTTAAATTTCACTCAGAAGTGCCATCTCATGGGCCTTGTCTACTTACATTTTGGAAGAACTCACAGATTCTCCAATCCTCAGTTTTTAGTTTGCCGTTAAAATCCTGGTATAGAATTCCATTCAGTTTTTTGCCTCAGTGGGCCTTCTGGTTGGTCGGCTCTTCAGGTGGTCTAGTTTGCTTTTCTGGACTTGATGGTCTAATTTTCAAAGCTTTAGTATGTAATCCTCTTACACAAACTTGGAGAACACTGCCAAGCATGCACTATAACCAGCAAAGACAGTTGCTTATGGTTGCGGATCGAATGGACAAATCATTTAAAGTTATAGCCACTAGTGATATTTATGGAGATAAGTCACTGCCTACCGAAGTCTATGACTCAAAGATAGATAAGTGGACAGTTCACCAGATAATGCCTGCAGTTAATCTTTGCTCCTCAAAGATGGCATATTGCGACTCCAGGTTGTATTTAGAAACTCTTTCACCCCTTGGTTTGATGATGTATCGGCTGGATTCAGGATATTGGGAGCACATTCCAGCGAAGTTCCCAAGATCTTTGCTAGATGGTTATTTGGTTGCTGGGACACAGAAGCGCCTGTTTCTGGTTGGAAGAATTGGCCTTTATAGTACTCTACAGAGTATGAGAATTTGGGAATTGGATCATGCTAAGATTATGTGGGTGGAGATAAGTAGAATGCCACCTAAATATTTTCGAGCTTTGTTGAGGCTATCAGCGGAGAGATTTGAGTGTTTTGGACAAGATAATCTTATCTGCTTCACATCTTGGAACCAAGGGAAGGGACTAATTTATGATGTGGATAAGAAGGTTTGGTCTTGGATTGCTGGCTGTGCGCTTCAGTCATACAATAGTCAGGTTTGCTTCTATGAGCCAAGATTCGATGCCTCTGTCCAATGAGTTGGAAAATTTCCCTCGGGATGAGCTGTTGAGAGATTAACATGGAGCATGTAGTTCCTCTTTTTTGTAAGAAAGATGGTATCTTCATTTACACCATCCTTTTTCCCATGTCCTGCACATATTTTGACTGGAATTACTTCTGACTTGGTGGTGGATTGTGCATCAAGTGATCCTTGCAAGCTCAACTGCATCAGCATCTTTAGCATATCCCTTCCAAGCTATTTATATCACCATTTTTTATGGCAATTGGTGATATCATTCCATATGGGGACTCGGTAAGGCACATTGGTGCTGCCTAAGTTGCACTTTGATGACTAGATGGCTGAACTTCTTAAAAGTGTATATCATGAGACTAAAAGAATTGTAAGAATTTTTTGCACTGGCCTTTACTTACTAATTTAACACAGTAAATTTCATTTCATAATGTTATTATCCTTTATTTTTCTTTCAATTTACATCATAGTGGCTGATGTATGTCATCGTGCACTCTCCATCACAGTATGTAAACATTGTACTTTCAATGCTATTAACTCTGCTATTATTGATTTGGGAGCTCTTCTGGACCCTCTTTACTTTTCATCTCCTTAAATAAATCTACTAAGGCTGTTTGAATTCTTTATAAAGTATGATAGAAATTTACCACAATTAGAATTAGTAAAAAATGGTGCTTTTCATGTTCTTCCCAATTGATTTAGAGCATTACTTGGCTTATGCTGGATAGGTACTGTCATTGTTTCTCACGAAGAAAAAAGAATTGCACTTGAATGTTGTTATGGAGTTGACCAAATATTGAGCTTGCCATTATCTGACTCAAGATAAATGTATGTTGTATTTTGCTGCACCAGATGATTCGACATCGTGCCTTCTCCTTTTACATTATCTTTCATGATGAGAAACCTTGCCAAAACCTTTTTGAATATTCAGCTTTGCAATTTCTAGGAGTTCTATGGTTGCAATTTGAAAGAAGTAATCTTTTCTATTTTGTTGGAGTTAACATGTAAAGATATTTTAACTCGCACTGCATTTCTTTCTAATCACTAACCAAGCCTGTTAGCTTTTGTTCTGTAGTGATGGTTAGTTGTAGTAATGCCTCTTGCTTGCCACAGGATGGTTGCCTTTTTCTCTCGCTTAATCGATCCACTTGGCTTTATCAAGTCGAAAGTAGCAATTAATTCGTAAGAGAGAGTCGAGGTTTGTTTTTGGACAGTATTTTGCTATCTTGCTCAGAGCAAGTCTTTGATGGCTTCACCGACAAGGAAAACACTGAAACATCAACATTCCAAGTAAATTTTCCATGGTTTGCAGTCTGATTACTGCTATATGCTCATGCATTGCATCGGATTTTTATTGACGAGTCAGGATCATTTGCTTTGGGGGAAGGTAAGTTCCCTCTTAATTACCTCCTACGTACAACAATAGGCTATGGTTGGAAGTGAAAATGAAGCTTTAGATCTGGTTTTTAACCATATATAGTAGGTTTATGAGCATGGTTCAAAGCAAAGTGTAGATGTTTCATCAAATGGAGCTAAAGGGTGTTCTTGCACCATGCATGTAGTAACATTTAGCATGTTTGCATTTGGATATTAAAATCTGCAATATTTTCTCTTTCTCTAGATTGAGCCAAAACGAGAGAGATTTAGGCTTTATTCGGATGCTGTAATAGAGTAAAACATTGGAGGAACAACTGTCATTGCATTCAATTAATTGGCATTAGGGTGTCTATAACTGGTCCAATGGTTACCCAAAGGTCATATCACTATCATTATACTACTATTTTTCATCCTTCCTTCTACAGTTCTACTTTATTAACTTGAATTGCGAGTTTATTGGGCTTTTAGATATTCATTGGGCCAGTTATGAACACTCTTGATTAGCAACCTGATCAATTCATGATTTATAAGACTTGGGGATAGCATGTTTGAGATTTGATAAACTTGTACACTTTTATAAAAGTACTGTGCGCCTATTCAGTAATTAACCTAAAAAATAATTATGTTTCCTATGTCTCAGTGAATTCTTTGAAATCGAACTCTTATACATCATCTCTGTCTCAGTTTTTGGAAAAATTATATTAATGATTCTCACCACGTCATCAATGGGACCAACCAATAAAAATCACTCTTTTCATTATAATTTTTCTATGTCCTTTTTTTCAACCAATAATTATTTGCTAAAGTTTTTCCATGTCATTTTAAAAACTGTTTTTTAGAAGTTATTCTATTATTAGATTAATGACATGAAAAATAATGATAAAATGAGTGGTTTTTATTGGTTGATCGCATAGATGACGTGGTGAGAATCACTCATGAAATAATTTCTCCGATTTTTGTCCATTCTTTTCGACTGACAGTTTTAAAAGGCGTGCCTCCGCGTATAGGGTTCTTGGAGCCTAGACGCAAGGGGAAAATGCACACCTTTTGTAGGCGAGGTCACATTTTGTTATTAAGTTATCATTTACGATCCATTTAAAAGATTAATAAATTTATTTATTTTTGAATAAGATTGTTATTATATGCTCATGCGGTGAAAAGAAAGTTTTTATAAATGTCTAGTTTTAAAATATTAGAGTTTAGGGTTAAAATTTAATGTTTGTGGTTAAATTTTAAAGTTTGAGAATAGAGTTTATGATTTAAAGCTTAGAGTTTAAGGTTTAGAGTTTAGGGTCCCTAAAATAGATACATGGCACATTTAGAAGCCTGTTTGTGAAAAAAAAACTTTCCACCGAGTAATTTTAGTATTTTATTTATGAGTAATTATTTCATACATTGACATTGAAAACTAAGAGTTTTCATACGCTATATCAAAAAAAAGTTTTTATGAGCGCATTAGTTTTTAGGGTTTAAAGATTTAATTTAGGTTTAAGGGTTTATATTTAGGGTTTTAGAATTTAAGTGTAGGGGTTAGAATTTAGAATTTATATGTTAAAACTTAAATCCTTAACATATGACCTAAAACCTAAACCTAACCTCTAATTCATAAATTCTAACTCTAAACCTTAAAATTTAACCATTATCCATTAACAAAAGCACAATAACCTTTAAACCCTAAATTGAATATCTAAGCTCTAAAATTAAGACATTTGTAAAAAAAATAGTTTTCATCGTCAATTAATTGAATATTTAAACTCTAAAATTAAGACATTTGTAAAAAATTTTAGTTTTCATCGTCAATTAATTGAATATAAATTTTTTATTTAATTTAGTTAATATTTAGAAGAAGAAAAAAACCTAGTTATGCTCTCTCCTGAAAACTCTCTGCAGAACTTTAAGGTATGGCAGATGGTCGAGCATAATGGCCGGCCGTCAGAGTCCTTTACTCAGATCCTAGTGCCATTGGTGTTGGAGAGGTTGTGCTCTCCGTTGGAAGACCCTAAGAACTCCAAAATGTTCCTGTAACTCCGACGGTGATTTGGAAGCTAACCCTAATAGGGAAGTTAATGCAATGTACGCTGATGATGGAAGTGATGGCTCTAATGATGGAAGGTTGGGTATTGTGTTGGGTCACGTTGGTACACTACATGGGGTAACGAAAAAATTATTCGGCAATTATTACTAGAGATCTATGTACAAGGAACAAATCGATGTGAATAAAGGTGAAAAATTACCTGTTTAAAATCTGAAATTCTGACTTTGGAGAAGATAAATATTCAATTACGATTTCACAATGTTAATTTCTAAGTCGCAACGATAACGCTCCGACCTCTACGTAGTTTCACCCAGTTGAAACATGCATATAAAAATTCTCTAAACTATTTAGAGAGTTTTTCCCAAAAAGCATTAATGACTGCTAGATCTTTCATGCCTTTATATAACCTTTGAAATCCTAATTTAGAAATCCTAATTTAACTCATATTAAGATTCCAATATATATAATATCAATTCAATTTAATTAGGATTTTAATATATAATATATAGGGTAAATTATACTAATGACCACCGAACTATGGGGTTGATGTCGATTTGACCACTATATTTTCAATTGTGTTAAATATACCACATAACTATTTAATTGGTTCCAATATAGCCACATGTCGTTAGAAAAACGAAAAGTTGACGGGGCTGTTAAAATAATTGGTATAATTACAAATTTGGTCCCCTTTATCTATATAATCTATCAATTTGATCCTAATTTTAATCTAATAAAAATTTATTTATTTTAATAAGGTGGTGACACGTGTCACCCTAATTGGAGTAGGAAAAATGAAAACCAAGGAAACGCCCTTGGTAAGAATTAAACCTGGGACCTTGGGGGAGTAGCGCGCGAGTTTGCCATAGAACCAAACATATACTTGTGATATGCAATATTAATAATAATATATGTGTTATACGATTGGAGAAAGAAAAAACAAACAATATACTCGGCTTTGGTAGGATTTAAACCTGAGAATCTTTAAGTGTTGTGGCATGGGTTTGCCACTAGACCAAATAAGTATTTTTTGATATGAAATACTAACTATAATATATATCTTATTCGATTGTAATTTAGTTTGGAATATTATATATATAATAATATTAAAATAATCAAAATTTAAAATTTTAAAAGAAAAACAAACATAAAATATTAAAAAATAATTTTCAAATTTTAATTATTTTAATATAATTATATATTTAACATTCCAAATTAAAATTTCCTTGAATTGATTTTTTTAACTTAATTTTGATTATTTTAATATTATTATATATATGATATTCTAAACTAAATTACAATCGATAAGATATATATTATAGTTAGTATTTCATATCTAAAATACTTATTTGGCCTAGTAGCAAACCCATGCCACAACTCTTAAGGATTCCCAGGTTCGAATCTTACCAAGGCCAGTATATTGTTTGTTTTTTCTTTCAGCAATCGTATAACACATATATTATTATTAATATTGCAGATCACAAGTATATGCTTGGCTTGGTGGCAAACTCGCACGCTACTCCGCCAAGGTCCCAGGTTTGATTCTTACCAAGGGTGGTTCCTTGGTTTTTATTTTTCCTACTCCAATCAGGGTGACACGTGTCACCACCTGATTGGAGGGGAAAATTAATTAATTTAGTTAAATAAAAATAATTAAAATCCCCCAATAAGGTGGTGACATGTGTCACCACCTAATTAAAATAAATAATTTTTTATTAGATTACAATTAGGATCAAATTGATAGATTGTATAGATAAAGGGGACCAAATTTGTAATTATACCAATTATTTAACAGCCCCGTCAACTTTTCCGTTTTTTAACGGCAGGTGGTTACATTGGAACCAATTAAATAGTTATGTGGTATATTTAACACAATTGAAAATATAGTGGTCAAATCGACACCAACCCCATAGTTCGGTGGTCATTAGTATAGTTTAGCCTAATATATATATATAATCTCAATTCAACTTAATTAGGATCTCAATATACAAATAAAATATATATAATCCTAATTCAACTTAATTAGGATTTCAATATTTATATATTAAATATTGATTTAAACTGAATTATATTATTTTTATATTAAAAGAGACATAATTACAACAATTATTTTTCTTTTAATGTTTACCCAATAGTTAAATTATATATATCAAATATATATTAATTTAACTAAATTTGTGTACAATAAATTTGTACATATATAATTCGTTTAATATATGCTCATTTCAACTGTGGGTGTGACCATGTAAGTTCATGTAACATTAGTTCTAAATATTAGAACATTTCTAATATTAAAAACAATGATTGACATTTAGCAATATGTCATTGTCACCTGAGTTACAAGAAATCATGATTCGACATAAAATTTTTGTAATTAACTCAATTTATGTATTACATCCTTTTGTTCTTTATATATAGATTGGACACAAGTCATGGAACAGTCACACTTGTATAGTCCATCTAATATTTCTTGATATCTTGAGTAGACTAATCTAAACGAATAACTATAATATCTCATATCAATTTATTCGAGCATGGTCATGCATTTCTAGTCTCACTCAATCAAGTGGCCTACGATATTACTCATATTATGAAGGAGGGACAAATCCTATCTTGATCAACCATATTCCACTACATAGGTTGTGTCATATTCAATATCAGTCTTTATAGTGTAGTCAGTTACGACACACGTTTGACCGTATCAAAATATGTCACTCACAATGTTGAAATAGTGATGATCTCAAGTCTGAGGATCATACATGTAGTTATCACTATGAGCAATGTTCTGACTGTCACATAATAATCCAAGAAACATGCTCATAGCAAGTCAGTCCAGTATGTCGTTCTCTAATACATACTTATGTATTGATTTTGGCATCTTCATGTCAATGACAACACTTTTTCATAAATCAACTACATATTAGTCTTAATGCATTATTGTTGTCCATGCCCACAATAATACTCGACTAAGGACATTTTAGAATAACCATATTATTTTAAGGACTTTATTATAATTCAGTTTATTTATGCACGTAGAATTGTAACTGAAAATAATAATGGCCATAGGCGTTTCGATACAGATCAAGAGTGTTTCGAAACGGCCAGATGCGTTTCGACACGGCTTGCTGCATCAGACTTCAACGGCTAGTTCTGAAGAAGGGCATTCCAAAACGAGTTCGATTGTTTCGAAACGGACGTATGCAGAACATCATTTATGGTGGGAAATAAAGTCTCCAACGTCTCCAAAACAACTCCAACGGTCCTCAACGGCTACAAACTCAATTGGGAGTATAAAAGGGACCTCCAAACATCAAGAGAAGACTAATGCTTCAATTTTCAACAACTATATGATGTCAAAATTGTCTTAGAGCTTATTTGTATATTTTCTTGTATAGACAACACTTGTGAGCTTAATTGTCAAATTTGCTCAAGTGTATAGGTTTTAGGTGAGAGCTTAAGATTGCAAACAAATACCTATTAGATGGATTTCAAGTTTGCTTAGAATTTCTCTTGTAAGAGAGTGTTTGATTAAGCTAAGGGTAGTTAGCTTAATCGTTGTAACGGTTTCCTCCTAAGCCGAGAAAAGGGGACGAAATTCTTAGTAAATTTGGTTGAAATCCTTAGTGAGAAGCTAAGGTAGTAGATGTAGGTGCTTGTTAGAATGTCGAACCACTATAAATCTTTGTGTCTTTTGTCTATATTTCACTTCCCACAAATTCACCCAAATATCCAATTTCTCAACACTTGGCGAGCTAGAACCGTTGAAGGAAATTGAGCACCTAAAAACCCAAAAATTGGTATCAGAGCTTGGCTCAATTGAAGAGGATTAACACCCTATTGAGGTGATCCGGCAAGCTCGATCAACATTTCAAACAATCGGCTCAATGGCGCATTCCATCGACAAAGCTACCTTTCTTTGACGAGACAAATTATGCTTATTGGAAGACGAGGATGATGTTCTTTGTCAAATCCAAAGACAACAAGCTTTGGGATATTATTGAAGATGGCACGTTCGTACCAAAAGGAAGCAAGGCGATGTGGAGTGTCGGCGACTGTTAGAAGATAGAGCTAAATTGTAAGGCTTTGCACTTCATATTTTCTGCACTTAGCCTTAACATATATGAGAAGATGTCTTCTTGCGAGAGTGCCAAGGAAGTTTGGGACAAGCTCGAGGTTACATACGAGGGGACAAATGAAGTAAAGGAGACCAAGATCGACCTCCTCAACATAGAGTATGAAAACTTCAAAATGGATCCAGAAGAGGACATTGAGAAGATGTTCCATCGATTCTCCACCATCACCAATGGACTCAAGGGTTATGGAGAAGTCATTCTGGAAGAAAAGCTTCTCCAAAAGCTTATCTATTCTCTTCCCGAGTCATGGGACTCAAAAAGGACCACCATCATCGAAGCTACGAATTTAAGACCTTGAAGCTTGATGAACTCATGGGGTCACTTCTCACTCACCAAATCATGAAAAAGAATAAAGAAGAGGAGAAGAAGAAGGAAGAGATAAGAAAGATAGGGAAGAAGAAGATCATGGAGCTAGGCATCCATGCAAATGCCATGGCTCTCAAAACCTCCAAGTGCAACCATGTTGATACAAGCGAGGAGGAAGAAGAAGAAGAAGAGATAGTTCATCTCTTCAAGGAGTGTGCCCCTTTCATAAAGAAAGCAATGAAAGAATTCGAATATGAGACTATGAAGAAGAAGAAGAGGGCAAGCACTTCAAGCCATAAGAAGAAGGCATATGTGGCTACATGGAGTGATGAAGACTCCACCGACGATGAACAAGCCAACCTTTGCCTTATGGCCATCGAAGAAGATTCAAGGGTAACTTCTAATTCATCTACTTCATGTTCATATTCTTTTGATGTATTACAAGATGCCTATGATGATTTGGTTTTAGAATTTAAAAATCACATTTTAAAAAACAAGAAAATTGTTTCAAATTTAAAAATTGTAGAACTAAGGTTTTGATATAATATTTGAAAAATGTTTTGGACTAAATTGAAAAGAATTTAAAATATGTTTTTAGTCAAAAACAACTTGAAAATATGTTTAAGGGTTTTTAAAGCTCTGGAATGGACTTAAAGTACATTTAAAGAAGTCAAAACCGAGCATTTTAAGTGACAGTATCGATACAGTGGATAGTGTATCGATACACATTAGGGTTTTGGATTCCAGTAGCTAAAACCCGTATCGATACGTCTATGCGTATCGATACGGTGTCTAAACCCGTACCGATACGCTTACACGTATCGATACGGTATGTTTTCAAATAGCCCAACGGCTAGTCGCGTACCGATACGATGGTATCGCGTACCGATACGCCAACGGTCAATTCCCAACGGTCTTTTGAATTTGCAGGACCGTACCGATACGCCAGGCATGCGTATCGATACGCATCAGCAGAAAGCTCAACGGCTATATCAGACTTTCAAGACCGTATCGATACAGGGTATAGTGTATCGATACACTAGGCTGAAAAAATGCAATTTGTGGGAAATAAACGGCTATTTTGTATCCCCAACGGCTATGAAACATCCCCAACGGCCATAAACGGCTAGGAACTCAATTTGGAGTATAAATAAGGCCTCCAAGCATCAAGATTGACAAGAGCTTCAATTGTTACAACATTATGAGTGAAATTCGTGTCTAGAGCTTAAATCGTTCATTTATTGCTTAGACAACACTAGTGAGCTTACATTGTTAAATTTGCTCAAGTGTTTTAGGTTTTGGGTGAGTGCTTCATTGTGCAAACAAAACGCCTATTAGAGGGTTCAAGTTTGCTTCTTTGTTTCTCTTTGTAAAGAGGGTTTTCCTTCAAGCTTTGGGTAGAAAGCTTCGAGGGTTGTAAAGGGTTTCCTCCTAATCCTAGAAAAGGGGACGAATCAATTAGTGGATTGATTGCGAAATCCTTAGTAGGAAGCTAAGGTAGTGGATGTAGACCTTGGTTAGAAGGTTGAACCACTATAAATCATCGTGTATTTATTCTTTCAGCTTCCTAAACCCTTCCACCCAAAAATCCACCTCTCCACCACTTGGCGAGCATAATCGGTTGATCGAATCGAGCCCCGAAAAACCCAACAATTGGTATCAGAGCTTGGCTCAATTGAAGGGGATTCACATCCTATTGAAAAGATCCGGCAAGCTCGATCAACATTTCACCAACCGGCTCAAAATGTCGCAATCCATCAACATACCGCCCTTCTTCGACGGAGATCACTATGCCCATTGGAAGACAAAGATGAAATTCTTCTTGAAGGCAAGAGATTACAAACTATGGGACATAGTTGAAGATGGTCCGTTCGTGCTTCAAGGAAGCAAAGCGGAATGGAGTGTCGACGATCGCAAGAAGATGGAGCTTAATTGTAGAGCCTTGCACATGCTCTTTTGTGCTTTTGGCCCAACCATCTATGAGAAGATGTCTTCTTGTGAAAATGCCAAGGAGGTATGGGACAAGCTTGAAGTCACATACGAGGGGACTAATGAAGTCAAGGAGACCAAGATTGGGCTCCTCACCTTAGAGTATGAAAACTTCAAAATGGATCCGGAAGAAAACATCGAAAAGATGTTTGATAGATTCTCCACCATCATCAATGGTCTTAAAGGTTATGGAGAAGCCATCCCGGAAGAAAAACTTGTCCGAAAGCTCATCTACTCACTTCCCGAGTCTTGGGACTCAAAGAGGACCGCCATCATCGAAGCCAAAAATTTAAAAAATTTGAAGCTTGATGAACTCATGGGGTCACTTCTTACTCATCAAATCATGAAGAAGAATAAAGAGGATGAGAAAAGGAGGGAAGAAATTAGAGCTATGGGAGAGAAGAAAATCAAGAGACTTGGCTTCAATGCCATGGCTCTCAAATCCTCCACAAATTATCACATAGATTCAAGTGAGGAGGATAGTGAAGATGAAGAGATGAACTATCTCTTCAACAAGCTCGCACGATTCATGAAGAGCAAAATGGAAAAATCCAAGCATGAATCGATGAAGAAGATGAAGGATTCCCACAAATTCAAAAAGAAGGGATCATCTTCAAAACAAGCATATGTGGCCGCTTGGAGTGATGAAGACTCCACCGATAATGAAGTAGCCCACCTATGCATGATGGCCCTCAATGAGGGGGAGGTAACTTCTAACTCATCTATTTCAAATTCTTATACATTTGATGAGTTACAAGAAGCCTATGATGAATTGGTTTTTGAATTCAAGGCTTCATTTTCGAAAAATAAAAAATTGATTTCAAAGTTGAAAACCGAAAATGATTTGCTTTCTAAAACCAATTTAGAGTTTGAAGCAAAAATCAAAGATTTTGAACTTAAAGTTTTAGATTTACAAAACTTGCTTCAAACGATGGAAAGAGATCATCAAAAAGAAGTCGATGATCTCAAAAAGGAAAAAGATTTGATTTCCAAAGAACTTGAAAAGAAAAACAATTTTGGAAAATCAAATTTTTATGTAAGACAATCTAGTGCCCCTAGATTTTTTAATGGAAAATGTTTTAGAAGTGTTTGGGTCCCAAAAGGACTAACCACTTCAACTAAAAGGGATGAAATTGAAAAATGGATTCCTAAGGGGACTAAATTTTGTGCTACTAACGTTTATGGATCCAAAGCAATTTGGATACCAAAAATCACTTGATTGTCTTTTGCTAGGTGTGATGGAGAGTGTTCAACGAGTCAAACATTAAGGGGGAGCTCCATGCACACAAAGGAAGAACACTTGAAGAAGGAAGGCTTCACATCCTCCCTTAAGTTCAAGTGTTGGTAAAAATTTCTAGTTGTTTTTAATTTTATTTGATTTATTTTTTTTAATTCAACTAGATATTCATAAATGTTGGACTAACATTCTGATGATGCTATGAGTAAGGGGGAGCCAATTTTAAACCAAAATTTTAAGTGTCAAAATTTTTTTTTGCCTCCTATGTTATCTTGAACTTAAATGTCATTTTAAATTCTTTTTGATATAACAAAAAGGGGGAGAAATGGTTTTTGAAAAATTTATTTTTCAAATGAATAAGGGGGAGCTTTATTTTGATTTTATATCTTAAATCTCTTATTCACAATTTTAAAATTAAAGGGGGAGAATCCCAAACAATTTTTCAAGTTGGTTTTATTATATCAAAAAGGGGGAGATTGTAGAACTAAGGTTTTGATATAATATTTGAAAAATGTTTTGGACTAAATTGAAAAGAATTTAAAATATGTTTTTAGTCAAAAACAACTTGAAAATATGTTTAAGGGTTTTTAAAGCTCTGGAATGGACTTAAAGTACATTTAAAGAAGTCAAAACCGAGCATTTTAAGTGACAGTATCGATACAGTGGATAGTGTATCGATACACATTAGGGTTTTGGATTCCAGTAGCTAAAACCCGTATCGATACGTCTATGCGTATCGATACGGTGTCTAAACCCGTACCGATACGCTTACACGTATCGATACGGTATGTTTTCAAATAGCCCAACGGCTAGTCGCGTACCGATACGATGGTATCGCGTACCGATACGCCAACGGTCAATTCCCAACGGTCTTTTGAATTTGCAGGACCGTACCGATACGCCAGGCATGCGTATCGATACGCATCAGCAGAAAGCTCAACGGCTATATCAGACTTTCAAGACCGTATCGATACAGGGTATAGTGTATCGATACACTAGGCTGAAGAAATGCAATTTGTGGGAAATAAACGGCTATTTTGTATCCCCAACGGCTATGAAACATCCCCAACGGCCATAAACGGCTAGGAACTCAATTTGGAGTATAAATAAGGCCTCCAAGCATCAAGATTGACAAGAGCTTCAATTGTTACAACATTATGAGTGAAATTCGTGTCTAGAGCTTAAATCGTTCATTTATTGCTTAGACAACACTAGTGAGCTTACATTGTTAAATTTGCTCAAGTGTTTTAGGTTTTGGGTGAGTGCTTCATTGTGCAAACAAAACGCCTATTAGAGGGTTCAAGTTTGCTTCTTTGTTTCTCTTTGTAAAGAGGGTTTTCCTTCAAGCTTTGGGTAGAAAGCTTCGAGGGTTGTAAAGGGTTTCCTCCTAATCCTAGAAAAGGGGACGAATCAATTAGTGGATTGATTGCGAAATCCTTAGTAGGAAGCTAAGGTAGTGGATGTAGACCTTGGTTAGAAGGTTGAACCACTATAAATCATCGTGTATTTATTCTTTCAGCTTCCTAAACCCTTCCACCCAAAAATCCACCTCTCCACCACTTGGCGAGCATAATCGGTTGATCGAATCGAGCCCCGAAAAACCCAACAAAAATTCAAAATGATTTGATTTCTAAAACTAAAATTGAACTTGAAGCAAAACTCGACGAGTTTGAACAAAAATATGTTGATTTACAAAATTTGCTTCAAAAAGTTCAAGAAGAAAAAGACTTGATTTCCAAAGAGCTTGAAAAGAAAAACAATTTTGGATAATCAAATTTTTATGTAAGACAATCTTGTGCCCCTAGATTTTTGAATGGAAAATGTTTTAGAAGTGTTTGAGTTCCAAAAGAACTAATCACTTCAACTAAAAAGGATGAAATTGAAAAATAGATTCCTAAGAGGACTAAACTATGTACTACTAATGTATATGGATCCAAAATAATTTGGATACCAAAAATTACTTGATTGTCTTATGTTAGGTGTGATGGAGATTGATCAACAAGTTAAATATTGAGGGGGAGCTCCATGCACACAAGGAAGAACACTTGAAGAAGGAAGGCTTCACATCCTCCCTTGAGTTCAAGTGTGGTAAAATCTAGTTGTTTTAGTTGTTTAACTTGATTTTTTTTTTTAATTTCAACTAGATTATCATATATGTTGGACTAACATTCTTTGATGATGCTTTAAGTAAGGGGGAGCCATTTTAAAACCAAAATTATTTTTGTGTCAATTTTTTTTCTCCCAAGTTATTTTGAACTTAAAGTTATCTAAATTCTTTTTTATATAACAAAAAGGGGGAGAGTTTGGTTTGAAGAATTGAATTTTCAAATGAATAAGGGGGGAGCTTTAATTACTTTCCAATTTTGAAATCTCTTATTTAAATTTTTAAACTTGAAGGGGGAGAATCCCAAATAAATTTTCAAGTTGGTTTTATTATATAAAAAGGGGAGATTGAAGAACTAATGTTTTGATATAATAATTGAAAAATAGTTCTAGACTAAATTGGAAAGATTTCAAAAGTGTCTTTAAGTCCAAACAACTTGAAAATAAGTTTGTGGATGTTTTAAATGGTTTTGCCAAGGTTTAAAACGTTTTCAAGTAACCAAACCAAACTTTTCAAGGTAACCGTTTCGAAATAGGAGGACCTGTATCGAAACATTTTGAAACTGCCAAAACCCGTATCGAAACAGGGCTTGCCCATTTCGATACGGAGGGTCATCGTTTTGAAACACACCTTTGGTGTTTTGATACGTCCAACGGTCAAAACCTCCCCAACGGCTTTTTAAATTGCAGCTCAACTGTCACACGTTCCGAAACGGGGTTGCTACCGTTTCGATACGGATCAAGAGTGTTTCGAAACGGCCAGAGGCGTTTCAAAACGGCTTGCTGCATCAGACTTCAACAGCTAGTTCTGAATAAGGGCGTTCCGAAACGGGTTCGATTGTTTCGAAACGGACGTTTGTAGAACAACATTTATGGTGGGAAATAAAGTCTTCAACGGCTCCAAAACAACTCTAACGGTCCTCAATGGCTACAAACTCAATTGGGAGTATAAAATGGACCTCCAAGCATCAAGAGAAGACTAATGCTTTAATTGTCAACAACTATATGATGTCAAAATTGTCTTAGAGCTTATTTGTACATTATCTTGTATAGACAACACTTGTGAGCTTAATTGTCAAATTTGCTCAAGTGTATATGTTTTGAGTGAGAGCTTAAGATTGCAAACAAATACCTATTAGAGGGATTTCAAGTTTTCTTATAATTTTTCTTGTAAGAGAGTGTTTGATTAAGTTAAGGGTAGTTAGCTTAATCGCTGTAACGGTTTTCTCCTAAGCTGAGAAAAGGGGACAGAATTCTTAGTGAATTTGGTTGAAATCCTTAGTGGGAAGCTAAAGTAGTGGATGTAGGTGCTTGTTAGAAAATCGAACCACTATAAATCCTTGTGTCTTTTGTCTATATTTCAATTCCCACAAATTCACTCAAATATCCAACTTCTCCACACTTGGCGAGCTAGAACGGTTGAAGGAAATCGGGCACCTAAAATCCCAACAAAGGTAAAAACAAATGCCATATACAATCATCTTATGATTGGTCTTTGGGCATACTCTAACAGATAGGGACGTCAACCTCTAGGCTAGTGGAAGGAATGAGGCGGTACATGAGCAGGTAGGGGCCGAAGATTCAAAGATATCATATACCGATACAGTGGTGAGCTCGTCTCAGTCTAGGGAAGATTCAATTAAAGAAATGGCTAATTGCCACTCTTGTTAAGTGTAAAATCAATTCTCACAATTAGAATTGAGTCATCGCAAAGCTTTAGGCTAAGTGGAAATTTAGCTAAGCATGGATTGGATCATGCTTAGCATTTTTTTATGATGGAAAAATAAATGAAAAAAGTAAATAATAATAGAAAAGAAAAACCTCTATAGAAATTACCAAGGAATTACAAAATCCATTTATTTGTGTTCAAATGTTGAACCTAAGGAGTATTTATACTCGAAAATTCTAACAAGATAAAATAACTAAAAAACCTAATAAAAGATAAAATAAAAGATAAGAGTCTATTCTCTCTCTCTCTTCAACAAGGCTCTCTTCCCCTCACTCGGGTCTCATCTCGTTCTCTACCCTTTAGAAGAAAGCTCAACTTCTAATCACCGTCATCAAACTAAGGGTCGAAAGATATTTGGTTGTGAATGGTAATCTTGGTTAGCAAAGGAAGAAACAAAGAAGTAAATCTAAAAGGAATCTTTTGTTTTTCTTGGATTGGCAAATAAATAATTATTTGACAACCCCAAATTGATGTAATTAATGTTAGTGTTACACATGTGACATTGTCCTTGCAAAGTAAGCAACTTCTTTTACTTGGAAAATCCAACTTCAATTCCCAAAAATGTAATACCCAACTCCTTTGGTGTGGCAATGCAAGACAACAACAGTTGGAATTCTCCAAATTCCGTACAAATCATTTCTTTTGTAACAAAAAGGTGCAGGTGGATTAGATTAGGTTAATCCATGTTTATATTTAACTTCACCTGATTTCCATGTATAATTTCTTTGATCAAATACATGACATTGGTAAATGGAGCCATACTGCTTTCCAGGTGTCCAAACATCCTTTATTTTGTTGGCTTAATCTTCCTTAAACTAAGAGGTTAGGACAAGACCAAAGTGTTGTTACATATTCTCAACAAAGTGGTAGTACTAAAATATGATATACGTGGAAACCAGAGCGGTTGCGGGGATGCCAAAGATTAAATGAAGTAAACTACAGTTTCCATGGATACTCATATCCATGACTACAAGCATGAAGCTAGGATCAAACATTAAAAAGGAAGAGCAAGAGTCTATTAAACCTTTAAACTTAAAAATTAAAAGGATAAAGATCTTACTTGACAAATATTTAAACCAAAAAAAAAAATCTAAATTATTATTATACCAAAAATTTTAGAAGGTACAACAGCTTTTCCCAACCAATTAATAATTATGTCCTTGCATGCCTTGTTGAATATTGTGTCAATTGATTAAGTGAAAGTATAGGGATGGATTCCAAATCAAGTTTAAATATAGTTTTAAATGTAACGTGATCTAAACATTTTATTGGAAATCCGATCATGATATGACCTAATTTGATTTAATATATATATATATATATATATATATATGATCCGTTTACACAGTGTAAAACTCTTTAAGTTTTACACATTTTTAGACCGTTGGATGAGTGAAACGAATGTATGAGATTAACAGTAAATATGTGAAGATTATCACTTGGAAAAAAAGAGTAAGGAGTTAATCTGAGTCATCCATTCCCCCCATCTAACGATCCAGAAAACGTGTAAAACTTAAAAAGTTTTACATTATGTAAGTTGATCCTAACTCATATATTCCAAGACCTTCTTTTTCTTTTTTGATGTGAAACTAATGTCCCGGCCTCTTCTCATGCATGACAATATGCTCTAATATTAAACAATAAATTTAGGGTTTAGGATTAGAATTTAAGGTTAGTGTTTAAGTTTTAAGATGTAGAGCTTAATTTTTAGGTTTAAATTTTAACTTTTAAGATTTAGAATTAAGGGTTTGAGAGTAAGATTTAATATTTTTAGTGTTGAGAGATACATAGAGACACCAAAACGGAACATTAAATTTTCATCATGAATATAGTTTCAAAACAGCACAAAGCATATGTGAACCAAGATTTAAGGAAGGAATGATCGATCTGAATAATAATCATACTGGTAATTTTACATGTATTGCAAAAATTATTATCTTATACTCTCTCTCTCTTGATAAAATGAAAAAATTGCAGCATGCTTTTTTTTACAAAAATTAATTTTAACCTAATTTTATCTGGAGAATAGGAGAAGTAAAGACTCTAAGGAAGAAAAATGGCGTTTCTTGTAGGTTTAAAATTTATAAACTACGAGAATATAATAAACTAAGATGAATAACTTAATCAACCGGCTAAATGTACTTGCTCTACAACATGCTCTTTTAATTTGTCCTTTCCTGTATAAAAATTATAAAACCAAGTAGTTAGTATTTTAATTATGGCTAAAGGGTCAAATTTGCCCCTGTAGTAATATGAAATCAGCAATGTTGCCCCTACTTTTTTTTCTTCGTAATTTTGCCCTCAAAGTCAGTCAATTGTAGCAATGTTGCCCTTTGACCGATTTTGACCGTTAAATGCTGACGTGGCAGTTAACGGTGCTGACGAGGCAATTTTACCCTCGAAGTCATTCATGCAATTTTGCCCTCGAAGTCATTAATTGCAGCACTTTTACCCTTGGTTTATTTAGTTTTTGAATAAAATTGGATAAATAATTTGGTTTTTTCGAGTTGAACTTTAACAAACAGAATATATGAAAAATCGATTAAGAAATTGATGTAAACATCCTTTGAGTCTCTAGTAATTTTAAAAATAAGCAAAATGAGAACTCTCACAAAAAATTAAAATATTATTCATTTTTTAAAAACCTATAAACTTAATAAAAATAAATACGATATTCAAAAAAATATTGAAAATAAACCAACGAGAAGCGTGTTAATTGAACGGTGAACGCGAACTATTCTATTCGAACGACATTCGATTGACACACTTACCGACGATGGGTTGTTAGGAAAAAATGTACGATGATCTCAGAAAACGACATTAGTGGTGTTCGGCGAAAACGACATGGGAGATAAGGGCATGGGAGATAAATACGAGGATATCCAGAAGATAAAGCAGAATTCAACCTGAGCCACATGATTCGAGTTCACCGTACATTTTTTCCTAACAACCCATCGTCGGTAAGTGTGTCAATCGAACGTCGTTCGAATAGAATAGTTCGCGTTCACCATTTATTTAACACGCTTCTCGTTGGTTTATTTTCAATAATTTTTTTTTGAATATCGTATTTATTTTTATTAAGTTTATAAGTTTTAAAAAAATGAATAATATTTTGATTTTTTGTGAGAGTTCTCATTTTGCTTATTTTTAAAATTACTAGGGACTCAAAGGATATTTACATCAATTTGTTAATCGATTTTTCATATATTCTGTTTGTTAAAGTTTAACTCGAAAAAACCAAATTATTTATCCAATTTTATTCAAAAACTAAATAAACCAAGGGTAAAAGTGCTGCAATTAATGACTTCGAGGGCAAAATTGCATGAATGACTTCGAGGGTAAAATTGCCCCGTCAGCACCGTTAACTGCCACGTCAGCATTTAACGGTCAAAATCGGTCAAAGGACAACATTGCTACAATTGACTGACTTTGAGGGCAAAATTACGGAGAAAAAAAAGTAGGGGCAACATTGCTGATTTCGGATTACTACATAGGCAAATTTAACCCTTTAGCCTTTAATTATCATTTCCTTTATTCAAATTATAGACTGTTTTGAAGTTCAATTATTAACTAGTAATATAAATTTCCCTCGACGCTGGAGGTTTTAAAATTTCAATATTAATTTTAAACAATGTATAGAAACCTAGCCGCCTAGATTATTTCCTCTACACAAAGCCGCTTGTTTTTTTTGACTGACAGCGATATCAATTTTAGTAACGATTATTGACGTTAAGTATTCTTTTTTTTTTATCTTTTGTCTTTAGACCTTCGGATTAGATTTGTATATGTGTATTCCGTTCGTAGATACTTTTTTCATGACGTTTGGCTCTGATTTGGGAATGTCGTTGGTTTTTTAATAATTTGATCCCTTTTGTGGTTTGTTTGTCGATATAGTCATATATGTTTGTATCTATTTGTTAAGTATGGCTCGTATATGTTTGTATCCCTTTTCTAAAGTTCTGTGAGGAGCATGGGATTCATAAACATTTTTTCAGTGCGAAAAACGCCACAACAAAATGGTGTTGCTGAAATGATGAACAAGTCATTAGCTGAGCGGGCACAGTGCTTGAGACTGAATGCAGGGCTTCCTAAAAACTTCTAGGCAGAGGCTGTGAGTATGACATGCTATCTCATCAACAGGTCACCACGAGCATCTTTGGGTGGAAAAGTTGCAGAAGAGGTATGGACAAGCAATGTAGTTGATTTTTCACACTTACGAATTTTTGGTTGTCTTGCTTACGTGCATGTACCTGGTGATGAGAGATCAAAACTTGATGCAAAATCGAAGAAGTGCATCTTTCTGGGCTACAAGAAAGGTGTCAAATGATACAAGTTTTGGGATCCAGTTGCAAGGAAAACAATGATTAGTAGAGATGCAATTTTTTACAAGCAATTTATGTTGCAGCAGAACCGAGACAAGGTGCTGGTGGATTTCGAATAGTATCCAAGAGCAGTTGAGAAATAAGTAACAGTTGAGAAAGGTGAAAATTCGAATTCAACTTCTGGTGACTCTAATACAGTTCCGTTGCAGAATTATAATTTAGCCAGAGATAGATAGAGACGCACCAATGTAAAGGCTCCATGCAAATTGGGTTTTGAAGATATGGTGTCTTTTGCACTTCACATTAGTAGTGAAGATCCGGATACTTTTCAAGGGGCTATCTCTAGTCTGGAGAAAAGCAAATGGATGGCTGCAATGGTTGAGGAGATGAAATCTTTGCAGAAAAATCATACGTGAGAGCTAGCTAAGCTTCCTGAGGGAAAGAAGGTTATTGGTTGTAAATGGGTGTATAAAAAGAAACCAGCAGTATTAGAAAAAGAGGGGGAAAAGTTCAAGGCTCAATTGGTAGCAAAGGGTTTTCACAGCAAAAAGGAGTTGATTATGATGAAATCTTTTCTCATGTGGTTAGTCATACTTCAATCGGGGCAGTTCTTGCACTTGTAGCTAGTTCAGATTTGCATTTAGAGCAGATGGATGTTAAAATTGTTTTTTTGCATGGTGATCTAGAGGGGCATATTTATATGCAGCAGCCAGAAGTGTTCATTCAATCCGGAGATGAACATCTAGTTTGCAGGATAAAGAAATCTTTGTACGGGTTGAAGCAGTCTCCACGACAATGGAACAAGCGATTCGACTCCTACATGATTCAGATTGGCTACAAGTGATGTGAGTATGATTGTTGTGTCTATGTTAAAAGCCTTGATGATGATTCTTTTATTTTTCTGCTACTGTATGTTGATGATATGTTGTTGGCTGCAAAGTATATGCATGATGTTGTCGGTTTGAAAGCTTTATTGAGTCAGGAATTTGATATGAAAGACTTAGAAGTTGCAAAGAAAATTCTTGGAATGGAGATTCACAGAGATAGAGGCTCAAGAAAACTGTGGTTATCTCTATAAAGGCTATGTTGAGAAAGTGTTAGACAGGTTTGGGATGAGCAAAGCAAAGCCCGTGAGCACTCCATTGGCGAATCACTTTAAGCTTTCTACAGAACAATGCCCGAAGACAGACAAGGAAATTGAAGAGATGACAAAGGTCCCTTATGCCAGTGTTGTCAGCTGCTTGATGTATGCGATGGTATGTACTCGTCCTGATTTAGCTCATGTTGTTGGTCAAGTCTTTAAATACATGTCTAAACCAGGAAGATAGCATTGGGAAGCAGTCAAGTGAATTTTCAGGTATTTAAAGAGTACTGCAGGACATGGAATTGTGTTCGGCAGACAGCGACATGATTCTTTGATTGTTGGATATGTGGATTCAGACTATGCAGGTGATTTAGATGATAGAAGGTCTACAACTGAGTATATTTTCACCCTTGGTGGAGGACCTGTATATCGAAAGTCAACTGTTCAGTCTGTTGTGGCATTATCAACAACTGAAGCTGAGTATATGGCAGTAGCTGAAGCTGCAAAAGAAGTCTTATGGCTTATCGGGCTAGTGAAGGAATTGGGTATTCGGCAATGTGGAGTTCAGTTGCATTGTGATAGCCAAAGTGTTATTCATTTGGCTAAGAATCAGGTGTATCATGCTAGAACTAAACATATTGATGTGAGGTTTCACAAGATTAGAAAGTTGATTGCATCTGGTGAGATATTGTTACAAAAGGTGCATACTGTAGACAATCCAGCTGATATGTTGATCAAGCCTGTTACTACAGACAAGTTCAAGCATTGTTTGGACTTGTTGAATGTTTGCAAATGCTAGAGAAGCGTGGTAGCCCAACCCACTTTGATGTGTGAAAGACTCTAGATTTATCTCTTAAGGGGCATGATATTCGCCAAGGTGGAGATTTGTTAAGTATGACTCATATACTGTAAAAGAACATATGATGGCTACTTTAACTAGGATTACAATTGTTCTAATCCTTTGGGGAGTAGTATTCTTTATCCTAGTTAGAATAGGACTTGGATGTAGAGGGCTATATAAAGAGGCTTACCCCCACCTCATTAGGCACTTCATCAATTGTTCTTTAGGCTTTGCGGAGCGAGAGCATTTGTCCATCAAAGGAGTATTCGGTGGGCTTAGATTAAGTGGGTTGGGGGTGCGGGGGCGAAGCCCCGCGGTACGGTACGGTACGGGGTATCTTTGTAATTGTACCGGGTAGAGTTACTTATATGAGTAGAAATCTATTTTAAGTAGGAGATTTTATTGAATAAGGTTTCTTGGTGACCATGTATTCAGGTCTATAAATAGATGTGTTATTTGTAACCTAAGGACCATCGATTGAATAAAAGAAAGCATCCACTCTTTGCTCCCCGAAGACGTAAACACACTGCTAAACCTCGTTAAATCTCTTGTGTTCTTGCTTGTTTGATTTTCTTTTCGTTTGTCGTGTGAACAACAATATTATATCACATAGCCATAAATTCAACATTACTATATAAGTTATAACAGCAGTCAATAATAATATTGAAATCACAGGTTTTCATAAATCTCAATTTTTAAAATTTTATAGTTTCATATAATGAGTGTCGGTCAGTTTTGATATTTCATTAAAATGGATAAATAATTAACCGTTGAGGTGAGCACACACTATTATGGTCTTCTAAACTTGTAACACCAGAGTTATATTAGTTTATTAGTTTGATGGGAACATGGTTGAAATTAATTGAGTAAATCCATGCACTAATCACTTGCCCATGTTACTCCAAGCTCTTAATTCCATGCCCACGCTCATGCCTCTTTGGGAACCATGCTTCATTGGTTTCCCCTCTCTCGGTCCCCTTTTCCCACCTTCCTCTCCTTCTCACATTATTTATATATGAAAAATTATTTCATGTATTAGCGGTGAAAAATTTTTCTTCACAAATATATTTATTTAAACTTTAAAATTTAAGATCTAATCTAATTCTAAATTATGAACCCTAAATTCAAAAAATTAAAATCTAAATTTCTAAACTCTAAACCTTAAACTAAATTTTTAACTCAAAATAAATCTACTTATATAAACTAAAGTTTACACTGACAATATAAAGTGTAGCATATTAAAGAGTTTCTAAGAAGATAAATTGATTGTTTTAGACATGATATTGTAAGTTTAAAATATATATATTTAAATGATATTCAATTTTTTTAATGTTATAATATATGAAATATATCAACTTAAATTATGATAAACAAATCTTATTAATAAATAAATAATTTTTAACAATTGTTTCATGAAAATATATAAGATTTAAAATAATTTAATCTAAAAAATTGACTGAAAATATATAACTTTTTAATTAATAAATAGTTTATTAATTATATAATTATGTCTTGGTAAAAAAATTATAAGCTTGTGAATTGCTCTCTCTGTCTCATTCAATATGTCCAATATTGACTTTTTTTGGTCAAATTTTTTCAACTTTGAGTAATTATTACTTTAATTTTTTATTAAATAAAATATGAAAAATATATGTTTTAAAAACCTTCAATCAAGTAGTTTAAAAATATATATTTTATAAAATTTAATTAATTAAAATATTTAAAATAATTATGGTCAAATTTTAAAAAAATTGACTTTTAAAAGTCAATATTAGATATATTGAATGGAACAGAGAATGTATAAAATAAGCCCAACGTAAGATAACAAATAAAGATTAAAACTACGATTCGACTTTCAAAAGCGCTTTTCTAAATACAAATGTTAAAAATTTTAACTTTTGAATTTCAATCGATCAAACATCAATTTTTTTTCAAAAATTATTTGTTTTAAATTTGATCCAAAAATACTTTTAAAAAACAGTGATAAACTACGCTTAAATCAGATGGGAAAAAGTGGTTAAAAAGGAGAGAAATGTGCCTAGCTAGCTAGGTATTGATACCATAGGGTATCCTATGGAAGTCAGAGTTGTTTTTATCCCAATCTTCCTCCGGATGAAATATTCAATCAAGTAGAAGACCGAATCTGAGACTCAGACTTTTGCCAGTTCTGACACACTTATTCAACCGTATTTCAATCAGCAGGGATCCGAATTCGTTTAAATAAGTGAAAAAAATCCCAGCTTCAATACTAATTATATATTAAAAAACTTGGTTAAGCCTTGAAATTTTGATCATAAATGCCAGAACAATTCTCCATCTCTAGAGAATTCTAATTTGTTGTAGCATGCAGCACATGAATGGATTGAACATTATCAAAGACTTAGTTAAGCCATTTCCCCTCGTTGCATGCATGAGGGCAAAGAGGGACAAAATCAACATTTAATTCCAATCCTAATACAAAGGCGCACTCTTTGAACCTAGCTAGCTTTGGAAGAACCACATTCAAACTTTTGATGTTATTAAAATTGGATATTTGTGATTGCAGTTCAATTTTTTTCATTGGTGTGTTTCCCTAAGCTCTGCAACCAAATATTTTATTTATGCATGCAGGTGTTGGAACCCTAGCTTTGACTTGGGCTTTCAACTCTCTATAAAACCTATTCCATGCTTTTCTCAGATTTCCTCTCTTTCAAGCAAGAAAACATAAAGTAGAAGGAAGAATCACAAAAATGCTGCATATTTTAAGGTTTACTGCAGGCTTAGTAATACTTCTTTTCTTTGTTTTGCATGCCATTAAAAGCTGCTCAGTTCATGCTCATCAAGGTATACTCATAGTAATCTAGTTTTTTTTTTATATACTTAAAATAGCCTTCTAATTACTCTAATCAGAGGTTATCCTTTGTTTCAATTGTCTCTCTCTGGTCTCTGCAGGTGGAGAAACAGCTGGTGAAGTGACTGTCATTCAAAAGGTTGGTTTTGGATAAATTTGCAAGTAGAAGCTGTTCATATATTTGAAGTTTTGAAAGGCTCATGCAAATATTTGTTTCGCTTCTGCAGGGATTCCATGGAAGGAAAATTACAAGGCATGAAGTTGTGGCTTCAAAGAATTCAGGTGCAAACCGGTCTGATGGAAAATGTGAATTTGAAGGAAAGGGAGCTTTAAATGTGAAATATTGGAATGAGAATAGCAGTGATCCTCCTCCTAGGGTTGAAACACCTGGTTTTGTAGCCTTTGGTGCTGATTATGGAGGGCCTAAACGTCACCCTCCAAAGCATAACTGAGTCAAAAACAACCTCTCTTCTGTCAGTCTCAGATGTGTTAAAAATTACCCTAGGCTTAGGCGAAGCATATTGTGTGAATATCATAACTTGTTGTATGTAACGGAAAAGTTTTGCTGTTTATAAAAATGGAAATTTCATTTAGCTTACATACTTTTTAGTACTTTCAAATGATTCAATCTGATCAACTTAAAGTTGTAGTTTATTCATACTAGATATTGTCCTTTGAGTGCAGGGAAGAACAATGATGCTGACATTATGTCCACTGCGAAATCACATGATCAGGCAAATAACCAGGTCTTTCTTTCTCACTCTTTCACTCAGACCCACACACAGCAAAACTCCAAGTTAAACATTGTTATTTTATGTTCCAGAACCAGGTGAGTGGTGCGAACAGGTTGGAGGCAAAGACAAATGATTTTGGTGGATTGGGAACTCCTATAAATGATGAGGCAGTCATTGGTAACAACGTTGAATCTGAAAGGCTCCTGGAAGCGGCTAAGGAGTTAGTAAACTTGATGCACAAGGATTACAGAGGATCCGAACCGCCTCGTCGGAAGCCTCCGATCAACAATCATGTACCAAGGGGTTGAGTTCGCAAGGGGTATAACTTCAGTTTGTTGTGTGCGTGTTTCTCCTTTTTGGCATAGGAAGAAGAAAACGTAGTTTGTTTAAACAAGTATTTTTAGTTATATAGGAACACAAGTTTTGTACATTATATAAGTTTGTCTTGTCATTCACTTTTTAAATACGTCAAGGTTGCAACAATGTACCTTTTGCTTATTTTTGTTAAAAACACAGCCATATGTTTAAGACATAAAAAATGGAGAATTATTTATGGGTTAATTTTAAAGATTCAATTCTTTCCAAAAATGATTGGAGAGAGCATCAATAAGAAGCTGAGCAAATGATAATAATGGACAATGTTGGCTCTAGACTAGATAGTTTTGAATGCAACCGTTGCTGCCTACTGTTAATATAGATATATACTTTGACATGTGCTTAGAAAGCTCCTCGGAAGTCGGAGCCTTCAAGTGTCTAGGCGGCTTTGATTCAATTGTCCATTCCACAAGCTGAAGATCCATGTACACCAGATATGGCAGTTCAAGAAATTCAGCTTCAAATTAGCCACAAAAAGTATATCTAGTTTAAATTCTGGCCATAAGGTGGGAAATTTGGTTAATGAAATAGGTAAAGAAAATAAACAAAGCCCTTTATTACAAAGATTAGCAAAATATAAAAACGGGTTAACACCCGGACAAAATTAATGATTACACAGTCAATCTTGAGCTAAACAACAAATCACATTTCAGATTCAAACCCAATGTTCCAAAATCCCTCAGGAGTCATAGGAGGAACATACTTATATCGATGCCTAGACACACCATCATGATGCTCACAGCGGAAATTCCTGTTCCATTCCTCATTTCCCTGATCTCCCTTGTCGAGAACAGCATCATAGAATTTCTTACATTGATTGCATTCAAATCCTTTCAACTTTTCCCTCTCTGCTTTCTTTCTTACCGGTTCCACGTACTTGAAACTTCCCTTGTCAGCCATTTGAAACGGTATCTCTTGCTTTTGTAGCCTCTTGTCATCAGGAACATCATCATCCGAGCTATCAACATTCATGTCTTCTGGAACTGGACGATCACCAGCTTCTTTCTTCATGGATTTCTCCAGGTTTCCCCTGATATTCTCCAGGGGAGTATCAAGAAAATCGTCATGGGGATCATGCTTAGCTTGGCCCTGGTGGGACCTAGTATCTCTCCAACCGGAACCTGGTCGTTTTGTACCAACCATAGGATTAGATTTCATACTTGAGGGGCATTTAGGATTGGGGAAACTGGAAGCAGGTATGCGGGAACTATAGGCTTCAACTGATTTGGCTCCGTTCTCACCCTCTAAGTCACCATTTACACCAGTTGCATCCTTTATGCTTTTTGTGTCAAAGACAACCATAGGAGTATTTAGTTTTCTGTTTTCAGCATCTGTAATGAGGGACAACAAAATGTAGCTTAGAAATCTCTGACCAACCCAAAAGGAAAACAACAGGTATAGGGCAGTGGCAGCATGCTGCCTCAAACTATAGGGTGTTCTTCAGTCTCACTTAAGTAATCAATTCAGCTAAAACGAGACCTCAATAACTTGAGAGAACCTTGAGCAAATGTAGCAATTATCAGCCAAAAAACTAGAATGTCTAAAAGCACTAAGCATTGATCTAAATAG
Source organism: Hibiscus trionum (assembly GCA_030270665.1). Classification (NCBI taxonomy): domain Eukaryota; kingdom Viridiplantae; phylum Streptophyta; class Magnoliopsida; order Malvales; family Malvaceae; genus Hibiscus; species Hibiscus trionum. Next base: position 10,105,430 of record BSYR01000013.1, on the reverse strand, counting down.
AAGCCAATGTATATAAACTAAACATAAGCAGAAAAACGTACCAAGCAAAGGTTTGGGATTGTGATGATGCCTTGCCGAGTCACTTTCATCTTCCAGTTTATTTGGAATAGACATATTCTCGGTAGTAAGGCCATTCTTTCTGCAGAGATAGTTGTACTGAGATTTTAGCCTTTTGTAAGCATCAAGGAGATCCCTCTTTTTCTTCTTCTCAGCCATCAACTCAGTAGCTTTAGATTCAAACTGTTTTAGTAACTTTTCATATGATTTCCTTTCTTCATCTGCATGGTCTGCATCATCACCACTTTTGCTAAGTTTAGCGGTCTGCAGTTCATTGACTTTCTGTTCTAAGCCTTTTAGCTTGACCAAAAGTTGTTCTTTTATTTCCTCATGCTCCTCCAAGAGCTGTTTATTCTTCGCAAATTCAGAGCCATTTAAATCAATTTTTCTAAGCAGCTGTTCCTGCAATTTTCTTCCTTGCTCAACTTCATCTGTCTTCTTCCCAAGTGCCACATGGAGTTCTTCGTAGTACTCCTTCAATTTCTCAAAGTTGGCCTCGAGTAGCTTCTTCTCCTTGTTACAATTGATCAGCTGCTCTTCATTATGCATAACATCAAAGGCTTGGGACTCGACTTTTTTAAATAAATTTTCGGCCAACTTCTTCCCATCAGCAACTTCCCTAGTCTTTTCTCTGAGCTCCTGCTCGAGTACTTCAATCTTTTTACGCAGGTTGTTTATATCACTGAGAAGTACATTTGTTTTCTCTTCATGCTCTTTTAGTTCTTTATCTTTGGTAGCTATTGAAGAGGCTTTTTCTTGAACTAGCTGCACCAAATTGTTATTCAATTCCACTCTGTCATCCATTTCCTTAGACTTGCACATAAGCTCCTCTTTCAGCTCCTCAATTTTCACTTCTTGACTTTGTAGTTTCGCAACAAGTTGTCTCGTTTTCTCTTCCTGCTCCTTTTGTAGCTTTTCCTTCTCAAGCACGAAAGAATGGTTTTCTTCAACAGCCTGTTTCTTTTCGAGTTCAAGTTTCTCCAATCGGAGATTGAACTCCTTTTCCTTCTTCTTCCACACACCTTCAGCGCCTTTTTTGGCCTCTGCGTATATTTTCTCCAAGCCTTTACATTTGGACTGGAAATTCGGGTACAGTTGGCTGCAAAAGATGTACTCGATCTGAGAAATTTTATCCTTTGCTTCCTGAATCGAAGCAACTAGTATGGTGCTTAACCCGGAGATATACTTAACATCATTGGTGTCAATTGGAAGCCCTAATTTTGGAGATTGTTCCATTCCTGGAATTAGCATTGCAAGAACAACCACGTTATACAATTTGAAGACAAAACAATCCGACTAATTCTGAATTTAACAAAATATTATTGGGAAAGGGGATATCCATTTTATCTGGCTCGGCAAAAGACCAAAGAAAAAAGAACACTCTCGTTTGATCTCAATTTTCAGAGTTTTGCCATTGGATCTCTAAAGTGTGAAAGAATCTAAAGAAAAGTGCATGAATTCAAACTTTTTAAACAAGCAGGAGCCTCTTTATAGACATACGAACAACGATACAAACAAACAAAGAAAGAATCTGAAACGCGCACAGAAGAGCAGAAATGGAACTCAGCAAAAGTGCAGGAAATTAGGGGGAAATAAAAGCAAATAAACAAGACTTACTTGGTGGTTGAATCCGGCAATGAAAGGAGGAAACAAGTTAGGGAATGGGCTCAGTAAGCTGCTTTTTGTTTGGAAGCAGAGGAAGAGAGTTGCGCGGAAGCTTGAATTTGAGCCGATGGCTCTCACCCTTGGCGGGGAACATTTGGCTTTTTAATTAAGGGTAATCTTCATCGGTGGTCCCTTTTGTTTAGGGATTGTTTGATTTTGGTCACCAAATTTGAAAAACTGTTGTTATAATCACTTATTTTTTCGACGTTTATCATTTTGATCATTCGATCGTTAGCCACCGTTAAAACAATGACGTAGCAGGTTAATAAAGAAGATTAGTTTTAAATTTAACCTTAAAACTTTATCTTTTACCATCTTCACATGTTTTCTCTAAAAAAAAATTCAAATTCAAGCTCTAACTAATATCACAGGCCTTTCAGCCACCTAAAATATGATATTAGATTAAGATTTCGAATACTAGTACCTCGATAAAGAAAATAATTTCTAAAAGACTGAAATAATAATATCATTGTTAACTTCCCATAAGATCCAATCCCAGCTAAGCAAATGGGTTCATGCAGGTCCACAACGCTTAAATAGTTAACAAACGATGAGTACACAATCGAAGATGGAGTGAAGCGGTAGGCAACATGGAACTAGAATGGCTTAGAGTGCACACAGGCTGACCCAAAAACACGGCCTCTAACCCTGTGACGTTGGGTCGAGATTTTCTCACAAGCAAATGGTGCGATCACGCACAAGCACAGAGACGCGATGCGAACGCAGGCGATGCTAATGTCGCTGGACTAGGAGAAATTATATCTAGGGGTGTAAATGAACAGAGTGTTCGACGAACCGTTCGTGAATCGTTCGTATAACGTTCGTTTATTAAGCTAAATAAACGAGTATGAACAAAATTTTTATGTTCGTTTAATAAACGAACGAACATGAACAAAGGTGTGTTCGGCTCGTTTATGTTCACGATCAAGCTCGTTTATGTTCACGAACAAGCTCGTTTATAAGCTCGTTTATGTTCACGAACAAACTCGTTTATAAGCTCGTTTATGTTTGTAGCAACGGGTGAGTCGCCACCAATCTTTAGTTTTTAATTTAGGTGCGATTGGAACACCTGAATAACCCGGTTATTTTAATAGAAACCAATTTTCAAGATTTTATTAAAATTCGAGTTTTGGATCTGCGAAACCAGAAAACAGGTTCGGGAGTCGGTTACGTATAGGGAAAGGTGAGCACCCCACACGCCCAAAAATTGGTACCTAGTCAGTTACAAATTGTTTTAATGACGGAACTTAAAAAATTGAATTTTATTTAATGATGTGATCCCAAAATAATTATAATAATTTTAGAAATAAAAATTTAAAGAAAGGGATATACACTCCTACACCCGGGGTATAGTATCCCCTATAAAATCATTATTCAAAAAGGTGATATTAAATAATAATATAATAAAAGAATTAACGGAAAATGACACTCCAATGCCCGGCGTGTGATTTTCACGATAACTCTTAAAAATCTGTAAATGAACTTTAACAAGAATTATTGTTGGTAAAATAATAACAAATATAATAATAATAATAATAATAATAATAATAAAAGGCAGTGGCAAAATTGAAAGAAAACAGAAATTAAAGGACAGAAATTGAAGGAAAATGATGACGAAAATGGAAGGAAAACAAAATAAAAGGGCAGAATCATAAGGATACTAGAAGTTGGATGGCCATGCGCGCAATTTCCCCCTCAGCTTAAAATCACGCGGCGGGTCGGGTCGCGTATCCGGGTCGTTGCTTGAAACGACGTCGTTTTGGGCTTTAAGGGCTAGCACCAAAACGACGTCGTTTTGGCCTTTGTTTAAATACCCCTTTTCATCCCAAAAAATTCATTTGATTCATTTGAACCAAAAAAAAAAATTCAGAGCTCTCCACTCTCCCTCTGCCCGTTCGGCCTGGTCGATCACCACCGTGGAGCGTCGTCGGAAAGCTCGCCGCCGGTCACCGGAAATTCCACCGGCGGTGAGGATCCAACATGAAAATATAGATCCCGACTTGTTTTTGCGTGGTGAACCCGAATCTAAGGTTAGATTTCTCCAACTCCCTCTCTATTTGTGTAGATCTACAAAAGAAATTTCAGATCTAAAAAAAATATTTTACCTTTTTTTTTGTGGACTGATTTTGCTTCGAATATTTTTTTTTGTTTTTTTATTTCGAATCCTTTCTCTTTTTTTTTTCGATTTTTTTTTCTTTTACAATATTTCGAATACCTCCCCCCTTCTCATTACATGCTTCCCTTTTTATAGCCGAAAATTTCTTGCTTTTTTTTTTATATAAAAAATACATAGTGTGGTTTGGTTGTGATTAATTTCCTTGTCTGCCATTGTTGCATGTGAGTGCTGGAGAGGGACCACGGTGGGGCTCGAGACGGCCGGGAAATCCGGAGTGCTCGAGGTGGTGGGGTTCGAGTCGGCAGCGGCTCGGCTTCATGGCGGCGGCGGCAGAGCTGGCGGCGGCGGCAGAGCTGGCGGCGGCGGCAGAGCTGGCGGCGGCTAGGGTTGAATAATATTAGGTTTAGGGTTTTTTTTAGTAATGGGTAATTGGGTTTTGGGTATTTGGATTGGGTCTGGTAAATGGGTAGGTGGGTTTGAGGTTTTTTTTTATTTGGGTTTAAAATGGGTTACTACAGTTGCCCCTCTTTGCTTATTGTTGTATAACGACAATGAAGCAAAGACAAAAAGGAACCCATTTTAATTTGGTCTGGTTTAACTCTTTTCTTCTTGGCACATTCTTTTCTGCTTTACTGATCTGCTCAGCTGCCAAGGTAGCTTGATCTAGAGGAGAAAGATTGATCCACTGCAACTCCATAAATGCGAGAAGATCTGAATAAGGCTCGATCGTCTGCAACTCCATTGATGCGAGAGGATCTGAGAACGGGCGACCTACTGCAACTCCATTGATGCGAGAAGATCTGATGAAGGGTCGATCTACTGCAACTCCATTGATGCGAGAGGATCTGAAAAGGGGCGATCTACTGCAACTCCATTGATGCGAGAAGATCTGAAGAAGGGTCGATCATCTGCAACTCCATTGATGCGAGAAGATCTGAAAAGGCTCGATCATCTGCAACTCCATTGATGCGAGAAGATCTGAAGAGGGTCGATCATCTGCAACTCCATTGATGCGAGAAGATCTGAAAAGGGGCGATCTACTGCAACTCCATTGATGCGAGAAGATCTGAAGAAGGGTCGATCTACTGCAACTCCATTGATGCGAGAAGATCTGAAAAGGCTCGATCATCTGCAACTCCATTGATGCGAGAAGATCTGAAAAGGGGCGATCTACTGCAACTCCATTGATGCGAGAAGATATGAAGAAGGGTCGATCATCTGCAACTCCATTGATGCGAGAGGATCTGAAAAGGGGCGATCTACTGCAACTCCATTGATGCGAGAAGATCTGAAGAAGGGTCGATCTACTGTAACTCCATTGATGCGAGAAGTTCGATCATCTGCAACTCCATTGATGCGAGAGGATCTGAGGAAAGGTCGATCATCTGCAACTCCATTGATGCGAGAAGATTTGAAAAGGCTCGATCATCTGCAACTCCATTGATGCGAGAGGATCTGTGGAAGGGTCGATCATCTGCAACTCCATTGATGCAAGAAGATCTGAAAAGGGGCGATCTACTGCAACTCCATTGATGCGAGAAGATCTGAAGAAGGGGTGATCTACTGCAACTCCATTGATGCGAGAAGATCTGAAGAAGGGTTGATCTACTGCAACTCCATTGATACGAGAAGATCTGAAGAAGGGTTGATCTACTGCAACTCCATTGATGCGAGAAGATCTGAAGAAGGGTCGATCATCTGCAACTCCATTGATGCGAGAGGATCTGAAAAGGGGCGATCTACTGCAACTCCATTGATGCGAGAGGATCTGAAAAGGGGCGATCTACTGCAACTCCATTGATGCGAGAAGATCTGAAGAAGGGTCGATCATCTGCAACTCCATTGATGCGAGAAGATCTGAAAAGGGGCGATCTACTGCAACTCCATTGATGCGAGAAGATCTGAAGAAGGGTCGATCTACTGCAACTCCATTGATGCGAGAAGATCTGAAGAAGGGTTGATCTACTGCAACTCCATTGATGCGAGAAGATCTGAAAAGAGGCGATCTACTGCAACTCCATTGATGCGAGAAGATCTGAAAAGGCTCGATCATCTGCAACTCCATTGATGCGAGAAGATCTGAAAAGGGGCGATCTACTGCAACTCCATTGATGCGAGAAGATCTGAAGAAGGGTCGATCATCTGCAACTCCATTGAGGCGAGAGGATCTAAAAAAGGGCGATCTACTGCAACTCCATTGATGCGAGAGGATCTGAAGAAGGGTCGATCATCTGCAACTCCATTGATGCGAGAGGATCTGAAAAGGGGCGATTTACTGCAACTCCATTGATGCAGAAGATCTAAAAAGGTACTGGAATTCTGTCAACAAGACGAGGAAGAGTGTCATTGGTTTATACTTCTTCTGCATTTTTCCCAAATGTACAGGGATAAACGGATTTGATTTGCCTTTACCGGTAGCCGTTTGCTCCGGGCTAGTTGTACCATTCCCCTGGGTACAATCAGTTTCTACCAATCATAAGATTGGATTTTTCCCAAGGATTTATTTTCCTTGGACCATTCGTGACAATGGATTTTCGATGGACATCTGAATTGTCCATTCTCTTAAACTTAACCGTGTTTAAGCACGTTATGCCTACATTTCTATCAGCTTTCGGATTTGCATTTTTCCCAAATGCACAGGGATCAACGGTTTTGATTTGTCTTTACCGGTAGCCGTTTGCTCCGGACTAGTTGTACCTTTCCCCTGGGCACAATCAGTTTGGACCAATCATGAGATTGGATTTTTCCCCAAGGATTCATTTTCCTTGAACCATTCGTGACAATGGATTTTTGATGGACATCTGAATTGTCCATTCTCTTAAACTTAACCGTGTTTAAGCACGTTATGCCTACATTTATGTCGGCTCTCGATTTTGCATTTTTCCCAAATGCACAGGGATCAACGATTTTGACTTGCCTTTACCAGTAACCGTTTGCTCCGGGCTAGTTGTACCATTCCCCTGGGTACAATCAGTTTCTACCAATCATGAGATTGGATTTTTCTCAAGGATTTATTTTCCTTAGACCATTCGTGACAATGGATTTTCGATGGACATCTGAATTGTCCATTCTCTTAAACTTAACTGTGTTTAAGCACGTTATGCCTACATTTCTGTTGGTTTTCAGATTTGCATTTTTCCCAAATGCACAGGGATCAACGGTTTTGATTTGCCTTTACCGGTAGCCGTTTGCTCCGGGCTAGTTGTACCATTCCCCTGGGTACAATCAGTTTCTACCAATCATGAGATTGGATTTTTCCAAAGGATTTATTTTCTTTCGACCATTTGTGACAATGGATTTTCGATGGATATTTGAATTGTCCATTGTCTTAAACTTAACCGTGTTTAAGCACGTTGTGCCGACATTTTTGTCGGACTTGTCAAAAATTAGCTTCGATTCAGCCGCAATTTTGACGAAGGAACAAGATTTGACGATTTTCTTTTACAACATGGATGAGGAAAAGATTTGGAAATCAAGAAATTTTTGTTGACCAAGCTACAACACCTGACGAAGAGGCATGGTCTGAAGTGATTTTGATCCAGCTACAACACCGACGAGGAGGCAGGATCAAGGGTTCAAGTTTGGTTAAGCTACAACTCTGACGAAGAGGCATGACCAGAAGTTGACCGAGCTACAACACCTGACGAAGAGGCATGGCCTGAAGTGATTTTGATCCAACTATAACACCAACGAGGAGGCAGGATTAAGGGTTCAAGTTTGGTCAAGCTACAACTCTGAAGAAGAGGCATGACCAGAAGTTGACCGAGCTACAACACCTGACGAAGAGGCACGGTCTGAAGTGATTTTGATCTAGCTACAACACCGACGAGGAGGCAGGATCAAGGGTTCAAGTTTGGTCAAGCTACAACTCTGAAGAAGAGGCATGGCCCGAAGTTGACCGAGCTACAACACCTGACGAAGAGGCACAGTCTGAAGTGATTTTGATCCAGCTACAACACCGACGAGGAGGCAGGATCAAGGGTTTAAGTTTAGTCAAGCTACAACTCTAACGAAGAGGCATGACCAGAAGTTGACCGAGCTACAACACCTGACGAAGAGGCACAGTCTGAAGTGATTTTGATCCAGCTACAACACCGACGAGGAGGCAGGATCAAGGGTTCAAGTTTAGTCAAGCTACAACTCTGACGAAGAGGCATGACCAGAAGTTGACCGAGCTACAACACCTGACGAAGAGGCACAGTCTGAAGTGATTTTGATCCAGCTACAACACCGACGAGGAGGCAGGATCAAGGGTTTAAATTTAGTCAAGCTACAACTCTGACGAAGAGGCATGACCAGAAGTTGACCGAGCTACAACACTTGACGAAGAGGCACGGTCTGAAGTGATTTGCTACGGCTCTATCATCGTAGCATAATCTGGATTTTGGTCTAGTCGCACCTATTACGGCGAAAATAGACCTGAAAAACAATTGGTGTGTCGTACCACCAATGGCAAAGCGAGCCTTGGAACAACACTTGGTGTGTTGCATTATTAACTTCAAAGTGAACTCTAGATGATGTAGGATATGCTACATCATGGCAGGGAGTGACAACCCTCTTGGGCTTTGATTGTCTTGTCTGCTCTTGGAAAAGAAACAAGCCTGAATTAGGTGACCTGTTTCTTTGCATCTTCAAGAAGACATGATCTGTTGGTATGTTTATTGCACTGCAACCTCAGGGAGATGATCTGTTCTACTGCGAATTCAAGGTAACAGATTTGCTATCGCGTTCATGGACTTATGTTTGTGCTTATTTTGCTGTATGTTCAAGGAGACAAGTTTGTCGTAGCCTTGTTCTGCTACCAATTCGAGGAGACAAGATTATTGTTTGGTGTTCTCATTTCGCTACAAATTCAGGGAGATGTGCTTGTTCTGCCGCAAATTCAAGTAGATGAAATTATTGAAGCTTGTTCTGCTGCAAATTCAGGGAGACAGATTTGTTGTTGTGTTCATTTCATCGTAAGGAGCTAAACTTGTTGTCTGTGCCCATTCCGCTACAAACTTAGGGAGATGAAAATGTTGTCGTGCTCATTCCACTACATGTTTAGGGAGATGAAATTGTTGTCATGCTTATTCCGCTCTGATGGGGAGGCAGAATCTAAAAAAGTTGATCCGCTACACCATGTTACGGGTGAGATAGGACCTGCAAAAGTTAAATGAGTGACTAGTCAAAACGGGCCATGAACTAACTCTTCGTGAGCTATAAGGTTTGAAATGAATGTTTGATTTGATTGATCCACTCTTTCGTGTCAAGGATGTTGGTTCTTGTTAACAATTGTCTGTGCTATCTTTAGTTGAAGGTGCCAGACAACATTTTCATATTTGCTCCAGTCCTTCATGCCAAGGATGTTTATTGATAATGATATGCTCCTTCCTGTTTGAGGATATTAGACCTAAAAATTTTCATTCTTTAAGAAATGGTCAAATATTTGTAAGAGGAGGTAGAGTTGAAAAGATCTTTGAGGAAAGATCAAAATTTTTTTTAGAAAAACATTCTTGTGCAAAAAATTCATGTTTTGAGAAAATGTGTCCTTAAGAAAGGACGAAGTTAAGAAAATGTGTCCTTAAGAAAGGGCAGAGTTAAGAAACTTCAATTTTAGGAAAATGTGTCCTTAAGAAAGGACAGAGTTAAGAAACTCTTGCTTTTGAGAAAAAAGTGTCCTTAAGAAAGGACGGAGTTAAGAAACTCGTGTTTTCGAGAAAAGGTGCCCTTAAGAAAGGACAGAGTTAAGAAACTCTTGTGTTTGAGAAAAAGTGCCCTTAAAAAAGGACGGAGTTAAGAAACTCTTATTTTGGGAAAATGTGTCCTTAAGAAAGGACGAAGTTAAGAAACTCTTGTTTTTGAGAAAAAGTGTCCTTAAGAAAGGACGGAGAAACTCTTGTTTTTGGAAAAAGTGTCCTTAAGAAAGGACGGAGTTAAGAAACTCTAATTTTGGGAAAATGTGTCCTTAAGAAAGGACGGAGTTAAGAAACTCGTGTGTTTGAAAAAAAAAGGTGTCCTTAAGAAAGGACGGAGTTAAGAAACTCTTGTTTTTGAGAAAAAGTGCCCTTAAGAAAGGACGGAGTTAAGAAACTCCAATTTTGGGAAAAGGTGTCCTTAAGAAAGGACGGAGTTAAGAAACTCGTGTTTTCGAGAAAAGATGCCCTTAAGAAAGGACGGAGTTAAGAAACTCTTGTTTTTTAGAAAAAGTGCCCTTAAGAAAGGACGGAGTTAAGAAACTCAAAATTTGAAAAAAAAGGTGTCCTTAAAAAAGGACGGAGTTAAGAAACTCGTTTTTTAGAAAAAAAATGCCCTTAAGAAAGGACGGAGTTAAGAAACTCCAATTTTGGGAAAAGGTGTCCTTAAGAAAGGACGGTGTTTAGGAAAATCTTTAAGTAACAAGTTCCAAGTTAGCTCATGATAGTATTTATGATGCAAAGATGCATGAAACTCTTGTCGGAATGCTTATCATGATGCGTGAACATGTTTAACAATGCAATTATGCACATGTTTTCATGTCGAAATGAATGTTTCCTGAAACATTAGAAGTCATGATGTATGAACATTTTTTACGATGGAATGATGTGTATGCTTTCATGTATGCCTTCATGGAGTTCTTGTAGAAGTCCCTTTCTTTTGGTCTTAGTTTGATTTTTTGATTCTTCGAAATTTGCCCCGACAAAAGTTTGCCCCCAGGCTTCATTTTCCTTTTCTGGATAAGGTGAATGACTCTAACGTCGTCTTCTTCTTTCCTTTTTGGAGGCAAGATCGGGAAAAAGTTGACTTTGGAACTTCATCGCATGAAGTTATGACCTGAAAATGAAATGGAATACTAGTTAGTAATATGTTCAGAAAATTTTGTCGTTTTACCTGAATGTTCGAGCTTTTTTGAGTATTTGGCCTCCTTCAGGGTTAAGGGTCGGTCATCATGTTGTTGCCTCCACATTTGGGGTCTTCAGTCTCTTTCATGAACCTCAATGCTCGATGCCTTGTTTGTAAGGATGCCCCCAACCTTCCTTGGGTTTGATCATCTTTTGAATTACTCCCTCGAGTCCCAACATTTTTGTTTGTGACTGCTCTTGAAGCGAACACAAGGCTTGAAGTATGTTTTCATCTCTTCTTGAAGAGCTGTCATTGTTCTTGTGAACACGTTAGGTTGCCCCCGGTCGGGTCTATAAATTTGTTGTTGGTTCATGGCTGCTCATCACTTTTTGGCTATGGCAAAGTGCTACAGACAGTAATTGATGCAGTCGTCCAGGGTGCAGAAGTCTAACTTGGCATCGAAAGCTCGCTTCCTAAACTCGTCGAGGAATGTTCTCAGCTTGGGGCCTTGTAAAGGTATGATGTCTGTATGAGTACAAATGTTATTTGAAAATGTCCCTGGACTGGGCTCTTGCATCATGTTAGATTGGTCAACTTTGCTTTATCTAGTATTTGCTAACATGGGGCCTCCCGAGATCGATTTCAAAGTTCCGAAATGAATGCATGTAAATGCAAGGTACATGTTCTAGATGCGAATGTACTAATTCAAAATAGAATGTATGCATGTAAATGGAAGATGAGAAAGCACTGATTCAAAAATGGTTCTCGTGGTTCAATTTCTGAATTTACGGGATTTATTCGCAACTTTTGAATGTTGCATTGATATCTAGGGAACTAGATTTTCTCCCGATGATAATTTTTCAAATAGGGAACCAGACGTGAATCAATACTTCATGCTGATGAAATGCAAAATATTATGGAGGTGTCATGCGATTAATGCAAAATGAATGACTTAATGCAACGTGATCACCAAAGAGAGGAAACAAGTTAGTTCATAATAAAAGAGTCAAATGGATGAATTGAATGATGAATAAGACAAAAATTAGCAGCAAAGAAAATTGAACATATATAGCAAATAAAAGCATCAAAATCTAAACAGGGTGACTGCTAACAGGCAGAGTTTTGGCATGGTTTTTTTACAAGGTAGGCTCTTACGGTTCATTATATGGGGTTCGGTTCTACGAAGGGTACCCGAACTGTCGCTAGGACATCGATTCGGGAGGATACATTTCCCTAGGTCTGCACGGAGACGAAAGCCTCACGAAGACAAAGGGACCAATATCCCGAAAGCGTTTCACCATCCTACACGGAGGGGGTACCTCACGAAGGCGTGGTTTCTCGCTTTCACTTAAAGGACGGAGCTCGGGTTGAGAGCTTATGATATGAACTTAGAAAATATATTTTACGAAAAGTTTATAAATATATACATATATATATATATAAATGGGATCACAAAATTAAATTAAACCAAGTTAATATTTTTTGATCAATAAAACAAAAGGGTAACCAACTTGTGGCTTGACTCTCGAAAAAAAAAGTCCCCAGCGGGGTCGCCAAGCTGTAGCAACGGGTGAGTCGCCACCAATCTTTAGTTTTTAATTTAGGTGCGATTGGAACACCTGAATAACCCGGTTATTTTAATAGAAACCAATTTTCAAGATTTTATTAAAATTCGAGTTTTGGATCTGCGAAACCAGAAAACAGGTTCGGGAGTCGGTTACGTATAGGGAAAGGTGAGCACCCCACACGCCCAAAAATTGGTACCTAGTCAGTTACAAATTGTTTTAATGACGGAACTTAAAAAATTGAATTTTATTTAATGATGTGATCCCAAAATAATTATAATAATTTTAGAAATAAAAATTTAAAGAAAGGGATATACACTCCTACACCCGGGGTATAGTATCCCCTATAAAATCATTATTCAAAAAGGTGATATTAAATAATAATATAATAAAAGAATTAACGGAAAATGACACTCCAATGCCCGGCGTGTGATTTTCACGATAACTCTTAAAAATCTGTAAATGAACTTTAACAAGAATTATTGTTGGTAAAATAATAACAAATATAATAATAATAATAATAATAATAATAATAATAAAAGGCAGTGGCAAAATTGAAAGAAAACAGAAATTAAAGGACAGAAATTGAAGGAAAATGATGACGAAAATGGAAGGAAAACAAAATAAAAGGGCAGAATCATAAGGATACTAGAAGTTGGATGGCCATGCGCGCAATTTCCCCCTCAGCTTAAAATCACGCGGCGGGTCGGGTCGCGTATCCGGGTCGTTGCTTGAAACGACGTCGTTTTGGGCTTTAAGGGCTAGCACCAAAACGACGTCGTTTTGGCCTTTGTTTAAATACCCCTTTTCATCCCAAAAAATTCATTTGATTCATTTGAACCAAAAAAAAAAATTCAGAGCTCTCCACTCTCCCTCTGCCCGTTCGGCCTGGTCGATCACCACCGTGGAGCGTCGTCGGAAAGCTCGCCGCCGGTCATCGGAAATTCCACCGGCGGTGAGGATCCAACATGAAAATATAGATCCCGACTTGTTTTTGCGTGGTGAACCCGAATCTAAGGTTAGATTTCTCCAACTCCCTCTCTATTTGTGTAGATCTACAAAAGAAATTTCAGATCTAAAAAAAATATTTTACCTTTTTTTTTGTGGACTGATTTTGCTTCGAATATTTTTTTTTGTTTTTTTATTTCGAATCCTTTCTCTTTTTTTTTCGATTTTTTTTTCTTTTACAATATTTCGAATACCTCCCCCCTTCTCATTACATGCTTCCCTTTTTATAGCCGAAAATTTCTTGCTTTTTTTTTTATATAAAAAATACATAGTGTGGTTTGGTTGTGATTAATTTCCTTGTCTGCCATTGTTGCATGTGAGTGCTGGAGAGGGACCACGGTGGGGCTCGAGATGGCCGGGAAATCCGGAGTGCTCGAGGTGGTGGGGTTCGAGTCGGCAGCGGCTCGGCTTCATGGCGGCGGCGGCAGAGCTGGCGGCGGCGGCAGAGCTGGCGGCGGCGGCAGAGCTGGCGGCGGCTAGGGTTGAATAATATTAGGTTTAGGGTTTTTTTTAGTAATGGGTAATTGGGTTTTGGGTATTTGGATTGGGTCTGGTAAATGGGTAGGTGGGTTTGAGGTTTTTTTTTATTTGGGTTTAAAATGGGTTACTACAATGTTCACGAACAAGCTTGTTTATAAGCTCGTTTATAGTCTCGTTTATAAGCTTGTTTATAGGGTCGTTTACATGCTTGTTTATAAGCTCGTTTATAGAATGAAAATGTTTGTGGATATATCTAAATACTACTTTTTGTTGTTGCTAAGGATATTATATTAAGTTAATGTTTGAATGTAAGTTTTAATTTGTTGCTTTTTATTTATTTATTTATTGTTAATTTAGTTAACATTTCTTAAAATATAAACAAACATGTTCGCGAACGAATAAATGAGCACGTTCGTGAACACTTAAACAAACACATTCGCGAACACTTAAATGAACTTGTTCGTGAACACTTAAACGAATACATTCGCGAACACTTAAACGAACACGTTCGCGAACACTTAAACGAACATGTTCGTGAACACTAAACAAACGAACACGAACATAGGCTTGTTCGTTCAAGCTCGGTTCATTTACACTCAATGGTTTGATTTCTCACGTCATCTATGATATTAACTAATAAAAACATCAATTTTATTGAAATTTTAAAATATTTTAAAATTTTCAAAAATCACAAAACATTCTTAAATCCCTAAAACCCAAAATCTCAAAATGAAAGTCATTTTCGTCGCTGATAATCTCATCAGACCCCACCGTCATTATCGTCGGAGGCCTATAACCCCATAACCGGCCTAGAAGAAATGGGCCGAATCTAGAAGTCATACTTGAAAACTTGTCCCTTATGTAATAAATCTTAAGTTTAATAGTTTTATAAAACCAAAAAAAAATTATCAATTAAAAATCATTATCATAAAACGTCACATCATTTACAAAACTCAAATGTTATAAAATATTATAATAACATAATAAAATATTCAAATCAAAATTCGTAGATGCATGCATTAAAGTAATCCTCAAATATAAAAGTCCTAAAGTCTGATTACATAAATGTTTCAAAACACAAAGAATAATAATCTAAAAGTTTAATTAAAATAGTTCATATTGATATAATATCCGAGTAAAATATGAGATGCTCCAAGTACCTAGTCGCCTAAAGAGTCTTAGTATCTGAAAGAGAAACTAAAGAGGTGTAAGCTAAAGAGCTTAGTGTGTTATCAAAGTGCAAACAAACACAAACAAAATTGAGTTTTTTTTTTTTGATAAAGTCTTTCTTTAAAAACACAGTAAATTCGATAAATCCAAATCATAATGAAATGATCACCGATGCATGACTCAATACCCGACTATTCGATATCATGCGGAGTAGAGGTTGTCCTCACCAGAGTGGAGGTTTCCCTCTCTTTTTCCGAACATAATTACAATCCCATGAATAAATGATATGATTTGAAAATTATAAATTCAAACTCTTACTAGTGTCATATTTCCGAAAATCTGATGCTTGATTTAAAAACACAATTTAATATGCCATGTATGATGTTTCAAAACGTTGTCGAATCACAATCAGACAATAAATCAAACAAACAAAAATCAAATATCATTTTACAAATATATAGCACAAGAAGAAACACACCTTAGCCAAAACAAACTCAACTTACTGAATGATGCATTCACATGATCAGAAATACTGGGTTCAACTGTATTTTTTTTGATCAAAGGAGAACTTAATTAATTAAGATAGAAGGGGCCTAACCCCATGCACCAAGTGTGCAGGAAACATCGACACAATCGCAAACATAAAGTGCGAGGCTAACAAGCGACAGGAAACGGACTCCGTGCAACTTTAAATAGTGCAGAGGGAGTACAAACCATCATAGGCAATAAGCCTATCCCTAACCGGGGCACCTAGGCCCACATGGGTAAAAGAGCGCCTATCAAGGAAAACGAAACTCCCGCCACAAGAGGGCCTCGAATCAGGCAGAGCATGAGTGAAATTTCTGTTCTGGGAGAGCTCCATCCGGAGGCAGGGTCCCAATCCCATAGTGGGGTTGGGTCTTGTCACCAAAATTGCGAAATAACACATCTCCAGCTGATCTGGCTACACTAAAAGGTCTGCCAAGATTGAACCGACGAGCATGCAAGGAAAAACGTGAACTTCCGTAAACTGGGCCCTCATCAACTGAGACTCGAAGGGATGTGAAGAGCCGCCTGGATCCCATCCAAAAGTAATAATCTTCGATCCTATTAGAAAAGAAGACCCGCCTAGATCCCAATCAGTACTAAAGATATTTAATTTTCGGATCCTATTGGAGATCCAAATCCCACCAGATTTCCAAATCCCTTGAATCAATGGATGGTTTGGCCATTTATAGAAATATGTTGACTTTGCAACAAAAAGTGGACATTTATAGAATACCACTTTTTGAAGGACGAAATTGCCCTTATCCCTGCAAACCACGATAATCCAGGCTGGCTCCATGTCTACGCCGGCACTTGGAAACTGCCGACAAGGAGGCAGTGTTGGTGCCGTGGTGCCGCGACAGTGGAATACTGTGGAAGACTAAAGGCTGAATCTGCCAAAGTTTGAAGCAACAGTGAAAGACTAGATACTGAATCTGCCAAGGTCTGAAGGGCGCGGGTAAAATCCAGGATAGACTGGGGATAAAACGATGAAGCTACCGTCGGCAGGGCAAGCAAGGATAAAACAATGAAGCCCGGTGGGGAGCACAACCACGCCGCCACCGTCGAAAGGGACACCAGGAGCAGGAATCGTTTCGCGAAACACAACAAGACAGCTGTGGCCGGTGCGGAAGTCAACGAAACTGGTAACGGATCCGTCGCCGACAAAGACAAGTGGCAGACGAACCAAGCCCACCAAAACCAGAACGGCTTTGCTTTCCCCTGCGTTGACCGTTGCTCAAAACGCACACACAACAGCCACTCCGGCTCTAGCACAAAGATTCCGGCGCAAGAGAGAGGCGGACCACGCGGTCTCTGTCCCCTCGTTCCAAACCAGCCGCGAGAACGAAACCACAAGGAAACCACGATCCAGGGAGGTACTCTCGAAAACCGCCGTCGACGGAAAGAGAGTACCTAAAAACACCTAGAAAAGAGCCTGGGAAGTTATTGGGAGGGAGTTTGGGGGAGGCGCGTGGGGCGCGTTTCTCTTAGTACCACACGCACGTTAGACTCTGGGTTCAACTGTATTGGTCCTTAAGAGAATTATTTCTAAATTATTACTATTATCAATATGACTAAGGAATTATTCATAACTTATTCAACGAAATTTAGTGATACAAGTACACTTTTTTGATTCATATCATTGATCTCTAAATCAATCGAAGACGTGAACGGTTTCGATTAAAGCAGAACCAAAAACACCAGCAGAAGTGAGAAAGTCAACAAGAAGAGGGAACAAACCGGACACACTCCGAGAAGAACGTGAGAAAGCAACAAGAGGCGGGGAAGTGAGAAATAACAACAACAGGGGAGCTGCGCACCTAGAAAACACCCAACTTAGCAAACCTAAAAGGAAAAGGCAACACCCTGTTAACAACAGCCAGCTGAAGAAGGAGCAACAGGAACAACGAAGGAGCCCAACTAGAGCAGCCGAGCAATGGAAAAAGAAAACAAGCAGAGACGAGAACCGCCGAACCTCTCACAACCGAAACGATGTCGTATCACGCCAAAGACCGGCCCACTCAGACACCGGAGACCGACGAACGAGTTTAGAGGGGAGAAGCCAGCACTCCAAGCGCAAAACGAGCAAAAAACCAGGCTGAAATGGAAAACGAGATCGAGAACGACAAACCTAGGGTTCGTGGGAAATTGGGGCACTGGGGTTCTTCTCACTTGTGCTAAATTTCCTTACATATTCAAATTATGATTTGAAATCAAAATACCCAAATTTATTGCTCACTTTCCATTGTTTCTTCATAGCAAGCTTTACAGTATTGGATAAAATCCGTTTACCTCTCGGTGCCCTTATTTATGCCCAACACTAAAAAACACCACAAAATTAAATTTCAAACCCTAACCATGAATTCTAAATCCTAAACACTTCACCCTATACCCTAAAAAATACACTATACCCTAAATTCCTTAAACTCTAACCACAACCCCTAATATAAAACCCTAAACCCTAAACTCTACACATAATTTTGAGCGTGAGGTATATGTAAGGACACCGAAAAGAGGTAGAAGATTTCCATCCTTACCGTATTAATATTGATTTAAAGTGGAGATTTACAGAACCAAAGAAGAAAGATAAACACAGTTGCACCAGAAAAACTATACATGAAAAAGAAACGATATATTTAAACAACTTGACCATACCAAAAAAGACAAGTACTGTAGTACGTGCTATAAACTGCTTGCTAATTTCACATTGTCATTGAGGACTCAAATTCTGAACCGGGTTCGTCGTCGTCCTCGAAAGAAGCGATGCCAACTGCAGCATGAGCAGGGCCAAAAGCCTTGATATGATCTTTCAAAGACCTCTTGTGCTTGAAGTCCGACCCACAAATGCAATACCAAATCTTGCCGCAATTCTTCTCGTGGGTTCTCCAGTCTCCTTTCACCGCAAAAGCCTTATCACATTTCCTGCACATAAAGGGCTTGATCCCATGTTTCCTTTTGTAGTGGGTTTGGAGAGTTCTGAAATCTTTGAGCGCTCTGGCTCTCGGGTGATCGATGTTGTGCTTACAACCCGGTGCACAGCAATAACATGGAAGCCTTAGCATGCCCGTTGGCTGGGTTCCTCTTAGAGACTCGGGTCCCTTTCTGTACTGAGATCCATGCCCCCACATATGCATCTGCACTTTCATACATATTGATGTTAAAGTTAAAGATGGTTCAGATCTATATGAAGAAAATGCAATAATGAATGGAAATGGGAGAGCGGAGAGAGAAGTAATTAAAAAAGGAAAACTTTTAGGGATCATGTCTGATGCAAATGAGGCATACCTGTAGGTTGTTGTATCTGTTGAAGGTCTTGCGACAGACAGGACATGAAAACTGTGTAGGACCAACGAGAATCTGAGTAGGGGTAGGAATCCAATACTGTCCATTGCTGCAGTTTAAAGGATGGCCAGGAGCTGCACCCAATTTGTGAGTTGAATCTGCGGATGGGGAGAAGCTGTAATCGGAGCTAGGGCTAGGTAGGCCTATGTGTAGGGCAACAGTTAGAGCTTCATCATCAACAGTGCTGCGCTTATCGTCTTCCATGGAACTGCTTGTGGGACTTAGATAATTGATGAGAGGCGGAGCCTCTTTGGTAGAGGAAGGTAGATGAACAGTAATTTCACTGTTGATTGTGCTGTTGTTGTGAGGTTGATTTGGAGGAGTGGGAGCAGTGGAAGTGAAAGAAGAGTGGTGGGGATGGAGAGGCATGAAGTTGAAGTAACCGGTGAAAAGATTGGAGAAAGGGTCTGTCATGGGGATTTTGATAAGACTATAAAGTGGGATTGCTTCTACTTTGATAAGACATTCAAACTCACAAGATTTATGTATATATAGATAGAAAGATGCATGCATGCATGACTGCACCTCATAGGGACCGTGGATGCATTGCAGTGGAAACATTCTGTTGTTTTCAACGTCCCTTTTTATCTTTAACGCCAACCCCAGCACATTGTGGTTTGAGGCCAGCTAGGCAACTAGCTAGCTAAGCTAAGGGCCGTTCAAAGTGGTGCAGAGGATATGTTCTCACAATTCAACAACACAATATCAACTCAGCTTCCTAAATTTAAACTAAACTTAAGTGGGAGTAATTTTATTTAAGGATCATACTATTTTTTAGGGTTATTACTTTATATATTGACGAGAAAAACATTCCACAAACAAGCCTAATTTTATCTTAAAAATTAGTTATAATTTCTAACACTAACTGGTCGCATAGACGCTTCTCTCTTAGCTGGCCTCACCCCCTTCCCCTCTCCTTTGTTACTCCATTGTCGTCGTTAGTCTCTCATTCTTCTCCCATTTTGTTTTTCTCTGATGCTCTTCCTTGGGTTTCTTTGGCTCCAGGAGGAGGTCAGACCCTTCCGTTCAGCTTGGGTTACGGAGGTCTGGATGGAGGCTCTCAGATCTTTTCCATTTTCCCTCTCTTTTTTGCCTCCATTATGTCTATTAGTGTTTTTGGTTGTCTTTGGCTTTTGTAAGTTTTTCGGTGGCGGTTCCTTTGGAGATGTCTTCCCCTTGGATTCTTCATGACGATGTTTCATGTCTTGAAGGTCAGATGCTTTCTTTTCTCGGCCTATATGGCCTTTTTATGTTGTTTTAGTTACCTCGGTCGTCCCTTGAATCACCCATCAGAGATTCAGACTGCCAAGACCTTTTCGTGTGGTGGACCTCTTATTGGTCATGACGACCGGCGCCGCCCTTTCTCCGCTGGTGTTCGTTGCCGGTTCTTGCTTAGCTTTTTCCAACTCTGTTGTGTTCCTTTAGTGTAATGTTGTTTCTCTAGGCCATTGGGTACTTGTGTAGTTTCGGAACTTCTATTTGCCAGATTTTTCTTTGGACTTTGTCCTTTCTCTGTGTGCTCATGCCCGATTGAAGGAAAGTTTGGCTTTCTTAACAAAATAAACACTAACCCGCTTATGAAAAATAAGTTTTCGAAAAAGATAAAACAAATTAATAAAAACGAGTCGAATTTGAGTTCCAACATTAGAAGTCCAAATCTCAAATCGAGCCCGATCATATTTTTTCAAGTTTGTAATATAATTTTTTTTAAATAGGCTGGTGTGATGCAAGGGTAGCATCTGTTCAACTTTCTTAATCTTTTTAAAGACGGCACACACAAAATGCATTACTGGTGCTCGAACCGAGTTCTAAGGGATGATGCAGGAGTAGCATCTGTTCAACTTTATGTCAAATTGGTTATGTTTAAAATTCTAATAATATAAACAACTATTGAATATTGAATAAGAAATAAATATTTTTGAAAAATGTATTTTACAAAAAATTATGAACTAGCTTGGTGTTTAGAATTATAATTACAAATAATAGATGTTCATGGCTACAACAAAATGCAAATGAATAAAGTCACCACCGCTTCACAGTGGCAAACTCAACTTCACCATCAAACCTTCAAGGCCGGACTGTTTTTGTCAAATTCACCAGTGTTCAGTAGTTAGAAGTTAGAACGCTCAACTCCACCATCTTGAAAACTACTACAAACTCCATGGATGATGGATACATACATCTTCCTCCGACTCTATTGAGTGTAGTTAGCAGCAGACACATCAGCTTCGTTAGTTAGAGTCCGTTAACACTGAGCTAGACTAACAACCTAAGTGAACTAACTACCGTAGCTGACGTGGCTACTGCTAACATATTGACGGAGGAAAAAAAGAGTTAAGAGCAGAAGAGATAAGGCGAAAAGCATGATTGAAACACACTGTTCACATTCGCAATTGACGTCATAAATGAATGGAAAAAAGAGAGGTAAAGGTTCAAGTAAAAGCCCGGCTTGTGAGTTGTTAGGGAACATCAAATTAATCCTCCTAACTCCTACCTATTCAATATTCATATCCTACACTCCCAAATCCTCATATTTCACCAAAACCACTTACTTCTACGTGGATTATTGCCATTCTCTACTGCCCTACACTCAGCTCCAACACAAATTTAGCTAGCTTTTAATTAATTTCTCCTCCATTACAATGATTATAACTTATAAGCATGGATGGATCCAGAAATCCAAAAGCTTTAATAAATTAAAATAATATTCTAAATTATTAATCATCCCTATATATTTTTAAAATACAAAAAATACATGTGTTTATGAGTTGAATTGAACTATAAAAAATTTAGATTTAAATCATCGGTTTTCTAGGGAAATATTGGGTAGGGGAAAATATTATAGATATAGGGGATGTTAGAGTTTATTTAGCAAATTAGAGCATTTGATATAGTGAAAAAATATTTGGAAAACTTCGTTAGGCGCAAACGACGAGTTCCACCCTTCACTGTAACAAATATCATAATTTGTTAAATAAACTTTAACATACCCTATGTCCTAATATTCACCTAAAAAATCCATAATATCTACTCAAATCAATCATTTTAATTTAGAATAATGAAAAAACCAATATATTTTATACTTAAATTTAAATTAAATTTTATTTTAGATCATTTATTTTCATTTTGGTTGTAACGATTTAAAAAATAAAATCTATATTCAGACTCCACCAGATACTACGAATAAGCCTAATTATGTTAAAGTCTATAATAGATTCGTATACTATACTAAAAGTTCATTATAGTCCTTCTACTATAAAATGAGCATTTAATTCATGTACAACATCTAAAAGTTTATTTTAGTCCATCTACTGTAAAAAAGATATTTTAGTCCCAATACATTTGAGAAATGAAAATTATGGTCTAAAATTTTAAAGTTATAGTTAGTTGGCTTATATATTTTGGTTTAAACACCCTCCTTGATAATTTGGAAACTAAGCAAATTGATCCCTCTTGAAAAATGAGAGTAATTTATTCGATGAACATTTTAATAATGAGTAAATAAAAAAATTTGTTATGTTTTTACTTTCTTCGTCAATACATGAAACGTGTCCAGCTGTGACTGAGTTTTTAAAATAAAATAAACCCAAATATATATATATATATATATATATATATATATATATATTATATTTTATAATATATTTTATTTTTGAAATTTTTAATGAAATTTTTAATTTTTTATGATTATTCTAGCATCTTATCTAAAAATTCTAAAAAAATCAATCTACATTTCTTCAATTAAATATTTTTTATGTTTTGACATGTAATTCTAATATGATTGAAAGTTGACAAAAGAGTTTGAAGTTAGAGTATGAATTAATTTTGTATTTAGATTTCATAAGTGTTTAAAATATATATTATTATATTTTATAATATATTTTATTTTTGAAATTTTTAATGAAATTTTTAATTTTTTATGATTATTCTAGCATCTTATCTAAAAATTCTAAAAAAATCAATCTACATTTCTTCAATTAAATATTTTTTATGTTTTGACATGTAATTCTAATATGATTGAAAGTTGACAAAAGAGTTTGAAGTTAGAGTATGAATTAATTTTGTATTTAGATTTCATAAGTGTTTAAAATTTTTATGTAAAATTTCACAAAAATATTTTGTGAGAGATTAATTTGCTCGAGATCAAAATTGAGATAGACTTAAAGAGTGTTTAAACCAAAATATTTAAGCTAACTAACAATAACTCTAGCGTCTTAAAATGTACAAGGACCAAATGATAACTTTTTAAATATGCGAGGACTAAAATGTTTCTTTTAATAGTAGATGGACTAAAATGAATGTCTAGTTATAGTTCAGGGAGTAAAATGTTCTGTTATATAGTAGAGGGACTAAAACAAACTTTTGAATACAATAAAATGATTTTTACTATGTTTTAACCGCCTAATTATGATATATAATCGCATATGCACAATTATATTATTTTCCCTAATATTTGATAAATGCATTCAGTTTCGTGTATTCTAAAGTTCAGTTAAATTTGATCCAAATGGAGAAAACTCTCACTTATTTTCTTTATTCACTATGTCAAATTCTATACAAGTTCACTGCACTATGCGTTTTTTTATGGATTCAATTCTTTTACATGATGGTTTTTCTATTTATGTATATTTTTGTTCTGAGGTTAATTTTAACACACGCACACACAATTTTTAATAAGCCGAAAGAACATTTTTTCCACATTAACTAAAAACTAAACATATACTATTTTTCATATGTAAAAAAAGTACAAATATGTTACATCACCACATTTTCTAAAAGAAAACAAGTCATATATCAAAGGGTTTGATCTAAGTGGTAAGAAGCTAGATATCGCTTCAGCAGATCTTGAGTTTGAGGCATTGTGTATGCAGAAAATTTCCGTTGGAAGACTCACCCACCAAAACCAGGTGTGCGGCGCAGGTCAATTCGGATTAATCAGGACAAAGCCCTGAAAAACGAAAGGCAACCAAAAAAACAAGTCATATTAAATTATAGTAAATAGACTAAATTATAAGGATACATATTTTAAAAAATAATAAGGTCCAAAAATAATAAATTATAATAAACGGATTAAATATGTTCAAAACATATATATAATTTTTTTGAACAATTCCTACCTAGGTGAGTGATAGCTCTTTAAAGAGCATGTATTTTCTTTAGATTTATGGATTAAATTGTCCCTACATCATCATTTTGTGCATGCATATATGCATTTTCATGTTTATTTTCTGTATTTTGTCTAACTCGGGTCTTAGTTGCTCTTGTTATACATATTTCTGCCTTTTTGCTCTGTTGTCCCTGTATTACAAATGTCTCTACAGAGGAAGTTTCACCACTGCAGCCAGTTCGACACTGTAGCAGCCAGGTGTCAGTCTGCTAAAAGATAAGGACGACCCTGCCAACTGAATTATTTGTTATAACAGAATTGGTACGACAGAGAGTCACGCAAAACACCTGAAGGACACGTGTCCTTTATTTGGCAGCTTATAAAAGGATAAATTCGAGAGGAGAGAGAGAGGGAATTCACGCGATGTTTATTTTTCTTATTATCTTTAACCTTTCGAGCTCTCCTCCCATGGCGACGTAAACTCTATTTTTGGCGATCCAAGGCAAAGCAAGACAGAAACATTTGAAGAAATGAGGATTCAAGTGCTAGATCAAGGAGGAATATGTGTTATCTTCTTTAAATCCTTCTAGAGATAGATGTTTGTTGGAGATTTTATTATATTTTGTGTGTTAATGATGATGGTTTAACTCTTTAAGCCTTTTATAAACTTGTTTTAGCTTTCTTCTTATTTCAATTGGTGGACATGATTGTTGTTTGCATGAGAGTGTTAAATATCGTTACTGACATTGAGAGATGCGGTGACAAGTTAGGTTAACAAGCCATTACAACGAGAGTTGAATGAGGATACAACGAGAGTTGATCAAATTGTTCGATGATTTGTAGTTTTGACGAACATCAAGAGTTGTGGTCGATCTACATCTTTGCGTCTTCGATTGAGATTCGAATGGAAGCTAGTAAGAGAGCTTATTCTTTTACTTGTTTAATGACCATCGTATAGTATTTCCTTTGTTGCACTTGACGTTCTGCCGAGCTGAGACGAGGGGATCCAGATCTTTCCTTAATACTTCTCTTACCTTCTTATATTTGTTTGTTCTTGCTATCACAATTGTTCATATATTCAATACTTTATTTCTCTGTTACAACTACCATTACACTCACAATATTTTGATTTATAGATTTTTTTGTGGCCACATAATAGTTCGACTAAATACCTATCATCGTAGGATCGATATCCGAAAGAAAGTACCTGTCAACTATACTTGCATCGGCATGTGTTAGCTTGCACAAATTGTGAGACGATTATTCATCAATCAAGTTTTGGTACCGTTGCCGGGGATGGCGTTATTTGTTTTTTTATGTTTTTATTGCAATTTTGTTTCCTTTATCTAGTTTGTAGTTATTTCTAATAGCTCTTTGTCATATCCTTTTCTTTTTATTAGTTTTGTAGGTGTTTTAAGACTAGAAGTGCTGCCACAACAGTTTTCATGCCTGATCCAAAAGTTGAAAGGATTCTTAGACGAAGACTTAGAGAACAAAGTGAGATGGCTAGACAAGTCAACAACGTGGGTATCCCTCACGATCATGAAAACCCACCACTACACCCACCAACCCATAACAGAAAAATCTGCGAGGTTGTAGTACCCAGTTGGACGATTTGCAACCAGGTGTTGTTCGACCACCTATTCAAGCTGGAAATTTCAAGTTGAAGCAGGGTATGTTTCAAATGCTCAACTTAAATGAGCAGTACATGGGGTTGCCACATGAAGACACTAGAGAGCATCTTCAATCACTTTTTTAATTTGTGCTTCTTTTAGTCAACAAGGTGTTCATGATGATACCTGATGTATGCAATTGTATCTATATTCTTTGCAGGGAAGAGCTCGTATGTGATTTCGTGGACTCCTTGCCGGATCTATTACGTCATGGAATGACCTTTCTATGCAGTTCGTATTGCGCTTTAATCCACCGACAATGAACTCGCACCTAAGGAATGATATCAACGCTTATTATCAGTTGTATGATGAAACTCTCCATACTACATGGGAAAGATATAAGTCCATGTTGCGACGATGTCCCAACTGTGGCCTTCAACAAGAAACTCAAATTGAGATCTTCTACAATAGGATGAATGCAGCCACAAGACATCTTGTCGATGGATCATCTAATGGACCTTTACTTGATTGCACTTACACTGCTGTTGTTGGTGTGTTGGAACAATTTGCACAAAATGACTCTCAATATCCTATTTCGAGAGCTGCTTCATGCAAAGCTGCACCAAGAGTTTTTGAGCTAGATGATATTTCTACTTTAAAGGCTTATATTTCATCTTTAGAGAACAAAATCAAGAATATGGAGGGTACACATGAAGTTGCTCCTATCCAGTTAGCTCAACAAACCACTACTCTTATAATCTCTTGTGAGATTTATGGTGAGAACCATAAATATGAAGATTGCCCATAATATGCAGAAAATACAAGTCATGTTAGCAACATGCGAGGCAATACCATGGGTAATTATTACAAAAAATCTAATAGACAATGATGGGGAAATTCTAGTCCTACACAAAACTCAAGAGTATTCCGCTCTGGAAATAATTCTTTTCAAGGAAACTCTAGCGTGCGTCAAGGAAATTTCAGTTATCTGCAACAACAGTTTACACCATATGCTCCATTGTAGTCACAACAGAATGCAACCACAACATCCTTCTTCACAAACTCGGCAATCGCAGTTCAGCGCGCAAAAACTAGTCATTATGCCCCATCTTCGATATCTGATCCATTTGCTCTCTTTTAGGAAATGATGCACAAAAAATTCTCTCAAACATAAGCTATTGTTCAAGGTCATTATTCATCGATCCGTGCTTTGGAAAATTAATCGGGGCAGTTAGCTAATGACATGAACTCTCGACAACCGGGCACACTTCCTAAAAATAAAGAAGAGTCCAATAATAAAGGGTAAAGATCACTACAAGGCTATTACTCTCCGTAGTGGCAAGCAAACTGTCGACTCGACGCAACAAGCACTCATATCTACTCATGAGCGAGGGGAGTCTTCAAAAATTGATTCCATGTTTAAAGATGGAATGGAGGATGGCATGACGGATGATGCTCCTCCAGTAATCACTCCCCTGCCACCAGTGTTGCAGTCTAAGTTGTCGCTACAATGTTTGATGTCAGTGCAAATAGTAGATAATCCTTCTCTATATTTTCCTCAGAGATTCAAGAATACCGATTCAGATAATCAATTTCAATTCTTTCAAGATACTATGCAACAACTTACAGTGCAAATCCCCTTGATGGATGATCTTACACAGATTCCTAATTATGCTAAGCTCATGAAGGAAATTCTATGTAAGAAGAAAAAGCTCAGTGCTATCGAGACCATTGAACACACAGAGGAGTGTAGTGCGCTTATTTTAACCCCTCAACCAAGAAAAATGAAAGATCCTGGAAACTTCATCATTCTTTGCTATATTGGAAATCATTACTTTAGCAAAGCTCTTTCTGATCTAGGGGCCAATATTAATCTAATGCCATTATCAATTTTTCAGAAGTTAAGCATTGGAGAAATAAAACCCACTGTAGTCACATTGCAACTAGCAGACAGATCTCTGACTCATCTGAACAGACAAATAAAAGATGTGCTTGTTCGTGTTGGAAAAGTTTGTTTTTCCAACAAACTTTATTATTCTTGACTGTGAGGCAGACATGGATGTCCCTATTATTTTTGGCCGGACATTCTTAGCTATCGGGAAGGCGATTATTGATGTATCAAAAGGAGAATTTACAATGAGGGTCGATAATGATCAAGTTACTTTTGGGATGTTTAATGTGTATCTTAGAAGAAACACAGAGGAATGTCATCATATTGATGTTCTAGACAATATTATTCAAGAAGACTTTAATCATCGTAGTATTCTCATTGTTGAAGATACTACACTGAAAATAGTAGAAAACGATCTCCCAAATTGTGACAACATTGTTGAAGTGCCCATTGTTGCTGGTCAACACAAATGGCATGTTGAATCTTATAACCTTGCACGCCGTACAATTTCTAATTTTAAACCATCAATTAAAGAAGCTCCTACTCTAGAACTGAAGCCATTACCAATTAATCTCAAATATGTATTCCTTGGAGATGCAGACACACTTTCAATTATTGTCTACAAATATGGATGTAATTCAATAAGCTAAGTTGATAAATATTTTGAAGCGGCACAAACGTGCTATTGCCTGACCGTTGCAGATATTAAAGGCATTATCCCATCTCTGTATATGCATAAGATCAAGCTGGATGATGATAACAAACAATCTATTGAGATGCAGCGCTGACTCAATGAAAAGATGAAAAAATGGTCAAGAAAGAAATTTTGAAATGGTTGACGTGGGTATTATTTATGCCATTTCTAATAGCGCATGGGTTAGTCCAGTTCATTGTGTTCCAAAGAAGAGTGTCATTACTGTAGTCCGTAATAATGTCGATGAATTGATTCCAACTCACATTTCTATGGGTTGGCGAATTTGCATGGATTACAAGAGACTTAATGCTGACGAAGACACCCATACGAGCAATGAAGTGTTGATGAAAGTTCTGGCAATTGAGGACAAACTTGATACCGTAACAAGCACGTTGGGAAAGGTGGCAGCCACAATTCAAACGCTTGACCTTGCACAGAACCTGTTTTATGCGTATGTCAAGACATGGCACAAATCTGCTCTCTTTGCAATGAGTAGAGTTACCCAGTTTCATTGTCGGAGTTCCTAGAATTTCCTCCTATCATCTGAAGTTATGAATTCTCCCCGGATGCGGCCACAAAGGAAGTCCCAGCTAAGTCTGTAAACTCCCTGAGAATGTAAGTGAAGTTGCAAAGACACCAAAAGAAGAAGCATCAAGCAAGATAATCAAAATTGTCTCTTTGATTTAAATGTCATAAATGAGGATGATGCCACCCCTACTGTTCCTAAAAAAAGATGAAGTTTTTGTGGAGGACGTTAATGAAGATGAAGAAGAAAGCACCCAAATTGAGAAGGTTGATGCTGAAGAAGTTTTTGTTGAAGGAACGTCTGTTGCATCCAAGGTTGTGGATAAAACCTGTGAAGGACCAGAGTTTATGCGAGATTCTGCGAGACCGGCAGAAGCTGTCTCTACATTTAAACAAGAAGACAACCTTCTTTCCATGATGGTATATAAAGCACCACCTTAGTTCATCCCCACTGTAGACACGGTCGATGATGCCAACAAAGAAGAGGAGTCCGAGAATAAAGATGAGCTTGATCAATAAGAGGAGGCCTTTCTTCCAAAGAAAGAGAAGAAACGCAAGCGTTCAAAATCCAAGGATAAGAACAAGAAGAAATGAAAGGAAGAAAAGAGGAGCAAGAAAAAGAAGCGTCGCTCCACCTCCTCCTCTCAAGAGCCCTGATGGATTGGGTTAGTTTGTTTTAGTTTTTGTAGGCATGCATACCATGTAGTGTAATTTCATTTTGTTTAACTATATTGTCATGACATCTGCATTTAGTTTTATTGTTATTGCATTCAACAATGTAACCACATTCTATCATTACATTTCGTTTCTTTTGCATTGGGGACAATGCAATCTTTAAGTTTTAGGGTATACGCCTATGAGTTGAAATGCACTCCCATTTTAAAAAAATTCTAAGCAAATGCAAGGGTTTTTTGTGTTGAAAATATTTTGCTTGCATTCGATGTGTAAACCTTGAATCATTCTAATTGCTGATGAGTTTGTTGGATATACATGCTAGATGATTGCATTATAACTCTGCATAAATATATCTACATGTTTGAGTAAATAATGTCTAGCATCATCTTATTGATTTTGGATGAATTTTGCCTTGTTCAGCTTGTGTTATATATGATAGTAGTTCTTATTATGTGTAAATAAATGGCACTCCAATGTGAGTGCAATAATAGTAGCTTCAAAGAGGGAATATTCCTCTGCATGCGTTAGAAAAATGAATCTGGCCAAAGGCTATCATTGCATGAGTGTGTCGAAGCAACGAAGTACTTCATGGGGGTTCGTTGAACAACATCTTACTCCTAAGGGTTTAGGGTGCATTCATTATTCGATATCTCTCACTACATAAAAAAAGAAAAAGAAAATAAAAAAATATAATGATATTTATATTTTGTTATAAGTTGAATTAAATCAATGTTGATAGCAAGAAAGAATATGAGATGATAGATATGATGCTAGGTATTGTTGAAATTCTTGTTTATATATTGATGTTTGAGTTGTTTATGCAATCCTCTATAGTGTCAGTACAATTGATTCATTTGTTTCTTGGAATTATTCAAGTAGCTAGAATGTCCTTGATCTTTTGGATATACATTGTTGTTTTCAATTTTACTTGAGGACAAGTAAAAACTCAAGTTTTGGGGTGTGATTGCTCTTTAAAGATACTGTATTTTCTCTAGATTTATGGATTAAATTATACCCACATCAGCATTTTGTGCATGCATATATGCATTTTCATATTTATTTTTTGCATGTTGTCTAACCCGGATCTTAATTGATCTTGTTATACATATTTCTGCCTTTTTGCTATATTGTCGTTGTATTACTAATGTCTCATGTAGAGGTAGTTTCATCACTACAGCCAGTTCTACAATACAACGGCCAAATGTCCAGTCTGCTAAAAGATAAGGACGACCCTGAAGGACATGTGTCCTTTCTTTGGAAGCTTATAAAATGATAAATTCAGGAGGAGAGAGAGGGGATTTACACGAAATTTATTTTTCTTATCATCTTCAACCTCCCGAGCTCTTCTCCTATGGCAGCTTAAACTCCATTTCTAGACATCCAAGGCGAAGCAAGGCATAAACATACGTGGAAACGAGGATTTAAGTGCTAGATCCAGGAGTAATATGTGCTATCTTTTTCGGGTGTTAATGATGATGGTTTAACTCTTTAAGCCTTTTATGAACTTTTTTAAACTTTATTTTTAGTTCAATATATTATTATTAGATTTCTTTTTATTTCAATTGTTGGACCTAATTTTTGTTTGCATGAGAGTGTTTAATATCGTTACTGACATTGAGAGATGCGGTGGCAAGTTAGGTTAACAAGCCATTACAATGAGAGTTGAACGAGGAAACAACGAGAGTTGATCCACTTGTTCGAGGATTGATAGTTTTGACAAAAACGAGAGTTGTGGTTGATCTACATCTTTGCGTCTTCGATTGAGATTCAAATGGAAGCTAGTAATAGAGCTTATTCTTTATTTGTCTAATGAACCATCGTATAATATTTCCTTGTCGCACTTGACCTTTTGTCGAGCTGAGACGAGAGGATCCAGATCTTTCCTTAAGACTTCACTTACCTTCTTATATTTGTTTGTTCTTGCTATCACAATTGTTCCTACATTCAATACTTTATTTCTCTGTTACAACTACCATTACACTCACAATATTTCGATTTACAAAATTGCTTGTGGTCACATAATAGTTCGACTAAATACCTATCCTCGTGGGATCAATATTCGACAGGAAGTACCTGTCAACTATACTTGCATCGATGTGTGTTAGCTTGCACAAATTGTGTGATAATTATTCACCGATCAGGGATGGTATGAGAATTTTTCTCATAATGGGTATTGAACCAACAACTTAGGGCATGAGGGATGATGTCAACTAAGAGCTTTTAACCATATGTTCTAGAGATTGTTGACACATATATAGTCTTTTTAAAGTTTATGTACTTCTTATCTACGATAGTCAATAATGTAACTTTATTTTATTGTTTTTTTAATAAAAGCTGCTAGTTTTATTAAAAAGGAAGAAATAGTATTAGAATCCACTCTCGGTCACCTCAATTAGTAGTATAATAATGAAAAACAATTTATGACAATGAGAGCTTCACAAAATTAAACGAGGGGAATATATTCTATTTTTTTTAAAGAATCCTAGCCACTGTTCTCCCTCCCTACCTAGTCGTCTGTTGTCGCTTTTCTTCTTCTTTTTCTTTGCTTCGTTGGTGACAACACCAGCTTTGGTGCTGGACGCTGACCATAGTTAACTCGTATTATTTTTTGTTTTCTTTTACTCAATTGTTGTTTTCTATTTTTCTTTATTATTTTTCAAGTTTTAATAAGAAACTCTTTGTTTTGTTTTCCAATTCTTCGCACACCCTATTATGTTTTTCTCTGCCTTTATGGCAAGTCTCTACCTTATGGGACGTTCTATGTCAACCTTTGCGATCCTTTGGTGCTTGAACATAGATCCTCATGATGTTAGTTTCTCTTTTTCTTTGTTACTTTTCAAGTTTTAATAATAATCTCTTTGTTTTGTTTTCCAATTCTTCGCACATCCTATTACGCTTTTCTCTGCCTTTGTGGCACGTTTTCCCTACCTTTATGGCAAGTCTCTGCCTTATAACATGTTCTATGTCTACCTTTGCGATCCTTTGGTACTCGAACATAGATCCAAATGATGTTAGTTTCTTACTTAGGATTGTCGGTGGTCATAGATAGCTTGATACTATTTTGTAGTTATTTACCGATGTAATCAGAATTGTGTAGCAGAGCAGCCTGCAAAACTGCTTGTTTCGCTCACCA
This sequence comes from Hibiscus trionum, assembly GCA_030270665.1. Taxonomy (NCBI): domain Eukaryota; kingdom Viridiplantae; phylum Streptophyta; class Magnoliopsida; order Malvales; family Malvaceae; genus Hibiscus; species Hibiscus trionum. The sequence goes on along the minus strand of BSYR01000013.1, from coordinate 10,073,063 downwards.
CTCGTACATCACCTCTTATGCATCTCGTTGGATAAAGAATAAGAGAATATATAAATGTTGCTAGGTTTCTAAGGTCTCAAGGGAAGGTTTCAATGTTCTTTGTGCCTTTGAGAATTATGTTTTTTTATTGTTTTATCTGTATGAATTTTTAGGGAACATAATCCCCAAATCTCTTAATTTATTTAGGTATGTTGTATTTGCTGAACCTTACATTATTTCTAATAAAACTCAATTACTCTTGTTCAAAAAATTACTAAAAGAATAAATATGATTAATTCCATACATGAAAGCAAATTTGTATATTTTGTTTGAACAAATTGAAATAACTGGAATAAAATGAAAACAAAGATACAAACAACACAAGCAAGGAAGAAATACAAGGGGAAGAAGACTGAGAGAGAAAATACAGGGAAAGAACCAAAGAACATATAAAAAAGACACACAAGGCAACCAGAACAACAAAACATCATAAATAGAGTAAAAAAGGAAAAGTGAAACAACCAAAGAGGCAGTCGGAGCACCAAAGCCCATGCGAGGAGAGAACTGGGACGAAAGTAATGCTAGCAAATCTAGAACCCACGACTACTTGTAGTTTTTGTCACACAGAAGAATGAGAGCTCTTCAGGTAAAGTAGGGGGAGCCAAACTCAGGTCAACGCGTTAGGATGGTCGGATCGTCTAAGATTGAGGGAATGAAAGAGGGACCGGAGCTGGAGGAACGAGTAGAACGATCTTCCTCAACCTGGTAGGTGATCCAGACTAACCATCGAACAAGAGCCGGTCACTTGCAAGGAAAGACCAACGTAAAACACTGACAATAGCAAAATCGAGAGAAAGGGAAAGAAACAAGGAGGAAGAGATAGAGATCCTTTCACGTCCACCATCTCACCACCACCTCAACCCAAGGGATCGAGACCAACCCCTTGGTCGTTGGAGAAACAGAACTCAGAACGAGCATGTCAAAATGAAAAGAAAGCAAAGCACCCTGTCAACGGAGGATGAAGGAGAAAACGAAATACAGAAGGATCCAGAAAGAGGGAGAGAAAATAGAGAGAGAAGAAAAGAAGGATGTGAGACCAACTATCGAAAACGATGATAGTTGATCGTTGCTAAAACAAAGGATTAGGTTAGAAGAGTATAGAGGGAAGACAAAGAATTTTTAAGGAACAAAACTATGGCCCTACTTGGTAAAGAGAGGTTTGAGCCAAAATTAGAGGTTTGAGGTAGAATTAGAGGTTTGACCGGTCAAATCTGCTAATTTGAATGTTTGGTAAAGAGCCGATTGAAATAGCGGATTGAGGTGAAACCTCTAATTTTAAAAAAGCTACTAATAGGAGCTTTTTGAAATTAGAGGTTTTGATATAAGAGTTATAAAAACCCCTTTACCCTTAATAATTGTTAAAAATCTCCAAATAACCTAAATTTAACCATTTATATTTTAATTCTTTAACCTCACGTATTTACATTGTGACATTTGTAAACTAATACTTTCAATTTTTTCTTTTTATTCTCACACATTTATATTTGTATTTAAATTTAATAAATAATTAAATTACATTAAAAATAATTATACAAATAATAAATTAATATATAGATCCTTCAAATATACTTTGTAATGTTATATTTTTTCATAATTTAATTAATATTGATAGATACAAAATATTAATAACTAATAAACTATTCAAATAAGTTAGAATATAATCATGTCCTTAAATAATCAAATAGCTATCAGTTAATTTTCTCAAACACTTTTATACAATCCGCTAGTCAAATTAACTAATGAAATCGGCTATCAGCTAATGAAACAGAGCCTATATCAAAATTCTAGAAAATTTGTGTATTTTAAATATTGGAAAGTGAATAATAACCTGTATTGATAATCTTTAGAGGTACACTTAAAAAGTTAAAAGTTGTAAGCATCTTAAAAGAACGGTTCCAAACTAGGTTAGAATTTTTATCACTCTACTCACAGTGTTATTGTGATCAGCAACAACCTTTATTGCACGCAACGTTGTTGAACACAAAATTCAGGGAAATACCATGTCTGACTTGGAGGCTCCTTAATCAATAAAGAAAACTGAGAATGATTCAACTTATGAAGAGGGGCCTGTATATCACATCACTCATTTGTCTCTTTCCCCCGACTCTGCATTTCTTCCATCCTTCCTTCCTCGCCGATTCAGGGCTTCATAAAAGAATGGAGCCCTGACCACATCTCCAACCGTCCAACAACACCTCCATTTCTAATTTGCTAACCCCACAACTTTTGTCTTCCAGCTTAAATTCAAGGGCAAGGGGTCCAATCTCTTTTAACAACACTTGGAAAACTTTAAAATCCATTCATTAATATATCTATGCAATCAGTCCGATGAGTTCCCTACATGGAAAGAAACCTCAACAATTCCAACAAACCAAGGGGCAGGTGAAGGTGTAGTTTGAAGTGAACTTGCCGTCGTTTTAACTAGCTCAAGTGATCCAAGTTAAAAGAATTTTACCTCGGCAAAAGAATCCAAGCATACGACAGCAACCTCAGTCTTCAACTAAACATATAACAACGGTCTTCAAAGGGTTAGCAGCACCCAATCCGCAGAAGGATAGTGTGAAAACAGGATAAAAATATTCTGCCCCTAATTATGTCCTCACACTAAAAATTACTTAAAATTAAATTCTAAACACTAACTTTAATTTTCACATCTTAAACCCTAAACTATACCCTTAAAAATACACTTTACCACTAATTCTCTAAACCCTAAATCATACACCCTAAAAAATACATCCTACCACTAATTCTCTAAACCTTAATTACAATCCCTAACCTGTTGATTATCGAGGAAACGATTTAGGATTTTGCTTTCTTGATTTAGGAATTTTGGGAGAAAGGGTAGACGGTGTATTCGATAAGGGAAAATAGAAAACACACGTGAGTAAAGCAGAAGAGAAGCAAACAAATTTTATTAAAGGGTAAATTATATATGAGGTACATTACAAAACGTTTATTTATATACAAGCCACAAAACTAACTAACAAACTCAAAACCGCCACTAAGAAATTACAACTCAACAAACAATCCTCCAGCTCAGCAACCTTGATTATCTTGATAGCCCCCCTCAAGTTGGAGCATATAAGTTTTGAAGGCCCAACTTGACAATTGAATCCTGAAAAGAACCAGTTGATAAAGCTTTAGTAAAACAATTAGCAAGCTGATTTTGTGATAAAACAAGTAAAAGTTTAATAACTCCATGTTGAACTTTTTCTCGGATTAAATGGCAGTCGATTTCAATATGTTTTGTGCGTTCATGATACACAGGATTCTCAGCAATCTTAATGGTAGATAAATTGTCACAGTAGAGGTTAGCAGAAGAAGGATTAACTTGTAAATCAGAGAGAAGATAAAAGAACCATTGAATTTCACAAGTGACATCAGCTATAGCACGATATTCTGCTTCACTAGAGGAACGAGATACAGTTTGTTGTTTCTTGGATTTCCAAGAAACTAAGGATTTTCCTAAGAAAACACAAAAATCAGTGGTTGACCGACGAGAATCTGGACAAGAGGCCCAATTAGAATCAGAAAAAGCATGAATTTTTAAAGTATTATCAGCAGGGAAAAAAACCTTGTCCTGGGGTGCCTTTCAAATATCTAAGAACTCTATGTGCAGCAGTTAAATGTACATTAGTAGGGGTAGATAGAAACTGATATAAATGTTGGACAACAAAGGAAATATCTGGCCTAGTGTTGGTAAGACTTTTGTGTTTACCAATGAGCTGTCTATAGGAAGTAATGTCTTGTAAAGCATCACCATCAGACTTAGATAAATGATTTGCAACAGCAATAGGAGTAGAGGCAGGTTTGCATCCAATAAAATCAGTTTCCTTTAAAAGTTCTAGGGTATATTTTCTTTGACACAAATTTATACCCCTAGTTGACCTAGCAATTTCAAATCCTAAAAAATACTTTAACTTCCCCAAATCCTTGATTTTAAAGGCATCGTGAAGAAAACTTTTAATGCAAGAAATTTGTTGGGATGAAGGGCTAGCTAGAATAATGTCATCCACATAAATAGCTAAGGCAATAAATTGGGAAGCTTCACCCTTAGTGAAGAGACTAGAATCAAAAACTAACTATTTAAAACCTTGATTTCCTAAAGTTAGTGTTAACCTTTCATTCCACTGCCTACTTGCTTGTTTTAGTCCATATAAGCTCTTGTTTAATTTGCAAACAAGGCCAGGGTTATCTTTGGAAAAATTAGGAGGTAATTTCATATACACTTCTTCTTGTAAAAAACCATGCAAAAAAACATTATTGATGTCTAATTGTTGTAAATCCCAGTTCTGAGCTGCAGCAATAGCCATTAATGTTCTTATAGTTGTAATTTTGGCCACTAGATTAAAAGTATGAATGAAGTCAATCCCAGGCTGTTGTGTATAGCCCTTAGCAGCTAACCTAGCTTTATACCTATCAAGGGTACCATCTGATTTTAGTTTAGTCTTAAAAACACACTTACATCCTATGGTGGTCTTTCCAGGAGGTAAAGGAACTAAATCACATGTTTTATTATTTTTTAAAGCAGTAATTTCTTCTTGCATTATAGTTTTCCAGCAGTCATGCAGAAGGGCATGTTTGTAAGTTTTAGGCTCACTTAACAGGTCAACATTATTAAGGAAGGATTTATGATTAGTGTAAATGTTAGCATAAGAAAGAACATGGTCAACAGTATGTGGAGTAGTCCTAGTCTTAGGTATAGTAACCTGAAAATCCTTAAACTTCTGTGGAATTTTAACAGCTCTAGAAGGTCTAGAATCCTAGAAGATTGTTGATCATGAGTTTTAGAGGAATCATTATCAGCCTTATCAGAATTTTCAGAAGGCAAAGGATTATCAGCATTATTTTTTAGATTTATCAAAGCTGTGAAAATTATCAGAACTGAGAGGAACATCTTCAATACAAGTTTCATTAGTGCCAGCACAAAAAACATCTTCTAGTTCAGAATTATCACAATTAGGTAAAACAAAACTACCAAGGTTACTAGTAACATCTTGCTTAAAAGGAAAAATATTCTCATAAAAGATTACATCCCTAGAAACAAACACAGTTTTAGTTTCTAAGTTATATAATCTATATCCCTTTATATTTCTAGTAAAGCCTAAGAAAACACATTTAGTGGCCCTAGAATGTATTTTTGTTTCAGCCTTAGGTAAAAGAGAAACATAGGCAAGACAACCAATAACCTTAAGATGATCATACTTAGGCTTAGACTGAAATAGAACTTCAAAAGGAGTTCTATTGTTAGGAATAGGTGTAGGAGTAATGTTAATTAATAGAGCAATATGTAAAATACAGTCTATCCAAAAAGGCAGAGGAAGAGTAGGAAGAATTCTTAAAGCCCTAGTAACATTTAGAAGGTGTTGATGCTTTCTCTCAACAATGCTATTCTGTTGAGGAGTATGAGGACATGAGGTTTGAGGGACTATCCCTTTGGATTTAAAAAAGTCAACCATATCAAATTCTTTTCCATTGTCAGACCTAATACATTTAATTTTAATAGAAAACTGAGTTTCTATCAAAGCACAGAATTCAGTAATTATTCCTCTGGTTTCAGATTTAAATTTTATGGGATAAACCCACATGAACATACTCTTGTCATCTATAATAGTAAGAAAATAACAATGACCATATATACTAGGAACTAGAAAAGGGTCCCAAATGTCCATATGAACCAAATCAAAAACAGAAACAGACTTAGAAATACTAACAGGGAAGGGCAGCCTCTTATGCTTAGCTAAATGACAAGTATCACAGTGTTTCAAACAACCAGATGGGATAATAGGATTTAAACTTGCAAGAATTTTCATCCTATGACTAGAAGGGTGACCTAGTCTAGCATGCCAAACATCAAAAGAAACAGAAGAGTTAATTAGATTACCAACAACAATATATATGTCACTTTAAATTTCAAGCTGATATAGTCCATTTAGCTTCCTAGCTAAACCAATCATCTTCCATTGTTTGACATCTTGTATATAACAAAAGTTATGTGAGAATATAAAAGATAAACTGGAATCATTTGTTAATTGAGAAATGGAAACCAGATTAAAACCAAAAAAGGGTATATGGAAAACATTATTAAGAACCAAATTATCAGACAACCTAATAGTTCCAATATGAAAAACTTTCACTAGCTGACCATTAGGCAGTTTAACAAACTTATCAGTAACAACAGAATAGGTAACAAAGTAATATAAAGAATTAGCAATGTGGTCAGTGGCCCCTGAATCAGGAATCCAAGATTTATCATTTAAAACATTAGTACTTTGATAATTTCCAGTTTTAGAATAACCACAACAAACTACATTGATGTTTAAAGAATTACCATAATTAATAAAAGAGAAATACATACCTTGTGCCTCGGCAGAATCATGATTTGAACACAAAGTATTAACTTGGGAAGGTGAAGCAGAATTCTGATGTGGTTTATCTCGTTCATTTATTAAGGACAGTAGGCTAGCATACTGTTCTTTGGTAAATGAAACAAGACCATCTTCACTTGTACTAACAGAAGCAGATTGCACATAATTTTCGGTAGATACATTATTCACAGTTTGATTAGCTCTACTAACTGACCCTTTTGACCTAAACCCAAGAGGATACCCATGTTTTTTAAAGCATTTTTCAACAGAGTGCCCATACAGACCACAAAAAATACACAGAGGCCAATGATTGAAAGAATTTCCAGAATTGCCAGAGAACTTTTTAACAGAATTTCTAATGTTAAACTCTTCCCTTCTGAAATTTCCCCTATCAACCAACAAGATGTTGGAATCAGCAACAACAAGAGGACTAACAGTTCGTTCATGTTGAACAATAATGGAAAAAATTTCGTTTATACTAGGGAATGGTTTCATCATCAAGATTTGGGAACATAGAATGTATCATTTAAGCCCCTAAGAAACCTAAGAGCGAAGTCTTGCTTACGGAATTCAATGGCTTTGCAATCGCAACTAGAAAGAGACCTAAGATTACAAAGTTCGTCCCAAAGAAATTTTAATTGAGTATGAAACGTAGTTACGGAAAGATTACCTTGACGCGGAGAATAAAACTCTTGCTGCAAGTCGGAAACCCAAATCATATCCCCTTGCTTGAACAGGTCATGGAGATCAGCCCATAGCTCATATGCGGTATCCACCCAGATTACTCCTTGGAAAATCTCTGGAGTTATCGCTCGTAGAAGCCAAGACATGACCAAATTATTACACTTCTCCCAGGCTTGAAAACGAGAACTCTCTTTGCGCATCTGCTTAATCGACCCATCCACAAAACGAAATTTATTTTTGGAGATAAGGTCCATCTTCATCGATCTTGCCCAGCTATGATAATTCGAACCATTCAGCACGGAAGAGGTGAGAACGAGACCAGGTTTTCGTTCAGATGAATGTAATATTCATCCGAGGGATCATCGTTCTTGAAGGTTTGAGAGCGGATTCGATCAGAAGAATCGTCATCTGATACCATGTTGATTATCGAGGAAACGATTTAGGGTTTTGCTTTCTTGATTTAGGAATTTTTGGAGAAAGGGTAGACGGTGTATTTGATAAGGGAAAATAGAAAACACACGTGAGTAAAGCAGAAGAGAAGCAAACAAATTTTATTAAAGGGTAAATTGTATATGAGGTACATTACAAAACATTTATTTATATACAAGCCACAAAACTAACTAACTCAAAACTGCCACCAAGAAATTACAACTCAACAAACAATCCTCTAACTCAGCAACCTTGATTATCTTGATTAAACCTTAAACTCACTATTTTAAAATGGGAACATAAAAGGAGATATGATAATTTTCATCATGAAAACAGACCTCTTAAAACAAAAACATGAAAGAGACAGGTAGCTCCTACCACCTTCAAAATCTTATTAATTATAGCACTTTGTCATCAACCTCAAGTCCCTGGAACCCTTTGCAAAACAACTTTCAAGCAAAATATTGCGAGACACAAAGTAGATAAGATACATCGAGAAAAGAACCCAATGCGAATAAATAGAACAAAGCCGTTGAGCTAATGAGACCATCTATAAAAGCTCCAAAAAGTGAAGTGATTGTCCTACAAATTAAAAAATGCATGGTAAATTACACTTTCTATTTGTACAGTTTTAGTAATTTTTCGAATGGCAATCTTAGAAGTTAATGAAATATTAAATTATCTATTTAAAGTAATAAAATATATTTCTATTCTATAGGAACTTATTTTTGAGTTTTCGCCATAGTGCCAAAAATGACCGAAATGACTTTGATTAGATTATTTTGAGTTCGAGTCGGCTTTAAGTTGGAGTTATTATATTGACGGTTCAAAACTTGGATGATTTACTAATTAAGGCTACAGTCATTTGGATGAGATTTTTCAAGAGTCTTATGATGGAAATGCAATGAAAGGAACGTTGTAGTCTGGGATTTAAGATGGAGCAAAAAGGGCCAGCAGAGAAAAGGAGATCCCGCGAATCAAGGGTCCAACACTTGAAAACACGGAGCATGTTATTAATCAAAATCAAGTAACAGTGCAGTGGGATGGAACTTTGTGGCCATATTTGAATTTGACGGTGGTGGTGGTGGGGGCGGGGGCGAACGTGAACGGTGAAGCCGTCGTCATTTCTTTATAATTGCGTGGTGTTAGAAGCTACGAGGTCAGCTGGGGACGCTCATTTTAATCATGCGATGTAAAGTGCGGAGAATGCTTTCAAATGTTTAGCCCCTTCCCAGGATCCAACGTAGTGCCAATAAAACAAAATGATACCTTATATGCATATAGATTTTAATTATGTGATGTGAAATGTTGAGTATCCTTTCTTATCTCCTACTCCTGTTGTTAGGAGTCAACATTTCGAATAAAAAAATTTAAGTTATTCGAGTTGACGAGTCATATTTTAAGTCTCAAATTTTATTTGAATTTTTTTTGATTCAAGTCGAGTACTCTAGTCGAGTTTTTGTACAAATTTAATTATAATTATTTATAATGTTATATTACAGATTGAGTCTAATCTAAAAAACTTCAGGACACTCGAGCCTTATGTTGACTGCTGCTGCAACTGTCGATCCAGATAACCTTTCGATTGTCTTGTTGCTTCCTTATGCCACCTAGAAGTTATTTGTATTTTTTATCTGTGACTTGCAGCTTACACGATTCAATCTTTCTATATAATTAGATCTAAAAATGTCTACGCCTACTGATAGACGAGCTGTCAATGAACAAATTCCCGGCTTCTCGACACAAGGGATAATCTGAGGGTCGAAGCCAGGCCTGAACAAGTTGGGCAGAATGACCCACCTCATCCTCCGTCGATGCCTCCAGCTCAGAAGGAGTACTTGATGTCGATGACCGACATGATTAAACAAGTGCTCGTGTCTCTTAGGAAAGAACCACTCCCTCAACCAGCTGAAGCAAATTTATATGTTTCGAGAGCTCCCATTGATAAGCTTAAAAAATACTCGGTCTACACCTTTACCGGCTAGGATTTGGACAACCCTGAGATCGTATAGTATTGGCTGGAGAATACCCTCAAAGTTTTGAACAAGCAAATGAAGTGCCCTGGAGAGCATATGTTAGAATGTGCCTTGGCTTTTATTGTTGAAGAAGTTTAGAGTCGGTGGGACACCGTGACACTTATTGTACCTGAGCACAAGATTACGTGGGACTTTTTCCTCTAAGAGTTCCGCAAAAAGTACATCAGTGACAACTACATTGCTGAAAGGCATAAGAAATTCCTCCATCTGCGATAAGGAGGAAGACCCGTGGAGCAGTACGTCTACGATTTCTACAAATACGCAAGGTATGGTGTTGAGATCATAGTACTAAGAAGGAGAAGTATCGAATGTTTATCGACCGCCTCTGTGATGAACTGCGTCCTCTTTTCATTGCTTTGGAGATAGAGGACTTCCAAACTCTTGTTAACCGAGCCATTGCCACATAAGCCTCCCATAAGGCTTATGAAAGGAGGAAGTGGGAACCAAGCTCGATCTGATAAAAGGTTCTGAGATAACTCTAACCCCCTATGCCTCAGAAGAAAGGGAGACAATGGGACCAAAAGCCTGCCACTTTCCAACAGCTACCACGGTCTAGATATGTGCCACAATTCCACTTTTCGGGAACATTTGTTGCTCGTACATCTTTAGTTGATAGTATGGGCAGTTCCGCGAAAGGTTCCTAGATTCCTTTATGCAATTTCTATCAAAAGAGGCACCATGGGTAGTGTTGTCGACAATCTGGATCATGCTATCTCTGCGGTGAATCTGGCCACTTCATCAAGCAATGTCCGCAGAATCCGAATGCTCCTACCACTGTGGCTTCTCAGAATAATCCTAATAAGGGAAGAGGAGAAAAACAAGTGTAACCTGGATCAGCGGGTAAACTTTGCAACACCAACACTCCTTCGGTTGGACGTGATCCTCGGACTTCAGGCCAGATGTACCACGTTCGAGGTCGTGAGCATGAGGATGATCCTGATGTGATTGTAGGTATGGTGGAATTATGTTCCGATTATGTTTATGATTTAGTGGATCCAGGCTCTACGGATTCTTTCATTAGTGAAATGTTGATTGAAAAGTATGCTTTAGAACATGAACTTGTCACTTCCGAGATAGTTGTCTCCAATCCCCTAGTAGATAGTGTGGTTATTCGATTGATCTATAAAGCTTGCCCTCTAGGGATCTAAGGGATCCCATTTCCGGCCAGCTTGATGGCTTTGCATTTCCATGAGTTCGACCTTATCATAGGCCTTGATTGGCTAACTTAACATCAAGCCTGAATGGATTGTTCGAAAAAGAAGTTATACCTCCGTGGACTTGGTAAGAAGAGTATAACCTTGATGAAATCTAAGCCCGGGCCTAACAAGACTCTCATGTGTGCCATGGAGTCTAAGGAAGATCTGAAACTTGAAGATGTGCAAGTGGTGAAAGAATTCCCTGATGTGTTTCCTGATTAACTTTCAGGACTCCTTCCCACTCGAGAAGTGGAATTCGAGATAGAAGTGCAACCGGGGACTACCCCAGTCTCCATTGCTCTGTACGGAATGGCTCCGGTTGAATTAAAGGAGTTGAAAGCTCAAATCCAAGATCTCTTGGACAAGGGATTTATCCGACCGAGTTCTTTACCCTGAGGAGAACTAGTTCTATTTGTTAAGAAGAAAGATGGATCGGTGCGTCTATGCATTGACTATCGTCAGTTGAACAAAGTCGAGATCAAGAACTAGTATCCGTTGCCGAGGATTGATGACCTCTTTGATCAATTGAAAGATGCTTCTATCTTCTCTTAGATAGACCTAAGATCCGGGTACTATTAAATGTTGGTGAAGAAGTCCGACGTTCCAAAGACTGCCTTCCACACTAGATATGACCATTACGAGTTCCTAGTGATGCCTTTTGGGCTTACAAATGAACATTCAGCCTTCATGGATTTAATGAACCGTGTGTTCCGACCTTACCTAGATAAGTTCGTGGTGACGTTCATAAATGATATTTTGATCTATTAGAAAGATTTTGCCACCCATGAAGAGCATCTCCGGATTGTGCTTCATACTCTCCGGGAGAAACAACTATATGCTAAATTCAACAAGTATGAATTCTGGCTATCCAAAGTATCCTTTCTGGGACATGTGATCTCTTCTTCTGGAATTTAAGTTGACCCAAAGAAGATCCAAGCAATCCTGGATTGGATTCCCCCAAAGAATGTTTGAGAAGTCTGTATCTTTTTGGGCCTTGCAAGCTACTATCGTAGATTTGTTAAGGGGTTCTCGATGATTGTTGCACCCTTGAAGAAGCTTCTCCGTAAGGAAACTCTCTTTATATGGACCCTGGATCAACAAAGGAGTTTCGATCAGCTCAAGCAAGTCTTGACCCACGCCCCTATTTTGGTGCAACTTGAATCGGCAAAGACTTCATTGTGTACAACGATGCATCCCACCTGGGATTAGGCTGTGTATTGATGCAAGAAGGCAAGGTTATAGCCTATGCTTCTCGTCACCTTAAGCCTCATGAGCTAAACTATCCGACACATGATCTGGAGTTGGTCGTTGTTGTATTTGCTTTGAAAATTTGGCGACACTATCTCTACAGTGAGAAGTGTTACTTGTACACTGATAACAAAAGCTTAAAGTATCTCCCAACTCAGAAAGAACTGAATCTTTGTCAACATCGGTGGATGGAGCTTTTGAAAGACTACGACTTGGTTATTGATTACCATCCCGGTAAAGCCAATGTTGTAGCTAATGCTCTTATTTGGAAACCTACACCCTCTCTGAGATACTTGAAATCTCATTTCTGGCACAAGAATCAAGACGAGTTGTTAGCCAAACTGAGAGTTCAATCAACTATTGTTTCCCGAATCAAAGCACTCCAAGAATCTGATGAGGAGTTGCGAGCTCATATTGATAAGATCAGGGATGAACCAGACCTTGACTTTGCCATTAATTCTAAAGGCCTATTATGTTTTCGAAACCGTATTTGTATTCTCGATGATGATGATCATTAGAACCAAATTCTAGTTGAAGCTCATTCGAGTCCTTTTTCTTTCCATCTTGGAGCTATTAAGATGTATAAGGACCTAAAGGAATTGTATTGGTGGTCTGGTATGAAGAGAGAAATCATGAACTTTGTGGCTAGGTGCTTGACCTGTCAAAGGGTTAAAGCCGAGCATAAGGTGCATACTAGCCTCCTGCAACCCATTGAGCTTCCACAGTGGAAATGAGAACGTATCATGATGGACTTTGTAAGTGGTCTACCGATGACACCAAAGAAGAATGATGTCGTTTGGGTCATTGTGGACCCATCTTTGACTTTTTTTCGACTGCAATACTCCGTTTGAAAGCCTAAACATCGATGAGTAAAACCCATAAGCTAATTCAATGATTCCATGATTCCTCAAGGTTTAATTTTATGATTAGGTTTTCAATGTTCAAATAGAAGCCCATGGATTAGGAAGATAATTTTGTCATTCCGATATTTTCTACAAGCTTTGGCGAGCTTGAATAATGTGTCTGGATCCTTAGTCTAAATTCTAATGCAATCCCTAACCTTGTGCTAGCTCAAGAAGTGGAGAAGGACCCCTCGTTATCTCAAACGAAACCTAGGCAACAAGAAGTTGTAATTCGAGAGCCTTGAAGTCGAGGTGAGTGTAGTTGTGTCAAGGGAGAGGCTAGGTGCAATTCTGTTGCATTTGATTATGAATTTGATTTTCATTTTGTTAAAGGCTCAAGTAGAGAAACCATACATGGATTCGAATGGTAAAATGGGTAAGTACTTTGAATTGTTTTGATATGTCTATAAGCATACATGTGATATTCGAATTATGTGACTTATGGAATTTGATATGAATATATTATGTGATACGAAGCTAAGGCTCGTTTTGTCACCTAATGTGATATGATCCGAAAGGTATGAATTATGATAAAATATATAAACTTGGACATTTGTGGACATTGGATACAATTGGCATGCCATAGGGTAATTCGATCTCACTAAGTAAGGGATTGGACTACGGTCTGGGGCTACAACCTATATATGTGGCGAGATAAGGATGTAATGTGTACGAGACTTATCTGGAGCTACAACTCAAGGCTACGATCTATTTTCTAATATGTGTGGTGTATAGGAGAATACACATATCCATTGGTTACTATGTCTAAGGAAATGACATGTGATTATGATATGTATCTTGTATATGAAAATGTGTCTCTTGAATTGAGCATGAGATATGAATATGATTTATGCACTAATTATGTCATTTAAGCATGTAACTACGATGTCTATATCATTAAGCAATTATTTGCATTTGTTATAACTACCTCACTAGGAAATGGTCAGCTGACGGTCTCAAAACGGTCAAACCCTAGTCGTCTCATTTCGAAACGGTCCTGACCGTTCTGAAACGGCATCGCGGATAGCTTTATTTAGGGCTTTTAATGTTAAAATTCTACTTTTTATCAAACTCTTAAAAACCCTAAAACCCTAAACCGCCTCTCTCTCTATAAATATCCTCTCAAACTCTTTGTTTTTCACAAAATTGTGAGGGGTTTTACTCTAAAACTCAAGTCTAAGCAAGTTTCAACAACATTGTGCAAGGATTTTCATCGAATCATCCAAAATCCCTAACTAAGGTATTTTTTCCCTTTTTTATTTTTCTTTCAATTTATGTTTGAATCTTAGGTTAAAAAATTTTATTTTTGTATAAATTATATGTTTTCATTTGTGGGTTTTCCATATCTTGTAAAAAAATTTCAAATTCTCAAATTTTTTGATTCGAATATAAAATTTTTCAGTCGTATTTTTCCTTCACTGTTTTTATTTATTTATTTTGTTTGTTTGTTTGTTTTAATTTTGTTTCGGAAACCTAAGTGGGATTTATTATTGGATTGATTTTAAATATCAATGCATACACTTAATTTTAAAACATACTTGCTTAATGTTTTTAGATGGCGGAACAAGCTAACAAAAAGTGTAAGGCCGTTCAAACCGGTGATTCGAGCATGCGTCCGAACCTCGCTCAGCTCTTTCAGAAATCCCTTCGAACTATGGAGATGCGAGCTCGCTTCTCTTATGTCAAGGATTTCGAAGTTCGTAGAGAACGTGTCATTGATCTTGATTTCCTCAACTCCGAGCGATTCCTATTTAAACTTGTCTAGATGCATATTAATGGGATCTTCTTACCTTGTTGAGCATTCCGGATATTCGCTACAAACATATGGTACTCATCTTTTACTGTAACCCCCTTAACCCGGCCTAGACGGTTGACCCGAATTAAGAAAGTCACACGGGGAAAACCAAAGTCAACCCGAAAGTCAACCTTGATTAACGACCCTTTTTTTCTTTTTAAACTTGTCTAGATGCATATTAATCCTTAGATATAATCATGCAACAACATACTCAAAGATCATAAACATCAGAGATCAAACAGGGACCCAATTGAACAATTTACAACTTTAGGGACCAAAATGTAAATTCTGATAATTATAAGGACTTAACCCAAATTAAAGTTACCAACTTGAAATTAATCAGGTTTCATGCTTCTCTGTGAAAAATCAACTCAAAAGGACTTCCCAAACTCATACAATTGCACAAACAAGATTCAGGACCAAAATGCAAACAATTCAAAACACATAACTGCCACTGTCAGCCCCCAACGGTCAACCGTTCCGAAACGGGAGACAGCCCGTTTCGAAACGCGGGGCCGTTCCGCAACGGGTACCGAAATGGGGGTCGGGCAGTAGCCTTTCCGTTTCGGAACGGTCCCTCCCGTTTCGAACGCCTGGCTTGTTTAAGGCACCCGTTCCGAAACGGTAGGTGCTGTTCCGAAACACCCTGCACAGATTGCCCCAAAATGCATACTTTAACATGCAATTGACCGACCAATCGTGCTCCAAATGCCACCAAACTTTGCCAACATGCAATTCAACATATAAGAGACATACTTGCAACATCAATTCATCAAAGCATAAACATATATGAAAAGCCCCAAATCTATAGGCATGCTTCCTACACAAGCAACCATTCAAGCATAAACTTTCAATTCAAGCATATAGTGATCAACCACAAAAACCAGCATTCTCAACAACATTCAACATACTTAGGGAGTTCAAAACATCTCCCAAAACATACACATAGGTCCCCCATTGCCAAATTACCAAAAGCTAAATGTACTTAAGAAAACCTTCCATACTTTGAGCTCTACTTCCACTTGAATGCTTGCCTTCCTTGCTGCCCTCAAAGTACTTTAATGTTCTGCATTATTGATTTGAGAAAACAAAGAGAGCGTAAGCAAAAGCTTAGTGAGGAATGCTCAACAAAACCATCCAATAATGCATTTATAAAACACTTTATAAATCATGCTTCAAATCATCATTACACATGCTCAAAAGCATACTTAAACATGCAACTCATGCATCATATCACAACATGTCATATTGGCCTCAAGTGATAAGTTCCATTTCTTTAAAAACAAGTTCATCAACTTTCACCCCAAGGACTTTTAAACACCTTGGCCCCAAGGACTTTTAAACACCTTGGCATATGGACTTTTAAACACCATAGAATGTATCACATCAAGGACTTTTAAACACCTTGATCCCAAGGACTTTTAAACACCTTGGCCATGGACTTTTAAACACCATGATATGTATCACATCAAGGACTTTTAAACACCTTGATCCCAAGGACTTTTAAACACCTTGGCCCATGGACTTTTAACCACCATGGAAGGACCACACAAGGACTTTTAAACACCTTTGTGTCCGTAACAAGAATCATCCAAGGACTTTTAACCACCTTGATGTTCTTAAGTAAACAAGGCTCACTCAAGGACTTTTAACCACCTTAGTGACCTTAACCTTTTCAAAACATCACTTGCCAATATACATCATTATCATCAATTTATCCACTGTTTTAAAGCATTAAACCAAGCCATATTCATCATGCATTTAAAAGCATCAAACCACATTTAAACAATGTTCAACAACAAGGAACTCTTACCTTGAGTCTCCTTCAACATATGGCTTACAAAAACAGCATTAACCATGCTTAATCATGCTTTCAAAACAGAGTTTAAAACATGCAATAAACCACATTGCAACAACAATCAAATCATGGCCACCACTAGAGAGTATTTCCGAAAACTTACACTTGAGCTTAGCAAAGTTGTTTAGACTTAAACTAAGCTCCCAAGACATTGGTTTCAAAGCCGAAAACCCAATTTCACTCACCGATTCCACTTCGCCTCATGCCGAAGCACCAAATCAAGCTTCCGGATCACCACCACTTGGATCCAAAGATGACTCCCCTGTTTTAACACATTAAAACAGTAGATTAATGCATCATCATGCATTAATAGCTTCAATGAAAGCACCTAAACTCGCTGCTCTCATCCACACTCCATTTTCGGCCACCAAACACAACCGAAAATGCAACCAAACCACTTCTCAACAAAGCCCAGCCATTAACCATCAGAACCTAACATCCTTTAACATCATTTAACATCTAAAAAGAACCTAACAACATCCTTATACCTCCAGCAACACCAGATCCACAAGATCACCTCAAAAACAAACAAGAATCACAAGCTAAACTTAGGAAATTCAACCTATCCGGGATTGCATCAATCAAAACTCAATTCCTTATCAAAACAACATTCATTAATCATCAATTTAACATCCTAAAACACTGCTTTAACAGATCCAACGAAAATTCATCAAAAATCACCAAATCTTGCATTTTAAGCCAAAAACCATTTATAAAACATCAATTAAGGATTGAGAACTTAGGAATTTCAGTAAAGAACTGATAGTTTAGAGGAGAAGGACGTTCTTACCTCCAAACTTGAGTTTCTCCTCTTTTGGAACCAAAAAGCTTGATGAATCAAGTAGCAAATACAAAGGTTTTGATGATGAGATGATTAGGAATCGAAAGAGGATTGAAAAGAAGTATTTAGGTGATAAAAATCAGAGGAAAATATCTGGAGAGAATGTGTTTGGTTTGAGAGAAAAGATGAGAGAAAATGGGAAATGGTCTTGCCACGAAGAACCTTGCTATCCGAATCCAGAACCTTCACCGGTTCCTCATCATAGGTCAAATCCGGATTCAAAACCACTTCCTCCACAGGCATCACATGTGAAGGATCAGATCTGTACTTCCGGAGCATAGAAACATGGAACACATCATGAATCTTCTCCAACTCCTGAGGTAACCTCAACCGATACGCAACAGGACCCACACGATCAACCACCTCATATGGTCCAATGTACCTAGGGCTTAACTTACCCTTCCGGCCAAACCTCATCACCTTTTTCCAAGGCGAAACCTTCAGAAACACACGGTCACCCACCGCATACTCTATCTCCTTACGCTTCAAATCCAAGTAAGACTTTTGCCGATCAGAAGCTGCCTTCAAACGCTCACAAATGAGCTTTACCTTCTCTGTGGTCCCTTTCAATAAAGCCGGCATCGAAACCAACTTTTGACCAGTTTCAGCCCAACAAAGAGGAGTCCTACACTTCCTCCCGTACAAAGCCTCATAAGGTGCCATCTGTATACTTGCCTGATAACTACTGTTATAAGCAAACTCAACCAAAGGCAGATGCTTCTCCCAAGAACCTTGGAACTCAATCACGCAGCACCTCAACATATCCTCCAAAATCTGGATAACACGCTCAGACTGACCATCCGACTGAGGATGATAGGATGTACTGAAATGCAACCTTGTACCCAGAGCTTGATGCAAACACTGCCAGAATCGCGATGTGAACCTCAGATCCCTATCCGACACAATCGACTTAGGCACACCATGCAGCCGCACAATCTCAGTAATGTACAGCTCTGCCAACTTATCCAAAGAAAACGTGGTATGCACAGGCAAGAAATGCGCACACTTCGTAAGGCGATCCACAATCACCCACACCGAATTCTTCTTCGATGGAAACAAAGGTAAACCAGATACAAAATCCATGGTAACCCTTTCCCACTTCCATTCAGGGATCTTCAACGGTTGCAACAACCCTGAAGGAAACTGATGCTCAGCCTTAACTCGCTGATACACTATACACTTGCTAACAAACTCCGCCACATCTTTCTTCAAACCCACCCAATAGTACTCATCACGAAGATCACGGTACATCTTAGTACTACCAGGGTGCATAGCAAAAGGACCACTATGACCTTCAGTCAGAATAGCACGCCTCAACTCAGCATCAGCAGGCACTACTATCCGACTCCCAAAACACAACACACCATCATCATTAAAGCAGAAATCCGAAGGTCTACCCTCCGCGATATCCTGAACATGCGACACCAAGGAATCATCCAGCAACTGCTTATCCTTGATCAACTGAACCAATGATGGTTTCACTTGCAACTCAGCAACAAGACCACCATCTTGCGATATGCTCAAGCTAGCAAACATAGCCCTCAACTCAACAGCTACTTTCCTACTCAAGGCATCCGCTACAACATTAGCTTTTCCAGGATGATACTCAATCGTCAGATCATAATCCTTGAGCAACTCCAACCAACGCCGCTGCCTAAGATTCAACTCCTTCTGAGACATCAGATACCTCAAACTCTTGTGATCTGTGTACACAGTACACTTCTCACCATACAGATAATGTCTCCAGATCTTCAGAGCAAAAACCACTGCAGCCAGCTCAATATCATGCGTAGGGTAATTGCGCTCATGCACTTTCAACTGACGCGATGCATAAGCCACCACCTTACCCTCCTGCATCAGCACACACCCCAAACCAACATAGGATGCATCACTGTAAACCACAAACTCCTTCCCTGATTCAGGCTGAACCAAGATATGAGCTTGCGTCAAAGCCACCTTAAGCTTCTCAAAAGCCTGCTGTCTCGCTTCCGTCCACTCATACTTAACATCCTTTTGCAACAGCTTCGTCAAAGGAGCAGCAATCTTGGAAAAACCATCCACAAACCTTCGGTAGTATCCCGCCAAACCAAGGAAACTACGGACCTCATGAACAGACTTAGGAACTTTCCAATTCATCACCGCCTCAATCTTCTGAGGATCAACACGAATCCCCTCAGCAGAAACCACATGCCCAAGGAATACCACCTCCCTTAACCAGAACTCACACTTGCTCAGCTTAGCATAAAGCTGATTCTCCAACAAAGCTTGCAAAACAATCCTCAAATGCTCTTCATGCTCCTCTTCAGTACGCGAGTACACGAGGATATCATCAATGAACACCACAACGAACTTGTCCAGGTATTCATGAAACACGCGATTCATCATGTCCATGAAAGCAGCAGGAGCATTTGTCAAACCAAACGGCATCACAAGGAACTCATAATGCCCATACCTTGTCCTGAAAGCTGTCTTAGGCACATCCACATCCTTCACCTTCAACTGATAATACCCTGACCTCAAGTCAATCTTAGAGAACACAGCAGCTCCCCGAAATTGATCAAAGAGATCATCAATCCTCGGCAAAGGATATCGATTCTTGATAGTCAACTTGTTCAGCTGACGGTAATCAATGCACATCCTCATAGTGCCATCCTTCTTCTTCACAAACAAGACCGGTGCTCCCCAAGGTGACACACTCGGCCGGATGAAACCATGATCAAGCAACTCTTGCAACTGCGTCTTCAGCTCCTTCAGCTCCTTAGGTGCCATTCTATAGGGAGTAATGGACACAGGAGTTGTATTCTCATACAGCTCAATTCCAAACTCCACCTCGCGGTTAGGAGGTAAACCAGGCAACTCCTCAGGAAAAACACCAGGAAACTCATTCACAACCCTGATATCTTGCACCCTCAACTCTTTAGAGCTAGGATTCATCACAAAAGCTAGATAGGCTTCCCAACCTTGCCTCAGCATCCTGCTCGCCTCCAAGGTAGACACCACATTGGCAAGAAACTTCACATTCTCACCAACCACAACAACTTCATAATC
The DNA here is from genome assembly GCA_030270665.1 of Hibiscus trionum. NCBI lineage: Eukaryota > Viridiplantae > Streptophyta > Magnoliopsida > Malvales > Malvaceae > Hibiscus > Hibiscus trionum. The sequence goes on along the minus strand of BSYR01000013.1, from coordinate 10,052,619 downwards.
ATCCGCAAGCTTAAGCGAAACTCGCTTATTTTCACAATCCACAACAGCACGATGCTCAGCAAGCCAATCCATACCAAGGATTACATCAAAACCATAAAAGGGCAACTCCATAAGATCAACATGAAAAACATGTTCTTGAACAACCAAGGGACACCTTCTATAAAGCTTTCGAGTCACAACAGTCTCACCAAAAGAACTAGTGACACGAACACCAACATCCAAAGACTCAACAGGCAAACCAAGCAATTCAGCATGCTCACGCAAAATGTATGAATGCGTAGATCCAGAATCTATCAAAGAAAGCAATGACAAGGATTGCAAAGTAAAGGTACCTGCAATCACATCCGCATCGTTCCTTCCCTCACGCTGAGCATACACCCTCGCTTGGCCTCCACCTTCAGGCTGAATAGCCACAACATGGGCCACTCCACGACCACCTTCCTCTCTCCTCTGGAAATTACAACGGCCGCGCCCACGACCTCTCTGCGGTGCAACAACAACAGGAGCACGCACCTGATCACCAGCCAACCTAGGACAATCTCGCCTCAAATGGTCTGCGGATCCACAATTCCAGCACCCATTACCAGCTGCCGCCACATGAGCTTGCACCTCTCTCACAGCACGAGGACAGTCACGCTTCATGTGACCACGGGAACCACAGATCCAACAAGCACTCGGATCAGCTCTAGCATTGCCTCCTCTAGCAGGTGCACCACCACCTCTCTTAGCCGAAGACTGATACTTCTGATCACGTCCCCTCTTGTTCCGTCCACCTCCGGAACTATACTCAGCAGCTCGCTTGCCAGCACCCTTAGCAGACAAACTCAGGTTCATCTCAACATCTTTGGCTCGGCCCACCAACACATCAAAATCATCATACTCGGCGGCCAGCAAATACATTTTCACATCCGTCTCTAAGCCATAACGGAACCTCTCGCACCTTGCCCGCTCATCAGGTACCAGCTCAGGTGCATACTGACTGAGTTGCACAAACTGCACTTCATACTCAGCCACACTCATGCTCCCTTGGGTAAGAGACATGAATTCACGCTTCTTCTCATCTAGGTACCTCACACCCAGATACCTTCTCTTGAACACATTCTGAAAGAATGTCCAAGTCACATCAGCTTCTGTCATCCCATCTATGGTGGTCGTCCACCACGTATACGCATCCTTCTGCAGCAAGGACACAACACAACCCAGCTTCTGCACATCAGTGCAACTCATCTGACCCAAGATTCGCTTGGTACTCTCTAGCCAAGCTTCAGAACTCTCAGCAGACATACCCCTGAACTCAGTCCCACCAAGACTGCGCAGACGCTCCAAAGGTAGTCTAACTCCAGCATCTTCCTGATGCCCCGCTCCACGAGCCCCAGCTACTGCTGCTTGAAAAGCACCAGCAATAGCTTGCACTAACATTGTCATATCAGGCATAGCTTGCCCCTGACCAGCCTCAGGTCCAGCAGCTCCAGCACCAGCTGCAGCTCCAGCTTCCTCAGCCCCAGCGCCACCACCACCAGGTGGAGGAGGAGGTAACACCGCACTACCCGTGTTTTCCTCATTCTCGTTCTCATTAGGAGCCGTAGCTCGCACATTACCTCGTAACTCTCTACGTGGTGCCATACTTTTACCATGCAATCACAATACAAATAAAACGAAGTCAGGCCCAGCAAGGTAAGCAATCCAAGTATTCAAGCTCAATTTCATTCAAAATCAACACCATTTCATTAGCTTTTATTTGGCAATGGGTACCCACAACATGCTACACCACAGTATACATCTCAATTGCAACATACATGCAATTCACTCAACATGCTTCCCCTCAACAAGCATACAAAGCATACATACTTCAATCATGCACACATTCGTTCCCAATTACTCGAGAACTCAACTCTGATACCACCAAATGTAACCCCCTTAACCCGGCCTAGACGGTTGACCCGAATTAAGAAAGTCACACGGGGAAAACCAAAGTCAACCCGAAAGTCAACCTTGATTAACGACCCTTTTTTTTCTTTTTAAACTTGTCTAGATGCATATTAATCCTTAGATATAATCATACAACAGCATACTTAGAGATCATAAACATCAGAGATCAAACAGGGACCCAATTGAACAATTTACAAGTTTAGGGACCAAAATGTAAATTCTGATAATTATAAGGACTTAACCCAAATTAAAGTTACCAACTTGAAATTAATCAGGTTTCATGCTTCTCTGTGAAAAATCAGCTCAAAAGGACTTCCCAAACTCATACAATTGCACAAACAAGATTCAGGACCAAAATGCAAACAATTCAAAACACATAACTGCCACTGTCAGCCCCCAACGGTCAACCGTTCCGAAACGGGAGACAGCCCGTTTCGAAACGCGGGGCCGTTCCGCAACGGGTACCGAAACGGGGGTCGGGCAGTAGCCTTTCCGTTTCGGAACGGTCCCTCCCGTTTCGAACGCCTGAGCTTGTTTAAGGCACCCGTTCCGAAACGGTAGGTGCTGTTCCGAAACACCCTGCATAGATTGCCCCAAAATGCATACTTTAACATGCAATTGACCGACCAATCGTGCTCCAAATGCCACCAAACTTTTCCAACATGCAATTCAACATATAAGAGACATACTTGCAACATCAATTCATCAAAGCATAAACATATATGAAAAGCCCCAAATCTATAGGCATGCTTCCTACACAAGCAACCATTCAAGCATAAACTTTCAATTCAAGCATATAGTGATCAACCACAAAAACCAGCATTCTCAACAACATTCAACATACTTAGGGAGTTCAAAACATCTCCCAAAACATACACATAGGTCCCCCATTGCCAAATTACCAAAAGCTAAATGTACTTAAGAAAACCTTCCATACTTTGAGCTCTACTTCCACTTGAATGCTTGCCTTCCTTGCTGCCCTCAAAGTACTTTAATGTTCTGCATTATTGATTTGAGAAAACAAAGAGAGCGTAAGCAAAAGCTTAGTGAGGAATGCTCAACAAAACCATCCAATAATGCATTTATAAAACACTTTATAAATCATGCTTCAAATCATCATTACACATGCTCAAAAGCATACTTAAACATGCAACTCATGCATCATATCACAACATGTCATATTGGCCTCAAGTGATAAGTTTCATTTCTTTAAAAACAAGTTCATCAACTTTCACCCCAAGGACTTTTAAACACCTTGGCCCCAAGGACTTTTAAACACCTTGGCCTATGGACTTTTAAACACCATAGAATGTATCACATCAAGGACTTTTAAACACCTTGATCCCAAGGACTTTTAAACACCTTGGCCATGGACTTTTAAACACCATGATATGTATCACATCAAGGACTTTTAAACACCTTGATCCCAAGGACTTTTAAACACCTTGGCCCATGGACTTTTAACCACCATGGAAGGACCACACAAGGACTTTTAAACACCTTTGTGTCCGTAACAAGAATCATCCAATGACTTTTAACCACCTTGATGTTCTTAAGTAAACAAGGCTCACTCAAGGACTTTTAACCACCTTAGTGACCTTAACCTTTTCAAAACATCACTTACCAATATACATCATTATCATCAATTTATCCATTGTTTTAAAGCATTAAACCAAGCCATATTCATCATGCATTTAAAAGCATCAAACCACATTTAAACAATGTTCAACAACAAGGAACTCTTACCTTGAGTCTCCTTCAACATATGGCTTACAAAAACAGCATTAACCATGCTTAATCATGCTTTCAAAACAGAGTTTAAAACATGCAATAAACCACATTGCAACAACAATCAAATCATGGCCACCACTAGAGAGTATTTCCGAAAACTTACACTTGAGCTTAGCAAAGTTGTTTAGACTTAAACTAAGCTCCCAAGACATTGGTTTCAAAGCCGAAAACCCAATTTCACTCACCGATTCCATTTCACCTCATGCCGAAGCACCAAATCAAGCTTCCGGATCACCACCACTTGGATCCAAAGATGACTCCCATGTTTTAACACATTAAAACAGTAGATTAATGCATTATCATGCATTAATAGCTTCAATGAAAGCACCTAAACTCGCTGCTCTCATCCACACTCCATTTTCGGCCACCAAACACAACCGAAAATGCAACCAAACCACTTCTCAACAAAGCCCAGCCATTAACCATCAGAACCTAACATCCTTTAACATCATTTAACATCTAAAAAGAACCTAACAACATCCTTATACCTCCAGCAACACCAGATCCACAAGATCACCTCAAAAACAAACAAGAATCACAAGCTAAACTTAGGAAATTCAACCTATCCGGGATTGCATCAATAAAAACTCAATTCCTTATCAAAACAACATTCATTAATCATCAATTTAACATCCTAAAACACTGCTTTAACAGATCCAACGAAAATTTATCAAAAATCACCAAATCTTGCATTTTAAGCCAAAATCCATTTCACAACTTCAAAAACCATTTATAAAACATCAATTAAGGATTGAGAACTTAGGAATTTCAGTAAAGAACTGATAGTTTAGAGGAGAAGGACGTTCTTACCTCCAAACTTGAGTTTCTCCTCTTTTGGAACCAAAAAGCTTGATGAATCAAGTAGCAAATACAAAGGTTTTGATGATGAGATGATTAGGAATCAAAAGAGGATTGAAAAGAAGTATTTAGGTGATAAAAATCAGAGGAAAAGATCTGGAGAGAATGTGTTTGGTTTGAGAGAAAAGATGAGAGAAAATGGGAAATGGAAAATTTAGAAAGTTAGTTAAAAATGACTAAAATATCTTTCCCTCCTTTTTACTTTTATTTTAAACCATTATTAAATCATTTAATATTCTAGAAAATCTGGAGAAACTCCCCTTTGGGTAAATAGCTCCTTAAAGATTCAAAGTTTCAATCCTTTTTAAAACAGTCACAAAACTTTCAAAAATTACATTTTGGTCACTAGCCAAAATGTCACCCTTCCAAAACTCATTTTCTAAAATTGATTTCACAGTTCACTTAATTATATTAAAAGATGATTTTAGAACATTTTTCCATATTTTTAATGCAACCCGAACTAGGCTTTCCTAAATTCACTCTCATAGATTCGAACAGCACTTTGACCAAACCGGTCAACGCCCAAAACTTCTAAGCCCAAAACCGGGGCGTTACATTTACTCTAATGCTCGTTTTATTCATGATGAGACCAAAACCGAGATTATAGGAATTGAATCTTTCGTATTGGGGAAAAAGTTTGTTGTTGATATTACTCTCTTGGAGTCAACTTTTAAACTTAAAGATGAGGGTCTTGAGGATGAACGTTACTTTGGCACTTTCACCGGTCCGGCACTTACTTTGGATGTGCACGATCGTTTTCTTCACTTGATGATATCATGGTTCCTTCGCCCTTCCGGAGGAAAATACTCTCATATCCGTCAAGTTCATCAATTTTGGCTTGAATGTTTCCGTAGAGGTGAGCGCTCTAATGTTCCTAAGATTATTTTTGCCGAGATGGTCAATAATGTTAAGCTTATTGACACCAATGAGTTGAAATCCTTTACTTGTGGCACAATCTTGAGCTTTATCTTTAATCACCTTGGAATCGATTGTACCTACGACTCCCCGGAACCTCGCAAGTCCAAGATTGGTGAGTCATCCCTTCGCAAGTCCGGGTTTAAATATGTGAATCATGTTTGGTAACGTGTTGATAGAGAAGCTCCTCTTCCTCCCGTTGCACCTCCACTGCAAGTTCAAGTTGGAAACAATGAAGCTCTCATTACCGAACGGTTCAATGCCTTGGATACTTCCATCGCTTCGGGTTTTGGTGCCATCGATACTCGCTTGAAAAATGTCGAGGATCGCCTCCTATCTCTTGAGACTTCCCATTCAAATTTGGATTTGTCCTTCTCTACTCTCTATGGGCAATGGACGAAGTTTCACCGTTCTCAAGTCAAGAGCGATGATGAAACTTCGGATGATGATGATGATGACGAGGCCTAGGATCTTCATATCATATCATATCATATTATCTATGCATTTTAGGTTTAAGATTGCATCTTTATGTTTTATTATGTTTTAGGAACCTATGCTTTTGATCTTTTGTTTGGGATTTTATGTTGAACTTAATGTTGGTTTATGTTTTGGATATTTTGATATTATGAATTAATATTATTGTTGCTTATTAATGCTTATTGGTACTAATCCTTGTCTTCTCTATGAGCTTTCATTATTCTTTTTGATCTAACAAAAAGGGGGGAGAAGAAATTTAAGAGCCACAAACTAAAATTAGTTTTAAAATTTTTAAAAGGTTTTTTTAAGCTTTACAACTTGGATTTCAAGTCAAACATATTTTTTTAAACTTTAAAAACCTATCTTAAATTAAGGGGGAGTTAGAATATTTTCAAAACTTTCAAATTTCTTAAAAATTCTAACTTTGGTTTTGTTATATCAAAAAGGGGGAGATTGTGAAACAAATACTTTAATTTTGATATAACTAAAAACCTAAGGACTAAATTGAAAAAGTCAAAACGAATTTTAAGTCCTCAAAACATCCCCATATAATTTTAAGATTATGCCAAAGTTAAAAACAAAGTTTTTCAAATATTTTTCTAAGTGTTTAAAGCCAAAACAGTGATTTTCAAGTCCCTGTTCCGAAACAGCCTAAGGCGTTTCGAAACGTTTTCATCACTGTCAACCCCTGTTCCAAAACGTGTATCGAAACGGCTTAAGAACACTTGAACTCGTTTCGAAACGGTCTCACACGTTTCGAAACTGTTCTTCATATTTGATTTGAAAAAGCATAACGGTTGCAATATTTTTAACTGAATATTTAAAGATAAATAGGGTGTTTCGAAACGGGCTACGACTGTTTCGAAACGACCTTTGACAGTAGCAAAACCGTTTCGAAACGAGGCCAAGCGTTTCGAAACAGTTCTTCAGTTTAAATTGAAAATATGACCGTTGAAGTTGTTTTTAACTGATTTTCTGAAAAACCGTTAGGGTGTTTCGAAACGGGCTAAGACTGTTTCGAAGCAACCCTTGACAGTGGCAAAAGTGTTTCAAAACGGCCCTAAGGCGTTTCGAAACGGGCTCTTAAATGCACCCCAACGGCTCTTTCTATTTTAGTCCGTTCCGAAACAGGTACCCCGCGTTTTGAAACGGGTTGTTGCAGACTGCATTTATGGAGGTGAGATAACATCCCCAACGGCTCTATTGATGAGTGCAACAACCACAACGGCTAGAAATCAATGAGAAGGTATAAAAGGGACCTCTAAAAGCTCCAGCAACAACTATTGATCCTAAAGAAAACATCCAAACATCAAATCCAAGCAATTGTACAAAAATCCCATTTTGTCTAGAAACCCCAATTGTAATTTTCATTCATATCTTGTTCAATTGGGTTGAGTGCTTGTAATTGGGCTATCATTTGTATTGAGAGATACTTCATTAGCCAACAAATTTCTTTGTTCTCTTGTTGTGAGGATTGGGTTGAATTTTGGGTAGAAAATTCAACCGAAATTGTAAGGGTTACCTCCTTAGCCTAGAAAAGGGGAATAGCAATAGTGGAATTGTTGCAAATCCTTAGTGAAGCTAAGGTAGTGGATGTAGAGTTCATTTGGAGAACTTGAACCACTCTAAAATCCCTTGTCAATCTTTTTAATTTGCAATTTCCACCACAAAGTCTTTAAAAATCCAATTCACCCCCTCTTGGTTTATATCGATCTTTCGATCCACTCAACAATTGGTATCAGAGCCTACCTCTTTGAGGATTAATAACCACAAGAGGAGTTCCTTGGAAGAGTGTGATCATCAAAATATCAAGAGATGGCTTCAACCTCCGGTTCGGGCATGTACGAGTCACAATCCACTACAAAGCCTCCTTTCTTCAACAGTGATAACTATTCTTTTTGGAAGAATAGAATGCGTCTATTCATCAAGTCAAATGACTATCTAGTGTGGGATGTCATTGAAGATTGGCCATATATTCCATTGAAGCAAGATGGTGAAGGCAAGATGGTTTTGAAGAAGAAAGTGGAGATGAGTGAAGAGGAGAGGAAAAAAATTCAAGTCAATGATAAAGCTCTCCACATGCTATTTTGTTCTTTCGGTCCGGACATCTATTCAAAGGTCTCATCAATTGAAAGTGCCAAAGAAGTGTGGGACACTCTTGAGACTACTTATGAAGGCACCAACGATGTTAAAGAAACTAAGATTGGAATTCTCAATCTTAGTTATGAAAATTTCAAGATGGAGCCCGATGAGACGGTGTCAAAGATGTTTGATCATTTCTCCACAATTGTCAATGGGCTAAAGGGCTTTGGAGAGATCATACCGGAAGACAAGCTTGTCCGGAAGCTACTCTATTCACTTCCCGAGTCTTGGGATGGGAAGAGAACCGCTATCATCGAAGCAAAGAATTTGAAAACTTTGAAGCTTGATGAGCTTGTGGGTTCTCTCCTTACTCATGAGATCATGAAGCAAGGAAGGGAAGATGAAAAGAAGAAAGAAGAGAAAAGGGTAGAGAAGCTTGAGGTTGAGAAGAAGAAGAAGATGGGAATAGCTCTCAAGGCTAAAGCTTCACAACATGATGAGAGCTCATCTAGTGAGGAGGATGAACTTGAGGAATTGGCTATGATAGCCAAACGATTCTCACGTTTCATGAGGTCCAACCGGGGAAGAAAAATTCAAAGGAAGATGGACTTCAAAAGCAAGAACAAAGAAGAAGGAAGGGATCCTATCACTTGCTTTGAGTGCAAACAACCCGACCACATACGTTCGGAGTGCCCTCAACTCAAGAAGAAGGGCTTTGAGAAGAGGAAAAAGCTCAAAGCCAAGCTTGCTACTTGGAGTGATGAGGAGTCATCGGAGGATGACGAACAAGAAGTGGCTAACCTTTGCCTCATGGCACTTGAGGAAGATTCCTCCATGGTAACCTCTAACTCATCTACTTTAGATTTTTCATATGAAGAATTAAATGATGCATATGATGAGTTACAAGAGGTCTATGATGAATTAGTTGAGAAATATAAAGAGTCGGTCATTAGGAATAAAAAGATCATTTTAGAACTAAATGAGAAAAATGACTCACTCACTCAAGCTAATTCAAAATTTGAGAAAAAGATATTAGGATTAAAAGATGAACTAAAATTCTTTCAAGATGAAAATGTTGATCTTAATAATCTTTTATCTCAATGTAATAGTGAACACCAAAAGGTGTTGGGTGAGCTAAATGAGCTCAAAAAGTCTATAAAAAATGCTGGTAGTGTCAAGCATGAAGTAGGTGAATCCTCTAGAACACACCAACCTAAGAAAAAGACTAACTACTACAAACAAGGTAGCTACCCTAGACATAGTAGAGCTAAAAGAATTAGAAGTGTATGGGTTCCTAAGGAACTTGTAAAATCTAATAATATTATTGCTATGTCATCTTGGATTCCTAAGGGAACCAAGGTTTTGGGAGCTAACACTCATGGACCCAAAATGATTTGGGTACCAAAAACCAAAGTTTAATATCTTTGCTTGTAGGGGGAGCATTGCTACAAGGCCAAAGCACAAAGTCAAAACTCATGGTACCTTGATAGTGGATGCTCGAGGCACATGACCGGAGACAAGAGTAGATTCATGGATCTAAAGCCAAAAGGTGGAGGAGTAGTAACATTTGGTGACAACTCCAAAGGCCACATTAAAGGTATTGGCTCCATAGGTAATCACTCTACTATTCTTATTGAAAATGTCTTATATGTCGATGGTCTTAAACACAATTTATTGAGCATAAGTCAATTGTGTGATAAAGGATTTAATGTTTTATTTGATAAAAATGGATGCAAAATTGTAGACATTAAATCTAATAATATTATGCTCATAGGTCATCGCATAGGAAACATATATATGGTGCATCTAGATGACATACATACATCTCATGCATGCTTAGTTGCACAAAATGAAAATGATGCATGGTTGTGGCATAGGAAACTAGGACATGCTAGCATAAGTGTTTTAGAAAAACTAGTCTCTCTTAACCTAGTTAGAGGTTTACCCAAGATAAAATTTACAAATGATAAAATTTGTGATGCATGCTCAAAGGGTAAACAACATAGATCTTCCTTTAAATCCATTAATGATGTTTCTACTAGTAGATGCTTACAACTAATCCACATGGATTTATTTGGGCCAATTAGGACTATGAGCTTGGGTGATAAGTCTTATGCTTTTGTGCTTGTTGATGATTTTTCTAGATTTACTTGGGTTCTATTTTTAAGTACTAAAGATGAGGCTTTGGAAAAATTCATCACATTTTCAAAACTAACCCAAAATGATCTTGAACTTAGAATTTCACATATTAGAAGTGATCATGGAGCCTATTTTCAAAATTTAGGGTTTGAAGATTTTTTAAATGAAAATGGTATTAGCCATAATTTTTCGGCTCCTCGAACTCCTCAACAAAATGGGGTAGTTGAGAGGAAAAATAGAACTTTGCAAGAAATGGCTAGAACTATGCTTTGTGAAAACAATTTACCTAAATATTTTTGGGCGGAAGCCACAAACACCGCTTGCTATATTGTAAATCGAGTAATGATTAGGCCAATTTTAAAGAAAACACCTTATGAGATTTTAAAATCTAAAAAGCCTAACATTAGTTATTTTCACCCTTTTGGTTGCAAGTGTTTTGTTTTAAATAATGGAAAAGACAACTTAGGTAAATTTGATGCAAAAAGTGATGAAGTTATTTTTATAGGTTACTCTTTAACCTCTAAAGCCTATCGAGTATTTAACAAAAGAACTTTAGTAGTAGAAGAATCTATTCATGTTGTATTCGATGATAACCTCCTTCCTAGGAAGAATTCTTGTGATGATGATGATGTAGGAATCATAAATGCCTTTGATGGAGGTCAAACTTCAAAGGAGGATGAGATTCCAACAAAAGAAGAGGACACACAAGATCCACCTCTTGAAGCCTTGAAGGACTTGGCTATTGAGGAAAAGGAAGTGAGCTACCCAAGGGAGTTGAACTATGTCAAAGATGGTGAAATCTTGGGTGATCCATCCAAGGGGGTAACCACTCGTTCTTCTCTTAGATTAATGAATCATGTTGCATTTATCTCATGCATAGAGCCTAAAAATATTAAAGAAGCATTGAAAGATGACTTTTGGATTTTGGCTATGCAAGAAGAGTTAAATCAATTTGAGAGAAGTAATGTTTGGACATTAGTTGATAGGCCTAGTAATCAATCTACAATATGAACTAAATGGGTCTTTAGGAACAAGCTAGATGAGAGTGGTAACATTGTGAGAAATAAAGCTAGACTAGTAGCATAAGGTTACACTCAAGAAGAGGGAATAGATTTTGATGAAACCTATGCACCCGTAGCTAGAATGGAAGCCATTAGGATGTTGCTTGCATATGCATGTTATCATAATTTCAAGCTTTTTCAAATGGATGTTAAAAGCGCATTTTTAAATGGTTTTATAAATGAAGAAGTGTATGTGGAACAACCACCGGGTTTTGAAGATTCAAAATTTCCAAATCATGTTTTCAAACTTACCAAAGCTCTCTATGGTTTAAAACAAGCTCCTAGAGCTTGGTATGAAAGACTTTCAAATTTTTTGATTGAAAAAGGATTTGAAAAAGGTAAGGTGGACACTACACTTTTTATAAAAATGTATAAAAATGACATCTTAGTAGTTCAAATTTATGTTGATGATATTATTTTTGGTTCTACTAATGAATGTCATTGTCAAGAGTTTGTTAAGTTAATGCAAGGTGAATTTGAGATGAGCATGATGGGGGAGCTCTCATTCTTTTTGGGACTCCAAATCAAGCAAAAGAAGGATGGCACCTTCATCAACCAAGCAAAATAATTAAAGGATATGCTCAAGAAGTTTGGCTTGGAGAATGCAAAGCCTCAAGCCACTCCTATGAGCTCATCTACAAAGCTTGACAAAGATGAAGGAGGTAAGTGTGTTGACTCTAAGCTTTACCGCTCTATGATTGGATCATTGCTTTACCTTACCGCAAGTAGATCGGATATTTTGTTTAGTGTTTGCTTGTGTTCTAGGTTTCAAGCTAGTCCTAGAGAGTCTCACCTTATAGCCGTTAAGAGGATCTTTAGGTATCTTAGAGACACTCCTTGTTTAGGTCTTTGGTACCCTAGCGACTCTACCTTCAACCTTCATGCTTACTCGGATGCGGATTATAGGGGTTGCAAAATCGATAGGAAAAGTACTTCGGGAACTTGTCAATTCTTAGGTAGTATGCTCATATCTTGGTTCTCTAAGAAACAAAATAGTGTAGCCTTATCTACCACCGAAGCCGAGTACATATCCTTAGGGAGTTGTTGTGCTCAAGTCCTTTGGATGAAGCAACAACTCTTAGATTATGGAATTAAAGTTGAAACCATACCCCTAAAATGTGATAACACTAGTGCAATATGTTTAACAAAAAATTCCATCCAACACTCTAGAACCAAACACATAGAAATAAGACATCATTTCATTAGAGATCATGTCCTTAAAGAAGATGTGGTTATAGAGTATGTAGACACCTTGAATCAATTAGCCGACATATTTACAAAACCCTTAGACAAAGAGCGTTTTTGGTCCCTTAGGAGAGAGTTAGGTCTAGCTAGCCTATCTTGACCTTTTAGGACCTCTTTTGTGTTTAAATTTGCTTGATCTTGTGAAATGTCATGTTAATGTGTTTAGACTCCTAATTTCATCCATGCTTATAGCTAGGGGGAGTATGTTTATGCTTGAATATGTTTTGCCTGCTCATTCATGACATTTATGCATGATAGGCCTAAGAAAAACTCATTTTTCTGCACTTTTAGAGCCTCATCTGCACTTCCAGGCCTTGGTGTATCGAAATGGGTGACCCTGTTTCGATACGGATACCTTAAATCCTGTTATGAGAGAAGGGCGTTTCGAAACGCCTCCAATGTGTTTCGAAATGTTTTGGCTACTGCCAAGGGGTGTATCGAAACGTGTTTCGATACGGGTCAACAGGGCTTCGATACGGTCAACATCGTATCGAAACAGTCAGCTGACGGTCTCAAAACGGTGAAACCCTAGTCGTCTCGTTTCGAAACGGTCCTGACTTTTCCGAAACGGCATCGCGGATAGCTTTATTTAGGGCTTTTAATGTTAAAATTCTACTTTTTATCAAACTCTTAAAAACCCTAAAACCCTAAACCGCCTCTCTCTCTATAAATACCCTCTCAAACTCTTTGTTTTTCACAAAATTGTGAGGGGTTTTACTCTAAAACTCAAGTCTAAGCAAGTTTCAACAACATTGTGCAAGGATTTTCATCGAATCATCCAAAATCCCTAACTAAGGTATTTTTTCCCTTTTTTATTTTTCTTTCAATTTATGTTCGAATCTTAGATTAGAAAATTTTATTTTTGTATAAATTATATGTTTTCATTTTTGGGTTTTCCATATCTTGTAAAAAAATTTCAAAATCTCAAATTTTTTTATTCGAATATAAAATTTTTCAGTCGTATTTTTCCTTCACTGTTTTTTTATTTATTTTTTTGTTTGTTTGTTTTAATTTTGTTTCAAAAACCTAAGTGGGATTTATTATTGGATTGATTTTAAATATCAATGCATACACTTAATTTTAAAACATATTTGCTTAATGTTTTTAGATGGCGGAACAAGCTAACAAAAAGCATAAGGCCGTTCAAACCGGTGATTTGAGCATGCGTCCGAACCTCACTCAGCTCTTTCAGAAATCCCTTCGAACTACGGAGATGCGAGCTCGCTTCTCTTATGTCAAGGATTTCGAAGTTCGTAGAGAACGTGTCATTGATCTTGATTTCCTCAACTCCGAGCGATTCCTATTCCGTTACCTCGATCGTTTGAGTGAATGGGATCTTCTTACCTTGTTGAGCATTCCAGATATTCACTACAAACATATGATACTCATCTTTTACTCTAATGCTCGTTTTATTCATGATGAGACCAAAACCGAGATTATAGGAATTGAATCTTTCGTATTGGGCAAAAAGTTTGTTGTTGATATTGCTCTCTTTGAGTCAACTTTTAAACTTAAAGATGAGGGTCTTGAGGATGAACGTCACTTTGGCACTTTCACCGGTCCGGCACTTACTTTGGATGTGCACGATCGTTTTCTTCACTTGATGATATCATGGTTCCTTCGCCCTTCTGGAGGAAAATACTCTCATATCCGTCAAGTTGATCACTTTTGGCTTGAATGTTTCCGTAGAGGTGAGCGCCCTACTGTTCCTAAGATTATTTTTGCCGAGATGGTCAATAATGTTAAGCTTATTGACACCAATGAGTTGAAATCCTTTATTTATGGCACAATCTTGAGCTTTATCTTTAATCACCTTGGAATCGATTGTACCTACGACTCCCCGGAACCTCGCAAGTCCAAGATTGGTGAGTCCTCCCTTCGCAAGTCCGGGTTTAAATATGTGAATCATGTTTGGGAACGTGTTGATAGAGAAGCTCCTCTTCCTCCCGTTGCACCTCCACCGCAAGTTCAAGTTGGAAACAATGAAGCTCTCATTACCGAACGGTTCAATGCCTTGGATACTTCCATCGCTTCGGGTTTTGGTGCCATCGATACTCACTTGAAAAATGTCGAGGATCGCCTCCTATCTCTTGAGACTTCCCATTCAAATTTGGATTTGTCCTTCTCTACTCTCTATGGGCAATGGACGAAGTTTCACCGTTCTCAAGTCAAGAGCGATGATGAAACTTCGGATGATGATGATGATGACGAGGCCTAGGATCTTCATATCATATCATATCATATTATCTATGCATTTTAGGTTTAAGATTGCATCTTTATGTTTTATTATGTTTTAGGAACCTATGCTTTTGATCTTTTGTTTGGGATTTTATGTTGAACTTAATGTTGGTTTATGTTTTGGATATTTTGATATTATGAATTAATATTATTGTTGCTTATTAATGCTTATTGGTACTAATCCTTGTCTTCTCTATGAGCTTTCATTATTCTTTTTGATCTAACAAAAAGGGGGAGAAGAAATTTAAGAGCCACAAACTAAAATTCGTTTTAAAATTTTTAAAAGGTTTTTTAAGCTTTAAAACTTGGATTTCAAGTCAAACAAATTTTTTTAAACTTTAAAAACCTATCTTAAATTAAGGGGGAGTTAGAATATTTTCAAAACTTTCAAATTTCTTAAAAATTCTAACTTTGGTTTTGTTATATCAAAAAGGGGGAGATTGTGAAACAAATACTTTAATTTTGATATAACTAAAAACCTAAGGACTAAATTGAAAATGTCAAAATGAATTTTAAGTCCTCAAAACATCCCCATATAATTTTAAGATTATGCCAAAGTTAAAAACAAAGTTTTTCAAATATTTTTCTAAGTGTTTAAAGCCAAAACAGTGATTTTCAAGTCCCTGTTCCGAAACGGCCTAAGGCATTTCGAAACGTTTTCATCACTGTCAACCCCTGTTCCGAAACGTGTATCGAAACGGCTTAAGAACACTTGAACCCGTTTCGAAGCGGTCTCACACGTTTCGAAACTGTTCTTCATATTTGATTTGAAAAAGCATAACGGTTGCAATATTTTTAACTGAATATTTAAAGATAAATAGGGTGTTTCGTAACGGGCTACGACTGTTTCAAAACGACCTTTGACAGTAGCAAAACCGTTTTGAAACGAGGCCAAGCGTTTCGAAACAGTTATTCAGTTTAAATTGAAAATATGACCGTTGAAGTTGTTTTTAACTGATTTTCTAAAAAACTGTTAGGGTGTTTCGAAACGGGCTAAGACTGTTTTGAAACAACCCTTGACAGTGGCAAAAGTGTTTCGAAACGGCCCTGAGGCGTTTCGAAACGGGCTCTTAAATGCACCCCAACGGCTCTTTCTATTTTAGTCTGTTCCGAAACAGGTACCCCGCGTTTCGAAACGGATTGTTGCAGACTGCATTTATGGAGGTGAGATAACATCCCCAACGGCTCTATTGATGAGTGCAACAACCACAACGGCTAGAAATCAATGAGAAGGTATAAAAGGGACCTCTAAAAGCTCCAGCAACAACTATTGATCCTAAAGAAAACATCCAAACATCAAATCCAAGCAATTGTGCAAAAATCCCATTTTGTCTAGAAACCCCAATTGTAATTTTCATTCATATCTTGTTCAATTGGGTTGAGTGCTTGTAATTGGGCTATCATTTGTATTGAGAGATACTTCATTAGCCAACAAATTTCTTTGTTCTCTTGTTGTGAGGATTGGGTTGAATTTTGGGTAGAAAATTCAACCGAAATTGTAAGGGTTACCTCCTTAGCCTAGAAAAAGGGAAGAGCAATTAGTGGAATTGTTGCAAATCCTTAGTGAAGCTAAGGTAGTGGATGTAGAGTTCATTTGGAGAACTTGAACCACTCTAAAATCCCTTGTCAATCTTTTTAATTTGCAATTTCCACCACAAAGTCTTTAAAAATCCAATTCACCCCCCTCTTGGTTTATATCGATCTTTCGATCCACTCAACAACATGTTTTGTCAACTTAGAGATAGTTGAATTTGTAGTTGCTTATGTTACTTTGATATATGTTGCATGTCTATTATTTGCCTAGGATATTAGTGCATGGTTAGTTGCAAATTGTTGGATCATGTATTGGTCATGTTGGTTAAGTCATGATAGGCCTATAATGACAGTATTTCTTAGTTTTATGACCTTATATGTAATATTGGTAATTTTTGGCATTTTCAAAGTTGATGTTATGCATGTATAGGATGCATGCCTCTATATTTTTTGGATCAATGTTATACTTGATGAAAAATGGCTTGTAGATGTTCGATCTAATGTAATTCATGTTGGTTTAACAGTAGAAGAATGTTTAAAGTGTTTGGGGGTGTTTTTCGAATGATTCGAGCTATTATTGCATACTCAAATCTGTAATATAGAACATAGCATACCAGTACGGGCCAGTGCGTATCGGTACGCGAGGGTAAAATCTAGGTATTTTATGTTTGGTTGTATCGGTACTCCTATTTGGGGATTAATATGGAGACCATCGTACTGATATGGTTAACCGTGTACTAGTATGAAAGTTGGCTATTGAAATTTGGTTCGAGCCCATGTACCGGTACGACCTCTTCGAGTACTGATACGAGGGTAAGTAATTCGATTAATGGGTTTTTCCAGGTTTAGACTCATTGCATTTTTGTCACCGTATGTTCATGCATCAATTGAATGAGTTATTGATGTCTGATTGGTCAGAAATTTGATATGTATGTTTAAAATATGTTTAGTTTTGAAGTGTTGCCTTAATTTCATGTAGATCCCTGTAATTTGAAATTTTACATTTCGGTCCTTATGATAATATATGCTAAATTAAATACGTAATTAAAGTCAGTTTGACATGAAACTTTAACCTAAGCCTAATTAAAATACCTAGGAGTCCATGATTCATCTAGATTGTGGAAAAGATTTAAAAATATCCATAATTTGAGTAGTTAAATCTAGGATTCACTTCGTGAATCGGTGTGACTTCCATCACTCGGGTTCAATCCTTTCGGGCCGGGTGAAGGGTGTTACAAATATCGAAAAAATACCACTTTTTAATTAACTTTCTTTTAACCATGGGACTGTTAAAAGGTTTCCATATTCTATCTAATACTCGAGATGATTGACAAAATATTAGGCTAAAAGCTGTTCGGGCAGGTACTTGTCCTGCGACTGGCCTTCTGTTATTCCTCTTGGCATGAGGATCTTGATGTAACTTGTTTGTCTTAATGACATTTCTTTTGGTTTGTCAAAAAAAATATATTAGGCTAAAAATTTAAGTTTAAACCAAAAAAAAATAAAGGAGTTTCCTGGTTGGACCTAAACAAATCTAATTTATTTCTTTTATGAAAAATGATTTAGAGCATAATAAGTAGAGAATGTGATTACATGGGTTTGAAACAAGTCTTAATTATCTCCTTGAAAAAATGATGTCAATAAATACACGTGTTTATCTTAAAAAGTGGTTAAGAGTTCAATCATCATTCTAAATATAAAATAATTTAAAAATATATGACAAACATTTACCTCCAATATGAATCAACAACAAAACACAGCTGATTAGTCGTTTGAGATGTCAACAAAAAACTCAACCATTACTACCGATTGGTGTTGACAAAATAATTATGTTTTTATAATAGGATAAACTACTTATTTGGTATCATATTCATTTTCGTATTTATGTTATATTCATCCATTTTTAAAAAAAAAATTCGTCAGTAACTAAATTTTTATTGATTTATTAAACCAATAAAATAATAGCACGTGTTACCACTATATTAGTCAAGAAAATAAAAATAAAAAGAAATTAAAGTATTAGCGCTGCTAGGATTTGAAGTTTGCTTAAGTCCGTCAGAACAACTCAAACAGTATATAACCACCTCAAAATTAAACGTAAAAATTTCATAGATTGAACCTGTAACTTTTTGAGAAAGAGCTCTTGTGCTGAGCCATTATGTTATACTAGGAATATGATAATTTTCTATCAAAGTTAATATGCAAGTTAAACCAAATCACCACAAAATCTAATTAAATAATTAGTTATTTATTTTTATAAGATTAATATTAAATTATTTTAAAAAATAAATTTATAGTATTTATTCAAGATAAAAGTATAAATTTTAAACTATTTAAAAACAAGTATTTAGATTTGAATTTATTTTTAATTTTTATATTGTCTTAAGAAATTTACAATATATTAGTTTTATGCTTGATCTAAATCAAAAGCAAAGAATCTAACTCAATAAATTCTAAAATTAAACATTTATATAATAAATTTATATTTTCTAAATATATTTCAAAAAAAATTAAATAACATCTATTTGGTTAATATATATTTTCTAAATAGTTATTGTTTTAAATTTATATTTTAAAAATTAAAATAATAAATCTAAATCTAAATATTTATTTTAGATCATTTAAGATTTATATTCTATCTAAATAAATATTATAAAATGTTATGAATATTTATCTATGTGGATGTCTATCATGATAAGGACTTTATCAAAGGAGATTTGAATTATTTTATCATTAGAATTATTATCTACATTAATTAGAGTTTAATGTATTATGTACTTCTTATGCCTATAAATAGATGATTTACTCAAGGCATTGTACACAAGTCAATATTCAGAATAATACAAAATCTCTTTCTTTTCTCTCATCTTATTTTGTTCCTATTCCTTCTTGTTCTTGTTTTCATATTATTCACAACACGTTATCAGCACGAGTTTGCTCAGAAGATTTCAGTTACATATCAAGCTTCTCCAAAGATTTATCTGGTATATTCTTTTTCATCTTATATATTTTAATTTATAAAATAATATATATACAATAATAAATTAAAACAATATATAATTAATTTCTTGCTTATGTTATCATCCATGTGTTGTTATTTATTTTGTTATTAATCAATCTAATTAATATAAGCTAACAAAGTCATACCTATAATGATAAAATTGTTGTTCGCTAGTATTAAAGGAGAGTAATCAGTTTTGTTTAATATTTACTTAATTATCCGTCTGTTATCATCCGTATGTTATCATCCGTCTGTTGGTATTTATGACTTCTATTATATAACAAATAATAATATTTTTCTTAATTAATCCAACTTGTTGTTATTTATTTTGTTTAATATTTTGTTTTAATTTGCCATATTTGGTTATTATAAATTATATGTTGGTTTGTTTTAATTCATACCATGCGTATATACAATGAATTTATATGTTATTTGTTTTAATGGTTTAATCCGAGTATAATTGGCTGGACATCCCGTTCTGCGAGGCTACTGGTCTCAAAGGAGGTTTTTAAAGGACCTTGTGGACAGGTATAACAATGCCACGTATGAGGATTAAATCTTCTTTCTGTTGTTTTTTGATTATATATATTAATTTATAATTAATCTAATTTGATTGTTTATCTTTTATAGTACATCAATGGCAAATCTTGCAAAGATTGAGTTTGTGGCTCATGATATTTCCGGAAAAAATTATTTATCCTGGATCTTAGATGCCGAAATACACCTAGATACTAATGGTCTGGGAAATACCATTAAAGAGGGGAATGCAGAATCTGCCCAAAATAAGGCCAAAGCCATGATACTCCTTCGCCGTCACCTCCATGAGGGGTTGAAATCAGAATATTTAACGGTGAAAGATCCTCTTATTCTTTGGAATAATCTAAAGGAACGATATGACCACCAGAAAACTGTTATTCTGCCTAAAGCTCGATATGACTGGTTGCATCTGAGATTGCAAGATTTTAAATCAGTAAGCGAGTATAACTCTGCTATGTTTCGTATTACTTCACAATTGAAGTTATGTGGTCAAATTATTACTGATGAGGATATGTTAGAGAAAACATACTCCACTTTTCATGCAAACAATGTTGTCCTTCAGACACAATATCGAGAAAAGGGCTTTAAGAAATATTCTGAGTTAATTTCTTGCCTTCTTGTGGCTGAGCAAAACAATGAGCTATTGATGAAGAATCATGAATATCGCCCAACTGGCTCCGCTCCACTCCCTGAAGCGAATGTGACATTTTATAGCGGAAGAAATAAAGGTTACACCAATCATCGTGGTCATAACTATGGGCGTGGTCGTGGTCGTAGTCATGGTCGAGGACATAGGCGAGGTGGTCGTTTTAAAAATAACTATACCCACCGTAAGTGGAACAATAAAGATGACAATAGTGCAAAAGATCAATCCAAGAAAGAGGAATCTATGTGTTATCGATGTGGCAGCTTAAATCATTGGGCCCGTGCTTGTCGTGTGCCAAAGCATCTTGTGGATCTTTACCAACAGTCAATCAAAGGCAAAGGAAAGAAAGCTGAAACAAATTTTGTTTATATCAATGACAAAGATGAGTATGGCCTTGACAAAGATGATTATGACATTACTGGCACTAGCAATGGCGATTATGGCTTTACAGATATAGATGTTAATGATTTCCTCATTTCCCCTGAGAAGAATACTTGATTTTGTTTTGTTTTGTTTTGTTTTGTTTTGTTTATGTTTATTATTATTTTAGGAAAAGTTTGTTAGAAAGATATAATATTTTATTAGGAATTATATATATAAAGAATAAAAATTATGGATGTTATTTATTTAATTTATATTTTGAATATTTTTTTTAATATTTATTTTATTTTATTTTTCTTTGAAGAATATGATTCCGTCTCAAATACAATCCGCCAAAAATGGTGGTGATTTATGCTTAGCGGACAGTGCAAGTACTCATACTATACTTAAGCACAAGAAATTTTTTTTCCCATTTAACAATGCAAGGGAATAATGTGAGTACTATATCCGGAAGTGCTAATATTATAGAAGGCTCTGGAAAAGCAAATATGTTATTGCCAAATGGAACTCTATTCCATATTCATAATGCGCTATACTCTC
This sequence comes from Hibiscus trionum, assembly GCA_030270665.1. Classification (NCBI taxonomy): domain Eukaryota; kingdom Viridiplantae; phylum Streptophyta; class Magnoliopsida; order Malvales; family Malvaceae; genus Hibiscus; species Hibiscus trionum. The sequence goes on along the minus strand of BSYR01000013.1, from coordinate 10,031,246 downwards.
CAAAGTCGCAAAGAAACTTATTAAGTTTTAAAGATATTCGCAATAATGGATATCATATTGAGAGTAGTTGCCAAGGAGATACAGAATATCTCTATATTACAAGTATAACTCAAGGCAATAAGAAAGTTTTAGAAAAATTACATGCACTGTCATCCGGATTGTACTACACAAGAATCAGTGCAATTGAAGCACATGTTATTGTAAACTATAAGTTTACTGATAACTTTATTATTTGGCATGACCGGTTAGGCCATCCCGGTTCGATTATGATGCGAAAAATTATCGACAATTCATGTGGTCACTCATTGAAGAACCAACAGATTCTTCAAAGTAATGCCTTTTCATGTGATGCTTGTTCTCAAGGCAAACTAATTATTCGACCATCGCCAGCTAAAGTAAATTATGAGTCTATCAATTTTCTGGAACGGATACATGGTGATATATGTGGGCCTATACACCCTTCTTGTGGACCATTTAGATATTTTCTAGTTTTAATCGATGCATCGACTAGATGGTCACATGTATCCTTGCTATCAACCCGCAACTTGGCATTTGCGAGGTTACTTGCTCAGTTGATAAAATTACGAGCACATTTTCCAGATTCCCCTATAAAGACAATTCGTCTTGATAATGCTGGTGAATTTACTTCTCAGAGTTTTGATGATTTTTGCATGTCGATTGGAATAAGTGTTGAACACCCTGTAGCGCATGTTCATACACAAAATGGTCTTGCAGAGTCCTTTATCAAACGACTTCAATTAATTGCAAGACCGTTACTAATGAAGTCAAAACTACCGATTTCTGCATGGGGACATGCCATTTTACATGCAGCATCATTGATTCGCATCAGGCCTGCAAGTTATCATAATATCTCCCCATTACAAATGGTTTTTGGTCAGGAACCAAATATTTCCCATCTTAGAATTTTTGGATGTGCGGTATATGTTCCGATTGCTCCACCACAACGCACAAAGATGGGTCCTCAAAGGAGGTTGGGAATATATGTCGGTTTTGAATCCCCTTCGATAGTTAAATATCTTGAGCCTATGACGGGGAATTTATTTACAGCTCGATTTGCCGATTGTCATTTTAATGAGTCGGTTTTCCCAATATTAGGGGGAGAAAATAAACAGCTGGGAAAAGAAATAAGTTGGAATGAATTATCGTTATCTCATTTTGATCCACGTACCCAACAATGTGAACTAGAAGTTCAAAGGATAATTCATTTGCAAAACTTAGCAAATCAATTGCCAGATGCTTTCGCTGACCCTAAAAAAGTGACTAAGTCACATATACCAGCTGTGAATGCTCCGATTAAGATTGATGTCCCAGAAGGACAAACTCTAGTTGCTAATGAGTCAAACGCACGCCTGAAGCGTGGTAGACCAGTAGGTTCCAAAGATAAAAATCCTCGAAAAAGAAAAGGAGCTATATCTTGTGATGGTCTAATCGAGGAATCAATGGATTATGAAAAATCTCGAGAAGAGATTAAAAGGTCTCCAAAAGAGACATTAGACATGAATCAGGTACCTGATAATGATGAGATCTCAATAAATTATGTCATGTCTGGTAATAAGTGGAACCGAAACAAAATCGACGTCGATAATACTTTTGTATGCAATATAGCACTAGAGATTTTGAATGATAATGTGGATCATGAACCATTGTCAATTGAACAATGTAAGCAAAGAGATGATTGGCCAAAATGGAAAGAGGCAATTGAAGCGGAACTAAAATCTCTATAAAAAATAGAAGTATTTGGGCCTGTAGTCCGTACACCGGAAGGTGTAAAACCTGTGGGGTATAAATGGGTTTTTGTGAGAAAGAGAAATGAAAAAGGAGAAATTGCGAGATATAAAGCTCGTTTGGTTGCACAAGGATTCTCACAAAGACCGGGAATTGATTATGAAGAAACATACTCCCCAGTGGTGGATGCAACCACTTTTAGATTTTTGATTAGTCTGGCAATAAAAGAGAGACTTAATTTCCGCTTAATGGATGTTGTTACAACCTATTTGTATGGGCCTCTTGATAATAATATTTATATGAAACTTCCGGAAGGTTTCAAACTGCCTGAAGCAATTAATTCGGGTTCTCGAGAATATTATTCAATCAAATTGAATAGATCCCTTTATGGATTAAAACAATCTGGGCGCATGTGGTATAATCGCCTCAGTGAATACTTATTAGCAGAAGGCTATAAGAATGATCCAATTTCTCCATGCATTTTTATTAAGAGATTTAGCTCTGGATTTGTTATCATTGCTGTGTATGTTGATGATTTGAACATTATTGGGACTCCTGAAGAGATCTCATTGACAGTAGAATGTTTAAAGAAAGAATTTGAAATGAAAGATCTTGGGAAAACAAGGTTCTGTCTTGGATTACATATTGAGCACTTAAAGAATGGAATCCTTGTGCATCAATCAACATACATAGAAAAAATGCTAAAGAAATTTTACATGCATAATGCACATCCATTGAGCACTCCTATGGTTGTTAGGTCACTTAATGTTAACAAAGATCCATTCCGTCCTCGAGAGATGGATGAAGATATTCTTGGTCCAGAAGTGCCATACTTAAGTTCTATTGGTGCATTAATGTATCTTTCTAGTCACACACGACCTGACATATCGTTTGCTGTCAATTTGTTGGCAAGATTTAGTTCATGCCCAACCCGAAGACATTGGAATGGGGTCAAACACATATTTCGTTATCTTCAAGGTACGAAAGATATGGGATTATTTTTCTCTAATCTATCCAAAACCGAATTGGTTGGTTTTGCGGATGCAGGATACTTATCTGATCCTCATAATGCTCGATCACAGATTGGTTATGTATTTACATACGGTGGTACAGCAATTTCTTGGCGCTCAATGAAACAAACAATTACTGCTACTTCCTCTAATCATGCTGAGATTTTGGCTATACATGAGGCTAGTCGTGAATGTGTGTGGCTAAGGTCTGTAACCAATCATATTCGCGAAAATTGTGGTTTACACTCTGGAAAAGTAGCTCCGACGGTCTTATATGAGGATAATACGGCATGTATTTCCCAACTTAAGGAAGGATACATAAAGGGTGATAGAACAAAACACATCTCCCCAAAATTCTTCTTCACTCACGATCTACAAAAGAATGGAGACATTGATGTCCAACAGATTCGTTCATGTGATAACTTGGCAGATTTATTTACCAAGGCACTCCCTACTGCTCCATTTGAGAAGTTAATTTATAATATCGGATTGCGTCGTGTCAAAGATCTTATATGATGTATTTATGAGGGGGAGCAAAATACGCGTTGTACTCTTTTCCTTATCCATGGTTTTGTCCCACTGGGTTTTCCTGGAAAGGTTTTTAATGAGGCAACATGTTATGCGTATTAAAGATGTGTGTACTCTTTTCCTTTACTAAAGATTTTTTTTTGCGGGGTTTTTATCTTAGTAAAGTTTTAACGAGGCACACTGTCTTCATAGACATCCAAGGGGGAGTGTTATGAATATTTATCTATGTGGATGTCTATCATGATAAGGACTTTATCAAAGGAGATTTGAATTATTTTATCATTAGGATTATTATCTACATTAATTAGAGTTTAATGTATTATGTACTTCTTATGCCTATAAATAGATGATTTACTCAAGGCATTGTACACAAGTCAATATTCAGAATAATACAAAATCTCTTTCTTTTCTCTCATCTTATTTTGTTCCTATTCCTTCTTGTTATTGTTTTCATATTATTCACAACATAAAATTATTTTTTAAATAATAAATCTATCTGGTTATTTAATTATATTCTGTGATGACTTAGTTTAACTTAAATATTAGCAAAATATTAGCTTTGATAGAATATTATTAAATTCCTAGCCTAGCATAATGGTTGAACACAAGACTCTTTGTTCAAGAGATTTCAAGTTCGATCATGATACATGTTACCATTTATATAAAATCAATAAAAATGTCACATAGTTGCTGGCGATAAGAGAGAAAAATGACGTAAAAATTTAAAAATAATCTAAAAAAATAGTTGGATGAACAAAAATAATATTTTTGTAAATGTAATTATCAATGTCTTTTTAATTTTTTTCAACAAGTTGGATGAATATTGTCATATATAATACAACACTCTTGAAAAGTATTGTATTTGTTAAGAATCCTAGTCAGCAAAATGCTATGAAAATTTGAAAACAATTATGCTTTTTTATTAAAAAAACAATTATGTTAATGGGAACTGGGAAGGCAGGATATTGGACCACATCTTTAACCAGAGATAAAAAGAAAAGTTGTCTATATTCATTGTTCATAAACTTAGATGATTTTTAGTACCATTACTATAATTGAGGTGTCAATTACTTTTGTTAGTAATAATTATTTTTAATTATTTTTAACTCAAATTTTGGGCCACTTTATCACTTTAACTAGAGGTTAATCGAGTAGAGTTTAATTTCTTTTGAAAAATTATTTTAGCGACTAAAGTAGAAAAGTTACAATAGTTTGATGGTCATTAGTGCAGTTTATCCAAGAAAAGTTATTAAAGGAACTTATACCTTGGATGAACTGAACTCAGACTGAAATGACAGTTCACATATTTGGTTTGCCACCCACCAGTCTCTTTCACCCGCGCATACTTTCCCTTTTGTGCGTGACATCCCAGCTCCTCCTATTGGGTATTGGAAAAGGATTGTTTTTTAAGTTGTAATTAAGAACGTAAAAACACTTAATCGAATGGGTTTTATGTCGGGTCATGTCAGGTCGGGTCAAATCAAATATAAGTCATTTCAAATTGATTTGATGTTTTGACTCGATTCGGGTTGGGTGCGGGTTAGTTTCAGGTCAGGTTTATTTTAGGTTGGGTTAAAACGTTTCTGGTCCGAATAAGTTAATTTACGAGTTAATTCGAGCTCGGGTAGACTTCAGGTCACGTTCATTTCATGTCGGGTAACTTCAGGTCGGTTTCATTTCAGGTCGGGTTAATTCGAGTTTCGAATTCGTATTAAGTTTGAGTTTGGTACAAATAGTCGATAGACTTTGGGTAGGGTCATTTCGAGTGAATTATTTAACGTCTTTCACGAACACGAATCACATTAAAAATAAATATTAGGCACTATAATGAACAAAAATATCCTCATATTTAAAATATTGGAGTAAATTACAAAAATTAGAAATTAATAAGGGTAAATTTCGGTGAAAAATAAAATTTTCGGGATTAACATGAACAAAAATATCATCATATTAAAAACATTAGACTAAATTATAAAAAAAATAAATAGGGGTCAATTTGGAATAAAAATAAAGTTTTAGGGACTATAGTGAACAAAAATATCATCATATTAAAAACATTGGACTAAATAAAAAAATGAATAGGGGTCAATTTTGAGTAAAAATTAAATTTTAGCTACTAGAATAAACAAAAATATTATTGAACTAAATTGCCAAAAGTATAAATAAAAAAGGGTAATTTTGACTAAAGATTAAATTTTAGGGACTATGATAAACAAAATTATTATTCGACTAAATTACAAAAATAGAAATATATATAGGTAAATTCCGGCTAAAAATAAAGTTTTAGAGACTATAATAAACAAAAATATCATCATATTGAAAACATTAGACTATATTAGAAAATTTTAAAATAAATAAGGGTCAATTCGAATTCTTAAACCATATACTTCAACCTCTAAACCTTACAATCACTAATAATTAAAGTGCAAATCGAATCCCTAAACTAATCTCATAACTCCTATCAAACACTCAACTTGACAAATTTACCCCTAAACCCCAAACATCAATCTTTAAATCTTAAAAACACTAATAATTAAAGTACAAGCCTAATCTTCAAATCCCCTAATCCGTAAACTAATCATATAACCCCAAACACTCAACTTAAAACATATATTTTATACACATAAACTCTAAATCTCAACCCCTAAATCTTATAATAAGTAATAATTAAAGTACAAGCCTAATACCTAAACTAATCTCATAACCCCAAAACATTCAACTTGACACAATTACCCTTAAACTCTGAACCTCAACACTTACATCTAGGGATGGGCACGGCACCCGGACCCGACGGGTTCCGACCCGACCCGGCCCGATCGGTTCGGGTATTTTTATGAAAAAATCGGGTTCGGGTCGGGTTTTTGTGTAGAGTGAGGTCGGGTTCGGGTTTTAGGGTGAAAAAATTCGACCCGACCCAACCCGGGACTAATAGTGTAATTTTCCCCTAAATTTTTTAGGGATATTTTTAATAATACCATCTTTTATATATATTTTTACAATTAGGTCCTTAAAATTAATTTTTTTATTTACATTTTAGTCTTTAAAATTATTATTTTTTATAATTATGCCTCTTAAAATTATTTTTTTACAATTAGGTCCCTAAAATTAATTTTTTTCTATAGGTCGGGTCGGGTCGGGGTCGGGTTTAGAATATTTATTTTCGGGTCGGGTCGGTTTTTTAAAGAATTGGATCGGGTCGGGTCGGGGTCGATTTTAGGATAATTAGCTTCGGGGTCGGGTTCGGGTGGGCCAAAAACCCGACCCGACCCGACCCGTACCCATCCCTACTTACATCTTACAATCACTAATAATTAAAGTGCAAGCATAATCCCTTAATCCCTAAACTAATATCATAACCCCAAACACTCAATTTGACATATTTACTCCTAAACCCCAAACATCAAGCATAAATCTTACAATCATTATTAGTTAAAGTAAAAAAACTAATCCCTTAATCCCTAAACTAATATCAAAACCTCAAACACTAATAATTATAATTAAATACAATATAATTGTCGATGTCGCTTTTCATCTTTGCCGAAATAAATTAGGCCTTTAAAAGTCTGTCAAATGTTTTAGTTATTAAACAATTTTATTTATGAGGATCTAATTAAAAAAGAACCTAAACCTAAAGGTCTAAGGAAACTAAACTAAAGTTGGAACTAAAATGAATCAAACTAAAATTATAGAATAAAAAAGGACCTAAATGTAAAACTCCTAAACTAGTAGTGGCCTAATCCACTAATAACCCCTTAACAAAATGGGCGGGCAAGATTCCCTCCAATTGACAATTCGTCAATTCTTCCCTCCATTTAGGAATATGGTCAATTGCTTTTGTAAAGCTCTAATTTAACCTCTAAAAAATTCCCGCCCATTTTTAATTCATCTGTTTTTTTACACCCCACTTATAATAATAATAATAATAATAATAATAATAATAATAATAATAATAATAATAATAATAATAAACACATACACATAGGGATGTAAAAACAAGTAAGAACCTGGAAACCCGACTAAAACCTGCTCGAGTCAGAACCTGATTTGACCCGAGGTTTTGATGACCCGAACCCGATCTGCAACTGACTGGTGTTGATCCGAACCCGAATTTGACATGTTACTGTAGTAACCGAACCTGATCTGCGTCCGACTGAAAACGACCCGAACCCGAATTGGACCTGTTAATTTGGACCTGAAACCCGACCTGCGTCCGACTGAAACGAACTCGAACCCGAAGCCGACCTGGCAAATAACCGAATTTACCCGACTAAATTGACCCGATATCCGATTTTACCCGACCTGAAATGAATCCGACCTGAAATGGACCCAACCTGAAATGAACCCGACCTGAAATGGACCCGACCTGAAAATGGACCCGACCTGAAATGGACCCGACCTGAAATGGACCCGACCTGTTTTGAACCCGACCTGCTTTAAACCCGACTTGTTAAGTGACCCGACCTGTTGTTGACCTGAGCTGAAATTAACCCGAAACCTATGACATGATGAATTAAAAAAAATTAGAAGTTGATATACCATATACATATATAATGTATATACATATACACCTACATATATTGATGTAGGTGATGTATATGCGCGCATACATATATATATATATATATATATATATATATATATATTAAGTACTAAAGTTGAAAAAAGAATAAGTAATTGATAATTTATGAACTACAAAAATTAAATGAGGTGTTGTTTTTAATTTTTAAGTTTATTCATTAACTTGAATAAAATTGTAGACTTACAAATTATAAAAAAATAAATAACAGTTGTATAAGTCTTTAACGTTAATTTATGAACTACAAAAATTTACTAAAGTTATAAAAAAGTTTGTAAGTCTACAATTTTTTTTTATACTTAAAATATTCAAGTTATAAAATTTAGTAAAGTTATAAAAAAATTTGTAAGTCTACAAATTTTATGAACTACAAATGTTATACATAAGTTATAACAGATTCAAGTTTAAAATTGTAGACTTAAGTAAATTAACGTTAAAAAGAAAAAGAATAAATTTTTGTAGTTCAAAAATTTTCGTACAAGTCTTACTACATTTTTTGTAGTTCAAAAATGATTAAGTTATAAAATAGACGATTTTACTTAAGTTGGAACAGATTAATTAATTGTTGTCTTAAGTTACAAATTAGAAAGAATAAACTAACGGTATAACAAACAAATTCATTTGAAAACTTAAGTTAAGATATAAAATAGAGTTAATACACTTAAGTTAAAAAATTAACTGTTAAAACATAAAAATAACTAGAATTCAAGAATATGAATACTTGATAACTTAAAAAAATGTCAATACAGAATGTAAAAAAAATACAAGTTGGAATAGTTTACACTTAAAATTTTACAAACTGAAACTCATAAAATACAAGAAGTTTGTAATAAAGTTAGCTCTCAGATCTTATAGCAAAGACAAAAGCTAAAAGCACTTTGCTACCAGATAATTCTTCATCGAGCTATCTCATCTAAATGCTACCAACAAAGTTAATTATGGGTAACTTATATCGGTAAGAAACCAACATAATTTAAACCAGGGCAACACTTAGATAAGAGAGAAACAGCAAGCTACCAGTAACCAGCAGCAACACCAAGCCATTAACAGCAGCAGCATTCAGCATCACCAACTCACAAACAACAACAGCATTCAGCAAAACCAAGACAAACAACAGCAACAGCAACACTAAATCATAAAGATAAGCAACAATAAGAAGTAAGCAAGAGCAGCCACAATAAGTAATTAACTAAGTCATTAGCATGATCTAAGTCATTAAAGAACAGAAGCAACATAAAAAAATAAGTAATAACAAACAGAAGCACTAGCATGATCTAAGTCATTAAAGAACAAAAACACTAGCATGCTCTAAGTCATTAACAAATAATAAACAGAAGCAGGAACATAAAAAAATAAGAACCCTAAGGGAATACCTCACTTAAACAGAAGCAACATTCAGTAAAACCAAATAACAACAACAACATCACTAAGTCAATTAAAAAACAGTAAAGGAAAATACCTCACTTAACATCAGAAGCAACATAGTTGACCCCTGAGCTCTAAAGTGCTTCCTGCTTGCTGTGAAAGAACCCTACAAAAGAAAAGAAAGTCAGAAACTATATAGAAAAATAAAATAAGAAATAAAAAAACAGTAAAGGGATATACCTTAATCATGAAGTGGATCTTCAACAGACACATCAGAGATTGAGGCATCTTTCCCAACAGCAAGAAATTCTTCATCCCTTTCCTCAGGCTCAAAACCATACAACCAATTTCTGGTTGTTACAAATACTTCTACATTTTTAGGAAAAAGCCTAACCCTCAACTTGTTCAAAATTCGACCCCCATGCTAAATGAGGATTCAGAAGCAACTGAGGTGATTGGAATGGCTAACACATCTCTAGCCACGAGTGAAAGTATTGGAAAAGACACAGATTGTGTTTTCCAATACTCTAAGATATCGAACTCGACATCTTTAGTGTGAGGGAGAAGGGGCAAAGAAATGTAGGAGTCAACATCGGACTTACCACTCCTAGAAGCTGCCAAATTAGCATCAAAATTCTGACATTAAAATAGAAAAAGATTAGTAAACTGTAATTGAGAAAAAATTAAATATAAAAACAGAAGCAAAAAGAAGAACTGACCTGAAAGAGATTTGATTTTTTGAAGGTCCTAGGGCGACCAGAACTTGACAGACTTGAACTTTGAGAAGAGTTACTTTGGACAGAAGAATTAGAAGAAGAAGAACGTGCAGATCTTGAATAATAAATATACATACTTACAAACTCATTATAAACAACACTTACCCTCCTTTCAACCTCATCCTCAACATAGAGGACACCATACAACTCCTTCAGAAGTTGTAACTTATACCGAGGATCAAGTAAAACAGCAAAAGACAGAATAGTTGAATGATCAGACCAGTATTTCTCATACAATTCAAGCATAGGTCCTGCCATTGCAGAGATGCCCTCACATGGATCATTGTGAGCATCACACAAAAGCTTCTCAATGGCAACAACATTAGCTAAGTATAAGTTAGCAGTAGGATACTTGGATCCTGAGAACATAGTAGAAATTTCAAAGAAGGGCTCAAGGAAATCACAAATTAATTGAGCAGTTTCCCACTCAACCTCAGAGATTATATCCAAACCATTTTCCCTATTAACAAACAAGTTAATAGCATGTTTAGCTTCAAGTGCCCTACGAAGCATCGGGTAAGTAGAGTTCCATCGAGTAGGAACATCCAAGACCAACTTACCAGAAAAATCAGAACCACAATCATTAATAGCATAATCAAAGCAACAAAGTCTAGAATCAGAAGAATCTATAAATTTAACAATCTCACGCAATTTAATAACAGAGGAGTCGATTACCTTCAAACCCCTTTGAACTATCAAGTTCAAGATATGGGCAGCACACCTTATATGAAAAAACTTACCATTGCATGGCAGGGGAGAAATTGCATGCAAATCATCTTTCAGACGCCTCACCATTCTTTCATTTGCAGAAGCATTATCAAGAGTAATTGTAAAAGCTCTCTTCTCAAGACCCCACTCAGTTAACATATTTTTAACAAACTTATAAATAGACTCACCATCATGGGGAGGGAGAAACGACGAAAATTTAAAATCTTAGACTGAAGTTTCCAGTTATTATCAACATAATGTGCAGTCAGTGCAAAATAAGAACGTGAAGTGCAAGCAGACCATCCATCACATGTAAAACAGATACGACTCACAACAGATTGCATTGAATCAAGAAGCAATTTTTTATGCATCTCATGCTTTAACATGCAAGCCTTAGTAATAGAATATCTTGAAATATCTTTCACATTAGGATTTAAATAATTATGCAAAACCCTAAGTTTATCATGCTCAACAACACTCAAAGCATAACCATGACACATAATTGCTTCAGCAAATAACTCACAATATCTTTTCTGATCAAAAGAAGTTTCTGAACTACTATTGGGATTAGTATCAAGAAACTCTTTATAAGATTCACATTTTTCAGTATGCCTTTTAGGATTAGAAGTACCAATATAAGAATCAGCTTTATACCTTTTTGTTTTGCAGTACTTACATTCAGCAAAAAGACCTTCTGGAAGCTTGATGAAGGTGTAATGATCCCAAACAGGAGATGTTCTTCTCCCAATGTCCCCTCCAGTTGAAGCTGTAGACTTCCTCTTGGAGGTACGAACTGTCTCAGACAGTTGATCATTTACATCCCCTTCAAGCATTCAAAAAAAAAAAGAATCAGAAATAAACATAAGTTAAAAAAAATCATAATGAAGGATTAATAAACCACCTTGAGACAGTATAAGTTGGTCATTTAGATTTCTTTCACCAGAAAAGTACAACTCATAAGAGAAAGAATCCATAGCTGTCAAAAAACTGAAAAAGTCCAAATTAGAGAACCAAACATACAAAATATACAAAATCATATATACAGACTGACATAAACAAAATATACAAAATTATCTAATAGTTTCAGTTTAACCCTTGTACGTGGCGTTGTTACACCTGTCCACAGGGACCTTTAAAATCCCCCTTTGGCACCAGTAGCCCCGCAGGACGGGTAGTCCAGCCTATATACTCGAGTTAAACCAAGGAAACCCTAAAGACTCGTACCATACATATACATACATGCATAAAAACAAAACCATAGAAACTGACATGCATAAATACAAACTGACAGAAACCATGAATACATACAGAAATATACAAACTGACAGAAACATACAACCTTCCAGAATCGAACAGAAAGAAACATATAGAAACATGCATAAAGACAAACAGAAATCAAACGAACAAAAAGAAACATGCAAAAAGAAACATACAACCTTCCAGAATCGAACAGAAAGAAACATACATAAACATGCATAAAAACAAACAGAAATGAAAGAACAAATATAACATGCAAAAAGAAACATACAACATTCCAGAATCGAACAGAAAGAAACAAACAGAAACATGCATAAAAACAAACAACCAGAAACAAACAGAAACATGCATAAAAGAAACATGCAAAAAGAAACATACAACCTTCCAGAGATACAAACCCACACGGAAGAGGAACAGACTGACAGAAGCCAGAAACGATCCTGAGAAACAAAGGTAAATAGTTAGAAAAATAATAATCGAACCAAAAAATAAATAAAAAAGAGAAAATAGAAGATATAACTTACCGAAACTGGAAACTGGAAAGGCTGAGAAGATCGGCTCTCGGAAAATGAAAAGGCAGAGAAGAACATCTCTCAGAATCTGAAGAGGTAAGATGAGAATACGAAAGGATTTTGGGATTAGAGGTTAGTGTTTGAGGATTAGATGTTAATGGTTAGGGTTTTTGTGATTTAGGGTTTAAGGATTAAGGGTTTAGAGGTTAGGGTTTCATATTTAGGGTTATGGTTAAGAATAAATTATGGTTTAGGGTAAAATATAACTGAGTTTGGGTTTAGGGTTTAGAAGGATTGAAGATAGGAATTCTCAAGAACACGAGGCTGTTCTTGAGAAAAGTTGGGGTTTTGATCGAAGAAAAACAGGTTTGAGGAGGGTAATTGTGTTTGTAGAGGATCTGGGAAGAAAGTTTGGAAGAACAGGGATGAACTTGGTTGAAAACCAAGATTTTGATCGAAAGAAAGGAAGAAAATCTGGGAATTTGGTGTTTGTGGATGAGAGAGAAATTGAGAGGATATTTCGGCAGAGTAACAGTAGGGAGAAAATGAGCAATTTTGGCTGAGGGGCGAGGCTCTATTTATAGGCCTCGAGCCGGGTCAGAGGATCTGCGATATTTGAAACGGGTTATTCGGGTTTTGCTCCGCAAGCACTCCTACTTTGCTTTCTTTCAATTTCGTCCTTTTTTTTGTGAAATTGAGCTTAAAGCTTTGTTTTTTTTTCAATTGCGTCCTTAATTCAATTTTAATGTTTAGGGTTGTGGTTTTAATTTAGGGTTTGTGGTTTTAATTTAGGGTTTTGGTTTTTAATTTAGGGTATAAATTAAGGGTTTAGTGATTTGTTTATGGCTAATATATTTTATTTAGTTATTTGTTTAGGGTTAATATGTTTTAGTGTTTAGGGTTAATATGTTTTAGGGTTTAGGGTTTTTCATTTAATGTTAATGGGGTTTAAGGTTTATGACTTTCAATTAGGGTTTTAATTTAAAGGTTTAGGGTTAAAGGGTTTTAGGGTTTAGTATCTAATTTTAGGTTTAATAGTTTTAGGGTTTTGATTTAGGGTTTAAGGTTTCATGAAGTAATGTAGTTCGAGTGTTTAGTTTTAAGGTTTAGGGTTTAGTGTTAGGGTTTAGGGTATAATGCTTAGGGTTTAGGGTATAATGCTTAGGGTTTGGGGTTTAGGGTATAGGGTTATCATTAGGGTTTCGTGTTTTTTTATTTTAGAATTTATATTACCATACATGTTTATATAAAAGTGGATACCCTAAACCCTAAACCCTAAACTCTAAAACCAACTACCCTAAGCACTAAACACTAAACACTAAACCCTTAGATCCTAATCGTAAACCCTAAGCCCTAAAGTATGTAAGTATTTATGCATTTAAGGTTTAGGGTAGTATAATGAACTAAGGTTAGTTCGAGTGATTAGTTAGTAAGGTTTAAGGTTTAGTGTTAGGGTCTAGGGTATAGTGCTTAGGGTTTAATGTTACGATAATATGTGACTTAGGGTTTTGATTTTATGGGTTTCAATTTAGGGTTTAAGTTTAGGGTATAGGGTTATCATTAGGGTTTCATGTTTTTTTATTTTAGAATTTATATTACAATATATGTATATATAAAAGTGGATACCCTAAACCCTAAACCCTAAACCAAAAACTCTAAAACCAACTACTCTAAGCACCAAACACTAAACCCTAAATCCTTAGATCATAATCCTAAACCCTAAGCCCTAAAGTATGTAAGTATTTATGCATTTAGGGTTTAGAGTAGTATAATGAACTAAGGTTAGTTCGACTGATTAGTTTGTAAGGTTTAAGGTTTAGTGTTAGGTTCTAGGGTATAGTGCTTAGGGTTTAATGTTACGATAACATGTGACTTAGGGTTTTGATTTTATGTGTTTTAATTTCGGGTTTAAGTTTAGGGTATAGGGTTATCATTAGGTTTCGTGTTTTTTTATTTTAGAATTTATATTACAATGTATTTATATATAAAAGTGGATACCCTAAACCCTAATCTCTAAACCATAAACCCTAAACACTAAACACTAAACCCCAAACCATAAACACTAAAACCTAACCCCTAATTTATGTAAGTATGTACGTGTGTACATATTAATGCATAAACCCTAAACCCTAAACCCTAAACCCTAAACCATAATCCTTAAACCTTAAACCCTAAACCCTAATCATTAAACCCTAAACCTTAACACTAAAACCCAACCCCTAATGTATGTAAGTATGTGCGTGTGTACATATTAAACCCTAAACCCTAAACACTAAACCTTAAACACTAAAACCCAACCCCTAATGTATGTAAGTATGTACGTATGTACATATTAATGCATGAACCTTAAACCATAAACCTTAAACCCTAAACCCTAAACCCTAAACCATAATCCTTAAACCATAAACCGTAAACACTAAAACCCAACCCCTAATGTATGTAAGTATGTGCGTGTGTACATATTAATACATTAACCCTAACCCCTAAACCCTAATCCCTAAACCATACACCTTAAACACTAAAACCCAACCCCTAATGAATGTAAGTATGTACGTGTGTACATATTAATGCATGAACCCTCAACCCTAACTCTAACCCTAAACCCTAAACCATAACCATAAACCCTAAACCGTAACCCTAACCCTAAACACTAATGTATGTAAGTATGTGCGTATGTACATATTAATGCATTAACCCTAACCCTAAACTCTAAACCCTAAACCTTAAACACTAAAACCCAACCCCTAATGTATGTAAGTATGTACGTGTGTACATATTAATGTATAAACCCTCAACCCTAACCCTAACCCTAAACCATAATCCCTAAACCATAATCCCTACCCTAATCCCTAAACTATAAACCTTAAACACTAAAACCTAACCCCTAATGTATGTAAGTACATGCGTGTGTACATATTAATGCATGAACCCTTTAACTTTATTTTAATTCCATATTGACCCTTATATATATTTTAATTCATCATGTTTTATAGTTTTAATTTTAAATTTTGTTCATTCTAGACACTAAAACTTTATTTTTATTCTAAATTGACCTATACTTATTGTCTTTTTTAATTACTCTATTTTTTATACTTTTAATTTGATATTTTTGTTCATTATAGTCCCCAAAACTTTATTTTTATTCCAAAAAACCCATTTTCCTTGTTTTCTTTTAAATTTGTCTAATGTTTTATAATTTTAATTTGATATTTATGTTCATTATAATCCCTGAAATTTTATTTGTAATCCAAATTGACCCATTTTCAGTCCAAATCGACCCATTTTCACTATTTTTTAATTACTCTAATGTTTTATAATTTTAATTTGATATGACTTTAAATAATTAACTCAAAATTAATGACGATTGACGAAGGTCAACCTAAAGTCTATCAACTACTTATACGGTTGTACGGCCGAACTCAAACTGAATACGAATTTCAATCCCGAAAATACCCCGACCTGAATTACACGACCTGAAACTACCCGACCTGAAATTACCCGACCTGAAATGCACCCGACCTGAAATGCAACCGACCTGAAATGAACCCGACCTGAAATGAATCCCACCTGAAATAGACCCGACCTGAAACGGACCCAACCTGAAATGGACCCGACCTGAAACGAACCCGACCTGAAATGGACCCGACCTGAAGTGTATCCGAACCCAAATTAATCTGCCAATTATCTGCTTCAGACCCGACCTGTTCTAACCCGACCTGAAATGGACCCGCACCCGACCCGAGTCGAGTCAATTTTTTTTTACCTGAAATGACCTGTATCCGATTTTACCCGACCTGACAGAACCCGACCTGAAACCTGTCCGATTACCTGTTTTTACATCCCTACATACACACATATATATAATAGATAATACATGCAATATACATACTCGCATACATACATTTAAATATTAATGATATTAAAATAATAATAATAATACATACATACATACATACATACATACATACATACATACATACATACATACATACATACATACATACATACATACATACATACATACATACATACATACATACATACATACATACATACATACACGCAAGCAACACATACATATAATGTACATACAATCATGCATTACATATAATATATTGATAAACATACACATATACATTACATATATTCATATACCACATACATATACACATACACACATATTAATAATAATGCAATAGTGACATAAACATATACGAACATACTAATACTAATACTAATACATACATTATAATATTATACAACTCGGGCAAAAATTAGTGATTACACTAAGCATATTGAATTATTTAACAAAATTTTAAACTTAGTAGTGTCAAATGAATATCTAAACCTAATATTTTCTTTTTATATATTTTTAATTGTATATATAACAACAAGATTATTTAACACTTTAAATTGATTTAAAAAATTAATACTTTACATTTATCAACACTTAATACTTTACATTTATCACCACTTTAAATTTATCAAATCGTCAAATCATAGACTTCCTCAATTACATGTCAGGTAAATATCAAGCCAGGTCAATATCAATTTAAGTCAACAACATGTCGGGTTCAAAACAAGTCGGGTCAATTACCAGGTCGAGTTTAAAACAAGTCGGGTTCAAAACAGGTCAGGTAAAATCGGATCTCGGGTTGATTTAGTCGGGTAATATCAGTTATCTGCCAGGTCGGTCTCAGGTTCGAGTTCATTTCAGTCGGGTGCAGGTCGGGTTACGGATCCACAATAACAGGTTCAATTCAGGTTCGGGTCGTTATCGGTCGAATGTAGGCTGGGTTCAGTTATTACAACAATAGGTCCAACTCGGGTTCGGGTAAAAAATAGTCGGTTACAGATCGGGTTCGGGTCATTGAATCCTCGGGTCAAACCAGGTTCTGACTCGAGCAGGTTTCAGTCGGGTTTTCAGGTCGAGTCAGCTTTTTACATCCCTAGTTGTAATGTTAAAAAAATATTTTTAGCATTAGACTAAATAGTTATTTTGGTCCATATTTTTTAAAACACTCTGATCTTCAACGTTTTATTTTGGGTTAAAATAGTTCATTCGTAAATAAAAATAATTACTCAACTAACGATAAATAACTTGAAATGACTTGACAAAATGACACGTTAGTAGAAAAATAATTTTATATTTTATAATCTAATAAAATTATTTTTACTGATGTGTTATTCTGTCAAGTCAGCACATTTGTCTGTATGACATTGCTATGCCAATATGCACTGCCATATAGGTTTGTCACGTCATTGAGCCATTTGTAGTTATCTGACTAACTTTTTTCATTCATAAAGAGGGCATTTTGTCTTTAAGATAAAATGTTGAGGGTTAAAGTGATTCAAAAAATAGAATAGGACAAAAGTTACTATCCAGTCAAATGCTAGAGATATTTTTTTTGATATTATTTTTTTATTTTGTTCTATTATATAAATTACTAACAAACTCATTTTATTTGATATTTTTTATTCATTTATATAACTCGTTTTAAAGAAAGAGACTACATATATTGTTTATTTAAAAAGTATTATTTTTATGTGAGTTTTTATTCACCTCTTCCTTTTCAAATTTAGATTTTTACAATTTTTATGTATTGACAAGATAATTTTAAAACTCATATAGTAATTAAAGATTTGCTTATGCTAGTCCCTATGTAACCAAGCATAGATATCATAAATAGTGCTTTAGAATAAAAACATTGTGTTAACTTCAAAATAATAACAAATTATATAAAATATTAGGATAAAATACACTCCAAACCTCTCAATTGAGAGCTTTCGAGACTATCTTCACAAGAATGGCCTCTCAGATTGCAAGCCTACCAAGGGATGGTTCACTTGGACCTGCAAAAATATAACTAAAGGGACTATTATCCATGAGCGTCTTGAGTCTTGACAGGTTCATTGCCAACCAACCCTGGCTTTTACAACATTAAAAGTTTCGAACCACTTCTATCTACACTAGCAAGTCAGGCCATTGTTTCCACCTCATGGACACTTGTTGGATCAAGCAATTACCGAGGCAGCTTCATCCTAGGGGTGATTATTTTCGCTATGAGACTTGTTGTGCTAATGAAGTTTCCTGCCTTGATAAAGTTAATGCTGCCTGGCTCCACCCTAGACAAGCTCACTGTTGTTGGGGGTGCACTACAACACTGGCAGAAAGATCAAAGATCATCCCCTAAGAAACATATTAAGGATCTCTAGATTTTGTAACACCCCTAACCTGGTTTTGGAGTAAACCAAACTAGGAAGTTTTTCCGAACAAGCAAGGATTGACTTATCACATGTAAGCCCTTATTTCAAAACACAAAGATAAACCAAAGTCAAGATTATACTTCAAATTTACTCTATTTTAGCATATAATCTTAACCCTTAAACTCAAACGGTCATATAATTTTTTTTAGCATTTAACCTTGTTCTTCAAGATTCGATTTAAACCTTTCATTTCCATAGCAAATCAAAATCACTTATCTTTTAATAACAAGTAACCATTATAAGCTCTTTAATGACCAAATCTTAATTTCTAGAATTCATTAGTTCATTTTATACTATGATTAAAATCAAAGGTATTCGTTCAACTAGGGACAAGGATTACAAAATTAGGCCACATTAACAAATTCTAAAGGTCAAAGGTATTCGTTAAAGTATAATAGTAATCTATTAAGCAAACTTAAATTAGTATCATACTCTTTAGTTCTATTGCTAAGATCAAGTTATTTCAAAGCTTAATTCAATCATATCCAGATACATATAACCATCACATCATAGAACTAATTATACCATCATAGCCAAGCTATCAATGACCAAGCAACATGTAACATATTGAGGCATATATACAATTATTTACCATAAGGTACAAATTTTCCTAAGGTCAATTTCAGAGACTTAAGCTTATTCCAAGACTCAAACCATTCAATTTTATTCTTATCACATCGCATAACAATACCATATACGTAATTATAGACATATTACCAATTTATCATTCGAGTTACACTACTATATCAGGTTTTAACTCATGATGAAAGATACATATAAGCCTACAAATACGCATATTAATAAGGTGAACTAACTACTTAAATACAGATAAATATTTAAACTACCATACGAACATCCTAACTATTATAACCCAGATAGCAAGCAACCATGAAGCAAATAAAGGCCCATTACATAGCTTTGTATGCTTGTAAAGCATATATACATGTAACCAAAAAGGGAATCTAAATGCACCATACATACATAACCACTATGTGCCACCAACTAGGAGTTCTTAAGAGAGATTACTAAACATACATCTTGACGCTTGTGATCTTGTCCAAGCTTGAGAGTTAACTGAAAGCAATGTTACCCTGAAAGATGATGAAAGAATAAAGTAAGAAAATGTTTAGTGAGGTAGCACTACTAACCAAAAGCAATGTAGTAAACATTTTATGACCTTTTCCTATTCTTTCACCAAATTTTATCAATATCCAAGTAAATACCAACTTAATCGAATGGTAAGGAAATAAGGCCACAAGCTTTCAAACATAGCATTTCATAAACATGTTTTACTTGACACCTAAATTATCAAACATGGTATCTTAAAGACATGTGTTCTTGTTACTTAAGTTATCAAACTTAGTATCTCATATACATGGACAATCTTATCATATCAAAGACAAAATGAGCGTGGCTCCTTATTCAGATCATTGTATGAGCTTAACTTATTATCATCTCATCAAGCACATATAAGGTTCATATAAAAAGTTCTCAATTTATAATCCTTTTCTTAATCGAATGATAGCATGGCAAGGTTACTTATCAAACACACATAGATCTAGCTACAAGCATACCATTGAATCAGGTATTTCATGACACAACATGCTTAATATTTAGGTACTCAATTTATAATCCATTTTTTTATGATTAACACCCCCTTATTCTTGCAAAACAGCCCCTAATACATACAGAACAGTCCCTAAACCAATAAAATAGTCCTTATAATCTTCACAAAACAACCTTCTTTCATGATACAATTAATCCTTTAATTAAGTTGATAAAACAACCCTCATGGTTACACAATTAAATCTATTTTAGTTACAAAGTAGTCCCTCAATTGAACTTAAAACAATCTTTAAAACAAATTCATAATTCAGTCCATTTTAGTTAAAAAACAGTCCCTTAATTTAATGTACAAAACAGCCCCGTTGTATTGTAAAACAACCCCTGATTTTCCCAGCTTACAAAACAGTCCATTAGAAACATTAAATCAGTTCTTATGAACCCCTTAACAGCCCCCTAAACTTGCAAAATAGTCCCTCCTCTGATTCAACATATCCAAAACAGTTTTGAAACAGTCTCCTTATGATCAAATCAGTCCCTAGATGGTTACTAGCAACTAATGTAGTAAATTTCAAGTTTCAAACACAACATATACATTCAATTTCAGCTATTATCATCAACATGCTTGTAACCCCCTCGTCCCGGTCTGGATGACTGACCGGTCCGAAAAGGCTACACGGGGAAAATCGAAGTGAAACCCGCTAAGGCTCCCCTTCGGTTAACAACCCTATAAAAACTTTTTCATTTATTAATATCTTATCTAGATGCTTTAATTTAACTTATGTGTGAAGCGACAGTGGAAACAAGGCTCACGAGAAGCCTAACAGCAAACAGGGCCTAAGCCCAAACCTTGAGACCCTTTAGGGATGTCAAAAAGCCCATTTTTAGGCCTTGTTTCGAAACAGACATCGCCCGTTTCGAAACACGGGCTCCAATTTAAAAAGCCAGGCACCCGTACCGAAACGCATCCACCCCGTTTCGGAACAGGGTCCCATTTTGCCTAGGCGTTCCGATACCCGTTTCGGAACATGCAATTACAGTAGCCAAAGTGTTCCGAAACTTGTTTCGAATCAGGGGCTCATAGTGGCCAAACCGTACCGAAACGCGTTCCGATACGGGGGGCCCTGGAACCATACGCGTTCCGAAACGGCACAACCCGTTTCGAAACACTTGCAGTCTGTAGATTCCCGAAATCAGTTTTAAACATCTCCAAATGATCCCAAACGCCCTTAACGACCCCAAGAAGCATACAAAACATACAAACACACTCTAGAGGCATGCACCCTATTGTAACATACTCGAATTTCATAAGGTTACAAGATAGGGCATCCATTCAAAAGATCATACATTAAAGAATCGATAGGCACAACAAGAAATCATACATAACAACTCAAGATTTTAGCCTTAGACAAACAAGTACATAACGTTTCATAAAAGGGATATAAGTCTCAACCACAAGTCAAGCATGCATCAGTAATATGGTCTACAAATCCAAAGCATAGCATAAACAACATTCAACATTTATGAGTCATACAACGCTCATACAATCACATAGCAGCCCCATTGCTAAACTACTACTTTATTTACTAAACCATACTTGAGCAACTACAAAAGCTTGGAATGCCCCTTTGCCTTGCTCCTTGCTAACTCCACGCTAATGATCAGCATTGTCGAAAACGAGAGCGTAAGCTAGAAGCTTAGTGAGGATGCTCTAAAACCAAAAACAACGACAATGCAGGGTTCAAGCATATCATCCTTACATGACACACAAACATACATAAACATCAATATAGCAATCTAGCTAGCAACACAAGAGACAATAATATGGCATCTTACTTCATATTAAGCTCAACAAGATAAAACATTTATCTAAGCAACATAACCACATGAACAAGTATATTGGCCACTATT
Source organism: Hibiscus trionum (assembly GCA_030270665.1). Classification (NCBI taxonomy): domain Eukaryota; kingdom Viridiplantae; phylum Streptophyta; class Magnoliopsida; order Malvales; family Malvaceae; genus Hibiscus; species Hibiscus trionum. The sequence goes on along the minus strand of BSYR01000013.1, from coordinate 10,009,027 downwards.
AGTTTACTCGGATATGCGGATTACTCTCAACAACACATTACCTCGGTGGGATTACACTCATCACCGGACCTCGCATGGATGGGTTTACACTCATCACCACATGCCCTGCGGATGGGATTCCACTCATCATCACGTATAATATAAACATTTCCGGTGGAATATTACATCACCGTACTCCTCCTTGATGGCTTAACGCCACCAAGGCCACGAGCGAATTTGACTCAACCGTGTGCACACTAATCCTAATGATCGATCATTTATACCCGGTAAGTTAACTAGTGCCAATCATACTATTGAAACCACATCATGACAACCATAATTCATATCACACATCCATCATCACACACATCAATGTATACTCATACATACACAATTCATGCTCCACAATATCATAATAGGCATAAACATTTAAAGCTAATAAACACACAAGAAGTTAAGCTACCAACTTAACTTCTACCTTGGAATAGCCTACCAAGCACATTCCAAAACCCCAACTACACACACTTGAACCAATTTAAAATAAGTTGAAAGTTTCACTCACCATCCTTCCTTAGCAAACCAAGCGAAACTACTCAAGCCTCCGAAATTTCCGGAATCGATCCCGAACCTTCTCTGATGTTTCCTCTTGCTTCTAACCAATCAAAAGACAAGGTATTACTCAACCAAATCACTGCCAAACCCAGCTACAAACTCAACCCACAACCACAAGCCAAAACTTCATAATTTCAAACTCAAACTAATCACAAAACCCACATTTTCGTACACCAATAATACCCAACTGAAACCTATCATTTCCAACACCCAAATGACCTCTAAAGCCTTCCAAAACACCTTCCTAACAACCCTATACCATCAGCCCTTCAACCCAACACAAAACCACATCCAAAATTCAAGTTTTGACACTTTCAAAAATGCCCCCAAGACCCATTTCGGGATTTTTTGTCAAAATCCCTCCATTTCAAAATATGAGGTGTAATGAGGTAGGGTGAACTCAAAAATCAACTAAAAAAACCATGAACAAGTTGAAAACCCATTAAAGTTTCATACTTTTCTTCAATCTTGAAAACTTGAAAAGTTAAAATGGTGATGGTTTTGAAATCTAAAACCATGGAAATGATTGGGATGAATAGGAGAGTTCAAAAACGAAATTACCTTAAAAGGAGCCCTTGAGATGATGGAGAAAAGAGATGGAACAAGGATTTGGGTTTTGGGAGGGGTTTTCCACATGAGATAGAAATGAAGAAGAAGATGACCCATTTTTTTCTTTTTGTTTTGTTTCCAAAAAGCTTGTCTTCTTTATTTAAACTTATTTACAAAACTACCATTACTAGGATTTTAGGCTCATTTAAAATAAAACCAAGGTCTCATTAAGTTAAACCGATTCGGTCGACTCGAACCCAACACCCACCGAACTCCCAACCCCAAAACACGGGTGTTACAACTCTCCCCCACTTATGGAATTTCATCCCCGAAATTACCTAACTGAAAGAGATAAGGAAACTGCCTTTCCATATCCTCCTTCCTCTCCCAAGTGGCCTCGTCCACCCCTCGACGTTGCCACCGCACTTTTACTAACTCAATCGATCTACCCCGCAACACCTTGCTGTCTAAAGCTAAGATCTCAACTGGTTCTTCGTCATAAGTCAAATCCGGATTCAATTTAATCTCTTCTACATACATAACATGTGATGGATCTGATCTATACTTACGCACCATCGAAACATGAAACACATCGTGTATCTTCTCTAGTTCGGATGGCAAACGCAACTGATAAGCAACTGGACCAACCCTTTTGACAATCTCATACGGTCCTATGTACCTCGGACTCAACTTCCTCTTTCTGCCAAATCTCATTACTTTCTTCCACAGAGACACTTTTAGGAACACCTTCTCACCCACTGAAAACTCAACTTCCTTCCTCTTCAAGTCGGCATAGGACTTCTGCCTATCCGAAGTGGCCTTCAAGCGATCGTAAATCAATTTCACTTTATCGGTTGTCCCCTTAAGCAAATCTGGCATAGGTAATAACTTTTGTCCCACTTCAGCCCAACAAACTGGAGTTCTACACTTTCTGCCATACAAGGCCTCATACGGAGCCATCTGAATGCTCGACTGAAAATTGTTATTGTAAGCAAACTCAACTAGAGGCAAGTGCTTCTCCCATGTACCCTAAAAATCAATGATACAACAACGCAACATATCCTCTAAAGTCTGTATAACCCTCTCTGACTGACCATCTGTCTGAGGATGATATGACGTGCTGAAATTCAAACGGGTACCCAAAGCTGTATGCAGACACTCCCAAAATTGAGCTGTAAACCTCGGATCTCTATCGGACACAATAGACTTCGGCACACCATGCAGTCTAACAATCTCACCAATGTACAGATTGGCCAATCTATCTAAGGTATAAGTCGTATTGACTGCTAAGAAGTGAGCACACTTCGTGAAACGGTCTACTATAACTGAAATTGAGTTCTTCTTCGTAGGAGTCAAAGGCAAGCCCGAAACAAAATCCATGGTGATATTCTCCCATTTCCATTCCGGAATTCTCAACGGTTGCAACAAACCTGAGGGAACCTGATGTTCCGCCTTCACTCTCTAACACACCATACACTTACTCACGAAGTCGGCTATATCTCTCTTCAAACCAACCCAAAAGTACTCATTCTTCAAATCTCGGTACATCTTCGTACTTCCAGGATGCATAGCAAATGGACTACTGTGCGCTTCAGTCAAGATCGTATGTCTCAAATCACTGTCTTCTGGCACAACTATCCTATTTCTGAAACACAAGACCTCATCGGTACTGAAACTGTAGTCTGAAGATCTACCCTCGGCTATGTCTTGCACGTGAGGTGCCAAAGATCTGTCTAAGAGTTGCTTCTCCCTAATCAACTGACCTAGAGTAGTAGGTCTAACCTAAAGCTCGGCCACCAAGCCACCATCCCCGGACAAGCTCAATCTAGCAAACATGGCTCTCAAATCTACATCTACCTTTCTACTCAAAGCATCAGCCACTACATTGGCCTTACCCGGATGGTACTCAATCGTAAGATCATAGTCCTTTAGCAACTCTAACCACCTACGCTGTCTGAGATTCAAATCTCGTTGAGTCATGATATACTTCAAACTCTTGTGATCTGTGTACACTGTGCATTTCTCACCGTACAAATAATGCCTCCAAATCTTCAGAGCAAACACAACTGCAGCTAATTCTATGTCGTGGGTCGGATAGTTACGCTCGTGAGTCTTCAACTGTCTTGAGGCATAAGCCACCACTCTCTTGTCTTGCATGAGAACACAACCTAGGCCTACATAGGAAGCATCACTGTAGACTACATACTCCTTCCCAGACTTTGGCTGAATCAAGATCGGTGCTTGGGTTAAAGCTTCTTTCAGTTTCTCAAAGGCTCGATGTCTTGCATCTGACCACTCAAACTGAACACTCTTCTAAAGTAACTGTGTCAATGGAGTGGCTAACTTCGAGAAACCTTCTACGAATCTTCTATAGTATCCATCTAAGCCTAGAAAGCTACGAACCTCGGTTACTGACTTTGGTTGCTTCCACTCAACAATAGCTTCTATCTTCTTCGGATCAACTCTAATCCCATCGGCTAACACTACGTGCCCTAGGAAGACTACCTCTCGGATCCAAAACTCACACTTACTCAACTTTGCATACAACTGATTGTCTAACAAAGCCTGTAAAACTAACCTCAAGTGCCGGTCGTGGTCTTCCTCTGTACGCGAATACACCAATATGTCATCTATGAAGACAACTACAAACTGATCTAGGTACTGATGGAAGATCATATTCATCATATCCATGAAAGCAGCCGGTGCGTTAGTCAACCCAAAAGGCATGACTAAAAACTCATAGTGACCATATCTAGTCCTAAAGGCCGTCTTCGGTACATCAACCTCTCTTACCTTTAGCTGGTAGTAACCGGATCTCAAGTCGATCTTCGAAAAGAGTGATACCCTTCTCAACTGGTCAAACAAATCATCAATTCTCGGCAACGAATACTTGTTCTTCACTTTTAACTGATTCAACTGTCTGTAATCTATACACATTCTCATGCTTCCATCTTTCTTCTTTACAAACAAAACTGGAGCGCCCCAAGGCGACGAACTCGGTCGGATGAAGCCTCTATCTGTCAACTCTTGCAACTGAGTCTTCAACTCTTTCAATTCTTTCGGTGCCATACGATACGGAGCAATCGAAACAGGAGCTGAATCTAAATAAGTCTCTATAGCAAACTCTACCTATCTATCAGGTGGTAAACCCGACAATTCTTCCGGAAACACACTTGGAAAGTCACACACTGTCCGGATGTCTTGAGGTCTAACCTCACTCATGTTTGGATTCATCACATAGGCCAAATACGCTTCACAACCCGTCTCAACTAGTCTCTTAGCCTCTAAAACTGAAACTACATTTGATAAGAACTTCACGTTCTCACCTACCACCACTATCTCATAATCATCTGCGAGTCTCAAGGAAATCCTCTTAGTCTCAAAATCTATCCTAGCTCTATGCTCAGTGAGCCAGTCCATACCCAAAATCACATCAAAGCCATAAAATGGTAGCTTCATCATATCCACTGGAAATACATGCCCCTAAACCATAAGCGGACATCTTCTGTACATATTCCTAACTATCACCGTATCCCCGAAGGAACTAGTAACACTAACTCCCACTTCTAATATTTCACAAGGTAATCTCAACAACTTTGCATGCTCACTCAGTATATAAGAATGTGTAGACCCGGAGTCAATCAAAGAAAGCAAACCCAAAGACTGTATCGAGAAGTTACCTGCAATCACATCTGTGTCGTGCTGACCCTCACGCTGAGCGTAAACTCTGGCCTGGCGTCCGCCCTCTGGCTGGACTACAACTACATGCGCTATGTTCCTCTGGCCATCATTTCTCGGCTGGAAGTTACCTCTACCGCGCCCGCGGCCTCTCTGGAAGTCATTGGTCTAACAGGAGCCTGAGCCTGAACTGGTGCCTGCCCCACCTGATGTGGACAGTCACGCCTAATATGATCCCTAGCTCCATAGCTCCAACACGAGTGAAAGTTCCCCCAACACTCACCGGTGTGATTCCTCCCGCAACGAGCACACTCGGGCAAACGCCCACCAGCCCTCTGGCCCTAATGGCCTCTACCGTGGTTACCTCCACCACGTCTATGGTCATAGTGATGCCTATTGTCCCGATGCCTCTTGGCATCACCTCTATCAAAGTCACTAGATCTCTTCCCAGAACTAGAACCACCAGATCGTTTGGTCAAGCCCAAACTGTGCTCTAAGTCCTTGGCCCTAGCGACCAAGACATCAAAATCTGTGTAGTCAGAAGCTAAAGTGTACCTCTCGATCTCTTCATTCAACCCATAGCGGAAACGGTTACAACGTTCCACTTCAGTAGGAACAAGCTCAGATGCATACTGACTCAGCTTGACAAATCTGATCTCATAGTCTGTCACAGTCATACTCCCCTAAAGCAAAGCCATAAATTCCCTCTTCTTCTCGTCGAGATATCGAGGACCCAGATATTTCTTACGGAAAGCTGACTCGAAAAACTCCCAAGTGATCTCAGCCTCTTCCATACCCATAGTGATGGTGACCCACCAAGTGTAGGCATCACCCTGAAACAAAGATACAACACACCCTAGCTTGCGTTCCCCGGTACATCCCATCTGTGCCAGAATACGGACGGTCTTTTCAAACCAAGTCTCGGACCTCATGGGTGTCGACCCTCTGAACTCTTCACCTCCCAAACTACGGAGTCTCTCTAATGGTAAACCAGTACCCTCTCCTTGGGGTTGTGCCTGTAACACCCTAAAATTTTCCCTAATTTGAAAAATCCCTAAGTTTGAAATCCCCAATTCGGAACCCTAAAATTTGGGAATTTCTAAAGTAAAAACATTAATTTGAATTTGGAAATTATTTGGATAAAATCAGATTTCAAATGTTTAAGTATGTTAAAATAGAATTTGGGGGTCAATTTGTAAAGTGGGTAAAACTTTGGTTCCCTTTTGTAAAACCCTAGTTAATTCAAGGTCTTTTCCATAGTTTACCCACTTTTCAAAATATAAAACCCTTTTAACCTTTTCCTCTGCCATTTCTCAGATCGACAGCCGCACCCCTTACTTCTCTCACGCAAAAATGACATCCCTCACCCATCTCCGACGAAGCTCCGGTCAAGCCCAAGCTGCCGTCCGTTCGTCGATCGGAGACCGTCACTGTGCTCAGGTTCTCTTCGCGATTAAAGCTCAGGCCTCGTTTTCCCCTTATCGTTGGTCGTTCACCTGGAAACGGTAAGAAACCTTTCGGTTTCCTTGCGCCACCGTCGTCACCGTTCAAGTTTGGGTAAGCCTCGCTAGTTTCGTTTTGTTCATGCGTTGTTGGTTGTGGATTCCTTTGTTTTTCCTTTTATTTCTGATCGGAAACGTTCGTTTTGCTTATCGGAATATATGTTTCTTTTGCAAACTGTCATCGTCGCGTCATCTCCGACGAGTTTGCGTAGCCGCGTCTCTGTTCGTCGGATTGATGAGCCGCTGCCGTCCTTGTCACGGTTGTTCCATCGCTGCCGTCGGTCTATTGTCGCCGCCGTTTTGAGTATGCGCCGCTGTCGTGGTGTTGTGCCGCCACCACCTTTTGGTTGCTGAAAACCCTAGCCCCCATATCTGATGCAAGGGTTAGAGAGTTGGGCCGCTCCTGTGTGATGAATGGGTGTGTTGGGTGAGCCCAACCGAATGGGCTATGTGTATGTGATAAGCCATTTGCACCTTGTGAGAATGTGATATTTGTGTGAGGAAGCCCAAAATTTTAATGACCCATGTGATTAAGTGAAGTGTAAGCCCGAATGGTGAATCGAATTGTGTAACCGAACCAGTGAACCAAATAGCTCGGACTAAACCGGCTTTGTTGACCTGAACCTGTTTGACCGTTGACCTTGACTAGTTTGACCTTTGACTCTTGAATAGTTGACTGGAAGTTGACCAGATTTGACCATTGACCGTTAGAGTTGACTTTGACTTTGACCTGAGTTGACCAAGAGTTACTTTTTCAGACATCCTTCCTTTTAACCTTTCTCGACGTCCTGAGTTCGTATCCGCTGCCCGTTTTGCCTAATTAGTTTCCGAAAGCTCAGTTTTGCTTATTTTAAGTATTGTTATTGGAATATAGTAAGTGATTATTTCAGAATCTGATTTGAAATATTCTCGTGTTCAGGTGCTGACTTTGGGACCGTTGGGTTACCTCCAGTTGTTCAGACCGATTGTGTACGTTCTTCGAGATCTTCACGTGAGTATATCTTTAGTTTGATTTTCAGTGTTTTAGTCGGTGGCTTAGTGTTAGTAATAAATACTAATATAGTATTCATACCTCGTAGGTCCTGATTCAGCTAGATCTGAGCGTAAGACGCGCTTTTCTCGGCATTAGAGCTTCTGTTGCTTAAGGTGTGTCTCTTCCTGTTTTATAAACTTATGTGTTTCTTTCTGTGCTATAAATTTTATGTGCTTTTCTAGATTAATATAAGTAAATGTTTTGTACATTCTGTGTGCATACTCTGTTGTGATTGGGTGAATGTTTTCAGACATCATGCATAACATGTCATACTGTGATTTAAGTGAAATATCAGATTTTCGGAATCGTAAAACATCGGATTTATAGTATTGTGCAACTTGAATTTTCATGATTCAAGTTTCAGACCAGACTCGGATTTTAAAATCTACATCATATCATTGTGGGTATATGGTTTGGAATTTGTTCGGGGAAGTTCAGTGGTTTCAACCTTCGGGTTGAATTCCGCTTCGGATTAGTGGTTTCACCCTTTGGGGTTGAATTCCGCTTCGGATTAGTGGTTCCACCCTTCGGGCTGAGTTCCACTTCGGATGGTGATGATGGAGAAAGTAGGTTCTGGGGAACCTTACTTTTCGGTGTATCGGAGATGGGTACTATGATTCATGTGCACCAGACATCATATCATCATGATTCGGTTTTGTTGTGTTTTAAGAAAAGTCTTTATCAGAAAATAAAATACTATTTTGTTTTGTTTTGTTTTCGGTTGCACTTTAGAGACACACTAAGCTCTTTAGCTTACACCCATTAGTTTTTACTTTTCAGATATCTCAGACTTTTTAGGCGATCGGTACTTGGAGCTTCTCTTGTTTATTCAGATAAATTATAATTCAGTATGAACTCTCTTTTAATTATTTGAGACTACTGTTTTGAAATATTTTAGAACATTTATGTAATTCGGACATTGGGACTATTTACTGTTTTTAATTTGGGATTTATTAAATGCATGCCTCTATGGAGTTACTTTCAGAATTTTAATTAATTATCTGAACATCGTTCAAAAGATTGTGTTTTATTTTAATCGAAATATTTGTTGAGTTTTACTTACTTAATCGATTCTTTTGAATTACAAAATATTTTAACCTAAATTGTTTCTTGAGGGACACATTTCCAATTGTTACTTCCTAAATTCGGCCCATTCCTTCTGAGCCGGGTTTAGGGGGTTACATTTAGTGGTATCAGAGCCTAGGTTCAACCCTCGGACTGTTGGCTCACAAAAGTTGTTTTCAAAATGTTTTTGACTTTTGCATGCATCAGAAATATTTTGGGATAAATGAGGATTTTCTGAAGAAAAAAAAATATACTATGGTATTCTATGATTTTGACTTCAACGTTTCTTATGTGTTTTAATTTTGAGACTCCAGTACCGATTTTGACTCGAGGTTATTAGCTTCTGATATATAGTTCTTTATGCCACTGTGTAGGAGTCTTAATCTATCGTTTGTTCGAGGTCGTGACCGAGGCCGTACTATTGCTTCTGGTAGTGATAACCCGCCTTCTCTTGGGCAAGCAGAAATTCATAATAAGTTGCATGTATATGAGAACCATTCGTTAGGAGGATATCAGATCGGAAGTGATAACTCACTTGATATTGAGAACACTGATCGATATGTGGGAGTCGAGCTCTTAACGAAATGTTAAGATTATTTTATGAATTTGAAACAGAGTAACAAGTCAGTAAATGATTATGAGATAGAATTTCGAAGGTTGGTCAGCTCCTAAGTTAGTTGTGACTGAGAAAAATAAGTGTGACTGGTTTTTGAAGGGACTTCGTCTACCGATTCAGAGAGATGTTGCTACGCATCATGATAAAGTATTCAACGACATGGTTGATTGGGCTAAAACTGTTGAAAGGGTTATTACACAAATGGAAAAAGAGGAACTTCAGAATTTGATCAAGTCGGGAAGCAACCAGACACATTTGTACAACCAAGTTTTGTCAGCTCGTTTGAAAAGAGGCCTAGAGATGAGTTTGTTCCTTATAGTTATCGGAATGTGAGACATGCAGTATCGACAGTTTCGTCTAGCAGCCAGGGTAGATCAAAAGTTCGTCGACCTATTTCTGTATGTGGTTTTTGCAACAAAAAGCATAATTGAGAGTACAAATTGATGAACAGAACGTATTTCAGATTTCGTTCTCAGGATCACTAATTAAAAAAAAATTGTCCACATTCACCTATCGGTTCATCCATTCAGAGTCAGACATATGTGTCTGTTCAGACACCTTACCGAGGTATATGGCAGTTTAGATCAGTTGCTTCTGGTACAGCTAGTAGAGGTAGACCTGCTCAGAGTGATAGGTCAGCTGGATATGAGATTAGATGACTAGGTTCAGTTTATTCGACCGGAGTTTGCATTGGATGTGATGATATGCACAATGACGTAGTAGATACATTTTGATGTATTCAGTTCGTATTTTTAGTTATGATAGATTATGAATTCAGAATAAGAAAGTATAAGCTTATGTCAGTTCTGAGGATACGTTGTTAAGTTTGAAAATTTCGAGGACGAAATTTCTTTTAAGGGAGTGAGAGTTGTAACACCCTAAAATTTTCCCTAATTTGAAAAATCCCTAAGTTTGAAATCCCCAATTCGGAACCCTAAAATTTGGGAATTTCTAAAGTAAAAACCTTAATTTGAATTTGGAAATTATTTGGATAAAATTAGATTTCAAATGTTTAAGTATGTTAAAATAGAATTTGGGGGTCAATTTGTAAAGTGGGTAAAACTTTGGTTCCCTTTTGTAAAACCCTAGTTAATTCAAGGTCTTTTCCATAGTTTACCCACTTTTCAAAATATAAAACCCTTTTAACCTTTTCCTCTGCCATTTCTCAGATCGACAGCCGCACCCCTTACTTCTCTCACGCAAAAATGACATCCCTCACCCATCTCCGACGAAGCTCCGGTCAAGCCCAAGCCGCCGTCCGTTCGTCGATCGGAGACCGTCACTGTGCTCGGGTTCTCTTCGCGATTAAAGCTCAGGCCTCGTTTTCCCCTTATCGTTGGTCGTTCACCTGGAAACGGTAAGAAACCTTTCGGTTTCCTTGCACCGCCGTCGTCACCGTTCAAGTTTGGGTAAGCCTCGCTAGTTTCGTTTTGTTCATGCGTTGTTGGTTGTGGATTCCTTTGTTTTTCCTTTTATTTCTGATCGGAAACGTTCGTTTTGCTTATCGGAATATATGTTTCTTTTGCAAACTGTCGTCGTCGCGTCATCTCCGACGAGTTTGCGTAGCCGTGTCTCTGTTCGTCGGATTGATGAGCCGCTGCCGTCCTTGTCACGGTTGTTCCGTCGCTGCCGTCGGTCTATTGTCGCCGCCGTTTTGAGTATGCGCCGCTGTCGTGATGTTGTGCCGCCACCACCTTTTGGTTGCTGAAAACCCTAGCCCCCATATCTGATGCAAGGGTTAGAGAGTTGGGCCGCTCCTGTGTGATGAATGGGTGTGTTGGGTGAGCCCAACCGAATGGGCTATGTGTATGTGATAAGCCATTTGCACCTTGTGAGAATGTGATATTTGTGTGAGGAAGCCCAAAATTTTAATGACCCATGTGATTAAGTGAAGTGTAAGCCCGAATGGTGAATCAAATTGTGTAACCGAACCAGTGAACCAAATAGCTCGGACTAAACCGGCTTTGTTGACCTGAACCTGTTTGACCGTTGACCTTGACTAGTTTGACCTTTGACTCTTGAATAGTTGACTGGAAGTTGACCAGATTTGACCATTGACCGTTAGAGTTGACTTTGACTTTGACCTGAGTTGACCAAGAGTTACTTTTTCAGACATCCTTCCTTTTAACCTTTCTCGACGTCCTGAGTTCGTATCCGCTGCCCGTTTTGCCTAATTAGTTTCCGAAAGCTCAGTTTTGCTTATTTTAAGTATTGTTATTGGAATATAGTAAGTGATTATTTCAGAATCTGATTTGAAATATTCTCGTGTTCAGGTGCTGACTTTGGGACCGTTGGGTTACCTCCAGTTGTTCAGACCGATTGTGTACGTTCTTCGAGATCTTCACGTGAGTATATCTTTAGTTTGATTTTCAGTGTTTTAGTCGGTGGCTTAGTGTTAGTAATAAATACTAATATAGTATTCATACTTCGTAGGTCCTGATTCAGCTAGATCTGAGCGTAAGACGCGCTTTTCTCGGCATTAGAGCTTCTGTTGCTTAAGGTGTGTCTCTTCCTGTTTTATAAACTTATGTGTTTCTTTCTGTGCTATAAATTTTATGTGCTTTTCTAGATTAATATAAGTAAATGTTTTGTACATTCTGTGTGCATACTCTGTTGTGATTGGGTGAATGTTTTCAGACATCATGCATAACATGTCATACTGTGATTTAAGTGAAATATCAGATTTTCGGAATCGTAAAACATCGGATTTATAGTATTGTGCAACTTGAATTTTCATGATTCAAGTTTCAGATCAGACTCGGATTTTAAAATCTACATCATATCATTGTGGGTATATGGTTTGGAATTTGTTCAGGGAAGTTCAGTGGTTTCAACCTTCGGGTTGAATTCCGCTTCGGATTAGTGGTTTCACCCTTTGGGGTTGAATTCTGCTTCGGATCAGTGGTTCCACCCTTCGGGCTGAGTTCCACTTCGGATGGTGATGATGGAGAAAGTAGGTTCTGGGGAACCTTACTTTTCGGTGTATCGGAGATGGGTACTATGATTCATGTGCATCAGACATCATATCATCTTGATTCGGTTTTGTTGTGTTTTCAGAAAAGTCTTTATCAGAAAATACTGTTTTGTTTTGTTTTGTTTTTGGTTGCACTTTAGAGACACACTAAGCTCTTTAGCTTACACCCATTAGTTTTTACTTTTCAGATATCTCAGACTTTTTAGGTGATCGATACTTGGAGCTTCTCTTGTTTATTCAGATAAATTATAATTCAGAATGAACTCTCTTTTAATTATTTGAGACTACTGTTTTGAAATATTTTAGAACATTTATGTAATTCGGACATTGGGACTATTTACTGTTTTTAATTTGGGATTTATTAAATGCATGCATCTATGGAGTTACTTTCAGAATTTTAATTAATTATCGGAACATCGTTCAAAAGATTGTGTTTTATTTTAATCGAAATATTTGTTGAGTTTTACTTACTTAATCGATTCTTTTGAATTACAAAATATTTTAACCTAAATTGTTTCTTGAGGTACACATTTCCAATTGTTACTTCCTAAATTCGGCCCATTCCTTCTGAGCCGGGTTTAGGGGGTTACAGTGCCACTGCCTGACCCCCAAAAATTGTAGCCTGAAAAGCCCCGGCTATCGCATGAACTAGAGGAGCTAAATCTATTCCGGCCGGTCCTTGGCCAACCTGATGTTCTACGCCCTCGAATCTCGCCTCGCCTCCCTCTTGATGAGGAGGAGGTGGAGGAGCCTACGCCTCACCAATTGGCTCAACTCTTGGAGCTGCTGCCCGTGGTTCCGGTTGAACCATCCTAGGCCTCCCTCGCGGTCTCATGACACAGCTAGCAAGATAACAACTACAACAAACAAACATATAAGGATTAAGTTAGCAAAGGCAAGGGTCCAACCGTGCTCAAGTATCTTCCTTTACAAAACATTTTCAAATTAAGTAATAGTAGCAATGGGAACTCGACACTACACCAGACACAACAATCATGCTTCCAAACGCCATACGAATGAACAAACAACAAGCATACATGGAAAATCATACACCGAGACATAGCAATTACTCAACACTTCAAACTTACCTCACTTACCTGCACGAGGTCTCGGTAACGTCAGGCTCTGATACCAACAAATGTAACCCCCTCGTCCTGGTCTGGATGACTGACCGGTCCGAAAAGGCTACACGGGGAAAATCGAAGTGAAACCCACTAAGGCTCCCCTTTCGGTTAGCAACCCTATAAAAACTTTTTCATTTATTAATATCTTATCTAGATGCTTTAATTTAACTTATGTGTGAAGCGACAGCGGAAACAAGGCTCACGAGAAGCCTAACAGCAAATAGGGCCTAAGCCCAAACCTTGAGACCCTTTAGGGATGTCAAAAAGCCCATTTTTAGGCATGTGTTTCGAAACAGACATCGCCTATTTCAAAACACGGGCTCCAGTTAAAAAAGCCAGGCACCCGTACCAAAACGCATCCACCCCGTTTCGGAATAGGGTCCCATTTTGCCTAGGCGTTCTGGTACCCATTTCGGAACATGCAATTACACTAGCCAAAGTGTTTCGAAACTTGTTTCGAAACAAGGGCTCACAGTGGCCAAACCGTACCGAAACGCGTTCTGATACGGGGGCCTGGGAACCACACCCGTTCCGAAACGACACAACCCGTTTCGAAACACCTGTAGTCTGTAGATTCCCGAAATCAGTTTTAAACATCTCCAAATGATCCCAAACGCCCTTAACGACCCCAAGAAGCATACACAACATACAAACACACTCTAGAGGCATGCACCCTATTGCAACATACTCGAATTTCATAAGGTTACAAGATAGGGCATCCATTCAAAAGATCATACATTAAAGAATCGATAGGCACAACAAGAAATCATACATAACAACTCAAGATTTTAGCCTTAGACAAACAAGTACATAACGTTTCATAAAAGGGATATAAGTCTCAACCACAATTCAAGCATGCATCAAGTAATATGGTCTACAAATCCAAAGCATAGCATAAACAACATTCAACATTTATGAGTCATACAACGCTCATACAATCACATAGTAGCCCCATTGCTAAACTACTACTTTATTTACTAAACCATACTTGAGCAACTACAAAAGCTTGGAATGCCCCTTTTCCTTGCTCCTTGCTAACTCCACGCTAATGATCTACATTGTCGAAAACGAGAGCGTAAGCTAGAAGCTTAGTGAGGATGCTCTAAAACCAAAAACAATGACAATGCAGGGTTCAAGCATAGCATCCTTACATCACACACAAACATACATAAACATCAATATAGCAATCTAGCTAGCAACACAAGAGACAATAATATAGCATCTTACTTCATATTAAGCTCAACAAGATAAAGCATTTATCTAAGCAACATAACCACATGAACAAGTATATTGGCCACTATTAGTTTACTCGGATATGCGGATTACTCTCAACAACACATTACCTCGGTGGGATTACACTCATCACCGGACCTCGCATGGATGAGATTACACTCATCACCACATGCCCTACGGATGAGATTCCACTCATCATCACGTATAATATAAACATTTCCGGTGGAATATTACATCACCGTACTCCTCCTTGATGGCTTAACGCCACCAAGGCCACGCGCGAATTTGACTCAACCGTGTGCACACTAATCCTAATGATCGATCATTTATACCTGGTAAGTTAACTAGTGCCAATCATACTATTGAATCCACATCATGACAACCATCATTCATATCACACATCCATCATCACACACATCAATGTATACTCATACATACACAATTCATGCTCCACAATATCATAATAGGCATAAACATTTAAAGCTCATAAACACACAAGAAGTTAAGCTACCAACTTAACTTCTACCTTGGAATAGCCTACCAAGCACATTCCAAAACCTCAACTACACACACTTGAACCAATTTAAAATAAGTTGAAAGTTTCACTCACCACCCTTCCTTAGCAAACCAAGCGAAACTACTCAACCCTCCGAAATTTCCGGAATCGATCCCGAACCTTCTCCGATGTTTCCTCTTGCTTCTAACCAATCAAAAGACAAGGTATTACTCAACCAAATCACTGCCAAACCCAGCCACAAACTCAACCCACAATCACAAGCCAAAACTTCATAATTTCAAACTCAAACTAACCACAAAACCCACATTTTCGTACAACAATAATACCCAGCTGAAACCTATCATTTCCAACACCCAAATGACCTCTAAAGCCTTCCAAAACACCTTCCTAACAACCCTATACCATCAGCCCTTCAACCCAACACAAAACCACATCAAAAATTCAAGTTTTGACACTTTCAAAAATGCCCCCAAGACCCATTTCAGGATTTTTGTCAAAATCCCTCCATTTCAAAATATGAGGTGTAATAAGGTAGGGTGAACTCAAAAATCAACTAAACAAACCATGAACAAGTTGAAAACCCATTAAAGTTTCATACTTTTCTTCAATCTTAAAAACTTGAAAACTTAAAATAGTGATGGTTTTGAAATCTAAAACCATGGAAATGATTGAGATGAATAAGAGAGTTCAAAAACGAAATTACCTTCAAAGGAGCCCTTGAGATGATGGAGAAAAGAGATGGAACAGGGATTTGGGTTTTGGGAGGGTTTTTCCACGTGAGATAGAAATGAAGAAGAAGATGACCCCCTCTTTTTTTTTTCTTTTTTTTTGTTTCCAAAAAGTTTGTCTTCTTTATTTTAACTTATTTACAAAACTGCCATTACTAGGATTTTAGGCTCATTTAAAATAAAACCAAGGTCTCATTAAATTAAACTGATTCGGTCGACTCGAACCCAACACCCACCGAACTCCCAACCCCAAAACACAGGTGTTACAATACATCCAATTCTCAAGATGTTACCAAAAACGAAACATGTGAACAAGCATTCAAGACTACGTAAGACATTCAAAATATGGTATAACCATTGAGCATTTGTCTAATCCAATCAAACAAGCAAACTACCATAACAACCAATAAATTCATTATCAAGCCAATTTATCATCATAACTACTTTGCAAAACCACAAAGCATGGCTATTTCAGCATATAAACTATTCGATGAACCAAGTAAACTCACTACGAACACACATATATTCCAATTCTCAATTCAAACTCTAAATTTGGAGAGATGAAAAGAATACTTACCCTTATCTTAGGCTATACAAACAAGAAATTAAAACATGGATCAACCTAGGCTAAAATCCTCCATCTCCATGGATGAAACTCAAGCTTTCTCTCACTTTTTTTAGGTTCAGTCAATTCAGGGAGAAGATGATATGTTAGATATCATCCACAATGGTCGAAGCCTTTCCCCTCCCCCTAAACACATGCCTTCCTCATCAATTACCATGTGTACATAACCTTGAACTTTTCTTTGCTCTACATGCATTCCTCCATTCAATAAAAGGTTTCAGTTTAATCCTTTTAAGATTGGATACTCACATTTTTCTTTGTTCCAAACGAGTCCTAATTCACTTAATTGTTTTATAAAAGGCAAGAAAAACAATATGGTAACATTCGAAATAGGATCATAATTCTAAGCCAATTTTGGGATATTACAAATCTTCTCCCCTAAAATGAAATTCGTCCTCAAATTTATATGAGGGAAACATATGAAAATATTGATCTTTCATAGTTGTCTTAGGTTCCCAAGTTGCTTCTTCAGTCTTGTGATTTCGCTATAAATTTTTTTCCAAAAGAACCGATTTATTTCGAAGTCTTCTAATTTTGTGATCTAGAATTTAGATTGGTTCTTCTCCGTAAGATAGTTTTGGATTTAGTTTTACATCTACATGCTCAAGCACATGAGAGGGATATGATCGATATCTATAAAGCAAAGAAACATGGTATACATCGTGTATCTCGTTGAATTCATTGGGGAAAGCTATACAATAAGCTACAAGTTCATTCCATTCGATAACCTTAAAAGGTTCGATAAAACGAGGACTAAGTTTCCCCTTCTTCTCGAATCTAGAAACTTTCTTCCATATAAGCTTCAAATGGAGTTATTTGAATAGATGCTTAATAGTTGATTATTGTATGCGAATCCTGCTATCAATAAAGATTTCTTCCAAATCTTTTCAAAATCAACCACACAAGCATGTAGGAATTTATCTTGGAATTTATCTTGGTTTCTAAAGCCTTTTTGTAAGGAATTTCAAAATCTAAGGGTGAACCGAGAATCTCGATCCGAGATTATGTAGTTAGGAACATCGTGTGAATATATCATTTCTCAGGCATAGCATTCGGCTAATTGATCTAAACGCAAGCTCATTCATGTAGGTATGAAATGAGCTGACTTAGAAAATCTATCAACTATCACCCACACTACATCATTCTTCCTTGGTGATGAGGGAAATCCACTTACAAAGTCCATGGTTATTCGAATAAACTCCAAAATTGTTGATTTCATTCCCGGCTATCAAAATAGTTCTTTCATATCCTTATACATCTTTACTGACCCCATATGAATTGAAAAGGGACTATGATTATCTTTCCTAAACATTTCCTTCTTAAGGATTTCATCGTTGGTTACACAAACTCTATTTCAAAAATAGAGTAAGTCATTATAATTCAGAGAGAAGTCTGGTTTAGGTTCGTCTTTATTTTAACCAAATACTTTAAAGTTCAAGATCTGTTTGCTGAAGAATTTTGGTTAGAAAAGTGGTCAAGATAGAAAACCCTTTAACACTTCTTTGTTAGTGTAGCTAACCCTAGCAAATTTCTAATTTCACCAACATTTTTCAAAGGTCTCTAACCAACTATTAATTGAATTTTCTTAGAATCAACCTTACTCTCTTCTGCAGATAAGACATGATCAGGAAATGACACTTTGAAAAAACAAAATTCGCATTGACTGAACTTTGCATAGAGTTGATGGTCTCGAAGGATTTGTAAAACAATTTGACGATGTTTCGAATGTTCATCCTTAACTTGGGATTGATGAGAATATCATCGATGAAGACAATCACAAACTTGTCCAAATAAGGCTTAAAACTCTATTTATATCCATAAATGCGGTTAGAGCATTTATTAAGTCAAAAGGCATTACGAGAAACTCATAGTGACCATATTGAGTTCTGAATGCAGTCGTAGAAACATCTGATTATTTAATCTTCATCTGATAGTATCATGATCAGAGATTGATCTTAGAGAATACTGTAGCATTGATAAGTTGATCATACAAATCTTCTATTCTCGGTAACAAATAATTGTTCTTGATGGTAAGCTTGTTTAATTATCGATAGTCGAGGCAAATCCACATCGACCCATCTTTCTTCTTTATGAACAAACTGGAGTTTCCCTAAAATGACGAACTAGGCCTAATAACTCATTTATTCTGGAGTTATTGCAATCGAATCTTTAACTCCTTAAGCTCGACCGGGGCCATACAATAAGGAATGATAGAGACCAGGGTAGGCCCTGGTTGTCTAAACTATACTGCCTGTGTCGGAGGTGATCTCGATTATTCCTCGAGAAAAACATCAAGAAATTCAGAAGTAATTAAGATAGATTCAAGAGCAAGTTTAGTCTCATTGACTTCAGGTATAAAAGTAAACACAAAATTTGGCTCAAAGGGTTTCTTATCTATCATGAATATGGATTTTTCCCTAATCCATGAAGAAAGGTCTTTTCTTATAACAATCTACCCAGACATGGTGCTTTCTTAGTCAATCTAATCCCATAACAAGGTCAAATTCATGGAAAGGTAGTACGAATACTTTAGCAGGAAAAAGGAATTCCTTATGTAAACAAAGGTCAATTTCAACATATTCTGTTTACCACAATTCTACCTCTCAAGGATTGATGGCAACAGGGTTACCATTGGTAGGTTCAGAACAAAAATCAAATTTCTCAATGAGGATAGAATATATAAAGGAACGAGTTGTTCCAAAATCAAACAAGGCATATACATGTTTTCAGTACAATTCAATGGTACCCGCGAAGGTGTAAGCTCTGATATTGAACTAACTTGTCTATTGGAGCCCCCTGGTTGCACAACCAAAGGAAGAACGAGATGAGTTGTAGGGTTTTTTTGTTAGAGATGCATCAAATTGATTGGATATTTCCATCATATCGAAGAAACATTCTTACTATACATGATGGATTGAAGAAGCTTTTTGCTGCTATTTAACAGCATTATGAGGATTTTATTGTTCCTAATTCTTCTTTACACTTCCTCCTTCATTAGAGGAGCCAACCAGGATCTCATTATCTCGGCCCAAATGTATTCCATTCATTTCTACTAACTATTAACACATAAGAGAGCTTTTATCAGACGCAGATCACAAGCACTTATCAAATTTAACTCCTAGGTGGCACATGTAACAAATGATGATGCAACGAGACTTGGTTTAGTCTTAGAATCGACTAAACTCTACATCTGATACAATTAAAAGTAACACCACTAACCTGGTTTAGGAGCAAACTGAACTAGGAAGTATTACCAAACAAGCAAGGATTGACTTAGCACATGTAAGCCCTTATTTCAAAACACAAAGATAAACCAAAGTCAAGTTTATACTTAAAATTTACTCTATTTTAGCACTTAACCTTGTTCTTCAAGATTCGATTTAAACCTTTCATTTCCATAACAAGTCAAAATCACTTATCTTTTAATAACAAGTAACCATTATAAGCTCTTTAATGACCAAACCTTAATTTCTAGATTTCATTCGTTCATTTTATACTGTGATTAAAATCAAAGGTTAAGAGTATGGTTTGGCTAGGGACTAGGATTATAAAATTAGGCTATATTAACATATTCTAAAGGTCAAAGGAATTCATTAAAGTATAATAGTAATATATTAAGCAAGCTTAAATTACTATCATACTCCTTAGTTCTAATGCTAAGATCAATTTATTTCAAAGCTTAATTCAATCATATCTAGATACATATAACCATCGCATCATACAACTAATTATACCATCATAGCCAAGCTATCAATGACCAAGCAAATGAAACATATTGAGCCCTTTATACAATTATTTACCACATGGTACAAATTTTCCTAAGGTCAGTTTAAGAGACTTAAACTTATTCCAAGGTTCAAACCATTCAATTTTATTCATATCACATCACATAGCAATACCATATACGTAATTATAGACATATTACCAATTGATCATTGGAGTTACACTACTATGTCAGGTTTTAACTCATGATGAAAGATATATACAAGCCTACAAAGACGCATATTAAGAAGGTGATCTAACTACTTAAGTACATATAAATATTTAAACTACCATACGAACATCCAAACTATTATAACCCATATAGAAAGTAACCATGAAGTAAATAAAGGCCCATTACATAGCTTTGTATACTTGTAAAGCTTATACACATGTAACCAAAAAGGGAATCTAAATGCACCATGCATACATAACCATTATGTGCCACCAACTAGGAGTTCTTAAGAGAGATTACTAAGCATACATCTTGACGCTTGTGATCTTGTCCAAGCTTTAAAGTTAACCGAAAGCAATGTTACCCTGAAAGATGATGAAAGAATAAAGTAAGCAAATGTTAAGTGAGGTAGCACTACTAACCAAATGCAATGTAGTAAACATTTTATGATCTTTTTCTATTCTTTCACCAAAGTTTATCAAGGTCCAAGTAAATACCAACTTAATCGAATGGTAAGGCAATAAGGCCACAAGCTTTCAAACATAGCATTTCATAAACATATGTTTTACTTGACACCTAAATTGTAAAACATAGTATCTTAAAGACATGTGTTCTTATTACCTAAGTTATCAAACTTAGTATCTCATAGACATGGAAAGTCGAACAATTCATATATATACATGGTATTTGAAACAATTCACAAGTGTTTTAAACATTCTAACAACATATCAATATGACATTCTAACAAAGCATATGTGTTTATGCAATTCAAACAAAACTCACTTACATACATAAGCATTTTAACCAAGTAAATATATTCTCCCAAAAGCATGTTTAATCATCAACTAGATACATTTTGCTTGTTATACAAGATATTGAATTAAATCATTAATTTAGCTTATAAACTTTCATGAATTCTTTTAATCATAACCTTGAGAATCAAGTAGCCTAGGTTCAGGAATCCCCAACCAAATGCCGCCAAATAAAATGATACTCAAAGTATCGGTCAATCCCTCCTACTGTCGCCAAGTGACCACAACATATCCCTCCTATTGTCGCCTCATAGGGATTGTAGTCCACCCCAAAACACGAGCTCTATGGACTCTATGGCATGCCAATTATATCTAAGACTGACTCGAAACCAAGGCTTTAATCTTAATCTTGTCATGTCAAAGACAAAATGAGCATGACTCCTTATTCAGATCATTATATGAGCTTAACTTATTATCATCTCATCAAGCACATATAAGGTTCATATTCAAAGTTCTCAATTTATAATCATATTCTTAATCGAATGATAGCATGGCAAGGTTACTTATCAAACACACATAGATATAGCTTCAAGCATATCATTGAATCATGTATTTCATGGCACAACACACTTAATCTTTAGGTACTCACCTGGAGTCCAAGCTTGCTTATGCATAAAAAAAATTTAGGATAAATGAAAGCAATTAAATTAGCAAGAAATGCTAGAGAAGTTTACTAGCTTATCCCGAGACTTTAAACTACACTCATGGTTTGTTCCATGCTAGTTTTGCTCCTGTATCGAAATTCCCTTTTTTTATATACTATTTGATTTACTTTAGCCCTTACTTCTTCGATTCCTTCTTGGTCTAAATGTGACAAAGAGTTCAACCATGTATTAGAACACTTCTTAACAATTATCTACTTGTAAAACTATTCACATACTCATGTATACATTTAATTTGACACAAAACAGTTCATTAAGATTCACACATGTACAAAATAGTCCAATTTTTATACACACACAAGAACATACTCAAAACAGTCCTCTAATGTTTGTTTTCATGCCAAATTAATCCATTAAATTTGCATACATATTTCTATTCATCAAAACAGTCTCAAATCTTTATATGTTCACATATTCATATTCAATACAGTCCAATGCACTTTTATATATTCAAAACAGTCCCTAATTTTTAGACATTCCATCATATATGTTTAAAACAGTCTACTATGTTCACGTATTTACAAAACAAGCCAATTATACTTATATATTTATGTGTACATCAAAACAGTCAATTTTTTATGCTTAAAAGCCCCCTTATTCTTGGAAAACAGCCCCTAACACATGCAGAACAGTCCCTAAACCTATAAAACAGTCCTTATAATCTTCACAAAACAGCCTTCTTTCATGATACAATTAATCCTTTAATTAAGTTGATAAAACAACCCTCACGGTTACACAATTAAATCCATTTTAGTTACAAAGTAGTCCATCAATTGAACTTAAAACAATCTTTAAAACAAATTCATAATTCAGTCCATTTTAGTTAAAAAAACAGCCCTTAAGTTCAATAAAACAGTCCCTTAAATTAATGTACAAAACAGCCCCGTTGTATTGTAAAATATCCCGATTTTCCCAGCTTACAAAACAGACTATTAGAAACATTAAAACAGTCCTTATGAACCCCTTAACAGCCCCCTAAACTTGCAAAACAGTCCCTCCTCTGATTCAACATTTCCAAAACAATTTTGAAACAGTCTTCTTATGATTAAATTTGTAACACCCCAAAAATTACGCCTAAATTGTAGACCCTAGATTCAAAAAATCCCTAATTTAGAAACCTAATTTTGAAATCCCTAACTGAAAACCCTAACAATTGAGATTTTTTAATTCAGAACCCTAACTTTTTATGAGGGACTAAATAAGAATTTTTATCAAACTTGAAAGTCAATATAAAATTTATTGAAAGTTTAAGGACTGACTCTATAAATAACCCTTTATCAAATTGAATTTTAATTTATTTTGTTTTCTTCCTTCCATCTTCTTTTTATATATATATATACATTTAATTTCAAATTGAATTCTAATTCCCCTTTTTCCATGATTGAATTGACTCTCCTTTTTCAACTTAAATTCTTGTTTTTACTATATTATTATTATTATTATTATTATTATTATTATTATTATTATTATTATTATTATTATTATTATTATTATTATTATTATTATTATTATTATTATTATTATTTTAAACCTAATTTGTTTAGATTACCACCGCTCAACTATATATATAGTCATAGTTACTCCTTACAGAAATAAACCTAAGCATTAAGTTTTAAAGTGTTGTCGCTCTTAGTTGTTCTCATGCTTTATGAATTCCTCCCAGATTGACGCTGCCATCACCTTACATAGAAGCTGCAACCGCCTTTTGTTCGTCGTTAGAGCTTTATTGTTGCGAGGTGTGTTTCTTACAGTACTATAAATAAATGATTTTTATACGTGTTCTCTTTCCGTGCTACATACTTTATTTTTGTGACTCTGAGTTTACGCTTGAGTCATTTTCTATTGTGTTGTGATTTTACATTATGTTTTTCGTGAATATTGTTTTCAGACTGTGAATAAATTGTGTTTTTTTAAAAATAAGTTGTGAATCCCTGATTTATTATCGGACTGTGTTGAGACTGTGAAAACTGTGATTGTGTTATCATGGGTTGGGATTGTACAGAGGAAGTTCAGTGGTTTATACCACTTGCGTTGGTGACTATGTAGCGAGAAGTTCTGGGGAACCTACTCTTTTCGGTGACTATGCAGTATGAGTGCATTGCATTGTGTTTTCATAAAACCGTGTTTAAACGTGCTTTGTGTCTTTTAAATATTTTTGTGAAAATTTATTGTTGTGAAACTGAGTTTGTGATTGCTTGCACTTTAGAGACACACTGAGCTCAATAGCTTACTCCCCCGTAGTTTTCTCTTACAGATACCTTGTACTCTAGGCGACTTGGTACTCAGAGTATCTCTTTATTTTATTGAATCTATTTTATCTTCAGTATGGACATACTTTACTTTTGGGAATATTTTATTATTATTAAGATTATTTTGGGATTTTGATGTAATTTCAGATTTGGGGCTTATTATTTTTACCATGTATTTTCAGACTTTAAATCTGAGAGTTTTATTTAAATTATAAGATTATTATTTTAACGTTTGGATTTTATAAATATCGAGACACTTTATATTATTATCAGAAATAATTTATTTTATGCTACTTTAATATATTATAATTCAAATTAGTTTCTTGAGGGTAAAGTTTTCAATTGTGACTTCCTAAATTCGAATATTTCTTCTAGGCCGGGTTTAGGGGTCACATTTATTAGTATCAAAGCTAAGTTCAACCCTCGAACTGTGAGGCTCACAACAATTATTTTCAAAATGTTTTCAACTTCTGCATGCATCAAAAGTATTTTGAGAAAAATGGGAATTTTATGAAAAAAATATACTACGATATTACGTAATTTTGACCTTATTGTTTTCAATGTGGTTTTAAATCCGAGACTCCAGTACCAAATCTGACTCTAGGTTATTACTCTTGTTGATATGTTAGTAAGTCACCTCGTAGGAGCACTAGATTAGCGACCGATCGTGATCATACTCGTTCTTATGAAATTTAGATCAAAGTCTACCTGAAAATCTTGTGTTGTCCTTCGTAACCTGATCTAAAATGCCCTTTTAAAATTGTTATCAAAACCTGTATTTTTTAAGTATGTCGTTAGTTTGAAAATTTTGAGGACAAAATTTCTTTTAAGGGTGGGAGAGTTGTAACACCCCAAAAATTACGCCCAAATTGTAGACCCTAGATTCGAAAAATCCCTAATTTAGAAACCTAATTTTGAAATCCCTAATTGAAAACCCTAACAATTGAGAATTTTTAATTCAGAACCCTAACTATTTTATGAGGGACCAAATAATATTTTTTTTATCAAACTTAGAAGTCAATATGAATTTTGTTAAAAGTTTAAAGACTGACTCCATAAATAACCCTTTACCAAATTAAATTTTAATTTACTTTGTTTTCTTCCTTCCGTCTTTTTTTTATTGTTTAATATATATATATACCCTTTAATTTCAAATTGAATTCTAATTCCCTTTTTTCCCACGATTGAATTTACTCTCATTTTTCAACTTAAATTCTTGTTTTTACTATATTATTATTATTATTATTATTATTATTATTATTATTATTATTATTATTATTATTATTATTATTATTATTATTATTATTATTATTATATTCTAAACCTAATTTGTTTAGATTACCACCGCTCAACTATATATATATAGTCATAGTTACTACATACATAAATAAACTTAAGCTTTAAGTTTTAAAGTGCTTTCGCTCTTAGTTGTTCCCATGCTTTATGAATTCCTCTCGGAATGACGCTGTCATCACCTTACATCGAAGTCGCAACCGCCTTTTGTTCGTTGTTAGAGCTTTATTGTTACGAGGTGTGTTTCTTCCGGTGCTATAAATATATGATTTTTATACGTGTTCTCTTTCCGTGCTACATACTTTATTTTTGTGACTGTGAGTTTACGCTTGAGTGATTTTCTACTTTGTTATGATTTTACATTATGTTTTCCGTGAATATTGTTTTCAGACTGTGAATAAATTGTGTTTTTAAAATAAATGAGTTGTGAATCCCTGATTTATTATCGGACAGTGTTGAGACTGTGAAAACTGTAACTGTGTTATCATGGGTTGGGATTGTAAGAAGGAAGTTTAGTGGTTTATACCACTTGCGTTGGTGACTATATAGCGTGAGGTTCTGGGGAACCTGCTCTTTTTGGTGACTATGCAGTATGGGCGCATTGCATTGTGTTTTCATAAAACCGTGTTTAAACGTGCTTTGTGTCTTTTAAATATTTTTGTCAAAATTTATTGTTGTGAAACTGAGTTTGTGATTGTCTGCACTTTAGAGACACACTGAGCTCAATAGCTTACTCCCTCATAGTTTTCTCTTACAGATACCTTGGACTCTAGGCGACTTGGTACTCGGAGGATCTCTTTATTTTATCTTCAGTATGGACATACTTTACTTTCGGGAATATTTTATTATTATTAATATTATTTTGGGATTTTGGTGTAATTTCAGATTTGGGGCTTATTATTTTTACCATGCATTTTCAGGCTTTAAATTTGATGGTTTTATTTAAATTATAAGATTATTATTTTAACGTTTGGATTTTATAAATATTGAGACACTTTATATTATTATCAGAAATTATTTATTTTACACTATTTTAATATATTATAATTCAAATTAGTTTCTTGAGGGTAAAGTTTTCAATTATAACTTCCTAAATTGGGCTATTTCTTCTAGGACGAGTTTAGGGGTTACAAAAGCAGTCCCTAAATGGTTACCAGCAAGCAATGTAGTAAATTTAAAGTTTCAAACACAATATATACATTCAATTTCAGCTATTATCATCAACGTGCATCAAAATCTCACGATGTTACCACGAACCATACATGTGAACAAACATTCAAGACTATGCAAGACATTCAAAACAAGGTATAGCCATTGAGCATTTGTCTAATCCAATAAAACAAAGCAAACTACCATTACAACTAATAAATTCATTATCAAGCCAATTTATCATCATAACTATTTGCAAAACCACAAAGCATGACCATTTTAGCGTATAAACTATTTGAATGAACCAATTAAACTCACTATGAGCACACATATATTCTGATTCTCAATTCAAACTCTAAATTTGGAGAGATAAAGAGAATACTTACCCTTCTCTTAGGCTATACGAACAAGAAGTTAAAACATGGATCAACCTAAGCTAAAATCCTCCATCTCCATGGATGAAACTCAAGCTTTCTCTCACCTTTTTTTGAGGTTCGGTCAATTGAGGGAGAAGATGATATGTTAGATATCATCCATAATGGCCGAAGCCTTTCCCCCTCCCCCTAAACACATGCCTTCCTCACCAATTGACATGTGTACATAACCTTGAACTTTTCTTTAATCTACATGCAACCCTCCATTCAATAAAAGGTTACAGTTTAATCTTTTTAAGATTGGATACTCATGTTTTTCTTTGTTCCAAACTAGTCCTAATTCACTTAATTGTTTTATAAAATGCAAGTCAAAACATTTTTGGTAACGTTCGAAATAGGATCATAAATCTAAGATAATTTTGGGGTATTACATATTTTCATTGATTCTTACCTCTCATGGCACCTCTCGGACAGTGATTTAGAGGCATGCCTGGCTACAACACAAGAGCTCAAAACTCTCCTAGATAAAGATGAAACTTACTGGGCACAACGGTCGTGAGTTACTTGATTCTCTCAAGGTGAAAGAAATACCTCCTATTTCCATGCAAGAGTGTTACCTACTCAAAAGTGTTGTTTTTCATGCCTATATTGATACGCTTTTTCTTTTTTTCGGGTACATTTAGTTGCATTAATTTGTTAGGATCGTGCTGTTTTATCAAGGAGTTAGTAGGTTACCTATGCAAGAGTGAAGGGTTGTTTTTGTGGCCATTTTGCAGGTTTGGCATAAGATTTGGTAGAAGAATGGACACAGGAAAGCGGCACAGTTAGGAAAACAATTAGGAATGCCAAGGTGAATGCCAAGAGCTGTGGGCACAGATGGACCAGTGGTGTGCTAAGCACTTGTTGACAGGGAGATGCATTTAATTCCATGCCAAGAAATGATGAACCCCCCAAAAAATAGGAAAGGATCAGGATTCTAAAAGATCACAATTGGATCAACATCCGAAAAAATAGCGAATAAGGTGGTGCCAAGTGAAGTTGGTAAAGTTGTGCCAAGCTTGGATGCCAAGGCAGCATCGACATGATGACGTCAGCCCTAGCCTGATAAGCTATCACACCAAGCTGATAAGATGTCAAAATGATCAGATAGAGCTCTATCTCTTATCCCTTGATCATTTCAAATTCAAACACAAAGGCTTATCTCATCTTTTCCCACACTCGCCTATATAAAGACCAATCAGTCAAGCATTAGATATAGAGAAGGAGTGTGGAATCGAGAGTGATCGGGTGAAGACCTAGAGTGATCGGAGTACGACGTTGGAGTGACCGACGAATGACGGCTGACTGCACCGAGGAAGGGTGGTTCAACCTCTTGGTCGAGAGCCTGGCGTGGAGGGCTGCATCGAGAGACTCCTCTACCTATTCCCTTGGCACAAGTTGTTTATCTTTAGTTTTATTTATTATGATTTTTTAAATGATTATAGTTGTGTTGGTTAATCCCCTTCTCATGAACTAATTTTCATAGTTGGTGGGGGATGTTTTGGATTGAATATTGGCTTTATGCCTTAGTACCTTTATAAAAATTATGTTTTTGGCAAAGTTTTTCTATTTGACATACTCTAATTTTTCCTAAACACTCTGCCAAGCGAGAGCTGGCACAGTATGCCTATTGCCTCCCAATATCAGACTTGGGTTGGCGACGATTAAGTTGTTGAATACTTGGGAGAGAAGCTTCGAGAGAAGTCGTTCAAGTAGATGAACTTACTTCGAAAGTGAAATCTACCCCCTTAGAGTATAGAATGGTTTTAATCAAATTGGTTTAAGAAAAACATACACTATAGATATATAAGGGGTTTTACTTGGCCAAGTTAGGGCAATGACCATCGAGAGAAGCTTTGCTAATGTTGAATCTGCTCGGCAAACAATGCTAAGATAGTTTTGCCAATATAGGATGGCATGAGCCATGTTGAATCCAGGCATTCCCTGCCAACAGTCATCACTCATTTAGAAACACTTTCCTTGCCAAAAATTTACTTCATTTTATTTTTCTTTTCTTTAGTTTCAAAACAACTTTCAAAACAAACATCTTTTCTTCTAAAGCAAGTAACAATTAAACAATCGAATTCAGGTCAATCTCTATGGGATCGATAAACTCAGCTTACCAAGCTGTATTACTTGCAGACCGTGTATACTTGCACGCAAAAGACTCTTGGAATAACTTGCCCAATACATATCATTTATACTTTTTGCCAACATTCATTTTACACACCTTCTACAGAGTTTACAAGTTTTTGGCGTCATTGCCAGGGATTGCAACTGATTTGATTGTTTTTAGATTTTTTACTTGTTTTTTTTTTATTTTTGTTTTTATCGGTGTATGACCAGAAACCGTACTGAGAAGGAAGCTTGGCCATTAGACCCTGAGATTGAACGCACCTTGCGCAGATTGAAAAAGAGAATTCGAGAGACGAATCACAGAAATCAAGGAAATGGAGGAGCAAATGGTGTTAACAACAATCAAAATCCACCAAAAAACAATAACCACGTTGCTCCTAATGCCAAAGAAGAAAGACCAATCCGAGAACATTCAGCACTTGACATTACAAATTTAATGCCAAGACTTGTTGGCACTGATGCCAATGAGCCAAATTTTGAACTTAAACCCGTAATGATCCAAAAGCTTTTGAATGTAGGTCAATTCGATGGAGCACTTACTAGAGACCTAAGGCAACATCTCAAGCAATTTATGGAGATATATCAACTATTTCAGCAAACTGGAGTATCTGGAGATACCGTGAAGCTGAGGTTATTCAATTTTTCTTTTAAGAAACAGAGCTAAGGTGTAGCTTAATTCATTGCCACCAGGTTCAGTTACTTCCTGGGCAGACCAGTGCTAGAAGTTCTTGACACGATTTCAGCCACCAACACTCACTACCAAGCTGCATGGTGAGATCATTACATTCAGGCAGGCTGAGGATGAAACTATATACGAAGCACAGGAAAGATTTAAGGATCTATTGAGAAGGTGTCCAATTCTTGAATTCCCAAATTGGACCCAAATACAAACCTTCTATAACGGACTGAACATACAAACAAGGAATGTTTTCGATGCTTCATCAACTGTCTCATTGCTAGAAAAGAGGTACACAGAAGCTGTTGATATCCTTGAGAGCATAGCGATCAATGATTTTGAATATCATGTTGCTAGACTTGGGGCCAGAACCAAAACTAGTGGGAAATTTAAGGTTGATGAACTTACGTCCATTCACGCCGAAATTTCCAACCTCACTAGCATGGTGAGAACGTTGCAAAAGAATAATGACGCCCGAGAACTTAAAGCACTAGATCCTTTTTGCACCATTTGTGGAGAGAACCATGTGGATGAAATCCTAGTCAACCTTGAGTCGGTAAATTTTGTTGGAAATGCTGGTCGTTTTTATAATGCTAATTCCAATGCTTAGAACGCAGGTTGGAGACAACACCCTAACTTAGCTTGGGGAAATCAAGGAGGCAACCATTACAATGCCCTGCGCCAAAACGCTCAAAGGCAGAATAACAATGCCATGCCAGCATTCTATCATAATAACTTGCCATAAAAAGCTCAAAACAACTTCTAGCAAGAGCAAGAACTTAATCAATGAGGAGCTCTCACAGAGTATATAGAAAGGAATGATGCCACAGTCCAGAGTTTGGCAGCATCGATGAGGAATTTGAAAGTGCAGCTCGGGAAAATTGCTAACGCACTTAGTCAAAGACCCCAAGGTGCTTTGCCAAGCGACACTGAAGATGCTCGGCACAAAGGAAATGAGCAATGCAAGGCAATAACTCTTCGAAGTTGTAAGGAGTGAGAAGTTGAGATGGCTGCCTAACAGTCAGTTAATTGCCAAGATGCTAAGCTTGTGCCAGTAGACAAGACTAGAGAATCAGAGAAGGAGAAAGCGAAAGCAGATGATGCCAGTGGTTATGCCCACACTGATGCCAACGCTCATGCTAGTACCAGTGCTCAACATGGTGCCAATTCCAGTGCCAACGATGATATTAACAATGAAGACAAGCAGACTGAGGCCAAAAAGAATAATGATGCCAAAGTGGATGCCATCACTGCCTTGGCAAATCCGACAGTGGCAGCATATGTGTATCCACCATCACCATTTCCAGCAAGACGTCAAAAGCACAAGCAGGACCAACAATTTAAGCGCTTCTTGGAAGTGCTTAAACAATTGCAAATTAACATTCCATTGGTAGAGGCCCTTGAGCAAATGCCCAACTATGTAAAGTCCATGAAGGACATATTGTCCAAAAAGAGGAAGTTGAGAGAGTTTGAAACTGTTGCTCTTACTGAAGGATGCAGTGCCATGATCCTATACCGATTGCCACCAAAGCTGAAAGATCCAGGGAGTTTTATTATTCCTTGTACAATTGGCAATAAATTTGATGCCACTATCATTTTTCAAGAAGCTTGGCATAGAAGCAAGACCTACCACAGTGACACTTCAGTTGGCAGATCGATCTTATGCACACCCCAAGGGTAAGATTGAGGATGTGTTGGTAAAGGTAGACAAATTTATATTTCCAGTTGATTTTATCATTTTGGATTATGAAGTTGACATTAGTGTGCCAATTATTTTGGGTAGGCCATTCCTTGCCACGGGTAGAGCTCTTATTGATGTTCATTAAGGGGAACTAACCATACAAATGAATGACCAACATGTTACTTTTAACGTGTTTCAAGCTTTCAAATGTTTGCCTCTTCGACAACAACAACTGCTGGCAAGAGAAGAAACTTGACATTATGAGAGTGGTGGTCGGCTATTTCCAAAAATTGTTTGCTTCTTCTAACCCTCAAACTTGTCCTTTACTTCTTGATAATATTGCTCATGTGATTACTCATGAGATGAATGTTTCTCTAATGAAGCACTTCACTGATGATGAGATTTTATATGTGTTTCAGGATATTAACCCTCGGGAAACACCAGACATAGATGGTATTCCCGGTAGTTTCTATCAAAATCATTGGGGCCTTATCGGTACTGATATTATTTCCCTTTGTCATGCTCTACTTGCAAGCACTGTGGATATGTCCCTGGTGAACAAAACTGTCATCGCCTTAATTCCCAAGGTGACCGAGCCCCAAAACATGAAGCAACTCAGGCCTATAAGCCTTTGTACAATTGTTTACAAAATTTGTTCCAAGGTGTTGGTCAATAGAATGAAACCCTTGCTACCTATTTGCATATATGATAACCAAGCTACATTTATAAAGGGGAGAATGACCTTTCACAATATCCTTGTCGCCCACGAGCTTATACATTACCTTAATTCCTCCAAGAACGACCCCAACAAAGGAGCTGCCCACAAGCTTGATATGGAGAAGGCCTTTGATAGGGTTGAATGGTCCTACTTGAGGAATGTCATGACTAAGATGGGCTTCCACGAGGCTTGGGTTAATCTGATTATGTCTTGTGTCACATTTGTATCCTTTTCTGCTAGAGTTAATGGTTCCTTGACACTAGAGTTTACTCCTCATAGAGGCTTGAGGCAAGGTGACCCTTTGTCACATTTCCTCTTTCTTATTTGCATGCAGGGACTATTGGCTAAATTACATGTTGAGCAATGTGTCGGTGGTCGTATCAAGGGCATTCGAGCAAGTTAGAATAGACCCCGTGTGAACCACTTGTTATATGCTGAACATCATCTTCATGAAGAATTCACCTGCTGAGGCCAATCGTATAGAAGATTCTCAATCTCTATGTTGTTTCTTTTGGGCAGAAAGTGAATTTTGATAAATCAACATTATATTTTACCCATAACACTTTGGCTTCTCACAAGAATTGGATTTTAAGCATTCTCAATGTTAGAGAGGTATCTGAACCTGGCATTTATCTCGACATACCACTACTGGTTAGCAGGAACAAGTTCGTCGCCTTTGGTTTTGTTCAAGATAAGATGCATGATCGTGTAACTGGCTGGACAAAACTCCTTCTCTCCTATGCCGGCAGGGATGTGGTCCTCAAATCCGTTGCACATGCCCTCCCCCAGTATATCATGACTTGCTACCTACTGTTAGAAATACTCAGAGGAGTAATGAAAGCAAGCAAGAAACCAGAAATGGATTGAAGTATATGATGAAGAAGAAGATACAGAGAAAATGAAAGAAGAATAACGAAAGAGAAAATAGAGAAAACTGATAACAATCTTTGAATAATATTTCCAATCTGTTACAAACTGATAAGAACGGGCCTATTAATAGCCCAAGACTTGGCTTAGCTTTAGCCCAAATCTGTTACAAATTCTGTTATAATTGTTAGACCCAATTCCAACAAACTCCAGCTCAGCACCTTCAGAACTATCTAGTATCCAGCTCAGCATCTTCAGAACTATCTAGTATGATAGTCTTACATTCTCCCGGTTTTCTTTGTTTTGTAGAAGAAACTGAGATGTAGAAACAACACAAAGACGATCCCGCAAAGCACCAAAAGAAGCAGGAGGGATAGGTTTTGTAAACACATCAGCTGTTTGTTCAGCATATGGAACATAATTCACAAGTAATTGACCAGCAAGGACCCTCTCCCGAACAAAATGGAGATCAATCTCAACATGTTTGATACGAGCATGATGAGTCGGGTTAGCAACCATAGACACAGTGGATGTATTGTCACACCAAACATTGGGTTTGCCACACAACTCAACTCCAATCTCATGCAAGAGTTGTTGAACCCAGATCAATTCAGAGACAGCATTAGCTAAACTCCGATACTCAGCCTCATACGAAGAACGAGAGACCACACTTTGCTTTTTTGAACACCAAGCAATTGGATTTGCACCAAGATAAACGCAAAAACCAGATGTGGACCGCCTATCCTCTACAGAAGAGGCCCAATCTGCATCAGCATAGCAAGACAAAGAACAAGTGACACCACCAGTATAATGAAGACCATAATCAAGAGTACCACACAGGTAACGCAAAATACGCTTCACAGCCTTCCAGTGAGAATCACAAGGATGATTCATGTATTGACTCACTTTGTTCACGGCATAGGCAATATCAGGTCTAGTAAGACACACATACTGCAGTCCACCCACTGTACTACGAAACAAATGAATATCAATAAATGGCTGACCATCATTGGCTCGCAACTTAGGAGAAACCACCATAGGAGTAGGAGTGGGAGTAGAAGTGAGCATATTAGTGCGTTCAAGAAGTTCCAGCACATACTTCTTCTGATTAAGGAGAAGACCAGAGGGTAATTGTGACACTTCCATCCCCAAGAAGAAACCCAATTGGCCCAAGTCCTTAAGAGCAAACTCATCATTGATAAGCTGAATGACATTCTGAATTTCAGCAGAATTATCCCCTGTGATGATGATATCATCAACATAAATCATTAACAATAATGAGGAACAGGCAGTGTTTCTTAGAAAGAGAGAGGAGTCAGCCTTGGAAGCAGTAAAATCCAATTTCTGAGTAAGAAAGGTGCGAAGAGTCTGAAACCAAGCTCGAGGAGCCTGTCGAAGGCCATAAATGGCTTTGTTTAGTTTGCACACAAGTTTTTCACCATTAGGGCCAAAACTTTCAAAGCCAGGAGGCTGAACCATATACAAATCTTCAGTTAACTGTCCATTGAGAAAGGCATTGTTTATATCAATTTGCCTAAGTGTCCACTTCTTTATAACTGCAGTAGCAAGGACAGTCCTAATCGTAGTGGACTTAACCACTGGACTGAATGTCTCATGGAAGTCACAGCCTGCCATTTGAGAATATCCTTTGGCCACTAAACGAGCCTTCAACCTCTCAATAGAACCATCTTGCTTGCGTTTAACTTTAAACAACCATTTGCAGCCTATGGGCTTTCTGTCAGCAGGCAAAGGTTGAAGGGTCCAAGTATCATTGGCCAAAAGAGCACTGTATTCAGCATCAACAGCAGCAGACCAGCCTTTATGAGCAAGAGCTTGGCCAATAGAGGTGGGTTCAGCAACATCAGATTCAGCAAGCAGAACCTTAGGCTTGAAAATACCAGCCTTACCTCTAGTAATCATAGGGTGAAGATTTTGAACATGGGAAGTGGAAGATGGAATAGAAGTAGAAGATGGAGATGAATGGTGATCAATAGTAGGGGAAGATGGAGATGACATAGCAGTAGATAATGGAGGTGATTCATGAAAAATAGCAGTGATATGTGGAGGTGGAATAGCAGTAGAGAATGGAGGTGGAATATGAGTGTTAACAGTGGCTTGTGGTGATGAAATAGTAGTAGAAGATGGATGGGAAGTATGAAGTGTAGTAGTGACTTGTGGAGATGGCATAGCAGTAGATAATGGAGGTGGAATATGAGAGGTAGTAGTGACTTGTGGTGGTGAAATAGTAGTAGAAGATTGATGGGAAGTATGAAGTGTAGTAGTGGTTTGTGGAGATGAAATAGTAGTAGATAATGGAGGTGGAATATGAGAGGTAGTAGTGACTTGTGATGGTGAAATAATAGTAGAAGATGGATGTGAAGTGTGAAATGTAGTAGTGACTTGTGGAGATGGCATAGCAGTAGATAATGAAGGTGGAATATGAGTGGTAGTAGTGACTTGTGGTGGTGAAATAGTAGTAGAAGATGGATGGGAAGTATGAAGTGTAGTAGTGGTTTGTGGAGATGGCATAGCAGTAGATAATGGTGGTGATTCATGAAAAATAGCAGTAGGTGATAATGTAGGTGAATGATGATCAAGAGGAGCATCATTGTGGAAAGAATCAGTAGGAGAAGCTGAAGAGAAATTATGAGTGGGTGATGTGTCAAGAGGAGAGAAGTTATCAACATTAGGAGATGAAGAAGAAACAGGAACAACAGGAATAGAGAGATGATCAACAGAAGTATACGAAGATGTGGACTTTGCAATAGGAGAAGACTGAGATGGATCAGAATTCACAACTGGAGAATTTACAGCAGTAGGCTTATTGTTTGTTTGAGAACCAGAAACAGTAGCATGATTAGGAAACAATAGCCATTACCGGCAACAAGCTCTGATACCATGTCAGAAATACTCAGAGGAGTAATGAAAGCAAGCAAGAAACCAGAAATGGATTGAAGTATATGATGAAGAAGAAGATACAGAGAAAATGAAAGAAGAATAACGAAAGAAAAAATAGAGAAAACTGATAACAATCTTTGAATAATATTTCCAATCTGTTACAAACTGATAAGAACGGGCCTATTAATAGCCCAAGACTTGGCTTAGCTTTAGCCCAAATCTGTTACAAATTCTGTTATAATTGTTCGACCCAATTCCAACAAACTCCAGCTCAGCACCTTCAGAACTATCTAGTATCCAGCTCAGCATCTTCAGAACTATCTAGTATGATAGTCTTACACCTACTTCCTCAATCGGTGCATGATGACATGGTTCATACCATGCGTCATTTTTGGTGGACCAAAAAAATAGAGAACGTGGTTGGCCCTTAATTGCATGTGAACTATTTGCACCCCCCAAGAATGCTAGAGGGCTTGGAATACGTGATCTTCATGCTTTTAATATTGCACTCTTGGGTAAGCAGTTATGAAGGTTATTAAAAGAGCATGAATAGTTGGTTTCCCGTGTTTTTAGGGCCAAGTACTTCCCTACAAGCAACTTGCTCGATGGCCCCTTGAAGGACAAGTCCTTTTATGCTTGGAAGCATCTTCACAAAGCCCTGTGGGAGATTGAGGCGAGTTTTTTTGGAGGCTTGGGAGAGACAATGGTGCGCATATGCACATGGATAATTGGGGTGGCTTGAGAGCTCTTGAATTCCAAACTGTGTACAATGACAGCCCCATATCCCCCATCCTTTTCTCTGAATTTATGTTGCCTAGAAAAGCTCAATGGGACACGAATAAGATGGAATCTATCTTCCAACCTGCAGATGCTGCTTCCATCTTACGTGTTCCAATTTCTCAAGGCAGTGACACTCTTTTATGAGGTCACCACGACTCATGTATGTACAATGTGAGATCAGGTTACCTGTACTTACAACGTTCCCCTTCTGACATTCGCATTCCCTCATGTGCATGGAAGATCATATTCAAGCTTTCGGTGATCCCAAAGGTTAGAAATTTTGGTTTGCGCCTTGCCCATGAAGCTCTCGCTATTGACAACAAACTGAGTGTAGCTGGTCTTGCCCCTGGAGATTGCCCCTTGTGCCACCTTGAAATGGAAATGGCCCTGCATGCTTTCAAGGAATGCATTGATGCCCAAGAAGCCCTTGTTCTAGGCCAACTCCCTGCATCTATCATCCATAGCAATACAAGTACCACCCTTCTCTGGTTGGAGGAGGCCATCACCTCCCTTGATGCACCTGGCACGCTTCCTATCCATCTTATGCAGCATTTGGTACCGAAGAAATCCGTTTGTTCATGAAGGCAAGCTTAAACCGATCAGCACCACTGTCTGGAATTCCCAAGTGCTTCATTTAGATTATCTTGCTGCCATGGCGACTAAAGACTCACGTCCTGGCAGAGCTGCTGACGCGGCAACTCTTTGGGAAAGGCCCCCTCCTGGTCACATAAAGCTTAACGTTGATGGTGCCTTTGATCTGCTTCACGGTGCTGCCATAGGTGTGATTGCTCGTGATGTCCATGGTCATGTACTTGGCGGCCTTGCGCAGCATTCACCAACTTGCATGGAAGCTGGTGCGGCTGAGATTGCAGCCATGGTTGCGGGACTTCAGTTTGCTTGTGGGAAGGGATGGCAGCAAGTCTTTTTTGAGACAAACTCTGCTATGGTCCTGAACAAGCTTAACAGGTCGATCTAGGATGATCTTTCGGTCCTTAATCCTCTTTTGGAGCTTGCTCGTGCTTTACTTGTTAGATATAGAGGTTTTAAAATTGTTTTGGCCAATCAAACTGCAAAAAAAGTGGCCCATTATGATGCTAATTGGGCTTTGCACTCTTATTGTTCTATTTATTTGGGTAAACTACTGCAGGGGTCACTTTCGTTTCCCGTTTGTATAGATTTAGTCACCACTTTTGAAAAGTGCCAATAAGTGGTCATCTACGTTTTTGATGTGTAAAGACTTGGTCACTCCGACGTTATAGTCCGTTAGTCCCCTAACGGATTGATGAATTGGCGGAATTAATTAAATTTATCAGAGTTTTTCAAACCCTTAATGAGGAAACCAAGTCCACGCACAGCACCAAAGTTCTTCGAGGGTTAAGAGATAGAATGGAATCCAACACGATTTCGATTCTCAGGAAAGCAAAGATTGTTAAAGCAAGGCTTGAATCGCTGGAAAGATCCGATGCAACCGACGGGAAACAGGGGACTTGTGTTGGTCGGACCAGGATTTCAATCACCAACGGTTTGAAAGCCAAGCTTCGGGAAATGATGAAGGATTTCCAAGGCTTGAGGGAAAAGATTTTGTCCGACCACAAACAAGATCTCAAGAGAAGATACTACACCGCCACCGGTGAGTTACTGAGCGAAGAAACTGTCGGGAAAGTGGTTTCCAGCGGCGAGAAAGTGGAGTTGTTTGCGGAGAAAACGGAACGGCACGAGGCGATCATCAATATCCAGAGGAGTTTGCAGCGGCTTCATCAGGTTTTCCTTGACATAGCGGTGCTTGTGGATGCACAAGGGGAGAAAATGGATAATATTGAAGAGAATGTGGCGAATGCAGGTAGCTTCATCAATGGCGGAACCAATAGTTTACACTACGCAAACCAAATGAAGAAGAAGAGGAAAGGTTGGGTTTATTGGGTTTGGGGCGTTATTCTGATTATACTCATAGTTTGCATCATTTCGATGTTAGCTTCTTGAGAAGCATAAAACGGGGAAATGTTTCAAGTATTGTTCAATTTCAGTAGTTTTGATTTTGAACTTTGAAGAAGAAGAGGAAAGGTTGGGTTTATTGGGTTTATTGGTTTCCTTCTTTGATTGCTGTGCGTGGACTTGCTGATGTGTAAAGACTTATTATCTATGTGGGAATACACGTGGATATTTCTATTTAATTAATTCCGCCACATCAACAATTCGTTAGGGGATTAACGGACTATAACGTCGGAGTGACCAAGTCTTTACACATCGAAAACGTAAATGACCAGTTATTGGCACTTTTCAAAAGTGGTGACTAAATCTGTACAAACGGGAAATGAAAGTGACCCCTGCAGTAGTTTACCCTATTTATTTTGACTCGGTTTGTCCCGAGGTGGCCATACCTTTTGTAAACATGGAAATTCAATATATCTAATGTCTGGGGTACTCTTTTCCCATAGGTCTCATCATTGGTCCTCCAATGATGCGGCAGGGGATTTTAATGAGGCACGTCTTTAAAATAATGTGTTTACAAATGAGACATTCTAAAAGATAATTTTATCTCTCAATTAAAATTTTATTATAAAAAAGTAATTGAGTCATTAAAAATGAAAAATAGCATAGTATAATAACACTTTTAGTCCCCAAATATGCATATTATATCAATTTTGGTCCTGATTCAAATTAATTCAATAAATTTAACCTTTTATATTTAAAAAATAGGCTCAAGGGTTCGAGAAGCCCTTGAACTTAAAAAAATCAATTAATCCCTTAAAGTTATTATGCATTTTATGTCACACCTTTCAACCGAAAAAATTTAACCAATCCGGCCCTTTGACTGGCGGATTCTATCATTGACCGACGGTTCCGTTAAATTTGATCTACTTAGCCCGTCTGTCATGCCATATCGGTCGTTAAATATCGAAAGCATATTTGTCCAAGAAAATGGCATGGACTGTGACGGTGTCGTGGATTAAAATAACATTAAATTAAAAATTAAAACCTTTTAACTAGAAACCCTAAAATATATTCATCAAACACCCCAAATTGTTAATGAAAGCAAAATCGTGAAATTATCCTTTGGCGAGTATTCAAATATGCTCTCTTTCTTCTCTCTTGCATCGTTCAAGTCGAATTAATCAATCTTTCATTGGTCGACATTAGAATAGGTGAGTATTTAAATCTCCTTTCTTTCTTCTCTCTTCTATCTCTCGCATCTCACATTTCTCGCTACGATTGAAAAATCATTGAAATTAACTCAAAATTATTTGAAAAAGTGATTCTCTTAGTTATCGAGCTACCCAAATCTCCATGTGAAAAATTATTGTGAGAAATTACTTAAACGAATGTTGAATTATTTGATTCATAAATTTGTTGATTATCATGTAGTATGATATTTCATTTAGGAAGTGTGGGTGCATTAACAATGACAATCTCGGCGTGCTCATCAAATGAAGGCAGTAAGAGAAATGTTAATTCGCTAGTTTTTTGGGAGTATGAAGTAGAAGTTGTGTTATGACATTAGGCCTGAAATGCCTTATGTGGATAACATGAAAAAGGAAAAAAGTTGGAAGAAGGTTCTTTAGTTGCCCAAACTTCAAAAATTTTGACTGTACAATTTTTTAGATGGCATGATGAAAATATGTATATAGAGAAAAATTGTAACCCCCTCGTCCCGGTCTGGCCGGATGACCGGTCCGAGTGGGCCACATGGGGAAAACCGAAGCGAAACCCGTTAAGGTTCTCCCTCGGTTAGCGACCCTAAAATTTTTTTTCATTTAATTTACATTTTATCTAGAGGCATAAATGATTCTTAAGTGGTCTCTACAGCGGAAACTAGACTCCCGAGAGGCCCCACAGCAAAAACAGGCCTAACCCAAGCATTGGGACTCTTTAGAGGTGCCTAAAAGCCCACATTCAGGCATGTGTTTCAAAACAAGTACAGCCCGTTTCGAAACACGGGCTCCAGGTAAAAAGCAAGTTGCCCGTACCGAAACGCCTCCACCCCGTTTCGGAACAGGGCCACGAATTTGCCTTGACGTTTCGAAACTGGTTTCGAAACAGGCATGGACAGTAGCAAAATCGTTCCGAAACTTGTTCCGGAACGGGGGCTCATAGTGGCCAAACCGTATCGAAACGGGTTCCGATACGGGGTCCCTGAAGCCTTACCCGTTCCGAAACGGCTCAGCCCGTTTCGAAACGCTAGCTGCCTGCAACTTTCAAAAATCAGACTTAGGCAACTCCAAAAGATCCCAAAGGCCCTCAACAACACCAAGAAGCATACATCACAACAAAAACACTCTAGAGGCATGCTCCCTATTGCATACATTCATAATCATCACAAGATTTAAGATAAGGCAATCATTCCAATAATTCATCCAAAACATACTTAATCATTAAAAAGGCCCTTAAGGCTCAATCCACCACACATAGAGTTACATGCCACAACCATACATGTACTCATACGAAAGCATAGCATCATAATCAAGCATTCATCAAGGCTTAACATGGTTTAAGAATTCAACAAAAATATAAATATCAACAACCATCATGAGTCATACAAAGCTCATGCAAAACACACACTTGCCACATTGCTAAGCTACCACATTAATTGCTAAATCGTACTTGAGCAACAAATACTTGGAAAGCCCCTTCGCCTTGCTCCTTGCTAACACCACGCTAATGATTTGCATTGTTGAAAATGAGAGCGTAAGCTAGAAGCTTAGTGAGGATGCTCTAAAATCAAAAACAACAACAATGCAGGGTCCAAGCATGCGAATCCTCAACCTCACATACAACATACGTGGATATCAACAAGTCAACCTAGCTAGTCTTTCAAGAGTCATAATATGGCATCTCACATCATACTAAGCTCAAACATCATAAATCAACATCATAACATCATATTTATAAGAACAAGTTCAATTTGCCACTATTAGTTTACCCGGATGTGCGGATTTAATCTCAACAACAACTTTACCTCGGTGGGATTACACTCATCACCGGACCTTGCATGGGCGGGATTCCACTTATCACCACATGCCCTACGGATGGGATTCCACTCATCATCACGTAGAATGTATATAAATTTATGGTGGAATATTACATCACCGTACTCCTCCTTGATGACTCAACGCCATCAAGGCCACGTACGTTTTGACTCAATTTGTATGCACACTAATCCTAATGATCGATCATTTACACCCGGTAAGTTAATTAGTGCCAATTTCCTTAACCACATCACATATCCACCATTTATATCACATACTCATCACGTGCATATATCAAGGTACACATATACAAATCGATCCACATTTCACAATAGCAAATAAGCAAGGCATAAATAGCATCGATAGGAATCAAGGGGTTAAGTTACCAATTTAACTCCCACATAGGAATGGCCTACCAAGCACATTCCAACACATACACTACACACACTTGAACCAACTTTAAAACATATTTAAAGTTACTCACCACCCTTCCCAAGCAACCAAAACAAGCGAGCAAGCCTCCTAAGTGCCCGGATTCGATCCCGGTGCTCCTCCAATGTTTTCTCTTGTTTCTAGCCAATCAAAACACATCCATTACTCACAAATCAAATGCTAAATTTCAGTCACCACTCCAACCCACAAACACAAGCCACACTTCAACAATTTCGAACCCAACAATCACCCAAAATATCCATTTTCGAGCTCCCTTAAAACCCAACTGAAAACCATGTTTTCAAACACCCAAATGACATCCAAAAGGTCCCAAAACACCTTCCTATCATTCCTAAACCATCAGCCCTTCAACCCAACCCCAAAACTCACCAAAATTCAATTTTTAGACACTTCAAAAATGGCCACAAGGACCCATTTCGGGTTTTCACCCAAAATCGCCCATTTTAACATATTATGTGTATTTTAAGGTGACTAAACCAAAACACAACTTAATAAATCAAAATCAATTGAAAAACCCAATAAAAACTCAAACTTTCATTAAACCCTAAATTTCCAAAAGATGATAGTTTTAAATTTTAAAACTAGGTAAATGTAGAGGATGAAGAGGAGAGTTCAAATATATGATTACCTTTAAAAATGCCCTTGAGATGAGGAAGAAATTTGATGGAATAGTATATGGGGTTTGAGAGGGGTTTTGTTGGGTTTAATGTTGAAGAAGGGAAAATGGGGAGGAAAGATGATAGCTTTTTCTTTTCTTTTTTGTTCTTTTGAAACTAAAAAAGGTTGTCTACCTTTTTAAATTGCTTTAGTTTAATTACTAAAAAGGTCCCTCATTTTTATTTAAAACCCAATTAGGTCAAGCCTAGGTCAATTTTACCTTGTCAGTTTTACCTTGTCAATTGTCCTCTTGAGCAAATCCGGCATAGGTAACAACTTTAGTCCCACTTCGGCCCAACAAACTGGAGTTCTACACTTCCGGCCATACAAGGCCTCATACGGAGCCATCTGAATACTCAACTGGAAGCTATTATTGTAAGCAAACTCAACTAGAGGCAAATGCTTCTCCCACGTACCCTGAAAGTCAATGATGCAACAACGCAACATATCTTCTAAGATCTGTATAACTCTCCCCGACTGACCATCTGACTGAGGATGATAAGACATGCTGAAATTCAAACGGGTACCCAAAGCTGTATGCAGACACTCTCAAAATCGAGATGTAAACCGCAGATCTCTATTGAACATAATAGACTTCGGCACACCATGCAGTCTAACAATCTCACCAATGTACAGATCGGCCAATCTATCTAAAGTGTAAGTAGTATTGACTGCCAAGAAGTGAGCACACTTCGTAAAACGATCTACTATAACCCACACTGAGTTCTTCTTCGTAGGAGTCAAAGGCAAACCCGAAACAAAATCCATGGTGATACTCTCCCATTCCATTCCGGAATTCTCAACAGTTGCAACAAACCTGAGGGAACCTGATGTTCCGCCTTCACTCTCTGACACACTAAACATTTGCTCACAAAGTCGGCCACATCTCTCTTCAAGCCAACCCAAAAGTACTCATTCTTCAAATCGCGGTACATCTTCGTACTCCCCAGATGCATAGCAAACGGACTACTGTGTGCTTCAGTCAAGATCGTACGTCTGAAGTCACCGTCCTCTGGCACAACTATCCTATTTTTGAAACACAAAACCCCATCGATACTGAAACTGTAGTCTGAAGATCTACCTTCGGCTATATCTTGCACGTGAGGTGCCAAAGATCTATCTAAGAGCTGTTTCTCTCTAATCAACTGACCTAGATTAGGTCTAACCTGAAGCTCGGCTACCAAGCCACCATCTCCGGACAAGCTCAATCTAGCAAACATGGCTCTCAAGTCTACAGCTATTTTTCTACTCAATGCATCGGCCACTACATTGGCTTACCCGGATGGTACTCAATGGTAAGATCATAGTCTTTTAGCAACTCTAACCACCTACGTTGTCTGAGATTCAAATCTCGCTGAGTCATGATGTACTTCAAACTCTTGTGATCTGTGTACACTGTGCATTTCTCACCATACAAGTAATGCCTCCAAATCTTCAGAGCAAACACAACTGCAGCTAACTCTATGTCATAGGTCGGATAGTTAAGCTCGTGGGTCTTCAACTGTCTTGAGGCATAAGCCACCACTCTCTTGTCTTGCATGAGAACACAACCTAGGCCTACGTAGGAAGCATCACTGTAAACTACATAGTCTTTCCCAGACTCTGGCTAAATCAAGATCGGTGCTTGGGTCAATGCTTCTTTCAATTTCTCAAAGGCTCTCTGTCTTGCATCTGTCCACTCAAACTGAACACTCTTCTGAAGTAACTGTGTCAATAGAGCGGCTAACTTAGAGAAACCTTCTACGAATCTTCTATAATACCCAGCTAAGCCTAGGAAGCTACGTACCTCTGTTACAGAATTGGGTTGCTTCCATTCAACAATGGCCTCTATCTTCTTTGGATCAACTCTAATCCCATCGGATGACACTACATGTCCTAAGAAGACTACCTCTCGGATCCAGAATTCACACTTGCTCAACTTTGCATACAACTGATGATCTAGCAAAGTCTTCAAAACTAGTCTCAAGTGTCGGTCATGGTCTTCTTCAGTTCGCGAATACACCAAGATGTCATCTATAAAAACAACTACAAACTGATCTAAGTACTGATGAAAAATCCTATTCATCATATCCATGAAAGTAGCCGGTGTATTAGTCAACCCAAAAGGCATGACTAAAAACTCATAGTGACCATACCTAGTTCTAAAGGCCGTCTTCGGTACATCAACCTCTCTTACCTTTAGCTGGTAGTAACCCGACCTCAAGTTAATCTTCAAAAAGACTGACGCTCCTCTCAACTGGTCAAACAAATTATCAATTCTAGGCAAGGGATACTTATTCTTCACGGTTAGCTGACTCAACTGTCTGTAATCTATATACATTCTCATGCTTCCATCTTTCTTCTTCACAAACAAAACCGGTGCACGCCAAGGTGAGGAACTAGGTCGGATAAAGCCTATATCTGTCAACTCTTGCAACTGAGT
Organism: Hibiscus trionum; assembly: GCA_030270665.1. Classification (NCBI taxonomy): domain Eukaryota; kingdom Viridiplantae; phylum Streptophyta; class Magnoliopsida; order Malvales; family Malvaceae; genus Hibiscus; species Hibiscus trionum. The sequence goes on along the minus strand of BSYR01000013.1, from coordinate 9,964,028 downwards.
CTTCAACTCTTTTAGTTCTTTCGGTGCCATGCGATACGGTGCAATCGAAACAGGAGCTGAATCAGAATAAGTCTCAATAGTAAACTCTACCTCTCTATCCGGTGGTAACCCTGGCAACTCTTCCGGAAACAAACTAGGAAAGTCACACACTGTCCGGATGTCTTGAGGTCTAACCTCACTTATGTTCGGATTCATCACATAAGCCAAGTATGCTTCACAACCCAACTCAACTAACCTCTTAGCTTCTAGAACTGAAACTACATTGGACAAGAATTTCACGTTCTCACCCACCACTACAATCTCATAATTATCTGTGAGCCTCAGAGAAATCCTCTTAGTTTCAAAGTCTATCCTAGCTCTATGCTCCGTGAGCCAGTCCATACCCAGAATTACATCAAAACCATAGAAAGGTAGCTTCATCATATCCACTGGAAACACATGTCCCTGAACCATCAACGGACACCTTCTGTATATCTTTCTAACTACTACCGTGTCCCCAAAGGAACTAGTAACACTAACTCCTACCTCTAACATTTCACAAGGCAAATTCAACGACTGTGCATGCTCACTCAATATGTAGGAATGTGTAGACCCGGAGTCAATCAAAGAAAGTAAACCCAAAGACTGTATCGAGAAGTTACCTGCGATCACATCGGTGTCATGTTGATCCCCCCGCTGAGCGTAAACTTTGGCCTGACCTCCGCCCTCCGGCTAGACTGCAACTACATGTGCTATGTTCCTCTGACCATCATTTCTCGGCTGGAAGTTACCTCTACCGCGCCCGCGGCCTCTCTGAAAGTCATTGGCCCTAGCAGGAGCCTGAGCTGGTGCCTGCCCCACCTGATGTGGACAGTCACGCCTAATATGGTCTCTAGCCCCACAATTCCAACACGAGTGGAAATTTCCCCAACACTCACCGGTGTGGTTCCTCCCGCAAGTAGCACATGTGGGCAACTTCCCACTAGCCCACTAGCCCTGTTGGCCCCTACCGTGGTTACCGCCACCACGCATATGATCATAATGATGCCGGTTGTCTTGATGCCTCTTGGCATCACCTCTATCAAAGTCACTGGACCTCTTACCCGAACTAGAACCACCAGACCGTTTGGTCAAGCCCAAACTGTGCTCCAAGTCCTTGGCCCTCACGACCAAGACATCAAAATCAGTGTAGTCTGAAGCTAGAGTATACCTCTTGATTTCTTCATTCATCCCATAACGGAAACGGTTACATCGTTCCACCTCAGTAGGAACAAGCTCAGATGCATACTGACTCAGTCTGACAAATCGAATCTCATAGTCTGTCACAGTCATACTCCCCTGAAGCAAGGCCATAAACTCCCTCTTCCTCTCATCGAGGTATCGCGGACCCAGATACTTCTTACGGAATGCTGACTCAAAGAACTCTCAAGTAATCTCGGCCTCATCCATACCTGTAGTGATGGTGACCCACCAAGTGTAGGCATCACCCTGAAGCAAGGACTCAACACACCCTAGCTTGCACTCTCCGGTACATCCCATCTGTGCGAGGATACGGACAGTCTTATCAAACCACAACTCAGATCTCTCCGGTGTAGGCCCTCTAAACTCTTCGGCCCCTAGACCACGGAGCCTCTCTAATGGCAAATCAGTGCCTTCTCCCTGATGATGTGCTGCTGCCTGACCCCCAGCTACTGCAGCCTGAAAAACCCCAGCTATCGCCTGAACTAGAGGAACTAAGTCTATTCCGGCCGGACCTTGGCCACCTTGGCCTCCCTGAGGTCCATCTCTTTCGGCCCCGGCCTCGCCTCCTACTCCTGGGGGAGGAGGTGGTGGTGGAGGAGGTGGTGGAGGAGCTCCAACTCCAACCACAGGCTCTCCCACTTGAGCCTCAACTCTAACTACTGGATCAACTCCTGGAGCCGTTGCCCGTGGTTCCGGTCGAACCATCCTAGGCCTCCCACGTGGTCTCATGATACGACTAGCAAGGTAATAACTACAACAAACAACAACAAACAGATAAGGATTACGTTATCAAAAGCAAGGGTCCAACAGTGCTCAAGTACTTCCTTTACGAAACCTTTTTAAATTAAGTAATAGTAGCAATGAGCACTCGACTCAACACCAAATGCAACAATTTATGCCCTAAATCATCATACGAATAATCAAATATCGAGATTTCATGGCAAAGCATACACCAAGCAATACAATTACTTAACACATCAAGCTTACCTCACTTACCTGTCCGAGCTCTCTGTAACCTCAGGCTCTGATACCAACAAATGTAACCCCCTCGTCCCGGTCTGGCCGGATGACCGGTCCGAGTGGGCCACACGGGGATAACTGAAGCAAAACCCGTTAAGGTTCCCCCTCGGTTAGCGACCCTAAATATTTTTCATTTAATTTACATTTTATCTAGAGGCATAAATGATTCTTAAGTGATATCTACAGCGGAAACTAGACTCCCGAGAGGCCCCAAAGTGAAAACAGGCCTAACCAAGCATTGGGACTCTTTAGAGGTGCCTAAAAGCCCACATTCAGGCTTTTGTTTCGAAACAGGTACAACCCGTTTCGAAACACGGGCTCCAGGTAAAAAGCAAGTTGCCCGTACCGAAACGCCTCCACCCCGTTTCGGAACAGGGCCACGGATTTGCCTTGACGTTTCGAAACTGGTTTCTAAACAGGCATGGACAGTAGCAAAATCGTTCCGAAACTTGTTCCGGAACGGGGGCTCTCAGTGGCCAAACCGTATCGAAAAGGGTTCCGATACGGGGTCCCTGAAGCCTTACCCTTTCCGAAACGGCTCAGCCCGTTTCGAAACGCTAGCTGCCTGCAACTTTCAAAAATCAGACTTAGGCAACTCCAAAAGATCCCAAAGGCCCTCAACAACACCAAGAAGCATACATCACAACAAAAACCCTCTAGAGGCATGCTCCCTATTGCATACATTCATAATCATCACAAGATTTAAGATAAGGCAATCATTCCAATAATTCATCCAAAACATACTTAATCATTAAAAAGGCCCTTAAGGCTCAATCCACCACACATAGAGTTACATGCCACAACCATACATGTACTCATACGAAAGCATAGCATCATAATCAAGCATTCATCAAGGCTTAACATGGTTTAAGAATTCAACAAAAATATAAATATCAACAACCATCATGAGTCATACAAAGCTCATGCAAAACACACACTTGCCACATTGCTAAGCTACCACATTAATTGCTAAATCGTACTTGAGCAACAAATACTTGGAAAGCCCCTTCGCCTTGCTCCTTGCTAACACCACGCTAATGATTTGCATTGTTGAAAATGAGAGCGTAAGCTAGAAGCTTAGTGAGGATGCTCTAAAATCAAAAACAACAACAATGCAGGGTCCAAGCATGCGAATCCTCAACCTCACATACAACATACGTGGATATCAACAAGTCAACCTAGCTAGTCTTTCAAGAGTCATAATATGGCATCTCACATCATACTAAGCTCAAACATCATAAATCAACATCATAACATCATATTTATAAGAACAAGTTCAATTTGCCACTATTAGTTTACCCGGATGTGCGGATTTAATCTCAACAACAACTTTACCTCGGTGGGATTACACTCATCACCGGACCTTGCATGGGCGGGATTCCACTTATCACCACATGCCCTACGGATGGGATTCCACTCATCATCACGTAGAATGTATATAAATTTCTGGTGGAATATTACATCACCGTACTCCTCCTTGATGACTCAACGCCATCAAGGCCACGTACGTTTTGACTCAATTTGTATGCACACTAATCCTAATGATCGATCATTTACACCCGGTAAGTTAATTAGTGCCAATTTCCTTAACCACATCACATATCCACCATTTATATCACATACTCATCATTTGCATATATCAAGGTACACATATACAAATCGATCCACATTTCACAATAACAAATAAGCAAGGCATAAATAGCATCGATAGGAATCAAGGGGTTAAGTTACCAATTTAACTCCCACATAGGAATGGCCTACCAAGCACATTCCAACACATACACTACACACACTTGAACCAACTTTAAAACATATTTAAAGTTACTCACCACCCTTCCCAAGCAACCAAAACAAGCGAGCAAGCCTCCTAAGTGCCCGGATTCGATCCCGGTGCTCCTCCAATGTTTTCTCTTGTTTCTAGCCAATCAAAACACATCCATTACTCACAAATCAAATGCTAAATTTCAGTCACCACTCCAACCCACAAACACAAGCCACACTTCAACAATTTCGAACCCAACAATCACCCAAAATATCCATTTTCGAGCTCCCTTAAAACCCAACTGAAAACCATGTTTTCAAACACCCAAATGACATCCAAAAGGTCCCAAAACACCTTCCTATCATCTCTAAACCATCAGCCCTTCAACCCAACCCCAAAACTCACCAAAATTCAATTTTTAGACACTTCAAAAATGGCCACAATGACCCATTTCGGGTTTTCACCCAAAATCGCCCATTTTAACATATTATGTGTATTTTAAGGTGACTAAACCAAAACACAACTTAATAAATCAAAATCAATTGAAAAACCCAATAAAAACTCAAACTTTCATTAAACCCTAAATTTCCAAAAGATGATAGTTTTAAATTTTAAAACTAGGTAAATGTAGAGGATGAAGAGGAGAGTTCAAATATATGATTACCTTTAAAAATGCCCTTGAGATGAGGAAGAAATTTGATGGAATCGTAGATGGGGTTTGAGAAGGGTTTTGTTGGGTTTAACGTTGAAGAAGGGAAAATGGGGAGGAAAGATGATAGCTTTTTCTCTTTTTTTTGTTCTTTTTAAACTCAAAAAATTTGTATTTAATAGGAATGCTATTTACTTGGATAATATATGTAGTACTTGTATTAGTGATTATGTATTAAGGAGTTTAGTCTAAGGATTACGGGTTAAAAGGGGGTTGGTTAAATGCAAAATCATGATGTTGAATTTGTTGGACAATGGGTAGTTTTGTACTAGTCGATATGCATTTTGTGGTTTAGAGAATGAATTAATGTTTGTAATTGATGTTAATTTATGAACAATCTTGGTTAAACGCAAAACAATGATGCTTATAAACTGTGATGTTAATTTTTTGGGTAATGGATATTTTGTATTGGTTAGTATATATTTTGTGATTTAATGTATGAATTAAGGGTTGTTAATTTATGAGCAATGTTGATTAAATGCAAAACCATAATGTCTATGAACTATGACGTTGATGCAAATATGTTTTATCAACATATGTAGTAGATAAACATCCAATAACATAATGTTAAAGGCAAAATGCCAGTTTCTCATACATGTTTATGTGATAAAAGTTTTAAAAGGCGTGTTTCTAGGTCTGGCGTAAATCCAAAAAAAAAGTTTAGGAGCTTATCGAACCTTAAAAGTTAAAATTAACAAAAATAAATAAATAAAACCTTCTCCAGTTTCAACAAAATAAAAGGTATCATCCAAGCATATAATATTTCATTTTTTGGTCATTCTAATTTAGGAATGCTTCCTAGATGCATCAAAATGTTATTGTTGAAGTTATCTAGTAGTGGAAGCCTTCTTCCCTTTCCAGCTCAAGCCAGAACCCTTTAACGTGTGATCAAATTAAAACGTAGAAGCTCCAATCTTCTTGGGACGGTAGTAGGTGTAACGACCCTTTCCAAACCTAGTCTAGAGTGTAAGAAACAAATTTAACAGCGACATTAAACTCTCTGAATAAAAATAATACCATTACATGCATAGATATTTGGGACACACTAAAAATTTGTTTGTCAGTTTCCATATTGGTATATAAACCAATACTAGTCATCATTTTGTTTTTGTTGGAAGGTTGACTGATAACTTACAAAAATACATATATTTCATGCCTTTCTACTTAAGTATTTACTTGGTTTCAAGATCATTTCATAGCATATAGATGCATTTAGGACATATAGTTGCATAGGACTCTGCTTGTTTAGTGGTTTGGTTTATTTTACAATATTTGATGCTGCTGAAAGGGTATGTTGTAGTGTGGTCATGTGCAGGTGAAGCAGGAGTGAAGCTGGGAAAAGGAGAAAAATACAGCAGTATTTTGGACACCATTTTTGGGTGTAGAAAAGGACAAAAGATCGAAGACATTCCCTTTAGCCCACATGTGTGAACCCCTATTTGTCTTTCATGTCACACATGAAGAGGGAATATTCCCTAGGACCTTCAAGGAATATTAGGGCACTAAACCCTAGGAGCCCCCACTATATAAAGGACAAAAAGCCCACATTAAAGAGAGAGGAGAGAGAATTGAAAAAAAAAGAGCTTTGTGGGAAAGAAAAGGAAGGAGGAGAGTCGGTCGCTTTCTTCACCTTGTTGTCCTCCATACTTGAAGCTTCAAGGGGTGATCTTGCTCGCATTCGAGGGAAAAAGCAAGTTTAGAGCAGTTTGTGGCAGTCCAAGACTGCGTTGTGACTTTTTCCTTTCTTTTTAGCTGTTCTGTTATAGCATTTATTTCTGACATGGGTTGTTGCAAACGAATGATGATGGATGTTTATTGTCCAACCATGAACTGATTTTAAGTGGCTAAGCTTGCTTTGGATGATTTTATTTTGGTTTAATGAATGTTTTGTTATTTTCGGCTCCTTAAATGCTTTGTTCACCATTATCACCTTAGGTTTGTAAGAGCTTTCGAGAGTAGCCTTAACCTAAGTGTTGGATGTAATTGATAGTCGAGAGAGTTAAGCCTAGATCTACGTGGACAATGGGGTTGTGCTGAGAAGCAAACCCTAACTTACCTTAGAGATAAGGATAGGGTTTCAACGACTAAAAGGAGTAGTGCTTAAACTTAACTTGAAATACCTCCAATCCCTATAAAAATGATACTCACTCATCATTTTACTACGTGTTTCGACGTGTATACTTGCACTATTTGCGTATCATTTATAGTACACCACACAGCGCAACATTGACCATGGTTCAAGTTGTTAGCTTCATTTTCTTGGTCTTTCATGCTTCGGGTTGTTGGATGAAATGTCTGATTCTAACATTATCAAATAACTAAAATTAAAGGTAAATTTTATGTGTCATTAACAATACATGTAAGCAATTGTTAGTATAATAACCTCTTTTTTTTTTTGAAGAACTTGATACAATGGTTGACTTTGTAGCATGCGTTTGGCCTATTGATATAGGTTCATGTGTTGCGGATGAACCCAATTTTTCATTTGTATGAAATCAAATAAATAAAAACACCACTAGCTACAAAATTACATAATAATTAATTTTACCTAACTTGAGGCAACATTGATAGATTTTTTGGACAATTTTAATTGTTATGGCCTATTATTTTACATTTAGAACAACTTATTTTAGCCCATGTTTTAGTGAAATTTCCAACTTTCATATTCTTGGGCTTATCTTCTGATTTTGTTCTTTTATTCTTAGGCCACCTTAGTTGGACCTTTGACTTTAGGTGGTAAGATTGGAGGAAGACTTTTGAATCAAAATTTCTTTTCTCTCATTGGCTGGAGAACATGTTTGTGACTTGTCATGTATTTTTTCTTACGCACTATTATGAAACATAATCTTCATATGATATAGAGTAGGGATGTTCATAACCGGGTACCCGAAAATTTTGGGTACTAAAACTTCGGCCCGTTATCCGGCCCAAAAAAATTGGGTACCCATAAAATTTGGGTACCCGCTAATCCGGGTAATAGGTACCCGAAACCATGCTATTTTAGAATTTGTAGATTCTGTGTAGGACATGTTTCTAAAACTAAACTCAGTCAAATGCTATGATTAATTAAACACCTAGAACTCCTCATCGCCTAAACAACAATTCCAAAAAATATCATCCGAAACTAAGTATTTTCAATTTGCTGATTATAAGATCACTGAATTACTTAGTAAAACAAGAGATGGAGTTAATATAAAAGCATCTGCGAGTCAAGAAAATAATGAAATTATGTGAATGAAGTCGGTAATATATCAAAGTTTGGTGTTTCACCACACTGACTTATTATCCTTTTGATCAGATTGCATGTGATGAATAATTGCTCCATTACCATTTCTAGCTATATATATATGAAAAAGGTTTACATTGGTGCTTCAGAGGAACGATTTACAGTAAAAGATATACAGCATAATTTTATTTAATATTCTTTTCATCTCGACTTTTGATTTTAATAACAGTCAAAAGAAATATCAACTTACAGAAAATCTAAGTCCCATCAAAGTGCAAGCAACTCAAAAGATAAATCTAAAACGGTGCTTTTTTGATAATAATAAAAAAAACATTAAACCGGGTATCGGGTAGTCGGGTACCCGGATAAAGGATATTTTGTGATCCGGGCCTGACCTGGATACTTGAAAAAAAATTACAGGTCGGGTATCCAGCCTGAAAATTTCAGGTATTTTATTAAAAATACTTAGTAATTTTTAATCAGGTAAACGGGTCAACGGTTCAAGTATTTTTAAACACCCCTAACATAGAGTCATGAAACATTGCGCAGCCGCAAATGGCTTGACAACAAAAAATTTTATTGTTTTACCATTCCCTGCAACTGCAAGTCAATTTCTTCAAATAAACAAGTATATTGGTTATCTAAATGAATAACCTAAATCCCTATCACCATTTCATACAAGCCTACAACGAGTGAAAGTAGTCATATTCTTTTCTAACTTTTCAAGCACTCATGGTGATTTGTGAGATGGTGGTTCTTTATTTTTCTGCCTAATTACTTTTAACAATCATTCTACTTATTACCAAGATTCTAATTTGCTCAAGCATGCTGATAATTGACTTAGTTCTTGCTTCAACTATCCACCAATTACATGCCAATGTCATGTTGTCCACCATATCAAATTTGGACGTTTCCTTAAAATATGCCTTAGACCAATACTAAATAGGGGTCTTTAACAAGTCATTGTTGATGTTGAACCCAAAGCTTCTAAACTATGTATCAGTAAGTCAAAATTCTCAACAAATGTTGATCTAACACAATTCCAAAATTAAACTTTTTTATTCATTCCTTTCCATGTCTTAAATCAATTTTTATATACGTGCCTTGCACACATCATGTGATCCAAATCAAAGAATGACTCCCTTAGAAATGGTATAAGATAATGCAATCAATGACAAAAAAGTACACAATAAGAAAATGAAAACTTATAAATGAGTCTGAAAGCATTGTTTAATATTATTATAAAACAGTATACATAAGCATATATTGTGTGCATATATAAATATGGTGCAAATTCTCTGAAAACAGTGTGTAATATAAGATAGTGCAAATTCTCTAAAAGCAGTATACACAAGCATATATTGTGTGCATATATAAGCATGATGCAAATTATCTGCAAACAATGAGCATATATAAACATATAAATGACCATCAATGCATATATAAGCATAAAAATGAATATGAAAGCAGTGTGTAATATTATTATAAAACAATATAGGCTTAATGACTCCATTGCCCCTAAAACTATGCACTTTTTCTTGAGTTAGCTCCTAAAGTATTTTTCGGGGCGTTTTTTCCCTTAACTAAAAATCATGACCTCATATGTCCCCTCCGTTAACCTCCGTTAAAAAAATTCTCACGAGTCAATCAGAACGCGCCATATATAATTTTATAAACAAAAATAATAATCTGACTTAAATAAAAGGGGTGAATTGCACATTAGCTATGCCAAATTTTATTTTTTGTTCATTATAGTCCTTATATGAACTGTATCTTCTTTCTCTTTCATTTCTATTAACTCAAATTCTGATTTTCTGAACGATTCCCAATGCTACTCAACCTATGAACGAGAATTCTCCAAATTCCATTAGAAGTTTATAAAGCAGGTGAAAAAGTTTGTTACAGAATACAGGCTCTTTGTTCCTTAAATTTTTAGTTTTCAATCAACTTGGAGATGGGGTTGCTTCTTCCGGCTAAGGGCTATTTAAACGTCTCCATTCTTTTCATGCAAAAGCATTGCTCTAGTTCATAGCTTTCAGCTTAGGAGTTTAAAAAAAGTTATAAATTTAGATTCTTTCTACTTAAATCTTTGAAAGGGGAATTGGGTTTTATTCCATTTTTCCTCGTGTGAAAATATATATCACTAGTATTGTGAATTTTTGAGTGTCTACACATGTTTTTTAAATTGTTTATTTGAACTTACTTCTATGTCTTGTTGTGGTGTGTAAATGAAAATTTTTGAGGAAAACTACTAGAATGATCACTTATGTTTAGGGTTTGTACACTTTTGGTCATTGATTTTCAAATTCGACCGTTAAGGTCACTTATGTTTTCGATCTGTAAACTTATGGTCACTGGGACATTTGTTGCCATTAAACGTTAACGAGAGGCTGATCTGACACAATAAAAAAGGATAAATTGCCTAGATAGCCCATAAACTATTACTTCACTCTATTTTGACCACTGAAATAAAAATAATTTGTATAATTACACATTTAATCCTCCATATTTATATTTTTTTATTTCTTCTCTCCACCACCATCTTCCATATTCTTCTTCATCTAACCCAATCCCTAATTTTCTACACGAGGAAGCAATGGAGCAAAGAAAAACCTGGGGTTTCATACACGGGTGGCTACGAGTGAGTTGGTTACAAGCTGAGCAATGCTCGACTCAATTCAAAAATTATTCGACTCGTGCTCGACTCGATACTCGATAAGTTAGATAAAATTTTCCTCGAATTGTGCTCATTAAAAAACTTGTTGCTTGACTCGACTCATTTCTCGTAAAGCTCGCCATAGTTTTTGTTGATTTTATAATATATGTAAGATCTAGTAATACTATAGGATTATTATTCTATATACTGGCGGTGGAAAACAAAGTTTCCATGTTAAAACTATACTGAAAAAAGGCTATAGAGAAAAAGGATCTTTATTGAGTGGATGATAATTGTGTTTACAAATGAATACAAAGGTCCCTTTTATAACCCAAAGGATAACAAACTTCCTCTAGAAGGTTTACAAAGTTCCCTCCAAAAATGTTGTTTTAACCGTCTTACAATACGTAACAAATTGTCTGCCAGCTCAGCTTGTGCAACTGTCAGCTATTCCTCTAACATTTTCCTTGCTTTTTTCTTCTTTAACTTTATCAGGAGACAAAACATGCAGGTGAGCACGAAAGGCTTCAAACTGGTGTACTACAACAGCCTTGGTTAAAACATCAGCAAGAACATAATTCACTTGCAAGGTGCCTGAAGCAACTTTTTCACTTATGAAATGCAAATCCATATCCACATGTTTAGTTTTTGCATGTAAGACTGGATTTGCAATCATCGATAGAGTGCTGGTGTTATCACACTATACACGAGGAAAATCATTAAGAACAATACCAATATCTACCAGGACAGACATGATCCAAAGAATATTAGAGGTTGCATCGGCAAGACTACAGTATTCAGCTTCAATTGTAGATCGAGAGACGACCCTTTGCTTCTTGGAGCTCTATGTAAAGAGGTGAGACCTAAGAGACACACATTACCCTGTAGTGGATTGACAATCATCGATGTCATTTCCCAGTCAGCATCGGAGAAGGTTGTAATCAAGAAGGAATCGAGGCCTTTGGGTGCAAACCAAAGGCCATGATTAAGAGTACCTTTAAGATGACGCAAAATTCTCACTACGGCCTGCCAATGAATGTTTGTTGGGTGTTGCATGAACTAGACAACTTTGTTAACTACATAAGACAAATCTGGGTGAGTATGAAAAATATATTGTAAAGCACCAACTACACTACGATAACCTTGAGCATCATTCACTGGTTCACCTTCATTTCGATTGAGTTTTGTGTAGGATACCACAAGAGTAGAGACAATTTTGGCATCGAGTTGTCCAGTTCTCTCGAGTAACTCCAAAACATACTTTTCTCAATTAAGAGCAAACCTTCACTAATGGCATGTACCACAATGCCAAGAAAAAAAGTCAATATGCCAAGATCTTTAATTGAAAATTGATCATGAAGCAAGTCTATTATGTGTTGATCATGGCTCAAGGAACTTCTTGTTAATAGTATGTCATCAACATAGACAATGAGGTACATTGAGGCATCCTGTGTAATTGACACAAAGAGAGAGTTATCCGCTGAGAAAGCTTTAAAGCCAATGGAACATAGAAACGCCTTTAACTTAAGATACCAGTTTTGAGGGGCTTTCCGTAGGCCATAAAGTGCCATTTAAGATGACACACAAGAGGGGTACCATCATCTTTGGTTTGCACAAAGCTAGAAGGTTAATGCATGTAAACAACTTCCTATAAATCTCCCATAAGGAAAGCATTGTTAACATCAATTTGATGAATCTGCCAAGAAATTTAAGCTGCAACTAAAAGTAAAATGTTAACAATGAAAAAACAAAACACATGACTGAAAGTATCAAGGAAGTCGTGTCCTGGAATTTGTGTAAAGCCCTTAGCCACTAACCGAACTTTATAACAATCCATTGAGCCATCCACATTAAGCTCTATTTTAAATAGCCATTTGCACCCAATAACTTTCTTGCCAACAAGTAATTCAACAAGCTCTCATATGTCATTGTTGCATAAGGCAGTGTACTCAGCCATGACAACTTTAGACCATTCAAGACGTGACATAGATTTTTGTATCGACGTCGGTGTAGAATTTCATTGGAGATGATAAACCTTGGGCTTAAAAACCACAGCTTTGCTACGGGTAACCATATAGTGAGACTTAAGAGAGGTGCCAGCAGCAAGTCGATGGTAAATTGTTTCATCAAGATCAAGTTGAGAAGCTTATAGATCATTGAGATGATCAGAAGGTGAACATGTAGGAGATGACACAGGTTCACATGTGGCACATGAGAATGATCTTAAGCAAATGGCACATGTGCATGATGTTGGGCATATGGTATCAGAGAATGATCTTGAGCAGGTATCACATGTGAAGATCCTGGAGCAGATTGTACATGGACATGATCTGGAGTAGATTGTACATGTGAAGGATCTGGAGCAGATGGTACAGGTGAAGGACCTTAAGTAGATGGTTGAGATGGCGAAGAAGCACATTGTGTTGGAGATGCATAGTGAACTAAAACATCATGAGAGGGGGAAACCTGTGGAGTAACAGGAGGTACATTAATAACCCAAGGGTCGAGTAAATTCTTCCTTTGTCCGTTAAGCATTGGTACCCTCGATGCTTAGGAGAATAACTAAGGAACAAACATGGCTTAGATCTAAAATATAACTTATGAGTATTAAAGGGTCGAGTATGAGGGTAGCACTCACAACCAAATACTTTCAAGGTGCTATAATCATGTGTTCGACCATTAAGTTTCTAAAATGGAGAGATGTTGCCAAATCTTCGAGAAGGTAGCCTATTAATTAGAAGCGTAGCACTTAGCACATCATAAGACCAAAATTTTAAAGGTAAAGCAGCTTGAGCCAAGAGAGTGAGAGTTGTCTCAAGAATGTGATGATTCTTCCTCTCCACAACCCCATTCTATTATGAGGTGTGAGGGCAGGTAACACGATGTTGGATGCCAAGCTTATCTAAAATTGTCTCAAGAAATTGAAATTTGCCCCCACCATCAGTTTGTATGGCAAGAGTACGAGCATTAAACTGTGTTTGGAAAAGAGCATGAAATATAGAAAAAGTTGTGGATGCCTCAGACTTAGCTTTAAGAAAAATAACTCAAGAATTGCGAGTGAACATATCCACAAATAAGATATAATATTGATAACCATTAGAATGAATGGGTGCAGGACCCCACAGGTCAATTTATATTAATTCAAAAGGTGTGGAATACATTGTTTTAGACTCAAAATATGGAAGAGTTTGACTCTTTCCCATTTGAAAAGCCTTACATAGGGTATGCTTATCTAATGCGAGAGATGGTGCTCAAGATCAATGCAGTGGTGTCAGCTCCAACAAGGTGAGAGAGAATATCAATACTAATCGTGGATAACAACCATGATGCTAACGAACTATGTTGCTTAATAAAATGGAGATAAGCTGGATTAAGGATACGCTCACCATTTTCGGCATTGATAAGCCTTGTAGAAGGAGACATAAATCCATCGAGATATCCTTCCAAATCATGATCACACATCATTAAGATGACTTGTTGCTTCCATAATAGGAAACTGGACTCATCCAATTGGATAGAGAGAAAAAGGATCTTTATTGAATGGATGATAACTGTGTTTACAAATGAATATAAAGGTTCATTCTATAACCTAAGGGATAGCAAATTTCCTCTAGAAGGTTTAAAAAGTTCGCTCCAAAAATGTTGTTTTAACCATCTAACAATACGTAACTGTTATAAGTATAGGATATATAGCTTGCTGTAAGGAGTTAGGTGTTGTAAGTCATTTGATGTTGTTGAGTTGAGTCAGTAGAAACCGTTAGGAAAGGTTGTTAATCTCACGGTTATCTCACTGGTTCACTTAGCGTTGTATAAAGATCACCAGGTCTCTATTAGAGATGTTACGGGTTTCATTAATAAAATTATGAGAGTATCGTCTCTCTTTTCTCTCTTCATGTTCTAATCCCCATCTTGATAGATCCTAACATGGTATCATTCATTAGTTTTCCTGGTGATTTTTCGTTTTGGCTCTGTGTGCTGAAGGCTATGATCGATGCTTGGAGTTGATGACTCAATAATCATCCTTAACCTGTGCCGCTTTTCTTTTTGTCGTAAGAATTTTCCATTGCTGAAATAGCGACGCGTTCGGCTGGGTTTTTGGTAAGGTTTCTGTACTCACTCGCTCTCAATTGTATCTTCAATTCTTGATCTGCTATCAAGATTATATGCTGCATCTTTGTCCTTCTCGTGGTTCTTGATTTGGAGAACGGATTGGTGGTTTATGGATAATTCTTAGATCGAGAGTTGAGTCTCTCTAATGTGGTTCTGTTCTTGAGACTTCATAGCGTTCGCATACGATTTTCTTTGTGTATTGTGTCTTGATTGATTGGTTCGTTTTGTTTGCTATGAGGTGTTTCCGTTGCACTCCTTTCTTGCTTCGAGGTGTGTTGTATTCATTGCTCTCGTGCTTGTGTTGTTTAGTATCTCTTGTGCCTGCAACCTGTTCGACAGTTTGCCTCTAAGAAGGTTCATTATTTTGCTTGTATTACTTGTTGCTGATATTTCACGTCTGGAATTATGCCTGCTTCGTCTGAGAATTCTAGCTCCATTTTGTCATCTTTAACATCTTCTTCAAGTGATTAGAATGTCCAACAATTACCTAAACTTGACACGGTGCAGCTCAGTGAAAGTAGCTATGTTATTTGGAAACATCAGGTTCTGTTAATTGTTGAAGGATATGGTTTGATGTCATTTCTGTCGGATCATAGGGTTCCAGAGAAATCTATTACTAATGAATCTGGAAATACAATAGATAATCCTATATATCTTGCATACTTGAAGCAAGATAAACTTCTTGCTTCGTGGTTACTCTCCACAATTAGTTCAGATGTTTTGCCTCACCTCACTGGGCTAACTTCATCTCAAGCAATATGGAATGCGTTGGCTAGGCGTTTCGGTGCTAAGTCTTCCTCCAAAGTGTCCGCTCTTCGACACAGCCTTCATTCTCAGAAGAAAAGAAATATGTATGTTAGTGAATATCTTGCGAAAATCAAGCTCATCTGTGATACTTTGAATGCTTCTGGAAACATTGTAACCGAGTAGACACAGTTTCTGAAATGTTGTTTGAATGTGAGGCTCGGCAAAAGGAGTTTCTCTACAATAACTTTTCTGTTCAAGCTAATATTACCACTCATACATCAGTCAAGTCTGATGAGTTTATTTCCAAGGATGACTTTTCTGAAGATCAACTCTCCAGTCCTAGTCAGTTTTCCAGAGGGTCTAGGGGTGGCAACTTCTTTCGTGGAAGAGGTCGTGGTCGATACAATTCTAATCGTTTGCAATGTCAATTATGTGGGAAGTATGGTCATTTGGTTTTGAAATGCTTTCATCGTTTTGATCCTAATTTTCAAGGTCAGACTTTTGGTTCTACCAGTTCCAGGGGAGGTTCATATAATCAACATCACTTCAATTTTAGGTCGAGACATGAGGCAATGTTTTTTGGTTATTCTTCTCCGCCCATCCAAGCATATTCACATGTTCTTTCACCCTCTGGTGTCTACGCTCCGTCCTCTCATGTGCCCCTCTTGTCCAATGCATCGTTTTCTTCAGGTCTTGTTCCACTTTGCGTATCGTATCCACCTTCGAATGTTGTTCCGTCTGCTCCCATTTCTTCCATGTATGCTGGCATAGGTGGTAATGCAGTGGTTGATTCCAGAGATGTTATCTGGTACCCAGACTTAGGGGCCACGCATCACATCACATATGACCGAGCAAATCTTCAATCTAATGTTTCGTATACAGGTATGAACACTCTTCTTATGGGAAATGGATATGTAGTTAAGATTACTCATGTTGGTAATGGTGTTTTTTCGACTGGGCATCGTTCGTTACATCTTTAAAACCTACTATGTGTTCCCGATATTAAAAAGAATCTATTGTCTGTTTCGCAATTTGCTCGCGATAATGGTGTTTATTTTGAGCTTCATCCTCATTGTTGTTTTGTTAAGGATGCACAGACCAGGGTGCCTCTTCTAGAGGGGACGTTCACACCTGAAGGGTTGTACGCGTTGCGATCTATTGATAATGCTGGTTTTCGAGGGTCTTGTCCTGGGAATAATACACTGTCTGCTCAGGCTTATACTGCACCTACTAATTCTTTTCCTTTAGAACTTTAGCACAAACGCCTTGGACATCCGTCTTTGGCTGTTCTAAAAATGGTTTTGAATTCTTGTAACATTTCTGTTAGTAATAATAAGATGTCTGTTGTACGCTCGTCTTGTGTACAAGGGAAAGCTCATAAATTTCCTTTTTCTTTGTCATCTACTGAATATAATTCACCGTTTCAACTGGTTGTTTCGGATGTTTGGGGTCCTGCTCACCTTAGTTCTGATGGCTTCCATTATTATGTATCTTTTATTGACGTTTATAGTCGTTTTACGTGGCTTTATTTGGTTAAACACAAATCTGATTTCTATCAATGTTTTCTGAATTTTTATAAATTGGTGGAAGTTCAGTATAGTTGCACCATCAAAGCATTACAAACTGATGGGGGTACGGAGTATGCTGCGTTATCTACTTGGTTAAGTGAACATGGTATTCAACATCGGGTTTCCTGTCCTTACACGTCCGAACAAAACGGAAAGGCTGAATGGAAACATCGTCATATAGTTGAGATGGGTTTGACTTTACTTGCTCAAGCTGGGTTGTCGTTGACCTATTGGAGTTATGCCTTTGTTACGACTGTGTTTTTGATCAATCGGTTACCGTCATCAGTCTTACATTGGAAGTCTCCTTACGAGGTTTTACACAATCACAAACCGAATTATAGTTTTCTACGGTCGTTTGGATGTGCGTGTTATCCACTCACCAGACCATTCAATCATCATAAACTTGAGTTTCGATCGAAACAATGTGTGTTCTTGGGATACAGTCCGAAGAACAAAGGTTATATGTGTCTTGCTAGTGATGGCAAGGTTATTATTTCACATCATGTTACCTTTGATAAAACTATTTTTCCCAAGGCTAAATCTCTACCCTAGACCTCTTGTCCTTCTAAATCTTCTTCGCTCCATGGGAATGGACCTGGTGGCTTTCCTTTAGTATTGGTGTCCCCTAATTTGACGAGTGATGCCCCTTTATCTCAGTCGGGTGGGGTTTCCAATCAGGCCACTCAGGTGCGTCACTCTTATGCTCATGAGAGCCCATCCAATCAGGCCACTCAGGCGCGTCACTCTTGTGCTCATGAGAGCCCAACTTCTTGTGGTAATGTTCGTTGTTCTCTAATGGCCCAACATCATGATAATATCAATCCTGGTACGGTTGGCACGTTTGTTGTCTCTGATGGTCCTTCACGGGCTGAACGATTGGATGTAGCTCGTTCTGTGGACTCTCAACGAGATGTGGGCTCACAAGATGTGGGCTCTGCTGTTGCATCCAGCACACATGCCGTGGGATCTGGGCCAAGCCCAAATTTGGTTTGCGATCCAGCTGAACCCTCGTCTAGTATGGAATTGGTACCTGACGATGCAATTGGTGATTCTCTTGGTCCATATTCTCAGTCTTCAGATCGACCCGACATTCAGTCTAATTTAGGGTTTCCTATTTTAGAGATTGGAGAGCACGATTTATCACATAGCTCTTCTTCTTCTAGGTATATTCTTTGTTCTTCACCTACTGCAGGTCCTTCCTCTCCTCGTGGTGACGGTGGTTTGTCATCTGCTAATCCTTCTTTCTTTTGCGGTGACGGTGGTCAATTGCCCGCTTCGGTTTCTCTTCTGATTAATTCTCATCCTATGATTACAAGGGGAAAAGCCGACATTCGAAAGCCCAAAGTTTTCGCTGTCAATGTTTCTTCTTCTTCCCCTGATTATGTTGAACCTCAGAATATCCATGAAGCGATGAAGAGTCCACATTGGAGGCAGGCTGCTCAGGATGAGTACGATGCTCTTGTCAAGAATGGCACATGGAAAATTGTTGAACTTCCACCGGATAGGCGAGCAGTTAGCTACAAGTGGATTTTTAAGGTGAAGTGTAATGCGGACGGTTAAATTTCTCGATACAAAGCCAGACTTGTTGCACGGGGTTATCTCCAACAGGCTGGGTGTGATTTTCATGAGACGTTTAGCCCCGTTATCAAGCCTACGACCGTTCGGACCATTCTCTCTGTGGCTATCACAAGGAATAGGGTGTTACGGCAAGTCGATGTGAACAACGCCTTCTTGAACGACATTTTGGCAGAGGAAGTCTACATGACCCAACCTCCCGGATATGAACAAGGTGATGCAACAAGGTTTGTCTGCAAACTTGATAAGGCAATTTATGGGTTAAAATAGGCTCCGCAAGCCTGGTTTGAAAAATTACGTGATTATTTGTTATCTGTTGGGTTTTGTGTTTCCAAGTCTGATTCCTCTCTGTTTGTTCGATTGTTAGATGACAGATTAGTTTATCTACTAGTTTACGTCGACGATATAATAATGACAGAATGTCACAGTGATGAAGTTCAGAATGTAATTGATGAAATGAATAAGAATTTTTCGCTGAAAGATTTAGGTGAGTTGAATTTCTTCTTAGGAATTGAAGTTAGGCGTAACAAGGAGGGGCTTGTTTTAAGCCAGAAAAAGTATATTCGTGAGTTGTTACAAAAGAGTGGGATGGATAGTGCCAAGGGGCTTCCGACCCCTATGGTGTCTAGTTTGCATTTCTGATGCAACTGAATATCGAAGCATCGTTGGTGCCTTGCAGTATGTTGTGATCACTCGACCCGAAATAGCTTTTGTGGTTAATCGGGTTTGTCAATTTATGCAAGATCCTTTAGATACGCATTTTCAGGCAGTCAAGCGAATTCTACGCTATCTGCAATGTACTATTGACTATGGACTGTAGTTTGTTGCTTCTTCTAGACTAAGTGTCACAGATTTTGCCGATGCAAATTGGGGTTCAGATCTGGATGATCGTCGATCAACTTCAGGGTTCTGTGTGTTCTTTGGTGGAAATCCTGTCTCCTGGGGTTCCAAGAAACAGTTTGTGGTGTCTCGATCTACAGCAGAGGCTGAATATAGGGCTGTTGCATGTGCCACGACAGAGGTTCTTTGGTTGTTGTCATTACTACGTGAACTTCATGTTTCTGTTGAGGGCACGCCAACTTTGTAGTGTGATAATTCCAGTGCAGTGGTAGTCTCGGCCAACCCAGTTATGCATTCGAAGTTCAAACATGTTAAACTTGACTTATACTTTTTCCGTGAGAAAGTTGCCGCAGGACAGTTGTGTGTCAATGAAGTTCCTTCTTATGAATAGGTAGCAGACATAATGACAAAACCGCTGTCTGCTCCAATGTTTTCTCGATTCCGACATAAACTTGCTATGTTGCCAGCTTCATTGGAGGTGCTTTCAAGTTACTGAGTAAGTCATTCATATGTTGCCTTTTATTTGTTACTTG
The DNA here is from genome assembly GCA_030270665.1 of Hibiscus trionum. Classification (NCBI taxonomy): domain Eukaryota; kingdom Viridiplantae; phylum Streptophyta; class Magnoliopsida; order Malvales; family Malvaceae; genus Hibiscus; species Hibiscus trionum. The sequence continues at coordinate 9,944,061 of BSYR01000013.1, read as the reverse complement.
GTTTTGTTTCCTTTTGTGTTGCAGGATGTTTTTCACGAGTTCGTCAAGAGTTTTGAAGGTTGAAGAAGCAAGGTGAATGTTATAAGTATATGATATATAGCTTGCTGTTAGGAGTTAGGTGTTGTAAGTCAGTTGAGGATGTTGAGCTGAGTCAGTAGAAACCATTAGGAAAGGTTGTTAGTCTCACGGTTATCTCACTGGTTCACTCAGCGTTGTATAAAGATCACCCGGTCTCTATTGGAGATGTTACGAGTTTCATTAATAAAATTATGAGAGTGTCATCTCTCTTTTCTCTCTTCATATTCTAATCTCCATCTTGATAGATCCTAACAGTAACAAATTGAATGCCATCTCAACTAGTGCAGCTGTCAGTTATTCCTCTAACATTCTACAAGCGGGGTTATTTAGGGGTTTAGGGTTTAAAGGTTAGGAGTTTATGTTGTAGTGTTTAGAAGTTAGAGTTCAATGTTAGAATTTAGGGTTTAGGTTTTGGGTTAGAGTTTTAGGGTTAGAATTTTAGATTTTGGATTGAAAATAGAGATGTTTGTATAATTTTTTTACATTGGTAGTGTATTATATATTCACTCAATACTACATAGAGCTTAATATGAACATTAATTAACAAATTGAACATATTATAAAAAATTAACGAGCTTCTCGTGAACTTATCAAGTTGAGTTGGGCCTTGCTTGACTCGATTCGTTAGGATCTCGAATTTGAGTCGAGTCAACTCTAATCGAACATCGATAAAATTTTGACCGAGTCGAGTTCGACTTGTGAACTTATCTAGTTCAAGTCATTATCCATTTTATTATTTTTTAAAAACATTTCTATGTTTTACAATAAACTTTTAAGCTTTATATATATTTTGAATAGTTTGATGACTAAAAATTAGTGGTTGTGATTAACATAAGGAAATGAGAACTTTTGCGGGAAAAATAGTGGATAATCTTTATTACTAAAATTTTGGATTCCATTTCACTATGTAAAAATTTCAAGTTTCATATTTTTTTATGGTTTGGACGAGTGAAAAAAAAAACTAAGATTGAAATTAAAAAATTTCAATTGAAGATTATCCACTATTTTTCCCGCAGAAATCTTTTCATTATCTTATGTTAATCATAACCATTAATTTTTAGTCATAAAAGATCCAAAAAATATAATGCTTAAAAATTTTAGATTATGTTAATAAATTATTTGTATAAAATTTTGATTTGATTCAAATAAGGATTGATGTGAATCAAAGGCGAATCTAGGGAGAGGGAGAGACCTTGGCCCTCATTGATTTAAATGGTTTAATTTCTATTATAGTCCTTGTAAAATATGAAAACAATTTAAAATTTTAAATGAAAATGATATACTTTAATCCTTAAATTTTCAATTTTATTATTATATCTAAAATAAAATTTTGACTTTGCCCCTGTTGTGAATTAAAATTTAACTCATTCAAACTTTAACCTATTAAATTAAATAGACAATAGATGTACAAATTCACTAATTGGTTGAGTGATCAATAATATTTATATTGCTCATATTGTATGAGTTTAAATTTTATCATTTGCATAACTCTACTTAATCCAAAAAAAAAATCACAACATAAAATCAATAAAACATCCTAATCCTACTCCAAACTACTCTTAGAACGGTGCACATCCAAACTACTCTTAGAACGGTGCACATAATTGTAATTAAGCTTAATAGTAAAATAAGTGTTCAAATTATACCAATCGTTAATTTTTGACACTTCAATTATTTTTTACTTAAAATAGGTGCCAAACATTTTCTCTATTATTAACTTATGTGCTTGAAATTTAATTCTGTTATTGTTTTAAGGAATTAATGCTTGACACGTGGCATGTTGTATTTTATTTTATTTTTTTAATTCAAAATTTTCAAAAAAAATCCTGAAATTTTAAAAAGTTCTCAAAATAGTCCTCTAATCTCTAAGTCTCAAATCTCCATTTCAGTCGTTGCATCTCCAATCGTTGTTGGACCCCAAGAATATTTACTCCACTTTCTCATTGTCGAAAGTCGACAAACGGCATACCTAACGTCGAAGGAAGTTAAACTCACAAAAGGAAGCCGATCGACACGCATACCATCGATTATTGGCGATGGATGGTTAGGGAAAATGGGCGGCGACATCCGGCGTCGGTAGTGGTATGCTCTGACAAAGCTATCGACGATGACAACTGTGATAATCTTAGGGATTTTAGATTAGAGATTGTGGTTATTTTGTAAAAAATTTAAGCTATTAAGATTTTTATAAAATAAAGAAAATAATAAAAAACATGACACATGTCATGTTTTGATTTAATAACACATATAATTTGAGCACCTAAATTAATGAATTGAAAGTTAAACACTTATCGTGAGCAAAAATTAGTTAGTCGCTAGAAATTAATAACACATATAATTTGAGCACTTATTCTTACTATTAAATAATCCAATGATTTTATTTATTTTTATTTATCTATTTTCAATGAATTTAAAACTACGAATCTTTATAGTATGTCGGATCTCTTACAAGTTACAACCCACTAAAACCAACTCCTGCCACTTCAGTTTCTTTGTTTTGCCCCTCTACAAAACATGTTCTCACACGTATTATAAACAAGCTCTTTCTCTTGATTTGTATCTTGACTTTTCTTTCTGAGTCCTCTCCTCCCTTTCTTCAAGCCTTCTTCCGTTTCTAGAGAGAGAAATAATATATCCCATTGAGTTTTTGAAAGAACCAAAACAAGAACAGAGCAGTATGAAAGAAGGGAAAGCAGTTTTGAAGTCTAAGATGAAATGGGTTGGTTTGGTTGGTTTAGTTCTATCCGCCTTTTCACTCTTTGTGCACTTTTTGCTTGCCAGATTCACTGAAGATGGCTTCTCAGAGTACCAGTCTTCCATAACAGTCTTCTCTTGGAGACCTATTTTTGAGACTTCAGACCTCTCAAGAACGGTAATATGCAAATTTATCTACTTTCAGCTTCTCATTTCCTTGTTTCTGAATTCGATTCCTTTCAGTTGACATGTTTTACATTCTGGGTATTTCTTTGTTTGTTTGTTAGTTTTGGAACATTTTGGTTTTGGTGATTTTACCTTTCTCTTCTTGGACATCTGGATTTGGTTTTAGTTTTGTTTGGATCCATTTTGGTTATTGAAAATCCCCAGATTAGTGTTATTTGTTTCTTTCACAAGGGGGAGGTGAAGTTTGTACTTTGGATCTGCTTTAATTTGATTTTAAACTGTTTTGGTAATATTAAAGGCAGGTCTGTTTGTTAATATTGTTTAACACTTGTGGATTCTTTCGGTTTTCTCTTCCATCGTTTGGTGCAGAACCCGTTGTATAGAAGACTATGGGGGCCGGTTGGGCAATTAGAATCTTTACACCCACATGCAAATCCTAGAGGGTACTATGCAGGTTAGTTATTTGACAGTAATGTGTTTCATAAGAACCTGAGCCATTTGGTTAAAAAAACATGAAATTTCATGTTTTCCATCCCAAAATTATAGCTGATAGAGGTTTATGTTAAGCTGCTAACATTGAATGATTAGGGCTTAGTACCTGTTGTTATCATTACTTATCCCAATATTTTAAATGCATAAGCCCTGTTCTTCCTTATAAAATTTACTGTGACTTCTAATAATCTTGATACAATTCCAATGATAAAAGTTGTGGAATTCCTTAACAGTACTGACTGGTGTTGAAGAACTTATAGTAGCATCGATGTTTATGATCAGTCCACTAGAATGTTTGCAGAAGACTAAAATGTATATCGTAAAAGGCCGGCTCAATCATGTCAGCTGGAATGTTCGAAGAGCTTATGTATGCAACCTATAGAATTCTGAGTGTTGTGAAATCTGAACATTATGTTACTTTAAAAGTGGTAATCAGAACTGTTGGATTCTCTTGGGAAGTGTGATGATTGTTCTAAAATAGTTTGTAAGTCATGTATAAGTATACAATTTCCTTTTTCAATAAATCAAAGATTTGCTGTAGGAAAGAAGATATTGTTGGGTGCAAGTTATTCAATGTTCTGTTCCGAAGTTTTATGTTCTATTTTATGTGTCTTTACCAATTGTTTTGACTATATATATATATATATATATTTTTCATTTTGGTGAATTTATTGGTGTACATACTCTATGCAAACACATATTCTGATTTATATCACATCTTTGTAGAAGATGCATTGTTTTATATGCATTCCTTTTTGTCGACCAACCTATATATACTCATGAAAATGCTTTTTTATCCACATGCCTTCGATAGGCCCTAGTGCTCAGACAAATGGGTACATTTTTGTCAGAATACAAGGTGGTTTCCATGAGATTAGGAGCTCGGTAAGGGTGCTGCAATGAAAATTCCTATTTACAGATAGAATTATCTTACGTAATTGGAATTGTAATATTTTTTTGTAATCCTTTAGATATGTGATGTGGTTGCGGTTTCTCGGTTTCTTAATGCTACTTTAGTTGTTCCAGAGATTCAACAAACGACAAGCAAGAAGGGAATCAGGTGACCTTTGTATAGTTAGTACAGCTTTTCATTCTTATTTGGAGTTAGATCAAGATCATTTAATGTATTAGTAATTGTCGTATAGCAACTTATTTTTGTAAAATGTTCGATGCAGCTCACAGTTCAAGAGTTTTGCCTACCTATATAATGAGGAAACATTCATGGCAGCTTTATCAAAAGATGTTAATATTGTGAAAACCCTTCCTAAAAGGCTTAAATCAGCAAGGAGAAATAAGGAGATTCCAGTGTTTAGAGTGCCGTATGCAGCTTCACCATATTATTATTTGCACAATGTGCTCCCTATTTTGATCAAACATTCTGTAGTTGAACTAGTCATTTCCGATGGTGGATGCTTGCAGGTGATTGCAGTTACCAATTTTATGTGGATCTGTGACTTGAACTGTTAACCTTTTCATTTTAACTTAGAATATCACCTTTTGAAATTGTATGTCTATATATCGAAGTTAAGGCACACATTCCCTATTTCCAATGATGCTTATTTTTTATGTGGCACTAAATTGGTTCTTGATTTCTTAGTTTGCATTAATGGTAGTTCAATGTGTATCCATGCTGTTCTGTAGTTAAAATTGATAAATAATAGATTAAGGGCATGCATTCTTGTTGCAAAGGTTAATAGCATCTTGCTGGCTTCACATCTATCAATTGTGTTGTTAAGCGTTTTGTGGTTCTCTAATATGCTTGGTTTAGAGTACTTGTGTTTGACCCTTGGGTACTTGCATTCTTACCAATGCATGGCCTACATTTATGTCATGCACTAAGTCTATATCGGGACCATAATTCTCTTTCTAATGCCTGAAATATTCAAAAGACTTGGGGAAAATTCTCTATCTAATGCCTCAAACAATTCCAAAAGACTTGTGCCAAGTTGGATACCTGATTTTTTATGTAGCGAAGAATGGCATATCTTGCTTTTCATGTCAGATTTCTGAAAACCAAAGTGCGCTGCTTATACTGCTCTTAAGGTGACCATGTTAATGTTCATCCTTTTATGTGTCTTCCCATGTATGGTCTTTTGACTAATATTGTGTGCTTCTGATATCTTGTGATTAGTTAAGACTAATGCGAGTGTTACAACATTTAGATTAAAATGTCTCTCTCCACACAGTCATTCTATCATATACAGAATTTAAATTCTTTATGAATTTCTGATTGTTGCTAATATTTTCTGGATCCAGGCAATTCTTCCTCCACATCTTGAGGATTATCAAAGTCTCAGATGTAGGGTTGCTTTTCATGCTCTGAAGTTCCGACAGGATGTTCAGGACCTAGCAACTAATATTTTGCATAGGTGAATAACTATCATTGTATTTTGTAACATTATTCCTTTCCTTTTTCTTTTCACTAACTTTTATTATCAATCAAGGTTAAGGGCTCCTGGAAGACCATTTATTGCTTTTGATCCTGGGATGACAAGAGATGCTTTAGCTTATCATGCTTGTTCTGAACTCTTCCAGGTACTTGCTTTAAGCTCAGAAGGGCACCATTGCATGCTTTTACTCCCTGAACCTTTTGTCTCAAATATCGTCCGTCATTTGACACATTTATTTTGTCTTGGAGCTTACCCAAGGATGTGCATGCTGAACTCATTCAGCACCGAAGAGCTTGGATGAGAAAACGTGGGCTAATAAAGGGACAACTTTCTGTAAATTCTGCTACGCAACGCCTCAAGGGTTCATGTCCATTGACGCCGGAAGAGGTAGTCATTTCAATCGGTGAACTTCATTTACTTATGAAGCTTCAGTTCTATGCTTGTCCTAATATTTGAAACCAAATATGTAAATTTACCACCCAACAATGGGGCCTGCTGCCTCTTGCATTTCATTTATGGTGGGAGAGACAATGTGTTGTGAGCTTATGATGCGTAACTGGTAAGATAAATTTCAAACTTTAGATGTTGAATGAAGTCGCTTGTCTATATGCAGGTTGGTATTCTTCTTCGGGCATATGGATACTCATGGGATACAATTATATATGTGTCTGGAGGAGAAGTTTTTGGAGGTCAAAGGACATTGATTCCGCTTCATGGAATGTTTGAAAACGTTGTTGATAGGACTTCCCTCAGCACAAGTTGGGAGCTGAGTAGAATATATGGCCGTGAGGCTAACCTTGACGAAAATTATCCAAGGGCTCCACCTGCTCAGGTTGAAATGAAACTCGATGCATGGAAAAACTCTGGTCCTCGCCCTCGTCCTCTCCCACCTCCTCCTGCCAGACCCAAGACTTATAATATCGAAGGGTGGTGGGGTTGGGTGGCTGAGAGTGACAATGAGCCCGAAAAAACAGTTGTAGAGTTGAGGACTAATGCCCATAAATTACTATGGGAAGCAATAGACTATATGGTTGCTGTTGAAGCTGATGTATTCATTCCTGGATTCGATTGTGATGGCAAGGGACATCCAAATTTCGCCAGTCTTGTTATGGGACACAGATTATATCAATCCGCTGCATCTAAAACATACAGGCCAAACAGGTAAACATCCCTTTGATTGGACATGTTTGCTTGAATGTACGTGATTAGTTTTATAGATGTATGATTTAGTTGTAAGTTAATGACAGAGCTGAAGTCTTAAATTTGTTTTTAAACTTCTATCCATGTCGGTAAGATAATTCATGGAAGGTGACATGCTCTCACCATTTTCTGATTTTACTCTCTTCCAACACAGGAAAGAAGTTGTCAGGCTTTTGGACGAAATTCGTGGCCACATGTATCATGCAAACCATTCCTGGTTAACATCGATAAGAAGGCATCTGCGGAGCTCTTTAATTGAGGGACTGATTGAAGCATCAAATAAGTCGAAGTCTTCATCTTTTCTTTCACATCCAGTCCCTGAATGTTCTTGCTTGTGGCTTGATTCTAGGGAAGCATCATCTAATGCCTCAACTCCTTCAGCGCCCTCGCAAGTTCATGCTGCTCTTGGGGTGGTACATCGTTGCCCTGCTTGGATGGACGGTGAAAAGGATTTAAGCTCTAAAGAGAAGGACAATGAAGAGGATATTGATGAAAACGATCCATCATCATCTAGACTGTTTTTTCAGCATACTGGAAGTCACGATATCGGAGGTGAAGATATAATCCTCAAAGAAGAATCTCATTTCGAGGATCAAGAGGAAGATGGTGGTGATTGACAAGGGGAGCTTATATATTTTGTTCAAGTTCCGTAAATGCAGCACAAGCATTGCAGTGTCAATGTACATATAGATAGTTTCTTCTGCTAATTTGGAGCAAGCAACAACTTCTTGACTTCTGATTCGAGATGAAGAAGCAATGTGCCTTAACCTGGTTTTCAAACTCAATTGACTTGGACCTCTAGTTGAATCCATCTGAAGAGAGCGATGTATCCTTTGATTCAAGCTTTGCAGGGAAAGGCAATCATGTCTTTCTGCAGGTATGCCTGAAACCAATTTTGACTAGTCTTGCCTCTTTCTTATGGAAAAAACATAATTTTCTGTTTATCCATTTGGGGACATTCCCAAATGATTATGGGGATTTTCATGCATGACATATAACATGATATAGAGCAGAATGAAAAATGTGTTCCTTTGATCCATTATTGTAGTATTTATTTTTCCATACTTTGGTGGATATTGGCTTTCAACCCATGCAAATATGATTCCCATTCTCAGTTCATTTGATTGTTCTTTTTGTTTTATTTTTTAATTCTTACGGTTTCTTTTGTATTTAATTTTGTTTGCTTGGGATTATGGGTTGGTTTCTAGCACTTGGCCAATCAAAGCTTCAGGCTCAAAGGAAAGAAGTGAGAACGATGGTTGTAGAAGATGGGAAAGTAAGAATTGAAAACTTTGATGTCTGGAACATGAAAATGGAGGATAATTTGTCTCAAAAGAAGATTTACAACCCTTTATTCAGGGGAAAAACCCCAGAAAATATGTGCGTTACTTAATAGACAAGTCCTACTGCCCAGTCATTGCAGTTGGGAAGTAACCATGATCCACAGTCAACAGCTCTTCTGGATCTACCAATTTTAAGTATGGAGGGACTCAAGATTTGATCTTAATTGAGGACAACTTGATTTTAAATGAAATTCGTGTAACAAGAAATCTACGAAAAATCAAAGTTTAATTGTCCCGTAGGAATTCAGGTCACAAACTCTAACTCTCTGTCTTCACACAGAATTCTAGAATTGCAAGGTGTCCAAGACAATTTCAAACATCGATAAAAGAAAAACCAAACTTGATGAGAAACTAATTTTCCACCCTAAGCGGATTCGGATTTTTTTAGGGGTGGGCATACAAGTCAAAATATTTTGAGGTTGGACATAAGTTATAAAAATCTCAAAATTTTAGGTTAGGCACAAATCATAAAATTTAAAGATTAATTTATAAAAATTAAAAAAATTGAAGCTAAATGTGTGAACTTTGAAAAGTTCAGGTTGAGCCTATGCCCACCCAAGCATTCATGTGGCTTTGTCACTGACCCTAACGAACGAGTTCATCTCTTCCATGAAACCTCTTAAAGAAATATTGTAACACCTTAAACTCGGCTTGATCAATCCAGAGTTTCTAGAATGACACATTAGATCATCGAAACGACCGATTCCAAAACGATTTAACCAAAAAACATTCAAAAAAATGCCCCTAACGTTTGACTGGATTGTCACTATAGTCCTTATTCTTTTTTTTGAAGCATTTCTAACCCTCAACGTTTCATTTTAGGCTAAAATAACCCCTCTAAGGATGAAAACTATCACTCAACTAATAGTAAATGACTTGAAATGACTTGGCAACCTACATGACAATGTATGTTGACATAGCACTGTCATATAGACAACGATGCTGACCTCACAGAATGACACACCAGTTAAAAATACTTTTATAAAATTATATAAAATATAAAATTATTTGTTCTGTTGACGTGTCATTCTGTCAAGTCATTTCAAGTTGTTTGTCGTTAGTTGACTAACAGTTTCCATCCATGGAGGAGCCATTTTGATCCAAAACGAAACGTTGAGGGTTAAAGTGCTTCAAAAAAATAAGGACTAAAGTGATTATACAATCATACATTATGAGCATTTTTTTGAAATCGTGTCTTATTTTTATATGCATATACAATATTATATTTGTGTTTAAGCTGGAAAAATAATGTTTTTAGTCATGTTATACCAACATATCTCAGGAACCGCTGGAGCCTTCTGAAATTTAATTTCCGAATCATTGATCCACATGCACCCTGACAGACGTGACTATTGTCTAATCACCTGAATCTACTCCTAGCAGCCTACCGGTATCCATCATAACCCTCAATCTAGAACCTCCCACCAATAAAAATCTTGTGGTCCATGCTAAAACAAAGGTTTTAGATGCTATATACGAGCATTGACATGGAAGAGAAGGGAAATCTCTCTCTCCCCATTTCTAGATATACACCCACGATCATTACTCGCAGCTCTCAGCCTGAAAACCCAAACGGGTGAACCGTCACCGACCACCGTCTTCACCCCCACCTTTACCTCCATCTTCACCTCCTTGTTCGGTGTCCGATATTTTGGATATTAACAATTGGTGCGATGAGCGTGAATGCTCCTCCAACCAAAAGAATCACCTGGAATGCATCATGAAGAGCGACATCCCCAGAATGGCTAACAACCATCTTTCGCCCAAAACTTCACCTACATGCCGGAATATTCAAGCCAACGGCCCTAAAATGTCTCCAATTCAACACACTATGGGTCCTATCAGAGCAACCAAGGCCCCTATGGCCAAATCAACCAACAAGTCACGCAAGTCCAATATCACCAAGCCCCACACCCGGCTAATCAGAGTCTTTGGCAAATCATGGCTTTACAAAACGATTTGAGGAATCCGAAAGCATAGTTCCAAGCTTCCCAGGCAGCTCAAGCGTAGCTCCAACAATAAAACCAACAATAGCAAGAGCTAATACAAAATACCCTATATGAGCTATTAAATTCCCATTAGTATGGAAGCTCGTGCGGATGCTGCGGGTACCGGGGGAGCTCATTTGGGAATGGAAAAAATGGAGGACAATATAGAATGTCTAACTCCTCCAACGAATCCTAGGGAGGAGGCTTGGAAAAAGCAAATAGAGATGATACATCGGTAGATTGATGACCTCCGCGCAGCTAACAACCCCATCAGTGAGTGGATGATAGAGAAGGAGAGTCCTCTTGTGCCCCCACATACTCGCTGCGTCTTACCCACCACATTTCAAGCTTCTCAAGGAAACCTATGACGGGACCAGAGACCCTTGCGATTACTTGTCCCAGTATAAAAATTATATGGATATTATGGAAGCAAGTGATGAATTGAGGAGCAAATAACTGGTACGAATCCTTATCAGTTACATTTATTGCGGACTTCAAGCAGCTATCACAACTCTTCATTGGATACTTCTTGCCCAAAAAATGATCCTCATATCTAAGGCCAGCTTGCTTAATGTAATCTAGAAGCCCAATTAGTTTCTTAGGGAATGCACCAAAAGATTCTCTAGAGCCACTCATGACATCTGAGACCTATCAGAAGACTGGGCTGTCGCGGCATATATATCCGGACTAAGGCATGACCTCCTGAAATATGCTTTGATGAATGACAAGCCTACCAAGATCAGTCAGCCAGCTATACGAAGTGGCCAGCAGGTATGCAGAGGCTGAAGAGATGGGATCAGCGACAAAATAGAACTCAAAGCTCCTCCCACGACAACATCTTTCTCAAAACCAGCGAACTCAAAAGGGCTATAGACCTGGATCGAGGTTCTATGAATCCTTGAGAGTAAACTATTGGCCTTGAGGATCCTCCTTATTCGAAAGTAAGGAAGAAAATAGAGGCAAGAGATGCTTTAGTCAACGAGTCCACGTGACAGAACAACCTAGGGGAACCCCATAAAACATACACAAACTACACCCCCTTGAACATATCTTTACCTAAAATCCTCCGCCAGGTCCAGGGGTTGGGAACTTTAAAGCCCCTTCATTCGATAAAGTCGAGATCCCATCGGGATAACTCTTTCTATTGTGTGTTCCATGTCCAAAAGGGACACAACACCACCCGTTGTGTTCACCTCAAAGACGCGGTAGAACATGTGGTCAGAAAAGGCCTGCTAGATCGGTATATCCAACAACCCCGTCAACTGAGTGAAGGTCGGGCAGAAGAGGGTGAGCAATGGCCCGTCCGTAGGGTGATTAATGTGATAATCAGAGGATCACAATCTCCATTTGCTTCATATAACATCTCTGGCGGTAAGCCTAATCCAGGAGCATTTTATCTATGCGAACGACGGTGAAGAGGTCTCGACTCGTAGAAGATTTTTTTTGAACATTAGAGATACAAAATCTCTCCAAGTCCTAGATTATACAGTAGACGACTCTTTCGTGGTGTCGGCACGAATCAACGACTACACTGTTAGGAGAATAATGGTAGATAGCAGAAACGTTGTAGGTACTACAATAGGACGCCTTCCTGGCACTCTCGGAGACAGAAAGAACACTGTCACCGTAGAGGAAAAATTCTTCATGGTAAACCAACCCTTCGCGTACAACACTATCTTCGGCAGACCACTCATGAGGAAAGCCAAACTGATCGTGGCGACTTTCAACCTAACAATAAAGTTTCCCACTCCCAACGGGGAAGGTACATGAAGTCAGATCAACAAATAGCCAGGGAATGCCACCTCAGATCCCTGTAGATTTCGCAACACCCCTTCGACAAAGCTCTTACATCCACCCCTAAGCCTGGACAAGTCGACCGAAGAGTGAATACACTGGAAAAAATGGAGCTCAGCCTGGAAAGCATAGATGTCACTAGCGACCTAGACTTTAGAAGGGCCATATATGCTGAAGAAACGCAGATTTTCTCCTTTTTAAGGAGACCGAGATAAGATTGATCGGTGTGAAAACGTCATACTTTTCAGTGCAAGCTACATTATCGATGCAAGAATAGAAACAAGGAAAACTTGTTTGAATATCGATCCCACGAGGATGGTGTATTATGTTGAATCTTATGCGACTACAATACAAGGCAGTGAAAGAAGTAGATTTGGGTGCAATGGTGGTTGCAACAACAAAATAAAGATGTAAATAAAAGACTAGATTTGGAATAAAAACAAAGTGTAATTAAAGGAAGAGTAATATTAGGGATAAGCCTGGATCTCCTTGGTTCAGCTCGGCTGAAAGATCAAATGCACCTCGAGGTGAAAGGATAGTTTAATCAACGAATATATGGTCAGCTTGAGTATTAGCTTCTATTTAATCTTCAACCATTTACTCAGGGATGTAGATCGACTTCAACTTTCATCGTAAGTCGAGACTAAACCCCCTTGAACGAGTGGATCAACTTTCGCTGCATCCATACAACTTTCGTTGTAGAAACTTGTTAATCTGACTCGTCACTATGTAGAGTGTCCACGAGTTCTATATTTTGTACACATTCCTGCCCATATTAGTGCTATTCTTAAGCCCATTTAGGCATATTTAGGTGCATTGTATGCATGATAACAATATTTTTTCTTTTACCATGCTTTTATTGAATATTTTATGTTTGGTTAAGAAAAGATGTTGTTTTAGTTTAATTTTTATTTTTAGCTGTTGCAGCTGTGTAGAGGAGCAGAGGACAGGAGAGGATAGGAAAGCTGGGAACAAAAAGAGCTGTACTGAAGTAGTTCTAGATACTGCCAAGGACGCCACCGTAACAGCAATTCCGATGTGTGCCGCCCAGGCAGGAGTTACATCGACTTAGTCAAGATGGGTTGCGATTGAAAGAGGACAATTCCATGAGCCCAATGAGCCCAGTCTTGCAATTTTCTGAAGCCTGTAGCAGCCGGTAGAGCTGATCCAAGATTGATAAGTAGGATTACTTATCTTTACTTGCTGAAGAAGACAACGTCCAAAGAGTCCACATGCAAGTCAAAAAAGAGTCGGCATTTAATGTAAAGTTACTTTAAGAACTTCTACTCTAAGGAGGACTCAAATTTAGGCATGATCCCTATATATACCCATGTATGTGAGGGTATATGGGCATGGAGGGATGCACGAATAGATGGAGAGGTAGCTAGATATATGGGAGGTGTTGGAGGTCGCGGCCCAACTCTCATAGGGTTTAGATTTTGTATGTAAGTAGTCGTGAAAAACGGTTGTAATAGTTTAAGTGCGTTTTCAATAAAATATTCCAAGTTTGCTTAATTCATGTTCTTCACTTCTTCAATTAGTTCCAAAAGTCTAGTTGAAGAAATCCATTTGTCGGGCACGAAAGTGTAAGGCTCACGAAAGGATTAAGCACAGTCTCATCATGTCGAGGTGTTGACTAATTCAACTTAGACATAAGTTCGAGTTTAAGTGGCTAAAAGGAGCAACTAAACATCGACTGCCTGTGTTAGGTTTCCGCTGAGATTGCTAGGTATTACCTACATCACGTGGTGACAGAGCCCTTGCCTAGACATAGGAAGGAACACTTAAGAATTGCTCTGCCGAACTTGGAGTATCTGCCATACTTGTCGCCAGGACTTATTTCCATTCCACCTGCCGAGACAGTGAAAGTTGTAGTGGCATAGACCCGCTGCGGTCGCGTGACAGTGTCGTAGCTGCCGTCTATTACCCGCCGAGGCAGCAGATCATAGCAGCATAACACACTTAGGCTTTACAATGCAGTTTGCACACTATTTAGCTACAATTACCTTACCCAATCTATTGACCTTATCTCTCCCTATCATCCCTTTCATCACTATCTTTATTTTATTTGTGTTTTTATATTTCCACATTGTGAGATTTAATGGTGCAATGACTGAATCCTTATGCTGGAAACCATTCATAGAAGCTGCTCAAATTCCTGTGGGAGACGATATCTTTTATACTATAACTTGACAAGAGTGTGCACTTGCGCTCATAAATAAAGAACACCTACACGCCCTACACACTACATCCGTTGATGTCAGTGACAGGTTTTAACATTCTCATGCAAAACATAAATCAAATCCAACAATTAAAGCTTAAGAAAAAGCTAACACTGAAATATATTAAACTAAGAAAATAGTTTAAATAAGTTCAACTAGCTCCATAAAATTAAACCATAGTCAATACGATCACAAATACAAGTAAATCTCTAAAAATCCATCAAAATAAAGAGAAGTTTAAGAAGATAACAAGATATTTCCTCGATTCAGCACTCGACTCCTCATTTCCTCAGATAGATCTGCCTCACTTTGCCTTGGATCTCCAGAAAATAAGCTTAAGCCGGCATGGAAGGAGGATAAAAGCTCGAAGGTTGAAGAAGATATAAAAATGGCAATAGCGTGACTTTCTCTTTCCACTAAAACAAACCTTATATAGGCCACCCGAGGAAGGACATCTGTTCTGTAGGTTATTTGCGTGTTCATCGTCATACAAAATTTGTTGTAACAAAATGGATAGCTGGCATATTCGTTCTTATCCTCAAGCAGACTGGACAACTGGCAGATGCAGTGTCGAGCTGGCTGCAGTGGTGAAAACTTCCTCTGTAGGGACATTACTATAGCAGTGACAACAAGGCACAAATAGGCAGAAATATACAAAATACGAGCCATTGAAACTAAGTTAGAAAATATGCAGAAATAGACATGAAAATGCAGAAATAAATGCCAATGTGGGGACAATAAGGCCTAAAAATCGAGGGAAAATACATGCTATTTAAAGAGCTATCAAAGATCACCCAAATAGCCACTGCCTCTCTAAGCTGGAAAGGCGTTTACTGATGAGGGTCATAAGAGCTTACTTAGATGTATTCACACGGTCAGCAACAAACATTCCATGGATAGAAACTTCCCTAATAATACATTTGCTCAGTGTCAAGCCCATGGCTAAGCTGGTACAATAGAAGAAGCGAAGGCTAGCTATCGACAAAATTCAGGGAGCGAGGAAGGATACGAGCAAAATGCTATCTGTCGGTTTCATCAGTGAGGTAACCTATCTAGAGTTGGTTTCAAAAGTAATGATGGTCAAGAAGGCAAACAATAGCTAGAGAATGTGCATAGACTTCACAGATCTCAACAAGGCATGCCCAAAGGAAAATTTCCTGCTCCCATCCATAGATAGGTGGGTAGATTCCACCGCTGGGCACAAGTACATGAGTTTCATGTGTGCTTTCTCTAAATAAAATCATATTCAAATGGACCCTCATGACCAGGAAAAGACATCTTTCATTACAAAGGATGGTATAATCTACTATAGAGTAGTGCCCTTCGGACTGAAGAATGCTGGAGCTACTTTCCAATGCCTAGTAAACAAGATTTTATGGACTAGGTATGAAAGATCATAAAGGTTTATTAGGATGACATGATTGTGAAGAGTTCATCTATGGAACAACATGTTAAAGATTTAACGGAGTTGTTCCAAGTCCTCAGGTGATACAACATGCGCCTGAATCCGGCCAAGTGCACCTTCGAGGTCAGCGCAGGGAAATTCTTTGGTTTCTTAATCTCAAACAAGGGAATAGAGGTCAACCCAGAGAAAATCACTTCCTTTTTGGAACTGAAGCCCTCACCAAAATTATGGAGGTCCAATGGCTAACAGGAAAAATAATGGCCTCCAATTGTTTCGTCTCTAAGATGGTGGAAAAATGTCTACCCTTTTTCAAGACCCACCGTTCAACCTATTTCCAACGAACCCCGAAATGCCAAGGTACTTTTGAAGACCTGCAGAGGTACTTGAGTACTCCGCCGGTCCTCACGTCCCCACGGGAGGTAGATGAAGTACTACTTTATCTGGCCGCGTCTGATGAAACCATCATAGCGATGCTGGTTAATGAAGCAGAGAAAGGCCGGCTCTCTATCTACTACACCACCAAAGTATTACAGAATGGGGAAATTAACTACTTGAAGAAGAAGAAAATAGTTTTTTCACTGGTAATAGTTGCCAGAAAGCTCTACCAATATTTTCATGCTTTCCCAATCACAGTTCTTATGGATTTACTGATAAAAGAAGTACTCCAACGATTCGACTCCTCCAACAAAATGATTAAGTGGAACATCGAGCTGACTGAATTTGGTACCGAATTCACTCCTCGGAAAGCCATCAAAGCACATGCCTTGGCCGACTTCACTCCTCGGAAAGCCATCGTAGCAAACTGCTCCTTTACCTCCTCAGCTGACGACACCCTTCCCTCCTTTCCAAGAGACGCTCTCACCTCAAAAAATCCAAACTAGAAAGGTGTAGCGGAAAGATCTATAAACTCCTTGTATGAGCATCAATGGACATTGTTCATAGATGCATCTTCTAGCAAAGACGATGTTGGAGCTGGAATCCTGCTGAAAGACCCCTCAAGACAAAAATGGTAGTACAACTTATCCTTCAGGTTCAACGTCTCGAGCAATGTTGTAGATTGCGAAGCACTCATAGCAAGACTGGAACTGACACTGAAGTTAAGAGTAAGGAAAATGGTCCTCTACACCGATTCTCAGCTGGTTGCAAAGCAAGTCATAGAGAAATATAAAGTTCAAGATCCTACCCTTATCTAGTATCATCAAATGGTGACTTCTCTGATGGGCGGACTCCAAACGCTCGACCTCTAGAAAATAGTTAGATCCAAAAATTCTCGCGTCGATGCGTAGTCTAGACTAGCTACCTCCGTTGAGATCAAAGACAAGGGAAAGGTCCTCTTCAAGTACAAGACCCATCCGAGCTATACCCAGAGCACCATCATGTGTATTAATGAAAATCATAACTGGATGACCCTATTGTGCAATTCGTTGCTGACGGCGAAGAGCTGGAGGATCCCAAAGAGAGAACCAAACTAAGAAACAAAGTGGCAAGGTATATATTATTCGACGAGGACTTATACAGAAAAATTTTCTCCAAACCGTTCCTCCGTTGCCTGGGCCCTAAGGACACAAACTTTGTCCTCCGTGACACACATGAAGGCATCTGCATGCATCACATAGGATCGCGGTACCTAGCTTAAAAAGTCCTTCAACAGGGTTTCAACTAGCCAACTATTCACCAAGACGCCATAGACATCTTAACCAAATGTGAACCTTGTCAAAAATACTCGTCCATCCCAAGGACATCGACATAATCGCTACAAGCCATCTTTAACCCTTGGCCGTTCGCCACATGGGGAATGGACATACTAGGACCTTTTCTAGAGGCAATTGGTAGTTCATCATAGTAGCCGTGGAGTACTTTACCAAGTGGATCGAGACTAAGGCTATGGTCACCATTATAGAAAAGCAGGTCGAGAGTTTTGTTTGGAAGACCATCCTATTTTGGGGTGTTACATCCATTGCATTATAGGAACACACATGTTGTGAAGTACATCGTCATAAGTGGCATTGGTGGTGTCCGCCGTGAAATCAGTGTGCTCATTCTCCTTGATGCTCAGGATGAAATAGTGGTTGATTGTTTCGGTAGAGAAATTCACTAGCTTTCTATGAACAAACGCTATATCATCATGGGTCGTGGTAATATGAGTGTAGAACTCATGAACCCATGAGATATTTATCCATCCCAGCTGTCGGGCAAACTCTTTCCAACCATGGGTAACAATGACATTGCAGATAGTAGTGTCGAAATGGAGTTTGTAATCACCGGAGAACTCTAACCCTTCTTTCAGCACGAGTGCCCTGTTGTGGAAAAGTTTGAAGCGTTTCTCTGTTTTTGCGTTACAAAAGTCCGTTGAGGGTCAAGTTCCTCTATGTTGAGTTGAGAGGGGCTCGATTCGATCAACCAATGTTGCTCACCAAGTGGTGGAGAGGTGGATATTTGGGTGTTAGGGTTTAGGAAGCTAAAAAGAGAATTGACACAATGAATTATAGTGGTTCAACCTTCTAACCAAGGTCTACATCCACTACCTTAGCTCCCCACTAAGGATTTCTCAATCAATCCACTATTGATTCGTCCCCTTTTCTAGGCTTAGGAGGTAACCCTTACACACAATCAAGCTTTCTACCCAAAGCCTTGATTGAAACCCTCTCTTACAAAGAGATAAACAAAGCAAACTTAAAACCCTCTAATAGGTGTTTGTTTGCAAAATTAAGCACTCACCCAAAACCTAAAACACTTGAGCAAATTTGACAATTTTGGCTCACTAGTGTTTGTCTATACAATAAATGACAATTTAAGCTCTAAGACAATTCTTGATCATTTGATGTTTGACAATATGAGCATTAGCCTTCTCTTGATGCTTGGAGGTCCCTTTTATACTCTCAAATGAGTTTGTAGCCGTTACTAGCCGTTGGGATCAAATTGGAGCCGTTGAAGACTTTAATTCCCACCATAAATGCAGTTCTGCAGCTCTCCGTTTCGAAACGCTCGAACCCGTTTCGAAACGCCCTTTAAGTAGAAAGAGCCGTTGTAGTCTGACGTGGACCCGTATCGAAACGCTATTGTCCGTTTCGAAACACCCGTTTCGAAACGCCTAGTCCCGTATCGAAACGACCTGCATTTGAAAGTTGGTTGGGAAATATCCGTTGGGGTTTATGACCGTTGTGGTCAATGTCACGTAGGCGTATCGAAACGGCAGAGCCCGTTTCGAAATGCTGGGCAAAATCCTCATCCAGGGTAAGCCCATTTCGATATGAGTATCGAAACGTTTTTGCTACTGAAGACCCCTGTTTCGAAACACCTTAGGGCGTTTCGAAACGCCTGGACGGTTTTGTAAAGTTTGGCTTTGAAAATCATGTAAAACCCTTTTAAAAAATTCCCTAAACATAATTTCAAGTTGTTTGGACTTTGGAAATGTTTTAAATACTTTTTAAATCAGTCCAAAACATTTTTCAATTATTATATCAAAACATTAGTTCTACAATCTCCCCCTTTTTGATATAATAAAACTTACTTGAAAAATTGTTTGGGATTCTCCCCCTTTAACTTTAAAAATGTGAATAAGAGAATGAAAGATATAAATCAAATAAAGCTCCCCCTTATTCATTTGAAAATTCAATTTTTCAAACCATTTCTCCCCCTTTTTGTTATATAAAAAAGAATTTAAAACATTAAGTTCATAATAACAATAGAGGTAAAATTTTGACAAAAATAAAAATTTGGTTTTAAAATGGCTCCCCCTTACTCAAAGCATCATTAAAAATGTTAGTCCAACATTTATGATCATCTAGTTGAATGAAATAAAAATTAAAACAAATAAATGCAAAAACAACTAGATTTTTACCAACACTTGAACCTAAGGGAGGATGTGAAGCCTTCCTTCTTCAAGTGTTCTTCCTTGTGTGCATGGAGCTCCCCCTCAATGTTTGACTTGTTGAACATCTCCATCACACCTAGCAAAAGACAATCAAGTGATTTTTGGTATCCAAATTGCTTTGGATCCATGAACATTAGTAGCACAAATTTTTGACCCCTTAGGAATCCATTTTTCAATGTCATCCTTTTTAATTGAAGTGGTTAGTCCCTTTGGGACCCAAACACTTCTAAAACATTTACCATTTTTAAATCTAGGGGCACTAGATTGTCTAACATAGAAATTTGATTTTCCAAAATTGTTTTTCATTTCTAGCTCTTTGGAAATCAAATCCTTTTCTTCTTGAACTTTTTGAAGCAATTTTTGTAAATCAAAACATTTTAGTTCAAACTCCTTGAGTTTTGCTTCAAGTTCAAGTTTGGTTTTAGAAATCAAATCATTTTGAATTTTCAACTTTGAAATCACTTTATTGTTTTTCAGAATGTGATTTTTAAAGTCTAAAACCAAATCGTCATAGGCATCTTGTAATTCATCAAAAGAGTAAGAACATGAAGTAGATGAATTAGAAGTTACCCTTGAATCGTCTTCGATGGCCATAAGGCAAAGGTTGGCTTGTTCATCGTCGGTGGAGTCCTCATCGCTCCAAGTAGGCACATGTGCCTTTTTCTTATGGCTTGAAGTGCTTGCCCTCTCCTTTCTTTTAGGTTCTCGTTCAAGCTCTCTCAAGGCTTTCTTCATGAACGGAGCACACTTCTTGAAGAGATGAACTATCCCTTCATCTTCATCCTCCTCTTCACTTAAGTAAACATGATGACAAGTGGAGGATTTGAGAGCCATGGCACTTGCATTGATGCCAAGCCCTTTGATTTTCTTCTCTCCCATAGCTCTAATTTCTTCCCTCTTCTTCTCATCCTCTTTATTCTTCTTCATGATTTGATGAGTAAGGAGTGACCCTATGAGTTCATCAAGCAAAGTCTTCAAATTTTTGGCTTCGATGATGGCGGTCCTCTTTGAGTCCCAAGACTCTGGAAGTGAGTAGATGAGCTTTCGAACAAGCTTTTCCTCCGGGATGGCTTCTCCATAGCCTTTGAAACCATTGGTGATAGTGGAGAACCTATCAAACATCTTCTCGATGTTCTCTTCCGGATCCATTTTGAAGTTCTCATACTCTAAGGTTAGGAGCCCAATCTTGGTCTCCTTGACTTCATCGGTTCCCTCGTATGTGACTTCAAGTTTGTCTCATACCTCCTTGGCACTCTCACAAGAAGACATCTTCTCATAGATGGATGGACCAAATGCACAAAATAGAATGTGCAAGGCTTTGCAATTTAGCTCCATCTTCTTGCGATCGTCGGCACTCCACTCCGCTTTGCTTCTTTGAGGAACGAACGGACCATCTTCAACTATGTCCCATAGCTTGTAGTCTCTTGACTTTATGAAGAATTTCATCTTGCTCTTCCAATGGGCATAGTGGGTACCGTCGAAGAAAGGCGGTTTGTCAATTGATTGTGCCATTTGAGCCGGTTGATAAAAAAAATGATCGAGCTTGCCGGATCTTCTCAATAGGATGTGAATCCCCTTCGATTGAGCCAAGCTCTGATACCAATTGTTGAGTTGAGATGGGCTCGATTCGATCAACCAATGTTGCTCACCAAGTGGTGGAGAGGTGGATATTTGGGTGTTAGGGTTTAGGAAGCTAAAAAGAGAATTGACACAATGAATTATAGTGGTTCAACCTTCTAACCAAGGTCTACATCCACTACCTTAGCTCCCCACTAAGGATTTATCAATCAATCCACTATTGATTCGTCCCCTTTTCTAGGCTTAGGAGGTAACCCTTACACACAATCAAGCTTTCTACCCAAAGCCTTGATTGAAACCCTCTCTTACAAAGAGATAAACAAAGCAAACTTAAAACCCTCTAATAGGTGTTTGTTTGCACAATTAAGCACTCACCCAAAACCTAAAACACTTGAGCAAATTTGACAATTTTGGCTCACTAGTGTTTGTCTATACAATAAATGACAATTTAAGCTCTAAGACAATTCTTGATCATTTGATGTTTGACAATATGAGCATTAGCCTTCTCTTGATGCTTGGAGGTCCCTTTTATACTCTCAAATGAGTTTGTAGCCGTTACTAGCCGTTGGGATCAAATTGGAGCCGTTGAGGACTTTAATTCCCACCATAAATGCAGTTCTGCAGCTCTCCGTTTCGAAACGCTCGAACCCGTTTCGAAACGCCCTTTAAGTAGAAAGAGCCGTTGCAGTCTGACGTGGACCCGTATCGAAACGCTATTGTCCGTTTCAAAACACCCGTTTCGAAACGCCTAGTCCCGTATCGAAACGACCTGCATTTGAAAGTTGGTTGGGAAATAGTCGTTGGGGTTTATGACCATTGTGGTCAATGTCACGTAGGCGTATCGAAACGGCAGAGCCCGTTTCGAAGCGCTGGGCAAAATCCTCATCCAGGGTAAGCCCGTTTCGATACTCGTATCGAAAAGTTTTTGCTACTGGAGACCCCTGTTTCGAAACACCTTAGGGCATTTCGAAACGCCTGGACGGTTTTGTAAAGTTTGGCTTTAAAAATCATGTAAAACCCTTTTAAAAACTTCCCTAAACATAATTTCAAGTTGTTTGGACTTTGAAAATGTTTTAAATACTTTTTAAATCAGTCCAAAACATTTTTCAATTATTATATCAAAACATTAGTTCTACACTCTAGAATTGGAATGAGACACCGAGAAGTAGATGAGATTGGTCTTGTCGATGGTGTGGGGCTGGCTTGTACAGGCGGAATGAGTGAGTTACTTGTACCGACACGAGCGACAATTCTTGTTCTGGCCATGGTGATTGAAAGAAAATAGGATTGCAGGAAAAAGATTTTCTAGGGTTAGGTCAAGAAACAAGAAGACATAGTTTGGAAAGGGAAGATACTTCTTTCTCTCAAGTTTATAAGGGAGAATGAAGGGAAGATGGAAGGGTTATGTTGCGGCTTGGTTTTGGAGGGAAAACAGTTTAATGGCGTGTGATTGATGGAAATGACATGTGGTTATGTAGGGAAATTATGTAGGGTAAGGTAAAGTTGGAGAGAGAATGTGTGTATAATGATTATGGGGGAAGTTAATGTATTATGAAATTCTCTTTCCTCTTTCTTGTTCTTTTTGATTTATAGGGACCCCTTTTTTGAGAATAGAACCAAATATGTCAAGAAGCTTCTATCCAAAATCCTAGGGGTGACCTTTTAATTCATCTCCTTTGGTGATAACTACTAAAAATTAAACACACATTAAATAAAACCTAAACCGAAAAATATAAAACTTCAGAAATAAAGCAAAGTTAAAAAATTAAAATGTAGAAGATAAACATGCATAAAAGTAAAGGGGTAGAACTGGATGACTAGGCATCTAGTAGCGTGACTGAATGCCGAGGACTAGTCATCTTTGAGATACTTGATGTCCATAGCACCATGTGGATATACCTTGACGACTTGAAATGGGCCGAACCAACGAGACTTCAACTTGCCCGAGAAGAGTTTTAAGCGAGAGTTGTAAAGTAGGACTTTTGGCCTTCAATAGAATGTTGAGGTATCAATTTAGCATCATGCCATCTAATAGCTCTCTAAAGAGCACATATTTCCCCTTGATTTATGAATTCTTTTGTTCCCATAATAGCGTTTCATGCATCCGTTCCTGCATTTTATGTTTATTATTTTCATTTTGTCTAACTCTAGTCATCGTTTCTCTTTGTATACAATTTTCTGAATTTTTACTATGTTGTAGCTGTAATACTAATGTCCCTACAAAGGAAGTTTCACCACTTCATGATTTGTAGTTTTGATGAACAATGAGAGTTGTGGTTGATCTACATGTTTGCGTCATCAGTTGAAAAATTGAATGGAAGTTAGTAAGCAAGCTTAGTCTTTTATTTGTCTAATGAACCATCATATATTGTTTCTTTGTTGCACTTGATAATCTGCCAAGCTGAGCTGAGGAGATCCAGATCTTTTACTTAATATTTCTTTTTATCTTTCTTATATTGCTTCTTTTTTCTCTCACAATCGATCTTTTATTCAATCCTTTACTCTTTTATTGCAAGCACAAGTACACTCACAATTTTTTATTTTCAGATTTGCTTGCAGTGACATAAAAACACGACTATTTACCTATCCTTGTGGGATCGATATCAAACATGATTTATCTGTTCACTATACTGGCAATGTACACTTGCACACTTCGTATGTCGTTTATGCACCGATCAAGTTTTGGCTCCGTTCCTGGGGATGCCGTTATTTAGTGTATATGTTTTTTCTTACAACTATATTTTTTTTCTTTAGTTTATGGTTGTTACTAATCTATTTGCTTTCTTTTCTTTTTATTAGCATCTTTGATGGTGTATGACCAGAAGTTCTGCCACACCACTTTTCATACCTGATCCAGAAGTTGAACAGACTCTTCGATGAAGACTTAGAGAAAAAAAGTGTGATGGCAAGGTAGGTCAATAATGAGGGTATCCCACAAGATCTTGAAAACCCACCACTACATCCACCAATTCATAACAGAACAATCCGCGAGGTTGTAGTCCCTCAGTTGGATGACTTGCAATTGGGAGTTGTTCGACCACCTATTCAAGCTAGGAATTTTGAGTTGAAGCTAGTTATGTTTCAAATGCTCAACTCAAATGGGCAGTATGCGGGGTAACCACATGAAGACTCTAGAAAGCATCTTCAATCATTTCTATTAATTTGTTCTTCTTTTAGCCAACAAGGTGTTCCTGATGATGCCTTACGCATGCAATTGTTTCCATATTCTTTGTAGGGAAGAGCTCGAACGTTGTTTCGTGGACTCCCTGCATGATCGATCACGTCATGGAATGACCTCGTAACACAATTTGTATTGCACTTTAATCAATCGACAATGAACTTGTGCCCGAGAAATGATATCATTGGTTATTATTAATTGGATGATGAAACTCTTCACACTCCATGGGAAATATATAAGTCATTGTTGCGACGATGTCCCAACCATGGCCTTCAACAAAAACTCAAATTGAGATTTTCTACAATGGGTTGAATGCTGCCACAAGACATCTAGTCGACGAATCCTCTAATGGACCTTTACTTTATTGCACTTACTCTGCTGCTGTTAGAGTGTTGGAGCAATTTGCACAAAATGACTCTCAATATCCTATTTCGAGAGCTGCTTCATGTAAAGCTGCACCAAGAGTTTCGAGTTGGTTGATATTTCTACTCTAAAGGCTCAAATTTTGTCTTTAGAGAACAAAATCAAGAATATGGAGGGCACAAGTGAAGTTGCTCCTATTGAGCTAGCTCAACAAATTACCACTCCTATGTTCTCTTATGAGATTTGTGGTGAGAGCTATAGCTATGAAGATTGTCCACAACATGCAAAGAATGCAAGCTATGTAAGCAACATGAGGGGCAATACTATGGGAAACTCTTACAATACAATGAATAGTCAATCTTGGGGAAATTCCAATTTTGCACAAAACTTAAGAGTATTCTGCTCTGGAAATAATTCTTTTCAAGGAAACTCTATGCGAGAAGGGAATTTCAGTTATCTGTAGCAACAATATACACCTCAAGCTCCATTGCAGTCATAACAGAACAAAAGGCAACCACAATATCCTCCTTCAGAAACTCAGCAATCGCAATATGGCACACAATCACAATATGGAACATCGTCTTAGATACAATCACCGACTAGTCACTATGTTCCGTCATCTATATTTGATCCATTTGTTCTCTTTGAGGAAATGATGCGCAAACACTCCTCTCGGGCTAAAGCTATAGTGCAAGGTCACTCTTCTTCGACCTGTACTCTCAAAGCTCAACTGGGGCAATTGGATAATGATATGAACTCTCGTCAACCGGACACATTTCCTAGTAATATTGAGAGCCTGATAATCAAGGGTAAAGAATACTGCAAGGCTATTACTCTCCGCAATGGCAAGCAAACTCTTGATTCGATGCAACAATCACCCATATATATTCCAGAGTGAGGGGAATCATCGAGAACTGATCCAATGTTGAAAGATGAAATGGAGGATGAAGAGGAGGAAGATACACCTCCATATATTACTCCGCTACCACCAGTTTTACAATCTAAGTTGTTTGAGCATTTTAAAACACTGGTGCAATCAGCAGATCCTCCTTCTCCACCTTTTCCTCAGAGATTCAAGAATACTAAGTCTAACAATCAATTACAGTTCTTCCAAGATACTTTGCAACATCTTACAGTGCAAATTCCCTTGATAGATGCTCTTACACAAATTCCTAATTATGTAAAATTCATGAAGGAAACTCTATCTAAGAAGAAAAAGCTCAGTGCCATAGAGACCATTATGCTCACAGAGGAGTGCATTGCACTTATATCCACTCCTTTACCAATGAAATTAAAAGACCCTGGGAGCTTCGTCATTCCCTGTTCTCTTGGAAATTACTACTTGAACAAAGCTCTTTGTGATATGGGGGACATTATTAATCTAATGCCTGTATCAACTTTCCAAAAGTTAGGCATTGGATAAATGAAACCCACTGCGGTCACTTTGCAGCTTGGACAAATATCTTTGACTCATCCAAATGGAAAAATTAAAGATGTGATTGTTCGTGTGGACAAGTTCATATTTCCAGTAGGTTTTATTATTCTCGACTGTGAGGCAAACAAGGATGTCCCTATTATTCTTTGCCGGCCATTCTTAGCAACTGGGAAGGCTATTATTGATGTCTCAAAAGGAGAACTCACAATGCGGGTCGATAATGATCAAGTTACATTTAGGATGTTTAATGTAGACCTTGGCAGTAATACAGAGGAATGTCATCATATTGATGTTCTACACTATATCATCCAGGAAGACTTGAATCGTCGTAGTATACTCATTGCTGAGGATACTGCGCTAACAACCATTTAAGATGACCTCTCGAATCATGACAACATTGTTGAAGTGCTCACTATTGCTATTCAACACAAATGGTAGGTTGAATCTCTAGATCTTGCACAACGTACAATTCCTACTTTTAAACCATCTATTGAAGAAGCTCCTACGCTGGAACTAAAGCCATTACCAAATAATCTTAAGTATGTATTCCTTGGAGATGGGAAACACTCCTAGTCATTGTCTCTGTAACTCTGGATGCAATTCAAGAAACTAAATTGATAAATATTCTAAAGCAGCATAAACGTGCCACTGCCTGAAACATTACGAACATTAAAGGCATTAGTCCATCTTTGTGCATGCATAAGATCAAGGTGGATGATGATAGCAAACAATCTATTGAGCCGCAACGCTGACTAAATGAAAAAAATGAAAGAAGTTGTCAAGAAAGAAATTCTCAAATGGTTGGACGCAGATATTATCTAT
Organism: Hibiscus trionum; assembly: GCA_030270665.1. Lineage (NCBI taxonomy): Eukaryota > Viridiplantae > Streptophyta > Magnoliopsida > Malvales > Malvaceae > Hibiscus > Hibiscus trionum. Next base: position 9,917,019 of record BSYR01000013.1, on the reverse strand, counting down.
GCCATTTCTGATAGTGCATGGGTTAGTCCAGTCCATTATGTTCCCAAGAAAAGTGGCATCAATGTAGTCCGTAATGATGCTGATGAATTGATTCTGACGTGTATTCCTACGAGTTGGAGGATTTGCATAGATTATAGGAGACTTAATGCAGCCACAAGAAAAGATCACTCCCCTCTTCCTTTTATTGATTAAATGCTCGATCGGCTTGCGGCCAAGGAATATTATTATTTTCTAGATGGGTATTTTGGCTACAATCATATTGCTATTACTCTCGAAGATCAGTAAAAGTCTACGTTTACATGCCCATTCGGTACATTTGCCTTTCATCCCATGCCTTTTGGTCTTTGCAATGCACTGGCCATGTTTCAAAGGTGCATGATGGCAATATTCTCTGATATGATTGACAATTCCCTAGAAATCTTTATGGATGATTTTTTGGTATATGGTAATAACTTAGACCAATGCGTCGATAATCTTGAAAGAGTATTGCAGCGATGTGAAGACACTAATCTTGTTCTAAATTGAGATAATTGTCATTTTATGGTCACAGAGGGAATTGTTTTAGGCCATCGAATTTCTAAAGCCAAAATTGAGGTCGATAAAGCTAAGGTGGGTGTTATTGAGAGATTGCCTCCACCAACTAATGTAAAGGGCATTCAGAGTATTTTGGGCCATGTGGGATTCTATAGAAGATTTATTCATGATTTTTCAAAAATCACAAAGCCGTTATGTTTATTGCTAGAGTAGAATAGGAAGTTTGTCTTTGATGATGCATGTCTGTATGCATTCAATAAAATTAAAAAGCAACTTGTGAACACACCTATCATCGTTACACCCAACTGGGAGCAACCATTTGAGCTCATGTGCAATGCTAGTGATTTCATGGTTGGGACAGTTTTAGGTTAACGAAGAGACAAGGTATTTCATGCAACCTATTATGCTAGTAAGACTCTAACTGAAGTTCAGATTAATTACACTACAACTCAGAAAGAGTTATTATCAGTAATCTTTGTTTTTGATATGTTTCTTTCTTAGCTTGTGGGTGCAAAGATTACGTGAGCATGATGCTTAGTCAAGTAGAACCGAGTGGCGCTGCTTGATGCTCCGATCAAAAACAAATCAGTGGGACCATGTCGGTACGACTAAATATACATTAGAAAGGTCAATCCCTCCCCTATGACACCAAGAAAAACTAGGCCGAACTTCTAACAGCCCACCCACTTCCATAGAACAATATCTCGTCAACGTAGGCCTAAGTGATTGACAATACTTGTTTGCGTAAACAAATTAAGACTTTACCTATTCGACATGGTTTTCTAACTAACTTTTGACTCTCTCGATGCCTAGAAGTTGATAGCAATGAAGCTAAGGTAATATATGTCTGTGTGAGCCCTAACAACTCTATTATCTATTCAAGTTCCCCTTATTAGTCGTTGAAATCCTAAACTTATGTCTAAGCTGGATTAGGACTATGTTAACAGCTTAGCCCCATTGTTCATGTTTGTTTAACCTAACTCTCTCGATATTAAGCCACAAATCAATAGTTAAAAGGCCTCACTCGATAACTCTTACAATAACTACGCATGAAGAACGACATAATATCCTAAGAACAACAAACCCAAGCAAGAGTATTTAGCTCATGTCTGAACCTAAAACATCTATAATAAAGGTATTAAGAAACATGACAGTTTATCAAGAAAGGAAAAAAAGAATCAAGAATCCTCGACGTTCTCCTCCAAGCTCTCTAACTGTGCTACAGGTCCCGCACTCCTCAGGCCTCTCTCGATGGCTTTCGTTGTGTAGAGACTCATCTAGAACTTTGACTCCGGTGGTTCTCCGATAGCTGAAGACTAAGGGCTTCCGTCTAAGATCAAGCTCTTCTTGTTTGCGGCCCAAGCCTTCCTTATATAGGTAGAAAAGCTAGGGTTTGGAAACCCTGAAGTGTGCGAAGCCTCTTTAAGAGGATCTTTCTTTCCCGCTTCATTCAATGAGTTCCGTATAAAATGAGAATCCACGTATGCCAAGTATGATTTATCTCCAACTCTATTGCCTCGTAAGCTCCATATGAGAGAGATGTTATCCTTTTGCTCCATCGTTCCTCTAGCTCCAAAAGTTCATGCACAAGCACCGCTAAAACGCACTACCTTCCCCATTAAAAGTACCAAAATATATCACAATTAAGTACAAGCAGTGTAAATCCCTAACTACATGCAAACTACTCCTAAATGAAACTATATGAGCTTAAATACATGCAAAAGCTAAGTAAAAAAGGTATGCAAAATAGGTTATCTACACAGTCATCACTACTCTAGACCGCTAGTCCGAGAGTATGGTGATGCCTTTACTCATTTTCCACTCGTTTCCACAAGAGTTTTGAGATGGATCCACTCATTAGCGCTTGTCCCTCCAAGAGTGAGAGATGCTTCAACCTTATTGGTGGCTATTTCACCAAGGATATGAGATGCCTCAACCCATTAGCGCTCACCCCTCCAAGAGTATAGGGGCGCCCTCCACTCATGCTCAACTGTCCAAAGGCCTGAGATGATTTTCAACAATATAAAGTATCAAAACTAGTTTCAGCTCATACCACTTTATTGCACTCCTTCGACTACGGGGGCAATTGTTATACCAACATATCTCCGGAACTGCTAGAGGCTCCGAAAATTCGATTTTTGGATCACTTATCCCCAGGCACGCTGACAAATGTGACTATTGTCCAATAAGCCTAATCTACTCCTGACAGCCTACTTGTACCCATCATAACCCTCATATTGGAACCTCCCACCAATAAGGACCTTGAGGTCCATGCTAAAACAAAGGTTTCGAATGCTATATATAAGCATTGACATGGAAGAGAAGGGTCTTCCCCTATTTCTAGACATACACCCACGACCATTACTTGCAGCTTTTAGCCTGGAAACCTAAACGGGTGAGCCACCACCAACCATCGTCTTCACCCCCACCATCGCCTCAATCTCCACGTCCTTGTTCAGTGTCTAATATTTTGGACATCAACAAGTCACTTTGCTATTTTGTTTGATAAATAAGATAAATGAGGGAATATCCAATGTTAAGGGAAAAGAGAAGATTGTTCTTTTGACAAATCCTAATTCTACCTAGAGGGAGGGGAAGAGGGGACTCTAGGGGAAGGAAGGGGGTGCTCCTAGTGGGTCTAGACCCCATGACCTTAGGGAATATGAGGGAATTGTTGGATTAAAATTCACAATTGTCGGCACATATGAATGGTGTATAATGCTATTATAAAGTATGACACAAAATTAAGTGACCAATCATGTTAGGCGTGTCATAGGTATTAAAGTGTTGTGGAAATAAAAGTGTAGATACCGTAAGATGTATTTATAATTAGATGAGGGATAGAGTTATAAATAATTAATAGTTGATTATTAAATCAACTATATAAAGAGATAGGCTCCCCAAGAAATATGTTAACTTGTTTATCTTGGAAGATAAATACAAAAAATTCAGGCTTTCAACATCAAGATTCAAGGTTTTCAATTTATCGATTGATTCAGATACGCTTCTACATTCAATTTATTATTCTTGATGATTTTGACATGATAAATCTTAGGTTAGATTTCATATTTATTTATGGTTTGGTTCTAACAAGTGGCATCAATTTTAGGTTATGTTGAATAACTGAGAATCAGTTGTTGTTTTTTTTCAAATTGATTCGTGTTGAAATCGCTTTAAAGGGTTCAATTTTTGTACGGTGTTTGGATTTTTTTTTGGATTAAATTGTTTAGGATTTTATGATTTGTGGAATTGAAATTATCGTACAAATATGTATTTGCAGTCGATTTTATAACCGTAAATATGTAAAGACAATAGGGTGTTCAATCGGTGGGTTCGGTTAACAGACCGAACTACAAAAAATTCATTAACCGAGTTTTTTTATATTAACCGTTAACTGAATTGAAATTTTTTCGAAAATTTTTAACCGAACCGAAAAAAAGTTCGGTTAATCTGGTCGATTTTCAAAATAACCGAAATTTGTTATAAAAATTTGGGTAAATTATAGAAATGGTCACTAAAATATGTTAATGGTCTTTTTAGTCACTAAACTTTCAGAAGTTATAAAACAATCATTAAACTTATCGAATTATTACAAAATAGTCATTGACTCACGGCACGTTATAAATTATTGATAAATATTGAAAAGTTTAGTGTTCATTTTGTTCTAATTTGATAAATTTTAATGACCAATCAAAAAAAATTAATGATCATTTTGTAATTTTTAAAAGTTCAGTGACCAAAAATAAATATATGTAATTATAATATAAAACAATTTTGATTAATTCGGTTAATTAATCAATTTCGAACCGAATTAATCGATAACCGAAATTTGAGAAAATCATTAACCGTTAATTAACTGAACCTAAAATTAACGACTGATTAACCAAAAAAAGACTTCAGTTCGGTCGGTTAATTCGGTTAAAACCGAAGTTTGAACACCCGTAAAAACGGCGGTGAGTCAAAATTATTTTTCTTGTGGGAATTAGCGTCAAGATGATTAGATTAATTTTGATGTATTGGAAAATCCAATACAGATTGATGAAGTTGAATTTTCTTCTTCTTTTAGTTCTAGTATTTGTTTTTTACCCTTTTGAATCAATGGTCGATCATATTTCAGTAAATTGTGTTTTTTTAATTTGTGTGAGTTAATTAGTCAAACATTTGGTTTATTGCTATTTGTATGAATGCATTCATTATCGGATATTATGTTTCAACCATAATTGACAAATTATTTTGGAGTTGGTCAATTGTTATCCGGAAATTGAGAAGATTAAAGTTTAACTTGTTTTTTTTATCAAAGTAAATTTGTTGTGACAGAAATTTTATAATCATGTTAGTTCTCGAAATATTATATTCAATTTATCTACAATAATTCATGCTTTAATGGTTGAATCACATTTGGTTTTGATCTTTGGAAAAAACATATAGTAATCTTAAACCTTCATTTGATAATTATTGAATTCATTATTATGATACTTTGATTCAGACTTCTGGTTAAATATTGATTATCTGAATTCAACTTTTTGGTGATTTTTTTATCAATAGTATGGTTTTCATTGCAGGTAAAAATCATACAACTCGATTATTGAATGCCTCGTTAAAAACCTACCTAAGCCTAAATGGACGAAAAGATTACCAACGATAATATGAAATACAACGACACTGGAAACTCAAAATCGAACCCCAATCAGCCCTAAGAGCACCCAAGACAACTCACAATAAAAACATACAACCAAGCCGCTCGCATTCAAACGAAGTCAAAATGCAGCCCCACTCTGTTATGAACCCAACAAGTTCCCGCGCTTTGCACAGCTCACCCTTAGTCACAAATGAACAATTCAATCTAGGTGGGGAAAAAGCCTCAATCATTTAGGCATTCTAAACCAAGCTATCCGAGTCACACCCCCCTTCGCCAGTGTATCTGTCATCGCATTAACCACTCGAAAGATCGAATGAAAGCATACACAAGGTAGAATCTGACATGCCTCGTCAATTTGGTTAAACCACCGCCATAAGTGCCATGGTTGCTTCGATCCCAGGACCAAACCAAGTGAACATCTTCCCACACAGCGACATGACCCATTCGTTCCTCTACTACTCGCACCATCTTGAAGTCCCTTGCAATGCACCATGGCCCATCTTCCACGTCAACAGTGCCCTTAATTGTCTCCCACAAGTTCACTTTTTCCTTAAGAAGACGTAGAACATAGACATTAATCACCTGGAAAGACCATTCCACATTGATCCACACACCCTTCACCAACACAAAATTTCTTGCAATAATTCTAGACTCAAGACGGAACCTCAAGACCTCCCAAATAATTAGCAATCCCCCGACCGACCATCTGAGGGCGAGAAAACAAAATCGAAGTTATCAATCGGCCAAATCTTACAAAAAAACTAAACATTTACCACATCAATTTTTGACTCTTGGAGCAGAACCATCTCAAAACTATGTTGTCGCAGCGTCTTCTAAACCAATTACCTTTTCTCCGAAGAACCTAACCTTCTTGTATTCCATGACAGCACACGCATCGCGACTCCTAACACCCATTTCCTGCTCCTATATAAGCTTTGCAATATCCTTCACAATTTCCTCCTCATTCTCAATAGTTTGAGCCCCTATCAATCAACCAAGATAGACCGTTTCACATGCCTCCTTTAGAATAGCTTCTCGGTGATACAAAGAATTTGAATTATGTGCTGATCCCTTCATCTGATTCCCATTGTTACGTGCCTTCTTCTTAGATCTTTTACTCCCTTTTTGCTTGCTAATTCTTCTATTTTTTCACGTTTCTCATTCTCAGAGTCTTCAAGATTAAAGACTTCTATGGGCTCTACAAGGACATCAAACTTGGAATCAATTGACCCACTAACACCCACATCTAAATTCACCAAGGAACATTGCACCGGACAATCAATCAGTGCCATTTCGTTCAACCACAATCCACTATCCACCCCACGCACCTCTATAGGCTCAATCCTCGACACTAATCTTATCTTCTCCTCCATAGTACAATCCCCTGAGTGTGCCGATCTACCACCCACACGTTCCTCGTCTTGCTCTTGTGTATTCCACAGTTGATTATCTTACCAATATGGCACTATACTACTGTCCATATTTCTTTGTTGTGCACTAACAATCTGTTGGCTAAACTACTCACTTGCTACCTCTCTATTACTCTCCATATCCTCCTTCCGCTCACTTGAATCACACTGCACATGTCCCCCAAATTCTAGTGTTGTCTGATCCTTGATGCCTTCACCCAATTGCAACTCATCATCAACACTCTCCTCATCAGACTCACATGCCCTCTCACAATTGGAGCACACTAGTTGTTCTACTGATGGTTCTATCTCCACCACATGTACTCGAAATGCCTCTCCATGTACTTGTATTTCTATGACTTCATCAATTTGCTCCAATTATGTGGTCTCAATGAGAATCCGTTCATGTTCAAATGAGTGTGGCTCAAGGTTTAAGTCATCACATCTAATCATATTTCCCCGAAGCGAAGCCACATTATCAAAAGTCCCTCGCGACCAGACATGCATCGGTAGTCCACTAATCGCTAACAACACTCGTCGATTCCCCGAATCAAAAATGGGTTCCCAGTTTCGCACGGTTGTAAACCATTTATGCAGCGCCACATTGTCGAGAACTCGTTTTCTAACCTCCAAACTCATAAACATTAACAGTAGTCTAGACCCCGCAATATGCATTATTGGAAAACCTTCAATCCTTGTTGCATTTAACTCTCTCGCCAACATTGCAATTCCAATTGGGATCCGACACCACGCAATCACACAACTTTGCAATACATGCATCTATTTTATGATTTATAAATCTTGTCTTTAAGTTAACAACGAAAATTTTGTAAATGCATGTTTAAATAATTTTTGAGAAATTGTCAAAGATTTCGATTTTTCGATTTCTAATAGCCCCATTTAGACATCCTTATTTTGGGTTATTTCGCAAACTTAAATGTTATCAGAAATTGCAGTTTTGAATTTTACAAAATTTTAAATTTGAATATCAGTATAGTTATATTATATATTTTGAGATAAATTAATTGAAGCATCAAGTCACCCAAATGACATATATTGTGGAAATTATTTTATTTTAAGTTAGAAGGTTTTGTGCATGCAATTCAACTTATTTTAGTAATGATCAACCCAAAGGAAGATGAATAGTTGACATTATTACATGTGAACTGTGGTAATAAACATGTGATAATTATTCAGTTTTGCATGTAATCAATAAATTGACACAAATGAAGATTTCTGTTTGACATATTCTTATTATCAATGTTTGATTATTGTACCAAGATATCACTTGCAAGTTAATATTTTGTCCAAAGATGAAATATTAATTGAGTGATCGGTATCTTGATACAAGGTTTACCTTTATTCAAATTTTATTATTATTTTGGTTATCTTTTAATTCGATTGAAAGATAAAATTCAGACAAATATTTTGAAACAAATAAATTCATATTTTGGCTTCAAATGTCTAATATTTGAATGGATTAATTGAAACATAATGACACCAAAGTGATCTCTTTTGTATGGATCACTTTATTTAAAATATCAAGATTATTAGTGTTTTTTTTAATTCATGCGTTTATTAATGGTGCGTGGAAGTTCAACGTAGATGGTTCGACTCGCGGGAAGCCTGGATCGGGGGGTGCAGGGGCTGGATCGATTATTATCGAGTCGGATTCGGTAGTTGCGGTTTCATGGATTTTGCATCAGGAGAGTCGCACTTGGAGATTGGGGCATTGGTTCCAGCGGATTGATGTTGCATGCCGTGCACTTCTATGTGTATGCTTTCATAATATCGTGCAAGAAGCAAATAGTGTGGCAGATGCCTTGGCCAAACATGGGGTGGATAGACTTGATTGGTTATGTGTGGGTCTAGATAGGTAATTAGGTGTGTTGAGCTTTGTTGTGCCTGGGCAATGTGGGTCATAGTCGGTGTTTTTTTTTTGGTTTGTTTTTCGATTCACACTATCATATTGTACTCTTTTCCCCATTTTAGGTGTAGGGTTTTTTTTAATGAGGCACTTGGTAGTGTCCTTGTATGATTTTCAATCTGAATAAAATCATACGATTCGATCAAAAAAAATTGTCCCAAAGGAAAATTAAAATTTGACAGAATTTCAACAATAATTGTGGCGATAAATGTGTGACAATTATAAGGTATTTTATGTGAGCAATACATTACTCCAAAGATTAATCTATTATTTGACATAGTTTATTGTCAATGTTTGATTGCTACAACAAGAGTACCACTTACAGTTAATATTATTGTCCAAAGACTTGATATTAATGTTGTACATATATATGTGAGCTTGTTTTTGTTTATTTATTTATTTTATTTATTAAACTAATTTATATCATGTTCTCACAATATCTGCCAATATACATTCTATATTCATGATTAGTGAAACTCATTTCAAGGAATAGAAAAGGCACTTACATATAGTATTTAGATAAATGGACATAGACTTTCCACTAAGGAAAGAACAATTTGGAGAGATTACTCATACTAAGGGTTTCCTAGAAAAAACTAAGAAACATTTTACAAAAAAGAGTTATGTTTAATATGACATCACTTTTGACTTACTTGATGTTTATGAAGTATATGGGTTAAGGAAATGTGAGGGAATACCTTATGAAAATGTTTAAAATTGCTTCAAACTTTAAGGCACATAAGACTGAACTTTTTGACAATTGTTTGTTCTTATGCTTTTGGTACTACTTATATAGTTTAACCAATTCAAAAATAGTTACAAGTGTAAAAAGGAGAAGTAGGCTCTAATTGAGCGCATTTCTCATTGTGTTAAAGGGAAGAAAAGTTGAAGCATTATAAGTGTAAAATTACTCATTTGGTTAGTGCTCATTTAATTAGTGCCCGTGTGGTTAGTGTCTCTAAGAATAAGGGTAATAAAACAAAATATTAGAATAAAGTTTCTTAGCGTCCAACTCAAAAAAAACTAAAAGTTACAAATGGTTGATTTCTTTTGTAATAGTTTAGAACACATGTGAAGTAATTAAACTTAAAAAATGAACAATTACTTTGGTTATTTTGTGTAACACCCGGGTTTAGGGGTTAGGTGAAAATAATATTTTAATATTGTTTTGGACTCGGTTTTATAATTAAAATGATCCTTTAAAATTTCGGGTTTCAAAATAAACGATTTGAATGAGACCAAAATGATCTATACTCAAAATTGAAGAGCTACTTTAAAAACAAGGATAGCCATTCATTAATGGCCTTTTGGGTAATTTACCCATCATCAAATTTAAACCCCCTTTTCCTAACATCTTTCCACTATTCATCCTCTTCTTCATTTCCCCTCCAACGTGAAAGAGAGCTCTTCTCCCCTTGTTACTATTTCATTCAAAAAGCTTCTCCATTTCAACTCCATTTTGAAAGGTAATGGTATTTTTGACTTCCCTCATCTTCCTCTCCATAAAAGTACTCTTTATTTTCATTTCCATGAAAGTTTTAGAAAATGTCATTTTGGAAAGTTTGGATTAAAGGTGAAAGCTTTATGTTGTAAAACCAAATGTTTTGATTTAATATGTTTAGTTATGATGTATAGAGGTCAAATGGTATGATATATGTGAATTTCAAATGATTTTGGGAAATTTTCGGAATTGGGTTTCAAAGGGGTTTTTGGAGGGTTTTAAAGTGGTTTTTGGGGTTGTCTAATGTTGGATTTTGGGGGCTGTTGGTAGTATGATATATGAGGGTCACTTTGGGTGTGTTTGATGGTTGTTTGGATGCTTGAAATGGAAGATTTCAGTGAGTTTTAGGGACAGCTCGAAAATTCTGTTTTGGACTTGTTTTGGGTGTTGAATGCTTGAAAATGTTATTCCGGGTTAGTTCCGATGATGAGCTTTTGATTGTGGATGTTTTGTTTGTGTTTGGGATTGATTAGAATCGAGGTTGGACATCGGTGAAGCATCGAAAGTGAATCCGGGAATTTGAAGACGGTCGCTTGCTTGGTCTTTAAGCTTGAGAGCTTAGGTGAGTGGTTAATGATTTTACTTGGTTTTAAAATGTTTGGTTCGAGTATATGGACTAGGTCGGGGTTGGTAGACCCACCTAGAGTTAGGATTAGGGTGGTAGCCTAATCCTAAACTTGATCTAGAGCCTTTGGATGAACTCATTTATATTGTTGTGTATGTCTCGTATGAAATGTGATATGAATGCTTATGTATATTGTGTTATACATGTGAGATGAGACATGAATTGTGATGCTCGAGACATGCATGATGATGGTCATTGGTGAGTACGTGCTAAGCACGGAATTAATTGAAATGAGTAATGTGAAATGAGTAAATGTTGGCACTAGTATACTTGAATACAAATGATCGATCATTAGGATGTTAGTGTGTACACATGAGTCAAAAGTCGCGCGTGGCCTTGGTGGCGTTGAGTCACCAAGGAGGAGTACGGGTTCGCCCGGAAATTGTATTTGTATATAGTCGGTGATGAGTGGAATCCCATCGACGGGGCGTGAGGATGAGTGGAATCCCCTCCGCGAGACTGGTGATGAGTGTAATCCCACCGTGAGGTAATGTGGTTGTTGGATGTGAGTTTCCAACATGTTTATCCGCGTATTTGAGTCATAGCTAGGTGCCAATGTTGATTGATAAGTGTATCAATGTGATGAGATTTATGATCTTTATTTGGATGTTCAAATGTGGTTATATGTGTTATGGAATTTGGGCTTATGATCATGGCATATTATAGTGATTAGTGCTCATGCATCTATACCTTGTGGTTGTGGATCCTTGGTAAACATGTGTAATGCCTTGGCTAGATCGTGCTCGGACCCTACAATGTTGAGGTTTGTTTTAAGAGCTTACCCTCACTAAGCATCATTGCTTACGCTCTCTTTGTTCAACATTGCAGATCCTTAGATCGTGGGTGGCTTGCGCAAGTGGAAGGCTCCAAGTGTGGTTGTTGACTTGAGTACATCAAGTATGAACTTTTAAATGTTGAACATGTAATAGTTTAAGCAATGGGACATGTGTTGTTTTGTTGGATGAATGTTAGTTGTTTAGGAGATTGCTTAGACTCCTTGTTATCTTGCTTTTGTATGGCTTGTGTTGCCATGTTTAAATTGTGATTCATGCCTAAATTGTTTATCTTGAATGTTGGCGTATCGGTACCATTTTGGTCACTGAAGCTACTGTCCATTTTGGTATCGATACGGGTCCCTGGCGTATCGATACGGTCATCTTAGCGTTGACCGTGAGAAGTCAACCGTTGGGGAGAGTATCGATACCCTCCAAGGGCGTATCGATACGGTCTCCACTGGTTGACTCTGACCAGTTGACCTAGTCAAGGGGTATCGATACACCCCTTAGGTGTATCGATACCGCCTGCAGTATAAGTTTAAAATTGGGCTGTAACATGTTAGTTTGAGCTCGTTTGTTTGTTTCGTGAATGTTGTCCGCTGTATGACCACTTAGGATCTAATACTCATCTAGACAAGATTTAAAATGGAAAAAAAATATAGGGTTGTTAACCGAGGGGGAACCTTAACGGGTTTCGCTTCGGTTTTCCCCGTGTGGCCCACTCGGACCGGTCATCCGGCCAGACCGGGATGAGGGGGTTACATTTTGAGTGATCCATGGACTGTAAGTTTTATGGTCCTAACAATTAGGAATTATTTAAGGAGAGATCAATAACATTTTTAGGATGTTGAGTTTGGGTTATAATTTAATTCATACTTTCACTTTTAACGATGTTTAGGTTTTCACACTTATCATTATTGATCAACAAGTGAATCAATCATGTCTATCGCGAGGCAAATAGCATAGCCGATACACTTGCTAAGGGTGGTATGGATAGACATTCTTGGTTTCAATTGATAGAGTAAAGGGACTTTGTGCTTTTGATTTCGGCTGATCTGCCGTGTGTTGGTTGGTGTTAGATGTGAGGTCTTTTGCTTATTTGCTTGTGTATGGTTTAGGCGTTTGTCCGTTTGTCTTTTGTTCACTTTCATAGGTACTCTTTTCCTCTGACTTAGGCTTAGGGTGGTTTATAATGAGGCCTATGTTAGTGTTGGCCATGTATGGTTATTTCTAATAAAAATCATACATTTTGCCGAGCAAAAAAAAGTGAATCCAGAACCTCAAGAAGACAATGTTGAACAACTCTCATTCAAGATAAGGTAATTGTTTTAAGAGAACAAACTCAACAACCTCAAAAAAATAAGTGTAATTAAAGAGGTCCACGAGAGGAAGCAGAAATACTATTCTGGATTATTATATTGTATTTTTTCAAGAAAATAAGGTTAACAATGAAATGATAGAAAATGATCCAATCATTTTTTTATTAGACCATAAAAGTTCCAACTCTCAAAAGTGGATTAATGTCATTCAAGAAGAGTATAACTTTATGCAAGACAATAAATTTTAGGAACATGTCACATTACATGAAGATGTAAACCAATTGGTTGTAAATGGATATTTAAAACCAAGAGGGATGCAAATTATAATGTGGACAAGTATACGACACATCTTGTATCTAAAGGATATATTATAAAAGAAGATATTGACATTGCAGAGACTTTCTCTCCAGTTTCATTGAAAGACTCTTTCAAAGTAATCATAACATTTGTTGCTTATTTTGATTTTGTGCTACATTAGAGGGATGTTAAACTTGTGTTTTTCAATGGCCACATTGAAGAAAAAATTTATATGGTACAATCATAGAATTGTGTCTAATGATACAACATCAATGATATATAAATTAAAGGAATTCATCTATGAGCTTAAATATAACTCTCATCAATGGTATTGTAAATTTCACAATGACAAGCTCATTTGGTGTTGAGATAAATTTGATTGATGATTTTATATACTACAAGTTAAGTTGGAGCAAACCAAGTGATACTCATATTGTTAAAGGAGATAAATTTAGTCTTATTCAATGCCCTAAAATTAACCTTGAAATTTTGAAAATTCAAAATATTCTCTATGCATAAGCTATTGAGAATCTAATTTATGCTCAAGCACGTATATAATCGGATATTACATACATTGTTGGAATGTTAGACAGATATTTAAGCAACCCTAATATGAACCATTAGATAGAGGCTAATAGGGTTATGAGATATCTTTAGAGAATAATTTTTTTACATGCTCACATATCGGAGTTCTGGTAAGTTAGAGATCAACATGTTTACAAACTTCGATTCTAATAGAATATTGATGCAAAAGAATTTTGTCACATGAGCTGGTAATTATAGATTGAATAGAAAGGTCACTTCATATATTTGTGACAATAAATATGTATTCATTTATTCTATAAAGAATAGCAACACTTAAAAATTACAGTACATAAATATCAAGTTCATAATGGTTAAATAAATTTTAGAGTGATTGTATGTCTATTGGGCATGTTGGTACAAACTCCATAAGTGCGGGCTTATTAAGAAACTATCACTGTAGGTCTTTCATGAGCACATTACTCATGTGGGTGTAATTTTATTTAAAGATATTTCGTTTTAGTGGGAGTTTATAATTTTGAAAAATGCTCGTTCGTTTTAGACACAATTTTAGTTACTTCAGGTTAAAGATATTTTAAGATTATTTTCCGCAAAAATAAAATTCTTTTGGTTTATGCACACTTTGATTCATGCACACTTTGATTCAGTGAAATTTGATCTCACTATGGTTTAGGAGGGCCAGTTAGAAATAGGCACGTTTAGTTTACATTTCATGTAATTTTCCATTCTATGCATCCACGATTGATCTATGATATTTGACTATATTTTGTATATATGACCATTCATGGTTATAGTCATGATTGATAGGACAAAGGTTGTTTTTATCCTATATGAATGATGGGCGAGATTGTTATAGAATACTTATTATATTATAGCAAATTCTGACCTCATAAGGTTGTACATTTGTCAGGAAACATATGTTGCCTAAGTGGGAGATTGTTAGATTAAAATCCGCAATTGTGGGGACATATGTATAATGTACAATGCTATTATAAAGTATGACACAAAATGAAGTGACCAATTATCTTAGGCATGTCATAGGTATTAAAGTTTCATTGAAATAAAACTGTAGATATCATAAGATGTATTTATAATTCGATGAGGGGAAAAGTTATAAATACTTAATAGTTGATTATTAAATCAAGGCTTAAAGGCCCAAATGGCCCCTAAAGTATAAATACTTAATATTTGATAATTTTGCAACCATTTAATCAAAAAGAACATTGAAACCTTTATCACAAAATTGACTTATGCTCAAAAGATTATGTTTAAGACCATTGACATATAAAACATTATCAATAAGAATAGAAGGGTGATTACCAATGGAACAAATTCCTTCAATGTGGCCTTTGGAGTTGTCACCGAAAGTCATTACTCCTCCACTCTTTGGTTTTAGCTCCAAGAATCAACTCTTGTCACTGGTCATGTGTCTCGAGCATCCACTATCAAGGTACTATGAATTTGCACATGAAGCTTTGGCCTTGTAGCAATGTTCCCCCTACAAACAAAGATTAAGTCTTGATTTTTGGTACCCAAATCATTTTAGGTCCATGAGTATTAGCTCCTCAAAACTTGGTTCCCTTAGGAATCCAAGAGGCAATAGTAGTAGTGTCATTAGAAGTGACAATTTCCTTAGGAAATCAAACACTTATAATCTTCTTACCTTTAGAGGGCCTTTGGAAGCCTTTTTGTTTGTACCCATTAAAGTTCCTTTTCACATAGTTAGGTTTTGAAGATTTTCCTTTTTCAAAACTAGTTTTCCCAACTTTGTTTAAGGAAGCTTTGAGATCACCAACATCCCTTTGGTGATCATCAAGAACTTTGGAGAGAAGGTTGTTCAAATCTTGATTTTTCTTTTCAAAATAATTTTTTTTGTTAAATCAAGAACCTCCTTCTCAAGTTTCGAATTGGTTTTAGCTAAGGAATCATTTTGGTTTTTCAAATTTGAAATCGTCTTGTTTTTCAAAAGTGATTCCTTATACTTCTCCACCAACTAATCATATACCTCTTGTAACTCATCATAAGCTTCTTGAAGCTGATGTGAGCACGACTACGTGCCTTACATTATTTTCTGCAACCTTTATGAGACTGTTTGATCGAGGCAAGTTGTTTACATTCGAGAAGCTTTAAGAAGTGTAGAGTGTTTTAGTGTTCTCTAAATATGAGCGCAAGTGCACACTCTTGTCAAGTAATAGTATAAAAGATACCCTCTCCCACAAGGATTGGACAGCTTGACTCGATTTGTTGTTCCTGCACAAGAAAAGTAAATGCACAAATAAGTTGGTTTGTTTAAGAGGAAAATAAAATAAAACACAAGTAATTAAAAGGGAAAATTTCAGATTGATAGAATGGGCTGGGTTATGCTACTGTTTAGTGTGAAACTGCGTTGAATAGGATAAGTTGTTTTGCGCTGCCAGACTTCACTGCCTCAACGGGAGATGGAAGATTGGCTGCTGTGACGCTCTCGCTACCCCGTCAATGGAATGGATGTGTGTCTTGGCGGCGAACTCGGTAGAACTACAAGGTTCGACAAAACGTTTCAAAAGTGATCCGCTTATGTCTAATCAGAATGTTGTTAATGCCCACTGTAGATCATACCAGTCGCGACATGAATCGTGCAAAGACAGCAATGTTTGTTCGTCCTCTTTTAGCCGCCTTAAACCCTAACATATGTCTAAGCTAGATTAATCAACACCGTCTATAGATGAGATCATGCTTACCCCTTTCGTGAGTTCGACTCTCTCGATACCAAACAAATGTATAGTAATCAACTAATCTTCCGCCTTAATTAAGAACTATGAAGAACATGGAATAAGCAAATTCTGAAGCTTTATTGCAAAAACAAACTTAAAATCCTAAACAACCGTTCTCACACTAATTACAACATAACCCAAACCCAAAGAGAATTTTAGAACATAATGGCGGCGAGAAAACCTAAACTATGCCTAAGGGAAAACCTAAGTTGTTTTGAAGTAAAAGTACAATGGGTATATATAGGCATTAGCTAAGTCTAGTCCTTCTTGAAGTAGAAGTCTTCAAAGTAGCTTTTGCATTAAATGCAACCTTAAATTTTGACTTCTTTGAGTTGAATATGGACTTCTTGACGTTGCCTTGCTCCGCAAGTAATCTCACATTTCTCATTCGGCGGCTTTTCCTACTGCTACAGTCATCAGAAAATTGAGTGGACAACATCGTCAAGATCAGGATTTTCTGCTCTACAGATTGCACTCCAGTTCTCCAATTCCTTAGCTTGCTGCCCTGGGAAGCAGGTATGGCGGCGACAGCTGCTGTCTCTGTCTGGAACTGGATCAGTACAGCTCCCTGGTCTGCTGCCTCAGCTCCTGCTGCCACGGCGGGTTCTGGCGGCACTCTACAATCGTGGCAGGTTCCGGCGGCAATTTTCTTGTATGCACCGAAATACATACCAAAACAACACCTTTTCCACAAAATACACTAAAATATGTAATCAAGCTTAATGGTGAAGGAAATTATGAGAATATGCATTAATGCCTAATTATGTAACTAAAATGTGCCTAAGTCTAACAATAATATGAGTAAAAAGGGTAAATAAAATAAGACTTTTAGACACTTTACAAGAAGCTTATTCGAGCTTAATCTGGGATGTTAAAGCTAAGGTCAGATTTATGAAGGTGTATTTCATCCTGAAGGAAGAACCTCCACCATCATCGAAGATCTTCAAGGCTAATTCTAAGGGAGTTCTTCCTTATTCCATCTTTTACTTGCGCATGAATTTGCATGAGTATTAATAGTTTGCATCATAAATTGCATGAATAAATAAGCATGCTACTTCATTCAAAGCATGTACTTCATTTAGCAATTAGATCATTAAAGCATGTAGTTTCTTTATGCAAGCTACTTCATTTAAGTATGATGTTTCATTAAATAAAGCTAGTTCACTAATTAAACTAGTTCATTCATTTAAACTAGTTCATTAATTAAACTAGATCCTTAAAATTTTCATGACATGTTTATTTCTTAATTTTATTCAATCATGAACATTTTCTATTATTGTGTCTAGGTGAATGAAGGGAGATGAACAATCACATCAAATGCAAGAATATCAGTCGGTGTATTTTCCATTTTTGGATGCGATACGGACGTGTTTGGTTTGTGCAATCAAATTGATATTATTCCTCTATCTTTTATCTTTCTGACACCTTTTGAATCACCTCAATCCGATATCGGGAGCTTGAGATATGATCATTTGACTGAAGACAGTGCAAGCTGGAATTTCATTACGGGAAATGCATGCATGAGAGACAAGCAAATAAAGTCCATCATTATCAACCATTTGGAGAGACTGTTCGAATTCTACAAGGAAGACAAGCCTTAAAAGCTATCTTTATCACTCAATTGAATGCCCCATTATTCATATTATCAAGACATTCAAGTCATTCTTTATCATCTTTTTTGGAGGCTTTTCATATTCTACAAGGAGACATGTAATGAAGGTCATCCTTATGACATTCAAGAAGGATGAATGGCTTGTAGATGAGCATGGAATAGGAAGAGACACTCCCATTTTGGACGATAATGTGTATACATACATCAAGTGTCCACATTCATCCCCCTTTCTTTCATGAGTGAGTCGGACAAGGAAGCCCAAGAGTCCTTCATCCCTTGTACGAAATTAAGGTCATATTCAGCTTCAAATTGTCTACATTCATCCCCAAATGATCTATGATATTCGTCCATCTTTGAAGATGACAAGACAAAGCATTAAAGTGCATTTTATTTCTAATTTGATGAGAATGTTACATCTTTGTGTGACCTTTCATATTTAGCTTATGAACACTATAAATAGGCCCTTTTTTTCTTTCATGTGTAATTAGACTTTGATATATAAAAATCCTCTTTGAGAGTTGATTTCTTTCTAGTTCTTATGAAGAACTTTATTAGCTTCAAGTTGTTTTGATGGTCTTCATCCATTCATTTGTTTATAGCGATGGTTCCTAGCTCTTTTATAGCTAGTGGGTCACGTTCCACCCTCTATCACTCTGATTCCATCACTTTATATTGTTGGATCCTAGCTCTTTATAGCTAGCGGGTCACAATCACTCATCCTTTTCAAACCTACAAAGCCCACGCCACCACCACTATCTGCCATATCCATATTTCCTTCTACCATAATTTGAAACACTATCCATTCATATCTTAAACCCAGTTGTCACGACAACTAGTTTTCCACGAAAAACTTCACAACACTAGTTGCCATGAAAAACGACATTCAAGTTCTCACTCGAATCACAATCGGGCAACAACATATGTGATTTAGAGCTCTCAACCGGGATCATATCAGAAGCTCATATAAAGTAAAACAAAAAGTAGATGAGTTAGAGGTTACCTTAGGATCCTGTTCTAGTACCATGAGACAAAGGTTGATCACTTCTTGCTCCTCTTCATCGGATGATTCCTAATCACTCCAAGTAGCAACATGAGCCTTGAGCTTCTTCTTCGTCTCGAAGCTTTTCATCTTTAGTTAGGGACAATCGGTCTCGATGTGCCTCGGTTTCTTGCACTCATAGCAAACTATTCGATCATTCTCTTCGATGGAATTTTCTATCCCGATTAGATTTCATGAACCGAGTGAACCTTTTTGCAAGCATTGTCATTTCTTTATCTTCCTCCTCACTAGAATCACTCTCCTCTTGTGAAGCTTTGAGGGCAATTCCAATCTTCTTCTTCTTTCTTCTCCACCTTCTTTTCTTCTCTCTTCTTCTCATCTTCACTTCCTTTCTTCATAGTCTCATGAGTTAATAGAGACCGCATGAGAGCATCAAGCTTCAAGGTCTTGAGATCCTTGGCGTCGATGATGGTGGTTCTCTTTCTATCCTATGGCTCGAGAAGTGAGTAGATAAGTTTCTGAACAAGCTTGTCTTCCATAATGATTTCTCCGAAGCCTTTGAGTCCGTTGACGATGATAGAGAATCTATCAAACATCTTGGTGAGTACTCATACCTCGAGTTGAGGAGTCCAATATTGGTCTCCTTCACATCATTGATGCCCTCGTAAGTGACTCCATGCTTGTTCCATATCTCTTTTGCACTTGTGCAAGAAGAAATTTTTGAGTACTCATCTGATCCAAGAGCATAAAAGAGCATGTGCACACCTTTGTCATTTGCTTGCAACTTCTTCCGATCTTCATTGGTCATCTCTTGCTTGGACTTGGAACACGTCGTTCTCTTTCTTGCTTCATCGGAATGGATGGCCCATATTTTATTACATCCATAAGGAGGTAATCATTTGATTTGATGAAGAGCCTCATACGATTATTCCAATAAGGATAGTTATCCCCATTGAAATAAGGCAGTTTGGAAATGTATTGAGACTCATAGAGATTGTTGTCGGAAGTAGAGGCCATGACTTGATTATTTGTTGATTGAATCACCTTCGGATCGTCTCAAGAGGATGTTAATCCTTCCAATGAGTCAAGCTCTGATATCAATTGTTAGGATGATCAATCGGTGGAATATGGCCAAGATGGGGCTGAATTGGAAATTTAAAATTTGAAGGGAAGCAAACAAAAAGATAGAAAAACGGACACAATGAATAATAATGGTTCAAGCTTCTAACCAAACTCTACATCCACTACCTTAGCTTCCCACAAAGGATTTTCACAAATTCACTAAGAATGTCTTCCCTTTTTCTAGGATCTAGAGGAAACCTTTTACAAACTCAAAGCTTTCTACCCAAAGCTTTGAGAACAACTTTCTCTACAAGAAGAATTTTAACAAATTGAGAAATGTAACACCCCAAAATCTAGTCTAGTCAGAATTAAGTTCCGATGATCGGAAATCCTACATTGATAAAGTCTAAATATTGTATCGACTAGTTAATTATTGATATCGAACCCTAATTGAGCTTAAAACATCATCATCAGACTCTATTGAATAATATTGAACCTAAATAGTGACTAAATTGAAGAAAATTTGAGTGGGAGGTCAAAACTATAGTTGAATGAGAAATGAGGGACTAATCTTGCGATAAGCCCCTTTTCCTTTATAATTTCCCACGTGGAGTCACTGGGAGAGTTTCCTTCAATTGAAGGAAAGCTATCTTAATTAAAGAATAAGGAGATAGTAAAATTTGCTTACCCGATTTCAAGAGAAAGCTAGCACCTCTCCATCCATGTCATCTTCATCACTTACCTCCAAGCACACACTTCCATTGGAGGAATTTTAAGATTTGCTATTTCTTCGTTTTATCGACATCGAATCGTTGCTATCGTTCGGGTAAGCAATAATCCTCAAACAATCGTTGGATTCCATGGATATATTGAGCTAAAACTTAAGTTAGGGTTTTGACCATCCATGGATATTTCATCGAAAGTGTTGTTATTGAAGTCGGATATTGATTTTGATATCGAAATATTGATCCTAATAGTTTTCTATCGACTTTCTAGCTCAGGAAGTGGAGAAAGAGGTTTCACCGTCTCCATCTCAAGCTATGAGCAAGGGGATTGCTATCTGAGAGCCTTGAAAGCTTTAGATTGTCAAGGTGAGTGTAGTCAGAGTCTCGGGTTTAGGCGAAAGGCCTTCTCTGATCATTATTGTTGATTTAGATTACATCGCTAACATTGTTGTTGAAGAAATTGCATTGGATGGTTAATCAGACACTTTGGTAAGTGTCGGTAAGTTGTTATTAAACATCAGATATAGTCATTCACATTGTCATTGTGCATTGTTATTGATATAGTCATTGTCATTGAATTATTGTATGGAAACCATTGGACGTTGATATTGTCATCGAATTATGAACTATTGATGATGAGATACATATATTTGTCATTGGCAATATTGGAAGAATCAAATATTGGTATAATATTGATTATTGAAATGAATATGAACATTGCAACCTTGGATTGGAATGGACATTGGATACAATTGGCATGCCATAGAATTCATGAGCTCAGTGTACGGGTGGACTACTGTCCTAAGGCTACTTCCTATATTGATTTGGCGAGGCAGAATGATGTGTATTGATATTGGTCATATTGGCGAGGCGGAGGGACTAGACCATTTATTGACTTTGCGAGACGTAGGAATTCACGTATCCATGATCTTGATTCAATCCAAGGATTAAAGATGAAATGAACATGTTTATACTTTGCATATTATTATATAACATTGATATTGTTTGCATGAGATCATGATTGAGTATATTCATGGGATTGTTGATGTTCATGTTGTCTATGACTACCTCACTAGGAAAAGTATGCCTAACGTGTCTCATCTCATGCATTTTTAGGTTAAGAAGGATTGTGTGTCGGAAGATCGGATTGGCAAGCAAGACAAGTCACTACCAGCCTCAAGTAATGTGTTTTTTACTTATGAACTCTTAGGAAGGTGGCAAAGTAGTTGAACTAGTAATTTGTGCATATTTTGATGTGTTGGTGTATTGCCTAAGTTGTGATATGTTATATAACTCTAAATGGCCTTTTGGTTAAGTTTAAAATGGATGGAAATTGCATACATGGCTCAAAAAGTTAAAAACATAGTAAACGTATTCAAATGATCATGAAATTTGGCATGCTAGTAGTTTATGCTATTGAAATGTTGTGTGTAAACTTTCGTTATAATTGGACATCGTTCGGTAGGTTAAATCGAATAAACACCAGCAAAAATCTGTCATTACAGGTCAGGCCGTACCGAAACGGGTGATGACGTTTCGATACGGGCATACATATATTAGCCTGAGAAATAAGGTGTACCGAAACGGTTCATGGCCGTTTCGAAACATTTGGTCTCTGTGATCCCTCGCTTCGATACATGTTTATAGCGTATCGAAACGAGTCAAAGTCAAAGTGATAAGCTCTTATAGATGCCACTTTTTGCTTGCTATTTTCTTTGTCTTGAGGACTTTTCACTCCTTGTGGATCGACCTAAATAAGCCTCTTCAAATAATAATAGGATAAGGAAATTAAAGTATAATAGAGGAAGAGGGTCTATCCACAAGGAGTTCTGTTGGAATCGCTGACTGAGCCTTATCGTGATTTAGATCCTATAAGTAGCTAAAACAAATAAGTAAAAAAAGGGGGGGTTTGGTGTGATTGAAGTAACGAAAATATTAAAAAACAAAAAATGCAGTAAATAAAGTGAGGAATGAAGTAGAAAAATCACTAATAGGGAAGCAGCCTGGAGCTAGTTTCGTCAATTCCCACGATCGTTGAAAATAGATTTTTACTACGGGATTCATGTCGGTTACAATCTACGAGGCCCAACCCATCGTAACTTGCTTTTCTCTCATGTAACCGATCTTCCCAAGTCTATCTCCGAAAGTCGATTCTTAAATAAACCAACCATGTCTATCGCCGTTGAAATACTTAGTTTAAAAACAGGAAAAGCCCAACTCAGAAGTTGTCTCGTTGAGAATCGTTTCTGATTTCATCTTTCCTTAGCGGACCGCCGCTAAGAGTGATCACAGGAAGTCGAAGTGCCACAGGCCGATTCTTCCTCCCAACTGTATGATTAAACGATTCTAGATCAACGAATCCTTTTTTATTTGAAAAATGTTTAACACTTTTAGTAAGGCCGATTGCCAAACTATCTAAATAGAAAGATGAAAATGTATCCCGAAAGGATTTAAGAAATGTTCAATTCTCACGCATGGAATTGATTTGTACTAGCTCTCAGCTTTTGGGAAAATTAGCTAAGCATGATATTGATTATCATACTTAGCATATTTTTGGAAAATGTTTAAGAAGCGTAAAGTAAATAAAGAGCAAAGATGAAACAAGAAAATATTTCTATTGAAATAAAGACAAGTAGCAACAAGAACTCTTAAACAAGAGATGATCCTAAAGCCTTAGCCAAATAAGGTATTTATAGGCTTAGATTTACTAAAGATAGAAAAAGATAACTTAATTTAAAATGTTTGTTTTGAAATTTAAAAATTAAAAATCCTAAGCTCGGATTGTGCTGACTAGATCTTCTAGATTCTTTCAGAGTCCTTCCTTGCGCTAACTGTATCTTCTAGAAACTGCCACGTCAGACGCGCCATGACCATGACGTCAGCCACGGCCAGAAAAATAAATAAAACTGCAGAAATGCACCTTTCTGCTGCTAATTCAAGAATTGAGTCCCTGCACAGAAAATGAAATAAACGCAACCGATTAAGTAGTGAAAAGTCCTCAAGACAAAGAAAATAGAAAGCAAAAACTGGCATCTATAAGAGCTTATCAAATTCCCCCACACTTGTCTCATACTTGCCCTCAAGTATGTTTGAAAGAAATT
The DNA here is from genome assembly GCA_030270665.1 of Hibiscus trionum. Lineage (NCBI taxonomy): Eukaryota > Viridiplantae > Streptophyta > Magnoliopsida > Malvales > Malvaceae > Hibiscus > Hibiscus trionum. The sequence goes on along the minus strand of BSYR01000013.1, from coordinate 9,893,196 downwards.
AATCAAAAGCATCCATCTCCTTAAACTGTTGCAAGCTTCAAGCAAAATCATGAGAGTTCAAGCGCACTAAGAATGACATGAATCAAGCATGAATCTAAACGAATGGATACAAGTAAGAACAAGTCTTCACCCTTACAATTGCCTATTAAGTGATAATAAAATTCCAACCTAAACTTAATCCTCACCAAGATGCACTCAAATCTTTCAAAGTGTTTCGGGTGTAGAAAGCAAATTCTCTCAAAGTCAAAATTGAACAAGGGTCTCCATAGGCTTGTGGCAAGATCAATTCTCCACTACTTTTTAAGAAATGAGATGCAAAAATCATTAGGACTTAAATTTGGGGTGTAATTGGGGCTGAGGTAAAGGTGGGAAAAAGGCTAAAATAAGGCTAGAGTAATCAAGACAAGAAGTTTCAACAAGTAACTAAATCATGTTCATAACCTTAGAGAATTTAGGCAACATAAGCAACACAGGTAACTAAAATGAATAACATCAAACTTTTTTATTTTGTTTCGAAAGTTTCTGCTCTTCTTTCCTTTTTTCTCTTTTCTTTTTTTCTTTTTTTGTTGTTGCCCTCTTTTTTTTCGTGGAACATGATTGCAAAACTCAAAATGCATACTTCTGTCTTGTCAAGGGTGAAAGAGAGGGATAAATGAAAAAGGCTTAGGTTTAATATCTTGGTGAAAACAAAGAAAGTGGAATTAAGCTTCAACTTGGTTCACTAGGGGAAAAGAAAGGGTAGGCCTTTAGTGAGGTAAAAAGAAAGGGTGAATCCTAGTGCCTAAATCATATTAATGTATCACATTCTAATGTAATCTCAAATTGCATACAAGCCACAAGTTCTAGATTCCAATATCCAAATTGACACTCTCAATCAAGAAAAATGAGCATAAAAATATAGTCAAACATGCTCAAGGCTCAAGTTCTCACAAAATGGGCTAATTGATTAAGCTAGGTGAGGAATTCAACTATTACAATCAAGACAAATTGCAAGGAATGTCAAACTAGACTTAGTCATACCATTCGATTTATCAAGCATGCTAGAATTAAGTATTCTAATGAACTAAAAACAGTCATAACATGCTTAATGACAAGCAACAATAAAGGAGATGTTCTTCTAATCAATTCAAACAATCATACCATCAAGCAAATATGACAAGCAAAGCGAAATTAATGTCATCCTTTACCCTCCCCCTCACTTAATCGTATTGTCCCAATGCAAAGAAAATAAAGGAAATGAAGAACAAAGAAGGGTAAAGGATACTCCCCGTGATTAAGGGCGACCGTGACCTTGGTGTCGCGTACAAACCATTATGGAAAATGGCTTTAAAAATTGGTTTGAGTGCTGCTCGAAAAGGGCTTCAAAAATTGGCACTATTTGAGTAAAAACGCTTAGACGCTTGTTTAAATCCGAGTAATGTACCTAAAAAATTTTAAAACAAAAAATTATTGTAAATGAAAGAAAATAAAATAAAAATAAAAAGAAAGAATAGATATAAAGCAAAGGAAAGAAAATAAATGGGTTGCCTCCCATGTAGCGCTTTGTTTAACGTCGTTTAGCTTGATGACCTGTGTTAAATTTTCGGTTCTTCAAAAATAAGTTCTTCAACTAAGCGGTGCTGTCCATCCCTCATCGTTTTTACGCCTTCCTCCGTCTTGATTTTATGCTTGCATGTGGATGGACTCAGCCCCTTGATGTCAGATAAAGTCAATTTGATTGCCTCTTTATTTGTGCGCAGAGCAACAACTAAGCTACTATCTTCTTCTTTTGACAGCTCGTTGGAAATGATGATTGGCAAGGTACCATTTTCGCCCAAAAATACGTAATTAAATTGCTCTAATTTCTGCTTTGGTGCTTGCAAAATTGAAGGAAGAGCTTTAGACTTTGAAGGCATTAATCTAAAAGTAGAAGTAGAAGAAATAGTAGAAGAAATTTCTTTAAACTCCCTTTCGTCGGGTTCCTCTATTCCTAATTCCCTGCAAGTATCAACAAACAATTCAGTTTCTAAAATTTCATCGGCTAATGGATCGATAATATCAATAAAATTCAAACTTGCGACCGAATCAGGATACTTCATAGCTTTATACACATCAAACTTAACTACTTCCCCATCAAATTCCATAGTTAAGATACCGTTGCGGACATCGATCTTTGTATGTGTTGTTGATAAGAAGGGTCGGCCAAGCAAGATTCCTGATCTGTTGTTGCTGCGATCATTTTCCATGTCAATAATGTAAAAATCAGCAGGAAAAAAAGATCGTTTACCTTTACCAACACGTTTTCTAGTACCCCTTCGGGGTAGATAATTGACCGATCATCTAACTGAACCGTCACTCGCGTTTCCTTCAATGGTTCAGTCGAAATTTTGTTGTAGACGCTCAATGGCATGACATTAATAGATGCGCCTAGATCGCACATTGCTCTCTTTATTCCGACATTTCCGATCTTGCAAGGAATCGCGAACATCCCTTGGTCCTTATATTTTGGTGGTAGGCGTCTTTGAAAAATGGCAGAAATGTTCTCGCTAAGGTTAACTCTTTCATTCCCGGATAGTCGCCTACGATTTGTGCATAAATCCTTCAAAAACTTTGCATACTTTGGCACCTTTCGAATGACATCAAGAAATGGAATGTTGATTTCCACCTTCTTGAATATATCCAAAATTTCCTTCTCTTCTTCCTTTTTGTCACGTCTTGCTAGTCGACCTGGAAAAGGAGGAACAAGCTCGTAAGTAGAAAAAGAAGGATTGGGTTGGATGTTACCTGAGGTTGGTGAAGATTTTCCTTCTTGGTCCTTCGAAGAAGTGCCTTGTTTGTCTTTGTCGAATTTTTCTCGATCTCCTTTGGCGGTTCTGGTGAAATTACTGTACCACTTCGCAAAGTAATCGCGCTCACATTTTCCCTTGGATTTGTTTCGGTTTGAGAGGGCAATCGTCCTTGAGACTCTAGGCGGTCAATGGTTTGAGCTAGGTGGCTTATTTTTTTGTCAATTTCCTGGAGATGGGAATGTGTTTGGGTTTGAAATTTTTCTTGTGAAACAGCTAACCTTTCGACAATGGTCTCAAGGGAAGTTTTTTGTGGCATTTGAGTGGGAAAAGGGGGAGGTCTCGGCTGATAATTTGGGTTGGCCATTTGGTTGTTTCCGTAGCTCAGATTTGAATGGTCCCTCCATCTCGGATTATAAGTGTTGCCGAATGGATTATAAGGCCTTTGAAGAGGTCCTGGAAAATTATTTATGGAATTGACTTGGGCGCCAGATTCATTCTGTAACATTGGGCAGTGATCCGTTGGGTGATCCGACATCGTACAAATTCCACAGACTTTTGCAGCTCCAATCTTTCCTGCAACAAGTGAATTAACTATATCATTTAATTTATCTATTTTATCTTCAAGTGAAACAATTCATACTTCGTGAACCCGTTGGCTAGGTTCACTTAAGGAGCTGAATTGCTGTGAATTGGCAGCCATTGTAGAGATTAACGTTCTAGCTGCAGTAGGGGTCATGTTGACGAGAGCGTCGCCGCTAGCGGCATCTACCATCTTCTTATCCATTGGGAGCATCCCTTCGTAGAGATACTGAAGGAGGGTCTGTTCGGATAGGCCATGCTGCGGGCAACTTGCGCATAACTTTTTGAACCTCTCCTAATAATCGTAGAGAGATTCCTCGCTCCTTTGTTGGATTCCCAAGATGCTTCGCCTAAGCTCGCTCGCCTTTGCCGCAGGAAAATACCTATCAAGAAAAATACGAGAGAGTTCAGTCCATGTAGTAATTGAATTAGGCGGAAGATAAAATAACCATTCCTTGGCCGATCCGGATAAGGAAAAAGGAAATGCCCGTAGTTAGATTTGGTCTTCTGAGACCCCTTGCGGCTTCATACTGCTGCACACCATATGGAATTCGGCGAGATGTTTATGTGGACTTTTGCTAGAGAGACCGTTGAATGTAGGGAGGAGATGAATTAAACCCGTTTTTAGTTGAAAAGGGGTCTCGCCATTAGGAAAAGCGATGCATAGTGGTTTTTGCACAGCAGGGGTTGCGTTTAGTTCTCGAATCGTTTGATCTGCCATCGATTCTGGTTCTAGTATAGGATCTTCGTCTGGTGTAGTTTCAGAAGTGGATTCCTGATCGGATTGTTGTCTGCTTTGTTCTCGTTGTTGTTTCTTTCGTCTAAGTGTTTCACCGTGAGTTCTACGTGCTTTTGCTTCAATCTCCGGGTCAAGGTCAACTAGATTTCCCGGATTGCTCCTGGTCATAAAAATCAAACAAAACAATCAGTGATTGCCGAAAAATAAAACTCCTCGGCAACGGCGCCAATTTTGACAAGCGTCGTTTTTACTCGCCAAAATAAATAAAATAAAATAAACCTCTTCAAAAATAAAATAAAAGATTTAAAGTAGAATAGAGGAAGAGGGTCGATCCACAAGGAGTTTGTTGGAATCGCTGACTGAGCCTTGTCGTGATTTAGATCCTAGAAGTAGCTAAAACAAATAAGTAAAAAAAGGGGTTTTGGTGTGATTGAAGTAACAAAAATAATAATAAACAATTAAAGAAAAATGCAGTAAATAAAGTGGGGAATTAAGTAGAAAAATCACTAATAGGGAAGTAGCCTCGAGCTAGTTTCGTCAATTCATGCGATCATTGAAAATAGATTTTCACTACGAGATTCATGTCGGTTACAGTCTACGAGGCCCAACCCATCGTAACTTGCTTTTCTCTCATGTAACCGATCTTCCCAAGTCTATCTCCGAAAGTCGATTCTTAAATAAATCAACCACGACTATTGTCGTCGAAATACTTAGTTTAAAAACAGGAAAAGCCCGACTCAGAAGTTGTCTCGTCAAGAATCGTTTCTGATTTCCACTTTCCTTAGCGGACCGCCGCTAAGAGTGTTCACAGGAAGTCGAAGTGCCAAAGGCCGATTCTTCCTCCCAACTATACGATTAAACAATTCCAGATCAACGAATCCTTTTTGATTTGAAAAACGTTTAACACTTTTAGTAAGGCCGATTGCCAAACTATCTAAACAGAAAGATGAAAATGTATCCCGAAGGGATTTAAGAAATGTTCAATTCTCACGCATGGAATTGATTTGTACTAGCTCTCGGCTTTTGGGAAAATTAGCTAAGCATGATATTGATTATCATACTTAGCATATTTTTGGAAAATGTTTAAGAAGCGTAAAGTAAATAAAGAGCAAAGATGAAACAAAAAAAATATTTCTATTGAAATAAAGACAAGTAGCAGCAAGAACTCATAAACAAGAGATGATCCTAAAGCCTTAGCCAAAGAAGGTATTTATAAGCTTAGATTTACTAAAGATAGCAAAAAGATAACTTAATTTAAAATGTTTGTTTTGAAATTTAAAAATTAAAAATCCTAAGTTCGGATTGCGCTGACTAGATCTTCTAGATTCTTCCAGAGTCCTTCCTTGCGCTGATTGTATCTTCTAGAAACTGCCACGTCAGACGCGTCGTGCCCACCGTCGTGCCCATAATGTCGGTCACGACCAGAAAAATAAATAAAACTGCAGAAATGCACCTTTCTGCTGCTAATTCCAGAATTGAGTCCCTGCACAGAAAATGAAATAAATGCAACCAATTAAGTAGTGAAAAGTCCTCAAGACAAAGACAATAGCAAGCAAAAAGTGGCATCTATAAGAGCTTATCACAAAGTCAAAGGTGGTCAATCCGTTTCGATACAGGTCAAGCCTGTATCGATACGGTCTAAAGGGAAAAGTCAACAAAAGTTGATCAACGTCCACCCATTTCGAAACAGCTTAGGGTGTTTCGATATAGAGTTAGGTAAGTTAGTTAAAGGCTCATTGAAACGGATTGTTAGCTTCACAATTTAGTCACTGAATATTGTAAGTTTAAATTGAAGGGGTTAATGATCTCCAAATTGAATGAAATTTTGTATACCTGACATTTGAGTAGTGAATTTCAATATAGTAGAGTCAATTACATTGATGGGCCCTTAGTTTGTCAAATTTACAAATTAGTCCCTAAAACTTGTAAAAGTTACAAATAGGTCCTAAATGGTTAGACGTGGCTTTATTATGAATGAATTGGACCAAATGTATATTGATGATGTTTTTTTTTGTGTAATATTGATTAAGTGTTGAAAATAGAATGGAATTTATCGCACCGATCACCGAATCACTCATCGGTAACACGCTCCGACTCGGTTCTCGGCCAGGTCGGGAAGGGGGTGTTACAAGAAAAACCTCTCAAAGGTAGTTAGTTTTCCAAATTACAAGTTCACTCAACCTAAAACTTGAATAAAATGATTACAAGAAAGACCACTCAAGTGGGTTACAAAGATTTGACTATAATAGGCTCAAGATTATTGGATTTGTGCTTGAATACTTAAAACTGGATCAATAGTTGTTGTTGTAGCTTTGGAGACTTGTTTATATACCCCTCATTGATTTCTCACCGTTTGGATGGTTGGGATATTGAATATAGCCGCTGGGGTCCATTTTTCCCGTAATAAATGTTATTTGCCAACCCTCGGTATCGGTACACGGGCTGTCGTATTGGTACTTGTCAAAAGAAGAAAGAGCTGTTGTAAAAAGGGGTATCAATACGTGGGAGGGCGTATTGATATGAATAGCGTATTTTACAAAGGCGTGCCGGTACGGGTTGTACCATATCGGTACTAGTTTTACTCACTGAATCTGAGAAAGTTGAGAACAAAAAATCGTATCTTTACGCCTAAGGGTGTATCGGTACAATATAACTAATTTTTAAAGATGTTATTCTATAAACTAACAAGGGCAACGGTAAAAAATTAATTACAAAGATTTACAAAATCTTAATGCCCTGTATTGGTACAAGTAAGGTCGTACCGATACTCAAATCTTATTTGGTTCCCAGGTATGAATGGCGTACCAATACAACTATACGTGTAACGGTACCCAATAGCCATTATGTATAGAAATGTTTTCTAGTAGCTAAAACTCGTATCGATACAGCCAAGGGTGTATAGGTACTCCTGGACCCAAAACAACTATTTGAGTATAAAAGCACATAGAAAATATTTGGGTTTTAGTTTTTAACTTAGAAACAATTTTAGTTCAAATCCTTGTCATTTTGTGAGCATTTTTTAGTACTTAAGAATTTATGGGTAAAATACAAATTTCATCACTCAACTTTACTCTCTCTCATATTTTGGTCACTAAACTTTAAAATTTTTCAATATGCTCACTCAACTTTAGAAATTAATTTTTTTGGCCACTCTGCCGTTAAATAGTTAACAACGTTATGACATGGCACAACGATCAAAATGATGTCATTTTGAAAAAGCTAACTCAACACTATAACGACAAAGTTGGTATGGTGATGTTGTGAAACAAAATTTGTTGTTTGTTATGCACGGTGTTTGTGATATGCGCGTTGACTGTTTCATTCCATGATTGGGGAAAATTGTGATATCCATTGCCTTATTACTATAGTCTGAAATATTTTGATTTATAGTGGAAGTCTTGGATCCTTGCTTGAAGCTGGCCTGAATGTTTTGTTTTGTTAGTTTATTATCATGCCTTAAATATTTCTTTTAGCACAAAAAACCGAGGAGAGAGTTGCGATTTGGTATGATTGATGTTGCCGTTGGGTAAGGAGTTGAGGAGTGTGTAATGTCTCCTGAGGGTTTGATGCCCCAAAGTAAGTACAACCTATGTCGGATGTGCTAGTGTTGGGTGACATGGCGTCTGGGACGCAGACGATGTCCAGAGCTTGAGAAGCTGTTAATGCTGGTGTGCATGAGATTGCGCCAATTGTTGGAAAACTGTGAGATGTTGTTAGAATGCTTCTATAGTTTGGAAGAAGTTGAGCTCGAGGGTTGAAACCTGAAGTATCCATGGAGTGAATGGCATGTACTAATGGGATTATGGAACAAATGTAGTGTAATGATGCCTAAAGATTGAAAATGAGTTGTATCTCTGTTGTAAGGAGATGTGTGCAGTTGGTGGACAATTGCGGTTGTGGGCGTGGAACCCGATGTTGTGACTTGAGAGTTCTTTTAAACTGTCTTTAATAAGAAGTATCTGAGGGTTAGATACTTGGATGACAAGAAATGCGAATTCATGGCTTGGGTTTAAGACAATATGTTTGTGGCCGAGTTTAAGGCACATATTGTTTAGTTTAGCGGGTATGCTCCCGAATTGGAATTGGATGTGAGACATCGATGTGATTGATTCTATTACGGATTGGTACATGATGTTAGGCTATATATATGTTTGCTTTTGGCTACACCGTGTTCGACATGTTGGTTACACGGACGAAGTGCACTGAGAAGAACCTGGGTTTATCAATTCGTGTGAGAGGTTCTAGCTCTAGAAAGAGAGTTGTAGACTCTGGTTTTAACGGTAGTCAGTATAAGAATAGTCATGCTAAAAGGTAACGCCTGTGTTGAGGCGAGGTGGTGGTAATGTTGGGCAAGGACCATAGGGTCAGTGTGTCAGGGCTTGGGTAGCATTTGATACCTATTAGGAATGTGGATTGTGTGACCACGTGAGGCGAGATTGTCCATGTTTGATCGGTGGGGTATAGCTTTCTGTGCCTATTGTTGCTAATGTTTTTGGGGGTTGTGTCTTGAGTGATCGTTTTAGAAGTGTTAGATGTGGGAATGCAAGTAACTAGTTCTTTTGGTGAAACGGTTATTACAAGAAGGTTGTTTAGGAAATTTCCTTTATTTGTTCAAGGTCATGAGTTTGCGGTTGATTTAATGAAATTACCTTTCTATGGTTTTGATGTAATCCTTGGAATGGATTGGTCGACCGAGCATAAAGCTTTGGTTGATTTTGATACCAAGCGAGTTACCTTGAAACTTGTTGATGATTACGAAGTGGTAATCATGGGTGAGAATGTTAAATTCTTGTCCAATGTTGTTTCGGCTCTTGAAGCGAGTCGTTTGATGGAATTGGGTTGCGAGGCTTTCTTAGCTTATGTTATGAATCCAGGATTGAAGAAAGAGTGTGTACAAGACATGCGTACTATATGTGAGTTTTCAGGTGTATTTCTTGAAGTGTTAACTAGGTTGCCACCGAATAGAGAGGTTGAGTTTGGCATTGAGTTGTCTGAAAAAACGACTATAGTGTCTATTGCTCCCTATCAAATGGCTCTGAAAGTGTTGAAGGAGTTAAAGATGCAACTTCAGGAGTTACTTGATTGAGCGTTCATTAGGCCTAGTGTTTCACCCTGGGGTGCATCAGTTTTGTTTGTGAAGAAAAAAGATGGCACGATGCGAATGTGTGTAGATTATCGGCAATTGAACAAGTTGACGATTAAGAATAAATATCCTTTGCCAAGGATTGATGATTTGTTTGATCAATTTCGAGGTGCTTCGATGTTTTATAAGATCAATTTGAGATCTGGGTATTATCAGTTGAAGGTAAAGGATGTGGATGTGCCTAATACTGCTTTTCGTACGAGGTACGAGCATTATGAGTTTTTTGTGATGTTGTTCGGTTTAACGAATGCACCTACTGCATTCATGGAAATGATGAATCGTGTGGTCCATGAATTTTTGGATCAGTTTTTGGGAGTGTTTATTAATGATATTCTCGTGTACTCTCGTATCGAGAAGGATCATGATAAGCACTTGCGGATTGTGTTTCACGTTTTGTTGGAAATTCAATTTTACGCCAAGTTGAGTAAGTATGAGTTTTGGCTTAGGGAAGTTGTCTTCCTTGGACATATGGTGTCAGCCAAGGGCATCCGAGTTGATCCGCATAAGATCGAGGCGGTGATGAGTGGACGGAAGTCCGTAGTTTCCTTGGATTGGTGGGTTATTATCGTAGGTTTGTGGATGGTTTTCAAAGATTGCTGCTCCGTTAACCAAGTGCTGCAAAAGAATGTCCGCTTTGAGTGGACGGATGTTAGACAATAAGCTTTCGAGAGGTTGAAGGAAGCTTTGACGCAAGCTCCTATCTTGATTCAACCCAAGTCAGGTAAGGAGTTTGTGGTTTATAGTGATGCATCGTATGTTGGTTTGGGTTGTGTGTTGATGCAAGGTGGGAAGGTTGTGGCGTACGCATCTAGACAATTAAAGGTGCATGAGCGCAACTATCCTACTCATGATCTCGACCTTGCCGTAGATGTGTTTGCTTTAAAAATTTGGAGGCATTACCTTTATGGTGAGAAGTGTGTTGTTTATACGGATCATAAGAGTTTGAAGTATGAAGCCTTGTATGGTAGGAAGTGTAGGACGCCTCTTTGTTTGGCGGAAGCGGGGAAAATTTAGTTTTTTTGCCTGATTTTCTTAAAGGAACGACGGAGAAGGTAAAGCTTGTTTGTGATCAATTGAAGGCGGCTTCAGATCGTCAAAAGTCTTATCGTTGATTTGAAGCGTAGGGATATTGAGTTTGCGGTTGGTGATCACATGTTTCTGAAAGTGTCACCTTGGAAGAAGGTGATGAGGTTTGGACATAAGGGTAAGCTTAGTCCAAGGTTTATTGGACCATATAAAGTTTTGGAGCGTGTTGCTCCTGTTGCATATCTGTTGGGTTTTTTGCACGCTCGAATCGATCACCGAAACCGTCAAGTGGGTTGTGTTTGGTTCTTGGATGAATTGGCTAAAACCGAAATAAAGGTAGACAATTTGCACGATGATTTTAGAGTGGTTCGACTACTCAACCGAGTCTACATCCACTACCTTAGCACACCACTAAGGATTTCCCAATTCACTCAACAATGAATTCGTCCCCTTTTCCAGGCTCAGGAGGAAACCGTTACAACCCTATCTTTTCAACTTGGCTAAGATAGAACCAACTCTAGTTTTTCTCTCAAGGCTAAACTAGAACCTCTCCTTTTACAAGGGATTTGTTTGGTAAACTAAATACCTCTCTAGGTGGGTGTTTACACAAATTTAAGCTCACAAGAGTGTACAAAGAATTTACAATAAAACACTCTCTAAAGACTATGTACAAGAGAATAGTAAAATAAAGATTTAGACTCTAATTCTCTTGACCATATTGCTTGGATGTTGTCTCTTGCTTTCTTCAAGTGTTCCAGCCTTCAATTTATAGTCTCAAATGAGTTTGTAGCCGTTTATAGCCGTTGGGAATATTGCCGTTTATAGCCGTTGGGAATATAGCCGTTTATAGCCGTTGGAATAGTACCATTTATAGCCGTTGGGAATAGTACCATTTATAGCCGTTGGAAATAGTTCCATTTATGGTCGTTGGGAATAGTACCATTTATAGCCGTTGGGAATAGTACCATTTATGGCCGTTGGGCTATTTCAAAATACACCGTATCGATACGGTTAGGCGTATCGGTACAGGTTTTGGCTACTGGAATTTTGATAGTTTAAAAAACCTTTAAATACATTTTAAAACCATTCCAAAGCCTTTAAAACCCTTAAACATATTTTCAAGTTGTTTTTGACTAAAAACATATTTTAAATTCTTTTCAATTTAGTCCAAAACATTTTTCAAATATTATATCAAAACCTTAGTTCTACAATATCGGTTGAGGTTGCCTCCCGAGTTAGAGAAAATTTATGGTGTGTTTCATGTGTAGATGTTGCGGAGGTTTAGGTAGCATCTATCACATGTTATGCCAGTTGAGGATATTAAGTTATGACCAGATTTGTCTTATAATGAGGAACATGTTGAGATTCTTGATTCTAGTAGAAAAGTTCTTCGTGGTAAGACAATTGAACTTGTAAAAGTGTTGTGGCATCATCGAGGACGAAATTTCCTAAGTGAGGAGGCCACGTGGGAAAGCAAGGTGGACATGATGAAACAATTTCTGCACCTATTTTCTCCCGGTAAAAATTTCGAGGACAAAATTTCCTAAGGGGGAGAGTTGTAACACCTCAGTTTTGGGCTTAGGAGTTTTTAGGTTGAGTTCGGGGTTCGTTGGACCGAGACTAGAGATCTGGGTTAGTTCGGGATTGGTTCAAGGAAAACCTAGTTCAGAAAGTGTTAAAAATATGAGAAAAATTTCTAAATTTCTTTTTAAATGTATATAAGGGTTTGGTGAAGTCAATTTTGGAAAATTAATTTTGAAAGGTCGACATTTCGGTTTAGTGACTAAATCATAAAAATGGAGAAACAAGTTTAATGGGTATTTTGTCAAAAGAGCCAAAACTTAGAATCTTTAGGAAGCTCATGCACGTATAATCATCTATTCTATTAATTTGACATGTTTTAAATATGTTTAATTAAAAAGATTAAAAAGGGTTTTGATAAAAAAAGGAATTAAGCTTTACAAACTTATTTTGACGTAACTTTCATTTCTCTCTTTTCTCATCAGCCAACCACCCATTTTCTTTCAAAACTTCTAGAGATCTTTTCCTTTTATTTTTAATTTGATTTCCAAATGATTTACATGGAGTTTCCTCAATTTGTTTCAGTGGATTCTTGAAGATTTTCAATCAAATTTGTCAATTGAAGGAATAGCAAGGGATTAGAGGTAATTTTCGTGCTTCCCCTCTAATCAAGGTTCTTTAATGAAATTCCCAAGTATTTGGCTCTTTGATTATGTTTCTTAACAAGGTTTTATGATTGAAATGAAGAAAATGGCTAAATCAAGCTTTAAATGATGATTTTGTGTAATTTTCGTAATGGATCTGTTTTTGCTGATTTATGATTGATTTTAATCATGTTTTGGAAGTTTTTTAATGTTGAGATTGAGGTTTAAGTATGGTAATCATGAAACTATTTGGATCTCTACTTGATTAAGTATGGTAATAGGATGATTTTGGATGTTAATGAATGTTAATAAATGGATGAAAGTGTTAGGTTTTGGCTGGGTTGAGTTTGTAGAGTAATCGATGGTGTTTTCGGTTGTTTTGGATGGGTGTTTTGGTGGTTTTGGCCAGAGCAACGTGGTAGTTGTCGCAACCCTTTCGAGCTTTGACTTTTTGGAAAACTAAAAAAACGGAGTCGCCACCAATCTTTTTGATAAAAGTGTGATTGGGTCACTTTAAAGTAGGGTTATTTTAATAAAACGTTTTATTTTATTAAAACAACAGTTTTAGTCTGTGAAAACCAGAAAATAAGTTTGGGGGTCGGTTACGCATGGGGAAGGGTTAGCACCTCACAACGCCCAAAATTGGTACCTAATTGATTTCAAAATCGTTTTCAAAACTGGAATTTGCAAGTTCACGAAGGTTCAATTTTATTTGGTCGTTTAATGAATATCAATCTATTTTAACGGCCTTATCGCCCGGGATATGAACTTTTAATCACCGCCAATATTTCTGGCGCTAACCCGTCATTCCCGTTTGATAAGACACCGCATTAAATTAAATTCACTTGTCAAGCAACAAGGAAAATTAATGTGTTGAACATTTTTTATTATTTCTAAGCTCAAAAATTTACCCTAAAAGAATCTAAGTCTTTTATTCCTAATTAGGGGGTTTTGATTTTATTAAGTGTGTTTTATTCTTTGCGAAGAAAATATTCCAACAACCAAATCTCTAATTTAAGCTTGAAGGACCTAATATTAAGGTTTAACCTATTTCTAGAAGACAAACAAGACTATGACAGCAAACTTGAAACCCTTTTTCTTGATTTTTCCTTTATTCTTTATTGAAGATGATTTTTATTTTTACTCATTTTAAGTCTTTGAAATCTAAATCTTTTTTTAAAAATATTTGTTCTAAACACTTTTATTTCTATTTTCAAGAAAAAATTTTATGTTTGAAATATTTTTTATTTTAAAGCTTTTTGTTACTTTGAAAAGTTTTTATTTTTTTATGTTTATGGTTTTCTATTTTTTTGAAAGGGGTTTTTTAGTTTTTATTCTTTTCATGTTCTTCTTCATTTTTTGAACTTTTTATCTAAACTCATTTAATCTCTAAAAAAATCAAAAAACGCTTTTATTAGAAATGTTTTTTATTTATTTTTCTTTTGAATTGTTTTTTTATTTGAAAACTTTATTTTTTACACCTTCATTTTTTTTTTGATCGATAAGTGTATGATTTTATTCAATGTATAGAAATCATGCAACCTCCCATATGCCTCCTTAAAAAACCTCCCTAACCTAATTTGGAGGAAAAAGAGTGCATCATGGAAGGTATAGACCAAAAAGACATACCCCAAGTCGGACCAAATACCCCATTACAAAATCATCCCATCATCCGCAATAGCATGAAGCCAAGACACTCTATCCACACCCCCTTTAGCGAGCGCATCGGCGAATGAATTCGCCTCACGAAAAGCATGATGAAAGCAAACACATCGAAGCTGTAAACAAGCATTATCAATCTCGTGAAACAGCCCTCTATACCTCCATGGTCGTTTGTCCTTGTGCAGCACCCAGGACAACGCAATCCGCGAGTCAGATTCGATAATAAACGCCCCGTCCTCCTTCCATCTTGAGTCGGCCAGCAATCGAACTGCATGCCAAATGGCCCAAACCTCAGCTTCATTCGATTCCATACACCCAAAAGGTCCCGAAAAAACAGCCAACACTACACCCCTCGCATCCCGTAGCACACCCCCACATCCCGCCAAACCTGGTTTTCCTCGTGCCGCACCATCCACGTTAAACTTTAGTACACCTTCTATCGGTGTGCACCAATGGATTCCAGCTCTATTTTTCACTGTACCCGACGGCACACACATCCCTGGCCGCTCCCACCAAGCAGCCTCTGATATAACCTCGCCATGTATAGAGAATTTAATCCAATAAAATGCACGAAGCTTGATAAGGAAGAGCAGCTCCTCGACAACCATCAGTTTCTGATTGAAAATGACTTCCTTCCGCGCAAGCCATAAAGACCACAATACCGCTGTGCAACCAATCCTCCACCAAGCTCTCCCTTCTCCCGACAACACCCCACTACAACACTGCACACAAAAATCCGCAAACGATATCGGATTCGCCCAGGACATCCCCCACCATCGGAAAAATGCCATCCACACGCTGTTTGCAAAAACACATAGGAAAAAGATATGTTCTTCCTCGTCCACCCCCTCCCTACACCACACACATTGAGTTCCGGCTAAAGGCACGCCCCGAGCGCTGAGCATAGACAGCGTCGGCAACCGGCGTAATTGCACGAACCAAAGGAAACATTGTACCTTCGGAGGCACTTCAATTTTCCACACATTAAAGCCATCAAAACCATGGTCGGATAGTCCCAACGAAGACATCAATTTCATTAAACTCCCCACTGAAAACTGACCAACCGCATTCGGTTTCCAGCCAGCACATCGCTGTCACTCTCACACAAGGTAAACCCCTTCACAATCGCTCTCAACTGTCGCAACTGGTGCTGTTCAAACGATCGCAAGTCACGGCTAAAAACAGCAACCATTCCGCATGGCTCAATGTGCCTTGCCGCGCATATTCACATACCACTGCTGCCTTGTTGCTAGCACATCTAAAAATGTGCGGGAATACCTCACAAAGAGGCTCCTCTAGACACCATCGATCGTACCAAAACAACACCCTGTTCCCGTTCCCTATGTGCCACAAGAAGCAATCGTCACTCAAAAACTTACCCGCGGTATCCCCCTCTTGTATCTCAACAATTCTCCTCCAAACGAAAGACATGTGCTGCTTGCCCACCATATTCGACAGCCTCCCCCTCACTGCAACCCCATACTTAGCTTCCACAATCGATTTCCACAAAGCCTTGGGGGAATCGGCATATCGCCAAAGCCATTTAGCAAGCAATGCCGAATTTCGAAGCTCAATATTTGCCACTCCAAGACCCCCTACCTCCTTCGGCTGACACACTTTCTCCCAAGCTACTCGGTTCATTTTCCTTCGTAAATCCGTATCGCCCCACAAGAATGCCCGTCGTATCTTCTCAATTTTATTCAATACTATTTTCGGCACCCTAAATATGCTCATATAATATAGAGGTAGCGTAGAGAGCACCGAGTTCACCAAAGTCACCCTTGCGGCAAAAGATAATGAATTCTTTTTCCATCCCGCTAAACACAAGCGCATCCGATTAATTACCGGCTCCCAAACCTTACCATTTTGTGGTTTAATTCCTATCGGAATTCCCAGGTATTTGAAGGGTAGTTCAGCTCGCACACATCCCAACTTCTTAGCCATCTCCAATGCCACTGCCTCCTCTAATCCCACATCATACATGGCCGATTTGGCATAGTTTATTTGCAGCCCCGATCCATACTCAAAACACGTCAGCACGCGCTTCAGATTTCTAGCAAAATCAACCTTCCCTTGAATGAAAATAACCGTGTCATCGGCAAATTGCAAATGCGAGAGCCGACAATCCGCAGCAACACTCACTCCTCTAATCAGCCCCAATCCTTCCGCATTTACCAAGAATTGGTGAAGTGCTTCCGCGACAATCACAAAAAGTAACGGCGACAAGGGGTCACCTTGTCGCAATCCCCGTTCCATAACAAACTCCGATGTTGCACTACCATTTACAAGGACCGACAGCCGTGCCGTACCCACACATTTCAATATCCAATTCCGCCATCTCTCCCCAAAATTCATCCGGCACATGACATCCACAAGAAACTCCCATTTAATGCAGTCATATGCCTTTGCGAAGTCAATTTTCAGCACCACACCTCCTTCACTAAATCGTCGCATCCGAAGTGAATGAACCACTTCATTGGTTAACAATATGCCATCGACAATCTGCCGGCCTTTAATAAAAGCAGATTGATCTTCACTAATCACCGAATGAAGTACCTTTTGTAGCCTTCCCGCCAAAACTTTCGCCACTATTTTGTACACCGAATTCAGTAAGCATATCGGCCGAAAATCACTAATCACCTGTGGGTTCTCTTTTTTTGGGATCAATACAACAAAAGTCGAGTTGGCCCCTTTCGGAAAAGAGCCATGTGTATGGAAATCCTTAAACAATCGCCCCAAATCATCCTACAAGAACTCCCATCCCCTCTTGAAAAACGCAAAACTAAAGCCATCAGGCCCCGGTGCTTTCGCGCCTTCACAGCTCATAATAGCATCTTTAATTTCGGACATCAAAAACTCAGATTCAAGCATTTCAGCAGCCGCCTTATCCAGCCTACAAAACCGCACATCTGCTTCAAACATTCCAAGGCAAGGTCGACGAGCAAAATGTTTTCGAAATTCAACCTGAATATGGCGTTTAAACCTATCCTTATCCTCCACCCATGCACCATTGATTCGCAATCCCATAATCTGATTTTTCCCAGCTCTAATTTTAGCACTGCGGTGAAAAAATGAGGTATTACGGTCCCCCGCTTTTAACCAAAGAGCTCGCGACTTCTGTCGCCAAATCGATTCCCTGTACTTGTGAAGACGACACAGCTCAATTTTCAGCCGACAAATCTCATTCGTCCTATGGTCTCTATCCCCCGACACATCTACCACCTCATCCAGCCGGTCAATTTGTTCCGTCACCTCCCCAATTCTAGTGTCGACATGTCCAAAACATTCCTTATTCCATGTGCGCAAAATTTTTTCAGCTCCCTTAATTTATATTGTATCGAATACCCCTCTAATTCCACTGAAATTCGCTCCCATTCCTTCGCCATTAAATCAACATGTTCCTTCTTCTCAAGCCAAACATTTAGAAACCGAAACGGACGAGGTCCCCAATCACTATCCTCACTTGTCAGACGAATCGGCGTATGGTCTGAAATTCCCCTCGATGCATCAACACATCCACATCTCTCCCTCACCTCCCGCACCGTATTAAAATCACCCCCCATACAACACGGCCCTTCTAATTCCCCAACCAGCCCCCGCAATTCCCCCCATACCCGATCTTGAGACTCCACCTCGCAAGGAGCATACACATTAACCATCCAGCATATCCATTTCTCACTCACCCATTCCCCTTTAATCAAAATAAAATGGCGAGCTACACGTGATTCTACCTTCCGGAATTTATTGCTGTCCCAAATTAACATTAACCCCCCTGATCGCCCAACAGAAGGTGCTAAAACAAAATCGAAATTATCCGAAATCCACATTTTACTTACCCCATTTGCTGATAGCTGCTCCAATTTCGTTTCTTGAAGCATCACCATCGCACACTGGTGTTGTCGTACTCGGTCACGTACTGCACGACGTTTCGCGGCCGCACCCAAACCGCGAACGTTCCACGACAACACCCGCATCGCCACCTGCTATTTGTTTTCAATGCGCGACTCAATGATGCGCGCAATGTCTTGAACAACCGCCTCCTCGTTACCTACTGTCGAAGCCCCTATCAATCTGCCCAAATCAAGAGTCTGTTTTGCCTCTCTCAAAATCACCCTCTTCCTGTTTACAAAATCCGAGTCCGATAAGGATCCATTCGCAATCCCCGTATCTTCCTGTAATTTCTTCTTCGGCCTGCCGCGAGACTTCTTTGTCAATTTAATCACAGCCTCTGACCTTTCCTCCGGATTCAAAACACTTATCAAAACATTAGATAAGCTTCTCACCTTGCGAAGGACTCCATTATGTTCAATATACTTAGCATCCGAGGCCCTCATTTGTGCAGGCCCAGCCTCGATTAAATCCCCTGAGTTCGCCCCCAGCGTTTCATCGGCAATATGCACTGCCAACTCCCGCTCCCCCATGACAATATTTCCCGGTACACCCTCCCCTACACAGCAGGCAAAACGGTCCATATCGCGGCTTGTGCATTCACCAATTCTCCCCCTAACCAGCATATCCACCTCCTCAGCCGCTGCCATCAAAGTCCCCTGGGTACTATCTGCTCTACACGCTTCAAGTTGAGCCACATCTAAGCTCTTGTGCTCACTTGTCCCCTCTCTATCGATCAAAGCGACCACCTCATCCGAAACCCACGAATTTCCTCTACTTGTTGATTCCACCCGCAAATCAATTTGTTTTTCATACGTGCATCCTTTCTTTGTGACATTGGCATCCCAATTCGAATCAATTTCCTGGGCACCTTTGGAATTTAAATTTGTTTCGTCACCCAGAAGGCTGTCTTGAACAAACGAGTGCAACATCGGATCACTTTCATTCGATTTATTAGTCTCATTTGGTGCATTATGTGAACTAGTTTCCGAGGATGTTTCCATGTCCTCTTCCTCGTCCCTATCCGCTGGCCTCACCTCTCTCTCCCATTCTTGCACCCGAATGTTATAAAAATTCCCATCGACCTCCAATTCCAGCAGCTCATCAATTCTGTCGATCCAATTAGTTTTGATTAGGATTCTACTTCGCTCGAACGAAGAAGGTGAGATCGTCGATAAGTCTACCTTTACCAATGAACCCCATACTTTGGCGATATTTTCAAAAGTCTCCGTTGCCCACGCGTGAATGGGAATCCCGCTCATCGCGAGCCATACTCTTCTCGTCGACATTTGAACCGCTGTCGACCACGGCCGTACATCCACAAACCACTTCTCTAAATCTGTCCGTGCCATACTATCCATCCTTTCTCCCGATTCGTTGGGCATTAATAGCACCATACGCCCGGCCATGTGCATAATTGAGAATCCCCGCACATTGTTCTCATGTAGCTCCTTTGCCAATTGAGCGATCGAGATCGAATTACGTCGCCATCCCACCACACAGGTTTTCAAGATTTCCCATTTGTCTCCATCAATTTTTCCCACAATTCTTCTCAACGGGACAGCTTTTGTTGTTGCAATTGGATCTTGATCATCCTTTAATTTCTCTTTTGCCACGGGATTCTTACTTAATTGGGAGGGTTTAGTCATATGATTCATCAATCCCTTCTCTCGCCAAGACAAATCCCTTCCCCCATCTCTCGCAAATAGGACCGTGATTACCGATCCATAGAGGCGGAATCCATTCAACCGCTCGATTACCCGCTTAGCATCTTGAATAGTCGCCATCCGAACAAACCCAAATCTCGTCCCATCTTTCCCTTTCTTCTTCGGTACGAACACGTCCCTCACAACCCCATACCTATCGAAAACTTGCCAAATCCCCTGCCAATGCAGTTGTGGCGGCAGATTCGACACAAACAGGGTCCACACTCGGCCTCCGTTCTGCCTCGTTCGGTCGCGACCACCATGAATCCGCCTATCGCCCATCTTGTGTCTTTAAAAGGTAAACACCTTATGAGTTATACTTAACACCTTCATTTTTACTTTATAAAAAAACTTTTATTTTCTAATTTCTCTAAGAAAAAAAACTTTTATTTTAGAAACTAAAGTTTTCTTTAAAGTCTCTTTATTTCAAAATTTCTTTACTTTCAACCACCTTTATTCATTTATTTTCTAATTTTCAAAAAAAGAGTAAATTCAAAAAAAATCTAACAACTTCAAATTCTATTTTTTTTAAGATGCAAATGGATTAAAACCTCCAAAAACATGATTTTTGCATTTTATAAGATCATGAAAGATTAAATCAAACATTATAACGAAATTATAAACGGAATTATTACCCAAACTCAAGAATCGATCCTCTAATTCATAAACGCAACCTATCAAAACATGAACAAACAAACAAAAGAAAAACACACTAAAAATTTAAAAAGAAAAGAAAGTGGCTCTACCGGAAATGAAGAACTCGAGTACGAATCCTTCCCGAATAGCTCGAACACGCTCCAAGAAATTTTCCAGAAATTTCAGAGAAAATTCCAAGAATTTTCGGATTTTTTAAGCCTTTTGCTATTTTTCAAGTGCTGAATTGGTGAAGAACAAAAGGATTTTGGGGTATTTATACTTGAACCTAGGCCTTGCAATTTATTGCAAAATCGGGATTTAAGCACCAAATTGAAGCTAAAATCCGACAGAGGGCATGATCCTCAGAAAAACCCCTCAAGAAATTCCCTATTTGGTTCAGATTCGGAGTCGAATTTCTCCCTTGATTCGAGCCCTAGCTTTAACCATTTTCTTCTATTTTTTGCAGATTTCGGCGACTACGATGGATGGCGGAGAGCGGCATCGGTGCCGTTGGGTCAGCGACGGCAAGACGCGTCGACCAGCACCAACGACATCAACAGCCGTGCCTTTAGGACGGCGGATGGACGCCCGACAGGGCAACTAGATTGAGCGATTACGACAACGTGCTAGGCGCGTGGCCGCACACGTCTTTTCCCCTTTTTATTATGTTTTTTTATTTATTTATCATTGTTTTTTGCTGTTTTTTTTTACTTTTTTCTGTTTTAATTAGCTATTTTTTCTTGGCCCTTGATTTTACTATCCCTAATCTAATGGCCTATTTTAATCCTTAAGACAAATGGATTTTTGGGCCAATTTATTTTTTATTATTTGGGAATGAGATTATAAGAAGAATGAGTTATTATTTTGGGAGGGGTTTATTCTTAAATAAAATGGGCTTAAAACAAATGAGTTTTAAACAAAAAAGACCCTTATTTAACCCAAACGGACTCTTATTATTATTTTGTATTTATTTTTGGTTTTAAATAATAATAATAATAATAATAATAATAATAATAATAATAATAATAATAAGAAGAAGAAGAAGAAGAAGAAGAAGAAGAAGAAGAAGAAGTAAAAAAAACAGGGTGAAAATCTAGTGACAACAGTAGTATTGCTTGCTGGAGTTTTTAATGCATTAATCATCTATTCTTATATAGTTTAAACAGGGGAGAATGTTTCAGAAGCAACCGGTGAGATTTTGGGAGCTTCGTACGCTTAGTTTCGTGTCAGCTAATCAAGGTTTCGCGTGTCGGTGAGCGAGAATGTGGATTTTAGCTTTGAAATGTTTTAAAGGTGGTTTTGGGAACTTATATGTAAGCTTGAAACGCTTGTCAAAGTTCGGGAGTAAGTATAAACAATTTCTCTCTCGGTTGAACTATTATGAAATGGGTTTTGCGCACTTGGTTTTGGATGCATGTTACCTACTATTAAAGCATGCTTAAAGTATGTGGTTTACTGTTTTTAATGATGTGATGACGAAGGATGCACATGGTAAGTGATCCTTGTAAGTATATGTTTTATACTCGTGATTTAAAGCATGGTTTAATGCTTTGGTATATGATTTATTGATGATGCTTTGGAAACAGTGAGGTATGTGGTTAAATATGAATTATATTGACAAGTGATGCTGTGAGAATGGTTTATAAATGATATCGGATACAGTTAGCCAGCCATAGGATTGAGTGCACTATAAAAAGTCACCTTGGATGTCGAGGGGTTGATGTCCCGTGTCTCCGTCCAAGTACCCTAACAATCGAGGAGGTTGGTGTCCCGTCTCTCGTTAGTGGGTTAAGCGTCCAACCAATGAATGCGGTTGGTGTCTCCGTTGGTGGTTATTGTCCCACTTAGTTGTGATTGTACTAAATTCCGGTTGAGATGGCTTGAAGTGTTGTGTGAACACTTGTTGAACCCGTGTACCCGATATGTTGTTTTGAGAAATGAACTTGCCTATTGATCACTTGAAAGCCAATATATATGATGATGTATCATGAGATTGTTTATGTTGAGTATTGTGATTTATACATGTTTTACTCTTTAAGCTTTGCATATGGTAGTTATGCATGGGAAGACTTAAATTGAGTGTTAGCAATGGGACTTGTTGTTGGTTCATGATACATGTTGCATAATGTTTATTATGCTTATTTTTTTATTAAGGAAAGTGCATGGTTTTAAAGGCATGATGGTTTTCAAATGATGATTTAAGTTAATTGAAATGAGATTTCAATGTGGACTTGGAAATTGGTTTTAATGCATTTACGGTGTTTTGTTTTTTAGCACTCCTCACTAAGCCTTGTGTGCTTACGCTCTATTTTGTCCATCAATGCAGAGAATTGAGGCTCGAAAAGGCAGCGTGGAGCAAGGGATCTAAAGAGACTTCATCCTTAAAAGTATGTTTCTGCTTAGACTATAAGTAATAAGGGCAATGAGGGATCCGTTGTGTTTTTGGAAGATTTGTGCAAACTCCCTATTTGAGCAAGTGTTCATTGCTGTTTTAGACTTGTAAATGGCCTTTGGTTATTGGTTTGTGCTTTGCTATGCATTTTGGTATCTTGCTTGGCTTGTTTACTAGGTTGCATGCCTATAGTTTACCTTGATGCGAATTGCCATGATATGATGTTGAATATGCCATGAATGATTGAGGTTTGATGTTTGGATATGTTATATATATGTTAGAAGCATGCTTGAGTGGTTATGGGTGCATTAAAGTGTGAAAAACTAGAAAAATGTGACATTACAGGCCCAGGTGTTTCGATACGCCTAAGGTTGTATCAAAACAGGAAAGGGTGTATCAAAACAGGCTCGGTTAAGTTGGCTACTGGAAATTTGTGTATCGAAACGTCTTGGAGACCGTATCAAAATGGGCTTGTGTTCTAAAACACCCAAAACTGTTCTGAAACAGGTTGTATCAATGCAAGGCTAACTGTATCGATACACGAAGCTGTTATGTTAGTCTTTTAAAGTTCCGTTCCTTTACGTTTCAGTCCCTGATTGTTGTGGATGCAATTAAATGTGTTCGAATAATCGGATTGAGTTGAGATTTGATATAGTGGCATGTAATGTGACTAATTAAAGGATGATAACTTAAAATTTGAATAAGTCCCTGTAATTTGCTAAAATTACATATTGGTCCCTAACGTGTGTTTGTAATCAATTAAATGCCTAATTGATGTTTGTTGGAATTGATGTTTCTTCTGCTATGAGTCTTAACACTTAGGGTAACAATATGCATCTAGAAAAGATAAAAAGAAAAAAATAGGGTCATTTATTGAGTTAAACTTCCCAATTTACTTCAATATTCCCCGTGTGACCCGTTCGGTTCGGTCGGGCGTCTAGGCCGGGTCGAGGGGGTTACATATATAGTTTGGTATGCATGATATGATATAAAGATTGGTTTGTATAGTATGTTAAGTGACAAGTTTGTATTAAGAAAGCCATATAAGGAGTATTATTTGGATCAATATGTGTGAATGAATTTGTGAAATTCAAGTAAGGACTTGATAAACCATAATATATGTAGATGGTATAAGTTATGCTTGGTGGGAATGAACAACATGAACTTTTGTTTGTAGTAAAAAAAGTTAAAAAAGTATGTATAATTGGTTCTAAACTATGTGTCTTTGAATCATGAAGTAAGTTATAAGATATGAATAAATGTGTATGTTTGATTCATGAAACGGTAGTTCTATGCTATGTTTTGTATGATTGAGTTGTGAACTTATGTGTGATAAGTAAGTACTTACATGGTAAATCTTGGCGATACTAAATATGTTTGTGATTAAACATGGTGATACGCATAGGTGACCAATAATGTTATGTTGCACTCGTAAGCTTTGTAATAAGCTAAAGCATGTATGATTGTAAGTAATGAACCTTAGGTAAGAATTTGTTATGATAATTCTTATTTTACATTTTAGTAAATAGGATTTTAAGAACTTGAAACTTGTTAAATATTCTTGTTCATGCTTAAGACTATGTATTTAAGTAACCTAATGATAAAACTGACCATTAGGAGTTGGAAATGACTTAAAATGTCATATTTTGGTGAAACAGGACAACGGTTTCGAAACCATACTAAGAGGTATCGAAACCTCCATTCTAGATTGTTAATTTTATTAATTTTTGATAAAGGTTTCGAAACTTGACCTAAAATATTGAATTTTTACATTTTGATCACTATTTCATAACTTGTCAGTCACCGTTTTTTTAATTCAAGTTTTGGGATGAACTTTAGATTTATAAAAAAGATATTAATGAAATGAACATTCCTTTGGTCCTTGAAATTTTTATAAATTTATAAATAGGTCCCTAAAGTTTATAAACTTCATTTTTAGTCCTTAAAGGATAAAGATTAACCTATGTGTTGATAATTTTTCTTCATGTGTAAGCTATAACATGACCCAAATCTGTAATAGTTTGAATTGTTAAAAATTTTCAGTTAATGTATCGCCCCAGTTTTGATCCTAGAGTTTTTTAGGTTGGGTTCAGGGTCCGTTGGACCGAGACTAGAGATTCAGGTTAGTTTCGAGACGAGTTCCGCGAAAAACTAGATCGGAAGGTGGTAAAAATATAGAAAAAGTATCTAAAATCCCTTTTAAATATATATTAAGGGTTTGGTGAAATCAATTTTGGAAAATGGTAATTGGAATGTGGACATTTCGATTTAGTGACTAAATTGTAAAATTTGAAAATTGTTTTAATGACTATTTTGTAAAGAGTCAAAGCTTAGAATCTTAAGGGAGCTTATTGTAATTTTAATTAGCTATTCCCTTAATTTGACTTGTTTTAAGAAAGTTTTAATTAAAAAGATTAAAAAGAATTTTATTTAAAAGGTAGCTAATCTTAAAAAACACATTTTGACGTGACTTTCATTTCTCAAGAGTTCTCTTTATTTTCTCATCAGCCAAATTACATACTTTCTTCTAAAAAATCCAGAGATTTATTCCTTTTTATTTTAATTTGATCTCCAAATGATTTCCATGGATTTTTCTCAACTAGCTTCAATGGTTTCTTGAAGATTCTCAATCAAATCTTGTCAATTAAGGGAAAAGCAAGGGGTTAGAGGTAATCTTTGTTCTTATCCTCTAATCAAGGTTCTTTATTGAAATTCCCAAGTAATTATGTTTCTTAATGAGGTTTCATGATTGATTTGAAGAAAATAGTTAAATCAAGCTTTAATTGATGATTTTGTGTAATTTTCGTAATGAATCTATTTTGATGGGTTTGAGGTTGATTTTAATCATGATTGGGAAGTTTAATAATGTTAAGATAAAGGTTTAAGCATGGTAATCACGTGACTATGTGAATCTCTAGTTGTTTAGGTTGCTAGAATTGGGTTTTTGAGGTGTTGTGGTGGTTTTATGAATGCTGGAGGTATAAGGTTGATAATAGGATGATTTTGGATGTTAATAAATGTTAATAGATGTTTGAAAGTGTTAGGTTTTGGATGGGTTAAGTTTTGAGGTTAATCGATGATGTTTTCGGTTGTTTCGGATGAACGTTTTGGTAGTTTGGGACAAGGCAATGTTGTGGGATTTCTTACTGGAGTTTTGAATGCATTAAGATGCATTAATCCTCTGTTATTATGTGTTTAAAATATGGGAGAACATTTTGAAAGCAACCAGTGAAGCTTTGGGAGCTTCGGACGCTTAGTTTTGCGTCGGCTAATCAAGGTTTTGCGTGTCTGTGAGTGAGAATGTGGATTTCAGCTTTGAAATGTTTTAAAGGTGATTTTGGGAACTTAGATGTAAGCTTGAAATACTTGTCTAAGTTTAGAATTAAGTATAAGGATTTTCTCTTTCGGCTATGCTATTATGAAATGGTTTATTCACCTCGTTTTGAATTCATGTTACCTATTGTTAAAACATGTTCAAAGTATGTAGTTTACTGTTTTTTAATGATATGTCGATGAAGGATGCACATGGTAAGTGATCATTGTAAGTTCATGTTTATACTTGTGATTTAAAGTGTGGTTTAATGCTTTGGAAATTTGATTATTGTTGATGCTTTGAAACAGTGAGGTATGTGGTTAAATGTGAATTATATTGGCAAGTGATGTTATGAAAATGATTTATAAATGTTATCGGATATAGTTAGCTGTCTATAGGATTGAGTGCACTATAAATAAGTTGCCTTGGATGTCGAGGAGGTTGGTGTCCCGTCTCCATCCAAGTACCCTAACAATCGAAGAGGTTGGTGTCCCGTCTCTCGTTAGTGGGTTAAGCATCTAACTGATGTTTGGGGTTGTTGTCCCCGTGGGGTTGGTGTCCCCGTTGGTTGTGATTGTACCATTTGGTTGTAATTGTACAATTATTTCGGTTAAGATGGCTTGAAGTGTTATGAAAACACTGGTTAAATCATGCGTATCTGATATGATATTTCGAGAATGGAATATGATTAATGATCACTTTTAAGCCAATATAAATTGATAATATATCATGAAATGGTTTATGTTGTAAAAAGTGATTTATACATGTTTACTCTTTAAGCTTTGCATATGGTAGTTATGCATGAGAAGGCTTAAATTGAGTGTTAGCAATGGAACTTGTTGTTGGTTCATGATACATGTTGCATATGGTTTATTATGATTTTTTTTTATCGTTAAAGTGCATGGTTTATGTTGTAAAAAGTGATTTAAATGCATTGATGATGTTTTGTTTATGAGCACTCCTCTCTAAGCCTTGTGTTCTTACGCTCTATTTTGTCCATCAATGTAGAGAATTGTGGTTTGGAAGGCAGCGAGGAGGAAGGGATGAAGAGAGACTTCATTCTTAAAAGTGAGTTTTCGATTTAGACTATAAGTAATAAGAGCAATGGGGGATCGGTTGTGTTTTTGGGAGATTTGTGTAAACTCCCTATTTGAGCAAGTTTAAATCGTTGTTTTAGACTTGTTAATGGCCTTTGGTAATTGGTTTGTGCTTTGCTATGGTTTTTGGTATCTTACTTGGCTTGGTTTTTAGGTTCCATGCCTATAGTATCTCTTTGATGCAAATTTCCATGAGATGATGTTGAAAATGCCATGTTTGGTTGAGAATTGATATTTGGATATGTTGTATATATGTTGGAAGCATGCTTGAGTGGTTTGTGTTGCATTAAAGAGTGAAAAACCAGCAAATCGTGACATTACAAGCCCAGGTGTATCGATACGTCTACGACCGTATCAATACGGTGATACTAAAATGGGCATGGCGTCTCGGTATAATGAAGGGTGTATCGAAACAGGCTTGGTTAACTCGGTTACTGGAATTTTGTGTTTCGATACGCTTATGAGACTGTATCGGTACGTGTTCATGTATTGAAACACCTAGAGCTATTTCGGTACATGGTGTATCGATACAAGGTCGAGTGTTACGATACACTAAACGGTTATTCAGTTATTTGAATCTTCTTGAAGTTATGTTTCTTACATTTTAGTCCTTGTATGTTGTGGATGTAATTAAATGAGTTTGGATGATCGAATTGAGCTGAGATTTGAAACAATGGTATGTAACATGACTAATTAAAGGATGATAACTTAAAATTAGATAAAACCCTTGTATTTTGCTAAAATTACAAATTGGTCCCTAACACACGTTCGTAATCATTTGAATGTCAAATCGAATTCTGATTGATTTGATGTTTCTCACCCCAATGAAATATGGCATTCTTTTTTATAATACATGCTAAAATTGGGAACAAACCTTCAGTAGAAACTAGCCAAGCCATGAAAGCTCTTTACTTGGCTTAGGTTTGTAGGACGCGACCATTCTTGAATTGCCTTCACTTTTTCTTGATCTACCCCGAGTCCCCTCGAACTCACGATAAAACCTAAAAAGATAACCTTGTTAACACAAAAAGTACATTTCTTAAGGTTGGCAAACAAATTTTCTTTTTTTAACACCTCTAAAATAGATCTTAAGTGTTGACCATGTTCCTCCAAAGATTTACTATTGATGAGCATGTCGTTAAAATAAACCACACAAAACTTATCGAGGAAAGGTCGGAGGATATGATTCATTAAGCGCATAAAGGTACTTGGAGCGTTAGTTAAACCAAAAGGCATAACCATCCACTCATACAAACCGTGTTTAGTTTTGAAGGCAGTCTTCCACTCGTCTCCTTCACGCATCCGTATTTGATGATATCCACTCTTTAAGTCAATCTTGGAAACGATGCAAACTCCATTGAGTTCATCGGTACTTGATAGTAATCTCGTTGATCGCTCGACAATCAATACACATACGCCACAAACTATCTTTCTTGGGTACTAATAAGACCGGAATAGCACAAGGGCTAAGGCTTTTACGAACATACCCTTTTTCCATCAGGTATTCAATTTGGCATTTTAATTCCTTGGTTTCCTCGGGATTACTCCGGTAGGCTGGGTGGTTCGGTATGGTTGCTCCGGGGATGAAATCGATCTAATGCTCTATCCCTAGGATAGGTGGTAAGCCACTGGGAATGTCTTCTGGGAATAACTTCTCAAATTCATTAAGCAACGAAGTAATACGAGAAGGAAAAGATTTGTTAAGGTCGTTAGTCGTTAGCAAACTCTCCTTGTACAAAAGTACAAGTAAAGATTGCTTTGAAAGCAATAATTTCCTCACTTCTTTTCCCTTTGCCTTAACACTTTCTTTTTCCAACTCGTTTGTTTTCCCTCCATTTCTTTTGTTTTCTCTCATCTCTCTTCTTTTTTTTCGCTATTTTTTTCCATTCTCTTCTTTTGAAAATTTCTCAAAATTTTCTTTTAACCTCACTTGATCTTTATGGATTTGCCTTGGTGTGAGAGGTACCAAAATAATTTTCTTTCCTTCATGTTGAAGAGAATATCGGTTGGTGTAGCCCTAACACTTTTCTTTTAACCTTGTGGTTTGCTCTTCAATCATATTTCCATGGTCTCCCTAGCAATAAATTGTTGGCTTGCATTGGAACAACATCACAAAGTACCTCATCTTGTTACTTACCAACGGAAAAGGGGATGAGGGCTTGCTTGGTAACTTTAATTTCTCCCCCCTTCATTTAGCCATTGGAGCTTGTATGGGTGCGGGTGCTGAGTTGTGACTAATCCAAGCTTTTCTACCAAATATCCACTTGCCACATCAGTAAAACTTCCATTATCAATGATAACACTACATACCTTTCCTTGTATGTTGCAATGAGTATGGAAGATGTTTTCTCGTTGTTGATCGCCTCCAAAACTTGAATGAAGACTAAGGATTCGTTTAACCACAAAAGTATTACCATCCACATCAAATGCTAGATTTCACTCCTCCTTTTTGGCCAAAAATTTGGGCAGTCAGAGGTTTCTTTATCAGATGATATTTGTGTGTCGTCTTCCTCGTGCTTGGAGAAATTTTCTCCACCATCCTTCATAGTCATGATCCGTTTGTTTGGGCATTGATTAGCAATATGACCCCTCCGGAGACACTTGAAACATCGGATGTCACGAGTTCTATTGGATATGGCCTCGTTTTTTCCTTTCTCTCTATTTTAGACCTTTACCGTCTTGTTGGGTTTTGATGTTCCAATGTCTTTGCCTCGAAAAGTGGATTCTTTTTTGTAGGCACCTTGTCCCCATTTTGGACATGAGAAAGAAGTAGAAGAGGAACGGGTGGTACCTTTTCTCTTGAGTTGTTGTTACACTTTAATTGCCATATGCACATCTTTTCTATCTCGAGATAATAATTGAGCTCCACCTTTTCAGTGATGTCTTGGTTAAGACCGGCTAAAAATCTGGCCATGGTAGCTTCACAATCTTCATTTACGTCGGCTCAGATCATGACAATCTCCATTTTTTATGATAGTCTTCGACACTTTGATTGCCTTGTTTAAGATTTTGGAGTCTTTGGAACAAGTCGTGGTGGTAATGTTCCGGGATAAATCTCCTTCGCATGGTGGCCTTCATTTCATTCCAAGTCTCAATTGGAGGCTTACTGTTTCGTCTCCTACTACAGATTAATTTTTCCCACCAAATAATGCCATAATTGTAAAATTCAATAGCGGCGAGTCTTACCTTCTTGGCTTCGGAATAATTGTGACACTTGAAGACAAGTTCCACCTTATTTTTCCCATTTTAGATATGCCTCTGGATCAGATTTTCCTTGTAAAGGCGGAATGACCATTTGAATGTTGCTAAGATTATCATCGATTTGATCTTGATCCCTTGGTCGCCTTTGCCTAGGTGGTCGAGGTCTCCCTTTGTTATTAGATCCTCGGACAATGTCTCTCCCCTCACTTTTACTACAATAGTCAATTCCTCCAATTGGGACTTGTGGCCTTCTCTTCGC
Organism: Hibiscus trionum; assembly: GCA_030270665.1. Classification (NCBI taxonomy): domain Eukaryota; kingdom Viridiplantae; phylum Streptophyta; class Magnoliopsida; order Malvales; family Malvaceae; genus Hibiscus; species Hibiscus trionum. Next base: position 9,862,622 of record BSYR01000013.1, on the reverse strand, counting down.
GTTGTTGGGAGTACCTTGTTTTGTTCTTAGCATTGTCTCCCCAATAATTCGTTGTAGACGTTCTTCCATTGGTCCCATTAATTTTTCTATTGCCCATAGTAGATCTTCGTTGATATTGTTACAACCGTTGCCACCATTATTGTTGACGGTTGTGTTTCTCATTATACCTTGCAATAATTAAAAAAGAAACCTCACCCAAAAAATGCAAAGAAATGAATCACTTACACTCGTGTTTGCACTCGTAGATGGACGTTAGGATTCTCTGATGATTCCACCACTCTTGCCTTTTTCCACTCGTGTTCTATCTCGAATTTCTTAAAAGAACTAACCTTGATTTTCCAAAAGTTCGTTGTGGAGTCGGCTTATGAATGATGTAGGGTAGGAAGATGAATAGGTAAATAAGGTAGGCTTAAAAACAAAGGCTAGGGTGGCTAAAAAAAGGTAATATCAAGAAGAAATAAGAAAAATCTAATTGAGAGCTTGTACTCAAATATTTTTATTTCTTTATTTCTTTTCTTTTTTTATTTGTTTGACAAACTAGAAGAAAAAGAATCGAGTACTTTGATTTAAACTAGCTTTGATACCCAATGATACGTGCTCGTCTCCGTAGGTTGAAGTTGAGACGTATTTGTTCCTGCTCATAAATCAAGGTGTATTTGAAATCATTGTTGAAGGGTAACAAAAGGGTTCCGTGGGATGAAACAAAGAAGATGAAGATAGTAAAGAATATGGATGGCATGGATGATTGGGTGGAAGGGAGTGGATGTTTGGATAAATTAAAGGATATTTTGGAAGAAACGTGACCCACTAGTTATTGAGATCTAGGAACCAATTTTATAATTAGATGGAAAGGGAGATGTTAACAATCACAAGAACAAGATTAGAAGTCAAGAAGTTCAATGAAGAACAATGAGGAGAACAATCTCAGAAGTCATTCCTTCATTCCTTCATTCAAGATGATGCATAAAGCCTCTTCATTAGTGTCGAAATATGAATGGGCATGCCTTTTGAAAGTGAATGGTTGCAAATCTCTAATGACTTTCCAACCTGCACCACCTTTGGTAATCTAGACATATCCCAAGCTCTCAATATCTGATTGATGCAATTTAAAATGTGTTGGAAAGCTAAGATATAGAAGATTAAGTTTCATGAAGACTTCACAACCCAGTTATGCTTGGATCCTACTCGAAAATGGCAAACAATCTAACTGAAGTTTTTGGTGATGAATCTGCCCCAATGCATCCCTATTATTTCCATCCATTTAAGAGTCAAACATAGGTGTCTCTTGGCTTTCCTTCAACATCTCTTGGTGTCCCAATCCTCTCCAAATTACTTGGACAATGATTCCCCTCTAAGCTCCAAGCTGGCTTGCCACTTGTACACCTATATGGTCAAATTAAACACATTAATGTGCGACATAAAAATGCTGAAATTAAATTATAAAATATGATTTTTAAAAAATATAAACAAACCACATGACTCACTAAATAAAATGTTGTAAATTTAAAGAGAAAACTAGGCACAAAACAAATAACAATATGTCCAAAAATTAAACAAACAACAATGTGTAAAATTAAACTAAATTGGGCGTCTAATTGTATGCAACAAAGTGCATGGCTCTTCATTCTCATTGCATTCAAGTCCAACGCCCTTTTGAAACCCAACGTCCCAAACTCGCTTAATTAACATTGTGAGAGCATTCTCGAATTGTTTAACCCTTGCCTAAGTGATTGGGCCTTGAGGAACTTATATTGAGTCTCTCTTAGGTGTAGTACTGATGTCCGCATCATTGGTGATAAGGATACACTCCTCGTTATTATCTCTGTAACTTTGGATGGATTTCAAGAGACCAAATTAATCAATATTCTTAAGCAGCACTAATGAGCCATTGCTTGGACTATTGTGGACTTCAAAGGAATTAGCCCTTCTTTGTGCATGCATAAGATCAAGTTGGACGATGACAACAAACAATTTATTGAACCTCGACACCGACTCAATGAGAAGATGTAATAAGTTGTTAAGAAATAAATTCTCAAATGGTTGGAAGCTGGTATTATCTATGCCATATTTAATAGTGCATGGGTAAGTCTAGTCCATTGTGTTCCCAAGAAAAGTGGTATTACTATTGTTCGTAATGATGTGGATGAATTGATTCCAACCCGTATCCCTACGGGGTGAAGAATTTTTATGCACTACAGAAGTCTCAATGCAGCCATATGAAAAATCATTTCCCACTTCCTTTTACTGATTAGATGATTGATCGGCTTGTTGGAAAAGAGTATTATTGTTTCTTAGATGGGAATTCTGGATACAATTAAATTTCTATTGCACTTGAAGACCAAGAAAAGACTACACTTACATGCTCATTTGGTGCACTTACTTTTTATCACATGCCATTTGGTCTTTGTAATGCACCAGCTACATTTCAAAGGTGCATGATGGCAATATTCTCTGACATGATTGATAATTCCTTGGAAATTTTTATGGTTGATTTTTCGGTTTATGGGAATGATTTCGACGATTGTGTTGACAATCTTGGGAGAGTTTTATAGCGATGCGAGGACGCTAATCTCGTTTTAAACTGGGAAAATGTTATTTTATGGTCACATAAGGAATTGTTTTAGGCCATAAAATTTCTAAGGCAGGAATTGACGTCGATAAAGCTAAGGTGGATGTCATTAAAATATTGCCTCCACCAAATAATGTAAAAGGCATTCGGAGTTTCCTTGGTCATGTTGGGTTTTACAAGAGGTTTATTTGAGATTTTTCAAAAATCAGAAAGCCGTTTTATCTATTGCTGGAACAAAATAAAAAAAAATTGTATTTGATGATGTATGTCTAGATGCATTCAATCGAATTAAGAATTAGCTTGTGAACACACCTTTTGTCGTTGCATCCAACTGGGAGCAACCTTTTGAACTCATGTGTGATGAAAGTGACTTCTCTGTTGGAGTAGTTCTAGGTCAAAGATGAGACAAGATATTCTATGCAATCTATTATGCTAGTAAAACTCTTACTGAGGTTCAAATTAATTATACAACCACAGAGAAAGAGTTAATAGCAGTAATATTTGCTTTTGACAAGTTTCTTTCCTGCATTGTCGGTGCAAAGGTTATAGTGTTCAATGATCATTCAGCCTTGAGATACCTTTTTGCAAAGAAAGATGCAAAACCAAGGTTAATTCGATGGATCTTTTTGTTGCAAGAGTTCAACATTGATATAAAAGATCGAAAAGGTTCAGAAAATAAAGTTGTTTATCATCTATCAAGATTAAAATCTGTCAGTGAAGATGGAAATAAAATTCAAATTGTTGATGCGTTCCCAGATGAAAAGATGTTTGTTGTGGATGCAACTCCTTGGTATGCGAATTTTGTCAATTATCTAGTGTGTGGAAAGACTCCTTTAGGTGTCACTGGGCATAAGAAAGCAAGATTCCTTCATGATGAAACTAAACATTATTGGAACGAACCCTATTTGTTCAAGGTCTGCAATGATAGTACTATCAAGCGTTGTGTTCTAGTGGAAGAAATTATACCAATTTTATAGCATTGTCATGATGCTCCATATGGAGGTCACTTTGGTGGTATGAGATCTACTACGAAAGCCCTTCAGTCGGGATTTTATTGGCCATCATTATTTAAGGATTCCCACGAGTTTGCACAATGGTTGTCAGCGCACATGACCAATATCCAGACGAAATGAGATGCCATAACAACCAATTATAGAGGTAGAATTATTTGATGTTTGGGGCTTGGATTTTATGAGACCTTTTTCAAATTCTTTTGGTAATCTTTTTATTTTAGTTGTTGTGGACTATGTTTCTAAATGAATAGAAACTGTTGATGTACCTAAGGATGATGCCAAGACGGTATTAAAATTTTTCCACAAGCATATACTCACCTGTTTTGGGACATCAAGGGCACTAATCAGTGATTAATGGGAGCATTTTTATTGCAATTAAGTGGCTATTACATTAAAGAGATATAGAGTACATCATAGACTCACTACAACTTATCACCCTTAATCTAGTGGACAGGTCTAGATCTCTAACCGGGCTATCAAAAATATTTTGGAAAAGGTGGTGAATACCCCTAGGAAATATTGGTCTTCGCGTTTGGATGATGCTTTGTGGGTGATTCACATTGCTTTTAAAAATCCACTTAGGATGTCGTCGTATCAAGTGGTCTTTGAAAAATCCTGTCACTTACTTGTTGAGTTAGAACAAAAAGTTATGTGGGCTTTAAAGCAAGTGAATTTGGATTATGAAGCTGTTGGGAAGAAATGACTACTAGATCTCACTGAGTTGGAAGAAATTCGTCGCAATGCTTATGAGAATGCATCCATTTACAAAGATAAAAGCAAATGTTGGCATGACAAGATCATATTGCAGCGAAAATTTACTGTTGGCCAACTAGTTTTGCTGTTTAACTCACGACTAAAGCTACACCCTGGAAAATTACAGTAATGATGGTCATGACCATTTGAAGTTTTCGAAGTTTTCCCACATGGTGCAGTCGCAATTAAATATCTCAAGGATGGGCATTAATTCAAAGCAATGGACAAAGGCTAAAACATTATTTTGGTGACTTTGATTCTAAAATTGTTGAGACCATTCAATTGGTCAATTTATCTAATTGAGTTTTCTTTTTAATTTCTTTTATAGTAGTAGGTTTATTTGTTTTTCTTTCTTTTCTTGTTTATTTCGTTTTTAAGCTTTCTTTTTTGTGTGCAGAATAACTTTCCTCCTTGCATTGGACTGGATTTTATTTTTCTTAGGAAAAGGTTGCAAAGCAAGGCTCAATGTGTAGTGCATGACTTTGGGGGCATTTCGGATAATTTCATTGCACCGATTGATACACCCAATCACAGCCATTTGATCCATGAGAGCGAGAGATACAATGTATGGACATGATTTTTGCACCACAATCACAACCATTTGATATCATCGCATCAGATGGTAAAGGTTGTGCCTTTTCATTTCCTCTTTTCTTGCTCATTTATTTAATGACATGTTTTTATCACTAAGCTTCTTCACCAAGTTTCTATTTTCCCTGCTTCTTCACCAACAAAAAGTATTAACCTTTCTACAAAAAAAAAAAAAAAAAACTTCTTCATCTACACTCATCAGTGGCGAAGACAAGAGCGGTAAGAAAAATCTCCATGGAACTTTCGGCTAAAGTGACTCAGGTTTCAGCATCCACACCGCAATAAGATGACCAAACGATATCATTTGAACAATACTGATTATGAGGTATTCTTAACAACTATGGTGGAAGAGCATTACAAGGAGAACATCCAGAAAAGGAATATCCGTCCAGAGTAGGGGATTGGTCTTGCTCCAGAACGTGAACTAGGGAAGCTTATTAATCAAACCATTGCACTCCACAAAATGGATTAATTTCTGTGCTCACCCAGAAAATGTCATTCCTGCAATGGTAAGAGAGTTTTACTCTAATCTTTATGAGCCCTCTATTAAGTTTGTGTTTGTGCGAGAAGGCTCTATTCCCCAGAATTCTGCTACCATTAATAAGGTATTGAACAATGCTGTAAACAAAGATGGGGATTCTCTATTTGTTAAAGATATTGATGATGAAAATTTGCTGGTGAGGTATTTATGCATTGAATATGCATGTTGGTCAGGAACCAATGTGGGTAACTATACTATGTATCGGAATTTTTTAACTTTACCTGCAAAGATTTGGTTTTAGTTTGTTAATTTTAGGATGCTGCCATCTACTCACAGTACTACAGTCTCATTGGATCGAATGTGCCTGTTACATTCGATAATTAAGAGTGGAAAGATCGATGTGGGTGAGATTATTCATAAAGAGATTGTCGAATGTGCCGAGAGGAAGAAAAGAATTTTGTCTTTCCCATCACTGATTATGCAGTTATGTAGCTTGAAGGGAATTAAGCCCTTAGAAAATAACGAAATGACAAGCAAAAAAGGGTCATTGAATGAGGTTTCCATTGAGCAAATGGTTAGAAATAACGAGGCTCTTACACCGAGGTTGGGTGCTGCAACGGGAGGTTTCTAGCATGCGGCCGCCTAATATACGGCTAAGAAACGGCGTTACCGGAAACATTATAAGGTATATAATGTATTCGGTAAAGCGGTACCGGATATGTTGATATGAAATGATGTATCCGGTAAAAAAACACTAAAAAAATGAAAAAAATGGTAATCGGCAAATTTAAGTTATCGGTCAGACATAACAAAACCGGTAATTTTACCTATTTTGTTATACGAATATCAATATAATCGGTAGCGCGGAAATTGTTGATAATGTTTGAGCTGATGGGGCCTCGGAAATTCCCACGATAACAAAACCGGTAATTTCACCTAATTTGTTATCCGAATATCAATATATTCGGTAGCGCCTAAATTGTTGATAAATTTGAGCTGATGGAGCCTCGGAAATTCCCACTATAACAAAACCGGTAAAATTACCGATTTTGTTATCCGAATATCAATATATTCGGTAGCGCTTAATTTGTTGTTAATTTCGAGCTGATGGGGCCTTGAAAATTCCCACGATAACAAAACCGGTAATTTTACCGATTTTGTTGATCCGAATATCAATATATTCGGTAGCGTCTAATTTGTTGTTCATTTCGAAAGTATCCATACTTTTGAAAAGTTTATTGATACTTGTTATCAATATATCCGGTACCAGGATAACGTAATAGGTAGCCAATAAGAATCGATACTTTAAACAATATTATCGATATTTTAATAAAAACATTGGAACTGGTTCAATTGTGGGTCGATAGTATGGATACTTAAATAAAACATATGGATACTTATATTAAATGTGTCGATACGTTTATTAGAAGTATGGATACTTTCTTTTACTTGCAGGAAAAGTATGAATACTTATATCAAATGTTTGGATACTTCTATTAGAAGTATGGATACTTTCAAAAAAGTATGGATACTTTGGAAAAAGTACTTGCCGCTTTTTATATCGTCCTCAAGTGTAGCAAATGACACATTAGACGTTAGGCCATACTTCTTCACAAGTAATTTCCAATCCTCCCTCTTTATAACTTCATCCACACTCTAGCCTTTATTTTGTAGCCCCAATACGGCTTCAACAATTCGGACACTAAAATGAAATGAATATTTTCCGTATCGCACATCACACTTCTGCAAATCAAAATCTCCCATCAACAAGCGACACAATTCCCTCCGAATTGGTCGGTCCTGCATCCCAATAAGAGATCCAAACCCCATTTCTTCCAACAGATTTACTTTATCCTTCGCTTTCAACTCCTCTATTATGTGGTGCACTCGTTTTATGCTACACCTAGTCGACACTTCCTATGAAATAATATACATATAATGTCAGAGTTTTTATATATCATTTATCAACATATTTACAAGTATAATGAATACCTTCTTTACATCTTTTCCTTCTGCTTTCTTCTTGTTCATCTTGGCCTCATATTTTTCTCTATCATTTGTGGACAACATGATGAATGGTTGCTTCTCAGTTTCACTCATCGTGTTTCATTTATTCACCGCAATGTCTCTCACCTGAAAATTATGCATAAACCATCAACAATCAAAATATTCAACCTACAATATATTCACTATAAATTCAATTTACATACCGAACCGACAGTGTGAGTACCACAATCCTTCATCCTCTGACATTCTTTCATACTGTCATGATAGGAAAGTTTAAATGTTCATAAATAATTTCATCCAATTACAATTTACAGAACAATTATTTGACAATTGCTACTTACTAGAAGTACATATATCCATCCTTTGGTTGCTTCGAATTTTCCTCACTTTCGATACTCTCCGGCTCCATTTGAACCATTTCAGTCTCATCTTCAACAACATCTTCATGATCCTTAGCACCAATCTCGCTTCAGTTCTCTGAAAAAAGTATCGATATATAATTTCTACCGACATTATTAATTTTTACCGATAAGTTCTTAGAACAAAGTACCGATATTTATTTCCAAAATATAATTACACAATTTCGACCTATAATCGATCCGAATTCCGATTTTACTTCAACATCACTAAACCCAAAACATTATCCCCAACTACCCAATACTACATTACCAAAAAAACTAGGGTTTCGACAACATACCTTTTACTTCAAAGTCCCCAAACCCAAAACCTTTCCTTTCGATTCTGATACAACACGACTCCAAGAACGCCTACCTTGTATTTCGCAGCAACCAAACTCGGGTCGATTTCAAATACTCTCTTCTCTTAGGTTTTCTGTAAATGCAAGCAATACAAAGACGAGTAGATACTTTTAACCGGTTATATCATTATGATATATATAATCGATACAATTCCCCAAGTTTCGATACGTTTTTGAATTGTGTCGATTCTTTCGACACCAAACAATAAATCCGGTAAAGATTTACCGGTTACATTATATGAATTAATAATGTAATCGGTTATGTTTTCATATTTTCTATTGTACCGATTCTTTTGCACACGTTCTTAAAAAACGTGTCGAAACCAAACAATATTTCCGGTAAGATTTACCGGTTACATTATATGAATTAATAATGTAACCGGTTATGTAGAATTTTTTTTATTGTACCGATTCTTTTGCGCACGCTCTTAAAAAAAATATCGAAACCAAACAATATATCCGGTAAAGATTTACCGGTTACATTATATGAATTAATAATGTAACTGGTTATGTCTAATTTTCTCTATTGTACCGATTCTTTTGCATATGTTTAAGTAATGTAACCGGTTACATTAAATTTCCTTGTATTTTACAGATTCTTTTGAGTTGTGGTAACGATTCCGTAACGATTAAACTGTTCGATAAAATTGTATAAAGTGTTACATTAAAGTTTATGTTTTTTCGATACTTTTTAAAATTCAATACAAAAAACTGTGCATAAGGTATCGATATTTTCGACATTTTTTTCCAACTGCGGTTACATTGTTGTTCACAAAGTATCGATAAGGTTTTAAAAAGTATGGACACTTTTTAAAATTCAATACAAATTAGACGCTACCGGTAATTTTACCGGTTTTGTTATCGTCGAAATTTCCGAGTCCCCATCAGCTCCAAATTAACAACAAATTAGGCGCTACCGAATATATTGATATTCGGATCAACATAATCGGTAACTTTCACCGGAAACATTATCTTTAACCGGTCACCTTTCTATCCGGTTACGCTGTATATTAGCCGCATATTAGCCGCCTTACCGCAGAACCTCCCGCTGCAACGAGGACCAAAAAAGGGAATACCAAAGTGGGTACTGTTGATGAGGACCTCCCACAAAATAATGAAGTCTGGCTGAAGTTTTGGAAATTGAGGACAAGATTTATGATGTTACTTGCACAATGGGGAATATTGCGGCCATAGTACAAACTTTAGACTTTTGTTGTCACTAGATTTTCACCTACCATTATCAAATAATTAAAATAAAAAAAAAACTTTTTTTTAAAATAATAAGGGCCCCAAAAAAGCCCATCCCAAAAGGCCCATTTTTTAAAACCTATTTCAAAAAATAAATAAAGAAAACAATAAGTCAACCTTGAAATGCAAAAGCCCATCTTTAAAAAACCATTTGAGTAAAAAATAATAAAAAAATAAATAATAATAAATGTAAAAAAAAGGAAAAACAAAAAAATGACAGCAAAAATAATAAATGAAAAAACACAACAAAAAAACATAAAAAATTAGCAAAGAAAAACAGCAAAAAAAAGAAAAAGAAAAAACAAGGGGAACCAACGCATGTGAACACGCGCGCGGGCTGGTTCCCAGAAACCCTTGTTCTATGCGGCTGTTGGTGGCCGTTCGTCGTCTTCAGGCCACGATCGCCGTCGCCGTTAGTGTCAGTTGATGTGTCTCGCCGTCGCTGACCTAACGGCATCGACGTCGCTCGCCGCTGACCTAACGGCATCGACGTCGCTCGCCGCTCGCCGTTGTCCACTATAGCTGCCAGAATCTGCAAAAAAACAGAAGAGAGGTGGTCAAAACCTAGGCTTGAATCAAGGGAAAATTCAATCCCGAATTTGAACCAAATCGGGATATTCTTGAGGGGTTTTACCGAGGATCAAGCCTTGTTTCGAATTTAGGCTTCAATTTGGAGAATGAATCTCGTTTTGGCTTAATTTGCAAGCTGAAATTCAAGTATAACCCCCCTAAACCCCATTGTTCAACACACACTTGAAAAGAGAAAAACAAAGATTAAAAAAATTCAAAAATTCTCTAAAATGTTCTCTGAATTTGCTGGAATTTTTGGGTGAAGTTCGAGCTCGGGGCAATTTTCCGGAGGAGTTTGGGAAGCAATTCATGAAAGACCGCATTCGATTTCCTCGCTTTTAAGTAAAATTCTTCTCTTTCCTTTTAATTTTTTTAGTGAATTCCACTTGTTCTTGGTTGAATTTTATTTTCTTGTGTTTGTGTTTGTTTAATTTTAGGTTGTGTTCATTGAAGTTGAAAAATCGTTTCGAGGATCCGATAATATTTTTGTTTAAAATTTCTTGATTAATTTTTAGTTTAATCTTTTAAAAATCTTGCATGCTTAAAAATGTTGTTTAGGGATTTTTGATCTTTAGAAATGAAATAATTGAACTTTAAAAGTGTTATTTTTAAATGTAGGAATAAAAATGAATTAAGGTTGTTTTAAATTAAAAAACAAAAATTAAAGGATTTAATTAGAAGATAATAATTCATGGGTAGAAAAAAATAATAAAAGTGCATAATTTGTAGAAAAAAATTAAAAGGAATATTTCTTGAAATATAGTTTTAATAATAAAAGTGGTTAAATAATTTTATGAAGTTTTTAAGAAAAAGTAAATAAGGGCGTTTTTTTAAAAGTAAATAATAAGTTTTTTTAAAAAAAGAAAAAAATAAATTTTAAAAAGGAGTTTTAAATAAAAATTTAAAATTTTAGGAAAAATAAATTTGAAAAAAAGCATAAAGAAAAATCTTTTCTAAAATAAGGTTTTTGTTTTTTAAATGTCATCATTTAAAGAAATGCTTTTTTTAAGAATGAAAAAAGAAGTCTTTAAGAATATATTTTTGGAAATAGAAATAAAAAATAAAAAAGCTAAAATGTAAAAAGTCAAAAGAAAGGTCTTGGTTTTTAAGAGTAAAAAAAAGAAATAAAAGGCTTTTTCAGAAGAAACAATAGAGAGTAAAAAAAAAATCAAGTTTCTTGCTTGTTCTTTAGAAATAGGTCAAAACTTAGGAATAAGTTCTAAAAGCTTAGATAGAGAAGTGTTTGTAGACATATTTACTTCACAAAAAATAAGACACACTTAAGCAAACTTGTAACCCCCTAAACCCGTCTATGCGTTACAACGGATCCTAGGAAGTCACATTAGGGTCACAAGAGCGACCCACGATAAGATTTCAAATAAACATATAGTTAAACCTTTAAAACCATAAATCAAATATATGATTTAAAATACAATTTCAGAAATCGTTCAAAATGATAAAACAATTATGATACAAGTTACGGAAATAAGTTTCAGACTCATTTGTATAATATAAATACGACACACATGCCCCCTAGTTACACAGATACCATACTCCCCGACGAGCCGAAGAAACTCCCATACCGACGTTGATAGGTGCAACTTGTCTGATCCTTTATCCTGAGATGGTAAAAATAACATGAGCTTGGGAAAGCTCAGTAATACAAAACTACCAGAAGATGCTATAAGCTCATGCAGATATATGGTAGGCATAACATTTTCATGATGTTTCAAGTAGTGATAGCCCTCTATTTCTGTTCTACTATTTCGGGGTTTCAACATACTCAAGAATAATGGTATTTGTTCTTTAATCAGACCTTGAGAATTAGACGGAAATTATATAGGCTGATAACATACGAGGTAGGAATCAGAGAGCTTGACGTCTAGTGTGTTCCAATAAGTACAGATCAACATACATAAGTACAGATCAACATACATAAGTACCTAACATCATATCATATGAGCACATAACAGATTACATGCAAATGTCCAATGTTCATACAGAAATTTACAAGAAATACCCTCCAACCTTACACCAAAATGCAGTCCCCCAGAAATGCATCCATAAGGACTTACCCTAGGCTCGATGGGCATAGGCGCCACCTAAGGGGCTGCCTTAGGTCCATAAGGACTTACCCTATGCCCGATGAGCATAGGTGCCACTCAAGGGGAGACCTTGAGTCCATAAGGACTTACCCTAGGCCCGATGGGCATAGGTGCCACCTAAGGGGATGCCTTAGGTCCATAAGGACTTACCCTAGGCCCGATGGGCGTAGGTGCCACTCAAGGGGAGACCTTGAGTCCATAAGGATTTACCAGCTTGATCAGGGCTGTACCGGCAGAGACTTCATATCATAACCCAACAGTATACCCCAGATGACAATCGGTAATCAGATTTCAGATATGAGTAATATAATACATGTAACAGACATATTTTATTCAGAGTATTAGAAACAGAAGTTCATGCTTTTGACAGATAAATGGGCATACTATTGAGCAAAGCAGACACTCATTATTCATCATGCAAACAGATTGTGCCATCATATATCAAGCTAACATATCATACTATCAAGTAGGCAGAGAATGTCATTATGCAGTTCATTCAACAGAATATAGCACACACATGGAACACACTAGGTGGGACAGATCATTTCTTGGAGATACTTAGCATTTACGGAATGGGACATATTGAACTTTTGACAACTTGAACGAATTTCTGAAACGTGGCCCCTGTTTGAAGGGGTTCATCCTAACGGTTTAACCCAGACATTCAGGAGATGATACATCAAGATCTTTGAGAGCTTTGGCATATCCTGAGTGATTCAGCCATTTAGGCTTACACGGGCATTATGGTCATTTTATCATACACGGACATTTTGGTAATTTATACCAAGGCGTAAACGGTGGCTCAAAACTTCTATTTGCCCATCAGGTATCCAAACAGGCGTTCAGAGATTTCTACGTCAAGATCTTTCACGATATCAGATATATTCGGGGCTATTTTGATTACTTTAGCCAACGAGGGCATTTTGGTCTTTTAACAATCATGGGTGATTTTGTAATTTAGCCCCATCATGAAAACATTATGATTTACAATATTTAAAATTTCCAGAAGTTTATCGAGTCTCTAAAACCATTCGAACTAACATATCCCTTCTAAAGTATCCGGCTGTATCCTATATCTGAATGGTTGCTTTCATATTTCACCACCAGACCTGCCGCGGAGTAGTCGAACTTATATTCTGTGCGGAAAAACTTCCAACCTTATTTTAATATCAGGAGTGATTATCATACAAGAGTGTGCTTCCTAACACTTAGGGGCGCTTTAGCCCTTAAAGTCTTATTAGAAATCTCAGAATTTCATCAAATGCATAACTACATATTTGACTCAAGAGGGCTTTTTCAGTCATTTTGGAAATTGGGGTAAATCCACCATTTCTTTCTGAATTACCATTTGGTACCTCCATCATTCACGTACTCAAACGGTATTAAGTCATCTTAACTCTCTGGCCCTTTACAGACGATTCATTCATTACAGAACTTGAGGGTATAACGTCATTCAAATTAATCAGACATTTAGGTGCTCGAGGGCATTACCATCTTTTTGGTAATTACGATTATTCTCATTTAATTCACGCATTACTGTCATAAGGATCGACTTAGGATTTCAACAATATTTCCAGAAAATTCTCATTCATGTGTTATACATAGTTTGAGGGATTATCCAAGTTTGCATCACACGTATTGCATAATGATGCCGAAGTCTTACCATTAAAACATACATCTTGGGTAGTATAAATTTCATAATCAGGTCGAATGCAGAATTTTAGGTCATTTCTTTATCAGAGGGGTATTTTAGTCATACTTATGCTCCAAGGGCATTTTCGTAATTTCATAATCAATATCTCTCACTCTGTATCCTGGGCCTCGATTCTTACACACTGTTGATTAAGTTGCAGATTAACTGAATTTAACTATTAGATGTTCTGATACTATTAGCCCGTTAGTAATCTTATTCAGATAATTTGGTCTTATTAATATCCATACTTATTGCTCGAATCTGATTCAATTTAAGCAGAATTTACCGTATACGCAATCATAAACATGCATGCGTTATCCGAATATCGACATGTTCATAAAGCATACAAGGGGTAGTAGTGTATTACCTTAATTCCGAGTTATACCGGTTGACTCATGATACTACATTCGATCGCATTCGAATCCGGACTGGATGTCTCATGACATTTCGAATACCAAGATACTTGCATACCTTCAAATACACAAATTAACATTTCAGTTCTTATCCATAGAGCTCTTAATAAAATTAAACACTTTCGGGTTCAAGGTCAGATTTGGAGGCCTTCAAGTCAGAATTTTGCAAAACGGGCTTCAAAATCGGACTCAGAACGTCGAAAAACATAAAATATGACTTTTCTGAAATTTTGACTTTTTGGTCAAGGTCAACGGTCAACGGGCAGGTCAACGGTCAAAGTCAACGCTGACGTCATGCTGACGTCACTGGTTGACCGGGTTGACTCAGCGAGTTGACTCAGACGGGTTGACTCGGCTGACTCGGGCGAGTTGACTCGACTGACTCGGGTTGACTCGGTTCAGGTTTTCGGACGGGCAGGCGGGTCGGGCAAACGGGTCGGGTCACGAGTCGGATATGGGCAGAGCGGATCGGGCTTGGTTAAGGGGTTATGGGCCGGGTTAACGGGTTATGGGCCGGGTTAACGAGTTATTACCCTAAACAGAGAACGTCGCCGGCAGCGACCGGAATCTCGCCGGAGAACGTCGGAATCGCCCGATTCACCTGCAAAAACGAAAGGTTTCAGCTATATACAACACTACACGAACCAACATGCCAAAAACTCGTCGGAAATTAGCCGGATCTTACCCTAAAATCCAAATCTCTCTGAAAACTTGCGCTACTCCGACGAGGGGCAAAACAGCGGCAAATCGAAGGTGACTCACATGGGTTTTGTAGATCGGGACGCAAGGAGCTCGACTGTGCCCACGGTGAGGCGAGCCGACGTCGGGAACGGCCGGAAATGAGGAAAACGGCGGCGACCGAACCTTTAAGCTTCCGAATATGTTTTCTACTGCAAACGGCCGGCCGACGTCGCGCGTGGTTGACGGAAAGTTGTTCAGGGCTGACGGGGCTCATACCGACGGCGGCGGTGGAGTGTACGGAGCGGCGGTGAGGGCATATCGGAGCTAGAACGATGAAGGGGGTTGGGGAGAAAATTTAGAACTTTCTGGGTTCTTACATTCGAATAGAAACACCAAAAATGAGGGGGTAGCTGGTAGCTGAAGGGGTTTCAAACCTTTATTTAATTTTGGTATAATTTAAACAATAAACATAAAAGAAAACTGAGGTAGACCATATTCAGAAATTTCCTTAGCTTACACGGCTAAGTCACATGAACTCCACTCAAGGGGTCATGGGTTCTAAACCCATTGATTGCACTTTTACTAATATTCTCTCATTTTTCATTTTTTTTGGTGTTACAAAACTTTAACCCTTAATTAGGAATAAAAGACTTAGACCTTTTCTTAGGATTTTAAAATAATCAAACTTAGAATAAATAAAAAATGCTCAACACATCGAATTTTCATGTTGTTTGAAAAAGTGAAATTAATTTAATGCAATGTCTTATCAAACGGGAATGACTTGTTAGTGCCAGAAATGTTGGTCGTGATTAAAGTTTATCTCTCAGGCGATAAGGCCGTTAAAATAGTTTGATATTCATTAAACGGAAAAATAAAGTCGAACCTTCGTGAACTTGCAAATTCCAATTTTGAAAACGATTTTAAAATCAATTAGGTACCAATTTTGAGCGTCGGGGGGTGCTAACCCTTCCCCACGCGTAACCGACCCCCAAACCTGCTTTCTGGTTTTCGTAGACCAAAACCGTTATTTTATTAAAACAAAACGTTTTATTAAAATAACCCCGTTTTAAAGTGATCCAATCAAACTTTTCAAAAAAGATTTGTGGCGACTCTGTTGATTTTTAAAAGTTTTCCAAAAAGTCGAAGCTCCTAAAAAGGGCTGCGAACGCTTGGCGACTCCGTTGGGGATGTGTTTTTTTAAATAAAAACAAAAGAGGGTCAGACCACAAATTGGTTTTAAATGGTTTTCAAAAAAGTTTTTTTTTAAATGGAATTTGCAAGTTCACAATAGGTTTAATTTATTTGTCCGTTTAGGTGAATACAATTCTATTTTATGCATTTAAGACTTAATTCCAAGCTCTATTCCTGAGCTTTGTCCCGTTCGTTTAAGTGGGGGGGAACACACTTTGCTCATGTAAGAATATTGATTCTTTGTATGAGCCTAGCAAGTACCTTCGGGACTCATCCCCTTGTCTTCGTATGGATATTGATTCTTCGAGAAGGCATCGGTGATGAGTACTCCTGAGTTGAACTTGATTCGTTTGAAGCCTGTAATGAGTGAGAATTGAGGGCCTTGCTACCCTTAGTAGGGGACAACAAGGATAGCTCGAGTGCCTTTTTAGAACAAAACCAAGTTTGAGAATCTAGAGCCTACCCCTAATAGAGCCATGTGGAAAGCCTAGGGTGTTGAGTCGTAAGAATAATCCGTGGAGACATGTCCTAAAATGTTGGAGTGTCGGCCCAGAATTATTGTGCAATCAATTTGTTTTTTATTATTTTTCCCTTTTCTTGCCATCTTAATCTCTGTTCTCTATCTTGTTTGTTTTGCACATGCATCATTCCATATTTAGAAGGGGTTGATTCTAGAAAATTGTTCAAGTAAAAACTCATTATGGACGGAAAGCTCTTGAAGAATGAGGAGGAGAATGCAAAAGTACGTCACTGGTCTGAGGTCAACCAAAGAGCGTATGGTGACAGTTTGGGTGCGGGTCATGAGACAGAAACTTCGGAATATACCTATATTAGTGTCAAGCAGAACAACGTGCATGAGTTACGTGAGATTTGGGACCGTTTTGATTATAAGACCAAACATTTGTTCCGTGAATCCTATGGAGACATAGCATATCTTCTGTATGTAGGGGTTGATGAGCCGTTTCTGAAGGCTTTGATCCAGTTTTGGAATCATGGGTATTGCTGCTTTACATTCAATGGAGAGGATATGATGCCTACTTTTGAGGAATACTTGGCCTTGTTCAATATGCCCGAGGTGAAGGAGAATTGGTTGTATACAAAGCCACCTAAGAAAAAGAACCCACACTCAAGACTTGCCATATTTGTTGGAATGAGCGATGAATGGGTTGAACGGTTGATACGGAAGAGAGGGGGAAGTTTTAATTTTCCTTGGTTACGCATTCGAAACATCATTCTTGTTCATCCAGACATAGCGAAAGGGTGGATCTTCTGGCTATTGCAATTTATGGTCTAGTAATTTTTCCAAAATTGTTGGGAAATATTGGCGTGGCCTTGTTAGATTTCTTTGAGCAATTGAAGAAAAATGTCAATCCAGTGCCTACAGCGCTAGCTGAAACCTTCATTTCTTTGAATGCTTGTCGAAAAGTTGAAGGTGTGCGTTTCGGAGGATGTGCTCCTTTGCTTCAGGTTTGGGCCCTTACTCATTTCTGAGAGTGTCCAACTTTGTCCTTACTGAATGTATTTTCTCCGAACTTTTCCCCACTTCAGAAATTTTTGGCACAGGATTGGCCGAGTGTCAAAAGAAGCAAGTGGGTATATATCTTCAGGGATCGACGTGACGAAGACATCAAGTGGAGGGTACCATGGATGGGTTGTTGGAGTATGCCCAAAGACCAATCATATGATGATTGAATAGACATACTATTTTACTAGATTTATCAAGTAATGGCATTGCCTTTATTATCATTTGGTATGTTTCTGTGCATCAAACTAACCATTGGATAATAATGTCCATACAATAATACGATTATTGTTAAATAGGATCCTTAGTCGAATATTATTACGGGTATGGACAATGATAATATATAAAGACTAATATGTGGTTGATGATAAGCATAAAGACGTCAAAATCAACACATAAGTATTTGTTAGAGAACAACATACTGGATTGACCCGCTATGAGCATGTTTCTTGGGTAATTATGTGACAGTCACAACATTGCTCATGATAAACATATGTATAATCCTTAGACTTGAGATCAACATGATTTCAACATAAAGATTTACGTATTTTGACATAGTCAAACGTGTTTCGTAACTGACTACATTATAAAGACTGATGATTGGATACATGATGACCTATGTAGTGAAGTATGGTTGATCAAGAAAGGATTTGACCCTCCTACATAATGGGAGAAATATCTTCGGCCACTTGATTGAGTGAGATTAGAAAATGCATGGCCATGCTCGAATATTATGATATGAGATATCATATAGATTCGTTTATCATAATCTACTCAAGACATCAAGAAACACTAGATGGACAACGCAAGTGTGACTAACCCATGACTTGTGTTCATCTAAGATATAAAGGACAAAAGGATGAAATACATAAAGAAAGTTTATTCAGGAATTAGGAAAGTCAAATCATGACTTCATGCAACTTAGGTAGCAATGATGTATTGCTAGATGCCACTCATTGTTTGTAAAATTAGAACAATTCTAATTTTGCTGCTAACGTTGCATGAACCTACAAGGGTCACACCCTTCGGATGAAACGAACAAAATTGGAAACCATACTCCTTATTTTAGGGAGGTTGACGAAAATCCCCAATGGGATAAGGGAAATTGGCAACTCCCTTAAATGGAAATAATATTGTATAAATATTGTATTTATCAAATATTATTTAGAGTATGAAAAATATTTAGAGACTTAAATATTATAGAATAAGATTCTAGATATTTAAATATATATTTGGAATTTATATAATGTATATTTAATTCCAAGTTTATGTAGAATTAGATTCCACATAATTAAAAAACATATATTTCAATATATTTAAATCCAAGTAAAGATAGAATGAGATTTTATATAATAAAAATATATATATTTGGATTAAATATAATGTATATTTAAATCCATGTTTTATGTAGAATAAGATTCTACATAATTAAATATATATATTTCATTTAATATTATTAAATATAATGTATATTTAATATAAACTAATTTCAAGTAGAATTAGATTCTATGAATTTTGGTTGAACTTGGATTTAAGGAATTCAACTAGAATTAAGTCTTTGAATACTATTTAAAGGGACAAGGGCTAGCAACCAAATCATCCCTATTCCTCCTTTCAAATTTCGACATATCCCTGGGAATTCCCCTCTGGAATTTTCGACAAGTCCCAGATTTCTTCTGAGAAGCTGTTCGATATTTTTCGGGTGTTCCTCTTGCCCCCTGGCAAATTCCTGGAGATTTCCTAGTTCGAATCCAAGTCCCGGTAGAACCCCTGGTCGATTTCAGACTCCCTCAGGAATCCCTAGAGGGATTTCGACTTCTCCCTAGAAGGTGTTCAAACCTGTCAAAATTTATCCCTAAGTGTTAGGGAGGCGAAAACTTTGTTCGCTTTGTTCGGGTGGACTCCGTAGAGGTCGTTGCGAACCTGTGACGATTCCGGTTTTACTTGACGTGGTTATTCCGACATACCATCGGTTTTCCAGTTTCCAAAGTTTTATAAGGTAACTCTTCATCTTTTCACCCCGGATTCGTTCCTGTACATGGATCCTGGCTGAATTATGTCGGATTAATTTTTCCGCTGCTCCATGGGGAGTGCCGACGTGACCCAACAGTGGTATCAAAGCCACTTGTATCATACGAATTCGGACTTAAATTCTTGGGTGATGTTTATGTATGAGATGCATGCTATTTGATTCGATTTAGATATTTATC
The DNA here is from genome assembly GCA_030270665.1 of Hibiscus trionum. NCBI lineage: Eukaryota > Viridiplantae > Streptophyta > Magnoliopsida > Malvales > Malvaceae > Hibiscus > Hibiscus trionum. Next base: position 9,842,818 of record BSYR01000013.1, on the reverse strand, counting down.
GTTTATCGTATCACACCTAATAAAGACTTATTTCGATTATCACTGAATGATTAAGAGTTAATCATAACTATGTTAAGTTGCTTCAATGTTAAATGTTAACATGTTGAGACTAATAGTTAGTCTAGAGAACAAGTAGTTGTTCGTAGTTTCATAGATTTATGAAATCTCTGAAAGGGCTTCTAATTTGATAAAAGTTATCAAACTATCTTTCACGGTGAATCCATAAGAGTTATGGTTAGACGTTATGAAAAATGCATGTCTAGGATTGGCATCATCAAAGACCCGGTATTTAAGTGTGCCTACTGTGTCACCTCTCTTTCATGTTAACCTACCTGGTGCATTTGTTCGTTAACGCAAATGGTTTATGAAACCTCGCGATCCTTCTTTGGCCCATTAACCGCAACATAGGGATAATCAGTTTAAAACTCCGTAAACACGTCGTTACTTTGTTCGCACGATGTTTGAAATGCATGTTAGATTGCACGGTGTTTGTTTTGCATGGTTATAGCCCATAGCCTTTATAGTTTTGGTTTTTATAAATACGGCCTACGTGTCGTGCCTTTCTCTATCTTCTATTTTACTTCTCTTCTCATCTAACTCCCTCGCATGCAACGCGAGTTTCTGAAAATTGTAAATACTCATGAAGATAAAGCAATGACCAAGGTAACAACGTGGTGGGCCTTCCCTGGTGGACCGGGCGTTTCAGAAGCAGATTCTATCTTCAGTAGAATGGTCCTCCCATTGGCTTGGGATGGGTCGCCTTAGGTTAAGAAGGGCTATAATCATTGCATATTTATTTACCGCTTATATTTACCTTGTATGTGATGCAATGGATGTTTTATAAGCATGATTAAACATAGTTCTATTGATAGGATCAATGTTAAAATGATGAGATAATTAAGTAAATCCCTCACTATAATTCTAAGTCTGTTTTAACCATCCAATATTTACCCTCGTTAAAGCTTCGATCGATATAATGCGAGCTTTGCCAAAGCAATGTCACATTTATCTATCTTAGTTAAACGTGAAGAATAAGCTAGTGATATTCACCGGTTGAGATATTGGTATTGACTTAGCTGTGTTGTTCTAATAGGATTAGAAAACCTTGTGGTTAAAAGTTTTGGATAATCATAAGATGATTTAAAGAACAAGAGTTGTTCTCCAAAAGATGAGGAATTACATGAGATGTAATTAGTAAGGTGTTACTTACCTAAATAACCATTTCCTAAAAGACTGGCCAAAGCTGATTTAGGAATGGTGAAATACGAATCCTCACTCACTAGAAAAACTATCAAAACGTTTTTCCGAAATTAAAACTAGAGGGTTTTTAATTTTGAAGAAAATAGTGGGAGTAAATTTATAGTAAAGACCTATCTATAAATTTTAAAATTTAGTAAAACTTATGTAGCATATTTTCTTTGTTGTAGAATTAATGGCAAATAATACTCTATCTCTGCGATCTATCCTTGAGAAGGACAAGCTCAATGGCATAAACTTCCTTGACTGGTTCCGCAATTTGAGAATTGTTATCAGACAGGAAAAGAAGGAATATGTCATTGAAGAACATGTTCCTGATGAACCGGTTGCCACTGCTTCCAGAGCTGACAAAGACAAGTTTAAGAAACACATGGACGACATGTTGGATGTCGGTTGTCTTATGCTTGCCTCCATGACCCCTGAGCTTCAGAAGCAACATGAGGACTTGGTAGCTTATGATATGATTCAAAATCTCAAGGAGATTTATGAAGGGCAAGCTCGTCAAGAGAGGTACGAGACCTCTAAAGCTCTGTTTCAATGCAAGATGAGTGAGGGATCTCCCGTAGGAGCTCACGTCATCAAAATGATGGGCTACATCCAAACGTTGGAGAATCTCGGCTTTCTGCTGAAAGATGAATTAGCTACTGATGTCATCCTGCAATCGTTGCCGGATAGTTTCAATCAGTTCGTCCTTAATTTCAATATGAATGAAATTAACAAGACGCTGCCACAGTTGCTCGGCATGTTGAGAACTGCTGAAATCAACCTGAAGAAGGTAGGACCTAAACCTGTTCTGATGGTCCGCAAGGGCAAGAAGAAAGGTAAATTGGCAGCAAAGTCTAAAGGTAATGGTAAGACCAAAACTGATGGAAAGGAGGCATTGAAACCTAAGAAGGGAATAAAAAAGGATGGAAAATGTTTCCATTGCGGCAAGACCGGACATTGGAAGAGAAACTGCCCCACACACCTACAAGAAGTCAAGAAAGCAAAAACGAGTGAGGCATCAACCTCAAAGGCTTCTAAAGAGAAGGCATCAGAATAGACATGGAGCTGCGAATGGAAATAAAGCAAGAGTTGCTACATCATCCATTAGGACATGTCTTTTTGCTTAAATAGATTTGTTTTAGTTTTTAAGATTATTATTTTGTGCCTAAGTTTTAGTTATCTTGTAAGGAAAAGATATTTTAATCTTGAGATTATTTAAATAAATGTTATTCTTTTAATCTCTTATGGCACAACGAATCAATGATCTTTAAACTAATCAAATCAATAATATTTATAAGATAAATAAAACAAATGAATAATCTCAAACTCATAAAAAGTATTAAGGTAATTTGATGAGATCAAATTCAAGAATATTTAAAGTTTGATGAACTTTCAAAGAATATGGGATTGTCCCATAATTAAATCCCACAACTGGAACGAAAAGTCTTTGAAAGAGAATCAAATATGTTAGACATATTTTGATTCAGAACAAGTCATTTTCGACTTCTTTACACACTAGAAAAGCAACTCTCATACTTAATCGTGTTGTTTTCGAAACGTCATATAAGATATGGACTAAGAATTGTTCTAGAATACCTTTGAAGTTTTAAGGTTACTTACATGTTAAAATGTTTACAAATTTCGAACCTTAAAAACTCCATTTGTTGTTTATCCTAACGAGAACAAAGCGTTTGTTTCTCAAATGAGAGTTTATCTTGAAAGAGATTAATTCTCACAAAGGGATATTATTTCTTCAACTTTAACGAGAACAAAATATTTGTTTCTCAAACGATAGTTTATCTCGAAAGAGAATACTTATCACTAAGGGATTTCATTTTTCAACGAGAACAAAATATTTGTTGCTCAAATGAGAGTTTCTCTCGAAAGAGATTACCTCTCACAAAAGGAAAAAATGGAATTTGGAATGTGAAGAAATTTAGACAAAAAATTTATGAACCAAAGATTGAGAATGTTCCACAAATGATAAAGGAACATTGGAACAAAACACAACCATTATGTTGATCCTTAAGAGAATACTATATACTTGAGAAATATGGATTTCTCACTATCCGTACATGGAAACACTCTTCTTTTCGGATCAAGATAAAGACTAGGTCTTATCAGAAAGCAATAGTGAGCCCAAAATTCGAGAAATGGCTAAGAGCCATGAGATATGAGATGGAATCCATGTCTAAAACCAAGTATAGACTTGGGTTACCTAAAAGGGTAAAACCTAAGAGGTATGAATGAGTTTTTCAAAAAGGAAAAACCGACATGGATGATAAAACATACAAATGATGATTCGTCGCTAAAAGTTTTCGACAAACTTCATAGTATAGGCTATGATAAAGCATCTTCCTTGTAGCTATGTTTAATCCATCTTAATCTCACTTGCAAGTAGTTACATACGATGATTATGGAATCAAATAAAGGAATGTCAAAACCACTTTCCTAAGGGAAAACTTGAAACATATGTGTACATGACACATCCAGAAGGTTTTGTCACTCCAGTAAACACTTGGAAGGTATGTAAGCTACAAAGGTCTATCCGTAGACTAAGGCAAGCTTCTCGAAGTTGGGATATTCATTTCAGAAGATACAATCAGAAGGTTTGGTTTATCTAGAAACAAAGGGGAGTCTTGTTTTCAAAAGAGCTATTGGGAGCATTATTACTTTCCTAAGCATTGTATGTAGATAACATACTCATCAAAATGAACTAAAGATCGCAATCCGTTTTGCATTAATAAAAGATACTGCGAGTTAGCAACATGAGACATTATCTAACTCTAAAACATAGGCTGAATGTATTACAGTCGACATAGCAATAAAGAAGGATGTTTTGATCTAAAGGGTTCACTTCTGAACTAAGGGTTGTTCCTAGCATATTAGATGCTACATAACTCTGTTATGATGGAACCTTTGCGTAAGCAAATAAAACCCAGATCTCATCAATAAATCCAAACATATTCTAAAGTACTTACATCTTGGAGATGTGAAAGTATGCAACATACGCACAAAGTTGATAACTTTGTCAACTCCTTGACAAAGCTTTTGACACAGCATAAGCATGTCAGTTACACTAAGCCATGTCATATTAGATACGAGAATGATTGGTCTTAGTGCTAGTGGGAGATTGTTGGAGTATGCCCAAAGACCAATCATATGATGATTGAATATACGTACTATTTTACTAGATTTATCAAGTAATGGCATTGCCGTTATTATCATTTGGTATGTTTCTGTGCATCAAACTAACCATTGGATAATAATGTCCATACAATAATACGATTATTGTTAAATAGGATCCTTAGTCGAATATTATTACAGGTATGGACAGTGATAATATATAAAGACTAATATGTGGTTGATGACAAGCATAGAGATGTCAAAATCAACACATAAGTATTTGTTAGAGAACAACATACTGGATTGACCCGCTATGAGCATGTTTCTTGGGTAATTATGTGACAGTCACAACATTGCTCATGATAAACATATGTATAATCCTCAGACTTGAGATCAACATGATTTCAACATAAAGATTTACGTATTTTGACATAGTCAAACGTGTGTCGTAACTGACTACATTATAAAGACTGATGATTGGATACGTGATGACCTATGTAGTGAAGTATGGTTGATCAAGAAAGGATTTGTCCCTCCTACATAATGGGAGAAATATCTTCGGCCACTTGATTGAGTGAGATTAGAAAATGCATGACCATGCTCGAATATTATGATATGAGATATCATATAGATTCGTTTATCATAATCTACTCAAGACATCAAGAAACACTAGATGGACAACGCAAGTGTGACTAACCCATGACTTGTGTTCATCTAAGATATAAAGGACAAAAGGATGAAATACATAAAGGAAGTTTATTCAGGAATTAGGAAAGTCAAACCATGACTTCATGCAACTTAGGTAGCAATGATGTATTGCTAGATGCCACTCATTGTTTGTAAAATTAGAACAGTTCTAATTTTGCTGCTAACGTTGCATGAACCTACAAGGGTCACACCCTTCGAATGAAACGAACAAAATTGGAAACCATACTCCCTATTTTAGGGAGGTTGCCGAAAATCCCCTATGGGATAAGGGAAATCGTCAACTCCCTTAAATGGAAATAATATTGGATAAATATTGTATTTATCAAATATTATTTAGAGTATGTAAAATATTTAGAGACTTAAATATTATAGAATAAGATTCTAGATATTTAAATATATATTTGGAATTTATATAATGAATATTTAATTCCAAGTTTATGTAGAATTAGATTCCACATAATTAAAAAACATATATTTAAATATATTTAAATCCAAGTAAAGATAGAATGAGATTCTATATAATAAAAATATATATATTTGGATTAAATATAATGTATATTTAAATCCATATTTTATGTAGAATAAGATTCTACATAATTAAATATATATATTTCATTTAATATTATTAAATATAATGTATATTTAATATAAACCAATTTCAAGTAGAATTAGATTCTATGAATTTTGGTTGAACTTGGATTTAAGGAATTCAACTAGAATTAAGTCTCTGAATACTATTTAAAGGGACAAGGGCTAGCAACCAAATCATCCCTATTCCTCCTTGCAAATTTCGACATATCCCTGGGAATTCCCCTCTGGAATTTACGACAAGTCCCAGATTTCTTCTGAGAAGCTGTTCGATATTTTTCTGGTGTTCCTCTTGCCCCTGGCAAATTCCTGGCGATTTCCTAGTTCGAATCCAAGTCCCGGTAGAACCCCTGGTCGATTTTAGACTCCCTTAGGAATCCCTGGAGGGATTTCGACTTCTCCCTAGAAGGTGTTCAAACCTGTCGAAATTTATCCCTAAGTGTTAGGGAGGCGGAAACTTTGTTCATTTTGTTCGGGTGGACTCCGTAGAGGTCGTTGCGAACCTGTGACGATTCCGGTTTTACTTGACGTGGTTATTCCGACATACCGTCGGTTTTCCAGTTTCCAGAGTTTTATAAGGTAACTCTTCATCTTTTCACCCCGAATTCGTTCCTGTACATGGATCCTGGCTGGATTACGTCGGATTAATTTTTCCGCTGCTCCACGGGGCGTGCCGACGTGACCCAACATGGGTCATGTTAAATTAAGGTACAAATGTGGAGATTAGAACTTCTTGATGTTGTTGGGATTATGGGGAGGAATTGGTTGTGCACCTTTGCTAGTTTCACGTCAATATGGATCACGATAGTTCGTTCCTTTCACCACCGAGCTTGGCACATCAGAATTCGAGTTTCAAGGAGAGTTCAGACGGAAGGTGCAAGAAATCAGTGATTCATGGAATGATTGTTATTATATGAAGCTGGAGTCTGACAAGCATTACATGTATACCTCTGATATACGAGAATGAATGACAAGATTATGCTACCTACTCATGGACCCGCTAAGTCTATAGAGGAACATTTGAAAGTGATTCCTTCAGAGGCCGGCATCTTGATAGAAGAGATAAAACGAGCTAAGTTAGAAATTGAAGCTCTCAAAGAACAAAATCAGCGAGATAAGTTTGAAGTCAGCCTTGATGTAGAAAAGCACAAGCGAGAAGCCAACCGAGTGCGAAAGATGTATGAGAATTTAGAAGAGGGATATGAGATTCAGAGGGTTGACTTCCTTAAGCTTCAAGCTGTAGGGAAAGAGAAGGAACATGGTAAGAAAGAAGTTGAGAAGTTTCGATGGGCCTTGTCTGAAGAAAGAAAGAGAGTGAAACAAGCAGTGGAAAACGAGAAGGGTAAGAGGCCTCGAAATGAGGTGAAAGAAGATTCGACTGCATGGAAGAGGAAAGCTCATGACAACAAAATATGTTTGCTAAAGTTACAGTTAGCCTATGACGAAACCTCCAAAAAGTTGTAGCAAAGTCAGGCCTTCATCATTGAACTAGAAGCCAAAATAGAAAGCTTGAACTGAACAGTTTGCAAGATGCAAGACAACCATACCTATGAGGGACTCGAAGCTAGTTTGAGCGAGAATGGCTTTCTGAAAGAGCGAGTTAAGGAAATGGATGGTCTCTTCAAGAGTACAAGACAAAGTTCTTAGCTTTGGAAGATATAGCTGAAGGAGGAAACGATTATTGGTTCACTCGCCTCTGAGATAATGCTCGAAGGTTCCGAGAGAGAGACGAGTTCGATAGAATGGTGATGGCACAAGTCCAAGATGTGGCAAGGCACGTAACAATGTTGGCAACTGAAGCTACAGCTCTTCGACAGTACATCAAGCCAGTTGGAGAAGTTGGACCAAGCTTATGTAGCTTATAGAAGAAATCAAAGAGTTAGGTGTACGAGCCGAAAAATACTTGCAATTCCCTTTTTAAAAAAGAAAAAGAAAAAAGATGTAATAAAGAGCTTTCGTATTCAATAAAGAGTTTCCTTTGATGGGCAGATTTTCAATAGAATTAATGGCCCTTCGACTGCATTCAAGCATTTGCACTGTTTTGTTTGCTTTGTTGTTTGCTTATGTGAATTCATTTGTGCATACATTCATTCACGTCAAAAACTAACTTAATATAAAAATGGCAGAATTTTCAAAATAGCTGAGACAACTCATAAATATGGTACACGTGCCCAAACCCGAGCCATGAATTCTGAGGAAAGGTTGACAGATTTGGAGGCAAACCAAAAGAGCACTCAAGACAAGTTGGAAAAAATGGAAGCCGACCTGAAACAACAAATTGAGTCAGTTCATCAAAAGACAGTCAGTTCAATAGCTTCCCTGCTATGGTTCAAGGATCTAGATGTAGTTGAAGAAGGAGAAACACTGGAACAATTCCACGATTCCCTGGAATGACCTTTAGGAAGGAGACTGCTGCCAAAGACAAAACACCCATCCATGTTGCTGAATCCTCTACTCATGTTCCAAATGGAGAGGCTAATAATTACGAGGTACCTGACCTCGATGAAATCGCCGATAAGGTTAAAATTGAGAAGTAATGGGAGGATAAGTATGAGAAGTTATAGGGAATGATCAAATCCTTCCAGGATGGAGTTGCTCATGGTGGAATGGATGCCAAGGACCTGAGCTTGGTAACTGATTTAGTTGCACCGCCAAAATTTAAGATCACAGACTTTGAGAAATATAATGGGGCCACATGCCCATCAGCACATTTAAATTTGTATTGTAGAAAGATGTCAATGTACCTTGACAATGAGAAGCTGCTCATTCATTTCTTTTAGGACAGCTTAGTTGTAACCCCATCGACCCGGCCTAGCCACCAGACCGACTCAAGGTGGTCACACGGGACTACCCGATGAAAAACCTGAAGGTTTTCCTCCGGTTAGTAACCCTAAAAGAGGAATAATCTTTTAAAAATTATCTTTTCTAGATGCACTTATAAAAACATAGGTGAGGATCACACGCAGTGGATAACAACACGAAGAAACAAACTTCGAACAAATAAACAAGCATACAAGGGCCAAAATGTAAATCTAGCATAAACGGGGACCTAATAAGAAATTAAGGTTACAACTTTGGGATTAAGTCAATTTCATGCTCACATGATGAAATGCAGCTCAAAACAACAAACCGAACTCTTCCGATTGATAACACATCAACCGAGGACCAAAACGCAAGAAAAACAAACTTAGAAGATGACTTTAACCGAAAATAACGACAACTGTTCGAAGCCCAAGAGCCTGTTTCAGAACGGATCTTCATCAGGATTTTCCAGTGAGCAAACATTTTGGAACAAGGAAGCCCATTTCGCAATGCCAAGGCAAAAATGCAAAGGCGTTTCGAAACGCTGGTGCCCGTTTCGAAACACTTGCCTGCAAACTAGTTCTAAAACACCTTTTAGGCACCTCCAAGCTTGCTAATCTCGACCCAACAACACACATACAACAAAGAATCCACATAACAAGCATTTCACAGGCAAAGGGGCTTAACAACAACAAACGAGAGCATTCCAACACTTGGATTGAACAAGAACGAGACATATGATGATCCACATTTTCATAAGAGGTCAAAACACAAGATAAGCATAAAAACAACAAAACCAAACTTCACACAACATCATAGGGTCAAAACAAACTTGTCTCAAACCAAACATCTTCAAAACATCAAGCCCAAACATAAAACATAGCATCCCCATTACTAGTAGTATTATTACAAACTTAAAAATCATACTTGAGCTAAAGTGGAAAAGAAATAGCCTTGTTCCCCTTGCTTACTTGTCGCCCGGAACTCTAACGATCTACATTGTTGGAAAAGAGAGCGTAAGCATTTAAGCTTAGTGAGCGGAGTTCAAAACCAAATAACAACAATGCAGTTTTAAAATCAATTAGAGCTTTGAAAACCAAAACCTTTACAAACCAAAAATGGACATACATCATCTTACAGCAACATAATAACCAACAAGATCGACTTACCATTCAACCATTCTTACAAAAGCACAACTTACACTTTCAAGGCCTTACCAAACCTTAACCCAACTTACCATAATGTAACAAATGTCGTACAAAGGAGAAAAGTAGCATATTGGCATAATTAACAACAATACCAAGATATACAGATTTCTTACAATCTTACAAGTCTTACAGGACGTCGATGAGAGTAAACTCAATCACCGCGCCCAAGTTAATCTTACACGTACGAATTTGTCTGACACGGCTGAATTTTCTTACATGTACGAATTTGTCTTACAAGCATGCGAGTTTTGTCTTACAAGTCTTACATGTGCACATTAATCCTAGTTGATCGATCAACTATACCCAGTAAAGATTCTAACTTATGCCAATATTCTAACAAAGGTCCAACTTACCAAACTCACATGGCTATCAAGCCCATCTTACCACATCTTACTCTTACCAACGTTTTCATACCAAGCATGCCTTTGCCAACACACATAACTTACAATCTTAGGACAACAACATAAGCATGCTCACAACATAACATAGGCATTAAAGGTAGGAAAAACAATATGCAACAAACACGAGTCTTACCGAAATTTTATAGCACAACACAAAATATCAAAAACATGGTGAAATGTAAAACCCCTTACTCTTGAGTTTAGATTGGCTTATCAAGCCCAATCTAAACCCCAAAATCATCTTTGAACATTTCCAAATGCTTTAAAACAATTCCACTCACTGATAAACTCATTCCAAAAAGCCGAAACCCACAAATAGCTAACGATCACCCGGATTTGCTCCCAAACTAGAATCCCCTATTTCTAACAAGTTAAAAAAGAGTGTTAACACCCAAATAAGCTTCCAAACTTGCAACAACACTGAAATCCAACAATTACTCTCAAATACCCAACAATCCAATACCGAAAATCATCAAAATCACTTCCAAAACGTCTAAAACACAAACCCAGACATTACCCAACATTTCAACCATAAAAAACTCATCTATTAACATCAAAATCAGCAACTTAAACATGTCAAAATCACCGCTGCCATTAAAAACCCGAAATAAAGCTTAAACTCAAGATTTTTCATACCAAACTCCACTCAAACTTCAAGTTTCAGTTTCCTTATGATCCTTCCTTCATATAAACATCATTTAAACACCAAAACACCCTTTAAAATATTCCAAAACCCAGCCTAAGCCATTTGAACGAAAATCTTCTAAAAATCCATTTTATTTCAAACTTGAACCTTTAAATCAAAAGGGGTAAACCATTTGGTATTGATAGAAAACTAATAATAACAAGTTTAATTAATGAAAAGCAAGATGAAATCAAGTTTACCTCCCAAAACCTTGATAGGTAATCTCTTGTATTGAGAATGCTTCAATGGTGGCTTGATTTTTAAGAACTAACGTGACAATGGAAGATGAGGCTGATTCAAAAGCCATTCTTTTTGTTATGAAACCCTTTTAAAATAGGTTTGGGTTTAATTAAAAACTAGAACCACATTTTTGGCTAATTTTAATAAAATGGCCACCAACTTTTGAAAACTTGTGGTTTGGTCACTAGACCGAAATCTCAACCTTTTATTATTGATTTTCTAAAATTGTTTTCACAAAACTCTTATACATAATAAATAGTAATTTTAGAAATTATTCCCAACTTTTTAGGAATACCCGAAGAGGATTTTCCCTGGTCAAAACCCAAAATGTCAAACTAACTCATCGAATATCAAAATCCACCTCCGTGACATCTAGCCCCAAAATTGGGGTGTTACATTAGTAGGTTCCGTTGCACGTTGGTATTCACAACTAAGTCGGATGAACATCAAATCATGGAAAGATCTATCCAAAGCCTTCAGTGAACAATACAAGCATATCTCAGACATGGTTCCAACCCGTTTGGTCTTGAAAGGGATGGAGCAGAAGCATCATGAGAGCTTCCGACAATATGCACAAAGATGGAGGGATGTAGCAGCATAGGTGCAGCCACCGCTGCTAGAAAATGAAATCACCTTGATGTTTGTGGAAACTATAAAGGGTCCTTTTTATGATTGCATGCTCAATCATGCTACGAAGAATTTTGCAGACATGCTAATGAATGGTGAATTAATCCTAGCAGCTATGAAGAGTGGAAAGTTAGACAGTGGGGAGACAAAGAAGACATATAAGAAGAGAGATAATGAAGTTAATGCTACAAATGTCTACAACTCCAGCTATTCAACATGTGTGGTATTCAACAAGCCTAAAACCTTCAACAAATCCAACACCTCAACTCCGTTAGTTGGAAATGCCCCAAAAGGAAATCGAAGATATCAAGGAAACTCGAGACCCTACTTTCCTCCAATCCCAATGACGTATGCAGAGTTATTTGCTGAGTTGGTCAAATCACATATGGTGCTGCCAAGACATGTCCCTCCATTCTCATCTCCTTATCCACCGTGGTACGATGAGAAGGCCTAATGCGAATACCATGCAGGAGTAAGGGGGCATACCATTGAAAACTGCACTGCGTTCAAAAGGGTGGTAGATGATTTGAGGAAGTCAGGTATGTAGTCATTCGAGACTTCTGAAGAAAAAGGAAATCCTTTGCCAAACCACCAGAAGATCGGAATAAATGTTGTTATAGAGGAGGAAGCTCACACCAACAAGAAGCATGTTTCCGAGGTTAAAGTATCCATGAAATGGGTATGGGCCTAGATGGTCAAAGCTAGGGTGATAGAAGGAAGGTTTGAAGAAGCAACGATTAAAGGATTGTATTGTGAATACCATTAGAAGGAGGGGCATAAAATAGAAACTTGCTTGGAGTTTAAGCAGTTATTGCAGGGCCCAGATGGTTAAAGTATTGTGAATACCAACAAGAAGCATGTTTCCGAGGTTAAAGTATTGTTGGTATTGTGAATACCAACAAGAAGCATGTTTCCGAGGTTAAAGTATCCATGAAATGGGTATGGGCCCAGATGGTCAAAGCTAGGGTGATAGAAGGAAGGTTTGAAGAAGCAACGATTAAAGGATTGTATTGTGAATACCATTAGAAGGAGGGGCATAAAATAGAAACTTGCTTGGAGTTTAAGCAGTTATTGCAGGAAAAAATTGACTGTAAATAGTTAGAATTTTATGAGCAGAAAGAACAGAGGATGGAAGTCTGTGCATCAAAAGAATCATCCTCTAAAAAGATTTATGCGGGGATGAAGCCTTTGGTGATCAAGACCAAGGTAAGAGTTAGCGAACAAGCTAGGGGTGTGACCCCACGATTGGTTGTGAAGGCACCGACCCCATTCCCATATAAGGATAGTAAACAAGTTCCTTGGAACTATGCTTGCGCAGTGACAGATCTGAGGAGCTCGACAGATGAAGAAGGAAGAAAAGAAGAACTTGTTAATAAGGTAGGTCATTTCACTTGAAGTGGAAAACTCTACTCTGCACCAGAAGTCGAAGATAGAGATGCAACACAGAGAAAGGTTGTTAATCAGCAAGATAAGGAAGGAGAAAAAGACTTCTTCCAAGAGAAAGCACTAGTGATTCATGAGCTAGTGAAAGAATCAGAGGCCCAAAAGTTTTTGAAAATACTCAAGCACAGTGAATATAGTGGGGTGGAGCAACTACATAAACTTCCGGCCCGAATTTCTATGCTGTCATTACTACTGAGTTCCGAGGGTCATCGAGATGCCTTGTTGAAAGTGTTAAACTGGACATTTGTGTCAAAGGAGATCACGACTGACAAGATGGACATGTTTGTCAATAATATCGCAGTTAATAATTCCATATCCTTCAGTGATGAAGAAATACCTGCGGAGGGAAGAGGATCATGCAAACCCCTCCATATTTCTACAAGATGCAAGAGATATATGCTGTAACCCCCTCGTCCCGGTCTGGCCGGATGACCGGTCCGAGTAGGCTAAACGGGGAAAATCGAGTGAAACCCGTTAAGGTTCCCCTCGGTTAGCAACCCTATTTTTTTTCATTTTAAATCTTGTCTAGATGAGTATTAAATCCTAAGTGATCATACAACGGAACAACACTCACGCAACAAACAAACGAACTCAAACTAACATGTTACAGCCCAATTTTAACTTATACTGCAGGCGGTATCATACACCTAAGGGGTGTATCGATACCCCTTGACTAGGTCAACTGGTCAGAGTCAACCAGTGGAGGCCGTATCGATACGCCCAAGGAGTGTATCGATACCCTCCCCAACGGTTGACTTTCCACGGTCAACACTAAGATGACGGTATCGATACACCAGAGGCCCGTATCGATACCGAAATGGACAGTAGCTCCAGTGACCAAAATGGTATCGATACGCCCCCTCGCGTATCGATACACGAGGCCTGAAACAAGAAGGCGGTATCGATACTGGACCAACCGTATCGATACCCCTGCACAGCAAAAACTCCCAAACTCAGCTAAAACGAACAAGACTCGGACCTAGATGCAATTTAGGACTTCCCTAGACCCAAACAAGCATTCATACAACATTTAAAGGTCATTGTTTAGCCATACAAACACCCAATATGTTCATACATCAAGGGAAACATGCAATTGAATCAAAGATGACACTTAAGCATTCAAGTCTCATACTCCAACACTCAAACATAAAGGCAACCTCAAAAGGCACAAGACAACATAAAAGAGGTTTGCATCACTAACAAGGCAACCTAAACGCCTAGAGGCATGCCACCATACACAAACATTCATCATAGCATTCATGCATTACAACCCATAATCAATCCAAAACATCAACATGAGGCATTAACAACATAAAGCCAACACAAAGGAGTCTAGATACAAGCTCCTAAAACACGTAGCATTTCCCATTGCTAGACTACTACATTATTTAATAAACCATACTTGAGCAATTACCACACGCTTGGACGCCCTTTTCTTGCTCCTTGCTAACTCCAAGCTAAAGATCTGCATTGTCGGAAAAAGGAGAGCGTAAGCATAAAGCTTAGTGAGCGGAGCTCTAAAACATAACTACGACAATGCAGGGTTCAAAGCTTTCTTTAAAATAAAGGTCAACGCATACAAATCATCCAACAACCTAATCCTTCTACTAACATGCAAGTTCAACCAAAGGTCAACAATATAGGCATTTATCATGGCAACACACTTCATGGTATGCATAAAGGCATGATCCTAAATTAAAGCAAAACCATAAAAAGGAATGATATAGTGAGATACAACATGAGCAACACATGGTATGCACAAGCATAACCAAAACACACACAGTGGGACTACACATCACCGTTTCGACTAGTAGTTTTCCAATGGGACTACACATCAAAGTACTCTTCTACTAGTCACTACCGGTGGGACTACACATCACCGGAGTCTTACACCACTCGCTACCGGCGGGACTACACATCACCGGAGCAACGACAACCATCACGTGAGGTTCGACACCAACCATGCAACACAACACACAAATCACCATCATGCAACATGTACTCACTATATCATGCACAACCATACAAGTTGCAACAAAATCCACAATTAGGCATCACTTGCTACTAACAACCTTACCAATCACAAATGGTCTTACTCACCATTTTCGTGCACAACCTGCTCCAACTTGCACACATCTTACAAGGCATATCAACAACACCATAAATACCATCACACATAATCAACAATATAATAATAAGCAACATGCTTCCTCCCAAGATATTGGAATTTCATACATAACAATTTATCACCACAAGTAATGAAACAAACAGTAAAAGGGGAAATTAAAGAGGCAATTCACAACAACTTACTCTTGAGTTTAATTTGACTTTTCAAGCACAATCTAAATTCTTTCAAAACCATCTTTGAACCAAAACATTTCTTGAAAACATTTTCACATCCACATGCTTGAACCAACCTTTGGAAATCAATTTAAAACATTAACCACTCACCTCACTTCCTTAAGCAAATCAAGCAAAGCCAACTCAAGCCTCCATGACTTCCGAAATCGATCCCGAGACTTTACCAACGCAAATCCTTGCTTCTAATCATCCAAACACAAGAAAATTAACCTCAAATCAGTCCACAACACAACGTAGCAAACCCGGAATGAAATTCAAACATCAAACACTTGTTTTTCGAACCAAGAACAACCCCCAAAAAGCCATTCCCGAGCAGCCCCTTTGCACAGTCCAAAACTTGTGATTTTAACACATTTAACACTTCCAAATGCTTCCAAAACGACCCCCAACCAATACCCTAACATCAACCCTCAATTTCCAACACAAACCACACCCAAAACTCAACTAAAAACCCTCCTAAAAACCCACCAAAACCCAAATTCGGGAAACTTAACAAAACCCTTTAAAAATCATATATGTTGAACCATTTGCTTCACAAACTTCATATCTATCACTATTAAATCAAAACTTTAAGTTAAACGCAATAAAGCTACCATTTTTATTCAAATCCTTTAAAAACTCAAATTCCAAAACATGGATGAAAATGAAAACTACTTGTACTTTTGAAGAGAGGAAGTTGAGAGCAAGTCGAAAACGTGTTTACCTTTCAAAACCGAGCCAAATTGAGGGAGGGAGGTGATGGAATAGTGAAAGGGGGAGGGAGCTCTTCAAACCCGTTGAAGAAGAAGAAGATGAATAGTAAAAGGGTGTTTTATTTGTATAAAGGGGGATTTAAATTAGAAAAGGGGTAAATTACAAAAAGGCCATTAATGAATGGCTATTCCCTTGTTTTTAAAATAGCTCTTCAATTTGCAATTTAAATCAATTTGGTCTCATTTCAAATATTTATTTTTGAAACCCGAACCGTAAGGATTATTTTAATTATAAACTCGACCCCAAATAATATTAAAATATTATTTTCATCCGACCCCTAAACCCGGGTGTTACAACTCTTCCCTACTTAAGGAAATGTCGTCCCTGAAATTTATCGGACATGAACCCACTTTCTTTCACACCACAACGCACTAACCAATCTCGGTGGACTTACCACACAACAATAGATATCTGATGCTAAGATCTCAACTGGTTCTTCGTTGCACGCAATTTCAAACTCAACTCAATTGTTGCGTGTAAAAGAGTCTATCGCAATTGTAGTGCAAGTGTACACGACGCAAGTAGTAATGTGATACGAAGTATCGGATATCGTCTCCACAGGGATTGGGCTAATAGCTTCACCTAGTTTTACTGCACGAAAGTAAAGGAAATAATTGAGAGTTGTCACGAGAATAATAAATGAAAACATAAATAAAAGAATAGAGAAATCAAGATAGAGAGAATGGGCTGGTATTGAATTGCTCAGTAGTGCAGGTATTGTATTGCTTAGGAATTCCAGTTCTGTCGTCACGCCTGTCGCCGACAGCACCTGTCGCGGCAGCTGTCCGTTAGTCGTCGCGGAAGCAAACACACCAACTCAGTACGTTCAAGTTTGGCAAGAATCTCAGATCTGCCTTTGCCTATCCCTAGGTCCAAGTCTGTCGATGATCACGTCTTTGACGATACCTCCCGGCGTGAATCGAAGGATGAACACCGATGTGTATGAATTCTTCCTTAGCCACTTAACCTTGCCCTATCCCTAGGCACAAGATAGTTCAACTATAAACTAGAGAACTTGCTCTTATTTCTTTCGTATACTTAACTCTCCCGATGCTAAGTAAATAGATAACCTCACAATGCTCTCCCGATGCTCTTGTAAGATATTAAAACAAAAATAAGAGAACTTGAAGTTTATTTTATTGAACTTGGAAAATCCTAAAACAAAACAACCCTTGCAACTACTTTACAAAACAACCTGTGGCCCTAGGGGGAATTTAGAACATGTCGGTGACGGGTAAACGGCAGAGGGGTTTAGGTTATCGGTTATGGGGTTTTTTTCTCCTAGGTTAAATCTATGCCCTTATATAAGCTTTGGGCTCAAGTATTCTAAGTTAACAAGGATTACAACTTTAATGAAAAGTAAGATTCTAATGAATGCTTAATCTCTAAGGATTCCTACTTTTCAGCCGTCCTCCTTGTTTCATGGGAATTCCTCTCCTTGAGCTTTGGCTTGACATATCTTTTGATCCGGGGCTTGGAAAAATATTTGGCTTTCACACGACAGACGAGCAGATTTTTCTCTATCTATCGAGGTCCACTTTACTTTTCCTCTTTATAAGGCTGCTGTCACCTTGCTGTCACGACAGCTCCATGGCAGCTTCGTCCTCGTCGTCTGCTTGTCCAGTTCAGCTCTTCTGCTTCTCTGCCCAGCGCCTGCCTTCACCGTCTACGATGGCAGCAACCTGCAAAATAAGCCATCTTTTAGTAGAATCCGTGCCTTTAATCCATTGGTGATGTTTTACTGTAAACTAACCTAAATGCAATGCAATGATGCTTGAATGCAGCAGAAATATGGGTTAAAAAGGGTGTAAATAATAGAACTTTTACACACTCAACACACCCCCAAACTCAAGTTTTTGCTTGCCCTCAAGCAATTAGACCTAAAAGAAAGATGAATAAAAGAAATTTTTTTTTTGTGTTGGCCTTCAAACAGTGAACTGTCACTTACCCGTCGCTCATTCTCTATAGTGGCAGCAACCTGTCGGAAAGATTAGGATCTGTCCGGAATCTCCCTATAGTCCTCGTGCAGTGTGTGCATGCTTGTGAACAGTTATATGCTAAGACTCTCTTAGTTTCACTAGAATATTCAACTCTTAACTTGAATTTTTATGCCAAAGTTTATCTTTTTGAAGGCACATTTTCATGCTTCTTTGATTTTCTGTTTTGACTTGCTTTTTATTTTTCAAGCTAAAGTTTCACTAGAGCCGGTTTCGGGCACCTCTAGCTAACTTCCTAGAGCCGGTTTCGGGCACCTCTAGGGCTATTTTGCTAAACTTCTTTCCTAGAGCCAGTATTAGGCACCTCTAGGGGCTATTCAAGTGCTAAGCTTCCTATTCTCGTTTGGCTAAAAGAAATCTAAGCAGTATAACAGTCACAATGGTGTTTAAGTTTTCAGAACTATAGAAGGGCTCTAAACTTCTCCTTAATCTGTCCTAAAGATGCTGTCACGACAGAGCTGTCATGACAGATAAGTTAACTTCACAGTTTTAAGCCAACAGTTTAATCTTTTTTTTAAGAGAACTTAAATAAATAAAAGACACAACAGATTAATAAAAAGATGTACTAAGACTCCATTAATGATGGAGGGTGCCACCCCCAAACTCGAGGGTTGCATTGCCCTCAATGCAAAATGACAGAAAAACAAAAACATGAAGGCAAGTACATCACAAAATATATAAGGCAGGCATCAATAAAAGGAAATAAAAGACTTAAATTTTCAATCGCTGTCCTCGCTGCTGCTGCTGATACGGATCTGATGGCGGCGTCTGGGCTTTGGTGAAGGCTGGACAGTTTGCTCAACGAGCTGGACGTCTGAACTGCTGCCACTGTCCCACGTGCAGCTGGTGGAGGTACTAGCCTTGGGCATCAGCTTCCTGTCTGCCACGTGCTTCTGTCGCTTGACAGGCGTAAACTCCCTCTCCAAATTCCTTCGAATTAGAGGTTCTTCTTCGATGTCGGCTGTAGCTGGTCGCTTGGTTCCACGTGCAGGGCTGTTGACTGGAGGATTCGCAGCTGCCGTCCGGGCAGGTGAAGTGGTGGAGGCAGCAGAATGTGCATGGGGGGAGACAGGTGGTGTGGGTGTAGGGGAGGGGATATGAAAATAATGGGCAGGGAAGGTGGGGAAGATGACATCCGTATAATGTAAAGTGTCGGTAATGAAATTTACCGTTGCGTTGGTGAAGTCCCGGATGAAGGTCATCATTCCCATTTGTCGTTCTTCTACCCGTTGGATTGCAGCAAGGATGGTGACAGAATGGTCTGTCGGGGCGGTGGCGGCTGCAGGTTCTGTGGCAGGTTCCTCATCTGAGTCTGCAGGGGAGGCAGCTGGGTTGAAGGAGTGAATGGGTGTTGCAGCTATGACCTCCATGAGGCTTGAGATGTTGTTGTCAGACCAGCCACGACCATTGACTAATTTGTCGGTGGATACCTCGGGGACAGCAGCACAGCGGCAGAGAGAAGTTATCGTGAACGGCAGGCAGAGGCGAGAGTCTGTTCGATGGGCACAATCCAAAATGCTATCCCTCATATATCGGCCCACATTGATAGGCCTGTCGTGCATAATGGAGTGGATGAGGGCGAGACGCTGCTGGTTCACCGTCGTGTGATGGGAGGACGACATGATACGCTTTTTGATGAAAGCGTTCCAAAGTTTAGCTTCTGGGAGCAGCTGCCCCCTTTTGACGGAGTGGGGGTTCTTTTTGCTGGTTGTCCATGTTGTTCCTTCCTCTGTCACCTCCGCCATGACAGCATCATAGGCGGCAGCATCGAGGGTGTCGAGAAATTTCTGGTGGGCATCATCATCGGGGCCAAAGAAGAGGCCAAACATGTGGTTGATGCTGTCAGCTGTGAATGGCACCTCCACTCCTCGGATGGTGACAGATGTTGCCGTTCTGCTGTCAATGGCAGCGTAGAACTCTCTAACCAGGGTGTCGTTTAGTTCTACTGGCTGTTCTGCAAATTGCTCCCATAGTTGAGCTCGTATGGCCCTCGCAATGAATGGTCGGAGCCCCATGTTTGGTGCTTTGCGGATGTAGACGAAGCCCCTCTCTTCCCATAATTCCTTGTTGGCGAACGACGTTGCTGCTGCTGAAGAAGAGGCTGAGGCAGCGCTGCGGCGGGTCTGTCTAGACGACATATTAGTTGCAAAGGTTGTGGAAATGAAGAAAGCAAATAAAAACTAGAGGAGAAAGCAAGGAAGAGTAAGCAGAAGTGAGAAAAATGAAAATGGAAACGGGGTTTTATAGCGGTCGACGGGCTGCCCGTTTAATGCTGTAACGGCAGGCGTGAATAACGGAGCGACTGTTGGGATTTAGCGTGTCTGACGCGTCTGACACGTATTTATGCGTCTGCTACGCGTCTGTCACACGCTTCTACGTCTGCCGTGTCAGTCTGTTAACAGCCTGTCTTATCCGTCTGCGGCGGTAGCCGAAACGACAGGCTTCAATAAATGGGCTCTGTTGGGCTGATGGATGGATGGTGGGCTTGGGTCACTTCTTCTTTTCCTCTTGACTCCTTTATTTCCTAAAAACATAAAATAGAAAAACATTATTCAAATAAATTAAACCTATTTACCTAATAAATAATAAAATAATAAAAATAAAATTTAGGTTAAATTAGGGATGCCTTGTGGGGCATCTCCCAAAGTAACCACTTCCTGTATTCCTGGGGCTTTAGTCCCTTGATAATGCTTGAGGCGCTGTCCATTGACTTTGAATTGGTGCCCGTCTTTTAATGATTGAATTGTGATGGCACCATGGGGAAAAACTTGTACCACTTGGAATGGGCCTGACCATCTAGATTTAAGCTTCCCTGGGAAGAGTTTCAACCTAGAATTGAACAACAACACAAGCTGCCCTGGGCAGAACTGTCGTGGCAGCAACTTCTTATCATGCCACTTCTTTGTTTTCTCCTTGTAGATTCTTGCATTGTCATAGGCCATTGTCCGTATTTCTTCAAGCTCGTTCAGATCTAACATCCTTTTCTGGCCTGCTTTGTCCCAGTCCATATTCACTGCCTTGATTGCCCAATATGCTTTGTGCTCGATCTCGACAGGCAAGTGACAGGTTTTTCCATAAATCAGTCGGTATGGAGACATGCCCAACGGAGTCTTAAAAGCTGTCCTATATGCCCATAGTGCATCATTCAGAAGTAGAGACCAATCTTTCCTAGTTGGTTTAAACATCTTCTCAAGAATGTTCTTCACTTCCCTATTGGATATCTCAGCATGTCCATTGGTCTGTGGGTGGTATGCTGTCGCGATCCTGTGCTTGACACCATATTTCTTCAAGGCGGCAGCAATAACCCTATTATCAAAATATCTCCCTTCATCACTGATTATCGCCTTGGGGGTGCCAAACCTCGAAAAAATGTTTTTGTGTAAAAACTTTTGGACCGTCTTGGCATCATTCTTTTGTGTGGCGATAGCTTCAACCCACTTAGAGACATAATCTACTGCTAGGAGGATGTATAAATTTCCACATGAAGATGGAAAAGGTCCCATAAAATCAATCCCCCAAACGTCGAAGATCTCGACCTCTAAAATGTTTTGCAGTGGCATCTCATTTCTCCTCGAGATGTTACCTGTCCGCTGGCACCTGTCACAGTTCTTGTAAAAGTCTTGTGCGTCTTTATACAGTGTCGGCCAGTAGAACCCTGACTGCAGCACCTTGGCAGCAGTTTTGTTGCCTCCTAAGTGACCTCCATATTGTGAAGCATGGCAGTGATGGAGAATGTCCTTTTGCTCTTCTTGTGGTACACACCTCCTTATAACCTGATCTGCACATAATTTGAAAAGAAGAGGTTCGTCCCAATAATAATGCTTGACATCATTTTAGAACCTCTTCCTAGCTTGGTAATTAAGATCAGAAGGGAATATTCCGCTAACTATAAAATTAACGAAATCAGCATACCAGGGGAGTTCAGAAGACTTACCTGCCGCCATGGCTGTCGCGGCAGCGATTGCGGCAGCAAAGAGCTGCTCATCTGGGAAGGTCTTCAGTATGTTTGTCTCATCAATTGGTAGACTCTGTCCCTTCTCCAATCTTGACAAGTGGTCTGCCACCTGGTTTTCTGTCCACTTTTTGTCCTTGATCTCTAGGTCGAATTCTTGTAATAGCAAGATCCACCGTATCAATCTAGGCTTTGCATCCTTCTTTGCGAACAAATATTTCAGGGCAGAATGGTCTGTGTGCACTATCACCTTCGTCCCAAGTATGTAAGAACGAAACTTGTCAATGGAGAACACCACAGCTAATAGCTCCTTTTCTGTGGTGGTGTAGTTCACTTGGGCGTCATTTAATGTCTTGCTGGCGTAGTATATGACATGAAACAGCTTATTTCTGCGCTGCCCAAGTGCTGCCCCGACAGCATAGTCACTAGCATCACACATAATCTCAAATGGCTGTGTCCAGTCTGGTGGCTGTACTATGGGGGTTGTCACTAGTTTTTCCTTCAGAACCTTGAATGCTTCAGTACATTCATCATTAAAGTCAAAGGGTCGGTTCTGCTCTAAGAGATGGCATAGGGGCTTGGTGATTGTTGAGAAATTTGCGATAAATCTTCGATAAAAACCAGCATGCCCTAAAAAACTCCTTATGCCCTTGACTGTGGTTGGCGGCGGCAGCTTCTCTATGACTTCTATTTTGGCCCTGTCGACTTCTATCCCACGGCAGCTAATCTTATGGCCAAGGACTATCCCTTCATCCACCATAAAGTGGCATTTTTCCCAATTCAAAACAAGATTAGCTTTTTCACATCTTTCAAGTACCTTTTGAAGATTGCTAAGGCAGCTTTCAAAATCGTCTCCAAAGACGGAAAAATCATCCATAAAAATCTCTAGGAAATCCTCTACCATGTCGGAGAATATGGCCATCATGCACCTTTGGAAAGTGGCAGGTGCATTACAGAGTCCAAATGGCATTCTTCTAAAAGTGTACGTTCCATAGGGGCATGTGAAGGTCGTCTTTTCTTGATCCTCAGGTGCAATAGCAATTTGGTTATAACCTGAATAACCATCAAGAAAACAATAGTAAGGTTTACCCGCTAATCTATCAAGCATTTGATCAATAAAGGGTAAAGGAAAGTGGTCCTTTCGGGTAGCTTTGTTAAGCTTCCGATAGTCCATACAAACCCTCCAACCGGTTACAGTCCTGGTTGGGATTAACTCATTGTTCTCGTTGGTTACCACGGTCATTCCTCCTTTCTTGGGAACGCATTGCACCGGGCTTACCCATTTGCTGTCGGAGATGGCGTAAATAATACCAGCATCTAACCATTTGATTATCTCTTTACGCACCACCTCTTTCATCGCATGGTTTAGCCGCCTTTGGGCATTAATAGTCGGCTTATGATCTTCCTCTAGGAGGATTTTGTGCATGCATAACGCCGGACTAATGCCTTGAATGTCTGCTATCGTCCATCCAATCGCCTTTTTGTGCTGCCTTAGCATGCCGATTAGCTGTCGTTCCTGTTCCTGCGGCAGCTTAGAAGAGATGATTACGGGCAACGTATCATTTGAGCCAAGAAAAGCATATTTAAGCTGCCCTGGCAGAGGTTTCAATTCTAAGGCAGTTGGTTCAATAGTAGATGGCTTTTGGATTAAATGGTTATCCGAAGTGTAATTCAAAGGTTCGAATAACTTACCTGGACGATGGCCTAACTAGTTTACCTCCTCCTGATCTTCAGTATCAGATGTATCGGAGTCAGAGGAGTTGCTGTCGTCGGTGCTGTCTTCGTTGCTGTCGTGACAGGCCTGTAAGTGGTTGTCGCAGCAGTGACCAAAGTTTATATCATGACAGCCCGACCTAATGTATGGATGATCAAGGGTTACTTCAATGATAGCCTTGCATTCCTCATCCACATCAGCATGTTTCATCGCTTGGAGAACATTTAACTTAATTTCTTGATCGTTCACGCGCATGGTGAGTTCTCCTTTCTCCACATCAATCAGTGATCTTCCCGTGGCTAAGAAGGGTCGCCCAAGGATGACTGGTGCATTTTCGTCTGCCTCACAATCTAAAACAAGAAAGTCAGCAGGAAAAATAAACTTATCCACTCTTACCAGAATATCTTCAATCTTTCCCTCTGGATGAACGTAAGAGCGGTCTGGCAGCTGCAGAGTTACTGTCGTGGGCCGCGCCTTTCCAATACCTAATTTCTGAAAAACAGACTTTGGCATTAAATTAACACTAGCACCAAGATCACAAAGTGCCTTACCCACAAATTTGTCTCCGATTACACAAGGTATGATGAAGCTCCCCGGATCCTTCTTTTTCTGGGGTGGCTGTCGATGAAGAATACTCATGCAACCATCTGCCATCCTTACCGTTTCAAATTCCCCAAATTTATATTTCTTTGACATGACATTCTTGAGAAATTTGGCGTAACCAGGCATCTCCCTAACGGCATCTAACAGCGGAATATTAATTTGAACCTGCTTAAAAATATCATAAATCTTTTTAAGTTGAGATTCCTGTTTAGTTTGCTGTATCCGTTGAGGGAAGGGTGGTGGGGGACGGTAATCGGCAATACGTCCTTCCCACTGTATACGAATCTGAGGACGATGTTCTTCATTTTTCTCCTCTGTCGCTTCTGCTGTCGTGACAGGTTAATCGGCAGCAGTCTGTTTATCACCTGTCGGGGCAGCTTCCTCGGCAGGTTTATCTACAGCTGGTTCCTTTTCTGTTTCAGCTTCTTTTTCCGGCCCTGGTAGTTTCTTCCCACTTCTAGTAGTAATTGCCTTGCATTGCTCATATGTGGGTGGTCTAGCACTTTCAGTATTGCTAGGGAATCCTCCATTCTGCCTCGGCTTAATATGTTGAGAAACTTGACCCATTTGTGTCTCCAGAGATTTCAAGGTAGCTTCATGATTTGTCATTCTCATCTCTGTCTTATCCATGAAGTTCTCTGTCTTCTTAACAAACTGATTCATATTCTCAATATAAGTACCTGTTTGAGACATAAAGGTGGCCAGAGTCTGTTCCAATATACTGCTCGTGGCAGGTGGTGGCTGCTGTTGCTGCTGCGGTGGCAGGTTCTACGGCAGTTGTTGTCGTGTCAGCAATCTAGGTCCTCCCTGATTCTGATTATGTGCTTGCGGATTCAGGGCATTGTTAGGATTACTCCAGGAAAATTTGGGATCCTTCCTCCAATTGGGGTTATAATTGTTGGAGTTGTAATTTGGCTTGTAATTTCCAACATATTTTCCCTCTTCTACTTGTATTGGGCACTCATCCCTACTATGATTTCCCTCACAGATATCACATACTTCCTCAACAGCAAATCCTTGTAATCCATCATCATTCAACAACCTTTTCATTGCTTTAGTAAGGAATGCTACCTATGATTTCATCGTGCTGTCGGCTTCATAATCCTTGACAGCAAGTACCCGTTTACCCCCTCTTCTTGCAGTCGGAAACTGCTCCTCATTCTTAGCTAGATTTTTCAAGACTTGCAATGCCTCGTCCGGATCTTTATCCAATAATAGTCCATTTGCTGCAGAATCAATTCTAATTTGAGTTTGTAAGTTAGCAGCATTATAGAACTTAGTTACCTGATTCCAGACGGGGAATCCATGCATGGGGCAGTTTCGAAGAAGAGTAGTAAATCTGTCCCAGGCCTCGTGCATTGGCTCGTCATCTTCCTGTTGAAAAGTAGCAATTTCATTACGTAATCGCTCAGATAAATGCGAAGGATTAAAACGAGATAAGAATTCACGAGACAAATCTGCCCAAGTTACGATTGAACCCGGTGTTAGTTTATTCCACCAAGTTTTAGCTCTGTCCCTCAATGAATGGGGGAATAACCGAAGCCTCAGTATCTCCGGATTAACTCCTGGTAGTCTAAACGAACCACAGATCTCCTGGAACGTCTTGAGATGCTCCCTAGCATCTTCTGTCACAGCACCACTAAACTGCCCGACGTTGTTGATCATACTAAACATGACAGGTTTAAGCTCAAAGTTGTCAACTTCAATATCCGGCAGCGTGGTCTCCAGTTCTACATGATCGTTCAGCATGTAGTCACGACATGACCGTCGTCCAGCTGCTGCGGGTGGGTCGCCGGCAGGCGGTATAACAGCTCCATCTCTAGCAGCAGGATTATCTCCTCGGTATGCCATTGTCTCTAACCGTTCTTCAAGGTACTCGTTCCTGGCTAGCACGTAACGAAGTCGGTTCCTAAGATTGAATGAACGTTCAACCTCCGGATCTAATGGATACTCAGGATCTTCGCCTCTTTTAGATCTGCGCATAAACAAGTAAACCTCGTGAAAAGAAAGAGTCTAAAATACTAACGAAAAATAGAAAAAGAAAAATTAAAAGAAAAACAAAAACAAAAACGAAAAGTGCAATAAAAGAAAGGTGTAGTTATGTTGCCAATCCCCGGCAACGGCGCCAAAAACTTGTTGCGTGTAAAAGAGTCTATCGCAATTGTAGTGCAAGTGTACACGACGCAAGTAGTAATGTGATACGAAGTATCGGATATCGTCTCCACAGGGATTGGGCTAATAGCTTCACCTAGTTTTACTGCACGAAAGTAAAGGAAATAATTGAGAGTTGTCACGAGAATAATAAAGGAAAACGTAAATAAAAGAATAGAGAAATCAAGATAGAGAGAATAGGCTGGTATTGAATTGCTCAGTAGTGCAGGTATTGTATTGCTTAGGAATTCCAGTTCTGTCGTCACGCCTGTCGCCGACAGCACCTGTCGCGGCAGCTGTCCGTTAGTCGTCGCGGCAGCAAACACACCAACTCAGTACGTTCAAGTTTGGCAAGAATCCCAGATCTGCCTTGGCCTATCCCTAGGTCCAAGTCTGTCGATGATCACGTCTTTGACGATACCTCCCGGCGTGAATCGAAGGATGAACACCGATGTGTATGAATTCTTCCTTAGCCACTTAATCTTGCCCTATCCCTAGGCACAAGATAGTTCAACTATAAACTAGAGAACTTGCTCTTATTTCTTTCGTATACTTAACTCTCCCGATGCTAAGTAAATAGATAACCTCACAATGCTCTCCCGATGCTCTTGCAAGATATTAAAACCAAAATAAGAGAACTTGAAGTTTATTTTATTGAACTTGGAAAATCCTAAAACAAAACAACCCTTGCAACTACTTTACAAAACAACCCGTGGCCTTAGGGGGAATTTAGAACATGTCGGTGACGAGTAAACGGCAGAGGGGTTTAGGTTATCGGTTATGGGGTTTTTTTCTCCTAGGTTAAATCTATGTCCTTATATAAGCTTTGGGCTCAAGTATTCTAAGTTAACAAGGATTACAACTTTAATGAAAAGTAAGATTCTAATGAATGCTTAATCTCTAAGGATTCCTACTTTTCAGCCGTCCTCCTTGTTTCATGGGAATTCCTCTCCTTGAGCTTTGGCTTGACATATCTTTTGATCCGGGGCTTGGAAAAATATTTGGCTTTCACACGACAGACGAGCAGATTTTTCTCTATCTATTGAGGTCCACTTTACTTTTCCTCTTCATAAGGCTGCTGTCACCTTGCTGTCACGACAGCTCCATGGCAGCTTCGTCCTCGTCGTCTGCTTGTCCAGTTCAGCTCTTCTGCTTCTCTGCCCAGCGCCTGCCTTCATCGTCTACGATGGCAGCAACCTGCAAAATAAGCCATCTTTTAGTAGAATCCGTGCCTTTAATCCATTTGTGATGTTTTACTGTAAACTAACCTAAATGCAATGCAATGATGCTTGAATGCAGCAGAAATATGGGTTAAAAAGGTGTAAATAATAGAACTTTTACACACTCAACATCAATCTCTTCAACAAACATAGCACGGCACAGATCTGACTCACATTCCCGAATCATAGATACACAAAACACATCACGGATCCCCTCCCTAACTCTGGTGGTAACTGCAACAAATAAACAACAGAACTAGCCTGGTTCACTATCTCTTACAACACTGTTTGAATACTTGACCGATAACTTTCTCTGACTGATCATCTGACTTCAACAGGTAACCCCAAGCACTATGCAAACGTCTTCAAAAATCTAGTTGAAATCTCGAATCTCTACTGACCACTATCGCCTACAAGGCACTGTACAACTCACACTCTTGCTAAGGCACAACTCCTCCATCTTACCCACTGTACAAGTAGCTTGAACATGTATAAAGTGAGCACACTCGATGTAACTATCATTGCTTACTCGGCTAAACTCTCTCGTAAGAAATCAAAGGCGATCCAGACACAAAGTCCCTCAAATCTATTTCCCAATCTCATTCGGAATCTTCCACTGATGTAATAAACTAGAAGAAACTGATGCTCGGTCTTGACACGCTGGCAAATTATACGCTTACTCTCATACTGAACCACATCATCCATCAACTCAATTCAGAAATACTCATCTTCAACCTACAATACGTTTTCATACTAATCTGATGCAATACAAATGAACTGCCGTGTGCTTCGGCCAACACAATACGTCTCAAAACACTTTGTCAATCGGTACAACTATCTTGTCTCTGAAATGCAAAACTCTATCATCTCTGAAACTGAAGTCTGAAGGTCTTCCTTCCACTATGTCTTGCACGTGAGGTGCCAAGAACTTGTCTTGCAACTGTTTCTTTTTAAGTATTCTGACTCAAAGTAGGTTTGACATGAAACTCGGCCATAAAACTACTATTATTAGATAAGCTGAATCCGACAAATACAACTCGCAACTCAACTACTAATCTAGCAACAACATAGCTCGGAACATCGGTTACTGCATCGACTATCTTCGGATGGTACTCAATCTTGATATTACAGTCTTCAAGCAGTTCTAACAACTCATGCTATTCAAGTTCAACCCTTCCTAAGTCGTCAAATATTTCAAGTTCTGATGATATGTATACACACTGTGCATTCTTACTATACAACTTTGTCTCTAACTCTTCGAAGCAATTACAACTGTAATTTAACTCTAAGTCTAGTGTCGGATAACTCTTCTCTCGGTCTTTCAACTATCTCGATGATTAAGCCACAATCTTCTGTATTGCATAAGTACACAACCTAACCCTACATGTAACACACCACTGTAGTTAACAAATTCTCTCTGACATTGGCTGGATCAAGGTCGAAGCTTTCATCAAAGTTTCTTTTAGGTTTTTTCAAGGCTCATTGTCTCGCGTCTAACCACTCAAACTGAACTTTCTTCCGTAGCAATCTGTCAAAGGAGCAGCCATCTTCAAAAGGCTATTTACAAACTTCCGATAGTAACAATACTAGACCTAGGTGCCATAATTTCCTGTCACAGTCTTCAATTTCTTCCAACTCACATCTTCTTGTGACTGCTTAGGATTTACTCTAATACACTCGGCTAATCTACATGTCCTAGGAGGACATCTTCCTCGACTCGGAGTTCACGCTTGCTCAACTTGGCATACAACTGATTCTCTAAAAAGGACCTATAATACTAACTCCAATTGCTTTTCATGGTCTTCCTTGGTACGTGAATATACCCACGTATCATCTAAGAGAGCTACTACAAACTGATCAAGGACTTAGGAAAACATTCTGCTCAACAACTCTATAAAAGTAACTAACACACTAGTCAATCAAAACGGCATAACTCAAAACCCAAAGTGATCACATCTGCCCCGAAAGCTGCCTTCGGTACATCAACCTCTCTCACTATCAACTGGTAGTAATCGGTTCTCAAATTAATCTTGAAAAGACTGAAGCACCCCTCAACTGATCAACAAACCACTGACACTCGGAAACGGATACTAATTGTTCACTGTCAACTGTTTCAACTTCCTGAAATCTAAACACATTCTCGTATTGTCATCTTTCTTCTTTACAAATTGCACTGTCACACTCTACGATGATGTACTAAGCCAATGAATCTAAGGTCTAACAAACTCGCAGTGGATTCTTCAACACTCTCAAGTCGGTCGAGAATCATAAGGTACAGAGCAAACAAAACAGGAGCAATCTCGGAGACGGTGTCAATAACAAACTCTTCTTCCCTAACAAGAGACAAACCGGGTAATCCTTGCCAACACTTTTAGGAAAACACAAACTATTCTAACATTCCGCGGTCTAATCCTCACTCAAAAATTAAATCCATCACATTTGCTAGACAAGCCTGTCAACCAAACTCAATCAATCTTTGACCCCTAAAGCTGGATCAACATTCGATACAAAATCCACATTCCTATCTACCATTTCAAGCTCATAGTCATCCACAAGCTTTAAGAAAACTTCCATTGTCTCAAAGTCTACCCTAACTCTATGTTCTACCAGCCAATCCGTGCACAGCTTCACATCAAAACCGTAAAAAGCAATTCCCTCGCATCAACTGAAAACACGTGCCACTGAACCATCAACGGACACCCCTTGTACATCTTTCTGACCGCGACTGTATCCCCGAAGGAGCTAGTAACACTAACACCTACCCCTAGTACCTCACAAGGTAGATTCAACAACTTCGCATGCTCACTCCAAATACACGGACACGTAGATCCAGAATTAATCAGAAAAACAAGCCCAATGACTGTATCGAGGAATTACTTGCTACAACATCGACATCATTCCGAAGCCAACTCTTAGTTCATCACTTCTCTTACCATCTCATGCCAAGATCGGTCACATTGTTCTCCCTCAACAGAAACCAACTCATGTGCCTGTTGACCCAACCAAACAAACTGCACTCCAAACTCTGGTACGGTCATACTGCCCTGAACTAAAGCGACGAACTCTCTCATCGTTCACATCCTCTAAAACCTCAGATTCACGATTACCAGCTCTAGGCCCACGCCTCGGCCTCAAACTTACCAAAGACAACAATACAGTAATAAACAAAACACACAAGCAAGAATATTTAGGGTTAGCAAGAGCAAGGGTCCAAGGTGCTCAAGTATATTCCTTTACAAAAATCTTTTCAAATAAGTAATAGTAGCAATGGGAACTCGACACTACGCTTCAACACAACCATCATGCTAACACATGCTTTCAAACACCGTACTAACAAGCAAACATCAAGCATACATGACAAAATATTCACCGAGACATAACAACAACATAACACATCAAACTTACCTCACTTACCTACCCGAGGTCTCGGAAACCTCAGGCTCTGATACCAACAAATGTAACCCCCTCGTCCCGGTCTGGCCGGATGACCGGTCCGAGTAGGCTACACGGGGAAAACTGAGTGAAACCCGTTAGGTTCCCCTCGGTTAGCAACCCTATTTTTTTCATTTTAAATCTTGTCTAGATGAGTATTAAATCCTAAGTGATCATACAGCGGAACAACACTCACGCAACAAACAAACGAACTCAAACTAACATGTTACAGCCCAA
Organism: Hibiscus trionum; assembly: GCA_030270665.1. NCBI lineage: Eukaryota > Viridiplantae > Streptophyta > Magnoliopsida > Malvales > Malvaceae > Hibiscus > Hibiscus trionum. Next base: position 9,811,328 of record BSYR01000013.1, on the reverse strand, counting down.
TTTTAACTTATACTGCAGGCGGTATCGATACACCTAAGGGGTGTATCGATACCCCTTGACTAGGTCAACTGGTCAGAGTCAACCAGTGGAGGCCGTATCGATACGCCCAAGGAGTGTATCGATACCCTCCCCAATGGTTGACTTTCCACGGTCAACACTAAGATGACAGTATCGATACACCAGAGGCCCATATCGATACCGAAATGGACAGTAGCTCCAGTGAGCAAAATGGTATCGATACGCCCCCTCGCGTATCGATACACGAGGCCTGAAACAAGAAGGCGGTATCGATACTGGACCAACCGTATCGATACCCCTGCACAGCAAAAACTCCCAAACTCAGCTAAAACGAACAAGACTCGGACCTAGATGCAATTTAGGACTTCCCTAGACCCAAACAAGCATTCATACAACATTTAAAGGTCATTGTTTAGCCATACAAACACCCAATATGTTCATACATCAAGGGAAACATGCAATTGAATCAAAGATGACACTTAAGCATTCAAGTGTCATACTCCAACACTCAAACATAAAGGCAACCTCAAAAGGCACAAGACAACATAAAAGAGGTTTGCATCACTAACAAGGCAACCTAAACGCCTAGAGGCATGCCACCATACAAAAACATTCATCATAGCATTCATGCATTACAACCCATAATCAATCCAAAACATCAACATGAGGCATTAACAACATAAAGCCAACACAAAGGAGTCTAGATACAAGCTACTAAAACACGTAGCATTTTCCATTGCTAGACTACTACATTATTTAATAAACCATACTTGAGCAATTACCACACGCTTGGACGCCCTTTTCTTGCTCCTTGCTAACTCCAAGCTAAAGATCTGCATTGTCGGAAAAAGGAGAGCGTAAGCATAAAGCTTAGTGAGCGGAGCTCTAAAACATAACTACGACAATGCAGGTTCAAAGCTTTCTTTAAAATAAAGGTCAACGCATACAAATCATCCAACAACCTAATCCTTCTACTAACATGCAAGTTCAACCAAAGGTCCACAATATAGGCATTTATCATGGCAACACACTTCATGGTATGCATAAAGGCATGATCCTAAATTAAAGCAAAACCATAAAAAGGAATGATATAGTGAGATACAACATGAGCAACACATGGTATGCACAAGCATAACCAAAACACACACAGTGGGACTACACATCACCGTTTCGACTAGTAGTTTTCCAATGGGACTACACATCAAAGTACTCTTCTACTAGTCACTACCGGTGGGACTACACATCACCGGAGTCTTACACCACTCGCTACCGGCGGGACTACACATCACCGGAGCAACGACAACCATCACGTGAGGTTCGACACCAACCATGCAACACAACACACAAATCACCATCATGCAACATGTACTCACTATATCATGCACAACCATACAAGTTGCAACAAAATCCACAATTAGGCATCACTTGCTACTAACAACCTTACCAATCACAAATGGTCTTACTCACCATTTTCGTGCACAACCTGCTCCAACTTACACACATCTTACAAGGCATATCAACAACACCATAAATACCATCACACATAATCAACAATATAATAATAAGCAACATGCTTCCTCCCAAGATATTGGAATTTCATACATAACAATTTATCACCACAAGTAATGAAACAAACAGTAAAAGGGGAAATTAAAGAGGCAATTCACAACAACTTACTCTTGAGTTTAATTCGACTTTTCAAGCCTAATCTAAATTCTTTCAAAACCATCTTTGAACCAAAACATTACTTGAAAACATTTTCACATCCACATGCTTGAACCAACCTTTGGAAATCAATTTAAAACATTAACCACTCACCTCACTTCCTTAAGCAAATCAAGCAAAGCCAACTCAAGCCTCCATGACTTCCGAAATCGATCCCGAGACTTTACCAGCACAAATCCTTGCTTCTAATCATCCAAACACAAGTAAATTAACCTCAAATCAGTCCACAACACAACGTAGCAAACCCGGAATGAAATTCAAACATCAAACACTTGTTTTTCGAACCAAGAACAACCCCCAAAAAGCCATTCCCGAGCAGCCCCTTTGCACAGTCCAAAACTTGTGATTTCAACACATTTAACACTTCCAAATGCTTCCAAAACGACCCCCAACCAATACCCTAACATCAACCCTCAATTTCCAACACAAACCACACCCAAAACTCAACTAAAAACCCTCCTAAAAACCCACCAAAACCCAAATTCGGGAAACTTAACAAAACCCTTTAAAAATCATATATGTTGAACCATTTGCTTCACAAACTTCATATCTATCACTATTAAATCAAAACTTTAAGTTAAACGCAATAAAGCTACCATTTTTATTCAAATCCTTTAAAAACTCAAATTCCAAAACATGGATGAAAATGAAAACTACTTGTACTTTTGAAGAGAGGAAGTTGAGAGCAAGTCGAAAACGTGTTTACCTTTCAAAACCGAGCCAAATTGAGGGAGGGAGGTGATGGAATAGTGAAAGGGGGAGGGAGCTCTTCAAACCCGTTGAAGAAGAAGAAGATGAATAGTAAAAGGGTGTTTTATTTGTATAAAGGGGGATTTAAATTAGAAAAGGGGTAAATTACAAAAAGGCCATTAATGAATGGCTATTCCCTTGTTTTTAAAATAGCTCTTCAATTTGCAATTTAAATCAATTTGGTCCCATTTCAAATATTTATTTTTGAAACCTGAACCGTAAGGATTATTTTAATTATAAACTCGAGCCCAAATAATATTAAAATATTATTTTCACCCGACCCCTAAACCCGGGTGTTACATATGCTACCAGGAGTCCTCATTGACAATGGATCAACTTTGAATGTTCTCCCTTTGGCAATGTTGAAAAAGTTGCGTATTGATATTTCTCACATGAGAGCTTATCAAAATACAGTACGGGATTTCAACGGGGCCCAAAGGAATGTGTTAGGAAAGATTAAAGTTTCCATATAGATTGGACCATCAACATTTGAGATAGACTTTGTGGTCATGGATATAAACCCAGTTATAGTTGTTTGCTTGGGCGCTCATGGATTCACACAGTAGGTGCAGTAGCTTCTATCTTTCACCAGAAGTTGAACTTTGTTATTGATGGACAATTAATCACGGTTGGTGCTGAAGAGGAAATCATTGCATTGGTAATCAGTGATGCACCATACATTAAAGTGGATGAGGGGGCGCTTGAGTGTCATTTCAGAAAATAGGAGTTAGTCAATGCAACCTTTGTCACCAAAGAGAGCAAGGTGCCAGAACCAGAGTTGTCAAGTTACGCAAAAATGCAAGTGAAGCAAACACATGGAAAAGGAGCCAAGGTAAGAATGGGATTTGGAAGGAACCATCAAGAAAGGCTTTACCAGTGGAGATCCCAATAAAGAAAGACCGATTTGGCTTGGGCTTCAAGCCCACTAAATGGCATAGGAAAGCATAGTTCAGAAAACAACAAGAAAGAAGGAAGGCAAAGTTGAGTAGAGGAGAAGTCGAGTGGGAGCCAATGACGTACCCACTCTTAAGTCACACTTTCAGGGCTGGAGGACTCCTAGACCCTAATGCCCGCTTTGATGAGGAGGAGAAAGGAATGGATGAATTATACGAGGCTTTTGAGAATTTGAGCATTAATTTCATCACAGACGAGGAGGGAGGGGAAAACAAATATTTGTCCAAGATTTGCCCCAGTGCTGAGCTAAAGAACTGGACCGCTAAAGTAGTTCCTGAAGTTTTTAAGACTGCCTCAGAGTAATTCGCGAAATCAACTCTTTTACCCTTAGGCCCTGGGGTAATTAGAGATCTTATGTAAAAAGGGTCTATGTCAAACCATGATTCTTATTTCAATAAAGGATGCATACTTTCCCCAATAATATCGTGTGGCAAACTTCCTTTCGCAACGCAAAACCAAAAAGCAAAAGATCATAAAAAACCAAAAAGCAAACCTTTAAAAACAACAAATCATGTCATTTCATTCATTCTTTCTTTCTTGGTATATATTTTTGTCTCTTTTATTTACAGGTTTTTAGATATCAACGACACAAACAACTCCGAGTCAGACTCCGAGGTTAATTTTGAGTTACCACTATGTTTAGAAGAAGTTGGGAGTATTGACGATGAGGAAGAGTATGACTTGCCCTATGATCGGCTTAGAATGGTAGAAGGAGAAGAAAAGCAAATTCTTCCCCTCAAAGAAGAGTTAGAAGTTTTGAATCTTGGAACCAAAGAAGAGAAGCGTGAAGTGAATATTGGTACCACTATCTCAGTTAATACGCGACAATGTTTGATTAAGCTTCTGCAAGAATATAAAGATATTTTTGTCTGGTCGTATCAGGATATGCCTTGCCTTGATACAGATATTGCTATGCATAGCCTACCTATAAAGGAGGGATGGGAGCCAATAAAGGAAAAGCTCAGAAGAATGTAGGTTGATACACTTTTGAAAATTAGGGATGAAGTAAAGAAGCAGTACAATGCAAGATTCCTCGAGGTGGCTAAATATCCAGAACGGGTGGCAAACATTGTTCTAGTGCCTAAGAAAGATGGAAAAGTAAGGATGTGTGTCGACTACATGGATCTTAACAGTGCAAGTCCCAAAGACAACTTTCCGCTCCCACATATCGACACCTTGGTAGAAAATACAGCCAGTCACTCCCTTTTCTTATTCATGGATGGATTTTCTGGATATAATCAAATAAAGATGTGCCTAGAAGACATGGAAAAACCTACTTTTATAATACTTTAGGGAACCTTTTTCTATAAAGTAATGCATTTTGGACTAAAAACGCAGGGGCCTAATATCTTGCTCTCGCCCAGCTCCGACCAGCACAACGGAGTTCTGTATCGCCTACCATATAATGCTTCATACAGAGCCATTTGGATGGATGCTTGATAACTGTTGTTGTAGGCAAATTCAACTAAGGGGTATAGATTTCTTCCAAGTCCCACCAAAATTGATAATACATGCCCGTAGCATGTCTTCCAATATCTGAATAGGGAGATTCAATAACAATGCTAATTTCTAGGATTTCAATAGACAGGTTGTTTGATGAATTACATGAATTACCCTTTTTGACTAACTGTCAGACTGAGGGTGAAAAACTGTGCTGAGATTAACTCTAGTGCCCAGAGCTCCTTATAGAGTTCTCCAAAACCGAGATGCAAACCGAGGGTCTCAATCGGAGATGATAGACTTAGGCACTCCGTGGAGTCAGATTACTTCTTTGATGTATAAATTAGCTGACTTAGGAAGACCGTAGTCCATTGTAACTGGTATAAAATGAGCTGACTTCGTGAAACGATCTACAATAACCCAAATAGCATCATGCTTCGCCGGGGTCCACGGCAGACCACTAACAAAGTCCATGGTTATGTTTTCCCATTTCCATTTCAGTGGATCAATAGGTTGCAAAAGTCCTGTAGGGGCACAATGTTCAGCCTTAACACGTTAACACGTGAGACACTTGGAAATGTAATCAAAAATAGCTTGCTTCATTCCTGGCCACCAATATAGCTCACGTAGATCCTTATACATTTTCACAGACCCGGGGTGAACGGAAAAAGAACTCGAATGAGCTTCAGCGAGGATGTCGGTGCGGAGAGTTTCATCATTAGGTACACAAACTCGATCATGGAAGCAAAAGAGTCCTTCATAATCAATTCTGAAGTCCGAATTATCCAATAGTTTAGAGACAATGACCTGGGGCTCGAAATCTTTTTCTTGCAAGTCCTTAATTTGTAAAATGATGGTACACTGAACTTGAAGTTCAGCTACAAGGCAATGGTGCTTCCGAAGTCGGAAGTGAGCGTTAATTGTTCGAGGAGCTGCAAGAGAGCCACATAACAATGAGTGAATATACTTCACAATACTTATAACTTCAAGTCCATAATCAAAGCTTACCAGGCAAAGGTTTGCGGCTGAGCGCATCAGCTACAATATTGGCCTTACCCGGATGGTAATCAATGACTAGATCATAATCTTTAAGAATTTCCATCCACCTCCGTTGTCAAAGATTCAACTCCTTTTGCGTCAATAAGTATTTGAGGCTTTTGTGATCGATGAAAATATAGCATTTCTCCCCGTAGAGATAATGCCTCAAGATTTTAAATGCAAAGACAACTGCAGCCAATTCCAGGTCGTGGGTGGGATAATTCATCTCACCTAGCTTAAGTTGCCTCGAAGCGTAAGCAATAACCTTACCTTCTTGCATCAATACACACCCTAACCCAAGATACGAAGCATCACTATAAACTGAATAGTTTTTTCCAGACTCAGGCTAGGTCAAGAAAAGTGCACGCGTCAGGACTTTTTTCAGCTGATCAAAGCTTCGTTGTTTTCTAACCTCACAAACATTCTTCGGTGGATGCCAATCTACAATAGCTTGAATTTTCTTCGGGTCCACCTGAATACCCGAAGCTGATACGACATGCCCCAGAAAGGCAACTTCAGTGAGCCAGAACTCACACTTAGAAAACTTCGCATACAATTGTTTCTCTCTCAGAGTCTAAAGTACAATACGAAGATGATCTCGATGCTCCGATTCATTCTTGGAATATATTAAGATATCATCTATGAACACCACAACGAATTTATCAAGATAAGGTCTAAATACTTGATTCATTAAATCCATAAAAGCCGCTGGTGCATTAGTTAGTCCGAAAGGCATCACTAAGAATTCGTAGTGTCCATATCTTGTACGAAAGGCAGTCTTGGGCACATTACACTCCTTGACTTTCATCTGATAGTAACCCGACCTTAAATCAATCTTGGAAAACACAGATGCGTCTTTTAATTGGTCGAACAGGTCGTCTATCCTGGGCAAAGGATATTTATTCTTGATGGTGACTTTGTTCAGTTTTCTATAGGCAATGCACAAACGCATAGAACCATCCTTCTTCTTGACAAAAAGAATCGGGGCTCCCCAAGGTGAAGAGCTCGGTTGAATAAAACCCTTGTTCATAAGGTCTTGAATTTGAGCTTTTAATTCCTTCAACTCCACAGCCACCATCCGATACGGTGCAATAGAAACTGGAGCAGTCCCAGGTTGCACCTCAATGCCAAACTCCACTTCACGGGTTGGGGGCAATCCTGAAAGTTCATCAGGAAAAACATCTGGGAATTCATTTATTGTGTCAATATCATGGATCTGGGGTTCATTCTTGGGTTCTGTGGACAACGCGCATAACATTGAGTTCCAAGATTCCATCAGCATTATCCTTTCCTTGCCAAGACCTTGAAGGTACAATTTTCGCTTACTGCAATCTACCCACGCCTGATGTTTAGTCAATCCATGCCTAGAATTGCATCAAACTCGTGGATTGGTAAGACTAGGAAATCCGCATGGAACGGAATTCCTTGAATCAAGATTGGACAATTCTTACATACAAGGCTTAGAGCAACATAATCACCTTACGGATTTGTCACGGAGATTTTTGTTGCCAAAGGTACACTAGATATCATATATCTTTTAACCAACTCCAGGCTTATAAAAGAATGTGTAGATCCAGGATCAATCAATACATACAATGAGTGTGCATATAACATAACGGTACTTGCAATAACATTAGGCTCGTCATCCTTCTCGCGGCCTCTCACATGTTACATCTGGGCAGAGGCCTTCGATTCTTGCTTGTTACCTTGCTTCCCGGATCCTCCTGGTCTGCTTGAGGTTCCCGATGGTGCTTGTCTTGGCCCTTTTCCTTGAAAGGACTGAGCGGGTGAAGAGATGTCTCTGTACACAACCACTAACTTAGAGGGATTCTGAGGACAGTCCCTGATAAAATGTCCTTGTTCCCCACAAAAGAAACATGCTCCCGTCTTCTTGCGACATTGTCCTGCTGGGTGGCGTTTCTGACAAAAATTACAAACTGGATGCTGAACACTCCGGTTCGAACCTCAAGTACTCTCAACTGAGGTCGCCTTAGACCAGGACTGGGTGATAGTCTGTGGTCTCTCCATATTCCCTGTACGGGAAGGCTGTGGAAATGAAGCATGCCTTTTACCTTGATACTTGCCCTTCTTGTTCCACTTGGGAGGTCGAGAATCGCTCCATGTTCTCTTCTAAGATCTGCTAAACATATTTCCTCTCTGAGCTCTCTGCGCTGCTTCGGTTGCTTTAACTCGGTTCACCAAATCCTAGAAGTTGGTGATACCCAAGGCCGTAAACATAGGTCGCAGCTCATCGCTCAGCCCAGCGATAAACATTCGGCACTTGTCTTCTTCTTTATTTATAAAATCGGCTCGGTATCGGCAATACTTGCAGAAATCATGGATGTACTGCTCGATAGGCCGGCCACCCTGTTTCAAATGAAGAAAAGTGCTCCGCCTTTCTGCGAGATAGTACTCGCTGATGTACTTGTTTCGGAATTCCTTAAGAAAGAATTCCCAAGTGACTGATTCTTCAGGAACAGTAAGAATAGTAGTCTCCCACCACATAAGGGCTTCATCGGTCAGCAATGCAATAGCACACTCTAGCTTGTGCTCGTCGGAACACTGCAACTGTTTATTCAGGATACGTAAGGTATTATCCAGCCAGTATTCAGCAATATTTAGGGTTATCATCATCCTATCTGGTGAAAGAATAGGCTCGGAGTGAAGCCAGTTTGTCCACAGGAGCTCGGACATATTCAGTGACATGGAGGGTAGGCTAAACTGGCGGTGTCGCTTGTATCGCAGTCATAAACTGCTTAAAGATGCTTGCCATATTCTAATAGCATTCAGCCTGAGCAGTAGGTGCAGCAGGCTCAACACCCTGTACAGGAGGGTCCTGTGGTTGTGGGGGATTTGGAGGATTTCCTCCCCTAACCTTCTCGCCATGCGTCGAGGAGCTGGTAGCATGCTCATCAATGTGAGCTTCATTTGTCTCAGTCATATCTATATGAAAGATCAGATTAGTCGACAAGTCACAATATATACAAAATAAAACTCCTAGGTGGCAAAGTAACATAATAACAATGCAATAGACTTCGGTTTAGTCCTAGAATCGACTAAACTCTAGCTCTAAAACCACAAATGTAACACCCCTTCCCGGTCTGGTAGAGAATCGGGCCGAAGTGTGTTACCGGAGGACGATGCGACAAAAAGTGTTATAAAATTTCATCTTGATCACAAGATAAATCAATAGAAGGCATACAATGTGTGACCAATGCACCTATTAGTCCAACATTATCAAATAGAATGCACAATTAATAGTCTATGGCCGTTTTACAACTTTTACAAGTATTAAGGACTAATTTGTAAATTTTAACAGGTTTGAGGTCCTTCGATGTAAAAACCCTTTCAAGATGAAATTCATTACTTAAGAGTTATGCCTACCAAATTTAATTCAACTCGGAGATCAATAGCACCATCAATTTGACTTTACAAAGTTTTGTGACTAGATTGTAACACTTTCAAACTGTCCAATAAGCCTTAAACTAACTTACCTAACCCGTTTCGGAACACCTTGGGCTGTTTTAGAATGAGTGCACGAGAGTCAACCCTGTTGACCTTTCTCTTTAGACCGTTTCGATACAGGCTTGACCCGTATCGGAACAGATTGACCACCATTGACTTTGATCGTTCTGAAACTCGTATCGAAACAATGGTCTCCAGAAGCAAACTGTTCCGAAATGGCATCACTTCATTCTGGAATGCCCTTAATCTCAGGTTCAAAGATGTGTACTCGTATCGAAACGACATCACCGGTTCCGATACAGACAGGCCTGTAATGACAGATTTTTGATGGTTTTTACTCGATTTACCCTATCGAACGATGTCCAAATGCAACGAAACTTTACATGCAACATTTCATTTGTATAAACATCTAGCATACTAAATTGCATGACTATATGAATATGTTTACTAGGTTTTCACCTTTTTAAGCTAAGCATGCATATTAAGGCTATCTTCCAAGAACCAAAAAGGCCATTTAGGGCCAATGACCATGTTACAAAATAGGCAAAGCACCAGCACAACAAAACGGGTATATATGACTAGTTTAATTACTCTGCCACCTTCCTAGGAGTTCAAAGGTCATAATTACATTACTTGTAGCTTGGTAGTGACTTGTCTTGGCGGCCGATCCGATCTTCCAACGAACTAACCCTTTTTAACCTGAAAATGCATGAGATGAGACACGTTTGGCATACTTTACCTAGTGAGGTAGTCACAAGCAATGTAAATAATGGAAATGCCATGGTTACAGTTATACATAATATCATTCCAACAATATTGTTACTATGCAACAATGCACAAAGTATAATCATGTTTCGTTTTCATTCGTAGTCCTTGGATTGAATAAAACCGTGGATACGCGAATTCCTATGCCTCGCGAAATCAATGAATGATCTAATCCCTCTGCCTTGCCAATATGACCAATAACAATACACATCCCTCCGCCTCGCCAAATCAATATAGGCCGTAACCTTAGGACCGTATTCCACCCGTACACTGAGCTCATGAATTTTATGGCATGCCAATTGTATCCCGAGTCCATTCCATTCCAAGGTTGCAAAGTTCTTATTCATTTCAATAATCAATGATATATCAATGTACAATGAACTCAATGTAGCCCGTGATCAATATATGTGTCTCATCATCAATATTTCATAAATTGGTATCAATATCAATGTCCGATTATTCCAATGCAATGATCCAATGACAATGATTATATCGGCAAATATATATAATGACAATAATCAATGTTCAATGGTAACTTACCGACACTTACCAAAGTGTCCGATTAACCATCCAATGTAATCGCTTCAATAGCAATGTTAACGAAGTAATCTAGAATAACAAATAATGATCTGGGAAGACCTTTCGCCTAAACCCGAGACTCCGACTACACTCACATTAGCAATCCGAAGCTTCAAGGCTCTCGGATAGCAATCCCTTTGTTCCTAGCTTGTGATGGAGATGGTGAAACTTCTTTCTCCACTTCTTGAGCTAGAAAAATTAATAGAAAACTTATTAGGATTGATGTTTCGATATCAAAATCAACATAATGATATCGAAATCAATATCCGACTTCAATAGAGATGACAACGAGGAGATATCCATGGATAATCAAAACCCTAGCTTAGATTATACATAAAATATCCATGGAATCCAATAATCGATTGAGGAATATAACTTACCCGATCGATAGCAACGTTTCGATATTGATAGAGTGAAGAAATAGCAAAGCTTGAATTTCCTCCAATGGAGGTGTGTGCTTAGATGAAGAAGATGATGAAGGTGAGAGGTGTTTAGCTTGGAAGTTTGTCTCGGGTAAGCTATCTCCTTTGGCTTTTAATTTCTAATTTTTAACATTAAGCTTTCCTTCAATTGAAGGAAAGTTATCAGATAACTCCACGTAGTAGAGACTTAATTAAAGAGGGCTAATCGCGACGTTAGCCCCTCACTTTTCATGCAATTATAGTTTTGCTCTCCAACTTACACTTCTTCCATTTTAGCCACTAAAAGCTTAATATTACTTAATAAAATTCAATTACAAGGTTTTAAGCCAATTTAGGGTTCGATAGCAATAATTAACTAATCGATGCAATATTTAAGCTCTGCCAATGTAAGATTTTCGATCAACGGAACTTAATTCCGACTAGACCAGATTTCGGGGTGTTAGAACTCTCCTCCTTAAGAAAATTCATCCTCGAATTTTTACATGTACCGAAGAGATGCGAATATTGTTGTTTCATAGTCTCTTCAGGCTCCCAAGTGGCTTCCTTAACAGTGTGACTCTTCCAGAGCACTTTAACTAACGGTATCGTTTTGTTGCGAAGCCTTTTGACTTCCCTAGCAAGAATCTGGACCGGTTATTCTTCGTAGGATAGATCTGGCCGGAGTTCTACAGATTTGGGTTCCATAATGTGTGAGGGGTCAGACCGATACTTTCGAAGCATCGATACGTGAAAGACATCGTGAATTTTACTCAATTTCGAGGGTAGCAATAGTCGATATGCCACTGGGCCAATCTTTTCGATGATTTCAAAGGGTCCAATGAACCTAGGACTCAGTTTCCCCTTCTTGCCAAATCTTAAGACTTTCTTCCATGGTGACACTTTAAGAAAGGCTTTATCACCAACTTCATATTCAATGTCTCTCCTTTTGAGATCAACATAAGCTTTTTGTCGATCAAAGGCAGCCTTTAGACGATCATGAATAATGGTAACTCGTTCTTAGTTTCACGAAGCAAGTCAGGGCCTAACATCTTGCCCTCGCCCCAGCTCCGACCAGCATAACGGAGTTCTGCATCGCCTACCATATAATGCTTCATACGGAGCCATTTGGATGGATGCTTGATAACTGTTGTTGTAGGCAAATTCAACAAGGGGTATAGATTTTTCCCAAGTCCCACCAAAATCGATAATACATGCCCGTAGCGTGTCTTCCAATATCTGAATAGGTAGATTCAATAACAATGCTAATTTATAGGATTTCAATAGACAAGTTGTTTGATGAATTACCTGAATTACCCTTTCTGACTGACCGTCAGATTGAGGGTGAAAAGCTGTGCTGAGATTAACTCTGGTGCCCAGAGTTCCTTGTAGAGTTCTCCAAAACGAGATGCAAACCGAGGGTCTCGATCGGAGATGATAGACTTAGGCACTCCGTGGAGTTGGATTACTTCTTTGATGTATAAATTAGCTAACTTATGAAGACCGTAGTCCATTATAAGTGGTATAAAATGAGCTGACTTCGTGAAATGGTTTCCAATAAAACAAATAGCATCATGCTTTGACGGGGTCAACGACAGACCACTAAAAAAGTCCATGGTTATCTTTTCCTATTTCCATTTCAGTGGATCAATAGGTTGCAAAAGTCCTGTAGGGGCACAATGTTTTGCCTTAACACGTTGACACGTGAGGCACTTGGAAATGTAATCAACAATAGCTTGCTTCATGCCTGGCCACCAATATAGCTCACGTAGATCCTTATACATTTTCACAGACCCAGGGTGAACGGAAAAAGAGCTCGAATGAGCTTCAGAAAGGATGTCGGTGCGGAGAGTTTCATCATTAGGTACACAAACTCGATAATGGAAGCAAAAGAGTCCTTCAGAATCAATTCTGAAGTCCGAATTATCCAATAGTTTAGAGACAATGACCTGGGGCTCGAAATCTTTTTCTTGCAAGTCCTTAATTTGTGAAATGATGGTACACTGAACTTGAAGTTCAGCTACAAGGCAATGGTGCTTCTGAAGTCGGAAGTGAGCGTTAATTGTTTGAGGAGCTGCAAGAGAGCAACATAACAATGAGTGAATATACTTCACAATACTTATAACTTCAAGTCCATAATCAATGCTTACCAGGCAAAGGTTTGCGGCTGAGCGCATCAGCTACAATATTGGCCTTACCCGGATGGTAATCAATGACTAGATCATAATGTTTAAGAATTTCCATCCACCTCCGTTGTCGAAGATTCAACTTCTTTTGCGTCAATAAGTATTTGAGGCTTTTGTGATCGGTGAAAAGATAGCATTTCTCCCCGTAGAGATAATGCCTCAAGATTTTAAATGCAAAGACACCTGGCTTAAGTTTCCTCGAAGCCTAAGCAATAATCTTACCTTCTTGCATCAATACACACCATAACACAAGATGCGAACCATCACTGTAAATTGTATAGTCTTTTCCAGACTCGGGCTGGGTCAAGACAGGTGCATGGGTCAGGACTTGTTTCAGCTGATCAAAGCTTCGTTGTTGGACCTCGGTCGAAACAAAATGAGCCTCCTTCCGCAACAATTTGGTTAAAGGAGCGGCTAACATTGAAAATCCTTTCACGAATCTACGGAAATAGCCAACAAGCCCAAGGAAACTTCTGACCTCACAAACATTCTTCGGTGGATGCCAATCTACAATAGCTTGAAATTTCTTCGGGTCCACCAGAATACCCGAAGCTGATACGACATGCCCTAGAAAGGCCACTTCAGTGAGCCAAAACTCACACTTAGAAAACTTCGCATACAATTGTTTCTATCTCATATTCTAAAGTACAATACGAAGATGATCTTGATGCTCCGATTCATTCTTGGAATAGATTAAGATATCGTCTATGAACACCACAACGAATTTATCAAGACATGGTCTAAATACCTAATTCATTAAATCCATAAAAGCCACTGGTGCATTAGTTAGTCCGAAAGGCATCACTAAAAATTTGTAGTGTCCATATCTTGTACGAAAGGCAGTCTTGGGCACATCACACTCCTTGACTTTCATCTGATAGTAACACAACCTTAAATCAATCTTGGAAAACACAGAGGCATCTTTTAATTGGTCGAACAAGTCGTCTATTTTGGGCAAAGGATACTTATTCTTGATGGTGACTTTGTTCAGTTCTCTATAGTCAATGCACAAACGCATAGAACCATCCTTCTTCTTAACAAAAAGAACCGGGCCTCCCCAAGGTGAAGAGCTCGATTGAATAAAACCCTTGTTCATAAGATCTTGAATTTGAGCTTTTAATTCCTTCAACTCCACATCCACCATCCGATATGGTGTAATAGAAATTGGAGCAGTCCCAGGTTGCACCTCAATGCCAAACTCCACTTCACGGGTTGGGGGCAATCCCGGAAGTTCATCAGGAAAAACATCTGGGAATTCATTTACTGTGTCAGTATCATGGATCTGGGTTCATTCCTGGGTTCTGAGGATAACGCACACAACATGGAGTTTCGAGATTCCATCAACATTATCCATTCCTTACCGAGACCTTGAAGGTACAATTTTCTCTTACTGCAATCTACCCACGCCTGATGTTTACTAAGCCAATCCATGCCTAGAATCGCATCAAACTCGTGGATTAGTAAGACTAGGAAAACCGCAGGGAACGAAATTCCTTGAATCAAGATTGGACAATTTTTACATACAAGGCTTAGAGTAACACAATCACCTAACGGATTTGTCACGGAGATTTTTGTTGCCAAAGGTTCACTAGACATCCTATATCTTTTAACCAACTCCCGGCTTATAAAAGAATGTGTAGATCCAGGATCAATCAATACATACAATAAGTGTGCATATAACATAACGGTACATGCAATAACATCATGCTCGTCATCCTTCTTGCGGCATCTCACATGTTACATCTGGGCAGAGGCCTTCGATTCTTGCTTGTTACCTTGCTTCCCGGATCCGCCTGGTCTGCCTGAGGTTCCCGGTGGTGCTTGTCTTGGCCCTTTTCCTAAAAGGACTGAGCGGGTGAAGAGATGTCTCCGTGCACAGCCACTGACTTAGAGAGATTCTAAGGACAGACCCTGATAAAATTGTCCTTGTTCTCCACAAAAGAAACATGCTCCCGCCTGCTTGCGACACTGTTCTGCTGGGTGGCGTTTCTGACAAAAATTACAAACTGGATGTTGAACACTCCGGTTCGAACCTCCAGTACTCTCAACTGAGGCCGCCTTAGACCAGGACTGGGTGATAGTCTGTGGTCTCTCCATATTCCCTGTACGGGAAGGTTGTGGAATTGAACTTTCCTCGAACCTTGATACTTGCCCTTCTTGTTCCACTTGGGAGGTCGAGAATCGCTCCATGTTCTCTTCTCATATCTGCTGGACATATTTCCTCTCTGAGCTCTCTACGCTGCTTCGGTTTCTTTAACTCGATTCACCAAATCCTGGAAATTGGTGATACCCAAGGCCGTAAACATAGGTCGCAGCTCATCCCTCAGCCTAGCGATAAACATTCGGCACTTGTCTTCTTATTTCTTTATAAACTAGGCTCCGTATCGGCAATACTTGCAGAAATCATGGATGTACTGCTCGATAGGTCGACCGCCTTGTTTCAAATGAAGAAAAGTGCTCCGCCTTTCTGCGAGATAGTACTCGCTGATGTACTTGTTCCGGAATTCCTTAAGAAAGAATTCCCAAGTGACCGATTCTTCAGGAACAATAAGAATAGTACTCTCCCACCATATAAGGGCTTCATCGGTCAGCAATGCAATTGCACACTCTAGCTTACGCTCGTCAGAACACTGCAACTGTTTATTCAGGATACGTAAGGTATTAACCAGCCAGTATTCAGCAATTTCAGGGTTATCATCATCCTGTCCGGTGAAAGAATAGGCTCAGAGTGAAGCCATTTTGTCTATAGGAGCTCGGACATATTGAGCGACAGGGAGGGTAGGCTAAACTGGCGGTGTCGCTTGCATCGCAGTCATAAACTGCTTAAACATGTTTGCCATATTCTGATAGCATTCAGCCTGAGCAGTAGGTGCAGCAGGCTCAACACCTTGTACAGGAGGGTCCTGTGGTTGCGGGGAATTTGGAGGATTTCCACCTCTAACCTCTTCGCCATGTGTCGAGGAGCCGGTAGCATGCTCATCAATGTGAGCTTCATTTGTCTCAGACATATCTATATGAAAGATCATATTAGTCGACAAGTCACAATATATACAAAATAAAACTCCTAGGTGGCAAAGTAACATAATAACAATGCAATAGACTTCGGTTTAGTCCTAGAATCGACTAAGCTCTAGCTCTGATACCACAAATGTAACACCCCCTTCCCGGTCTGGTAGAGAATCGTGTCGAAGTGTGTTACCGGAGGACGATGCGACAAACAATGTTATAAAATTTCATCTTGATCACACGATAAATCAATAGAAGGCATACAATGTGTGACCAATGCACCTATTAGTCCAACATTATCAAATAGAATGCACAATTAATAGTCTAGGGTCGTTTTACAACTTTTACAAGTATTAAGGACTAATTTATAAATTTAACAGGTTTGAGGTCCTTCGATGTAAAAACCCTTCCAAGATTAAATTCATTACTTAAGAGTTATGACTACCAAATTTTATTCAACTCGGAGATCAATAGCACCGTCAATTTGACTTTACAAAGTTTAGTGACTAGATTGTAACATTTTCAAACTGTCCAATAAGCCTTTAACTAACTTACCTAACCCCGTTTCGGAACACCTTGGGTTGTTTCGGAACGGGTGCACGAGAGTCAACCATGTTGACCTTTCTCTTTAGACCGTTTTGATACAGGCTTGACCCGTATTAGAACGGATTGACCATCATTAACTTTGACTTTGCCCGTTTTGAAACTCGTATCGAAACAATGGTCTCCAGAAGCAAAATGTTCCGAAATGTCATCACTTCATTCCAGAGCGCCCTTAATCTTAGGTTCAAAGATGTGTACCTATATCGAAACGGCATCACCCGTTTCGATACGGACATGCTTGTAATGACAGATTTTTGCTGGTTTTTACTCGATTTACCCTATCTAACGATGTCCAAATGCAACGAAACTTTACATGCAACATTTCATTGGTATAAACATCTAGCATACTAAATTTCATGACTATATGAATACATTTACTAGGTTTTCACCTTTTTAAGCTAAGCATCCATATTAAGGCTATCTTCCAAGAACCAAAAAGGCCATTTAGGGCCAATGACCATGTTACAAAATAGGCAAAGCACCAACACAACAAAACGGGCATATATGACTAGTTTAATTACTTTGCCACCTTCCTAGGAGTTCAAAGGTCATAATTACATTACTTGAGGCTTGGTAGTGACTTGTCTTGGCGGCCGATCCGATCTTCCAACGAACTAACCCTTTTTAACCTGAAAATGCATGAGATGAGACATGTTAGGCATACTTTTCCTTGTGAGGTAGTCACAAGCAATGTAAATAATGGAAATGCCATGGTTACACTTATACATAATCTCATGCCAACAATATTGGTACTATGCAACAATGCACAAAGTATAATCATGTTTCGTTTTCATTCGTAGTCCTTGGATTGAATCAAATCATGGATACGCGAATTCCTACGCCTCGCCAAATCAATGAATGGTCTAATCCTTCCGCCTCGCCAATATGACTAATAACAATACACATCCCTCCGCCTTGCCAAATCAATATAGGCCGTAGCCTTAGGACCGTAGTCCACCCGTACACTTAGCTCATGAATTCTATGGCATGCCAATTGTATCCCGAGTCCATTCCAATCCAAGGTTGCAAAATTCTTATTCATTTCAATAATCAATGATATATCAATGTACAATGAATTCAATGTAGTCGGTGATCAATATATGTGTCTCATCATAAATATTTCATAAATTGGTATCAATATCAATGTCCAATGATTTCAATGCAATGATCCAATGATAATGCTTATATCGGCAAATATATATAATGACAATAATCAATGTTCAATGGTAACTTACCGACACTTACCAAAGTGTCCGATTAACCATCCAATGTAATCTCTTCAATAGCAATGTTAACGAAGTAATCTAGAATAACAAATAATGATTCGGGAAGGCCTTTCTCATAAACCGAGACTCTGACTACACTCACCTTAGCAATCCGAAGCTTCAAGGCTCTCGGATAGCAATCCCTTTGTTCCTAGCTTGTGATAGAGATGGTGAAACTTCTTTCCCCACTTCTTGAGCTAGAAAAATTAAAAGAAAACTTATTAGGGTCGATGTTTCGATATCAAAATCAACATAACGATATCGAAATCAATATTCGACTTCAATAGAGATGACAACGAGGAGATATCCATGAATAGTCAAAACCCTAGCTTAGATTATACTCAAATATCCATGGAATCCAATAACCGATTGAGAAATATAGCTTACCCGATCGATAGCAATGTTTCGATATCGATAGACTGAAGAAATGGCAAAGCTTGAATTTCCTCCAATGGAGGTGTGTGCTTAGATGAAGAAGATGATGAAGGTGATAGGTGTTTAGCTTGGAAGTTTGTCTCGGGTAAGCTATCTCCTTTTGCTTTTAATTTCTAATTTTTAACATTAAGCTTTCCTTCAATTGAAGGAAAGTTATCAAATAACTCCACGTAGAAGAGACTTAATTAAAGAGGGCTAATCGCGAGGTTAGCCCCTCACTTTTCATGCAATTATAGTTTTGCTCTCCAACTTACACTTCTTCCATTTTAGCCACTAAAAG
Source organism: Hibiscus trionum (assembly GCA_030270665.1). NCBI lineage: Eukaryota > Viridiplantae > Streptophyta > Magnoliopsida > Malvales > Malvaceae > Hibiscus > Hibiscus trionum. The sequence continues at coordinate 9,792,421 of BSYR01000013.1, read as the reverse complement.
CTTAATATTACTTAATAAAGTTCAATCACAAGGTTTTAAGCCAATTTAGGGTTTGATAGCAATAATTAACTAATCGATGCAATATTTAAGCTCTGTCAATGTAAGATTTCTGATCAACGGAACTTAATTCTGACTAGACTGGATTTTGGGGTGTTACAAGAACAATCCGGGGATATGGAATGAAGAATGCCAGGAAGCCTTGGAAAAGATCAAAGAGCAGTTAACTAATCCTCCAGTGTTAGTGCCTTCTGTTTCAGGGAGGCCGTTAATACTCTATCTAACGGTGTATGAAAGTTTAATGGGCTGCGTATTAGGGCATTATGGCGAATTTGGAAGGAGGGAAAGGGCAATATATTACGTAAGCAAGAAGTTTACTGACTGTGAAGTAAGATATACTCCGATTGAAAAGGTATGTTGCGCTTTGGTATGGGCTACTAAAAGGCTTAGGCAGTATATGTTGTATCATACCACATGGTTGATCTCACGGCTAGATCCGTTAAAGTTTATGATGGAAGCTCCAGCCCTATCAGGAAGAATAACATGATGGCAGATGTTGCTCTCAGAATATGATATTCAATATGTAAATCAGAAAGCAGTAAAAGGAAGCGCCATAACAGATTTTCTTGCAAGTCGTGATCAAGATGATTACGAGGCATTAGATTTCAGTTTCCCTGATGAGGATTTAATGTGTATTACAGAAAATGAAGAGTCACCAAAAGAATCCTGGGTCATGAATTTTGACGATGCTGTAAATGCTCTAGGACGAGGTATTGGAGCAGTTTTGGTTTCACCAGAAGGAGATCATTATCCTTTCACTTGCCGTTTGAAATTCTTTTGCACTAATAATATGGCAGAATATGAGGCGTGCATATCGGGCCTAAGGGAAGCTATTTATAGAAAAATCCAAAGTTTGAAGGTCTATGGGGATTCAGCGTTGATCATCTACCAAATACGTGGCGAATGGGAAACAAAGGATGCAAAATTAATAGAGTATTACAAGTAGGTCCTTGAATTAACTAAAGAATTCGATGTGATCACTTTTAGGCATCTCCCAAGAGAAGATAATCAGATGGTTGATGCATTAGCTACTTTGGCTGCCATGTTTAAAGCAAGTGAGGGTTCTGAGATGATACCTATTAAGTTGCAAATGTTGGAGTCCTCAGCACATTGTTACAACGTAGAAGAGGAAGCAGATGGCTTGTCGTGGTACCATGATATCTTGCAGTACATAAAGCTTCAGCAATACCCAGCATAGGCTTCAGAAAATGAAATGAAGATGATTAGGAAAATGGCATTAGAATACATTCTTGATGGAGAAATCCTTTACAAATGAAGTCGAGATCAGGTGTTGTTAAGATGTGTGATGCAAAAGAAGCACAATTGATTTTGGAAGAGGTTCAAGAGGGAGTTTGTGGAACTCACCCTAGTGGTTTCACTATAGCAAGAAGAATTATGCGTCTAGGATATTATTGGTCAACGATGGAAGGAGATTGCATTAATTATTCCGAAAAATGTCACAAGTGTCAGGTTTACGCCGACAAGGTTCACGCGCCTCCTCAATCTATTCATGTCATGTCATCTCTCTGGCCATTCTCTATGCGTGGCATAGACGTCATTGGGCACATTCATCCGAAGGCGTCAAATGGACATCGCTTTATTCTGGTAGCCATTGATTACTTCACAAAATAGGTGGAAGCGGCCTCGTATACAAATGTAACTAGATCCATTGTTTGCAATTTCTTAAAGAAGGAGATCATTTGTCGATATGGTCTACTAGAAAGCATAATCACTGATAATGCTTCTAACTTGAACAACTGAATGATTTCTGGGGTCCGTTTGTAGTTTAACATTAAGCACTGCAACTCAGTAATATATCGCCTAAAGATGAACGGAGCAGTAGAGGTGGCTAATAAAAATATCAAAAAGATAGTTGCAAAGATGACCGACACTTATAAAGATTGGCATGAAAAGTTACCATTTGCTTTGTGTGTATATCGAACAGCGGTAAGAACATCTACTGGGGCAACTTCGTTCTCATTAGTATATGGAGTAGAAGTTGTGCTACCAATTGAGGTTGAGATTACATCGTTGCGTGTCTTGAAAGAGGCCAAGTTAGACTAATCTGAATGGGTTCAGGCAAGGTATGACCAATTGAACTTAATTGAAGAAAAGAGGTTGAAAGCCGTATGTCGTGGTCAAATGTACCAAAGGAGAATGATAAGGGCTTGTGAAAAGAAGGTTCACCCTAGAGAGTTCCAAGAAGGAGATCTGGTATTAAAGAAGAAGCTGCCAATCCAAAGTGATCCCCGGGGAAAATGGGCGCCTAATTGGGAAGGACCATACATTGTGACAAAGGTTCTTTCAAGCGGAGCATTGATTTTAGTTGAGATGGATGGAGATGAGTTTCAAAACTCGATGAACTCTAATACCGTTAAGAAGTAGCATGCTTGAAGAAAAAACGAAAGAAAAAAGGAAAAGAAAGAAGAAAGAAGAAAGAAGAAAAAGGAAAAAAGGAAAAAGAAAAAGAGGGTTCAAAATGAAAACTCGTAGAGGGCGTTTTGAAACCAAAAGAGGGTCTGAGTTGAAAACCTGTAAAGGGCGGCTCAGATAATTCATAAGATAGTTTTCGGGGCTCCACAACTTATGCATTGTGCTCAAAGTTTCCTCAACAATGGTGGCGTTCAAGATTACTTCTGGCGTTTGATAGGAGAAGTTTGGACTGTTGATATCTGAATACTTGTTCAATCACGCTCTAGAGGAAGCTTGTCCCTGAATATGAAAATATTGACTAATGAAAGCATATGAGGATCAAATGTTTCCAATGAAGTAAATGACGTAATGGTGAAGTCAGTCTTTCTAGTTAAGAGTGCAAGCTTAGGTGTACAGAAGATCAAAAGTGAAGCAAAAGCCAAAATTGTTCAGGACTTATGGGTGAATTCCAAGGCAAGGGTGGAGGCTCTATTCCAAGGAATCGTGGACGATGTTGGTAAAGCCATGTACAATTGAAAGAAAAGTGAAGCTAGCCTTCTTATCTACGCGAGGTCATGAGGAAACTCATGTTAGTCGGGTTGGAGTCGATAACCAGTATTTCATCAGAATTAAGAAAACAATCCAAGAAAAAGAAGTTTTAAAAAGAAAAAAGAAAAAACTTGTCATGCATTCATGTTTTAGGCATCCTTAGGGGCATGCACATCATAATTGCATTGCATGTTGCGTTTTGTTTTCTCAGGTACATGGAAGACCTGTCCGAATGAAGTTTTGCTTATTCATCCAAGCATAAGGAGGATGAAATTTTTCAGAAGATTCACCTATCCGTTCAGGCGAAAAGAGAATGGAGTTTGCTTATTGATCCAAGCATAACGAGGGTGAAATCTTTCGAAGCATGTTTGCTTATTCATCCAGGCGTGAGGAGGATGAAATCTTTTGGAGTATGCTTATTCATCCAATCGTAAGGAGGATGGAATCTTTTGAAGCACGTCTGCTTATTCATCCAAGCATAAGGAGGATAAAATTTTTCAGAAGAATCTGCCTATAAGTTTGAGCATTTGGGAGAATAGAACCCAGCTCAGCTATTCGGGCATTTGGAAGAATAGAACCCAGCTCAACTATTCGAGCATAGGGAGAATAGAGACGGCCTATCCGTTCGAGCATCTGGAGAATGGAACCCAGCTCAACTATTCGGGTATAAGGAGAATAGAACCAGCCTATATGTTCGGGCATTTGGAGAATGTAACCTAACTCAGCTATTCGGGCATAAGGAGAATAGAACCGGCCTATCTGTTCGGGCATAAGGAGAATGGAGCCCAGCTCAGCTATTCGGGCATAAGGAGAATAGAACCGGCCTATCCATTCGGGCATAAGGAGAATAGAACCCAACTTAGCTATTCGAGCAAAAGGAGAATAGAACATGCCTATCCGTTCAGGCAACAAGAGAATGGAGTCAACCAGAAAATCGGTGAAAATCAGTGCCTTTTGGTCTTTGCTTTATCCCTGTTGCACAGAGATAAGCAAAGCGGGGCAGTTGTTGTCACTAGATTTTCACCCACCATTATCAAATAATTAAATTAAGAAAAAAAACCTTTTTTCTTAAAATAATAAGGGCCCTTTTCTAAAATAAAAAACCCAAAAAAATTGATCCCAAAAGGCCCATTTTTTAAAACCCATTTAAAAAAACAAAAAAAAAAACAAATAATAAGCCCACCTTAAAATGCAAAAGCCCACCTTTAAAAACCATTTGAGTAAAAAATAATAAAAAATAATAAATGTAGAAAAAAGGGAAAACAAAAAAAATGACATCAAAAATAATAAAAAAACAAAACAAAAAACAGCAAATAAAAATAACAAAAAACAACAAAAATAAAAGAAAAAAAGGGAACCAACGCGCGTCACGCGCCTAGTGCGTGTGAACACGTGCGCGGGCTGGTTCCTAGAAACCCCTGTTCGACGCAGCTGATGGTGGTCGTCCGTCGTCTTCAAGCCACGGTCCTAGTCGCCGTTGGTGCTGGTCGACCCGTCTCGCCGTCGCTGACCCAACGGCACCGACGCCGCTCATCGCCATCCACTGTAGCTGCCGGAATCTGAAAAAAAAAACAGAAGAGAAGTGGTCAAAACTTAGGCTCGAATCAAGGGAAAATTCGATCCCGAATTTGAACCAAATTGGGATATTCTTGAGGGGTTTTACTAAGGATCAAGCTTTGTGTCGGATTTAGGCTTCAATTTGGGGAATGAATCCCATTTTGGCTTAATTTGCAAGCTGAAATTCAAGTATAAAACCCCCCTAAACCCCATTGTTCAACGCACACTTGAAAAGCAAAAAACAAAGCTTAAAAAATTCTGAAAATTCTCTAAAATTTTCTCTGAGTTTGCTGGAATTTTTGGGGTGAAGTTCGAGCTTGGGGTAAATTTTCGGAGGAGTTTGGGAAGCATTTCGTGAAAGATCGCATTCGAGTTCTTCGCTTTTCGGTAAAATTCTTCTCTTTCCTTTTAAGTTTTTTAGTGAATTCCACTTGTTCTTGGTTGAATTTTGTTTTCTTGTGTTTGTGATTGTGTTTGTTTGATTTTAGGTTGTGTTCATTGAAGTTGGAAAATTGTTTCGCGGATCCGGTAATATTTTTGTTTAAAATTTCTTGATTAATTTTTAGTTTAATCTTTTAAAAATCTTGCATGCTTAAAAAATGTTGTTTAGGGGTTTTTGATCTTTAGAAATGAAATCATTGAACTTTAAAAGTGTTATTTTTAAATGTAGGAATAAAAATGAATTAAGGTTGTTTTAAATTAAAAAAACTAAAATTAAGGGATTTAATTAGAAGATAATAATTCATGGTGGAAAAAATAATAAAAGGACTTAATTTGTAGAAAAAATAAATGGAAGTTTTCTTGAAATATAGTTTTAATAATAAAAGTGGTTAAATAATTTTAAGAAGTTTTTAGGAAAAAGTAAATAAGAGCGTTTTTTAAAGTAAATAATAAGTTTTCAAAAAAAAAGAAAAATAAATTTTAAAAAGGGGTTTTAAATAAAAATTTAGAATTTTAGGAGAAATAAAGTTAGAAAAAATCATAAAGAAAAATCTTTTCTAAAATAAAGTTTTTGTTTTTTAAAAGTCATCATTTAAAGAAAGGCTTTTTAAAAAAAGAATGAAAAAAAGAAGTCTTTAAGGAAAAAAAAATTTAGAAATAGAAATAAAAAGAAATAAAGAATAAAATAAAAACTAAAAATGTAAAAAGGTCAAAAGAAAGGTCTTGGTTTTTAAGAGTAAAAAAAAGAAATAAAAGGCTTTTTCAAAAGAAACAAAAAAAAGGAGTAAAAAAAACAAAAGAAAAATTCAAGTTTCTTGCTTGTTCTTTAGAAATATGTCAATACTTAGGACTAGGTTCTAAAAGCTTAGATAGAGACGTGTTTGTAGAAAGATTTACTTCACAAAAAATAAGACACACTTAAGCAAACTTTAACCCTTAATTAGGAATAAAAGACTACGACATTTTCTTAGGATTTTAAAATAATCAAACTTAGAATTAATAAAAAATGCTCAACACGTCGAATTTTTATGTTGTTTGAAAAAGTGAAATTAATTTAATGCGGTGTCTTATCAAACAGGAATGACGGGTTAGCGACAGAAATGTTGGCGGTGAAAGTTCATCTCCCGGGCGATAAGGTCGTTAAAATAGTTTGATATTCATTAAACGGACAAATAGAGTCGAACCTTCATGAATTTGCAAATTCCAGTTTTGAAAACGATTTTTAAATTAATTAGGTACCAATTTTGGGCGTCGTGGGGTGCTAACCCTTCCCCACGTGTAACCGACCCCCGAACCTGCTTTTTGATTTTCGTAGACCAAAACCATTGTTTTATTAAAACAAAACACTTTATTAAAATAACCTCATTTTAAAGTGATCCAATCACACTTTTCAAAAAAGATTGGTGGCGATTCCGTTGATTTTTAAAAGTTTTACAAAATGTCGAAGCTCCTAAAAAGGGTTGCGACAACTTTGCACAGATTTTTTTTATGCTTATGTCAAGACATGGCATAAGTCCGCACTCACTGTAATGAGTAGAGTTGTTCTAGTTACTCTCTTTGAATTTTCACCCATAATTTACAGTTATGACTTCTCCAATGCAACAACAAAAGAAGCCCTAGGGAAGTTTGTCAACTCTCCTGCAGATGTGAGTATTGCTGGGGACACACAGAAGGAGGAAGCCTCGAGCAAAATAATCAAGGACTTTATTTTTATCTGAACACTACAATTGATGTAGATGCAACCCCCACCATTCTTGACAAAGAAGAAGTAATTGTAGAAGATGTTGATGATGAAGAAGAAGATGATGAAAGTACACAATTTGAAAAGTCTATTGATGAAGATGTTGTTGTTGTAGATATGTATGTTGCATCCAAGATTGTGGATGCAACACTTGAAGGGCCCTAGATGGAGCTAGATGCATCGAGACTGGCAGAAGCCATCCCTGCAGTGGAAGAAAAAGAGGTCAATCCTCTTGCAATGGTGGTATACAAAGCATCATCTTAGTTCCTTCCTATTGCAAGGATGGTCGATGATGCCGAACCAGAGCAACAACCTAAAGATGAACCAGATGTTATTCCTCAGAAAAGGAAAAGAAACGCAAATGCTCCAAGTCAAAGGACAAACAGAGAAAGAAGTGCAAGGAGGAGAAGAGGGAAAAGAAGAAAAACACCGTGCTACCTCATCCACACAAGAGCCATGACATAGTAAGTTTTTAGATTTTTGTAGGCATGCATTTAATGTAGTGTAATTCATTTTTATAGAAGTATTGTCACTACATTTGCATTATCATTGTAATTGCATTTAGTTTATTTTCATTACATTTGCTTTATCTTCGTATCTACATTTCTTTTTTTGTTATTACATTCTGTTTTTGCATTAGGGTTTGAAATGCAACCCTATTTTCAAAAAAAAAAATTAAGCTTATGCATGGTTCATTTTGTGTTCTAAATATTTTACTTATATTCGATGCTTACATCTCGACTCATATTAATTAGTAATGAGTTGATTGGATATATGTGATGGAAATTTGCATTAGAAATATGCATGAACAAATTTGCTTGCTTGAGTAATGGATACCTAGCTTCATCTCTTCGATTTTAGATGAATTTGCCTTGATAAATTGTTGCTATATATGTTAATAGATCTTATTATGTGTAAATAAAAAGCAGTCTAATGTGGGAGTAATATGAGAGTAGCTTAAGGGGGACACTCCAATGCATGCGTTAGAAAAATAAATCTAGCCAAAGGTTATTGCTGCATGAGTGTGTGTCGAAGCGATGATGTAGTCCCTGGGGGTTCGTTGCACAAACATCTTACTTCTCAGGATCTTAGGGTGCATTCAGTCTTCGATATCCCTCACTACTTTACAAAAAGGGAGAAAATTATTATATTGATGTTATATGTTATATTTAATAAGTGATGTTTAAGTGGAAAGAATATGAGATGTTAGGAATGATGATATGTATTGTTAAAATGCATGTTCATTTATTCTTATGCATGAGTTGTCGATGCAATCTTCTACCATGTAGATGCAATTGATTCATTTATGGTTGAGATGATTCAAGTAGCTAGAATGTTCATAAACCTTTGTTAAACCTTGATGCTTTCTATTTTTCTTGAGGACAAGCAAAAACTCAAGTTTGGGGTGTGATAGCTCTTTCAAGAGCATGTATTTCCTCCATATTTATTGATTAATTTGTCCTTACATTAGTGCCTCGTGCATTCATTTCTGCATTTTTAGATTATTATTTGCATTTTCTATAACTCTAGTCATCTTTGCTCTTTTTATGAAAAATTATGCCCTTCTGCTACTTTATCGCTGTAATGCTAATGTCCCTGAATAGGAATTTTATTCACTGCAGCCAGATGCATCACTACAGCCGCCAGCTTTCCAGATCTTTACAGATAAGGATGACGATGCCAGTTGTCTAGTATGTTATAACATACTAAGTACGATATTCCTTCGCTCAATTCGTATGAAGTACACGTGTCCTCCTTAGATCGGCCTATAAAAAAGGATATTTTGAGGAGAGAGAAGAGAGATAATCTGGATTATCATTTTCTTCATCTTTAAACAATTAAAAGCTTCTCCCATGGCATCTTGAGCGAATTTTCTAGAGAATCGTGGTGAAGATGAGGCAAAATTCTTGGTGAAATACAAATTTCCAAGTTTTGAAGCAAGGGGAACATGTAGATTCATTTCGTATCAAGCTTGGAATAAAGGTTTCCATTTGACTTTTTACGTTTCTTTGTAATTAAATGACGATGGTTTATTGTTTTGTTTGCTTATGAACTAAAGTTGTTTTGGATTCTAAATTTTAATCGATTTTATGAGCTTTCTTTCTTGTTTCAATTGATGGATTTGAACGATGTTTTGCATGGAAGTGTTTAGCGTAACCATTGACATCGGAAGATGCAATGACAATTCAGATTAACAAGCATTCCAACGAGAGTTGGATGAAGATATAATGGGAGTTGATCCACTTGTTTAAGAATATGTAGTTTTGACCAACAATGGAAGTTGTGGTAAATATGCATATTTAAGTTAATCGTTGAAAGGTTGAAAGAAAGTTAGTAAAATAAGTTTAATATTAACTGTTGAATTAATCATCATATGTTGTTACCTTATTGCATTTGGTTATCTGTTGAGTTGAACCGAGGGGATCCAGTTTCTTTATTGATAATCTATTTCCTTTGTTATTTCATTTTTATCACTACCACAACGATCTTTAATATAAATCTTTTTATATTTTCTTTGTAGTCACAACTACACTCACAGTTCTGTTTACTTACAGTATTGCTTACAACGACACGAGAATACAACCTAAATCCCATCCTCATGGGATTTATATCTGATAGGAACTACCTGCCAACTATACTTGCATCGAAAGTGTACGCTTGCACAAATCATGTGAGTTTGTTTCACCGATCACAAACCTCAAGCAACAATAGCTCTAACATAAGGACAGACACCTCTCACGCTCAGGTTTAGCACTAGGCCTAGCTGAATTAGAACTTATGATATAAACTCTACATTAATATATATCACTATGCCACCAAACTAAACATCACAAACACTAATCCAAATATTACTCACATATAGACCTCATAGTATGTGCACAATCAGTCTACAAAGACGGAGGAGGAGGTGAGTCATCGATCCCACGAGTAGGAGAGTCGCAGTCACCTTTAACACAACAATAACTCATGTTAGAATCCAATATTCAATTCTATTAAAATACCAAGTAAAAATAACTTCAAATAGTTAAACAAGGCTTTCGGGTTGTAATTTGGTGAAATAGGCTGCGAATTCAGACTGAGGACGTCAAAAAATGTTAAGGTTTAAGTTGACCGAAAAAGTCAACGTTCAACGATCAATGATCAATTGTCAACGGTCATTAGGTTAGGTTGGAAAACGGGTCGGGTTGGTTAACTCAGTTCGGGTCTGGTTAACGAGTCAATCAACTCATGTCAGGTTTGGTCAACAAGTCGGTTTAGCTTTCCAATTCGATTTGGTTTTGTCGATTTTGGTTTGGGTTCTCAATTCGATTACCGATTTGGGCTCTTTCTCAGATTTGGTCTTAATGATCAGGTTGAAACCTCTTAGTTTGGGCCATACACATAGATCTGAGGATCCCTAAATCGATTGGGTTACCAGGCCCAACCCACATACTCATGTTACAGAAAACTTAGGGTTTATGAACCCTTGATGGCGTAGTTCATCGGCAGTACCAATCGAAGACCCAATAGGCCATTTCTGGCTGAAAAGCAAAACAAAAGTTAGATTAAAAGATAACCTACTAAAAACAAGGGAAATCACAACGTAAAACTTACCGAAGGCTATCAGAAAAATAAATGAATGATGGTGCAAGAGAGGAAGAAACGGGATGGTTTTCTCAAGATTCCGATGACATGTAAATAACGATGAAGAAACGGAGGGTAGGGTTTGATCACAATAGTGAGACGATCAAAGATGTGTAAGACATGATGGTCACTCTTGCCTGAAGATGGGGCATCAAAGCTTCATTAGAAAATACAAAGATGGGAATGGTATATTTGAGAGAGAGTTATGGAGATGGAAAGACAACTAAAAATAAAATGAGAATTAGAAAGTTTCAAACTTGGAAAAGTTTGTTTTATACCAGGGTTAAACCCGGAATTAAAGTAGGTTAAAATTTAAAGAAACTAGATTCAAAGCATAACAAGGTTGCTAGAATAGTAAGGGTACTACTCAATAAAGTTGGGATCGCAGGTTCGAAACCCAGTATATCCTTTGCATAATTTATTTTTGCTTCAAAGCATAATAAGGCAAAGAAAAGATAATTGGAAATTTACAGAATTAGTTCTTGAACTGTACTAGGTTTACAATCCAATCCTTAGAATTTAGGGGAAAAGAATTTAAAATTTCTCAAGAACTAGGGTTTGAATTTGGGGGTTTCAAAATTTTGGGTTTTTGAATTGGGTGTATTTTTGGTGTGTTACAACTCTTCCCTTTAAGAAATTTAGTCCTCAAATTTTCAAACTTAGCAACAGATCCCTAAACTAATTAACATATACTTATATTTCTTCTATTAGAATTCATCTTCCATCAAAACAAAGGTAAAAACTGAAAACATCATAAATGTGCCCTTTATGTCCTCGGATGCATCATTATAACCATCACAAGCTCCGATCGCATATACCAAACTTGGTTACCTAGCATCAAATCTATCTGATCTGTTACTCTGAGCAGGTCTACCTCTACTAGCATTATCCAAAGCAACATGCCTACTTTGGCCAATACCTCTAGATGGTTCTTGTGCTGATCTTTGAGACTGTATCAGAATTTGGTTAGCACCATGGATGAGTGGACAATCACTTCAAAATGCTCTAAAGAACCACATAAGAAACATGTTTCAAACTTCTTCTGACATTCACCGTTATGTTGTTTGTTATAGTAATAACATATGGGGAAATGGCGGGAACCTGCCGAACCACCTACACTACTAGTCTAAACAACTGTAAATGTAGGGATCACTATCGAATAACTCTGATGAACTATCTCCTCCCTATACCTCTTCCAGTGTGACTAAGATAACAAAACTGGACTGATGTGTCCGATAGCTTCTTGATTCGCTCCATATCCTGACCTCTCTAATTTCTCTTGAATGCTTTAATACTCTCAATGGTCTCAGCTCGATTGAACAAATCATTCAACACATTGTCTTGATAAGGAGCTACCTTTTCATGAATTTGTATAGGGAGACATTTCAAGAACCACCTATACTTTTCCTTCTCGGAGTCCACTAACCCAACTGCATACTTACTCAACTTCAAGAATTTTATCTCATAATCAAATATGGTTATGTCGTTCTGATTAAGGTCAATGAAATGATGTCGACAGTCTGCAAGATACTACTCTCTCACATAATGACTCTAGAACGCCTTTCAAAAATAATCTCATGTTAACTGACTTGTCGCAATCAATCTTCGTTTTGTCTCCCACCAACGTACTTCACCATGAAGTAACGAAATCGTGACCCATAATTTCTTTTTGGTGGGATATTCCATTACCTCAAATAATCTCTCTATGTTTTCTAGCCATAATTCTATATCAGACTAATGTGCATCGGTCATGCCCTTAAAGGTTTTCATCCTAGCAACTAGAAACTAGATGGATATAAGTTTCCTCAAACCCTCTAACTGGAATTGAAGATAACACAACAATTCTTGGTTCATGGTGGTATTATCCATCTCAATAGTCTCACTATCATTGATATCAAACATGTCATCGTCACTGCTCTTTTAAGCATGTGGGTTCCCACCTCCAATCTGTTGACCACCAGGTTGTTGGCCTCCAGTCTGTTGGGCCCTAACGAGTATCATGTCATCCTCAGTATCATGCGACTCATCTTGATTCTCCACTGGATCAGCATGTGGTGTAGGATCACTACCCGAAATAGTAGTAAGGCCTCTGCTTGAAGTGAGTCTGGTACTCCTACGTGGTGGCATAGCAAAGTCTATCTACAAAAGGCAACACACTAAAGTAAGATTAGGTAATGGAGTATCGAATTAGAACACACTTAAGTTTTAAAGTAAGTAGATAATTTATAAAATAGAAGATTTAGTAGTCATCCTTATTCATCCCACAAAACTTTTCAAATGCATGCAAAAAGTCAAAAATATTTTGAAAACGACTGTTGTGAACCTCACAATCTAAGGGTTGAACTCAGCTTTAATACCACTTAATATAACCCCTTTAAACTCGACCTAGAAGAAAAGGCTAATTTAAAAAGTCACAATTGAAACTTCTCCCTCAAATAATTTATTTGAAGATCAAACATTCTTTAATTTGAAATATAATAACCGTAAAATAAACGAAAATTTAATATTTCATAATGCCTTAAATGTTTAAATCCAATGTTCAATGTAACTTAAATTAACTGAATTAACTGTCAAAAAATGCACGAGAATGCATGCTAAAAATATAAGTGCTAAATCACAAAATTAATCCCAAGTCCAAAATTACATTAAAATACCAAAATAATAATAATGGTGAAATATTCTAGAAAACTTAGTAAATCCATATTGAACAATAAGGTAGAAAAACACTTGAGATCCTTTGAGTATCAAGTCACCTAAAGTTCAAGAAACAATAATCGTAAAACACAATAATATTTTATTAAAATTCTTTAAAACATTACACAAATGGTACAATGTCACAAGCACAATGTAATGCACTCAACTTCGCCCGCCAAAACATGAGGAAGGTCTTAGAACCCCCTTGTTACATCCACCAGTCTTAAATGTATCAATCGTTTGAAGGGGTGATATTCGTAAATCTCCTTCGTACAGTCTCAAGACATGGTCATACATATATGATGCTTAAAAACTCAAGTTTCATAATATAGTTCCATAACATAAAGTCTAAAGTTCGTAATTCTATAATCCATAAATTAGAGTTCTGTAAATCTAATGTTTCATAAACCACAGTTCAACAAATCATAGTTAAAACACATTCTAAAATCATATGCATGCGATGTCAACCATACAAGCAATAGTGCATATAAGTAATCACACAAGATGTAAAACAACAACACATAGAAAGTATGTAGCACAATAAGAAACAAACCTCAAGCAATAATAGCTCTAACACGGGGATGGACGCCTCTCATGCTCGGGTCTAGCATTGGGTCTGGCTGAATTGGAACGTATGATGTAAACTCTACATTAATATCTATCATAACACCAAATTAAACATCACAAACACTAATCCAAGTATTACTCATGTGTAGACCCCGTAGTATGTGCACAATCGGTCTGTACGAATGGAGGAGAAGGTGTTTCGTTGAACCTACAAGTAGGAGGGTCGCAGTCACCTTTAACACAATAATAACTCATGTTAGAATCCAATATTCAATTCTCTTAAAATACCAAGTACAAATAATTTGAAAATAGTAAAATGAGGCTTTGGGGCTGGAATTTGACAAAACGGGCTATGGATTCGGACTTAAGACGTTGAAAAACATCAAGGTCAAAGTTGACTGAAAAGTCAACGATCAAAGTCAAGGGTCAAAGGTCAAGTCAAGTCAACAGCCAACAGTCAAGTCAACGGTCTACATGTCAGGTTTGTCAACTCGGGTCAGGTTAGGTCAATGAGTCGGTCAACCTAGGTTGGGTCCGGTTAATGGGTCGATTTGAGTTGCCATTTCGGTTCGGGCCCATTAGTTTGTTTAAATTTTGTCGATTTTGGTTTGGGTAGTCAATTGCATCATCGATTTGGGCTCTCTCAAATCTAGCCTTAAGGACTAGGCTGAAACCTCTCGGGTTGGGCCACACACACAGATCTAGGGATCTCTAAATGGATTAGAATACCATGCCCAACCCTTATACTCATGTTGCAGTAAACTTAGTGTTTATGAACCCTAAACAACAGTGTACACCAGCAGCACCAATCGGAGACCGGTCACAGAGGTGTAAGACGTGATGGTCACTACAACCGGGTATGGGTCGTCAAAAAATGCAAAAATGGGAATGGTCTATTTGAGAGAGTTATGGAGAGGGAGAGCCAACTGAAAATAAAATGAGAATTAAAAAGTCTCTAACTTGAAAAGGTTGGTTTTATACCCAGGGTTAAACCTGGAATTAAGTAGGTTCAAAATTAAAGAAACTGGATTCAAAGCATAACAAGGTTGCTAGCATAATTGGTAAGGGTGTTGCACAATTTTCTTTTTGCTTCAAAGCATAATAAGGCAAAGAAAAGATATAGGGGAATTTACAGAAGTAGTCTCTAAACTGTACTAGGGTTACAATCCAATCCTTGGAATTTAGGAAAAATATTTCAAAATTCCCAAAAATTAGGGTTTGAATTTAGGGATTCAAAAAATTTGAGTTTTTGAACTAGGAGTATTTTTATGGTGTTACACTGTTTGTGAATGTATGATGTACGTACGTGATTTTGATCCAATGCTCGTGTAACGACGTAGACTTATATATATTCTGTTTCGGTCGACCGATGATAGAACATGATATATATATATATATATATATATATATATATATATATATATATATATTATGATTCAGTCGTAGCACACTAGCGCCAACATTCTCCAATTAGCCTGCGATTCAGATATGCTTTGATTTCGAAGATTTGGCTGAGTTTAGGATTTCTATGTTGATTTGAGTTTGATTGTGCCCTATCTGTTCTGAATGATTTAAGTATTATGTACAACATTATAATTTGTTTATATTTTGTCTTCATATTGGCTTGTTTTATATTTATTTATTTATTTTGGCAGTTCTATGTTAATGGGCTTCAAGCTCACAAAATTATTTATCCTCGTAGGTCAGTAGGTTCAAGCTTTGTTTGGGACATCGACATTAGTCCTAGGAGTTCCAGCAACATTTTCTTGCAAAGTGCAGTACTTGTGTACTTGGTGTGCATGTAGGTCATAACATTTGGATTGTATATTTGGTTTCGGAATTTTGTTTTTGGTCGTATGTAAAGGTTTTATCTAAATGTATTTTCAATCGGATTGGATTTGTTTAGAAAGTTTTTAATTTATTTGAATTTGTATTTGTGAGTCTCTCTTGTGACCCAAATGTGACCTTTCAGGTCCAGTCAGGTCGTCTGTACCGGTCTACAGTGTTACATAAAAATGTTCAATATAATACTTTGGTTTTTAGAACATATATTTTAGGGCCTAGATTATCACTCTGTATATTAGTTTAGGACTTGAAGTTAACACAATTACTAAAATGATAATTTAATCAATAAAAATAAGACATTTGAATTGTTTAGGGTAGTCTGCAATCCTATAACGATAATAATATTATGTGGCATTTTAAATAAAAATTAAAGCCATAAAAGAAAGAAAGTATTATAAATTACACTCTAAGTTACTTAATTATTGGTTTAGTAGCAAACATGTCATTTTCTTCTAAAAGTTATAAACAAATCACTCAATTAAAATATTATTATAAATAAGTCACTAGTTGTTAAATATTAGACGAGAATAGTGACGAGGCCTGGTATAATAACAATTTTAGTCCTTAAAATTTTAGAGTATATTAATTTAGTCATAATTCGAAATAATTTAATAAATTTGACCCTTCATATTTAAAATTGCATCATTTTAGTCTTTGTTCTTCTCCTAAATTGCATGTTCTTCTCTCAGAAATGCTATATTACTTTCATGGTAATATAATATTTTATCTGTAACATGTTTTTGTTTATGAAAAAATGCAGTTATTCAACTATTGATTTGATTCTATAGTTGTTAAAAAAAGACTAAATTGGTGGAATTTTTAAATATGAAGGGTTGAATTTATTGAATTATTTCGAATTAAGATAAATTTAATAGAGTATACAAATTGTGGGGACTAAAAATGTTATTATACCATAGCATGTTGGACGTCAGTTTCAATTTTAATGACGACGTCGTATGTTTATAATGACATTTTAATTGAATGAGAGGTTTGTAATTTTGAAAAGAAAAGTGACATAATCATTATCAAACTCATAATTAAATGATGAGTAAACTACATTGGAGGTCACTTAATTATTAGTAAAGTTACAGTTGGATCACTCAATTATTAAAAGTTACAATTGGATCACTCAATTAAAAGTTTAGTTATGATCGGGTCACTCATCCATTAAAATACAAACGGACATCTAACAATGTTTGGCATAATAGCAGTTTTATTCCTCGAAACTTATTATTCTACCAATTTAGTCATAATTCAAAAATGATTTAATAAATTTAACACTTCATATTTAATATATATATATATATATATATATATATATATATATATGTATATATATATCAACTTAGTCCTTTTTCTTCTCCCAAGTCACGTGTATAATCTCATTAACAATAGAGTACTTGTTATTGCTACCACAAAATCATTTACAAAAAGTTCATGTTTTAGTATTATTATACAATTTTTTTAGTAATTTCATATTTTTGAATGACTTCATGATTTCCCTTTTATTTTAAAATAATCTAATAATTAAAATTCTGAAGTTACTGATTTTTTATTATTAAATAAATTTCTTAAATTCTCAGGAAATATGTGCATTTTCATTAAAAATTGTATAATTTTATAATAATTTTAAATGTTTTGTTCTTATTTGCAAATTTACTAAGTGTTAAACAATTTATATTATGAAAATCTATACAAAAATTATTCATGTTTGAAACATGAAAAATAAGTTTTTTTTACATAAGCATATAGGAAGCGATGACAAATATATTTTCATTACATTAATATCTAATATTCTTTCTATTATATGATTCATTTATGAATTAATTATAAACTTTGGTTAAATTAATCAATGCGGATTGTAAGGTTTTTATTCTTATATTTCATGCGTCTGTATGATTTGTTAAATTATATGTTATTAATTATTGATGTTATTACATATTTTATAATGTTGTTTATTTTTTATTTCAAAAAAAATAATGTTGTTTATTTTTTGATGTTGTAATTCATTTAAATAATTTAAAAAGCATTTATTATAAGACAAAATAACATATAAATATTCATAGACATGATTATTTTATTAATTTTTTGTAATTAAATTTTATATTGTATAACATGAGCTACTAAATCCGAATGAAATGATGCTAGAAATAATAATAATAATAATAATTTGAAAATATCAAGTTTGGTGTAACTTGTGTTATCGAGTGTACCTAAGAAGGAATGGTGATGAATGGGAAAGAACAAACAATTTGAGAGAAGAAAATGATTAAATTGATATTTTTTAATATGAAGGGTTGGATTTAATGAATTATTTTGAATTTGGACTATATTGGTAAAATATACAAGTTTAAAAGACTAAAATTGTCATTATACCAAACCTCATTATATGTTCATTTGTAATTTAATAGAGGAGTAACCCAATCGTAACTAAACTTTAATTGTGTGACCCAATTGTAACTTTAATAATTGAGTGACCTAATTATAACTTTACTAATAATTGAGTGACCTCCAATGTAGTTTGCCCTTAAATGATTTGAGTGCATGTAACACCCCTAAAAATATATGGAACTACAACCAAGGGGGTTTGAAGATGTGACCTTAGTTGCCATAACTAGTGGCTTAACCAATTACGCTAAGCTTGTGTTCGAATATATTTTACCATAAATTAATATTATGGTTTATGGTTCAGTCATACTTAAAATAATAAATTCAGATATGACTCCCCACCTACCTGAGTTATGACCATTCGAATTTGAAAATATCCAGATTCTTACCCCAATTCTCTCACCTAACCCACTATCGTTCTCAGCCCCGATCTTCTCCACCGCCCATCGGTGTCGTGCACCGCCAGCACCATCTTTCTCACCTTCCAATCCTGACCTTAGCCCATATCGTCACTCGAGGTACCGTGCCATGGTTCGTCGTAGGAGACGCCGAAAAGTTTCGATAGAACCTAATTACCGCCTCTCGGTTCTCTTCTATTTCCGGCTACCACAACCATTCCTTCGAGGCGTGGGAGTGACGACCAAAATCCCCATGTCGAGCCTAGAAAAATCCAACCAATTGATCGTTCGTTCGACTCCGACAAAGGCCTCATCGGAATGTCGAGTTTTTCGGCCGTTATATTTCATTTTGGGTAAGTTTGGTAAGGTTCCTGTATAAATATGGGTTTTTGATGCTAATTGGTGAGTCTATAGTTGAGTTATGCCCCTTTCGGTGATGTTTCGGGCCGTCCAAATCCGCGCGTGGGCTTCATGCGCCGTCCGGGGTGATTTCTGACAACCCTAGACGGTGACCCTTAAACTGGCCCTATAACCCCCTCGACCCGGTCTGGGCGAAAGACCGAACCGAACGGATCACACGGGGAATATTGAGGTAAACCGAGAAGTTTACCTCAATAAACGGTCGTATTTTTTAATTTTATCTTTTCAAGATGCTCTCAAATACCCTATGTGATAAACATCGCAGCGGAACAACTTGCAACTCGATTAGACAACGTTTGGGGACTCAATTGCATGCAAACCATTTTTTAATTTCATCAAATTACAGAGACTTCTTCACTTTTAAAATTACCAATCTTTAATTAGTCATACTACATGCCTCTCTATAAAATCTTAGCTCAAAATAATCACTCAAGCTCATTTAATTGTATCCATAACATTCATGGACTAAAACGTAAAGAAACAGAACTTCAGAAGATTCCAATAACCAACTTAACAGCTGGGTGTTTTTGTATAGGTTGCCTTGTATCAGAAAACCCGTTTCAGAACAGGTTCAAGCGTCTCGAAGCTCGGGCTCGTATCGAAACACCCTCTATGGTGTTTCAGAACGCGGGATTCCAGTAGCCAAATGTATTGAAACACCCCTTCCCTGTTTCAAAACCCCTAAGCCATTTCAGGCTCACTGTTTCGGTACAACCTTAGGTGTACCGAAACACCTGGGCCTGTAATGACACTTTTTGCTGGTTTTTTACACTTTAGTCCAATCAAAAACATTCCAACATGCTTTCAACATGTATACAACATATATAAACATCAATCCTCATTCATTCATGGCATAATCATCATCATAACATGGCAATTTCCATCAAATGTAAACTATAGGCATGCAATCTAGTAACAAGCCAAGCAAGAGACCAAAATGCAAAGTAAAGCATAAAATCAATACCAAAGGTCATTTACAAGTCAAAAACCACATATAAAACTTGCTCAAAGAGGAGTTTACACAAATCTCCCAACAACACAACGGATCCCCTATTGCCCGTATTGCTTTAGTCTAAACTGAAACACACTTTCTTAAACGAAGCCTCTTGAGATCCATTGCTACTTGCTACCTCCAAAACCTCAATCATCTGCATTGATGGACAAATGAGAGTGTAAGCACACAAGGCTTAGTGAGGAGGCTCGAAAACAAAACACCATCAATGCTTTAAAACTATTTTCCATGCTCTCATTGAAACCTTATTTCCATTTCTTAAACATTATTTGAAAACCATCATGCCCATCTTGAACCATGCACTTTCCTTAAACAAAAATCAGCATATTAAGCCTCATGCTCATGTATCATGAATCATCAACACTTTCCAATTCCACACTCTATTTAAGTCTTTCCATGCATTGCTACCTTATGCAAAGCTTAAAGAGTAAAATAAGCATAAATCACATTATGCAACATAAACTAATCCATGATACATAATCAATTATATTGGCTTACAAGTGATCATTAAACAAGTTCACAACTCAAAACCACATATCAAATACATAGATTCAACAAGTGTCTACTCGATACTTTAAGCCACCTTAACCGGAATTGGTACATACACAACCAAAGGTACTATATCAACCGGGTACAATTACAACCCATAGGGACACCAACCCTATCATCGGTTAGATGCTTAACCACTAACGAGAGACGGGACACCAATCTCCTCGATCATTAGGGTACTTGGACGGAGACACGGGACACCAACCCCTCGAAATCCAAGGCGACTTTTTATAGTGCACTCAATCCTATAGCCGGCTAACTATATCTGATATCATTTATAAGCCATTTTCACAACATCACTTGTCAATATAATTCACATTTTAACACATACTTCACTATTTTCAAAGCATCATCAATAATACATATTTCCAAGCATTAAACCATGCTTAAAATCACAAGTATATAACATATACTTTCAAGGATCACTTACCATGTGCATCCTTCAACATCACATCATCAAAACAATAAAACACTTACTTTAAAACATGCTTTAACAGTTGGTAACATGCATTTACAAATCAAGTGCATAAACAAATCCATAATAGCACAATCCGAGGGAGAAATTCCTTATACTTACTTCCGAACTTAGTTAAGCATTTCAAGCTTACCACTAAGTTCCCAAATCATCTTTTAAAGCATTTCAAAACTGAAATCCACATTCTCACTCATCGACACACGAAACCTTGACTAGCCGACGCGAAACCAAGCGTCCGAAGCTCACGAAACTTCAGTGATTGCTTCTGATACGTTCTCCCTTGTTTATACCACACAAGAACAGAGGATTAATACATCTCAATGCATTAAAATCTTCAGCAAACAAACCTACCACGTTTCTCTGCCCAGAGCACCAAAACGCCTATCTGAAACAACCGAAAACACCTTCGATTACACTACAAACTCAGCATTGCCAAAAATTAACACTTCCATCCATTTTTAATCATCAAATGACATCCAAAATCAACTTACTTGCATACTTATATCTCCAGGAACTCCAATTTCACTTTTACACCACAAAAACCCAAATCTATTAACCTAAACAACTAGAGACCCAACTTGTTTCGGGATTAAAATGATCAAACCTTTATTTTAACATTATTTAACATCCAAAACATGATAAAAATCAATCATAACTCAGCCAAATCAGATACAATACGAAAATCATTCAAAATCACCATTTAAGCTTGATTTACCCATTTCCATCAAATTAATCATGAAACCTTGTTAAGAAACATGATTAGAGAGCCAAATACTTGGGAATTTTACTAAAGAACCTTGATTAGAGGAGTTGAACGAAAATTACCAATAACCTTTGCCTATTCCTTCAATTGGCAAGATTTGTTGAAAACCTTTAAGAATCCTTCGAGATAAATGGAGGAATCACCAAGGAAATCATTTGCAAATCAAAAAGAATTGGAAAGATGAAAATCTTTGGGAGTTTTGAGAGAAAAAAGATGTTTGGCTGAAGAGAAAAGAGAGAAAATGGAAGTTACGTCAAAAATAGATTTGTAAAACTAAATATCTTTTTTAGTAAAACTATTTTTAATCTTTTAAGTAAACCACAATTAAAATGTGCTCAATTAAAGGAATAGTTGATTACTTTTGACATAGCTCCCTAAAGATTCTAAACATTGGCCCTCTTTCAAAACAGTCCTTTAAAAACAATTTTCCATTTTTTTTGTTTTAGTCAATAAACCGAAATGTCAACCTTCCAAAAGTCATTTTCCAAAATTGGCCTTACCATTATATATATATATATATATATATATATATAAGAGGATTTTAGGAATTTTTCTCATAATTTATCACATCCCGAACCATGTTTTCCCTGAACCACCCCCGAACTAACATGAATCTCTAGCTAGATTTTACGAACCCTAAACCAAACCTTTGAAACTCCTAGGCCCAAAATCGGGGCGTTACAACTCTCCCCCACTTAGGACATTTTGTCCTTGAAATTTTACCTGAAGGAAAAAGGTGCGGAAACTACTTCAACATGTCTGCCTTGCTTTCCCACGTAGCCTCCTCAACTCCCCGATGTCGCCACAACACCTTCACAAGTTCAATCGTCTTACCACGAAGAACTTTGCTACTAGAATCAAGAATCTCTACAGGTTCCTCATCATAAGACAAATATGGTCGTAACTCAATGTCCTCAACTGGCATAACATGCAATGAGTCTGACCTATACCTCCGCAACATCGAGACATGGAACACATCATGCATTTTATCCAACTCAGGAGGCAACCTCAACTGAAATGAAACAGGACCAACACGCTCCACAACTTTATATGGTCCAATAAACCTTGGACTAAGCTTACCCTTACGTCCAAACCTCATCACATTCTTCCAAGGTGACACTTTCAAAAACACGCTATCACCAACCGCAAACTCAATCTCCTTACGCTTTAAATCCACATAAGACTTTTGACGATCCGATGCTGCCTTCAACTGTTCACAAACAAGCTTTATCTTTTACGTCGTCTCCTTAAGCAAATCTGGCAAGGAAACTAACTTTTTCCCCGCTTCTGCCCAACAAAGAGGTGTCCTACACTTCCTAGCATACAAGGCTTCATACGGAGCCATTTGTATACTCACTTGATAGCTATTATTATAAGCAAACTCCACCAAAGGCAATTGTTTCTCCCAAGAACCTTGGAAATCTATAACACAACACCTCAACATATCCTCTAGCACTTGGATAACCCGCTCAGTCTGACCATCCTTCTGAGGATGATACGAGGTACTGAAATTAAGCCGTGTACCCAAAGCCCTAAGCAAACTCTCCCAAAACCTTGTTGTTAACCTCGGATCGCTATTAGAAACTATGGATTTAGGTACACCATGCAACCTCACAATTTTTGCAATGTACAACTCTGCCAACTTATCTAACGTATGTGTAGTATGCACAGCTATGAAATGCACACACTTCGTAAGACAGTCTACAATCACCCAAATAGAGTTCTTCTTTGACGGGGTCAAAGGCAAACCAGGCACGAAATCCATCATAATCCTCTCCCATTTCCATTCCGGTATCTTCAAAGGTTGCAACAGACCGAAAGGAAATTGATGCTCAACTTTCACACGCTGACAAACCATACACTTACTCATATAATCAGCAACATCCCTCTTCAACCCAACCCAATAGTAATCATCTTTCAATCCACGATACATCTTAGTACTACTAGGATGCATAGCAAAAGGGTTGATATGTGCCTCAGTCAGAATAGTGCGCCTCAACCCAACATCATTGTAGAGTGATTGTGTGTTCCCTAAATATGAGCCTAAGTGCACACTCTTGTCAAGTTGTAATATAAAAGATATCGCCTCCCACGAGGATTGGGCAGCTAACTCGAATATAAATTCCTGCACAAAGAATATTTAAATGCACAAGTAAATTTCAGTTTGTTTAAAAGAAAAATAAATAAACACAAGTAATTAAGAGAAAAGATCAGATTGATAGAATGGGTCAGGTTATGCTGCTTTGTAGTGTGAAACTACGTTGAATAGGTTAAGTTGTATTGTGCTGCCAGACTTTGCTGCCTCGGCGGGAGATGGCATATTGGTGCTTCAACAACTTTCGCTGTCTCGACAAGTGGAACGGAGGATTGGCTCGGCGACAAACTCGGTAGAACGCTTCGAGAATGATTCGGCTTATGTCTATGTCAGAATACTGTTGATGCCCACTGCAGATAATACTCGTCGGCGTGAATCTTGCAATAAACAGCAACTTTTGGTTCGTCCTCTTTTAGCCGCCTTAAACCCTAACCTATGTCTAGGCTGGATTGATCAACACCTGGTATTGATGAGATCGTGCTTACTTCTTTCGTGAGTTTGAAGCTCTCAATGCCAAACAAATGGATTGCTCACAATCGATCTTTCGAACTCAATTGAAAACAATAAAGAACATGAAATAAGCAAACCTTGAATTTATTGTAAAAACAAACTTAAACCTAAACAACCGTTCTCACAACTACTTTACGACACAACCCAAACCCTAGAGAATTTAGAACATAGTGGTGGCAAGAAAACATAATAGAAACTAAGCTATGCCAAGAGATCCCGATTCTTCAAAATACAAGGTAAGATCGGGTATATATAGGGCATGGCCTAGGTTAAGTCCTCCTTGGATTAGAAGTCTTCTTCATGATAAAATAGCTTTTGCATTAAATGCATCCTTTAATTCTGACTTCTTTGACTTGAATTTGGACTCCTCTTGTCGTTGCCTTGTGCCGCAAGCAAGCTTTGATCTTCTCCTTTGGCGGCTCTGTCCGTTGTTTCCGGTTTTAGTAAATTGCATGGATGGGCTCATTGGATTCAGAAAATTATGCTGTAAATAAGGCAAAGCAAAGAATATTGTAAATAATGCATGCATGCACCTAAATATGCCTAAAATGTACTTAAGAACAACAATAATATGAGATGGAATGCATACAAAATATAAGACTTATGAGCACTTTACAATCATTCGGCACAACTATTTGACTCTTAAAATAGAAAACACCATCATCATCAAAACAAAAGTCTGTTGCATTACCATCCGCTATATCCTGGACATGCGGTACTAATGAATCATCAAGCAACTGCTTCTCCTTAATCAATTGAACCAACGAAGGTTTCACTTGCAACTCAGCTATCAATCCACCATCACGCGATATACTCAACCGAGCTAACATTGCCCTCAAATCTACAACCACCTTCCTACTCAAGGCATCGACCACCACATTGGCCTTACCAGGATGATACTCTATCGCTAAGTCGTAATCCTTAAGCAACTCCAACCACCTTCGTTGCCTAAGATTCAACTCCTTCTGGGAAATTAAATACTTCAAACTCTTATGGTCCATATAAACCACACACTTCTCACCGTAAAGGTAATGCCTACATATTTTCAAGGCAAAAACAACCGCGGAAAGCTCGAGATCATGAGTATGATAGTTGCGCTCGTGCACCTTCAATTGTCTAGATGCATACGCCACAATCTTCCCACCTTGTATCAACACACAACCTAGACCAACATATGATGCATCACTATAAACTACAAACTCCTTACCCAATTCAGGTTGAATCAAGATAGGAGCTTGCGTCAAAGCTTCCTTCAACCTCTCAAGGGCTTGTTGTCTAACATCCGTCCACTCAAAGCGAACATTCTTTTGCAACAACATGGTTAACGGAGCAGCAATCTTAGAGAAACCATCCATAAACCTTCGATAGTAACCCGCCAAACCAAGGAAACTACGGACTTTCGTCGCCGATTTAGGCGTCTTCCAATTCATCACCGCCTCAATATTATGTGGATCAACATGGATACCTTCGGCCGACACCACATGTCCAAGAAAGACAACTTTTTTAAGCCAAAACTCACACTTACTAAACTTGGCATAAAGCTGATTTTCGAACAACACTTGCAACACAATTCGCAAATGCTTATCGTGATCCTCCTCGATACGAGAGTACATGAGAATATCATCAATAAACAAAACCACAAACTGGTCTAAAACTCAGGAAATACACAATTCATCATATCCATGAATGCAGTAGGCACATTCGTCAAACCAAACGGCATCACCAAGAACTCATAATGTCCGTAACTTGTACGGAAAGCTGTCTTTGGCACACCCACATCTTTTACTTTCAACTGATAATATCCGGACCTCAAACCAATCTTAGAAAACATTGAAGCACCTCGAAACTGATCAAACAAATCATCAATCCTTGGCAAAGGATACTTAATCTTAATCGTCAACTTGTTCAGTTGCCGATAATCTATACACATACGCAACGTGCAATCTTTCTTCTTCACAAACAAAACCGGTGCACCTCAAGCTGAAACACTAGGTCTAATGAACCCTCGGTCAAGCAACTCCTGAAGTTGTGTCTTCAACTCTTTCAATTCTTTCGGAGCCATTCGATAGGGAGTAACAGACACTGGAGTCGTATTTTCATACAACTCAATGCCAAACTCAACCTCTCTGTTCGGTGGAAAACCAGGCAACTCTTCTGGAAACACACTCAGAAACTCACATACTGTACGTATGTCCTGTACACGCACTTCCTTCGATCATGGATTCATAACTTAAGCTAAGAAAGCCTCGTAACCCAATCCCATCAAACGACTCGCTTCAAGAGCCGAAATAGCATTGGACAAGAATTTCACATTCTCACCTATGATTACCACTTCATAATCATCGGCAAGTTTCAAGGTAATTCACTTGGTTTCAAAATCAACCATAGCCCTATGCTTGGTTAACCAATCCATCCCAAGAATTAAATCAAAACTGTTGAAAGGCAATTCCATTAAATCAACCGCAAACACATGATCTTGAACAAATAATAGGCATCTCTTATACAACCTTCTCGTAACAACAGTTTCACCAAAGGAACTAGTTACTTGCATTCCCACATCTAACATCTCAACAGGAATATCGAGAAAATATGCATGCTTACTCAAGATATATAAATGCGTAAAGCTAGAATTAATCAAAGATAACAATGACAAAGATTGCTAAGTACTTGCAATCGAAAGTACATATAATCACATTTGTGTCATTACGTCCCTCGTGATGTGCGTACACACTCCTAGGACCTCCATCCTCATGGTGAATAGCTACAACATGTGCCACAGCTCTCTGACCATCCTCCCTACGCTAGAAGTTACCACGACCGCGCCCACAGCCTCGCTGTGGTGCAACAATAGGTGCTCTAACCTGACCTTTTCCATCCAAAAGCGGACAATCACGTCTCAAATGGTCAGCCGAACCACAACTCTAACAAGCATTGGCTACTACAGTTGTAGGAGCCTGCGCCTCCCGAGCCAAACGAGGACAATATCTCTTCATATGCTCACGTGATCCACATACCCAACAAGAATTAAAAGCCGATCTGGCCTGAGCACCCTGACCATAAGTTCCACGTCCAGGCCTTCCTCCGCCTCGCTTCGCGTCAAAGCAAAACTTCTTATCATGGTGCATCCTATTATGTTCACCACCAGGACCAAAATCTGCAGCTCTCTTACCCGAGCTAGAACCATCTACACGAGAAGTCAAACCCAAACTTTTGTAGATATCCTTGGCTCGTATCACCAATACACAAAAATCTGTGTAATTAGAGGCCAACATAAAAGTCTTCACCTCTTGCACCAAACCATAACGGAAACGGTCACAAAGATGCCTATCACTCAGCACCAACTCAGGAGCATACTGACTTAATCGAACAAACTGAACCTCATACTCAGCCACAATCATACTACCCTGAGCCAAAGACATAAACTCGCGTTTCTTTTCATCCAAGTATCTAACTCTTAGATACTTCTTCTTAAAGGCAGCTTGGATGAACTCCCAATCCAACTCATTAGGCTCCAAAGTCGCAGCTACAGTCGTCCACCAACTGTAAGCATTACCTTGCAACAGCAAAATAGCACATCCCAGCTTATGTGTATTATTGCACCCCATTTGATCCAAAATCTAGATCGTACTATCCATCCAAGCCTCGGATGCCTCAGGCGACAAACCACGGTACTCAACACCGCCCAAACTACGCAAGCGTTCTAACGGCAACCCAGTTTGCCCAGCAGCAGGTGCTTGCACTTCCACTCTGGAAACAGCAGCCTGAAATGCTCCAGTCATCGCCTGAACTAAAGGCATCAAATCACCCAACATAGGCCCAGCTTGCTCATGTTTTCCTTGCTTCTCACCCCCATGTAGAGGCGGTGGTGGAGGTAAATTCCTACCATGAGGAACCTCGTTCTCCTTATTTCCCTACCCTCCGACAGCAACTATTGTACCGTGTCACAACTCTCTCCTCGGTCTCATTGTGCTATAATAATTAAGGCATGATAATAA
Organism: Hibiscus trionum; assembly: GCA_030270665.1. Classification (NCBI taxonomy): domain Eukaryota; kingdom Viridiplantae; phylum Streptophyta; class Magnoliopsida; order Malvales; family Malvaceae; genus Hibiscus; species Hibiscus trionum. Next base: position 9,764,329 of record BSYR01000013.1, on the reverse strand, counting down.
AACAAAAACAAAGAAATCAGGTCAGCTTCAAGCAAGGATCCAAGACTTCCAACTCAATTTAAAACACTTCAACTATAGTAATAAGGCAATGGGTATCCCAATTTCCCCCAATCATGGCATAAAGCAATCAACATACATATCGCAAACATCGTGCATAACAACCAACCAAATTCAGCCCACAACATCATCATGTATACAATAATTTACACATACATCACAACCATCATGCATGACACCAATATCATTTATTTATTGACAACATGATTATAACAATCACCGTGCAAAGCAAACATCATCATTCACTTGGAATCACATCACATCAACTTACCAATGACTTACCATCATCCCATTCTTTCGAAACCTGGCTCTGATAGCACCAAATGTAACCCCCTCGACCCGGTTTGGGTGAAAGACCGAACCGAATGGATCACACGGGGAATATTGAGGTAAACTAGGAAGTTTACCTCAATAAATGACCCTATTTTTTCATTTTATCTTTTCTAGATGCTCTCAAATACCCTATGTGATAAACATCATAGCAGAACAACTTGCAACTCGACCAGACAACGTTTAGGGACTCAAATTTATACAAACATATTTTGGGGACCATTTTGTAATTTTATCAAATTACATGGACTTCTTCCCTTTTTAAATCACCAATCTTTAATTAGTCATATTACATGCCTCTCTGTCAAATCTCAGCTCAAAACAATCACCCAAGCTCATTTAGTTGCATCCACAACAATCAGGGAGTAAAACGTAAAGAAACAGAACTTCAGAAGATTCCAATAACCAACTTAACAAATAGGTGTTTCAGTACAGGTTGCCCTGTATCGGAACACCCGTTTCGGAATAGGGTCAAGCGTCTCGAAGCTCGGGCTTGTATCGAAACACCCTCTATGGTGTTTCGGAACACGGGATTCCAGCAGCCAAATGTATCGAAACACCCCTTCCCTGTTTCGAAACCCCTAAGCCATTTCAGGCTCACCGTTTCGGTACAACCTTAGGTGTACCGAAACACCTAGGCCTGTAATGACACTTTTTGCTGGTTTTTCACACTTTAGTCCAATCAAAAACATTCCAACATGCTTTCAACATGCATACAACATATCTAAACATCAATCCTCGGTCATTCATGGCATAATCATCATCATAACGTGGCAATTTCCATCAAATGTAAACTATAGGCATGCAACTTAGTAACGAGCCAAGCAAGATACCAAAATGCAAAGTAAAGCATAAAACCAATACCAAAGGCCATTTACAAGTCAAAACCACATATAAAACTTGCTCAAAGGGGAGTTTACACAAATCTCCCATCAACACAACGGATCCCCCATTGCCCGTATTACTTTAGTCTAAACTGAAACATAATTTCTTTAACGAAGTCTCTTGAGATCCCTTGCTACTTGCTGCCTCCAAAACCTCAATTATCTGCATTGATGGACAAATGAGAGCGTAAGCACACAAGGCTTAGTGAGGAGGCTAAAAAACAAAACACCATCAATGCATTAAAACCATTTTCCATGCTCACATTGAAACCTTATTTCCATTTCTTAAACATCATTTGAAAACCATCGTGCCCTTTTTGAACCATGCACTTTCCTTAAACAAAAATCAGCATATTATGCCTCATGATCATGTATCATGAATCATCAACACTTTCCAATTCCACACTCTATTTAAGCCATTCCATGCATAGCTACCTTAAGCAAAGCATATAGAGTAAAACATGCATAAATCACATTATGCAACATAAACTAATCCATGATACATCATCAATTATATTGGCTTACAAGTGATCATTAAACAAGTTCACAACTCAAAACCACATATCGGATACACGGATTCAATAAGTTTCTACTCGACACTTCAAGCCATCTTAATCGGAATTGGTACATACACAACCAAAGGTACTATATCAACCGGGTACAATTACAACCCATAGGGACACCAACCCTATCATCGGTTAGATGCTAAACCACTAACGAGAGATGGGACACCAACCTTCTCGATCGTTAGGGTACTTGGACGAAGACACAGAACACCAACCCCTCGACATCCAAGGCAACTTTTTATTGTGCACTCAATCCTATAGCCGGCTAACTATATCTGATATCATTCATAAGCCATTTTCACAACATCACTTGCCAATATAATTCACATTTTAACACATACCACACTGTTTTCAAAGCATCATCAATAATACATATTTCCAAGCATTAAATCATGCTTAAAATCACAAGTATATAACATATACTTTCAAGGATCACTTACCATTTTCATCCTTCAACATCACATCATCAAAACAGTAAAACACTTACTTTAAAACATTCTTTAACAATAGGCAACAAACATTTACAAATCAAGTGCATAATCAAATCCATAATAGCACAATCCGAGGGAGAAATTCCTTATACTTACTTCTGAACTTAGTTAAGCATTTCAAGCTTACCACTAAGTTCCCAAATCATCTTTTAAAGCATTTCAAAACTAAAATCCACGTTCTCACTCACCGACACGCGAAACCAAGCGTCTGAAGCTCACAAAACTTCATTGATTGCTTTTGATACGTTCTCCCCTATTTATACCACACAAGAACAGAGAATTAATGCATCTCAATGCATTAAAATCTCCTGCAAACAAACCTACCAGGCTGCTCTGCCCCAAAATGCCTATCCGAAACAACCAAAAACGCCTTCGATTACACTACAAACTCAGCCTACCAAAACCTAACACTTCCATCCATTTTTAATCATCAAATAACATCTAAAATCAACTTATTTGCATCCTTATATCTCCAGCAACTCCAATTTCACTTTTACACCACAAAAACCCAAATATACTAACCTAAACAACTACATATCCAACTTGTTTTGAGACTAAAATGATCAAACCTTTATTTTAACATTATTTAACATCCAAAACATGATCAAAATCAATCATAACTCAGCCAAATCAGATCCAATATGAAAATTATTCAAATTCACCATTTAAGCTTGATTTACCCATTTCTATCAAATTAATCATTAACCTTGTTAAGAAACATAATTAGAGAGCTAAATACTTGGGAATTTCAATAAAGAACCTTGATTAGAGGAGTTGAACAAAAATTACCTCTAAACCTTGCATATTCCTTCAATTGGCAAGATTTGTTGAAAACCTTCGAGAATTCTTTGAGATAAACAGAGGAATCACCAAGGAAATCATTTGCAAATCAAAAAGAATTGGAAAGATGAAAATCTCTGGAAGTTTTGAGAGAAAAGAGATGTTTGGCTGAAGAGAAAAGAGAGAAAATGGAAGTTACGTCAAAAATGGATTTGTAAAACTAAATCTAATTTTTAATAAAACTCTTTTTTAATCTTTTAAGTAAACCACAATTAAAATGTGCTCAGTTATAGGAATAGCTGATTACTTTTTTCTTAGCTCCCTAAAGATTCTAAGCATTCGCCCTCTTTCAAAATAGTTCTTTAAAAACAGTTTTCTATTTTTGCATTTTGTCACTAAACCGAAATGTCAACCTTCCAAAAGTCATTTTCCAAAATTGGATTCACCATTCCTTTAAATATATTTTAAGAGAATTTTAGGAATTTTTCTCATAATTTTATCACATCTCGAACCATGTTTTCCCTGAACCACCCCTAAACTAACCCAGATCTCTAGTCTAGGTTCTACAGACCCTAAACCAAACCCTTAAAACTCCTAGGCCCAAAACCGGGGCGTTACAGGCACAACCACCCCAACTAGTCCAATAACAAATTGGGTATGTTATTTTAGAATTGGTCGGCCTATTTTTGGGCCCAACGACTTTAACCCGACCGAGTTGACCAGACCCGACCCATGTTTGACGGACCCGACTCTAACCTGTACTCGACGTGAACTAAGTCAACTCGTTAACCGAGTCAGCTCGGTGAGTCAACTCTCCTAGGTCAACTCAACGAGTCAACTCACCCGAGTCAACCCAATTGACTAATGACGTTAGCATTGACTGTGACCGCTGACGTCATCGTTGACTATGACTGATGACGTCAGCGTTGACTTTGACCAAAAGGTCAACATTTTACGAAAACCCTCATTTTATGTTTTTCGATGTCTTGAGTTCGTTTTTGAAGTCTGTTTCGATGTTTTTTGAAAACCCTCAACTTTTTACCAAAAGGTCAACTTTGACCGATATAGCAAAGATTAAAGGTAATACATTACTACCTCTTGCATGCTTTATGAGACATGTGAGTAATTGGTTAATGCATGTATGAATATGATTAAGAGTATTGTTATTTCCGCTTAGGTCAATTTGATTAAGAAAAATAAGATTTTTAATTTGGATAAGATTGCCATGTCCGAATGAGAAACTTAATAAATTGAAAGGATCTTGAGTGCAATAAATTATGAATAAGAATGTAAATCTCCAAATTTGATTAATAATGTTGAAGGATTCAATGTCTAAAATAGTAGGTTATAAAATATTGAAAATACCCTGAGGTGTAAAAATGACCATAATACCCCTATTAATGAATATCGATCTGGAGATTTGCACTCGCTATGGTAAACAATTGATTCATCTCTAAACCCCGTTGTACTTGGAAGGATATTGTAACAAGACTTAAACTTTCGAGAATGATAAGTACTTGGATTTAACCTAAATCTTGAATAAATATCTAAAGACAAATTTATGAGGGAAACTCTTTGTATGTCAGGATCAATCAAACTGTCAAAAGATACATAATTGATATTAACGGTTGAAATGAGTGAGAATTAGGAATATTGATACGACCGAATTGGAAAATAACCAAAATGCCCTCGAGAATTGGAGTTTCTAAATTAACTGAAATGACAGGTATGCCCCCGAGTTCTGAAATAAATGGATGGTTGGAAAAAGTTCAAAAGAACCGAAATGACTAAAAAGATTGAAAATAATGATATGTATGAATTGGCTAAATGACTAAGATATCCTTGGGCACCAAAACTACTAAATTAACCATATAACAGGTATAACCTAGAGATTTAAAATGATTAAGTGATTTAAAATGACCAAAAGAACGTGAACGACTGCACTTTAATAATTGGAATACCCTCTTAACTTGATAAAACTTAAAGCTTTAAAATCTTGAACTTCTGATAGCATTCAAGTGACTGTAATACCCCTATGGGTTTGAAGCTTGGTTATATATGTCAGTCATTTCTTAATATTGTACAATAATGGATGAATACTACATAAATACTCGTTCAACCATTCGAGGCTCGTTTCACGATAATTGGTGACGTGATCTGTTTAGATATACATCACATTCAGAACTAAATACTGAACACATGTAAGGTGTACCAATTTGAATGCTTGGAAAGTAACGTACGGATGAGATCTGTTTAGTGGAAGAGTCTTTGAAGCTCGGAAAACCGTTAGTAATCTTAAGCATAGCAAATCACCGACTTGCCCTATTAGGGTTAAACCACGAAATTGCCCCTAAGTGTTAAAATGACCAAATTTCCCTTGAGAAAAATTGACTGGAACTCTCCTAGTATACCCAGAATTTTGAATGATCTTGAGGTATAATTCTTGAATACATTGATGAATATGATAATTATTTAATACCTTTGAATATGATTCTTAACTCTAAAATCAGTCTAGAATGGACTATAGTTTAGTGTCTCCTTTCGATAATTATCAAGACCCCTGAGTGATAAATTGGACCATCTAGTGTCTCTCATGTTTATGTGAATAATCCCAATAATTGGAAACCAATCTATCCATTTTTTTATTCTAAGTGATCCTGTTATCTGAAATAAAAACATGATTTCATGGTTCCTGATACTTTAGTCATACTAATTAAACATCTATATGTATCCTGAATTCGTGACATACTGATATTGATTACTGAATTGATTGTTACCATTCAAAACTGTTTTACTGGGTATTAGGACACTGGTTGTAGACATTAGGTTCAGCCCTGATCAGGCTGGTAATTCCTCCCATATTAGGTTCCTAGCTTCGGCTAAGGTAATTACCCCCGTACTAGGTTCCTAGCTTCCGCTAGGGTAATTCCATCTGGGACCTAAGGTAACCCCTTAGGTCGGTACCTACGCCTATTGGGCCTAGGTTAACTCCTGTATTCGGTTCTTATGCTTCGGTTAGGGTAATTCTGCCTGGGACCTAAGGTAACCCATTAGGTCGATACCTACGCCCATTGGGCCTAGGTTAACGCCGGTATTTGGTTCCTACGCTTTGGTTGGGGTAATTCCGCCTGAACCTAAGGTATTCCCTTAGAATAGTACCCGCGCCCAATGGGCTCGGGTTAATGCCGATATATGATACTATTATGGGGAACTGTATATTCGAGTTTAGTTGGATGGTAGATAAGAATTTAAAATGAACCGGAGTTCGAGTCGACCAGACAGTGAAAAGTAGAGCTACAAATCAAATAATTGCAAAGAAAATGGTGTGTCGTAAGGAGGGACATAGAGACAAAAAGTGGTATAACTTGCCAAACAAAAAACGTCTACAAAGACCGGACATCAGAGTTGGTTGTGGAGCATTTATTAGATTTAAATTGGACGAACGCCATCATTATTGGAAAGTTGTGAAATTCCAAGAAGAACATAATCATGATATGGTTCACGCAACACATGTTGCATATGCCAGGTATGTAATTTTTATTAATAATTAAAGTGATAGATACTAAATTCTAGCTGATTATATATATTTAATGATTTTTTTTATTTTAGGTCATTCCGAAAAATCAATCAGTTAGATGAGCTGAAGATAAAGAGCATGCACCACTCTGGAATTACTCGAAGTAGGATAATGCGAAATTTCGTGAATGAAGCTGGTTCAATTCAGAATGTTGGTTTTCTACCCAAGGACTTGTACAACTATCTGGATAGAATTAGACGAGAAGAAGTCCAAGATGGTGATGGTGAAACAGTGATGGCATATTTATATGGGAAGCGAGAATCTGATCCTTTCTTTTTGTTAGGCACGCGAGGGATGAATCCGGACACTTGGAGAAGTTATTCTGGTCTGATGGTGTATCACGTGCCGACTATAAACAATTTGGTCATGTACTTGCATTTGATACAACTTACAAGTGTAACACATACAACAAGCCGTTCGTTATTTTGGTTGGTGTCAATCATCATCGAAACACGGTGCCATTTGGATGTGTATTGATTGTGAACGAGAAAGGGGATACATATGTGTGGGTATTAGAACAGTTGATCGAAGCGGGAGATGGGTACAAACCGCTTATTGTTATTACTGATAGAGATAAGGTTATGGCAAATGCCATTTCTCGAGTACTACCCGGGGCAAAACATTGATTGTGTTTGTGGCATATCATGAGGAACATGCTTTCTCATATGGAACAAGATTTCCTTGATGGCTTTATGAGATGCGCTGTCATGTGTAGTACGCCATCTGATTTTAAAAGTGCTTGGAAAGAACTAGTGGAAAAGCACAACGTTCAAGGGAAAAAATGGGTAGAGGAATTATATGAAGATAAAGAGAAATGGGCAGAAGCATATTTGCAAGGATACTTTTATGCAGGTAACATTATATACACTTTAATTTAATATATTATTTACTGTATCTAACGTAATTAATAAATATTTTTTGTGTGCAGTAATGAGGACTACTCAACGGTGTGAATCAATTAATAGAACACTGAAAACTTGGTTGGACAAAAAGGTGATGTTGTACCGATTCGTTGAGAACTACCATAAACAGCTGCAATCTCTAAGATGGGAGAAGTCTCATCAAGATTACAAATCAATGGATGAAGAACCGTATTGTGACGGTGTGTTGGAAACTCTTAAGCGCAATGCAGTCAAGGTATATACGCGCAATTCTTTTGCTACATTGTGCAAAGAAATGTCGTATGAGAGTTATTACTTGGTCAAAAAATGAATCTCGGGATGAGTGCATGTGTTATTGGCTAGAGCATGTTGAAAAGGAAAAGTGGTATCTTGTACTTAGAAATATGACACATGATACCATATACTGTTGCTGTATGAAGTTGGAGTCTGTTGGATTTCCATGCCGCCATATGTTTATCGTGTTGAAATATAAAAAGGCTAAGGAAATACCACAAGTGTGCATAATGAAACGATGAACTATCTATGCGAAAAAAGATGTTGGATTTGAAAATAAGAATGCAGATTTCGAAGATAATAATCCAGCAATAATTCAAGCCATATATTCCACTCTAGCCTCTTATTGTATGACCATATGTCACCGTGCATCAAAGACATTGAAGACTTTCCTTTTAGTATATATTAATAAATGATAATAACCAGAAAATTACATGTCGATATTTATAAATAAATTTTTTTGTAGAATCTAAACCTTTTTTCCTTAAATTTTTTTGAGCATGTAGGATTAAATCTTTCAATTATTCTTCACTATCAACATCATAGACATTGTTCTTGTTCCCAACCTGCGCAATTAAAGAGTAATGATCACATATGTAATTCAAATGACATATTTGTACATTATTTCTTTCGAATTTACACCCTACAAAGAAAATAATTTTTTTCTCATTACCACCTCATTTTTTTCGGGAGCATCAACCTTGCATGTTTCTTCACTATCTTGCAAAGTAGTGTTTTTTGCCTGTTATCATATGTCAAATATTAGTTTTAAGTAAAATATGCTAAATAACAAATAAAAAAATTAATTATTTATACATACCTTTGTATTCACTCCAGAAGTTCGAGCTCTTTTTTTTTATGTCATATCTTTCGACTTCATATTATCTGTAACATCAGAACGTGCAGTCGAACATCTCTTTGACAATGACTTCTGACCGTTAGACATTTTAGGCCACATTTTTTATTTATTGGAGTTTCCTTCAACGTAACTAGTTGACTAGGAAATCGCTGGAGACAAAATTCAAATTTAAAAAAATCGCTCGGAATTTTTGGAAAACCATCCCTATCTAGTCTTGATTTTGTCTTCTGAAATAGCTTCAACTTTGCTTTTACCACTACGTTCTAATGAGGGAGAATAATCCATATCACAATTAATAAATGGAGACATAATCGATATTTTAATACCACTCACGGTTTCTTCCTTCATTGCCCCGACAGTTAGTTCTTCTTCCCCGTGAGAATTATTCTCTAAACCATCAGCATTCAATGGCTCGCTATATGAATTAATATCTCCAGGTATACTCTTTAAATCATCTCCCTCTAATGATTTATTATGTACAGCCTCTCCTTTTAGTGAATCACCATCTTGTTTTGAGCATTTTACATTGCTCGCTGCTAATATGGACACTAATTTCTCAAATTGGCCATTTAATAATATTTAAAATAAATTTAAAACTAAAAAATACTTTAATTAAATTACACTTTTAATTTTTTAAAAAATTATAATTACGCATTAAGTACTTTGGATTTAAAAATTTTATAAAATAATCTATCAGTACTCATCGGTGCTCGTCAATAGTGGTGCTCGTCATTGCTCGACAAGCGCTATTGAATTTTCCTTTTATTTTTGAAAACAAGTTTCTAACCTATTAACCAAATATGTTTTCTAATTTTTAAAAAACTGAAAATAAGAATTATTTTCTAAAACCAAACGGACCCTTAAATTCTCAAAGAAAATATTAGAATTTAAACTCATATAAAATAAGGTAACATGAGTATTCTTAGTTGCTCGACTAATTAGTAGATCATTCTCCTAGATATTTTTGTAGACGAGTACTTTGGTTTCAACATTCGGGTCATTAATAATTTCTCAACCTGATTAGATCCGACCCGATTCCCAGGTTCCTGGAACACCACCGGTTACACTTTAAACTTTGTCTTTGCCCTTTTTGTCTTGTAATAAAATCTCAATTTTACTATTTTTTTTGTTCTATTTAATCCAAGAAATTCAATTCCAATTTCATTCAATCATTCTCAAAACTGAGGAGCGTTCTTCAAATTTCCCCAATTCGTTCTCTTTTTCTTTCGAAATCAATCAAAGTTTTGTCGAATTGTCAATGAGATGAATTGATTCTACAAAAAAATGTCAGAATCTTTCTCTTTAAAGTCTCCTTTCCTTTCCTCCATTTTCACGTTGACCAAACACGTTTCGTAACATCATCTTTTGCCTTATTAATTTAGAAGCACTTGACTTTTCGTCTGGAATTTTCTTTTCCTTTCCTCCAACCAAACAAAAGTAAGTAATGTCATGAACCGCTATAGAACAATGAACCCTTTAATTTCCATTTTTTGGTTAAATTTTACGGAACTTACATATCATAGACAAATGTTGTGAGCTTCTTCTCTTCTTTTTTTTTTTGCATCTATATCTGTTTGTAAATAGGATGGATATTGATGCAATTATGGGTGAGACAATGGCTCGTTCTGTGAATATTCCAACAAAGAGTGCAATTTATGTGTGGGGATATAATCATAGCGGCCAGACTGGTAGGAGAGGGAAAGAACAACACCTGAGGATCCCTAAACAGCTATCGCCCGGGCTTTTTGGGTGTCCGGCGGGGGCAAATACCTGTTGGTTGGATATCGCTTGCGGCCGTGAGCACACTGCGGCGGTGGCCTCAGATGGGTCATTATTCACGTGGGGTTTGTTTTATTCAAAAGAATTTGATTTGTTTTTTTTTCATTTTGAAAATGATGTGTGTTCTTGTTATTTATCCTTCCATTTGAATTCTGTTATTAATGGCTTGAAATTGTTGAGAATATTGAGAATGTTGTGCTTGCTGTATTGGTGGGTTTTATTGATCTGATTCTATTGGTTTTGGGACTGTTCCTCCTGGAGCTTGTTTTTCATTTCCCAAGTCTTTTAAGTTTTTGTATTGTCATTCAAGTTTGAAGATTATGGTGCATTTGGTATTTTTATGCTCCTCTGCTCTGATTGTATTGACCTTGCTATTTGACTTCTGTTACCAATTGCTGGTATTGTTCTGGTTCAATGACGTACTTTTGTGCTGTTTGGCTTCCTTTTAGCCGATTTGGTAGTTTGTATTGCTTGAATTATATTACTAATAACTGGTTTGCTTCTGTTCTGTCTCCTTATGAATGAGAATTTATCTTTGGTGTGAATGATCATATAGGATATTATTTCATTGGTGTAGACTGTAGAGATCTATGTATCTTAGGCTCGTGTGTGTCGGATACGGATATGCGGTTGATTCGTGCATATTCATTTTTTTTCAAGAACTTAGAGAGTTTTTTGACGGGCCATAACCTGATACACATGTTCGTACATTGGTGCTTCAAGAAAAATGAAGAGTTGGAGTAATATAGGCATAGATTGTTTTGATAGTAAATCTGTGAAAGTTGTGCTACTGCAAATGTAGATGTTTTTGTGTGTTCATATCAGGAAAAGAAGAAGAAATGAAGAATTATATTTTGATGCATCTTGCTAGGTGCTAATGAGTTTGGACAGCTGGGAGATGGCACTGAGAAGGGGAGGAAACACCCGAAGAAAGTAAAACAATTGCAGGCTGAGTTTGTGAAATCTGTATCTTGTGGGGCACATTGCACTGCTGCTATTGCAGAACCTCGTGAAAATGATGGGACCGTCACAACAAGTAGGCTCTGGATTTGGGGACAAAATCAGGTAGTGAAATTTATTGTTATAGGATCAATGTTGCTTTTTAGATTTTTAATTGATATTGATACCACTTCACAAGAACATCTCTATGTCTGATTACAGGGATCAAATTTACCTCGTTTATTCTGGGGTGCATTTGCTCCTAACACGGTATTGTCTTGAACTCCTGATTTCTTCAACCCAAGAAATGTTGCTATTATTGCTGTTTTATTGTCTGTTTCGAACCATTCTTTTATTTTTCATCGTCCTATATATGAAGTATGATGCTTTTATTTATTTAAAGTTGTTTCCTATCAAGGACATGTGAAAGGGGTTGGGGGTGACTTCATGCTAACGACTTTTAGACATTTTTGTTCTCTGGGGTTTTACTCAGAACCAAATGGGAGGTTCCTGCCATCTCCTTCATAAACAAATGAGCTGATGATTGCTTTGCTTCAATCTGTCACGACCTAACATGTACACAAATTTTGCAGTATCATTTGCGTCTAATATTATCTGGGTTCTTTTAGCTATATTGACATTCTATCTAGCTCATGACCTAGCAGAGAAATAAGTAACTTTTCCAGTCGGTTTTCTGGCTGGCAGGTTGTTCCTTCAAACAATCAATTAACTAGCCACACATGGAGAAACCTCCACTTTCTTGAAAGTTGAAACATCAACAAATAAGAGGGGAAAAAGAGAGAAGTTAACTTTATTACTCCATTAACTTCAATCAAATTCTGTAACATGGACTTTCCATTTGTTTTTCAGTTTCTGTTTGAGACATGTATATATTTTAGCTTGTAGCTTTGTCATTCAACTTGTTGCTTATGTGGCCTGATCTTAAGCAGCCTAATCTTTCATAATCCGTCACTATTGTCTCTCTTTGAATTTGCGAAACTTTCCACTTTTTTTAACTGGTCATTTACCACATATACTTTGATCATGATTTATAACCAGGGATCAGGGTCTCTTCTGCAACTGTTTATTGAATGCTCTATCATATAAGATTAATATGAATTTGGTTTATAACAGATCATCCGTCAAGTGTCCTGTGGAGCAGCTCATGTAGTCGCATTATCAGAGGAAGGCCTACTACAAGCTTGGGGTAAGTCTTAACTCTTAGTACTTCACATTATCATGATTTATTTCCTGACTAGAGTTCGCAAGTATATTGATGGTTTATTGCTAACAGTTAATGTGCCTATGCACCTCATTCTTGACCAATCATAGATTTAGTAAAGGAAACTTAAGAACTCACGCTAGTTTTGTGCCGCCTATTAATCGATATTTATCAATGTTCTGATAAACCAGGCTATAACGAGTATGGTCAGCTAGGCAGAGGCGTTACTTCCAAAGGATTACAGGGGGCTCATGTGATAAATGCATATGCAAAATTCCTTGATGAGGCTCCTGAGCTTGTGAAGATTACCCGAGTGTCATGTGGGGAGTACCACTCTGCAGCTGTTTCCGAAAAAGGCGAGGTGTAAGTTATCCAAAAGACTTACTAGATGGAGATAAGATCTTTGTTAAAGTATAGGAATTGCGGTTATCAACATCACTTGGATTACTAGGTTCTAACGGAGGGGAATTGTTGTTGAAAGGGTTTACATGCTTGTACAGATAGAGAAAAAATTTTGATTTTATTCCATTCCTTAATTTTGGCTATCTAGGAGGAAAAGGAAAGAAATAGAAGATCCTTTTACGGTCTAAAATTCCCATTATCAAAGCACTGTGAGACATAATTCTTTAGTTTATATATTCCCAGTTTAACAGGCATTGCATATTACCAGACCTACTATCTCTTACTGATTTTTTTAACATCTACCAACAAAAAAGGACAGGGGGGGTGACAATTGTGTTCTTTAAACAAGTTAGTTACTTGGTATAAAGGTTTGTAATTTGGATATGGTTTCTTATGTGGAACTCACATTAGGCAGGAGGAGATGGGATGCAATGGAAATGAGACGGACTGTGATGTGCAAGTCTCTGTTACCTCACTTTGGTTGAAATGAGGGGTAATGACTTCACACGTTCATTTTATGAACTCGTTTTCATGAATCTTTAATTATGGTAGTCCGTATGCTTTGGAGATAGCTGATATTTGAGTCTCATGTTAGTTAGGCTTTAATTGGACATTGCTATCTCCAACAGTTCCTTGAGTGATACTTTTATCTATGGTGTTTTAGGAATTAAGAGTCATACATGCACTCATGTGCTACATTAAAACAGGTGTTATTTATCACGTGTTAAAAGAATCTTAGGTTAATATTTTTACCTTATCAACAAAGGTCTTATCATTGATGATTACGCTTAGTCTATTGCAGTTATACTTGGGGTCTAGGGAACATGGGTCAACTTGGACACAGTTCCCTCCAATCTGCTGATAAAGAGCTATTGCCGAGGAGAGTAGTTGCACTTGATGGTATATGTATAAAGGATGTTTCTTGTGGTGGTGTACATACCTGTGCTTTAACTTCAAAGGGAACACTTTATGCCTGGGGTGGTGGTCAAGTAGGACAGCTAGGCCTTGGTCCTCAAACAGGATTTTTTTCGTGCAACCCTAATGATTCATTCTTTCGTAATATCCCTTCTTTGGTTGTCCCCACCGGTGTCCAGCTCGTTGCTTGTGGACATTCTCACACACTTATTTGTTTGAGAGATGGAAGAATTAATGGATGGGGTTACAATAGTTATGGCCAGGCAGCGAGTCAGAAATCTATTTATGCATGGTATCCATCACCAGTTGATTGGTATGAATAGCCTAATTGTTGTGTCCATAGATTTTGCAGCATTCTGTGGGTTTTTTATGACAATACTATATTGTAGGTGTGTTGGTGAGGTGCGGAAAGTAGCAGCAGGTGGCGGTCATTCTGCTGTATTGACTGATGCATGTTCCTTGAAAGAACTTTGCGAGTTTAGGCTCGCAGATAGTGTCACCTTAGCAAATGCTGCAGAGATCGAGGATGTTGCTTCTCGAACTGGAGCAGATTCTTTAGCACGTCTTTGCGAGAGACTGAGGTACTGTTTTCCTTTTCCGGCTTCATTATTAGGATTTCACATCCGATACTTTCTTTTCCCCCTCTTTGTGATACCATTGATTACAGAGGATAGTCAACTTCCATATTCGTTCTCTGCTTTATCTTATTCTTCTGATGAACGACATGGTGTCTGGTTCTTTCTATCTGCAGGGAACACTGTCTTCATGGCGGTGATTTCAACGAACAAGATGGCATCGGCAATGTCAAGAATTGACTGCAACATCACCAGATCTCTACGAACTCGCTGTTGTGACCTTCGTTACCAATGTTAGAATTGTAGGATTATTGTTAATTTAAAATCCATTGTATTGGTTATCTTGACGATGACCAAGTTGTTAGGACAGTACAGTCAAAAACTCAAACAAAGCAAAGAAATCAAGTGCAAAACATGTTTCAATGACTTGGTGGAACTTGAATGTTTGTATGGCTTGAAAGCTTGCAAAAGAACGTTCACCCTAACGGTCAATTTGTTTCTTTTTGTATTTTGTACTTCTCAACTCTTGCATTAGAACTGCAGCATATAAGCTCTCTAAGGAACCATTTATGGGTAAATTACCTGGTTAGTCACCCAACTATTATGTGATTTTCTTAGTCATCCAGGGAAAATATCAATTGAGTTACCATTGGTAGAAAAATTGGACATTTTAGTCACTGGAGATGCATAGTTTTACATTTTTATGTAATTTTCTTATATATATATAAATATATATATCGATATTTTTTATTACTTTTTATGTATTTTTTTAATTATGTGAATTTTATACTTATATTTTTTAGGAATTTTAGAATCAGGACCAAAATGAGAGTGTATAAAAGTTGAAGGTTAAATTTGTTGAAAATTTTAGAATTAAGAGCAAATTAACTAAATTTGAAAATATTGAGAACTTTACTTTATTTATTCATATTTTTATTATGATAATATTTTTTCTAATAGTTATATTTTAATTACAATTAATAATAGTTGAAGAAATATATATATGTATCATATATGAATATAGAAAATCGTTTAAATTGAAAAACAATATGTATTATAACATTATAAATAATTACAATTAAATTTGTATAAAAATTTAAAAACTCGAGTCGACTTGAATTTCATAAACTCGACTCAATTCAAATAAAATTTAAATTGTAAAATAAAACTTGTAAATTCGAATAATTTACAAAGAATTGAATCGACTCGATCGAACGTCCGACCTTATTTTCAAGAAGGAAGCATAGCGTTAACAAATTTAAACAAACAACCAACAAATATACGGGTTTTTAGGGGAATAATGCACCCAAAAAAATATTTAGGGGGCGTTTCGTGTAATAAGATTATTATCAGAAAAATAATCTTTTCCAGAATCATATACTCACGTTTTATTTGGGAACATTTCCTCTAAAGAGTAATATTGTATTTCCAACCGTGATACTTTTTTTATTACAGTTTGTCAATTCTCATCTCTTTGGACTATATTGTCCGTTGAATTCAATTAGATGATTAAATATTTGTTGTGTAAATTAATTAAATATTTGTGTTAAATATTAATTTAATATTTAAATGGGAGTATTGCACATATTTAAAATTTTTAATATTTAATGTATTTTTATTAATGTTATACTTTTGATGTTTATAGGTTATATGTCGAAATTGCATATTATTTGAGAATTAATAAGTTAAGAGTTAGTGTTTTTAATTTTATTCTTTGATTTATGAGATGTTTATCATCTTATAAAACATTTTATTAAGTTAAAATTATGATATAAAAAAATTTATCATTATTTTACAATTTTTAGATTTATTTTGTTATATACTTTAATTTATTTGACAATCTATCACAAATAATAAAAAATAAAAATCCGAACATATTAATATTTAGCATTTGAAAATTCACAAAAATATTTTAATAGGGTGTAACGAGTTTATGCAAATATAAAATATATTATTTTAAAAATACTTAATATAATAATTGTATGGGTAAACTTCACTGGTGGTCCCTTTTGTTTGAGTTGTGTTCTATTTTGGTCACCCATTTTGAAAAAAAATTATTCTTGCCACTTACGTTTTTGATATGTTTTATTTTGGTCAATGTGCCGTTAAGGCCCGTTAGTTTGATAACGTGACACGTTAGTCAAAATGGTTAATTTCTAATTTGACCTCCTAAATTTAAAACAAAATATTAATTTGATCTCTAAACTATATCAACCTCACTTTTATCCTACAATGTCGATGTTCTGGCTATCTTTGATGGGTGATGGCTCCGACCACCTCTATCCTTCTTTCCACCCCTTTCATCCTCCTTTGCCCTATATCAAAGGTTAAAACAAACTCCCTAGAGTAAACATCAACCTTGAAATTAGCACCACAAATCACTCCTCCACTGTCCACTCTCGGCATTGCCCTGATCTTGTTCATGCTCAAAGCTCATCAGCCCTCCTTCACTATGAAACATGAAGCTGTAACATTTCAAAACGAATCGTTTCTCAGATTTGAGTAATTAGTGATTGAAATGAAAACATCTCAAGTTTCATGTACCTTTTTGGAATGGAGCAAAGGATTTGGCACACCCTTATTTGATGACCTCCAAATCATATGATATCACTACATATCCATCACCTGCAATTCCCCAATACAGCTTAACTCCACCATCAGAGCCCTGCAGGAAAAAAATCAAAACTTGATCTTTTTTAAGGATACCCTTTGGTTCAAATTCTCTAAATTTCAACTTGGGATGATGATTTCTTTATTTTACCAGTGCAGCAAACACAGTTCCAGTCTTGATGTCGTAGATAACAAAGGCAAAGCTTTCATCAAGATCCTTGATAACCTAATCTGCAAGGTAAGGACCCCTATCTCTCATGGTCCTGTATGCTTCAATCATAAACATGACCTTGTTGCTCCCTTTTGAGAGCCCATATTGTCTGTTCAACATGAACAGGTTGTTCAAGTTCCAAACTTTGACGCGGGGAAAACAGGGAGTTTGTTTTACTTTTTGATAAAGGACAAAGGGGGAGAAAAGGATGGAAAGAAAAAAAAAGAGAGATAGAGGTGGTTGGAGCCATCACTCGCCAAAGAAGGTGGCCGAAGCAATGGCATTGTGGGATAAAAATGAGGTTGAAAGAGTTTAGGGGTCAAATTAATATTTTGTTTAAAGTTTAGGGGACAAATTAGAAATTAATACTTTTGACTAACGTGCCACATCATCAAACTAACGAGTGTTAACGGCACAATGACTGATGGTACTTTAAAAGACATGTGTTTTCACCTTATTTATTGATTAATTTGCCCCCATCATGTTATCCTTTGCATGCATTTTATCATTTTTATCTTTGTATTTGTATTTTCTTAAATCGGTAGTTCTTTCTTGAATTATCCTTGAATTTATCACATTTTGCTACTAATGTCGCTGCATGAGTTCTTCCAAAATTGTAGCTAGGGTTGTCACCGCATTGAGATGTCGCTGCATAAGCGTTGTTTAGATTGCGTCCAGGATTGTCGCTGCATTGACAGCTGTAAAAAAGATAAGATCAAATGACGCTGACAAGAAGATAAGATCAAAGGACAATAAGCAGACAGTTAGTTACAATATTTTTTTTCTGGACATGATGTCGGCGCATTAAATTAGTCATTGTCGCCATAATGGCAGCTGTCAGGATAAGATCAAAGAATTATGAGCTGTTTATTAGTACATCTGTCCTATACGAAATTTTATCTAGAAAATCTATGAAGGACATGTAAACACCCAATTGAAAAGTGGCAAGAATATATGTATATATATTTTTACCCTAAAAAGAAGAGGATCATATCTTATCATTCTTTCCTTGGTTTTGGAGCTTTCTCTTGATGATTATGGCGACTTAAAGCTTTCCTTGGGGCAACTGAGGTGAATCCGATGCAGAATTAAGTAGCCACAACGAGTGCGAGGCAAGAGGAAGCATAAAGGAGCAATCGAGTTAGCTAGGAATAGCTTTTCCCATTCAGTTTTTAATGTTTCTTTTGTTTAAACGCCAATGATTATGGTTTAATTTCATTTTGTATGAAAATACTTTATGAATGTCGACCGAATGTTTATCTTATTAAGATTTTGTTGGAGTATGCCCAAAGACTAATCATAAGATGGTTCTGAAAGACATACTTATTTTATCTTGTTTATTAATATAAAGTCATTATTATTATTTCAGTCTTATTCTGTGCATTTATAAATAAATTGAATTATAATAAAGTCCTTAGAATAATATAGTTATTCTTGAATGTCCTTAGTCGAGTATTATTGTCGGCATGGACAACAATAATATATTAAGACTAATATGTAGTTGATTGATGACAAAGTGTTGTCATTGACATGAATATGTCAAAATCAATACATAAGTATGTGTTAGAGAACGATATACTGGAATGACCCGCTATGAGCATGTTTCTTGGATTATTATGTGATAGTCACAACATTGCTCATAGTGATAACTACATGTATGATCCTCAGACTTGAGATCATCATTATTTCAACATTGTGAGTGATATATTTTGATACAGTCAAACGTGTGTCGTAACTGACTACAATATAAAGACTGAAATTGGATATGCTGCAATCTATGCAGCGGAATATGGTTAATTAAGATAGGATTTATCCCTCCTACATAATAGGAGTAATATCATAGGCCACTTGATTGAGTGGGACTAGAAATGTAGGGTCATGCTCGAATAAATTGATATGAGATGTCACAGTTATTCATTTATAATAGTCTACTCAAGATATCAAGAAACATTAGATGGACTATACAAGTGTGACTATTACATGACTTGTGTCAGATCTAGATATAAGGACAAAATGATGTAATACATGAAAAGAGTTAATCACGAAAAGGTTATGTTGAACCGCGACTTCCTGTAACTTAGCTAGCAATGATGAGTTGTGTAGAGGTCGGAACACTGTTGTGATGACTTGGATTCGATATCGTGTTGGAAGAATTGGATTCTCCTACATCCCTGTGGTTTTTCAGATTTAATCAAGGTAACGTTTCATCCCTTTTCACCCCGAATTTGTTCCTCGTACATGGATCACTGACGGAATACACCAGATAATTTTTTTGTTACGCTATGGGGTGTACCTGCATTTCCCTACATATTTTTCTCTATCTTTTGATCTTTGGGTTTGAATGTTTTTATGCACGAAAGTGTTTGTTGCAACCACTGTCACCGAGAGATGCGGTGATAGTTCAAGTTAACAATAATGACAACAAAAGTTGCATGAGAGTACAACGAAAGTTTACTCAATTGTTTTTGTATTTGCTTATTTAGCTATCACTGAAAGGTGTGGTGAGTGGGCTCATATAAGTCTTTGATTAAGAGTGGGAATTGAGATTGGTAAGATATTTATGTGCATTATTGCATCGATAACCATCTTTTCTTTTGTTTCTTTCTAGCACTCATTATTCTGTTGATGAATCACTGAGGGAACCCCACTGGCATCATTATATTGTTTCTGCTTTAATTTTAGTACATTGCTTCGATATTACATATACCATTTACCTTTCATTGCTTTGACATTACCTATCGCATTTACCTTATTTTTTCTTACTTATTGCACTGACATTTGTAGACATTCGAACAACCGTCCTCGTGGGATTGATATCTGACATATTTGCATCTGTCTACTATACTTGCGTCGACCTTGTACGCTTGCACAAATATGTGACGTCATTTAACCGATCAGTGATCAAAATAAAACATATCAAAAACTTAAGTGGCATCAATAACGTTTTTTCAAAATTAGTGACCAAACTAAAACATAGCCCAAACAAAAGGAACCTCCAGTGAAATTTACCCTAATTATATTAATAATATGATAAATTATATAGTTCTTGCAAATTTTAGATGGTGTAACAAAAATAGTTCTATGACTTTTTGTGCATATACTTTAATTTAATATTTAAAGTTTAACATGTTAAAAGAAAATATAACACATAAACAATTTGATAAATTTTACTTTAAGGAAATCATATATTCTGCCATCCAAACACGATAATCTTACATTCATGCAAAATAAATCAAACAAGGTACTGTAACATTCTAGTAACATGTCAAGTAATGTTACTTTCTGATATTCTTATTCCTAGAGGTAATCTTATATTCCGTAAACCAAACGCACCCCTAGAGATGTAAATCAAGCTGACATTTGTTATAGTACAATGGGGAGTAGATGACGAGTTCTAAAGAGTTTTTACTTTTATTGGGCACTTAAGAACTCAATTGGCGCATGCTACAAGTTCTCAGAAATAATATTTTTTAATGGGCCAGGGAACTTCTCATATGCGCCAAACAGTTCGTAAAAACATTATTTTTCAAATCGGTAAATAAATTATTGGGTTAAGGTGTAAGAAACCCATGAACTTTTGAAAAAAAAATGAATTTAGCCTCTCAACTTTTTTTGCATCCAATTAAACTCTTGAACTAAAAAATTATATCAATTAATCCCTTTGGCCAATTTTGACCATTAAATCTTGACAACTTTTTTCTTTAGATATTACCACCACGTGATACACTACAGTTCTATCATATGATTTTTAAATTTTTTATAAGTTTTTCTGAATTTTAAAGATTTTTTTTAAAAAAAATAAAAAAAATTGAAAATATCAAGTGACAACATTGTGACACGATGCGCTGCACCAACTGATCCAAAAAACTGCTAAATTCAACATCCAATGTTGTCAAAAGGCTCGATTCAATTTAATTGTTCAAGGGCTTAATTGGGTACAAAAAACTTTAGAGATTTAATTATGTTTTTCAATATTTACGACACTATTATAAAAAATTGTGGCACTATTATAAAAAGATGTCATTAAACCTATGTTTTGATTTTGATATAACAAAGACTATTTTACAAATAAAGAAAATTTTAAGGTATTTAAAATTACTCATTATTGACAAGCATTTGAACTAAATTAACTAACTTAGAAGAAAATATTTTGTATAAGTTAAAATTTTCAAAGGGAACAAGTGTTTTGGCACTCTAAAAGACCATTTTGGTTAGTGAGTACATGTATGGTACTTAGCGTACCGATACAATTTTTCGTTACTGGAAACCAAAGTGGTAAACGAGTACCAGTACGACTCTTAGTGTACCGCTACAAAATTTTATTATTTCTCCTTTTGAATGGCTTGTCAGTATCGGTATGGTAAACCCCGTACTAATACGATATTCTTGAGACTCATAGAATTTTTCTCTGAGTATCGGTACCCCCTTGAGAATACCAATACGCAAAAGCTCCACCAAATTCCAATGAGCAATTTCAGTATCGGTACGACCATTAGTGTACCAGTACCCCTTACTCTGTACCGATACGCAAGCTCGCGTATCGGTATGCCCTATCTTTCTAACGACTATTTCTTCTTTAGGCAGGTATCGATACGAGCTCTCGTGTACTAATACCCACAGTTGCCAGACAACATTTAATCCGGGAAAATTGTAGCTCAATGGCTATATTCAATTCCCCAACAACCCAAATGGCCAAAAATCAATGAGATGGTATAAAAACAAGTCTCCAAAGCTTCTTCAACGACTAGACAACTATCCAAAAGCATTCAAGCACAAATCTAAAGCTTTTAGAGCTTTTTTTATTGTAAAATCTTGTACACACTTGAGTGAGCTTCTTGTAATTTATTTTCATCAAGTGTTGGAGTTTTAGTGAGCTAAAAATTGTGCAAACAATCTCCTTTCGAGGATCCTGAAAGTTTTCTTCTTTGTATTCATTTTTAGGAAATGGGTCACTAGACTTTAGGGTATAAGTCTAGGTGATTTGTGAGGTTATCTCCTTTAGCCTAAAAGGAAAGAAAAATTAGTGAATTTGTAAAATCCATACCGTGGAAGTTAAGTTAGTGGATGTAGACATTGTTTAGAAGGTTGAATCCCTATAAATCATCTTGCAAATTTTCTTTTCTTTTTGCAATTTGCTCCCACCAAAATTTTAATTATCAATCCACCTTCTCTTGGCCATTCTTATCGATTGATCAACTCAACAATTGGTATCACAGCTAGACTCATTTGAAGGCTTCATAGCTTTTTGAGTAGATCCAAAGGTTGTTCAATCATTCTACAGGTCATCCATGGCCTCAACTTTCGGCAACTACTTCATGGAGGAGTCTCAATCCATCTCCAAGTCGCCATATTTCAATAAAGTAAACTACCCTTATTTGAAGAATAGGATGAGGTTGTACATCCAATCCAATGACTATTTCCTTCGGGATGTAGTAATGGATGGACCAACTCTTCCTATGAAGAGAGAAGGCGAAAGACTTGTTCCTAAGGATAGACAAGAATGAAGCGATGAAGATCGAAGGCAAATGCAATATAATACCAAGGCAATGCACATTCTATTTTGTGCTCTTGGACCCGACGAATACGCTAAGATGTCTTCATGCTCGACTGTCAAGGAGATTTGGGACAATCTCGAAGTTACTCATGAGGGAACCAATGAAGTAAAGGAGACCAAGATTGTCCTCCTTAATCTTAGCTATGAGAACTTCAAGATGGAACCGGATGAAAATATCAAGATGATGTTTGATCTCTTCTTTTTTATTGTGAATGGGATCAAGGGCTATAGAGAGATCATTCCGGAAGACAAGCTTGTTTGAAAGCTCATCTACTCTCTGTAATCACTAATTTTGTCCGGGGAAGACCCGTTTTTACTCTTTTTCTTAATAAAGGGCTTTGGTTATCTATTTTAATTATATAATATGATTAAGACTAAAACAAGTAAAAATCTTATTTGTACTATTAGTATCATATCTATTATTATATTGTTATTATCTATTTGAAAAACCACCAAACATTACTAATATATTATGTTATCTTCCTATCTTTTTCATTATTATTATTATTATTATTATTATTATTATTATTATTATTATTATTATTATTATTATTATTAAACTGAAAATCCAAAAAAGAGTGTCAAATTAAATAAATGAAAGCTCATGATTTATTTAAAGTTTAAGTACAATATTTTAAAGCCCAAAAATGTTATACATATTACATACTTGGCTCGTTTGGCCCAAAATCTAAAAAACCCTAGTCTTGATCTAATGGCCCTCTCTTTTGTTTGTGTGCAGCCGAATCTAGACCGTCAGATCAAGGGCTGCTGATCGAACGATTCGTATGGTCCCTGATGGAAGAAGCCCTAATTTCCTTCCCTTTGCCCTAGCGCCGCATCTCCTCGACCGTCAGATCAAGGGCTGCTGATCGAACAGTCCAGATGGTCCTTGATGGAAGAAGCCTTAATTTCCTTCCCTCTGCTCTAGTGCCGTATCTCCTCGACCGTTAGATCAATATTGCATCGGATTGCCAAGATCAACCCCCACGCACGACTTTCCCTCTTCTCCGCGCGTGCGTGCGAGGCCTTAGACCTTCCAGCTCCTCTAATAGTCCCCCCTCCATCCCAAATGGCCAACACATGCAAGAAGACAAAAACAAGGAATGTCAAAATAGGGACGGTATATCCCAACAGACATTTCAGGGATTTTGGAGGAATGCAAACAAATAATAGCAGCACCCAATAGCATTATTTGCAAAATTTTCCATGTAATTGTAAAAATTGTAATTCGGCTATATAAGAAAAGCCAACCATTTGTAAACCCTAAGCAACATTGGGGAATTTTCAGAGAACAATTAATACAAAAGCAATCTTCTAAGGTATACCCTATTTTCTTTTCATTTTCGAAGCATATCATAAACAAAAAGGGGTGTAGGGTTTCTTTCGTTTACCTATGTTGGTTGTTGTGCTTTCCGTCGCTTCGAATCCTACCGGAAATAATCCTCTTGGCCTCTATCTCGGAGTCAGATATGGTGAGCCGTACAAATTTTTGAAGAAGCGGAGGTTCATCTTTGACAAAAGGGTCTCTGGGTCTTGGGTTTTTTTTACAAGAAAATAGGCTTAATCAATTTTTAAATGATTCGAGGTTATATCTAGTTTTCGAAACGGGAAAGGGTGCTTTTTGGTTCGATTCGGAGCTCGTCGACCGCCACTACCGGCGACCAACACGATGGCGTCCATCTAATTTTTTCAGAGGGTAGGGGAAAGCTTTTAGGTTACCGGATTTTAAATGAGTAAAGGGTCAATTTTTGGGCTAAAATTTGTATTTCATACTAGTTTTAAAACAGAAAAATGGTTTTATTACATTATAAATTCCTCGCATCTCCCTTATTACGCGCGGGAGGGTCTCTGCGTTTCAAAACTATGCCCTTAGTCCTTACAAGATTTTGAAACCTTTCAATTTCAACCTTTTTGAACTTAATTCGTTTTGTAAATGGCTTAATCCCCTTTTTGGTCCATAAATTTCATATCTGGTTTAAATTTAATCCTATATCCAGTGTCATATTTCTCTGTTTTTCCCCTTTTATCATGCATTTTTAATTTCTGTCCTATATTTACCTTTCTTTAATTTCAGTCCTTGTTTTATTTATTCGCTTTATATATGTTTGTATAATGTGTTGGCCTTGATGTATATATTATATTATGTTTTATATTGCATAGTGTATGTTTTATATATATATATAATATCGTTTCATTATAGGTATAATATATGATTTAATATGTGTTTGATATAAGGTATATATATGTGTGTGTATGTCTTTTTATTTATGTGTGCATAGTATAGTTTGCTCATGTTCTTTTAATGTTATGTGACATGTTTTTTTAACTATCATTCATGTGACCCCTAATATGTTGATCGCATTTTAATTAACTTTACCCCTAAAAAGGAGGTATTTATTAATTCTGATATTTGCAACGTAACAGTCCTGCCTTAATGAATGTTGAATAAATATTTGGATTAATTCTCACCGTCCGAAGGTAAACATTAATTTAAAATTGGCAGCATCATGACATCAAGCTTAAATGTTTGCATCATGCATAAAGGTGATGTATGAAATTCGAACCATAACTTAACACGGCAGTCAGACTTATATGATGTCGGTTTAGTCTATGGTCCAAAGTATCACCATCCTTATTAATTAAATGTCCAATTAATTTGAAACCATCAATTTGATAAAGCCCGTACAATTAGAGTCAATTTTCAATTAAGAACATCTAATGAAATTTGCTTTAAATTTTAAATAATTTCCATCGATTAAAAGCAACAAATATTTTGGTACTGATGTCTGGGCGTCATGGGGGTGCTAACCCTTCCCCACATGTAACCAACTCCCGAACCCTTTTCAAAACGGATCTCTGGTTTTTGTGGTGTCCGACCTACCTTAGTGGCCGGCGGTGACTCCAAGTCTTTTCATTGTTTTCCGAAACTCGAATTTCAAAAAGAAAATCCCCTTTCAACAAATCTTTTTCAAAAGCGATATATTTTAAAGTGATTTCAAAAAAACGTCATCACAACATGGCGACTCCGCTGGGGAATGGAATTTGTTTTTACAAAACAAAAAAGGGTTGATTGGAAGGCTTGGTTGCGGATGGGGGTTTGAGGAGGGTAGGTGCTGGATGTGTGCTGGATGCTGTGTGCGGGAGGGGTGCTGGTTATGCGAGCTGTTGTGTGGGGTGATGCTTCACGGGGTGATGTAGGGTGCTGCTGCGTGTGCGGGGGTTGGGCGACACTGTGCTGCTGTTGGGCAGCAGACATAATGGGGTGGGGAGTGCTTCCTGGGGGTCAGCAGGCCGGGTTGGGACGTGTGGGGTCAAGTCTTTTGTACTGGTTTTTGGAGTTGTGTCGAATATTTGTCCCGGGTACTCTTTTCCTCCAGATAGGTTTAGGGAGGTTTTTAATGAGGCCCGGTGCGGATATGTTGTATGATTTTTCCATTTAATAAAAATCATACTTTTGAGCAAAAAAAACATGGCGACTCCGCTGGGGAATGGAATTTGTTTTTACAAAACAAAAAAGAGAGTTAGGCCAATAAAATATTTGTTGCTTTTAATGGTGGGAATTATTGAAATTTAAATTAACTTTAAGGGTAAAGTACAAAGACGGTCACTTAACTTTGGTAAAAAAAAAACAAAATGGTAACCAAACTTTTAAAAATCACAAAATGATAATTAAACTTTATGTTTTATAACAAAATGGTAACTAGACGTTAAATCCCGTTAAGTATCTGTTATAAAATTTGGTATAATAACACATTTAGTCCTTCATATTTATACATTCAATCAATTTATTCCTAATTTGAAACAATTTACTAAATTTAGCCCTCGTTATTTACACATTCTTTCAATTTGGTCCTTAAAGTAAAATTTCAAAGTATGGTAACATGATAAATAATTACAATTAATTTTTTATAGGAACTCGAAAACTCGACTCGAATTAAAAAATTTCAAATAAAGTCTGAGTTGTAAAATATGACATGTCAACTCGAATAACTCGAAATTTTTGACTCGACTCGATCGAATGCTCACCTTTATCTTAAGATATGACGCGTCAACTTGAATAACTCAAAATATTTGAATATTTTAAATCATTTTTTTCTTTTAAATCAAATATTTTTTAAAATAGAATATTTAATATTTTCATATTTAAATCACATCGATTATTTGATAACAACTTAAAATATTCGATTTAATTTAAAAATATTTGATTTAAAAGAAAAAATGATTTAAAATATTTAATTAAATTTTTATAGGAACTCAAAAACTCGACTCGAAGCGAAAAAATTTCAAATAAAGTTTGAGTTGTAAAATATGACGCTTCAACTCGAATAACTAGAAATTTTTTTACTCGACTCGATCGAACGCTCACCTCTATCTTAAAATATGATGCGTCAACTCGAATAACTCGAAATATTCAAATATTTTAAATCATTTTTCTTTTAAATTGAATATTTTTTAAAATAGAATATTTAATATTTTCATATTTAAATCACATCGAATATTTAATAACTACTTTAAATATTCGATTTAATTTAAAAATATTCGATTTAAAAGAAAAAAATTGATTTAAAATATTCGAATATTTAATTAAATTTTTATAGGAACTCGAAAACTCGACTCCACTCAAATCGAAAAAATTTCAAATAAAGTTTGAGTTGTAAAATATGATGCGCCAACTCTAATAACTCACAATTTTTTGACTCGACTCGATCGAACGCTCACCTCTATCTTAAGATATGACGCGTCAACTCAAATAACTAAAAATATTCGAATATTTTAAATCATTTTTTCTTTGAAATCACATCGAATATTTAATAACTACTTTAAATATTAGATTTAATTTAAAAATATTTGATTTACAAGAAAAAATAATTTAAAATATTCAAATATTTAAAGTAGTTATTAAATATTCAAATATGTAAAAGAAAAATATTTAAAGTAGTTATTAAATATTCAAATATTTTAAATCATTTTTTTATTTTAAATCGAATATTTTAAAATTAATTTGAATATTTAAAGTAGTTATTAAATATTCGATGTGATTTAAATATGAAAATATTAAATATTCTATTTTAAAAAATATTTGATTTAAAAGAAAAAAATGATTTAAAATATTCGAATATTTCGAGTTATTCGAATTGACGCGTCATATCTTAAGATAGAGATGAGCGTTCGATCGAGTCGAGTCAAAAAATTTCGAGTTATTCGAGTTGGCGCATCATATTTTACAACTCAAACTTTATTTGAAATGTTTTCGATTCGAGTCGAGTCGAGTCAAGTTTTCGAGTTCCTATAAAAATTTAATTGTAATTATTTATCATGTTACCATACTTTTGAATTTTGCTTTAAGGACCAAATTTAAAGAATGCATAAATAACGAGGCCTAAATTTAGTGAATTGTTTCGAATTAGGACTAAATTGATTGAATGTATAAATATGAAGGAATAAATGTGTTATTATACCAAATTTTATAACAGACACTTAACGAGATTTAATGTCTAGTGACCATTTTGTTATAAAACATAAAGTTTAATTGCCATTTTGTGATTTTTTAAAGTTTGGTTACCATTTTTTTTTTACCAATGTTCAGTAATTGTCTGTGTACTTTACCCTAACTTTAATTAGGGTTGTTCTTTCTTGAAAATGTGACTTAGATTGTATGGGCTTTGATAATTGGTGGCCTTCGAATTAATTCTTCATTTAATTTCTAAGGAATCACCGACATGTGTTGCACCATAACATCAGGCTCTATATCCGAGCTTCGTCCCTTAAGGGGGAGTGAAACGCCCATACCCACGTGAGTATCCCTCCACGGGTCGGTAATTCACTTCCGGAATCTACGCCTTTGACACGTGAGCAACCCTCCACATTACTAGGTCGTGCTTTCCCTCGAACCGAAACCAATTCGCAAGCCTGTAATGGGCCAGAATTGGGGTTCTTGTTGCCTTAGTAGGTAATAAGATAGGTTCGGGTACCCTTAATTAGAACCAAACCCATGCGTGAGAATCTAAGGAGCCCGCCCCATTAGAGCCATGCGGATAACAGTATAACTAGAATTCACGTTGTAGGTTTTTTCTTTATCTGTCTTGTTTTGGTTAATTGCTTTTCTCCTCACGATTAATTTTGTTCACTTAATTATTTACCTTTTTACTAACACATTCGTTCTCAGTTTTCTTTTACTTGTTCTGTTTATTTGTTATGCATATTCATGACATTTTCATATGAAGTGCTGATTCGAAAATAGTCCAAAATTGAAGGCTTTTGTGATTGGAGAAAGAGTCCATCATAACGAGTTGAAGAATCCCAAAGTTCAAGATTAATCAGAAAACGAGCAACGGCTAATCCGGTTATTGGCGGAGAAGGAATCTAGTTGTGTTTTATGCGGTATATATTTCCATTTCTTGTTGTAATGAGACTTGATCTCCATTGTGGAAACTTGTTTAATGAGGATGTTCATCGATAAACACTTTTTTTGCATTATTCCTTGCATACTTGTCTTTAAATTATCTCATTTTCATACATATGATACATTGCATACATTAATCAATCATTAAATTAATTACGAGAAATATCATGGAAGAAAGTGAAAGTTTAATATGCAATCATTCCTCATTCATACGTTACCCGTTTACAAACCCGAGCAATGGAAGAAAGATTGGCCAAGGTAGAGAAGGGGAAAAAGGACCTCGAAACTCGTTTGGATGGGGTCAGCAAGAATATCAGCGATCAGATCGAACAGTCGCAAGCTTCTAATATTGCTCAGATGACTGACTTGTTATTGAAGATGAAAGGAAAGGAAGAAGTTTCTATGGATAGCTCAAACATTGAAGAACACGAGGGTACTGCATCCCATGTGAAGGATCAACAAGAAGTGCCAAATCCCGAAAAAAGAGTCTACATTAATCTCGCAGGAGTTTCTGCCAATCCCGCTATTGGAGCACATGTTAGCCACCACGAGGGAACCTCAGCGAACCAGTCCATTGACTTAGGGGCAGGATATGAGGATGAAGTAGAGAGGATTAAGGCCGAGATGGAAGAGAAGCATGAGGAGAGGTTCCGCTTCTTTGAAGAAAGATTCAAGACCTTACAAGGGACGGATGAGCAAGGGAATGATGCCAGTGATTTGAGCCTTGTAACGGATTTAGTCCTTCCGCTGAAATTCAAAGTTCTTAATTTTGAGAAGTATGACGGAACTACTTGCCCCTTAGCTCACATTACTATGTATTGCCGGAAGATGGCAGCTTTTATAAAAGATGAGAAGCTACTTATTCACTATTTTCAAGACAGTTTAACTAGTTTCGCAACCCGTTGTTGTACTCAACTTAGCCGAGTCGACATCAAGTCATGGAGAGATCTTTCAAAAGCATTTGTGAGTCAGTTCACGCATGTAACTGATATGACTCCAAATCGGCTCATGCTACAAGGTTTGGAACAAAAGCACAATGAGAGTTTTCGTGAGTATGCCCAGCGTTGGCGAGACGTGGCAGCTTAGGTGCAGCCCCCACTCCAGGAAAGTGAAATTATTCTTTTGTTTGTGAACACTCTAAAATGAGTCTTGTATGATTGCTTGATAAGCAATCCCACCAATAGCTTTGTGGACATGGTCATGACGGGAGAATGTATTGAGGATGCTATCAAGAAAGGAAAGATAGTAGATCCCTATAGCGCAACTGCCCACAAGGGGCATGAGTCTCAAGTTCATATGGTGGGTTCTAGCCCAAACAACCAGTCTCATGGCCGCTACCATAATCAAGCATCCTGTTCTGCAAAGCCTCAAAGGGTTCTTCATCTGGTTCCTATGTCGTACACCGATTTGCTCCCAGTACTTATTGAGAAGAAGCTTCTGACTCCAGTTTAGTCCAAACCAAAGGATCCTCTCTATCCTGAAGGTTATGATGTTATTGTTGTATGTGACTACCAAGTGGGAAGCACGGGCCACACCACGGAGAATTGTGGGGCACTGAAAAACAAGGTTCAAGGACTGATCGAGAACGACCTGTTGAAGTTTTGAAAAGAAAGAATGATGAGCGTGACTTTTGGGAGGTGTTGTTTCCCAGATTTTTAGGAGCTTGTGTGTTCAAGTTTTCTTTCATGTTGCATTTTCTCTCGAAGTAATGCATAGAACAAACATTTCTATCAATTGCCCGAAGATAGCAATGATCTTTTTTAAGGGCACTTGTTATGTTTGCGGATTTTCTCTCTAATGAAAATGCATTTTGCTTAACATACAATGACCTTGAAATCATATATATGTATATCCCTCCTTACCTCCGTAGGTCCTTGGATATCACATGCATGATGTGGCATTGATTCTAATGAAAGAGATCGATCGAATGTTGTGATAACGATGAAGTATGATTTCCCACTCCGGCCGCTCTGGTCTGTAAAATGAAAGAAGGAATATTACTATTCCTTCAATGATGTTCGATGATAAGAAAATCTCCTAGGAGAGCCCAAATAGAGTTGCTTGAATGTGCCTAAAGAAAAGAGAAAAAATAGAATGTGCTTTAAAACGAAACAAAATGATTTTAACTTCAGAGCCTGGTAATAAGCATTAACCAAAAAGCACTCCAATGTTCGAAACCTGGTAATAGGCATTATCGGATACGAGTGTGTAATTCTTGGGGCACTCCGTTGAAGCTCGAAACTCTTTGCTTCATGAGTGATGGTAACATTTTCAAAATCGTGACTATGCCGAGTAACTCGGGGTATTGTTGTATGCTCCATCATTTTCCTCGAGACAAAGGACTATGACGAGTTGAATTCCCCTAAGAAAAAAGAAAATGAATGAACAAACTGAATAAGCCCCAGAGATGAATCCTTGAGGACACTGACACAAAATCAATGGCAATCAAAAGCACTCACTTACATATAAAGTCCTTATAATGACATGTTCCACACTCCGTGGGCTAAACAAAAGTTAGAAGTTTAAACATACATATGAATGGAGAAACATGAAGAGAACTAGAAGGAATATTAATCGAACATATCAAGCAAATACCATAATCATGAGGATGCGCCGAGAAATTTGAGAGGAGTTTCACAACTTCAAATATCGCCACAACATTCAAAGTCTTCGTAGACACAAACTATGCTTGAAATGATCACCAGAAGGTTGAATCTAAGACGCTCTTGCATTTGATATCCGGGGCATCCTATTCTGTTTTTTTTCAATCAAAATTTTGATTTTAAGGTTCTATATATTAATATGAAAATTCATTCTTCATTAGAATGACGACCAACGAATTGATATATTTTAAACAAAGAAATTTCCTTGTATTACTTCAGAGATAAATGCATCGCCGTCAGTGAGGCCCAAAATTGAGGGGCACTACAAGATGTAGGATGATGAAGGACCGTTGAAGTTAATTTTTCGTGAAGGGGCATCATTGTCCGTGGGACAACATGGGCTTTTGCACATAATATTTCGAATCAGAATAGATGGGAGATGGTATACAGCTTGAAAGTACTTGGTTAATGATTCTAATTACGACTAAGGTCATTAGACTCGGGGAATGAGCAACACAAGTTGAGGGAAAATTTTGTCAGGACATGTGACTGATGAGTGGTTGTAGTCCCAAGATGATGACCACCAACCCTAGAGAACAGAGGCGAGCTAAATCCATGCATCTTTGCATTCTCATGACCACAAACACCCTTTGCATCATGAAATATGCTCATGCATCATTGATAGTTAGATATCCCCATGTTAGGAGCATGCTAACTCATCTCATCATAGCATTTTGCTTTCTTTAAACAAGCATTTGAAGATTGGTAAAAGAATGGATCTACAGCTTCACGAGAGGAGAAACGGATCTCACAAGAATCAAGAGTCCTTCGACTTGCATAATTAGGATTTCCAAAGGCCTTCCAACCCCCAGTTTTAATCTTCCTTAAAGATGTTTTTCTTAAAACATAATTTCTCAATTTCATCCTTCCCAAAGGATGTTTTTCTTAAAATTTAAAATTTCTCAATTTTATCCTTCCGAAAGGATGTTTTTCTCAAAACTCAATTTCTCAATGCTATCCTTCCCAAATGATGTTTTTCTTAAAATTCAAATTTCTCAATTTTATCCTTCCAAAAGGAATTTTCCCTTAAAACTCAAATTTCTCAATTTTATCATTCCAAAAGGATTTTTTCCCCAAAACCCAAATTTCTCAATCCAATCCTTCCAAAAGGATGTTTTCCTCAAAACCCAAATTTCTCAATTCAATTCGTCCGAAAGGATGTTTCCCTTAAAACCCAAAATTTCTCAATTCCATCCCTCCATTAGGGCATTTTTCTTAAAACTTGAGTGTTCCGTTCCCAAAACCTAAAGACCCGCAACTTCAAGACTTCAGAGCAAATGAGACAGATACTCAAAGCTCAAGGATTCCAGGCGAAGGATGTCAAAATCGCCACACCAGGATGTTGGAGCGAAAAGG
The DNA here is from genome assembly GCA_030270665.1 of Hibiscus trionum. NCBI lineage: Eukaryota > Viridiplantae > Streptophyta > Magnoliopsida > Malvales > Malvaceae > Hibiscus > Hibiscus trionum. The sequence continues at coordinate 9,730,981 of BSYR01000013.1, read as the reverse complement.
GCAGATACTCCTAGCCCCAGATTGAGGGAGAGGAAGTGTGAATAGTTCTATATAGAAGGAACTCGCATCTCAGAACCTTCAAATAGGAAAGTTACACAAGGATAAGCAAAGAGGGGCAACTGTAATCACTAATTTTGTCCGGGGAAGACTCGTTTTTACTCTTTTTCTAGATAATGGGCTTTGGTTATCAATTTTAGTTATATAATATGATTAAGACTAAAACAAGTAAAAATCTTATTAGTACTATTAGTATTATATCTATTATTATATTGTTACTATCTATTTGAAACCCCCCCCCCCCAAATATTAATAATATATTATGTTATCTTCTTATCTTTTTCATTATTAATATTATCTTATTATTATTATTATTATTATTATTATTAAATTGAAAATCCAAACAAGTGTGTCAGATTAAATAAATGAAAGCTCATGATTTATTTAAAGTTTAAGTACAATATTTTAAAGCCCAAAAATGTTATACATATTACATACTTGGCCCGTTTGGCCCAAAATCTAAAAAACCCTAGTCCTGATCTGATGGTCCTCTCTTTTGCTTGAGCGCAACCGGATCTGGACCGGCAGATCAAGGGCTGCAGATCGAACGGTCCAGATGGAAGAAGCCCTAATTTCCTTCCCTTTGCCCTAGCACCGCATCTCCTTGAACGTCAGATCAAGAGCTTCTGATCTAACAGTCCAGATGGTCCCTGATGGAAGAAGCCCTAATTTCCTTCCCTTTGCCCTAGCACCGCATCTCCTCGACCGTTAGATCAATGTTGCATCAGATGACCAAGATCGAATCCCACGCGCGTGTGATCCACGCCCGACTTTCCATCTTCTCCAAGCGTGCGTGCGAGGCACACCCCAGACCTTCCAACTCCTCTATTGGCCCCCCCTCCATCCCGAACGGCTAGCACATGCAAGAAGAAAAAACAAGGAACGTCACAATAGGGATGGTATATCCCAACAAACATTTCAGGGATTTCGGAGGAATGCAAACAAATAATAGTAGCAACCAATAGCATTATTTGCCAAATTTTCCATGTAATTGTAAAAATTGTAATTCGGCTATATAAGAATAGCCAACCATTTGTAAACCCTAAGCAAAATTGGGGAATTTTCAAAGAACAATCAATACAAAAGCAATCTTCTAAGGTATACCCTCTTTTCTTTTCATTTTCGAAGCATATCATAAATAAAAAGGGGTTTAGGGTTTCTTTCGTTTACATTTTTTGGTTGTTGTGCTCTCTGTTGCTTCGAATCTTACCAGAAATAATCCTCTTGGCCTCTATCTCGGAGTTAGATATGGTGAACCATACAAATTTTTTAAGAAGTGGAGGTTCATCTTTGACAAAAAGGGTCTATGTTCTTGGGTTTTTTACAAGAGAAAGGGCTTAATCGATTTTTAATGGATTTGAGGTTATATTTGGTTTTGAAAACGAGAAAGGGTGCTTTTTGGTTCTACTCGGTACTCGTCGGCTGCCGCTACCGGCGGCCAACACAAGGGTGTCCATCTAATTTTTTTAGAGGGTAGGAGAAAGCTTTTAGGTTACCATATTTTAAATGAGTAACGGGCCAATTTTTGGGCTAAAATATGTATTTTATACTAATTTTAAAATAGAAAAATAGTTTTATTACATTATCAACCCATATGCGTCTCCCGGGAGGGTCTTCGCGTTTCAAAACTACGCCCCTGGTCCTTACAAGGTTTTGAAACCTTTCAAGTTCACCCTTTTCAAACTTAATTCGTTTTGTAACTGGCTTAATCCCCTTTTTGGTCCATAAATTTCAGATCAAGTTTATATTTAATCCTAAATCCAGTGGCATATTTCTTTGTTTTCCCCTTTTTTCATGCATTTTAATTTCTATCCTCTATTTACCTTTCTTTAATTTCAGTCCCTGTTTTATTTATTCGCTTTATATATGTTTGTATAATGTGTTGGCCTTGATGTATATAGTATATTATGTTTTATATTGCATAGTGTATGTTATATATATATATGGTTTCATTATAGGTATAATATATGAGTTAATATGTGTTTGATATAAGGTATATATATATGTCTTTTTATTTATGTGTGCATAGTATAGTTTGCTCATGTTCCTTTAATGTTATGTGACATGATTTTTTTAACTGTCATTCATGTGACCCTAATATGTTGATCACATTTTAATTAACTTTAACCCTAAAAATGAGGTATTTATTAATTCCGATATTTGCGTCGTAACAGTCCTGCCTTAATGGATGTCGACCAAATATTTGGATTAATTCTCACCGTCCGAAGGTAAACATTGATTTAAAATTGGCAACATCATGACATCACGCTTAAATGTTTGCATCATGCATAAAGGTGATGTATGAAATTTGAACCATAAATTAACACGACAGTCAGGCTTATATGATGCCGGTTTAATCTATGGTCCGAAGTATCATCATCCTTATTAATTAAATGTCAAATTAATTTGAAACCACCAATTTGATAAAGCCCATACAATTAGAGTCAATTTTCAATTAAGAACATCTAATTAAATTCACTTTAAATTTTAAATAATTTCCATCGATTAAAAGCAACAAATATTTTGGTACCGATTTCCGGGCGTTGTGGGGGTGCTAACCCTTCCCCACACGTAACCAACTCCCGAACCCTTTTCAAAACGGATCTCTAATTTTTATGGTGTCCGGCCTACCTTAGTGGCCGATGGCGACTCCAAGTCTTTTCATTGTTTTCCGAAACTTGAATTTCAAAAAGAAAATCCCCTTTTCACAAATCTTTTTCAAAAGTGAGATATTTTAAGTGATTTCAAAAAAACGTCATCACACTCTCTTCCCGACTCATGAGACTTAAAGAAGACTGTCATCATCGAAGCCAAAAATCTCAAAATTTTGAAGCTTGATGGGCTCATGAGGTCTGTACTCACACATGAGTTGATGAGACAAGGAAATAATGATAAAGAGAAGAAGAAGGAAGTGGAGAGGAAGATGTTCAAAATTTCTCTCAAAGCTTCACTTGATGAGAGTGATTCTAACGATGAAGAAGATGAAGAGATGACTACGCTTGCTAAGAGATTCACAAGATTCATGGAGTCCAATAGAGGAAGAAAGTTCCAAAGAAAGCAAGGCTTCAACAATGAATCTAAAGAGAAGGGCAAGGACCAAATCATTTGCCGTAAGTGCACGAAGCTGGGGCACATGAAATTCGATTGCCCTCAATTAAAGAAAAAGAGCTTCGGGAAGAAGAAGAAGAAGCACATAGCTTATGTGGCTACTTGGAGCGATCAAAACTCATCTGATGAGGAGGAGCAAGAGGTAGCCAACCTATGTCTCATGGCACTTGAAGAGGATCCTAAGGTAACCTCTAATGCATCTACATTTGATGAGCTTTAAGAAGCATATGATGAATTGTAAGAGGTTTATGATGAGTTGGTTTTTTGAATTTAAAAAGTCCATGTAACGCCCCGATTTTTGGGCCTAGGTGTTTTGCGAGTCGGGTTGGGCCAGTGGAACCGGTAGTCGGTTGTTCGAATCATTAAAAGGAGGTTTAGGGAAGTCAAGGTTCGGGATGGGATTAAAATATGATAAAAATTCCTAAAATCCTCAAAAATGATATTTAAGGGGTGTTAAATCAATTTTTCAAAACGAGGTTTTGAAAGTATACATTTTGGGCAGTGACCAAAATGTAAAGTTTTAAAGTTGAGGAAATAGTGTGTTTTTCAAAAAGAGTCAAGATCTTAGAATCTATAGGGAGCTAATCGGCAATTAAGCCTTCTCTCTAATTTGGAATGTGTTTTAAACGTTTTATTAAATGTTAAAATGACTTTAATTAATTTAATTAAAAAGGTGGTTAAGTTGGTTAAGAGAAATTTGACGATCATTTCATGAATCATGTTTTTTCCTAAGCTTAGCATAATGGTATTTATGAAAACATTGTTGATGCAAATTATGAAAAATGCATGTTTTGTCCTAAGCTTAGCATAATGGTATTTATGCTTGGGAAGCTTGAAATTGGTGTAGCAATAGTTTAATTGCTGGAAATTATATGAATCATGTTGCATGATGTCTAGTGTGTTGGTTTTGATTATAAAGTGCATGGTTTGTCAAATGAGGCATGATGGTTTTGAAAAGAATGAAAAATGGTTTTGTGCATTGATGATACTTTTGCTTTTGAGGAATCCTTACTAAGCTTGTTGCTTATGCTTTTTTTGTTCATCAATGTAGACAATTAGGTGTTGGAGGGAGCCACTTCAAGGGATCTTTCCAAGAGACTTCGTTAAAAGTATGTCGAGATTTTGAATTAGTGTAATAAAGGCAATGGGGGTGTCCAATGCTAAGAATCTTGGTTGTTTTGGTATTTTCTGGTTTAGCTCATATTTGTTATGCTTTTATTGGTTTGTAAATGGCCTTTAGATGTTGGTTGATGCATGGTTTCGAGAAATGGTCTTTTGGTGCTTAATTTTCTTCGGAAGCATGCCTTTAGTCCTTAATGATGTTGTTAGTGGTGCTTTGATGATGCCTCTACCATGCATTCTTGTGTATTGATGTGAAACTGAGTTACAAGCATGCTTATATAAGTATTGGAATGGTTTGTGATGGTTTTTGGAGTGCCAAACTTGCATTTTGGGCATTTGCAGACTAAAGTGTATTGATACACTTCATGGTGTATCGATACGGCCTTAATAAATGGGAGGGGCGTACCGATACACGGGGTCATATCGATACTATTTTTAGCCACTAGTCGTGGGCGTACTGATACGGTGCCCTTGCATACCGGTACGGTCTTTTGATGCAGAGTCTGGGAAGCTTGATCGTCGGGGGCGTATCGATACGCTCCTTAAGGGTATCGATACTCTGATTGTTAATTTAGTTAAAATCGTCTTTAAATGATTTGGTTCTTTACGATTTGGTCCATGGTTGTCTTGTGTAAAATTAAATGAGCTCTAATGGTTGTCTTGAGTTGAGTTATTACGGCGAAGCATGTAATGAACCTAATTAAAGGTTGGTAATCTGAATTTGATAATAATCCTCACAAGTTATCAAATTTGAAAAATGGTCCCTAACTCGCAATCGGATATAATTTATGAGCGTTTGTGTGATGTTGTCTTATCCGCTGCTTGTGTACACACATAGAAACCTAAGTTGCATCTAGACAAGATAAAAAGAAAAAAGAGGTCGTTTATTGAGGTAAACCTTCCCGGTTTACTTTAATATTCCCCGTGTGACCCGCTCGGTTCGGTCTATCGGCTAGGCCGGGTCAAGTGGGTTACATTTGGTGGTATCACAGCCAGGTTTCGAAAGGTTGGGCTGACGGTAAGTTGTGGGTGAGTAAATGTGATGTGAATGTGTGTTATTGGTAATGTTTGTTTTGACCGATGAATGTTTTAAGCATGCTAATGTCGATTATGTGATGGTGATGTGATATATGATGATTGAATATGAATATGAGTTGTTATATAATGTTTGAGTGGACTGAATTTTGATGCTTGAGATGCATGATGGTTGTGACATGCGTGTGGTATGCTTTATGCTACGCTGGGGGGAAATTGGGATGCCCATTTCCTTATTACCTAGTGAAATATTTTAAATTGGTTTTGAAGTCTTGGATCCTTGTTAGGTCTGGCCTGATCTTTTGTATGTTTTATGTTCATGCCTTAATGTTATTCGCACAATGGGACCGAGGAGAGAATTACGATCAGGGTCAGTTGCTCCAATTGATGAGCAACGTAATTAGAAGAACGAGGTTCAGCCTGGTGCAAATTTACCTCCTCCACCGCTACCACCACTTGGGAGTAAGGAGTAGGAACAACAAAGATAGGCTGGTCCGGTGTTGGGAGATCTGACGCCTTTAGTGCCTGCTGCTAGGCAAACGGGCTTGCCATTAGAGCTCTTGAGGAATTTGAGAGGAGTGGAATTTTGTGGGTTATCTCCCGAGGCATCTGAGACCTGGATGGCCAGTATGATCCGAATATTGGATCAGATGGGGTGCAATGATGCACAAAAGTTGGGTTACGCAGTGTCGTTGTTACATGGCGATGCATATACCTGGTGGATGACTGTCACGGCGGCCTTGGAGTCGAAAGAGGTAGATTGGACATTCTTTCAGTCTGCCTTCAAGAGAAAGTATCTTGGAGTCAGATACTTAAATGACAAGAAGCGGGAGTTCATGTCCCTGGTGCAAGGGAACATGTCAGTGGCTGAGTACGGGGTCTAGTTCGTATGATTGAGCCAATATGCTCCGGAGTTGGTGCCGAGTGATAGGCATCATTGTGACCGCTTCCGGTATGGCCTGGTGCAGGACGTGAAGATGTTCATGCTCGCGACTGATTATACGGACTTTGATGTGATGGTGACACGGGCTAAAGACATAGAACAGAGCTTGTGTTTATCAACTCGCATGGGTGGATCTAGCTCGGGCAAGAGAATTGCTGATGTTGGCCCTAGTGGTGGGCAAAACAAGAGGAACCGTTACCGTAGATATCAGCCTATGGCTAGGCGAGGTGCGCCAGCTTAGGGCAACAGGCTGAGGTTTGAGCAGAACACATGTTGGTCATGTGGTTCGCGTGAGCACTTGATGCGAGATTGTCATCGGGTGGCTCGTGAGGTGCAGGCTCCTGTGGCTGGGGCCAATTCTTTCTGGAACTGCGGGTCTACTGATCACTTGGGACGGGAGTGTCCCCTGTTGGCGGGAGGTGGTCAGGGTCGTGCACCTAATGTTGCACCGTATAGAGGCTGTGGGCACGACCGTGGCAACTTTCAGAGGAGAGAGGATGGGCAGAGAGGCGTGGCTCATGTCGTTGCGGTTCAACCAGAGGGAGGTGGTCCTGCGAGGGTGTATGCACATCACGAGGGAAGGAACAACACTGATGTGATTTCAAGTACCTTCACCTTGCAATCCTTGTCTTTGTTAGCATTGAATGATTCTGGATCTACGCATTCATTGTAACCCCCTTAGCCCGGTCTAGACGTTTGACCCGAACTACGAAGATTACACGGGGAAAACCAAAGTCAACCCAAAAGTCAACCTTGATTTACGACCCTTTTTTTCTTTTTATCTTCTCTAGATGCATATTATTAACCTATAAGTTCAGCAAATAGATTCGGTGAAAAAGACACAGCGATCAGAGTTCGATTAGGGGTTCAATTGCATACATTTGACTTTCAGGGACTAAATTGTAAATACCATAAAATATAGGGACTTTCATGATTTTAAAATTATCATTAATCAATTAGTCCTGTAACATGTCAGCATGTCAAAATTCAGCTCAAACTGATCATCCAAACTCACTCAATTGCACACACAATAATCAAGGACCAAAATGCAACATTTCCAACCTCAAAAGATACTTTTAACTGAAACTGAACTACCCGTATCGATACACTTGGCCTTGTATCGATACGCGGGAAGACAGTAGCTAAAGAAGGTTTCGCGTATCGAAATGCTTCCTCGCATATCGGTATGGCCTTCAAACTTGGCCTAGGCGTATCGATACGCGGGCAATTCGTTTCGATACCCCTGTTCAGAAATGCCTCATTTTGCCTTAGCGTATCAATACGCTTCCCCGTGTAACGATACGCATACCAGATTGGCTTCAACAAGCTTCATTAAAACATACCAAATCACATTCAAACAAGCTCAAAACATGCATACAAGATATACTCAATCTAATAGACTTCTAAACACCATCAAACAACAATTCATACTCATCGACCACTTCAAATCATGATGGCATTTAGCTATTCTAGCATGCTTAAGATATCAAGCTATTAAAAGAGAAAAACACCACATACAAACCATAAAACCATATAAAGGCCAAATACAAGTCCAAAATCAGAAACTAAACATGCTTATAACAACAAACATCTCCAACCAAAATCAGAAAGTAGAAGTCCCACCCATTGCCACTTATTACACTAAAGGTGAGCCACATACATCTCTTTAGCAAAGCTTTGGATTCCTCTTGCTTTTGGACTGCCTTGAAATGTTCAATTCTCTGCATTGATGAAACAAATGAGCGTAAGCACATAGCTTAGTGAGGATCGCTAAACCACATTCATCAATGCATTTAACATAATTTGCAAAACCACCACTTTTATCACACGCTCTTTCATAAACCATGTCTTCTCAAGACAACATTGCATTTAATAAACATATGCCATATGCATCACTTAAAAACAACAATTAAACCATTGCTCATGCTTTACCAAGCATCTCATGCATTCTTGCATCATTTAAGAGCACCTCATGCTTCACATTATACATTTACATTATATTGGCTCACAAGTGATAATCCATAAACCATTTCAACACAAGACAGAATCGGATACGCGGATTACAAGCGTTGTCCCACACGCTTCATACACAGTACCGAACTACATAAGGCTCACACATGAGAGCAACCCTCCATCGTTGTGACACCCGTGGTGGAGTATAACGGTACAATCTCAACCCCTCAACACCACTCATCGGTAGTTGTATAATTCCACTAACAAGAGCACGGGACACATAATACAAGATTCACACACGGAATTGACAACCACCGTTGTAATCTTAACCTCAATCGTTAGGGTACTTGGATGGAGTATACGGTACAATCACAACCCCTCGACATCCAAGGTGACTTTATTCACGGTGCACCCAATCCTATAGCCGGCTAACTATATCCGATTAAAGTAACCAAAAACCATTTTCATCACTTGCCAATATAATCATTTAACCACATTAATTCACTGTTTTACAAGCATAACCACAATACCATTTCCACAAGCATCGCATGCTTAATATCATATGCATTAAACACATGCAAACCAAGGATCACTTACCTAGTGCATCCTTAACACAATGGCATTAAAATCCTGCATCAAACCATGCTTAAACATGCTTAAAAATAGTAAACAAATTTACACTTCAAGTGCAATTTCACCAAATATAGCACATCACCAAGAGAGGGATTTTCGAATCACTTACTCTTGATCTTAGCTAAGTGTATCAAACTTACACTAAGCTCCTAATACCACGCTCATTGCGTTACAAAGCAGGAAATTGCATTTCCACTCACCGATACGCGAAGCCTTGCTCGCCGACACGAAATTTACTCTACTAGAGCCTCCAACAACACCTTGTTTGATCCCGGATCAAGATCCCCTGTTTTCACATCATCAAAACGGAGATCTAAATACATTAAAATGCATTCTAACACCAGCAACAATTCACAAACTCATTGCTCACCCAAACTACATCAAAATACCCATCCAAAGCAACCGAAAACTCAATCAATTGCTTCCTAAACCATGCCCAGCCAACATACATCACTTCCAAACAATCATCAACATCAAAACACATCTAATAAACATCCTAACCCAACCTTACACCTCCAGCAAGCAAGATTCCACCATTTCACCCCAAAATCTCACTTAAAACTATCAAGAACTTCAAGGATCTCAAGGATTTCGGGATCTATGTAATCAACAACTCATTTTAACATATAAATCAACTTAAAACTCAATTAAATTCAACACAAAACATAGCCTAACTCAACAAGTTCGAAAATTAAGATTTCAACCATAATTTCACAAGATTTTGATCTCCAATCAAAACTATAATGAAAACTAAACCAAAAATAGTATTTAGAAGCCAAATATCTTGTGAATTTCAATAAAGAACTTAGATTAGAGGTTGAGAACGGGATTTACCTCCAATCCTTGCTTCTCTCAATGAATGACAAGTTTTCCTTAGCAACATCTTGAAGAATTACAAAAGATCTCTTGAAAATGATTTAGAAAATGTTGAGAGGGTTTTTGGAAGAAAGAATTCTGAGAAAAGATGAGAGAATTAGTGTTTTTCTGAAAATGAGAAAGAGTTGGTAGTTACGTCAAATGAAATCTCACTTAAACTAACTTTATTAATTAATTAATATAAATCTAATTAAATCCATTTAATTAAAAACCTTTTAAAAAACATGTCATATTGAGAAAAGGTCAAATTGACTTAAAGCCCCCTAAAGATTCTAAGATTTTGGCTTCCACCTTAAAAATCACATTTTCCCAGTTTTGAAACTTTACAATTTGGTCACTACTCGAAATGTCCCATTTCCGAAATCCATTTTGTAAAATTAACTTGACCAACCTTTTAAACATATTTTTAGAGGATTTTAGCAATTTTTATCACAATTTTATCCTATCCCGATCCTTGATTTCCTTAAATCACCTTACGCGATTCGAACTGTTCTCAACCGGTCCGATCCGATGTCTAAACATCTAGGCCCAAAACCAGGGCGTTACAACTCTCCCCCACTTAGGAAATTTTGTCCTCGAAATTCTTACCTGACGGAAAGAGATGCGAAAATTGCCTCAGCATGTCCCTGTTGCTTTCCCACGTGGCCTCCTCAACTCCTCGGTGTCGCCACAACACCTTCACAAGTTCTATCGTCTTGCCACGAAGAACTTTGCTACTCACATCCAGAACCTTCACCGGTTCTTCATCATACGACAGATCCGGATTCAACTCTATCTCCTCAACAGGCATCACATGCGAAGGATCCGATTTGTACTTCTGTAACATGGAGACATGAAACACATCATGTATTTTCTCCAACTCTGCAGGCAATCTCAACCGATATGCCACAGGACCAATACGCTCTACAATCTCGTAAGGTCCAATGAACCTTGGGCTAAGTTTACCCTTACACCCAAATCTCATCACCTTCTTCCAAGGCGATACTTTCAAGAACACATGTTCGCCAACCGCGAACTCAATTTCCTTACGCTTCAAGTCCGCGTAAGACTTTTGCCTATCCGATGCTGTCTTTAAACGCTCGCAAATGAGCTTCACCTTCTCGGTGGTTCCCTTAAGCATAGCTGGCATCGAAATCAACTTTTGCCCAGCTTCTGCCCAACAGAGAAGGGTTCTACATCTCCTCCCATACAAAGCCTTGTATGGAGCCATTTGAATACTTGCCTGGTAACTGTTATTATACATAAACTCAACCAACGGCAAGGGCTTCTCCCAAGAACCCTGAAAATCTATCACACAACATCTCAACATGTCCTCAAGCACTTGGATCACACATTTTGACTGTCCATCCGTCTGAGGATGATAAGAAGTACTGAAATTCAACCGTGCACCCAAAGCTTGATGAAAACATTCCCAAAATTGTGTTGTAGACCTCGGATCTCTATCCAACACAATGGACTTTGGCACCCCGTGCAACAGCACAGTCTCATCTATATATAACTCAGCCAACTTATCCAAAGTATACGTAGTATGCACCGGTAGAAAATGTGCACACTTGGTAAGCCGATCAACAATCACCCAAACTAAATTCTTCTTTGTTGGTGACAAAGGCAACCCAAACACAAAATCCATGGTGATTCTCTCCCACTTCCATTCTGGGATTCTCAAAGGTTGCAACAACCCAGAAGGAACCTGATGCTCAGCCTTCACTCGCTGACACACCATGCACTTACTAACAAACTCAGCCACATCCTTTTTCAACCCCACCCAGTAGTACTCATCTTTCAGGTCACAGTACATCTTTGTACTACCAGGATGCATAGCAAAAGGACTACTATGAGCTTCAGTCAAAATAGTGTGACTTAGCTCAGAATCCTCTGGTACCACTATTCGACTCCCAAAGCACATAACACTATCATCACTAAAGCTGAAATCCGAAGATCTACCTTCCGCAATGTCCTGAACATACGAAACAAGAGAATCATCAAGCAATTGCTTATCTTTGATCAACTGTATCAGGGATGGCTTCACTTGCAATTCCGCAATAAGACCACCATCACACGATATGCTCAAACGAGCAAACATCGCTCTCAAATCCATAGCTACTTTCCTGCTCAAAGCATCAGCTACAACATTAGCCTTACCTGGGTGATACTCAATTGTCAGATCATAATCATTAAGCAACTCTACCCAGCTACGTTGCCTAAGATTCATCTCCTTTTGAGACATGAGATACTTCAAACTCTTATGATATGTAAACACAACACACTTCTCACCGTACATGTAATGCCTCCAAATTTTCAAGGAAAACACCACAGCCGCAAGCTCAAGATCATGAGTAGGGTAGTTGCGCTCATGTACCTTCAACTGCCTAGATGCATAAGCCACTACCTTACCCTCCTACATCAACACGCAACCCAAACCAACAATGGACGCATTACTATAGACCACAAACTCCTTACCAGATTCAGGTTGAATTAGAACAGGAGCTTGCGTCAAAGCTTCCTTCAGCTTCTCAAAAGCTTGTTGTCTCGCATCCGTCCACTTAAAGAGAACATTATTTTGCAACAACTTGGTCAATAGTGCTGCTATCTTCAAGAAACCCTCGACAAACTTGCGGTAGTACCTAGCCAATCCAAGGAAACTTCGTACCTCTGTCACTGACTTAGGCACTTTCCAACTCATCACAACTTCTACCTTGTGCGGATCAACGTGAATGCCCTCAGCCGACACAACATGCCCCAGGAAGACCACCTCCCTAAGCCAAAACTCACACTTACTCAGCTTGGCATACAACTGATTTTCCAACAACGCTTGCAAAACAATTCTCAAGTGCCGATCATGATCCTCCTCGGTACACAAATCCACAAGGATATCATCGATGAACACTACCACAAACTGATCCAAGAATTCATGGAATACACGATTCATCACGTCCATGAAAGCAGCAGGCGCGTTGGTCAAACCAAACGGCATCACCAAGAATTCATAATGTCCGTACCTCGTCCGAAAAGCTGTTTTAGGTACGTCCACATCCTTCACCTTCAGCTGATAATACTCTGATCTCAAATCTATCTTAGAAAACACTGAGGCTCCCCGAAACTGATCAAAGAGATCATCAATTCTAGGCAAGGGGTACTTGTTCTTGATCATCAACTTGTTCAGTTGTCGATAATCTATGCACATCCGCATTGTCCCATCTTTCTTCTTTACAAACAAGATCGGTGCACCCCAAGGTGACACACTCGGCCGGATGAAACCTTGATCCAACAACTCCTGCAATTGAATTTTCAACTCTTTAGGTGCCATGCGATAAGAAGCAATGGACACCGGAGTTGTATTCTCTTACAACTCTATACCAAACTCAACTTCCCTGTTTCGTGGCAATCCAGGAAATTCTTCTGGAAAGACACTCGGAAAATCACGAACAGTTCGGATGTCCTGCACACGCACATCCTTGGTTCCAGGATTCATCACATAGGCAAGGTAAGCTTCACAACCCAAACTCAACATACGGTTTGCTTCCAAAGCCGAAATTACATTCGACAAGAATTTCACATTCTCGCCTACTACTACGACCTCATAATCATCGGCCAAATTTAAGGTGACTCGTTTGACCTCAAAGTCAACTACCGCCCTATGCTCCGACAACCAATCCATGCCAAGGATTACATCAAATCCGTAGAAAGGTAACTCCCTCAGATCCACAAGAAAAACATGACCTTGCACAGACAAAGGGCATCTCCTATACAACTTCCTAGTGACTACAGTCTCACCAAAAGAACTAGTCACTTGCATTCCTACCTCAAGCAACTCAACAGGTATATCAAGCAAATGTGCATGCTCACTTAAGATATAAGAATGCGTGGATCCAGAATCAATCAAAGCCAAAAAAGATAAAGACTGGAGAGCAAAGGTACATGCGATAACATCGTTATCATTGCGCTCCTCGCGCTGAGCATATACCCTCGTCGGTCTAACTCCCTCAGGTCGAATAGTTACAACATGGGCAATACCTCGCTACCCCTCATCTCTCCTCTGAAAGTTCCCACGGCCACGCCCACGGCCTCTCTGAGGTGCAGCTACAACAGGAGCACGTCCTTGGCCACCACCAGCCAACAAGGGACACTCCCTCCTTATATGATCCGCCGAACCACAATTCCAACAAGAGTTCCCTGTCACCACAACAGGAGCCTGAACCTCTCTAGCTGCTCGAGGACAATCTTGCCTCAAATGACCACGAGAACCACACGTCCAGCACGTGTTCTGTTCAGCCCTCATCCTATCTCCCTGAGCAGGTGCACCATGTCCACCATTACCCCGCCTAGCAGCAGGCTGGTACCTCCTATCTCATCCCCTTTTTTCCGTCCACCACCGGAACTAGACTCAGTTGCTCTCTTCCAGAGCTAGAACCAACACCTCGAGAGGAAAAACCCAAATTCTACTCGATGTCCTTTGCCCAACAAACAAGCACGTCAAAATCAGTATAGTCTGTAGCCAACATATACGTCTTAAATTCCTGTACCAACCCGTACCAGAAGCGATCACATCGATGCCTCTCACTAGGTACCAGCTTAGGAGCATATTGGCTCAAGCGTACGAACTGGACCTCGTACTCAGCCACAGATAGATTTCCATGAACAAGCGACATAAACTCTCGTTTCTTTTCATCCAAGTATCTCACCCCTAGATACTTCCTCCTGAAGGCACCTCTAAAAAACTCCCAATCAACCTCATTGGGTTCCATACCAGCCGTGGTAGTCGTCCACCAACTGTAGGCATCACCTTGCAGCAAAGATATTGCGCATCCCAGCTTGCCCACATCATTACAGCCCATCTGATCCATGATGCGGATCGTACTCGCTAACCAGGCCTCAGATGCCTCATGAGACATACCAAAGAACTCCACAGCTCCTAAGCTCCTCAATCTTTCCAACGTTAAGCCCACCTGCCCAGCTGCAGGGGCCTGCACATGCGCTCCGGCAACCGCAGCCTGATACGCTCTGGTGATCACCTGAATCAGTGGCGCCAAATCACCCAAACCAGGACCAGCAGGTCCTTGCTGCACCTGCTCCCCACCTCCAGGTGGTGGCGGAGGAGGTAGATTTCCACCAGGAAGGACATCAGCCCCTTGCTCACCCTGGTCACCCTGCTCAGCCGCAGGTATAAACGTATTGGACCTCAACTCTCTTCTAGGTCTCATTGTGCTATTTTAAACAAAACACAACAACAAAAACAAATCAAACCATTTAGGCCAGCTGCAAGCAAGGATCCAAGTTTACAAAACATTTTATTAGTGTAATAAGGCAATGGGCACCCTGACTTCCCTTAACATGACATAGCATACAATGAATCATCAAGCTCAACATGCTTTTCATCATTCAAATTCAGCATACAACAACATTACATCATCATCACGCACTCATATCCACATCACATGCAATTCACATAAATCAAGCATGGCATAAGCTTCCGAATTCAACAAATTGCATGCTTTTCAAACAACATACAACAATACACATCAATTTCACATACCAACATTCTCAATTCTTTCGTAACCTGGCTCTGATACCAACAAATGTAACCCCCTTAGCCCGGTCTAGACGTTTGACCCGAACTACGAAGATTACACGGGGAAAACCAAAGTCAACCCGAAAGTCAACCTTGATTTACGACCCATTTTTTATTTTTATATTCTCTAGATGGATATTATTAACCTATAAGTTTAGCAAAGAGATTAGGTGAAAACGGCACATCGATCGGAGTTCAATTGCATACATTTGACTTTTAGGGACTAAACTGTAAATACAATAAAATACAGGGACTTTCATGATTTTAAAATTATCATTCATCAATTAGTCATGTAACATGTCAGCATGTCAAATTTCTACTCAAACGGATCATCCAAACTCATTCAATTGCACACACAATAATCAAGGACCAAAATGCAACATTTCCAACCTCAAAAGATACTTTTAACTGAAACTTAACTACCCGTATCGATACACTTGGCCCTGTATCGATACACAGGAAGACAGTAGCTAAAGAAGGTTGAAGCGTATCGAAAAGCTTCCTCGCGTACCGGTACGGCCTTCAAACTTGGCCTAGGCGTATCGATACACGGGCAATCCGTTTCGATGCCCTTGTTCAAAAATGCCTCATTTTGCCTTAGCGTATCGATACGCTTCCCCGTGTATCGATATGCATACCAGATTGACTTCAACAAGCTTCATTAAAACATACCAAATCACATTCAAACAAGCTCAAAACATGCATACAAGATATATTCAATATAATAGACTTCTAAACACCATCAAACAACAATTCATACTCATCGACCACTTCAAATCATGATGGCATTTAGCTATTCTAGCATGCTTAAGATATCAAGCTATTAAAAGGGCAAAACACCACATACAAACCATAGAACCATATAAAGGCCAAATACAAGTCCAAAATCAGAAACTGAACATGCTTATAACAACAAACATCTCCAACCAAAATCAGAAAGTAGAAGTCCCACCCATTGCCACTTATTACACTAAACGTGAACCACATACATCTCTTTAGCAAAGCCTTGGATTCCTCTTGCTTTTGGACTGCCTTGAAATGTTCAATTCTCTGCATTGATGAAACAAATGAGCGTAAGCACATAGCTTAGTGAGGATCGCTAAACCACATTCATCAATGCATTTAACATAATTTGCAAAACCACCACTTTTATCACATGCTCTTTCATAAACCATATCTTCTCAAGACAACATTGCATTTAATAAACATATGCCATATGCATCACTTAAAAACAGCAATTAAACCATTGCCCATGCTTTACCAAGCATCTCATGCATTCTTGCATCATTTACAAGCACCTCATGCTTCACATTATACATTTACATTATATTGGCTCACAAGTGATAATCCATAAACCATTTCAACACAAGACACAATCGAATACGCAAATTACAAGCGTTGTCCCACACGCTTCATACACACTACCGGAGTACACAAGGCTCACACACGAGAGCAACCCTCCATCATTGTGACACTCGTGGTGGAGTATAACGATACAATCTCAACCCCTCAACACCACTCATCGGTAGTTGTATAATTCCACTAACAAGAGCACGGGACACATAATACAAGATTCGCACACGGAATTGACAACCACCGTTGTAATCTTAACCTCAATCGTTAGGGTACTTGGATGGAGTATACGGTACAATCACAACCCCTCGACATCCAAGGCAACTTTATTCACGGTGCACCTAATCCTATAGTCGGCTAACTATATCCGATTAAAGTAACCAAAAACCATTTTCATCACTTGCCAATATAATCATTTAACCACATTAATTCACTATTTTACAAGCATAACCATAATACCATTTCCACTAGCATCACGTGCTTAATATCATATGCATTCAACACATGCAAACCAAAGATCACTTACCTAGTGCATCCTTAACAAAATGACATTAAAATCCAGCATCAAACCATGCTTAAACATGCTTAAAACGGTAAACAAATCTACACTTACTTCAAGTGCAATTACACTAAATATAGCACGTCACCAAAAGAGGGATTTTCGAATCACTTACTCTTGAGCTTAGCTAAGTGTATCAAACTTACACTAAGCTCCCAAGACCACGCTCGAAGCGTTACAAAGCAGGAAATTGCATTTCCACTCACCGATACGCGAAGCCTTACTCGCCGACACGGAATTTACTCTACCGGAGCCTCCAACAACACCTCGTTTGCTCCCAGATCAAGATCCCCTGGTTTCAAATCATCAAAACAAAGATCTAAATGCATTAAAATGCATTCTAACACCAGCAACAATTCACAAACTCGTTGCTCACCCAAACTACATCAAAATACCCATCCAAAGCAACCGAAAACTCAATCGATTGCTTCCTAAAACAAGCCCAGCCAACATACATCACTTCCAAACAATTATCAACATCATAACACATCTAATAAACATCCTAACCCAACCTTACACCTCCAGCAAGAAAGATTTCACCATTTCACCCCAAAATCTCACTTAAAACTATCAAGAACTTCAAGGATATCAAGGATTTCAGGATCTATGTAATCAACAACTCATTTTAACATATAAATCAACTTAAAACTCAATTAAACTCAACACAAAACATTGCCTAACTCAACAAGTCTGAAAATTAAGATTTCAACCATAATTTCATAAGATTTTGATCTCCAATCAAAACTATAATGAAAACTCAACCAAAAATAGTATTTAGAAGCAAAATAT
Organism: Hibiscus trionum; assembly: GCA_030270665.1. Classification (NCBI taxonomy): domain Eukaryota; kingdom Viridiplantae; phylum Streptophyta; class Magnoliopsida; order Malvales; family Malvaceae; genus Hibiscus; species Hibiscus trionum. The sequence goes on along the minus strand of BSYR01000013.1, from coordinate 9,712,984 downwards.
CTTGGGAATTTCAATAAAGAACTTAGATTAGAGGTTGAGAATGGGATTTACCTCCAATCCTTGCTTCTCTCAATGAATGACAAGTTTTCCTTAGCAAAATCTTGAAGAATTACAAAATATCTCTTGAAAATGATTTAGAAAATGTTGAGAGGGTTTTTGGAAGAAAGAATTCTGAGAAAATATGAGAGAATTAGTGTTTGGCTGAAAATGAGAAAGAGTTGGTAGTTACGTCAAATGAAATCTCACTTAAACTAACTTTATTAATTAATTAATATAAATCTAATTAAATCCATTTAATTAAAAACCTTTTAAAACATATGTCATATTGAGAAAAGGTCAAATTGACTTAAAGCCCCCTAAAGATTCTAAGATTTTGGCTTCCACCTTAAAAATCACATTTTTCCCAGTTTTGAATCTTTACAAGTCGGTCACTACTCGAAATGTCCCATTTCTGAAATCCATTTTGTAAAATTTACTTGACCAACCTTTTAAACATATTTTTAGAGGATTTTAGCATTTTTTCACAATTTTATCATATCTCGATCCTTGATTTCCTTAAATCACCTTACGCGATTCGAACCGTTCTCAACCGGTCTGATCCGATGTCTAAACATCTAGGCCCAAAACCAGGGTGTTACATTCATACATCTTGAGTGAGCATGCGCATTTTCTTGATATACTTGTTGAGATGCTAGACGTAGGGATGCTAATGACAAGTTCTTTTGGTGAAACTGTTGTTACAAGGAAATTGTATAGGAGGTGTCCATTATCTGTTCAAGGCCATGTGTTTTTATTTGATTTGATGTAATTACCTTTTTATGGTTTTGATGTAATTCTTAGAATGGACTGGTTGGTTGAGCATCGAGCTGTGGTGGATTTTGATGTTAAGCGAGTCACCTTGAAGCTTGTAGATGATTACGAAGTGGTAATCGTAGGCGAGAACGTGAAGTTCTTGTTTAATGCAATTTCGGCTCTTGAAGCGATTCGGATGATGGAGTTGGGTTGTGAAGCTTTCTTAGCGTATGTGATGAACCCTGGTACGAAGGAAGTACGGGTACAAGACATACGAACAGTATGTGAGTTTCTGGGTGTTTTTCCAGAGGAGTTGCCTGGGTTGCCACCGAACCGAGATGTTGAGTTTGGCATAGAATTGTATGAGAATACGACTCTCATGTCCATTGCTCCTTATCGCATGGCACCTAAGGAGTTGAAGACGCAACTTCAGGAGTTCCTTGATCGAGGGTTCATAAGGCCAAGTATTTCACCTTGGGGTGCGCCAGTCTTGTTTGTGAAGAAGAAGGATGGTACGATGCGTATGTGCATATGTTATCGGCAACTAAACAAATTGACGATTAAGAACAAGTACCCTTTGCCGAGGATCGATGATTAGTTTGACCAGTTTCATGGTGTTTCGGTGTTTTCCAAGATTGATTTGAGGTTAGTGTATTACCAATTAAAGGTTAAGAATGTGGATGCACCTAAGGCCGCTTTTCGGACTAGGTATGGCCATTATGAGTTCTTGGTGATGCCGTTTGAGTTGACAAATGCACCGGCTGCATTCATAGATATGATGAATAGAGTGTTCCATGAGTTTCTGGATCAGTTTGTGGTAGTGTTTATCGATGATATTCTCGTGTACTCGTGTACCGAGGAGGATCATGATAAGCATTTGAGAATTGTGTTACAATTGTTGTTCAAGAATCAGCTTTATGCTAAGCTGAGCAAGTGTGAGTTTTGGCTCAGGGAGGTGGTCTTTCTTGGACATATTGTGTCAGCCAAAGGTATTCGGGTTGATCCGCACAAGGTTGAGGCAGTGATGAGTTGGAAAACGCCTAATTCGGTGACGGAGGTGCGAAGTTTCCTTGGTTTGGCTGGTTATTACAGGATGTTTGTCGAGGGTTTTTCCAAGATTGCTGCTCCTTTGTCCAAGTTGTTGCAAAAGAATGTTCGCTTTGAGTGGACGGATGTTAGGCAACAAGCTTTCGAGAAGTTGAAGGAAGCGTTAACGCAGGCTCCTGTCTTGATTCAACCAGAATCGGGTAAGGAGTTTGTAGTTTATAGCGATGCATCGTATGTTGGTTTGGGTTGTGTGTTGATGCCAGGTGGGAAGGTTATAGCTTATGCGTCTAGGCAGTTGAAGGTGCATGAGCGCAACTATCCTACTCAAGATCTAGAGCTAGCTGCGATGGTGTTTGCATTGAAGATTTGGAGGCACTATCTTTATGGTGAGAAGTGTGTGGTTTACACCGACCATAAGAGTTTGAAGTATCTTATGTCACAAAAGGAGCTGAATCTTAGGCAACGGAGGTGATTGGAGTTTCTTAAGGATTATGATTTGAACCATTAAGTATCACCCGAGAAAGGCCAATGTTGTGGCCGATGCTTTGAGTAAGAAGGTAGCTGTTGAGCTGAGAGTTATGTTTGCTCGATTGAGTATATCGCGTAGTGGTGGCTTGATAGCCGAGTTGTAGGTGAAATCTTCCTTGATTCAGCTGATCAAGGAGAAGCAGTTGCTTGATGATTCGTTGGTGCCTCATGTTCAGGATATAGCTGATGGTAACGAAACGAACTTCTGTTTTAATGATGATGGAGTTTTATGTTTCAAAATTCGAATAGTTGTGTCGGAGGATATTGAGTTGAGGCGCACTATTTTGATTGAGGCTCATAGCAGTCCTTTTTCTATGCACCCTGGTATTACTAAGATGTATCATGGCTTGAAGGATGAGTACTATTGGGTGGGGTTGTAAAAGGATGTTTCTGATTTTGTAAGCAAGTGTATGGTTTGCCAGCTTGTGAAGGAAGAGCATCAATTTCCTTCTGGCTTGTTAAAGCCTTTGAGGATACCGGAGTGGAAATGAGAAATGATTACGATGGATTTTGTATCTGGTCTGCCTTTATCACCATCTAAGAAGAACTCTGTATGGGTGATTGTGGACCGTCTTACGAAGTGTGCACATTTCTTGGTTGTGCATACTACGTATACGTTGGACAAGCTTGTAGAGTTGTATATTGTTGAGATTGTGCGTTTGCATGGTGTGCCTAAATCCATAGTGTCGGATAGGGATCTGAGGTTTACAGCAAGGTTTTGGGAATGTTTACATCAGACGTTGGGTACACGTTTCAATTTCAGCACTTCATATCATTCTCAGTCGGATGGACAGTCGGAACGAGTTATCCAGGTATTGGAGGACATGTTGCAATGTTGTATGATTGATTTCCAAGGTTCTTTGGAAAAGCATCTGCCTTTGGTTGAGTTTTCCTATAATAACAATTTTTAGGCAAGTATACAAATGGCTCCGTATGAGGCCTTGTATATGAGGAAGTGCAGAACGCCTCTTTGTTGGGCTAAGGCGGGGCAAAAGTTGCTTTCCTTGCCGGATATGCTTAAGGGAACAACTGAGAAAGTGAATCTCATATGTGAGCGGTTGAAGGCTACATCGGATCGTCAGAAGTCTTACACATATTTAAAGCGTAAAGAGATTGAGTTTGCGGTTGGAGATCGCGTGTTCTTTAAGGTATTTCCTTGGAAGAAGGTGGTGAGGTTCGGACGTAAGGGAAAGCTCAGTCTGAGGTTTATTGGATCTTATGAGGTTGTGGAGCGAGTTGGTCCTGTGGCTTATCGGTTGAGGTTGCCTCCCGAGTTGGAAAGGATCCATGATGTGTTTCATGTTTCTATGTTGCGGAGGTATAGATCGAACCCATCTCATGTGATGCCAGTTAAGGAGATTGAGTTGAACCCGAATTTATCCTATGATGAGGAACCGATGAGAATCCTGGATTCGAGTAGCAAAGTTCTTCGTGGTAAGACGATAGAGCTCGTGAAGGTGTTGTGGAGACACCATGGAGTTGAGGAGGCCACATGGGAAAGCAAGGCGAACATGTTGAGGCAGTTTCCGCATCTTTTTCCTTCAGGTAAAATTTCGAGGATGAAATTTCCTAAGTGGGGAAAGTTGTAACACCCCAGTTTTTGGGCCTAGGTGTTTTGCGAGTCAGGTTGGGCCGGTGAAACCGGTGGTCGGTTGTTCGAATCGTTAAAAGGGGGTTTAGGGAAGTGAAGGTTCGGGATGGGAATAAAATATGATAAAAACTCCTAAAATCCTCTAAAATGATATTTAAGGGGTTGGTTAAATCAATTTTGCAAAACGGGTTTTTGAAAGTATACATTTTGGGTAGTGACCAAAATGTAAAGTTTTAAAGTTGAGGAAAAAGTGTGTTTTTCAAAAAGAGTCAAGATCTTAGAATCTTTAGGGAGCTAGTCATCAATTAAGCCTTCTCTCTAATTTGGCATGCGTTTTAAATGTTTTATTAAATATTAAAATGACTTTAATTACTTTAATTAAAAAGGTGGTTAAGTTGGTTAAGATAAAATTGATGATCATTTCATTTTCCTCATTTCTCTTTAGCCAAACACTCCCCATTTTCTCTCAATTTTCAGATTTCATTCACTTTCTTTTCCTCTTTTGATTTCCAACTTCTCCTTGGTGATTTCTCTCAATTTTCTTCAAGTTTCTTGAAAGCTAAACATGCCAAAGTAGAAGAAAAGCAAGGATTGGAGGTAAAATTCATACAAACCCTCTAATCAAGGTTCTTTAATGAAATTCCAAAGATATTTGACTCTTTATTCATGTTTTTGATTGAGGTTTTGTTATTAGTTTGATGAAATGATGAAATCTTGGTAGAAAAGTGATTTAAATGTGATTTTTGGAGGATTCTTGTTTTGATCTGTTTGTGATGGTTCTAAATGGGTTTTTGAAAGGTTTATGATGTTGAGATAGAGTCTTAATCATGTTAATCCCGAAATCCTTGAGATCCTTGGTTTTTAAGGTGTTTGTAGTTGGGTTTTTGGGGTGTAATAGGAAATCTGAGTTGCTGGAGGTATTAGGATGGGTTTAGGTTACTTTTGGGTGTTGATTGATGCTTAAAATGTGTTGGATTTGTTGGTTGATGGCTGGGCTGAGGTTAGAGATCAATCGATTGAGTTTTCGGTTGTATCGATTGGGTAAATTGGTGCTTTAGAGCAGTGTTGCGGGTTTCTTTTTGTGTGCTGGTGTTTTGGATGCATTTTAATGCATTGAACCTCTGTTTTAATGTGTTGAAAATAAGGTATAGTGTTCTGGAATCAAACGAGGTGATTTTGGAGGCTTCGAACGTGTGATTTGTGCGTCGGCTAATGTGGTTTCGCAAGTTGGTGAGTGGAACTTGGTTTTACAGCGTGGAAACGTTTTAGAAAAGGTTTTGGGAACTTAGTAAGAGCTTGAAACGCTTTACTAAGTTCGGATGTAAGTAAAGTGGATTTCTCTCCCATATTGTGCTAGTTTGAGCCATTGGTTGTACTTGATTTAAATTGCATTTACCTACTATTTTGAAGCATGTTTTGATTATATAAATGTGGTTGATGATGCCCTGTGGTTTAAGGATGCACTAAGTAAGTGATCCTTTTATGCATGTGTTGATGCATGAGTTTTGAAGCATGGTTTAATGCTTGAGTTATGGCTTATCATGACTGCTTTGGAAAAATAGTGAGGTATGCATGAAATGTGGATTATATTGGCAAATGATGTTGTATAAAGTGTTTTATAAATGAAATTGAATATAGTTAGCCGGCTATAGGATTGAGTGTACTATAAACAAGTCGCCTTGGATGTTGAGGGGTTGTAATAGTACTGAAAACTCCATCCAAGTACCCTAACGATTGAGGATTGTTTAAGGTTACAACGGTTGAGGGTAGCTCTCGGGTGCGAACCTTGTGTGTGTCTCGTCTCTCGTTAGTGGGTTATACATCTACCGATGAATGGTGTTGAAGGGTTGTAATTGTATCGAATACTCCGACACGGGTGTCACAACGGTGGAGGGTTGCTACCGTGTGTGAGTCTTGAGGTGCCGGTAGAGTGTATGAAGGGTTTGGGACAACCCTTGGTAATCCGTGTATCCGATATGGTTTTGAGAATGTTTTTTATCACTTGTGAGCCAATATAATGGAATGTAATGTTATGGAAAATATTGTTGATGCACATTATAAAAAATGCATGTTTTGTCCTAAGCTTAGCATAATGGTATTTATTCTTGGGAAGCTTGAAATTGGTGTAGCAATGTTTTAATTGCTGGAAATTATATGAGTCATGTTGCATGATGTCTAGTATGTTGATTTTGATTATAAAGTGCATGGTTTGTCAAATAAGGCATGATGGTTTTGAAAAGAATGAAAAATGGTTTTGTGCATTGATGATACTTTTGATTTTGAGCAATCCTCACTAAGCTTGTTACTTATGCTCTCTTTGTTCATCAATGTAGACAATTAGGTGTTGGAGGCAGCCACTTCAAGGGATCTTTCCAAGAGACTTTGTTAAAAGTATGTCAAGATTTTCAAGTAGTGTAATAAAGGCAATGAGGGTGTCCAATGCTAAAAATATTGGTTGTTTTGGTATTTTCTGGTTTAGCTCATATTTGTTATGCTTTTATTGGTTTGTAAATGGCCTTTAGATGTTGGTTGATGCATGGTTTCGAGAAATGGTCTTTTGGTGCTTAATTTTCTTAGGAAGCATGCCTTTAGTCCTTAATGATGTTGTTAGTGATGCTTTGATGATTCCTCTACCATGCATTCTTGTGTATTGATGTGAAACTGAGTTACAAGCATGCTTATATAAGTATTTGAATGGTTTGTGATGGTTTTTGGAGTGCCAAACTTGCATTTTGGGCATTTGCAGACTGAAGTGTATTGATACACTTCATGGTGTATCGATACAACCTTCATAAATGGGAGGGGCATACCGATACACGGAGTCGTATCGATACTCTTTTTAGCCACTAGTCGTGGGCGTATCGATACGGTGCCCTTGCGTACCAGTACGGTCTTGTGATGTAGAGCCTAGGAAGCTTGATCGTCGGGGGCGTATCGATACCCTCCCTAAGGGTATCGATACTCTTATCGTTAATTTAGTTAAAAATCGTCTTTAAATGATTTGGTTCTTTACGATTTGGTCCCTGATTGTCTTGTGTGAAATCAAATGAGTTCTAATGGTTGTCTTGAGTTGAGTTATTACGGTGAAGCATGTAATGAACCTAATTAAAGGTTGGTAATCCGAATTTGATAATAATCCTCACAAGTTATAAAATTTGCAAAATGGTCCCTAACTCGCAATCAGTTATAATCTATGAGCGTTTGTGTGATGTTGTCTTATCCGCTGCTTGTTTACACACATAGGAACCTAAGTTGCATCTAGACAAGATAAAAAGAAAAAAAGGGGTCTTTATTGAGGTAAACCTTCCCGGTTTATTTTAATATTCCATGTGTGACCCGCTCGGTTCGGTCTATCGGCTAGTCCGGGTCAAGGGGGTTACAGTCCATTTTGAAAAACATGAAGATTGTTTTAAATTTGAAAATTGTAAACAACTTTATTTCCAAAACTAAGTTGGAACTTGAGAGTAGAGTAAAACAAATGCAAGTCGAAATAAATGATCGTGAAAAGAAAAATCAAGACCTGCGTTGACTACTTTCAAAGGTACATGATGATCATAAAAAAAGTTGATAATCTTAAAGCTTCTTTGAACCAATTTGGGACAAAGAGTTTTGAAAAAGGAGAAAATTTAGAACCCAACTATGTGAAAAAAACTTTCATGGTCACAAACATAGAAGCCCCATAGGCCCTCAAATGGTAAGTATGTTAGGAGTGTTTTGGTTCCTAAGGAACTCTTAGCTACTAAAAATGTTGATCTTATTTCTATTTGGATCCCCTTGGGGATCCAAGATTTTGGGAGTTAATAATCATAGACCCAAAAGAATTTGGGTACCAAAAATCAAGAAATGATTCTATATTTGTTGGAGGAGCATTGCTACAAGGCCCAAAACACAAGCTCAAATTCGTGGTACATTGATAGTGGATGCTCAAGACACATGACCGGTGACAAGAGTCGGTTCATAGAGGTAAAGCCAAAAAGTGGATGAGTATTGACATTTGGTGACAACTCCAAAAGCCACATTGAAGGAAATGATTCTATTGGTAATCATTCTTCTATACTCATTGAGAATGTTTTAGATGTCAACGGTTAAAATATAATTTTTTAAACATAAGTCAACTTTGTGATAACGGTTTCAATTTCATGTTTGATTCTAATGGGCATAAAATTATTGACATTACATCTAACAAAATTGTGCTTATAGGTCATAGAATAGCAAACATATACATGGTGCATTTATATGACATTCATATTTCTAATGCATGCTTTGTTGCTAGAGATGAGCATGATTCTTGGTTATGGCATAAAAAACTAGGACATGCTAGTATGAATGTTTTAGAAAAATTAATTTTAATGATCTAGTAAGTGGTTTGCCTAAGATTAAATTTGTGATGCATGTGCAAAATGCAAACATAAAAGGGTTTCTTTTAAATTCATTAATGATGTGTCAGCTTGTAGAATTCTACAATTGATCCATATAGATCCTTTTGGCCCTATTAGGATTATGAGCTTTGGTGGGAAACAATATGTCTTTTTTCTTGTTGATGATTACTCTAGAATTACTTGGGTTCTATTCTTAAGTACAAAAGATGAAACTTTAGAAAATTCATCACGTCTTCAAAAGCAAACCAAAATGATGTTGGTTACTCTATTTCTCATGTTAGGAGTGACCATAGAATCGAATTTCAAAATTTTGGTTTTGAAGAGTTTTGTAACTCTAGTGGAATTATCCATAAAGTTTCAGCACATCGCACCCCTCAACAAAATAGGATTGTTGAGAGGAAAAATAGAACTTTATAAGAAATGGCTAGGACCATGCTTTGTGAAAATAATATGTCAAAATATTTTTGGGTGGAAGCCACATATACAACTAACCGAGTAATGATTAGGCCACTTTTGAAGAAAACCCCTTATGAGCTTTTCAAAAATAAAAAGCCTAACATTAGTCATTTTCATCCTTTTGGATGCAAATGTTTTGTTCTGAATAATGGAAAAGACAATGTAGGCAAGTTTGATGCAAAAAGTGGTGAAGGCATTTTTCTTGGATAATATTTAAACTTGAAAGCTTAATGTGTATTTAATAAAATAACTTTAGTGGTTGAAGAGTCTATACATGTTGTTTTCGATAATAAGCTCCTTCCAAGAAAGGATTCTTGTGATGATGATGTAGGGATTTTAAATGCCAACAATGATGAAGGACTATCATAAAATGTAGAAGGTGAATCATCAAAGATAGAACCACGAGATCTACCTTTTGAAGCCTTGAAGAAGCTATCTCTAGAGGAAAGGGAGATCACAAACCCAAGGGGGTTCAACTATGTCAAAGATGGTGAGATTTTGGGTGATTCATCCAAAGGGGTAACCACTAGATCCTCTCTTAGAAATACATGTAATTATGTTTCATTTATCTCATGCAAATACCCTAAGAATATCAAAGAAAAATTAAATAATGATTATTAGATTATGGTTATGCAAGAAGAGTTAAATCAATTTGAGAGGAGTAAAATTTGGACGTTAGGTAATACGCCTAGTAATAAATCTACTATAACTACTAAATGAGTTTTTAAAAACAAACTAGATGGGATTGGTAACATAGTAAGAAAAAGGATAGACTTATTGCTCAAGGTTACACTCAAGAAGAAGGAATTGATTTTTATGAAACCTATCCACCCGTAGCTAGAATGGAAACTATTAGGATTTTTCTTGCATTTGCATGTTTTCATGAATTCAAGCCTTTTCAAATGGATGTTAAAAGTGTTTTTCTAAGTGGTTTCATAAATGAATGAGTGTATGTTGAACAACCTCCCGGTTTTGAAAATCCAAAATTCCCAAACCATGTTTTCAAACTTCCAAATGCTTTATATGGTTTGAAAAAGATTGTCAAATTTTCTAATTGAAAACTGTTTTAACAAAGGGAAGGTTGATACTACAACTTTTATTAAAGGAAAAGACAAAGATATATTAGTAGTTCAAATATATATTGATGATATTATTTTTGTAACACCCCTAACTCGGCTTAAAAGTAAAATGAACTAGAAAGTGTTACAATACAAACAAGAAATGACTTAGCACATGTAAGTCCTGATTTTGAGACACCAATGGTAAAATAAGACATGATTCTACTTCAACTTACTCAAATTTAGCAACAATTTAAACCCTAACTCATGTTACCTTATAAGGGTACAAGAACATAACTTACTCATCAAGCATTGGATTAAGATCTTTCATTTTACAAGCTTTCAACATCTTTTACCTCATAAAGACATTCATCCATTTACTGACGAAGGTGGTTTAAACTTTGATTTTAAACATCTATGGTTCATATTAAAATATGCCAACTGGATTAAATCAATTCATTCATTAGCGAGACATCTAATATCCCTTATCTTATTAATGCATCTTTGTTAATCCATACCATTTTGTTCGAACTATATATATAGGTGTCCTACCATTCATTCATGTTCTTAATTCATTCAAACAATACAATTATCATAACTTAATCACCAAGCAGTGTTTCAAATATAACTCTAGCTTACCCTAGGTATCAAACAACTATTCGATTACCGTATTAAACTAAACCAAGCCAACAAGCAACAAAAAAAACATAATAGGCTATTACAAATAGTGATAACCACTTAAGAGATTTATACACATATGAGATCAAAGGATTTACTATATTCATTATGCATAATCAACGATTATGTGCCACCATCTAGGAGCTCTTTAAGGAAATACAAGACATACACCTTGACTTCCTGTGATCTTGTCCAAGCCCAAAAGTTAACCGAACATGAACTTAACCTGAAAGACAATGAAAGGATGAATAAGTATGATTACTTAGTGAGGTAGCTTAAAGAAACTAAGAGAATGAAACAATAATTCATCCTCTCACTAAGATTTATTAGAATGTATGCGTATAATTTTAAGCTTGGACGAGAAGTTAGCCATTTTAAGCAAGACATTCAAACCAGTACTTATAATTTTACAAGGGTTAATGATTCAAGCATACACATATGTATAAATATGGTTACTCACTCAAGCATGTATATACACAAACATAGCATTTTTAATATACACACAAGGTTGTTCGAATGTAACATATACACAAAATACTATGAGTATTTTAACAAGCATATCTTTTCACCCAATTAGATGCTCAATAGTCAATGTAAAGACATCACATTTGCTATACAATACATTACAATAATTAATAGAGTTAACTTATAAACTTTCTTGGTTTCTCTTTATCAAAGACTATCAATATACAAATTACTTGACACACGAGTCATCTAACTAGACATATCATAACATGAGTTGCTTGTCAAATAAGGTATCAAACTATTCGAACCAAACATATACATATTTGCACGAATATGTTCAAACCAAGCTTATGTAACACAACATAGGTTACTTGTCAATTAGGGCATCAAACCATTCGAACCAACATATACATATATGCATGAATATATTCAAACAAAGCATATGTAACACAACATAGGTTACTTGTAAATTATGGCATCAAACCATTCAAACCAACATATACATATATGCATGAATATATTCAAACCAAGCATATGTATATAAGCAATCAATCAAGCACACATTTACTAATTGTTAACAAGCATATATCTTCTTCCAAAGAATATTCAAGAAATTCATTTGATACATCTTACTTGTCATACAAATTATTGCAAGGTGTCATATGTAAGCATTCTATCAAGCAAGCATCTTCACCCAAAAGAGTATTCAAGAGTCAAATAGTACACATTACTTGCTATACAAGTTATGCAATAACTCATTGATTTATCTTATAAGTTGTTATGATTTCATTTTAATATAGTCTATCAATTCATAAGTTACTTGTCTATGACTTATCAATCACTTTATCAAACATAGCATTACATGATCAAATGTTACTTGTCATACAAGATAGTAAACATATCATATTGTAAGCATATATCTTTGCTTCAAAAGGTATTAGGATTATCTATTAACTTAATTGCAAGTTTCATTATAAATCTTTAACATAGCTTTGAGAATTAAGTAACAACCTAGGTACATGAATCCCAAACCAATTGTCGCCAACAAAAGGTACTCATAGTACTGGTCAATCCCTCCTACTGTCGCCAAATAAGGAGCGTAGTCCCCCTAAACATAAGCTCTATGGACTCTATGGCATGCCAACTATACCTAAGACTGACGTGAGACCAATGCTTTTCACAAGTTCTTATCTTATCATAATCAAGATTGAGCTTAGTTCTATGTTCATGTCATCATGTTACATTCGTATCATAGCAGAAATAGATTGAGCATGGCTCCTTATCAGGATATCAGACAACATATCTTACACGAATCAGATATGAGCAGAGCTCCAAGGTATCTTATCAAAAGAGCATATTTTATTACTTCATAAGGTGGACATAGTTCGAATTCATGTACTTATAGCAAGGTTTAGATCATACCATGTAAAGCTTATTTGTATACATATACATCCAGGTGCATAAGATCCAACTACATAATATGCTTTCAACCAATTTAACATCACAAAGTACTTTTCTATAAGTACTTACTTGATATCCAAGCTTAGCCATACTAGAACAATTCAACTTTAAAGGCAAGTAAAAATCAATTTAAACAAGATAAAGATGCTCGGGTTAGCTTCACTATATCCCGAGACTTTAAACTACACTCACCTTTTATCCCGAAGTTATGGAATACCTTAATCCCTAATTACATTTAGCTTCCAACTAATTCTTCCTCATTATGCTATGTACCTCAAACAGAAATAACAAGTCATTATAATCAATTCAATTTATTCATTAGAGATAAATATTATCACCAAGCTTATAAATGTCAAACACATTAACTAGACAATTTATTTCTCAATCCTATACATTAATAGTCCATTAAGGCTCATAATCAAGCCAAAACAGTTTCTAATTCATGTATACACAATTTTATATACAAAACAGTCCACTAAATCTCATAATCAAGAAAAATAGTTTCCAATTCATGTATACACAATTTCATATACAAATCAGTTCAGTTGCACTTCCATATGTATTCAAACAGTCCCAAATTTATAAGCAAGCAATTATATAAGCTTAAAACAATCCACTATGTTCATGTATTCGCAAATCTACCAATTTTACTTATAAAATCACATGTACACCAAAACAGTCCACCTAGTTAACAAAACAATTTCCCCTATTTTTAGATCACAAATTCAACCTTTTATTCTCAAAAACAGTCCTAAATTATTGTAAAACAGCCCTAAACTTAAATAACAATCCCTATATACTTCTCACAATCAGCCACTGTTTAAATATTCCAAACAATTCACATACTCTCATATATACTTAAAATAGCCCAAGTTACATGTATGTATGAATCAAAACAATCCTTTATACTTGTATACACATGTATATATGTCAAAACAGTCCCTATGCTTTGATATACATTCAAAACAATCCAAAATATAACATTTTTAGTAGGCAAAGTCATTCAATTTCAACTTATTATCAAACAACGCAACCATTAACCAACATGCAATCTAATTTGTCTAAAAACAGAATACAACCATGACAATCCAGATATTGATTTTTCAATCGAATAAAACAATTCCTAGCTGAGTTGTCTAGATTCACAAAAATCTGAATACTATCACTAACATGTAAGGGTAACCATTTCAAGATTCGGCAAAATTCCTTAGTTATATTAAGATCTAATTGATTACTCAACTATTCCTATAATTCATAGAACTTAAAATCAGCAATCTAATGCCTCTAATTATACTTAAGAACTCATAAAATCAAAGTAATTGTCTAGAAAAGCATTCAAACAAGCGAACCATAAGAAAAGGAAGGTATCTTTACCTCATGTCTCAATATTTTTGGATAAAGGATCAACCGATTGAGTAACTTGAAGATTAAATCAAGTTTTTTCTTGAAATTTCTCTCTCTAATATCTCTACTATGGTTTCCAATCAGCTTGAGGAAGATGATGATAATGGAGATATCATCCTTACCAAGCCAAAACACACATGTTTTGCCACCTTGCATGACATGTGTGTTAAGCCCTCAATTCTTTGTAGTTTAGCATGCAATACTCAATTTCTTCCCAAGCTTGGTTTAGTCCTTATTGATTATGGCTATCCTTTCCCCTTTTTTTAATTTGGTACATTTGATAATAGCCTTCCAATCCTCCTTCTCTTTCAATTTAATCCTAAGACCTCAAATTAATTCAAGTTTATAAAAAGACAAGACATCTAAATCGTATTGATTTGGTAGCATTCTACTAAGCCAAACTTTAAGGTATTACAATTTTTGGTTCTACTAATGAAATTCTTTGTCAAGAGTTTGCTAAGTTAAAACAAGGTGAGTTTGAAATGAGCATGATGGGGGAGCTCTCATTCTTCTTGGGACTCCAAATCAAACAAAGGAAGGATGGCATCTTCATCAATCAAGAAAACTACATCAAAGACATGCTCAAGAAGTTTGACTTAGAGAATGTAAAGCCTCAAGCCACTTCAATGAGCACCTCTACAAAGCTTGACAAAGATGAAAGAGGTAAATGTGTCGATCTTAAACTTTATAGATCCATGATAGGTTCTTTGATTTATCTCACCGCAAGTAGATCGAATATTATGTTTAGTGTTTTCTTGTGTGCTAGATTTCAAGCTAGTCCTAAAGAATCGCATTTACATGCTATTAACAGAACCTTTAGATACCTTAGAGACACTCCTAGCTTAGGTCTTGGTATCCTAGAGACTCATCCTTTAGTTTACATGCTTATTCAAATGCGGATTATGGAGGTTGCAAAATGGATAGGAAGAGTACCTTCGGTACTTGTCAATTGATAAGAAACATTCTTATTTTATTGTTCTCTAAGAAACAAAATAGTTTTGCACTATCTACCACCGAGGCAGAATATATTTTGACCGGTAGTTGTTGTTCCAAAGTCTTATGAATGAAACAAAATCTCTTAGATTATGGAATTGATGTAGGTACTGTTCCTATTAAGTGCGATAATACTAGTGCTATTTGTCTCACTAAAAATCCCATACAACACTATAGAACCAAACACATAGAAATAAGGCATCATTTCATTCGAGATCGTGTCTTAAAAAAGATGTAGTTCTAGAATTTGTAGATACATTGCATCAAGTAACGAATATCTTTACAAAGCCTTTAGATAAGGAACACTTTTGCACTCTTAGGAGAGAGCTAGGTCTTACAAGCCTTTCTTGAAACTTAGAGCCTTTTTATGTTCTTAAAACTTGCTTGAATTTGTTTGAAATCTATTATCTTGTGATTTTGTCCTCAATACATTTATTCAAATAAATAGTGGGAGCATGTACCTTTGATTGCCTTTTCACGTATGCTCATACATCATAAACATGCATTTAGGTCTTACAAATTCTCACTGTTCTCACTCAATTCTTTTAGGGGGTTTGTAATCACAACATCAAACCCATCCTCCCAATCATCAAGATAGTACAAATCATCTCCACATTCATCCATTATTCAAGGTAAAACCCTATTTTCTATACTTATTTTGAATTTATACATATTTGTATAGTTTTTAGGTTTGAATTAAGTATATTAGGATTATATAATTGTATAGTTTTAATTTTTCACAAAAATTTCTTTCAAAATAAATTTTTTTCATTCGAATATATATGCACACATATTTTCCCATACCTTTCTTTTTTTCTCAAATTTAACGCTATACTTATATTCACATAATTTCTTTATACATGTATATTTATAAACTATAATTTATACTTATATATATATATATACATATATATAGGGATAAGATCCACTTACATGGTGCAAAACTCATTTATTCTGCATAAAAAAAAAGAAAACAAATTATAGCATAGACTAAAATAAAAAGAAATAAAAAATTCATACTAGCAAAATAAAATATTTAATCAAAAAATTCGACCATTTAATGGTCTCAAATGGCTTGTGATCAAAGTCTCCAAAGTAATGTTTAACTTTGAATTGGTGCCCATCTTGTAAGTCTTTTATTGTGACAACACCATGTGGAAAAACCTCTACAACTTCAAACGGCCCAGACTAATGTGACTATAATTTTCCAGGACATAGCTTCAATCTTGAGTTAAAAAGTAAAACTTGTCTGACAATGAACTGTCGCTGCAATATGATCTTATCATGACAGCGTTTTCTTTTGTCCTTGTAAATCGAGGTGTTCTAATAGGCATTGCACCAAATTTCTTCTATCTCCGTGAGATCTAACATCCTTTTCTTCCCAACAACTTCACAATCCATATTTACTTGCTTTAAGGCCCATATTGCTTTGTGTTCTAATTCAACAGGCAAGTGACAATATATTCTAGAAACCAGCTGAGACAGTGACACTGACATCCCAAGTGGTGTTTTATAGGCTGCTCGATTGGAGATTTCAGCTTGCCTATTCTACTGAGGACGATAAGTTGTAGCAAGTCTATGGCTTACTTCCTATCTTTTTAGAGCGATTGCAACTTGATTGCAATGAAAATGCTTGCCTTCATCACTTATCAGTGCCTTCGGCATTCCGAAATGGGTAAGTATGTGCTTGTGAAAAATTTTTATCACGGTCTTCTCATCATCGTTGGGCACTACTATAGCTTCAATCCATTTAGAAACGTAATCCACAACAGCTAAAATATAGATATTACCAAAAGAATTTGGAAAACGGTCCCATAAAATACAGGCCCAAACATCAAACAACTTAACCTCCATAATTGGTTGTTGTGGTATTTCATTGCGTCTAGAAATTGAACCAGTGCGCTGACAACGACCACAACGTCACGCAAACTCATGAGCATCCTAAAATAGTGATGGCCAATAAAATCCAGATTGAAGAACTTTCGCAGTAGTTCTCATTCCACCAAAATGACCTCCATAAGGGGCATCATGACAATACTTCAAAATTGGTAGCATCTCTTCTTCTGGAACGCAACGCCTAATAATCTTGTCATTGCAAACCTTGAACAAGTAAGGTTCATCCCAATAATATTTCATTGCATCGTGAAGAAATCTTGCATTTTTGTGCCACTGACACCCAAAGGATTTTTTCCACACACTAAATAATTGAAAAAATCTTCATACCAAGGTACTGCATTGACAACCAAAAAGTTTTTTCATCTGGGAATGCGTTAACAACTTGAGCTTGATTCATGTCTTCACCACCAAATTCTAATCTCAATAAGTGATATGTAACCTGATTTTCTGAACCTTTATGGTCTTTAATCTCAATATCAAACTCTTGCAGAAGTATAATCCATCGTATCAATCTTGGTTTAACATCCTTCTCCGCGAAAGGATATCTCAACCCAGAATGATCAGTAAATACAGTAACTTTTGCGCGGACAAGATATCTCGTTGCGGCCAATAATTCCTTCTCTGTGGTTGTATAATTTATTTGAGCCTCGGTCAGAGTTTTACTAGCATAGTAAATTGCATGAAATACCTTCTCTTTTCTTTGTCCTAGAACAACACCAATAGCGAATCGACTCGCATCACACATGACTTCAAAAGGTTGCGAACAAGTCTGGTGCAGCGAAAACATATACATTCACAAGATGATTCTTAATTTGATTGAATGCATTCAAACATGCATCGTCAAAGAAAAAATTTCGGTTTTGCTCAAGCGGTAAACATAAGGGCTTTGAGATTTTTGAAAAATCTCTGATAAATCATCTGTAAAATCATGTGTACCCATTGGTGTGAGATCCTCGGAGCAATGTTTCACCTGTCTTCTCATCTTTAACATAAAAATAATCAGCGTGAAATTCGAAATACATAACATTATCCTTAGTGAATCTCGAGACTGATAAAAGATTCTTTGTGACTAAAGGAACATGCAATAATTGATTTATAGAGAGAGAGCGAGAAGATGAATGAAGAACACACTAACCAACATGTGCAATAGACAAAGAGGAACCATCTCCCAAATAAACTTGACCCTTACCAGAATAGGGGTTTGCAGATCGAAGTGTAGAGTAGTCATTGGTCACACGGTGCGTGGCCCCCCGAGTCAAGAAACCATGCATCAATGTTGAAGCTTGGAAAGGCAACCATCAGTGAATTAACTTGAGCCTTTTCAACCATTTGGCTAGGGTCAGGGGAGTCAGATACGGGTGAAGAGACAAACATATCATATGTAGCATCAGTGGGTCTGGTTGTGTAGCTGAGAGCATTAGCTTTAGTGTCAGAGGGCCTCGTATTTAGGTTAGTGACTCATTTGAAGCTTTGGTCAAAACGGTGCCAACATCGATCAACCATATAACCCAGTTTACTACAAAGTTGGCATTATGGTCGGGGACGACCTTTGGATTGTCTGCCATTGTATCGAGATTCATTAGGGCGAGGATGACGATCCTATCTGTTGGTATTATCAGAGAAGCGAGTGTTGTTAATGTCGATTGGTAAACATAAAGGATCCACAAGGCGTGATTCAACATCCATTAGGACAGACACCACACTTTCTAAAGTATATAGATCGCGACTAGCAGAAATAACGGCCACAAATGGATCGTATTCTGGAAGGAGGCCCTTAAGGATGGTGGCAATTTGTTCAACGACTGATATAGGGGAGCCACAAGAGGCTAAGAGATCGCAAATCTCTTTGACCTGTATAGTATAAGCTCGCATAGCGAGATCATATTTCTTGATCGACCTTAATCTACAATGGAGATGCATCACCCTTGTGGTTTAGAGCTGAGAGTAAAGACGTGAAATGGTGCTCCAGATAGAGGAAGTTGTCTCGGCGCCTACCAACTGAGGAAGAATATCGAGGCTCACGGTGGATAGGAGCCAAGAGGCTAACGAACTATCTTGTTTAATAAACCAAAGATATGCCATATTTGGAATGTGCTCGCCATTGTTGTTGAGAACGAGCTTGGAAGGAGGAGAAATATAGTCATCAAGATAATATTCAAGGCCTTGGCCACGCATTATCAACATAAGTTGTTGTTTCCACAGAAGAAAGTTGGTCATCCAACCGGATACTTATTCTTTAGCTGGAAAAAAGACTGCTCAAGAGACTCCTCAGAACCTGGAAGTGACAGATTAGAGGAAGGTGAGACGGTAGTCTCAGTTGGAAGCACCATTGTTATC
The DNA here is from genome assembly GCA_030270665.1 of Hibiscus trionum. Classification (NCBI taxonomy): domain Eukaryota; kingdom Viridiplantae; phylum Streptophyta; class Magnoliopsida; order Malvales; family Malvaceae; genus Hibiscus; species Hibiscus trionum. The sequence continues at coordinate 9,693,899 of BSYR01000013.1, read as the reverse complement.
AAAAAAAAAATTGTGAACTACTAATACCATGCTAAACAAATGATAGGTAGAACATTGTATTTCATTGATCAAAAGGAAAACCATGACATTACATGTTTTACAAGGATGATATTTAGAGGAAACCTTTCTCTCTTAAACTTTTGCTAGAAGATAAAATCCTTTCTCTCCTAGATGACTAGACTTTTGCTAGAAGATAAAATCCTTCCTAGACTTATGCTAGAAGATAGAGTTCTCCCTAGACTTTTTCTAGGAGATAGAATTCTTCCTAGACTTTTGGCAGGAGATAAAATCCCACATAAAGTTGGTTTCATCAACTTTGACTTTCATGACAAATAGCTATCAACTTATACTCTAATTGAGTTTGATCATATTTTGTTTTCTTGTATCATAGTGATGGAATTGTGGTTTCGATTTTTATCTTGATGACGGGTTTCTTTACCTTTTCCGTGAACGTTGAAGGAATTTTTACTCATGAGATTACACTGTTCATTTTTTGGTTTAGTGTGGAAGTGGTTGGTGTCGGGATGTGCCGCTTTAGTTTGGTCCCTTTGGCTCGCTCAAAATGATAAGATTTTTAATGATAAACTCTTGGCAATGGATGATATTTTTTTCTTGGCCAAGCTTCGCTCTTTATATTGGGTGAAAGTGTTGAAGGAAGTCGTCTTTATCAAAGAGGCTCAATGGTAGGATTGCCCTTGGTCATGTTCGATTTCTCCCGTAGTGTCGGAGCCAAGGTCAAGAGTTGTATGGATTCCTCTGCCCGCGAGCACTCTCAAATTTAACATGGATGCCGCTGCTCATTGAAAACCAGGACCCGCTGATTTGAGGGGAGTGTTGCGTGACTGTCATGGTCGTGTGTGTGCTTTGTTCTCGAGACCTCTTGGTTAATTGGATTGTAATGAAGAAAAAGTGAGAGCGATTGCTTATTCCCTTTCTTTGTTGTTGGATTCGTGATGGAATGATTATTTGAGTTTGGTGATTGAGTCGAACTCAATGGTGGCGATTGGTTGGATTCCTAATGTCGAGCGTCGACCTTGACACTTATGGGATATGTTTCAAAGTATTGATGCGGCTTGCGTGGCATTGCCAAATGTTTGCTTTAACCACATTTATCGTAAGGCGAATGGAATCACGGATGCATTGGCAAGGAGTAGAGTGGATCGATGCTCGACTTTTTGGGTCTTATACTGAAAGCTCTTGAGTGTAGGAGGCCTTAGGGGTAGTATGTTGGATATGTTTTATGCCGGTTGCTGGTTATAGGTCGGCCTCTTGTTGTTGCAGGTTTTGGTGCTATTTGACTTTTGGTTACTAGGTGTGTGTGTCGATTGGCAAGTGTTGAAAGGTGATTTTGAGATGCTTGTTGCTTTGAGCATCGAGATTTGATTTTGTCTTGTTTTCCCGTTATGTTTTGCATTATCATGGAGTACTCTTTTCCCCTAATAGGATTTAGGGTTTTTTTTACTGAGGCTCCTAATAATGTCGATGTATGATTTTGACCATGAATAAAGTGGTATTGAGCAAAATAAATAAATTTTATTTTTCAAAGCTTAATTTTATTTTCTTTCACTTTTCTATTGTACCAAGCAATAGGGAAGAAAGAAACTTATTTTCCTTCTAGTTTTCCATTCTCTCAACCAAATACATTGATAGAAAGAAAATATATATATTTTCACCCTTCAATTTTTCATCACTTAAATTTTTCATCTTTCCAACTTTCTTTCCTCTCTACCAAGCAAAGCTTAAGGAAGTATGAGGGGACAAAGATGAGTAGCTTAGGCAACCGACCAAAATTTGTTTTCTTTTTTTTAAATCAAAGGTATTAAAATAGATGATTTGAACAATACTTATATGTGAGTATGATACGGAAAATATATATAATATGTATTAATTTAATTAGTTTGGACCATATCATAAGTGGTGGGTACGTAATAATTTCTCCGAGTCAGAGTAAACAGTTTCCACAAATGTTTGCTTTGTTTATCTAAAGGCGAAAAATTCATGCTGTGAAATTAGTTTCTTAAGTTTTGATTCTTTGCTTTCTCCAATATGAGTTGAGACCAATGATTGAATATATGATTTTCTAATTTGAAGAATGAAATCTCTCTTTTTTCAACTTTTTTTTTCCAAGTCGATTACTAGCAAGAAAGGAACTACCTTTGCTTTTGCTTTAAAGTGTTATATCTAAATCTTCCTTTTACCACTTCAAATTTGATCCCCTGTTGTACAATGTAGAGTGTAGTTCACCATCGAATATGAAAAAAAGGGTAAACTACTAAGATAACCACTTACGTTTAATAAGTGTACACTTTTGATCACCAATTTCAAAAACTAAACGTTATGGCCACTTACGTTTTTGTTGTGTAAACTTATAGTCACGAGAACGTTTATCAACGTTAACCTTTAAAATAAAAGGTGATCTGGCAGGTCAAAATAAAAAAGTAACGTTTTGATCACTTATGTTATCGATTTCTTATATTTTGTTCACTGAGCCGTTAACCCTATTTATTCTGGTGACGAGGAATGTTAGTAAAAAAGGTTTATGTCTAATTTGTCCCTTGAACTTTAGATAAACTATCATTTTGACCCCTAAACTTTTTAAACCTCTCTTTTAACCCAGTTGTCGTCCCAGCTCCTACCGGTGATGGCTCTGACCACCACCACCTCCTTCTCCTCTTCTTCCCTTGTCTCTTTTCCTTCTTCTCCCCAAGCAATTTTGTGATTGTTTTCACCAAAACTTCTCACTTTGCCTCTTAATTCTCAAATTTTCAATGTTCAATTTTTGCCACCATCATTTGTTGGATGTTATTTTCTTAAATGATACTGCATAATTTATTCAAGTAAGGTATCATTAAACTTTGATCCATGCATTCAACAAAAACATATTTATTCACAAATTTTCATCTTTATCGACGAAGAATTAATCCTTCATCTTCCCAGAGCTTTCATAGGCCCTATCGTTGCTAAACCTATAACGACAATTGTCGTTTCAGAGGCTGAATATTGTCTCTCCAAAATGAATACGAAAAAATCATGAATGCAAAGAAATGAATACGACAAGTGTCGTTTCAGAGGCTGAATACCGGCTTGAAAACACTTTGGCACTACGAAGCACCCATTGTAGTAGTCATTGTCGTCTTGTATTTCCTTTCGCCTAATCGCATTGCCTTTTCGGTACTCATCAAATATATATGTCGGTTCGCTTCCCTTTTCTCTTGTCATTTGTTAGGTCCTTTTTTCGTTTGCTCGCAGGCATTGACATTTCGGGTTGCAGCCGTCGTTGCCTTTTCAACTTGAGAACGACATTTTGAGAAGAAGTGAAAGGAGACAATGGAGGAGGAGGGTGAAGAGAAGAGCACGGAGACAAGGTGGTCGGATCCATCACCGTTCAGAGAAGATCGTCGGAGCGACCACCCACAGTGTGGATAAAAAAAGAGGCTGTGAGAGTTCAAGGATCAAACTGATATTTTATTTAAAATTTATGGGTCAAATTAGAAATTAACCTTTTTTTAACATGACACGTCGCTAGGCTAAGAGATATTAACGGTTCAGTGACCAAACTATAACAAATCGATAATGTAAGTGACTAAAATGTTACTTTTTTAAAATTAGTGAATAAAACTAAAACAAAAGTGACCATTCTTGTAATTTATTCTTTTATTTTTGAACCTACCAGATCACCTTTACGTTAAAGGTCAACGGTGATAAACATTACAGTGACCATAAGTTTACACAATAAAAAGATAAGTGACCATAACATTTATTTTTTAAAATTGTGATAAAAAGCGTACAGTTACTAAACATAAGTAACCATCTCAGTAATTTATCCATGAAAAAACAGTCTCTTTCCCGCTCATCAAACTAACAGTACATAATAATATAGTGATAAAAATGTAATAAATCGAAAATGTAGATGGTCAAAACATAATATTTTAAAAGTTGGTGACCAATATCAATCAGATCAAAAACATAAATGGCCATGTGTGTAGTTTATCCTAAAATAAAATAGGGTTCCTAACTTCCCAGTTCCACTTCCTATATTCAAACTTCAAATCACGCGTTTAAACAAAGACTCCTCCTCATGAATTTGCTGCTTTTCAAAACCTATTTCAAAGCCAAAAATAACAAATTGTATTTGCTACTCAATTTTTGTCTTCAAAACCATTCAAAGAAGATATACTAAACCACAAAGGGAAAGGGTAAACGTAAAAGGAAAACAACCCATCATTTTGTTATTACATTTAACAATGTCGATTGATCTCAATGATTACACTATCATCAAGGAAGGAGAAGCTGAGATTCTTATGCATGCTAAAAATGAAGTCTTTTTCAACAAAACCCAGGTTTCAGATTTTCCTTTTTAATTTTTATTTTGGTTTCGATTGAATTTGTCATTAGAATTTTCATCGGCTTTAGTCGATGGTTAGCTTCTTTTGTTTTTGTTAAAAGCTTCTCTTCATTGCGATGAATTTGCTGTTTTAAGGGGAACTATTTATGGGTCTTTTTATCATGTTTTAGTTTTAATTATTGGGAAGCTTTTGGTTTGAATAACGAGTTGTATATTAATGATGGATTATTGTCAGAATGAGTCTGCTATGGAGGTCTTCTGAGTTCAGCTGTGATTGGCTGCTGAGTAAAGGCGGGAAAAGAAAGGAATTGTGAAATATTCTCTAAGTACTGTTTTGACTGAAAACATGTATACTCTATTTGTAGATGCTTTGAGTGGGATTTTGTTTCCTCTGTTGTATAATTGTGGTGTTAGTTGTTTACTGCTTGGTTCTTATTCACTAGTAGGCATCTTAATTGTGTACTATAATAATTAGGTTAACAACAGAGACATGTCCATTGCTGTCCTGAGGACCTTTATATCAAGAAGGGAGCAGGAACATGAGGCATTGTTATCTAAAAGAAACAAATCAGCACCGATGGCGCTTGATAAGAATGTTTCTTTATCTGACGTGGAAGAGAAACCCAATGACTCCGATATGAATATTGAAAAATCGAATGAACAAGGGATTGAAGAGAAAATTAATGATGACCCATGTACTACTACATTAGAAGAACCAGTTAAGATAGAGGGAAAAGTTAGAGGGGAGCTCAAACCTCCAAGAGTTCTAGAGGTTGTTCCGCAATCTTCTGTTTTTTCCAATGTAAATTATATACGCTTTTAACCCCATTTCTACGTGTCATTTTCTGCATGCCATTTTTGGTGATTATGAAGGCCTTGTCAGCATCCGGGTTAAGGGCTCTGAGATATGCTCGGGAAGTAAAAGGGATCGGTCAAGTTGTTGCCTTAGATAATGATAAAGGTATTATCGATGTACACAAATGTTCTGGATTTTATGATATTGAAGGGTCACTGAAGACCTTTAGTTTCCACCTTTCTGGTTCTTATGCATATCTCATGCTTTATATTACCTTATGCAAACAGATTTTATCTATATAGTTTACTGGCTGTTTATATTTCCCAATACCATGCTTCCACTTGCAGGGGCAGTTGAAGCTTGCCAGAGAAACATAAAGTTCAATGGCTCTGTAGCATGTTCAAAAGTGGAATCACATCTTGCTGATGCTCGAGTATACATGCTTACCCACCCAAAAGAATTCGATGTGGTACTGGATATGCTATTTTATAATTTATAGCAACTGTATAGACATTTTTATCTGCATGTATGGTCAACTGCTGCAAAAGTGTTTGGTGATATATGTATCTAGTTAATGCTTTAAATCAAAATTTGTAGAATATTTCCATTTTCTGTAGAAATAGTTCTTATTATGCATTCATTTTGTAAATACCACTTTAAACTTGGTAAAAGAGAAGCGTGCTAATTAATTTGAAATTTGTAGGTTGTAGCTGTTAATAACAATCCACATTTCATGATTAATGGGAAACTTTTGCTGTTTCTGTGTCCCCCAATTGAAGGGGAGCTGTGCTTATGCCCTTTATTGCTAAATCTCCTTTTCAGGTTGATCTTGATCCTTATGGTTCACCTTCTGTGTTCCTGGACTCTGCAGTTCAATCTGTTATTGATGGGGGCATGCTGATGTGCACTGCAACTGATATGGCAGTCCTTTGTGGGGGTAATGGGGAGGTTTGCTATTCCAAGTAAGATTGTAGTACCTTTACCTTCATTTGAACTGTGGCTTTGAATATTTCGGCTCTTCTTATTACTGCACATTGAAACAGATATGGATCATACCCATTGAGAGGGAAATATTGCCACGAAATGGCTTTGAGGGTCCTCCTAGCCTGCATTGAGGTAGTTGAACGTTCTTCAGAAAGCATGTTCTTTTAGCTTTGGAAACACATGATATAGTAAACACATCTTGATCTGTTGCAAAAGGAATGTGGCTACTAATACTTCTTTATCCTTTCACTTGTACAACTTCTAATTGATGGACCTTTGAAAAGATAATTGTAACTATATCACCTTGTCTTAGAAGTTTATTCTCTTAAACAAATAGCTGAAAGCTTTCTTTTAGAATTAAATACCAATTACAATCTTCTTTTCCATAATTGGCATTTCTTTCTTGAATGCAGAGTCATGCGAACCGCTACAAACGTTATATTGTTCCTGTTCTATCTGTCCAGATGGACTTTTATGTCCGTGTTTTTGTTCGTGTATACTCGTAGGTGTCGTATTCTTTTAATTCAGTTTATCAAGTAATGTTCTCATGTAATGATGATGGAAGGCCAATTAATTCAATGCAGTTCAGCAAGTGCGATGAAGAATACTCCCCTGAAGCTCTCATATGTCTATCAATGCACCGGTTGTGATTCTTTTCATCTACAGCCTCTTGGGAGAACTGTTTCTAAGGTGTGCTTCCTGCTTTACCATGCTAATGGCGCTTCTTGTTTGTTTTTAACATACACATGTCTTACATCATTAATGCTTCTACTTAGTGAAGTTAAATGTGGGTGCACATATGAACTCATTTCAAGAACATGCCAATATCTGAGCATTCACTTGCTTAGTTTTGCTAGTGACATGTTCATGCCACTAGGAGGTTTTCTAGAATGAGTCCAAATTGACATATTTTTTGTTTTTACATCTGTGACTGTCATTCTTGACGCTGCTTAATTTTTATTTACACAATAGTTTGATCTTGCTACCACCTTTCTATTCCCAGAATACCAGTGTGAGGTATCTCCCAGGCTTTGCACCCGTCGTCCCTCAAGAGTGTTGTGATTGTGGGAAGAAGTTTAACATGGGTGGACCTATATGGTCTGCTCCCATCCATGATCAAGATTGGGTAACTAACATCCTAGCAGATGTAAAATCAATGAAGGATTGTTATCCTGCCTATGAACGCATCTCAGCAGTTTTGACTACAATTTCAGAGGTATGCATTTTTCCCTCGACACCACTTGGGTGACTCTTTCTCAACCTTAGAACATTAGTTCCTGTTAGGTATTTCAGTAAGTGAGGCATCTCATTTCTATGCTAAACTATAAGAACTATGGTTCAATATGACTATTTTGACAAGTATTTTGATTGTGAAAGTGTTAGCTATCAGATATTGAAAAATCAAGAAATATATCTTACCAATCCTATTAAACAAACAAATCTGTTTCCTTTTCGGAGAAATTTTATGTTCATTACCTGATATGCAATTTCTTTGCAGGAATTGCCTGATGTTCCTCTCTTTTTGAGTCTGCACAACCTATGTGCTACACTTAAATGCACTTCCCCATCTGCAGTTATTTTCCGCTCTGCTGTGATCAATGCAGGATATCGAATTTCTGGAACTCATGTAAATCCATTGGGATTAAAGTCGGATGCTCCCATGGATGTCATTTGGGACATAATGCGCTGCTGGGTAAGGGCTTTTTCTTGTTGTTCCTTTATCTTCTGCGTTTTTGTGTGGGTGTGCACAGTAAGGAAACTTCAAACAGTTAAACTTTGGTTAAATTATTGGAATTTCAAACTGCTCAACATCCTATGCACTACTGATTTGATTGAGACATGAAGAAATGGTTTTCATGAGATTTATTTTGTTTTCTCTATAGGTTAAAAATCACCCAGTGAAAGCTCAACCAGCTGATCAGCCTGGAAGTGTGATACTTGCTAAAGAACCGGTTCTTCAAGTATGTTTTCCATGCCACTTTCTTTAGTTGCGTGCTCTTCCCCTGTGCTCTCTGTCCTTGTTTTATGTTCCACGTGTAAACTCATGCTTTCTCTAACATAAACATGTACGCCTTGAGATTGAAGGTGGGAAATGTTGTTCTAAGTTTTAACATCCTGCAACCTGCGCATCTTATCGGCAGGCAAATTTTGCTCGAGCTGTTGCATCCCTTAGCAAGGCGCAAGCTAAAAAGGTTGCTCGCTTCCTTCCAAATCCCGAGAGGCACTGGGGACCAAAGCTTAGGGCGGGTCGCCAAATCACCAGCAAGCACGTATCTCTTTTGGGTGAGGAGGCAGTAAATGGATGCCTCAATGATCAAGACGGTGAGCGTGATGCCAAACGTCAGAAGACTGAGAAGTCCAATGATGATGATGCTATTGCAGAATGATAGATTAGGAGTATAGTCTAGCCAAGCTGGTATAAATCCGATTTTGACAGCGTCGTCGCCTAAAATTTGTCATGGTTTGGGAGGTAAAATTCATTGTTCTGCCACTATAATCTGTTTCGCAAAATGTCATTTTGTGTTTGCAAGCCAATTAAAATTTTGAAGCATATTGAAGTTTTGTGGTGTTGGAGATACTGAAAGTTTGATGCTCTGCTTAGTTTTTGGAATTGTAATCTGTCATACAGGGTTTATTCTCATTCAAAAGAAACCAAGCACACGCTCTGTGCATGGATTGGATGGCATTCCTAGTACAATTTTACCTGGCGTGGTTGGGAGGCATGAGAAAGAGAAGCATGATTCTCTCCTCCAAAGAAAGCTGCCTCTCGCCTTTTAGCAGCAGGGTCTAGGGAGAATCGTTTCGGAAAATGCACGTTGGAGGGCGTGGGATCTCTATCAACCTCTCGTCTTCCTCTGCCGAATAATTTACCTTATCCGCTGTAAAAGCCAAATTATATGAACTGTTTGTTTCTAAGCTTTTCAGAAGTACTGAAATAGCCAAGAAGTGATCATAGACCAGAGTCTGAAGGCTCACAATCACAATCCCACAGACCTCAATTCATCTCTTCTTAACTCCAAAAATCTAACCTTTACCACACTTTGTTCTTTTTCAATTGGGCTTCAAACCCAAAAACAAATCCTAAAAACTACATCCATAGTGAAAAGATCGCAACCACAGAGAAAAACCTCTTGAGGTGGGGAGCTAACATATCTCCATTTAGGCTCCATCCAAAGATTGACGAACAAAAAAATGAAACGCTCAATGCAAGATTTGTGAGGTTTGGTGTGTTTTTTTTGGTTTAACAAACATCAAATTTACATTAAGGAGGATGGAACAACTTTGGAGAGAACTTTTAAGACTATCGATTCTCGTCGACGACGGCCAACAATGTCAAAATCTAATCAGATGGAGAGAAAAAAAATGAAGAAAAAGAAAAAGAGGAGAAATAAAGAATTTTTTAAATGACTTATATGAATTCAAAAGGATGTCATTTTAGTATAAATTTGATTTTCTTAAAAAAAACGTGATTTTGATCGTGTTTGCCATATATAATATCGTTAACTAGTTAACAACAGAGTGGTCAAAACTGTAACAGTGAAGAAGTTAAATGAAGAAGAAGAGAGTGAGATGAGAAACAGATTGAATAAGATGAGAAGAGAATGAGAGAAAATTCAGATGAGACAAATGAAATTCATTCTTTCGATAGTCTCACAAACAACGGCTAGGGCTTAAAAATACCATGCACAGACTAAACGATGCCGTCTTATGTAATTACAAGCATCCCCCTCTAAGCGCAGCGTTTCATTAAAAAACAAGGATAATTAACTAACTGAAATTTAAACACTCTCAACGGTTCTTTCATCCCTTTCCCAGACTGCTCCCTTACAATGCCTCCTCCTTCAGAGAAATCCTTGTCCTCAAGGATTGAATTCTGGAAATTGTTGTTGCAGCTGATATAGAACCTCCCATGTGGCATCTTCAGGGAAAGTGTTGGTCCATTCTACAAGAACTTCAGTGACAGCACGGTTACCCTTCTTTCCAATTCTTCGATCTAGAATTCTAACAGGTTCTTTGCTGATTCCACCATCCGGGCCAATCAGGGGTAAATGAGCTTGGATTTCCTCTGTTCCTACTTGCTTCTTCAACTGGGATACATGGAACACAGGATGAATGCGAGATCCACTCGGCAGTTCTAGTTTGTATGCAACCTTACCAATCCTTTCCGCAATTGGAAATGGTCCAAACCATTTAGGAGACAATTTCTGGGAAATTCTACTTTGCACAGATTGTCGTCTATATGGTTGTAGCTTAAGGAAAACTTTGTCTCCCTTTTGGAATTCACACTCAGCCCGCTTCTTATCCGCTTGTTGCTTCATTCGGTCTTGCGCTCTTTTCAAATGAAACTTTAACATCTTAACAGCTGCCTCTCTCTGTTGCAACCCCCTATCCACAGAAGCTACTAATGATTCCCCAGCAATATAAGGTATGTGAGGGGTTGGTTCTTGTCCATACAAAGCTTGGAAAGGGGTAGTTTGAATTGAGGAATGGAATGAGGTGTTATACCACCATTCTGCCAAGTGTAACCAGTCTGCCCACTCTTTAGGTTTCTCCCCAGTCATGCATCTAAGATAGGTCTCCACACACTGATTGACCCTTTCCGTTTGACCATCCGTCTCTGGATGATAAGCTGTTGAAGGGGTTATTACAGTTCCCAGTTTCAAGAATAATTCCTTCCAAAAAATGCTCATAAAGATCTTGTCCCTGTCACAAACAATGCTTGTAGGCATTCCATGCAACTTGAAAATGTTTTCCAAGAAGATTTGTGCTATGTCTTCTGCCGAAAATGGGTGAGCAAGGGCAATGAAATGGCTGTACTTGGTCAATCGATCAACTACCACCATAATTACATTCTTCTTTTTGGACATAGGGAGCCCTTCTATAAAATCCATGCTTATGAAGGTCCATACTGTTTCAGGAATTGGAAGAGGCTGCAGTAAGCCTCTAGGGTGCTGCAAATCACCTTTGTTCCGTTGGCATACCCCACACTCTCTCACAAAGTTTTTAACATGTTTCCTTAAGCCTTTCCAATAAAAGGTGCCCCCAACCTTCTGGCAGTTACATCAGCTCCTGAGTGACCTCCTATGGGGCTGCCGTGAAAGTAATTCATCAACTCCTTCCTCAATTCAGTATCATGCCCAACTACTATCTTCCCCTTCCTTTTCAACAACCTTCCATCCCAGGTATACTTGGGGTGACTTGGAGAATTTTTTTGGAGAGATTCCACCATCTTCTTCCATTTGTCCTCTTTCTGCCATGTTTTAGCAACTCGAGCAAAGACATCTGTAGATACACAACTAATGGCCATGATTTGACACTTGTCTGATCTTGGTTTCCTCGAAAGAACATCCGCCACTACATTGTTTACCCCTTTTCTGTAGCTCACCTCGTAATCATAACCCATCATCCTTACCACCCACTTCTGTTGTGCAGGGGTTATTGCCTGATTTTCAGCCAAGAATTTCAGACTTTGATGATCTGTCTTTATCTTGAAGTGCCTCCTTACCAGATAGTTGGACCATTTCTTAACTGCCATCAATACCGCTAACATTTCCTTCTCGTACACTGATAGCCTTTGGTGTCTCACTCCCAAACCCCTGCTGAAAAAAGCTAAAGGCTTTCCCTTCTGTACCAAGACAGCACCCACTCCCACTTCTGAAGCATCAGTCTCAATGATAAATTCAGCAGTAAAATCTGGGAGTGTCAATACAGGGGCAGAACTGATAGCTTTCTTCAAACGGCCAAAAGCCAAGTCCTCCTCAATGTTCCATTTCCAAGCTCCCTTCTTTAACAAGTTGGTTAGGGGTCGACCAATGCTGCCATAATCTTTAACAAATCGTCTGTAGTAGCCTGACAATCCTAGGAACCCCCGAAGATCTTTCACGCAAGTAGGAGCAGGCCAATCCAGGATGCATTCCACCTTTGACTGATCCATGGAAATCACCCCATCAACTATCACATAGCCCAAATAATCTACTTCCTGAGCCCCAAAACAGCATTTGTTTTTTTTTGCATAAAGTTGTTGTTCCCTCAATACCTCTAATACTTCTTTGAGATGCTGAATGTGTGTTTCCCAATCTTTGGAGTAAACTAGTATATCATCGAAGAACACTAAGACTGATTTCCTCAAATATTTCTTAAAGATTCTGTTCATGAGCCCTTGGAAGGTTGCAGGAGCATTGGTCAATCCAAAGGGCATGACCAGAAATTCATAATGCCCCTCATGTGTTTTGAATGCAGTTTTGTGGATGTCAGGTTCCCACATCCTGATTTGGTGATACCCTGCCCGTAGGTCCAATTTGGAAAAAAATTTAGCCTCACTCAATTCATCCAATAGCTCCTCAATAACTGGCATGGGGAATTTATCTTTAATGGTGACTTGATTAAGCCTCCTATAATCTACACACAATCTCCAAGAGCCATCCTTTTTCTTGACCATCACAATTGGAGAAGAAAAAGAGTTGTTACTGTATCTAATGACTCCAGACTTCATCATTTCTCCCACTTGTTTTTCTATTTCATCTTTCTGGCTTGCTGGGTATCTATAGGGTTTAACCTTAACAACCTGGTGTTCATCAAGCAAAGTCACCCTATGCTCCTGTCCTCTCACAGGGGCAGCCCTTGTGGTTCTTGAAAAACATCTTCAAATGAAGTCAACAACTCATGTAATTCCCTGGGCAGATTGTTGTCACTCCTCCTCAAGTCTAACTGTCCGTTCATCACAAGTAAAGAAGCTGTGAGCGGGCTGTGATTTCTCCTCAATAACTTATCACACTCTTTGGAATTAACCCATTGTATACTCTCTGGTTTCATTCCTTGCAAGATCACAGGCTTACTTCTGTGTACAAATTTCATTTCAAGACTTGTAAAATCCCAAGCAATCGCACCCAAAGTTGATAGCCACTGAACCCCAAGTACTACATCACAGCATTTCAAGGGCAATACCCAAAAATCAGATTCAAACTGTTCTCCATGAACCTTCCAACTCACCCTGTTGCACTCTCCTACAGTTGATAGTGCATTTCCATCTGCTACTGTTACCTTTAGATTACTCCTCTGCAACGTCTTAATTCTCAGGTTCCTTGCCACTGTTATACTCAAGAAATTGTGTGTGCTTCCTGAATCTACTAGAGCTATCCACTCTATCCCTTCAATCTCAATTTTAAGCTTCATCGTTTCACAGTTGGCAGCTCCCCACATGGCATTCAATGATAATACATGGCCTTCTGTTACACCCTCCCCATTATCCTCGCAATCTAGAAACACCTCTGGTTCTCCTTCCTCTTCAGCACCATCCACCACAATTTGAAAAATCTGGCTCTTAGCACACCTATGGCCTGGTGTATATTTCTCTGCACACCAAAAGCACAGGCCCTTTTTCCTCCTATCCTCAATCTCCGCATGAGCTAAAACTCTACTGTGGCTCTTCATTTGTCCAGAGTTCCGAGCCTTACTGGGACTCAGATTAGGAGGTGTCGCATTTTTAGAACTTAGTGTGGAGTGTCCTGAACTACCAATCTGAGTAAATGTCCTGAAGCTAGTATTGGCCCGGGATGGGTTCATCAAAGAAGGGGGTATAACTCGAGCAGTGGGTTTTCCATGAATTGGGAAAAAGATCATTTCTAACTGTTTTGCAGTGTGAAAGGCTTCTAACAGAGATTTGGGCTGTAATAAGGCTAAATACTGACTGATTTCTAACCTGAGATGGTTCTTAAACATGCTCAGAATGTACTTGTCGGGCAGCTGAACTTGATTCACCAAAGTTATGAAATCCTCATAATAAGCTTCCACCGTATCTGTTTTTCGGAGTGCCAGCAATTGAGCGAAGGGATCTTCAAAAACCCCTGGTGCGAACCTATCCCTCATCAGTCCGATATACTCAACCCAATTTAACTGATCCAAATCTCCCTGGGTTTTGACTAAGAACTGATGCCATTGTAGCGCCCTTCCTTCCAAGTGTAGCATCACCAAACGAATTTTACTATTTTCTGGCACTGATTCCGCCGCAAAATATTGCTCCATTTTAGAGTTCCACCCTCGAAAATCGGTTCCATCAAACTTAGGACAAGGAAATCTGTAAGTCGCATTCCCCACTTGGTGTGTCGGTTCAAAAATCGGCTCTTTCGAATCCCTTCCTCCCACAATCAGTACCTTTTCCATTTTTTCGGCCGTCGAAGGAGATGAACCCAATATTCCAGGAGCAGTTAGAGTGCCCGGTTCCGCCTCATCCGGCGACGGAGTGTATCTTTTTGCCCAATGCAATCTCCAACATTTTTCGGAAGTCCTCGCCCATCTGCGAACGAAACTCCACAAATTTCGCATCCATTTTTGCGTCGATACTGCTCTCAACCCTAGCTATTTCATCCTGCAATCTGACGGCTTCTTGCTGCCAAGATTGATTTCGTGTGACAGGAGCGCCGTCCACCATTTTGCCAGAATCTTGTGGCTCTGATGCCCTTGTAACAGTGAAGAAGTTAAATGAAGAAGAAGAGAGTGAGATGAGAAACAGATTGAATAACATGAGAAGAGAATGAGAGAAAATTCAGATGAGACAAATGAAATTCATTCTTTCGATAGTCTCACAAACAACGGCTAGGGCTTAGAAATACCCTGCACAGACTAAACGATGCCGTCTTATGTAATTACAAGCATCCCCCTCTAAGCGCAGCGTTTCATTAAAAAACAAGGATAATTAACTAACTGAAATTTAAACACTCTCAACGGTTCTTTCATCCCTTTCCCAGACTGCTCCCTTACAAAAACATGATAGAAATACTTCACACCTTTTCTATGCCCTATATGCCCCCAAATTGGGGCATGATAAAAAGCAGGCTTATGATTTAGGGTTAAATTTTAAAGTTATGCTTTAAGGTTAGGGTATATTTTAGGGTTAATGATTTAGAATTTAGGGTTGAGGTTTAGATAATTGGGGTGGGGTATATTTTTAAAGTTTAGAGTTTAAAGTTTAGGATTTAAAATTAAGAATTAGGGATTAAAATTCATTTTTTAGGTGTTAAGGTATAAAAAGAAACACTAAAAAAGGATAGAGAATTTTAATTCATAAAATAAGAGTAATTTAAAAATATTATGATTAAATTGAAAATTTTAAAATTTTCATTACCAAAATAAAAATAAGAAAAAAAGTTAAGAGTGATTAAATTTCCTTTTCCTTTCGCTCAGGTCATTCTAAAAAAAATTGCTCATCGCATTGTCAAATCGATAAAACTAAATTTGGGCTAGGGATGACAATGGGACGGGACAAGACGGTTTTGTATTCCTCACTTCGTCTCTAATACTTGTAGGTACAATTTTGAAAAATCTCCATTAAACATTTTAGGTACTTTTCGTCCCAATACTTATCACTTACGGATTCCCATGACTTTCGGTTAATCCTCATACAAAAAAAAATAAACAAAACTTAATGCATTAAAACAAATAATCAATATTAAATCTCTAAAATTACAAACATAAATGATAAATTTTATTTTACCAACAACAAATAGCTATTTCAAAACTATAAAACATGACTAAAATATTAACTATTGAAATATGACATCTTGCATTATATTTAAAAGAACACATGTAACTAGTAATTTACCGTTCAAATCATGATCTCTTTGTTATGAAAGTAACTAGATTCAATAATCTTTCCAACCCTATAAATTATCTTTTCTAATTTTACTCGTACGATTTACGACGAATTTGTGAAGTCATTGTAATTGCTGTTTTTGGAAACAGTTTGCAACCTTTTTCTTCTGACTTTGCTCACTCAAAAATTAATAACTCCTAATATATAACTATGTTAAACTAAACGTGAGAAAAAAAAAGAATATATTATTTATATTTTACTAAGAATAAAATTACACTAAGTTGTCTTTATATACATGACTAACTTTAACTAACTGGAAAATAACAAACTAACTAATTAGTTAACTAAGTAACTACTTTCAACACTCTTCTTCGAGTTGGTGGTTGAAAAATGTTCTTCATCCCCAACTTGGACATTAAGAACTCATGTTGTACTCCTAGGGATTTAGTCAACAAATCTTTCAATTGATCAGTTGATTTAACATGTTCTGTTCGGATCAGTTCTTCTTGAATCTTCTCTATAATGAAGTGACAATCTATCTCTATATATTTCGTCTTTTCATGAAAAATAGGATTCGTTGCTATTTGTAAATCAGCCTAACTATCATTGTACAACAAGGCAGACTGTATTAAATTCATTCCAAGCTCGTGCAATAAACCATTCAACTAAACAATCTCAACAGCTGTATTTGTCATGCTCCTATACTCAACTCTGCTGAAGATCTAGCAATTGTTGCTTGCTTTTTAAACTTTCAAGAAACCAGTGAAACTCCAATCTTCACACAAATTTCAGTAATTAATTTTTGGACATTGGACAAGATGCCCAATCCGAGTCACAATATGCTACAATTTAAAAATTGTTTGTAGCTTTCAACAAAACTCCTTGTTTTGGATTCAATTTCAAATATCTAATTACTCTCATTGCTGCTTTAAGATGAGTTTTCTTTAGTTGTTGCATGAATTGGCTGAGATGTTGTACAAAATAAATGATATCTGGTCTAGTGTGTGTTAGGTACAAAAGTTGACCAATCAACCTTTGATACAAAGTTTTCTCGTCAATCAATGTATCTTTCCCTTGGTGACAACTTGCATTTGCATCATATTCTACTGATGTAAGCTTCAAATTCTGTTCTAAAGGAGTTAGTTCCACTTTTGCACCTGTTAAACCAGCATCCTTAATTAGTTCTAGAGTGTATTTTCTTTGGTTCAATAAAATCCCCTCCTCAAATCTCAAGACCAAGAAAATACTTAAGTTCACCTAGGTCTTTCATCTTAAAACTATAATTCAGGATCCTTTTTGACTATTGTATCAATTCCAAATCATTCCTTGTCAATAGCAGATCATCCACATAAATAAGCATGACCACTAACTTGCTTCCTTGTCTTTTTATGAAAAGAGAGTAATCAAATTTACTCTGCTTGTAGTCTACAGCCAGAAGTGCTTAAGTAAATTTTAAATTTCACTGTCTTGAAGCTTGCTTCAGACCATATAATGACTTTTGCACTCTACAAATCATGTTCTCCCCTGACTGCAAACACCGTCAGAGATCTTTATGTACACTTCCTCAAAAAGATTTGTTGGGTTTTTCGGTGCTCGATTCGATCAACCGTTCTTGCTCGCCAAGTGGTGGAGAGGTGAATTTTTGGGTGGAAGGGTTTAGGAAGCTAGAAAGAATAAAGACACGATGATTTATAGTGGTTCAACTCCTCAACCGAGTCTACATCCACTACCTTAGCTTCCTACTAAGGATTTCACAACCAATTCACTAATTGATTCGTCCCCTTTTCTAGGCTCAGGAGGAAACCCTTTACAACGATCAAGCTTCTACCCAAAGCCTTGATCAAAACCCTCGAAGCTTTCTACCCAAAGCTTGAAGGAACCCCTCTCTTACAAGAGATAAACAAAACAAACTTAAAACCTCTCAATAGGCGTTTGTTTGCACAATTAAGCTCTCACCCAAAAACCTAAACACTTGAGCAAATTTAACAATGTAAGCTCACAAGTGTTGTCTAAGCAAAGAATGAACAATTAAGCACTAGACAATGTTTTTCACTCATAATGTTGTAACAATTTAAGCTCTTGTCAATCTTGATGCTTGGAGGTCCCTTTTATACTCCAAATTGAGTTTGTAGCCGTTTATAGCCGTTGGGAATATAGCCGTTTATAGCCGTTGGGAATAGAGCCGTTTATAGCCGTTGGAATAGTGCCATTTATGGCCGTTGGAAATAGTACCATTTATAGCCGTTGGAATAGTGCCATTTATGGCCGTTGGAAATAGTACCATTTATAGCCGTTGGAAATAGTACCATTTATGGCCGTTGGGCTATTTCAAAATACACCGTATCGATACGGCTAGGCGTATCGGTACGGGTTTTGGCTACTGGAATTTTGGTAGTTTAAAAACCATAAGGCGTATCGGTACGGTTCAATACCGTATCGGTACGGTCACTTAAAATACACGGTTTTGACCACTTTAAATGTACTTTAAGTCCATTCCAAAGCCTTAAAAACCCTTAAACATATTTTCAAGTTGTTTTTTGACTAAAAACACATTTTAAATTCTTTTCAATTTAGTCCAAAACATTTTTCAAATATTATATCAAAACCTTAGTTCTACAATCTCCCCCTTTTTGATATAATAAAACCAACTTGAAAAATTGTTTGGGATTCTCCCCCTTTAATTTTAAAATTGTGAATAAGAGATTAAAGATATGAAGTCAAAATAAAACTCTCCCTTATTCATTTGAATCATTTGAAAATTCAATTTTTCAAACCAATTTCTCCCCATTTTTTTTATATCAAAAAGAATTTAAAATGACATTTAAGTTCAAGATAACATAGGAGGCAAAAAAAAATATTTTTGACATACTTAAAATTTTGTTTTTTTTTTAAATTGGCTCCCCCTTACTCAAAGCATCATTGAAATGTTAGTCCAACATATATGAATATCTAGTTGACATAAAAGAAAATAAATCAAATAAACACTAAAGCAACTAGATTTTACCACACTTGAACTCAAGGGAGGATGTGAAGCCTTCCTTCTTCAAGTGTTCTTCCTTTGTGTGCATGGAGCTCCCCCTCAATTTTTGACTTGTTGATCATTCTCCATCACACCTAGCAAAAGACAATCAAGTAATTTTTGGTATCCAAATTGCTTTGGATCCATAAACGTTAGTAGCACAAAATTTAGTCCCCTTAGGAATCCATTTTTCAATTTCATCCTTTTTAGTTGAAGTGGTTAGTCCTTTTGGGATCCAAACACTTCTAAAACATTTTCCATTAAAAAATCTAGGGGCACTAGATTGTCTAATATAAAAATTTGATTTTCCAAAATTGTTTTTCTTTTCAAGCTCTTTGGAAATCAAATCTTTTTCCTTTTTGAGATCATCAACTTTCTTTTGATGATCTCTTTCCATCGTTTGAAGCAAATTTTGTAGGTTTAAAACTTTAAGCTCAAAATCTTTAATTTTTGCTTCAAACTCTAAATTGGTTTTAGAAAGCAAATCATTTTCGGTTTTCAACTTTGAAATCAATTTCTTATTTTTCGAAAATGAAGCCTTGAACTCAAAAACCAATTCATCATAGGCTTCTTGTAACTCATCAAATGTATAAGAATTTGAAATAGATGAGTTAGAAGTTACCTCCCCCTCATTGAGGGTCATAAAGCATAGGTGGGCTACTTCATTATCAGTGGAGTCTTCATCACTCCAAGTGGCCACATATGCTTGTTTTGAAGTCTCTTTGACTTCATTGGTCCCCTCGTATGTGACTTCAAGTTTGTCCCATACTTCCTTGGCATTCTCACAAGAAGACATCTTCTCATAGATAGTTGGGCCAAAAGCACAAAAGAGCATGTGCAAGGCTCTACAATTAAGCTCAATCTTCTTGCGATCGTCGGCACTCCATTCCGCTTTGCTTCCTTGAGGCACGAACGGACCATCTTCAACTATGTCCCATAGCTTGTAATCTCTTGACTTCAAGAAGAATTTCATCTTTGTCTTCCAATGGGCATAGTGATCTCCGTCGAAGAAAGGCGGTATGTTGATGGATTGCGCCATTTGAGCCGGTTGGTGAAATGTTGATCGAGCTTTCCGGATCTTCTCAATAGGATGTGAATCCCCTTCAATTGAGCCAAGCTCTGATACCAATTGTTGGGTTTTTCGGTGCTCGATTCGATCAACCGTTCTTGCTCGCCAAGTGGTGGAGAGGTGAATTTTTGGGTGGAAGGGTTTAGGAAGCTAGAAAGAATAAAGACACGATGATTTATAGTGGTTCAACTCCTCAACCGAGTCTACATCCACTACCTTAGCTTCCTACTAAGGATTTCACAACCAATTCACTAATTGATTTGTCCCCTTTTCTAGGCTCAGGAGGAAACCCTTTACAACGATCAAGCTTCTACCCAAAGCCTTGATCAAAACCCTCGAAGCTTTCTACCCAAAGCTTGAAGGAACCCCTCTCTTACAAGAGATAAACAAAACAAACTTAAAACCTCTCAATAGGCGTTTGTTTGCACAATTAAGCTCTCACCCAAAAACCTAAACACTTGAGCAAATTTAACAATGTAAGCTCACAAGTGTTGTCTAAGCAAAGAATGAACAATTAAGCACTAGACAATGTTTTTCACTCATAATGTTGTAACAATTTAAGCTCTTGTCAATCTTGATGCTTGGAGGTCCCTTTTATACTCCAAATTGAGTTTGTAGCCGTTTATAGCCGTTGGGAATATAGCCGTTTATAGCCGTTGGGAATAGAGCCGTTTATAGCCGTTGGAATAGTGCCATTTATGCCCGTTGGAAATAGTACCATTTATAGCCGTTGGAATAGTGCCATTTATGGCCGTTGGAAATAGTACCATTTATAGCCGTTGGAAATAGTACCATTTATGGCCGTTGGGCTATTTCAAAATACACCGTATCGATACGGCTAGGCGTATCGGTACGGGTTTTGGCTACTGGAATTTTGGTAGTTTAAAAACCATAAGGCGTATCGGTACGGTTCAATACCGTATCGGTACGGTCACTTAAAATACACGGTTTTGACCACTTTAAATGTACTTTAAGTCCATTCCAAAGCCTTAAAAACCCTTAAACATATTTTCAAGTTGTTTTTTGACTAAAAACACATTTTAAATTCTTTTCAATTTAGTCCAAAACATTTTTCAAATATTATATCAAAACCTTAGTTCTACAAGATTCCCTTGAAGGAATGAATTGTGCATATCCATTTGGAACAAGGGCCAATCATACATGGCAGCAAGAGAAAAGATGACTCGAACAGTGACCATTTTTGCCATAGGGGAAAAAGTATCCAAATAGTCATTCCCTTCCTTTTGATTATAACCCTTGACAACTAAGCGAGCCTTGAAGCGTTCAACAGAACTATCAACATTGTACTTGATTCTATAAACTCATTTGCAACCAATGGGACGCTTACCTTGAGGCAAAGGTACAATGGACCAAGTAGCATTGGATTCCAAGGCCTGAATTTCCTCTTGCATTGTTTTAACCCACAAAAGATTGATGACATCCTCAGAATAAGAAGAAGGCTCAGAAAGAGTGATGGAAGAAAGAAAATCTTGAATTTTACAAGGTAAATGAGAATAAGACATATTAGAGGAAATAGAAATCTGACCACTAGTAGAAGAAGAGTACTTGGTAGAGCAATCATAGTCTTATAACCAGGATGGTGGTTTAAAAACACGTGAGGAATGTCTTAGGGGTGAAGGTGCAACAGGAGGTAACACAGTTGGTAAAGTACCA
Organism: Hibiscus trionum; assembly: GCA_030270665.1. Classification (NCBI taxonomy): domain Eukaryota; kingdom Viridiplantae; phylum Streptophyta; class Magnoliopsida; order Malvales; family Malvaceae; genus Hibiscus; species Hibiscus trionum. The sequence goes on along the minus strand of BSYR01000013.1, from coordinate 9,672,423 downwards.
TTGATAGGAGGTGGAGAAGTATGAATAGAAGGTTTATTATAAAGCTTTTGAAAAGGAGAGAGCCAATTTAAAACAAGAGTGGGCAGCCTATTTATCAAATAACAAGCAGTGGCAATGCACTCTCCCCAAAATTTAAGAGGAACTTGAGAGTGAAATTTTAAGGCCCTAGCTACTTCAAGCAAATGTTTGTGCTTACGCTCAGCCACACCATTTTGCTGAGGAGTATGCAAACAACTACTTTGGTGGACTATACCAAAAGAAGTAAACATAGAAGAACAAGTGGAATTGAAAAACTCAGATCCATTATCACTTTGAATTGTTTGAATTACAACAAAGAACTGAGTTTCAATATAACAAATGAAGTTTTTAAGGTGAACTACTGCATCAGATTTAAGCCGCAACAGAAACACCAGGTCATGCGAGAAAAATCATCAACAACAATTAAGAAAAAGCGATGGCCAAAATGTGTTAATACTCTATAAGGACCCCAAAGGTCTATGTGAACTAGATGAAAAGGTTTAGAAGAACAAGAAGTACTAGAAGGAAAGGGAATTCGAGACTGTTTAGCTAAAGGAAAATAGAACAAGCATGAATTAAATCAGAAAGAAGTTTAACACCATGCATAAAAGGAAATTTATTCATTTTGGTAACAGTAGTATGACCTAGACGTGCATGCCATACAAAAGAATTACAAACATGAGAACTAAATGTGGAACAAGTTGAAGATGAAACATGACCATGGGTAGACAAACTCACAGTAGGTGATTGAACTGAAGAAGAAACTTCAAAAAAATACAGACTACCATGCTCTTTACCAATCCCCTTAATCTGCCCACTGGAGAGATCCTGAAACAAGAAAAAAGAGAGGGATAAAAGAGAGCAACACACTGAAGCTCACTGGTCAGTTTAGAAATAGATATCAAATTATGTGTAAAGTAAGGAACAAAAAGAACATTATGAATTATATAGGAAGAAGATAAAGCAATTTAACCAGTATGAGTAATGAGGGTTTTTTTACCATTTGGAAGATGAATATACCTAGGAGTTAAAGCAAGAGAAACATGATTAATCAGTCGATGAAATTCAAATGTTACATGATCCGTGGCACTAGTGTCCAAGATCCAATCAATTTTAGTAGCAATGAGAGAGGCACAAGAAACAATACCTGTGAGATTCATTGAAGAATCATGAGGAGCAGAAGTCTGATTCAAAAGAGCAATAATCTGGTTGTACTGAGCCTGGGAAAAAACTGGAGCAGAAGGTGCATTTAAAGTCTCTAATCACTCAGTAAAAGCCTCAGACAGCTCAGATTAAAGATGATTGACAGTTAGAGCCCCTTGAGCATCCTTTCGCCCGTTGAATTTGAAAAAAGGGGAAAACTAATGAGCCGATAGTATTGGTCCTTCCTGTGTCCACGAACCTTACAATGATTGCAGATTCCATTGAAGCGATGAAGAGAACAAGAAGAAGCATCGAAGCTTCCAGCATAAGCTTCCAGGAGTGGAGAACCAGAGGTAAACTGTAATCATTGTTATTCTTCTTGAGTAAGCATAGAGTATGCTTGATTCACAGACGAAAATGGTTGCATAAGAAGTATTTGGCTTCGAACGGTGGAACAAGTCTCATTGAGACCCACGAGGAATTAAAACAAGCGTTGCTGAAGAAGATTGCGAAGATTATCTTGAGATTGAGGACAATCGCAAGAGGACGAGGGCACCAAAACACCGTATTCATCCCACAAGAGTTTCAACTTAGTGAAATAAGTTGAAATCAAAGAATCATCTTGAGTTAGGGTTGCGATTTCACGATGGAGAAAAAATACGCGAGCGTCGTCGACCTTATCGAACCTCGCCTTCAAATCAGACCAAAAGACAACCACGCTTGAGGCAAAAACAATACTAGCAGAAAGGTCCTTGCTCACGACATTCAGAATCTAGGAAAGCACGATTGTGTTGCAGCGATCCCACTGAGATTGCAATGGAAGCTCAAAATCCTCGCGGCGATAGTCTCCATCAACGAAATCGAGTTTGTTCTTTGCCAGGAAAAAAATGTGCATGGAGCGACTCCAAATGCTGTAATTGTCAATCCTGGTGAGCTGACAGGAGACAAGAACGTCGCCTGGTGTATTAGATGGATGAAGGTACAATGGATTGTTGAAATCCATGAAACAATAGAAAAAAAAACAAATTAGGGAAGACAAGCAAAAAAATGAGTAGCAAGAAAATTTGGGGAAAAAGAATATCGGCAAGAAAGACCTAGGAAACGATTGAGAAAACAGGTTTAGGCCCAAAGAACGAACCCAAAATCTCCGATACCATGTTAAACTAAATGTGAGAGAAAATAAAAGAATACATCATTTGTATTTCATTAAGAATAAAATTACACTAAGCTGTCTTTATATATATGACTAACTTCAACTAACTGGAAAATAACAAACTAACTAATTAGTTAACTAAGTAACTACTTTCAACAAACTCAAAATCAAGAACCATTTTTTAAATGAATCTAGACTTCTGCATGGCTATAGAAATATAAGGCTCACTTTCTAATTTATCTTGTAGATTTTTTGGTGATTTATCAAAGTCACTGCTAAATCTGTTTTCTAAGAAATATGTTGTCAAATTTTTATGACCTTTCAATATTCATATTTTTAAAATACATATAGACTTAAGTCAAAATTCAATGGATAATCGTATCATTAACCACTTGTTTAGTTTGGTGCAAGCAACTTATCATTAACCTATTGATTTCTGCCACTTACTGTTGTTGGCCAGTTGGCTGTTGGAAGTTGGTCGCACTAGTGTTGTACTTGTGAGCCAGGCTGTCCAAGGTATTCGAAACTATTGGCTTTAGCAAACCTGCTAAAGATTTCTTCACTCAAAGAATTGAGAGAGATGTGAAAAGAAGAAAAAATTGGAACTGTTAAGGTCAGCTTGCTCACACATTTTTCATTAAACTTAAATGTTAAAATACAAGATATAACTATCACCTACTACTGATATTTTTCAGACTAGTATGGTCTTGAACAAAATTATAAATCAGCAACAACTATACTGACATTGTTCAACTAACATCTGAGTTTAACCAAAAGTACAACAAAAGATATTAATCTCATATAGATCAGCAACATAGGCAACTACACTTTCAACACTCCTCTTTGGCTGCTTTGTTGTCAACTCCAACTTGCATCCTCAAATCTTCGAATCTGATCTTGCATTTGATATTGCCAAGAGACTTAGTCACAAAATCTATCAATTGGTTTTCAGAACTACAATAAACCAATGTAACTTCATTGTTTTGCTCCAATTCTCTCACAAAATGAAGCTTGGTCTTGTTTTTCCATTCACCTACTTCAATTTTTTGTAGGCTATAAGTGATAGCAGGTTGATTCTCAACACCAGTAATAGCACAAAATTCTTCAATTTTTTTGAATGTCCTTACCTTTTATGAAAAGAATTCTTATCTCACACACTTGTATATGCACCAAAAGAATCTCGGTTCAGAATGAAACTTCTATCATTCATCACAAAAGAAGCAATCTCACATCCACTTCGATCAAAGATTGTGCAACATTTATCTTTGAAAATAACAGAAATTCTTCTCAAGAAGCTGAGAAATACTAAGCAAGTTTCGATCAATCTCGGGCTGTAACCCCCTAATCTCAGTTTGGGCGACTGACCGGTCCGAGTGGGTCACACGGGGAAAACTGAAGTGAAACCTGTTAAGGCTCCCCTTCGGTTAGCAACCCTAGAAAACTTCTTTTAACATTATCTTGTCTAGATATTTAGTTAGTCCTATGTGTGACAAACGGCAGCGGAAAACAAGAACAGGACGAGACAAGAGCATATGTTAATTTAAATTTACCAATTGTCAAGTTAATCTGATTTCTTGAAAACGCGACAAAAACACACGTAAACGAACACGCACATGGCTCACAAGAAGCTAACATCAAACAGGGCCTAAAGCCCAGCACTTGGGAACCTCCAAAAATGCCAAAAGCTCAAATTACATGCCTGTGTTTCGAAACAGGCTTGCCCGTTTCGAAACACGGGCCCCAATTTTAAAAGCCAGACTACCCGTACTGATACGACCCACCTCGTTTCGGTACAAGGTCCCTTTTTCGCCTAGACGTTCCGAAACACGTTCCGGAACAGTAGCCAAAATGTTTCAGTACGCGTATCGGAACAGGGGTTCACAGTAGCCAAACCGTACCGGAACGCGTTCCGATACGGGTGTCCCTGGAACCACACCCGTTCCAAAACAACCTTACTCGTTCTGAAACGCCTGCAGTTTGCGAGTTTCTAAAACCAGTTTTAAGCATCTCCAAAAGTTCCCAAATGACCACAACAACCACAAGAAGCAAGATACAACGTACGTACACAAACTCTAGAGGCATACACCCTAATACAAGAATGCTCAAACACTTAACTCTCATATATAAAGGGGCAACCAAAAAGGGAATCAAGCATTCACCAAGGTATATTACAAGCAAGGTTCACATGCCTTTAAACATACACATAAGCATAAGATAAGGGCCACATGGCCAACATACGTAGCATAAGCAAACCACAACCAAACCATCAACATACTAAAGGAGTATTAACAAGCTCCTAAACACAAAACAACCTACTCAAATCCCATTGCTTAGCTATTACATCCATTAACTTAAAAGTCCATACTTGAAGGTAGAAATAGCACACTTGGAGGCCCTTCTCCTCGCACAAGCAACCCACGAACTAAGGATCTGCATTGTCGAACAAAAGAGCGTAAGCACAAAGCTTAGTGAGGGTAAGCTCATAAAACAAACCTCGACAATGCAGGGTCCAAGCACGAGCAACAAAACCAAGGATGAATGCATGTTTCCTTACCTTCGGGACCACACGAATCAAATATATAAAATGCATGAACATAACCTCAAGTATCATGCCATGCTCAACATGTCCATATCCATAACACAACCATATGAAACATATTTAACCAACCGTATTGGCACCTAGCTTTGACCCGAATACGCGGATAACAACCGTTGGAACTCACATCCAACAACACAACCATTACATTACCTTACGGTGGGATTCCACTCATCATCGTTTCACGCGGAGGGGATTCCACTCATCCTCACGCCCCGTCGATGGGATTCCACTCATCATCGACTAAAATATAAATGACGATTTCCGGGCGTACTCGTACTCCATCTTGGTGACTACCATCACCAAGACCACGCGCGCATTTCGACACTCGTGTGCACACTAACATCCTAATGATCGCCAATACTAACTCATCACAAGATCAACATAATACAATATCCTTACCAATTCCCGTACCTAGCACGTATCCACCATGATTTACAATCATGCAACCCACATTTCATCAAACGCATGCATATCACAATGCATAAATAAATCATCATGCCTCATAATTACACATAGTCACAATATGCATAACAACTTCAATCACAAATAGTACATGAGGCATAAACACAACATTCACAAGTTCAACCATAGTCTTCTAAACTAAAGCTTGGGATTAGACTACCAATCTAATCCCAACTCTAGGTGGGTTTACCAAGCCCGACCTAGGTCTATGTGCTCGAACCAAGGCATTTTTAAAACCAATTAAAAACCGAAGAACCACTCACCAACTATCCAAGCTCAACACTAGCCGATCAATCCACCAAGCTATCCAGATTCGTTCCCGAGGTCTCACCAACACAAAACCTTGATTCTAAGCAATCCAACACAAGAAAAAACATCAACAACCAGTCATCAATCACCGAAGAAACCCGGAATACATTTTCAAGCAATTAGCCAACTAAGAACACATCCCAAACTAGCATTTTCGAGCAGCCCAAACACACAGCAAATACTCAATGTTTCAAACCTCCAAAATTCCATCTAACACACTCAAAACAACCTTCAAACATCACTTAATCATCAGCCATCAATTTCCACTCACAAAAAGCCCCAAAAACCATCTTTTGAACACTCTAAAACCCCACAAAACCCATATCCAAAAATCAAGTTAAAACCATGTAAAAATTAGATATGTTGGACCTTTTGAATAGTAAATAGCTTATTTAACAACAAAAAATCGAAAGCTTAACCTAAAGCTATCAAAGTTATCATTTTTATTTCAAAACCCAAAAACCTCAAAATGCAAAATAATAGGTTTTATTGAAAACTAATGATATAGAAATGGAGAGGAAGATAAGGACAACTCAAAACATCATTTCCTTTAAAAAATCTTCAAGAACCAAGAGAGAAGGAGATGGAATAGTAACTTGCAATGGGGATGGGAAGGTGTCGTTAGTTTTGAAAGAGGAGGGGAGGAAATGAGCAAAAAGGCATTTTTATTTGTTTTGTTTCATTTTAAAAGTCAAAGGTCATAAATACCCTTAATGAAAATGGGTAATTACAATAGTGTAAAATCCATGGCTTGGGCTTAAAAAGATGACTAGTCCAACATATATTTACTTGTTTTGGAAATTTAAATCCCGTAATTATATTTTAAAATTTTAATTTCACCCGACCCCTTAACTCGGGTGTTACACAGGCAGTAAAAGTACATCTTTAACAATTTTAGTACATGATGGAGTGTTCATCACAACATCTCATTTTCCTTTTGCTTGAATGTAGCTTCCATTTCCTAATCTTACCATTGAAGGGCAAGTTTTGTCAATCTTCTTGAACATGCCTTCGTTTGCAGCCATGTGGTTTGAACGACCACTATCAATCAATGATAAGTCATTATTTTGCATGTTTTTCATATATTAAATCCTATGTTCTAGCGCATTAATCTATCTTAGAGCCCTTGATTTGGTTCTTATTTGGTTTTGCACGTGTTTTTGGGCCTTAATGACGTTTTATACGTAAAAGCCGAGTCTTAGTAGGTTATCTAAGGAATTTTAACCTTGATAATAAAAGTTGGTAATTTATGGGTTATTAAATTACTTTCAATCAAAGAAGAGATTTAAGTTATTTGTGGGTTATCATCTAACTTGAAACTAAGCTATTTGAGATTGATGTTGATTTATCTTTTGTGGATCAATGATCTAAATCCTTGATTTAATATTCCAAGTTTTACCTTGACTAGAGTTCCATCTTATATTGAATTCTTCCTTAATTAAATTGCTTTCTTCAAACCAAACACAAATCCCCCTTTTTACTTTAAATTGCTTGTGAACTTGATTTCTTAACCATTCTCTGCGGGATCAACCCTACTTACCGCTACTACAAATCCAAAGAACAAGTAGGTATTATATTTTTGACGGATTCAACACCTATCAAATTTTGGCACCGTTTCTGGGGAGTGGTGTCAAGAAGCTAAGTTCACTTTTCTTTAAGTTTATTTTATTTTAGTTTAGTTTATTTTTCTTTTCTACTTTTATGCTTCGTTCTTCCCTTGCAGACAAGAATCTTTTATCTGATCATGATATCGATAGAACAGAAAGACAACTAAGGAAGGAAGCGAAGCAAAGCAAACAAGCGACCACACAAGGGAACTTGGAAGCCGACTTGGAGAACATTCAAGCTGAAATAGCCCTTGAAACCGAAAACATGGTTGAACAAACTCTTCACCAACTTACAGCCCCCGAGATCGCTACACAACCTCTTTTCATTAATTACCAAGATCCTAAGGTACCATTCGAATTAAAATATGGACTAATACATCTTCTTCCTACTTTCAGGGGACGCGAGAATGAGAATCCTTACAAACACATGAAAGAATTCAATGTGGTGTGCTCAAGCATGAAACCCCACAATGTCATCGGGGATGAAGTTAAGCTACGAGCGTTCCCATTCTCTCTAGTCGATCATGCCAAAGATTGGTTGCATTACAAACCATCTGGATCGATTGAAACATGGACAGACATGGCAAAGCTCTTCCTCGAAAAAATATTTTCCAGCCTTAAGAGCAACCAACATTAGAAAAGAGATTTGTGGAATTCGACGAAGAGATTCCGAGACGCTTCATGATTATTGGGAATGATTCAAACAACTTTGTGCAAGCTGTCCGCAACATGGAGTGTCCGACCAACTACTCATCTAATATTTCTATGAGGGTTTATTACCCATGGAAAGAAGGATGATGGATGCCGCAAGTGGATGGAAAATCGTGAACAAGACTCCTACCCAAGCCAAAGACCTCATCAATATTATGGCCTCAAACTCTCAACAATTCAGCTCAACACATGACACCATCTCTCGACGTGTGAATGAGGTAACTGTGTGTTCCCTTGAAAATAAGATTTTGAATCTAACTTCTCTTGTTGAAAAATCGACATTAGGTAATGCACAACAAGTCAAGGCATGTGAGATTTGCACAAAGCAAGATCATACAACCGATATGTGCCCAACACTCCAAGAAGAGAACACCGAAGAAGCCAACGTCATAAGAGGAATTTACGGACAAAAGAAGTACAACCCATACTCAAATTCATACAACCTGGGCTGGAAAGATCATCCGAATATGAGCTACAAGCAAAGGAGCAATCAACAAGGAGGTTATGTGCAACCATCTTCATCGACAAAACCACCTTTGGAGGATACCATATACAAGCTTGCTCACAACCTAAAGCAATTCCAACAAGAGACAAGGTCAAGTATTAAAAATCTTGAAACCCAAGAAAGTCAAATTGCCTCATCTCTTAGTCAATCTAAAACTTGAGGTAAGTTATCTTCTCAAACTATTGTGAATCCGAAACAAAACATGAATGCAATTACTTTGAGAAGTGGCAAGAATTTGCTGGATTCGCCCAGTTGCCCAGGCAATCGCACCATTCCAGTTACCCAGACAATTACCATTTCCCAAGCAATTCGACTGGTCCTATTTCCAAGTTGATTGATTCTTCATCCAAGGAGATCACCAAAAAGGAAGAAGGGAAGGCTAGAAAACCAACAAAATTTTTCCAAATCCCCTTTCCCAAAAAAGATGGAAAGCTGAACTGGGCAAAGAAGATGTCGACACAAGCAAGGAAACTCAATTACCAGGGCAATCGCCCATCATTTTTCAACCACCGTTTCCTCAAAGCTTCTTAAAAACCAAGAAAGAAGAGCAAGAAAAAGAAATTCTTGAGACATTTCGCAAGGTCGAGCTAAATATTCCATTGATTGATGCTATAAAGCAAACCCTCACTATGCAAAATTTCTCAAAGAATTATGCACAAACAAGAGGAAACTGAATGGCAACAGAAAGGTAAGAATGGGTGAAAATGTGTCTACCGTACTTAAACGGAAACTCCATGAAAAGTGCAAGGATCCATGTATGTTCACTATCCCTTGTCAAATTGGAAACATTAAGATTGAAAAAGTCATGCTAGATTTAGGAACATCTATTAATGTTATTCCATATTCTATATATTGTGCTAACAATATGGGTCCTCTTAAAGACATAGGTGTGATCATATAGCTTGCCAATAGGTCGAATGTTTATCCGAAAGGTGTTTTGGAGGATGTTTTGGTGCAAGTTAATGGGCTTGTATTTCCTGCTGATTTTATGTTTTAGAAATAGAGGAAATGATTCATCTAAACCTAGTCTAATTTTGTTAGGAAGACCTTTCTTGAAAACATCAAAAACAAATATTAATGTACATCATGGAAAACTTACTATGGAATTTGATGGTGAAATTGTGGAATTTAATATCTATGATGCCATGAAACCCCCTGAAGATGTATCATCATTATTTTCTTTAGATGTCACTGAACCTTTGATACGGGAAACCTTTCAAAACCTTAAGGATGAAGTTTATGATGACATCGAGGAAGCACTAGCCCCAATGGATCAAGGAGAAGAATTTATGGAAATATCGATTATAGGAACTGATAAGATTTTACCTTCAGTTTTTCAGGCACCAAAACTCAAGCTAAAGAACTTGCCGAGCCACTTGAAGTACGCCTACCTTGGTCTAGAAGAAACACTACCACTGATCATATCAAGTAAACTAAGCAAGGAAGAAGAGGTAAGACTCCTACGAGTACTTGAGAACCACAAATCGGCCATAGGATAGACAAATGCTGACATACACAGGTTGAGCCCCTCTTTGTGCATGCATCACATTTTACATAAGGTAAAAGCAAACCCTCACGGCAAGCTCAGACAAGATTGAACCCACCAATGAAAGATGTAGTGATAGAAGAAATCGTGAAACTACTCAAAGCGGGGGTAATATTTCCTATCTCGAATAGCAAATGGGTGAGCCCTATTCATGTGGTTCTGAAGAAAAGCGACATTATGGTAGTTGAAAACCAAGATGGAGACATGGTACCTACTCGAGTTCAAAACGGATGGAGAGTGTGCATTGATTATCGATAATTGAACAAGTCAACAAGAAAAGACCACTTTCCTCTCCCATTCATCGATCAAATGCTTGAACGCTTAGCCGGTATGTCCCACTATTGTTGCTTAGATGGATATTCAGGATTTCACCAAATACCCATAGCCTAGAGGACCAAGAAAAGACGACGTTCGCATACCCATTCGGGACTTTTGCATATCAACGTATGCTGTTCTGGTTATGTAACGCTCCGACAACTTTTCAGAGGTGCATGGTAAGTATTTTTTCTGATTATGTTGAAAATATCATTGAAGTTTTTATCGATGATTTTATCGTCTATAGAAATTCCTTTGATACATGTTTGGGAAATCTTGAAAAGGTCTTGAAAAGATGCATAGAAACCAACCTAGTATTTAACTATGAAAATTGTCACTTTATGGTCGACCAAGGAATTATTTTGGGGTATATAGTATCATCTAGAGGAATCGAAGTAGATAAATCTAAGATAGATATTATTTCTTCATTACCCTTCCACATAAATGTGCGGGAAGTTTGTGCTTTTCTTGGTCATGTAGGTTTCTATAGGCGTTTCATCAAGCACTTTTCAAAGATCTCCTTACCACTTTGCAAGCTTGTTCAAAAAGATGTGGAATTCAATTTCGATGAACCATGCAAACAGGCATTCAACATATTGAAGGAAGCCTTAACCACTGCACCATAGTCAAGCCACCAAATTGGAAATATCCTTTCGAGATAATGTGTGATGCAAGCGATCATGCGGTAGGAGCAGTACTAGGACAAAAGATCGACAAGACCTCGAATGTGATCCATTACGCATCCAAAACCTTAAATGCTGCATAAGCCAACTATTCGACCACTGAGAAAGAACTATTAGTTGTGATCTTTGCGCTGGATAAATTTCGATCCTACCTCTTAGGAGTGAAAGTCGTTGTATATATCGATCATGCATCTCTGAAGTACCTATTTACAGAGAAAGATTCAAAACCCCGACTTATGAGATGGGTATTGCTCCTTCAAGATTTTGATCTAGAAATTCGTGATAAAAAGGGAACCGAGAACTCAGTGGTTGACCATCTAAGTCAAATTCTCCAAGAAAACAACCCCAATCCAATCAAAGAAGAATTTCCCGACGAAAAACTTTTCGCATGGGATTAGAGGGAGTTACGTCTAGCCAAAGACGTTAGAAAGGCGCTTCTTGAGAGGCAACCTATGATTTTCATTATGTTTTTAGTTTAAGTTTTATATTTTCCTTTCATTTAATCTCTGCAATTTTTTTAAATATTTTTAGGAGAAATTGACTAGAATAAGGCATGCCCACAATTCAGAACCCACTCCCAGTTGCTGCAGTATATCTAGTTGCCTCGGCAATCAAACCAGTCCCAGTTGCCGTGACATATTCAGTTGCTCTGACAAGGTAGCCGGTCTTAAAGAAAACCGAAAGACATTCTCCAAGCACGAGGATTTCATCCCACCACACCCCTACACCTTTACTGACGCATGCCACATGAGGGAGCACTCTTCTCCCTTCACTTTTTAATTGTTTTCTTTAATTTTTTTTACATGTAGGTTTTGGAACATTAAGGACAATGTTAGGTTTAAGTGTAGGGGTGAAGTTAACTTTGATGTGCTTAATTTGTGCTAAAACCATGAGATGTAGTTGTGTGAAATTGAATGCTTCTTGATGACTTTGACTATTATTTTCACATGAAAATTTTTCTTGAACTTGACATGTTGAGATTTTTAAGAAAATTGGATCCCTAGGTAAATATGAGATGATATGTGAAGTAAAATATGATTGATTAGATCTTGTTAGACTTGCAAATCATTTCTCATATTAATTGATTCAATAGTTGAATGGATAAAAATCGGACACAACAAACCACTTTGTGAGACTTGAGCCTTAATAAGCATATATCTTGTGCTTTATATTTTTCTTCATTGAGTGATTGTCAAGCATGATTGGATTTCTTCTAGAACTTGCGATGTTATGCATATTGAGACCACATTGTAGGATTGAATTACGTGAGATGATTAAGGCACTTAGATATGAACATTGAGCCAAAAAGTACCATGGTAAATATGACCATTAGAGAACCACTTTTGAGCATAAGCCTTTTGTTTCGAAATTAACCACATTACAAGCCTAATCCCTTTTTGTCGATTTCCCCAATTTGAACCCAAAATTGGAGAACTACACACATTCCTTACTTAGAAAAAAAATCAAGCAAAGAGAAATAAAATGGAGAAAATTTTGAAAAACAAGGAAAGAAAAGAAAATGAAAGAGAAATTTGTCTTGTTCAAAAAGAAAATTCAAAAGAAAAGACAAAAAGCATAAAAAAAGATTGAATCCTTGTTTCTCCCCAAAATTAAAATTGTGTAATAGCTTGATACAAAAGAGAAAAGGAAGTGTGAAGTTCTTTGATTCAAAGAGCCCAAAAGTCTTTCTTATCATACCTTGTCCTAAGCCCCATTACAACCAATTCAAAGACCTTTTGATCTTGTGATTCATCCTAGCTAAGTGGTGGAGATTTGATATATTTGCAAACTTATGGCAAGTCTCTTTTCATTCTTTGACTTGAGTGTTGTTGTCCATTAAACACTTCGAGAGATATTGAGTGAATCCTTTGCAAGGTTGTTTGATTTTATTCTATCTTGACTTCATGATAATTAATTGGGATATTATTTGCTTGTGCTAATTTGCAAATCATGATTTATTACTTCTCTTATCCTTTCTTCATTACCAAAAGAACCCTAGATCTTGAATTTCAATATGCTTGAGGACAAGCATAATCTAAGTGTGGGGGGTACATGATAAGTCATTATTTTACATGTTTTTCATATATTAAATCATATGTTCTAGCACATTAATCTATCTTAGAGCCCTTGATTTGGTTCCTATTTGGTTTTGCAGGTGTTTTTGGGCCTTAATGACATTTTATACGCAAAAGCTGAGTTTTAGCACCATTTATGCGTTTCCTCAAGTATTTTTCTTGATTGCCCAGGCAAGTCTCAATTTCCAAGGCAAGTTCTTCATAAACCGCCTCTATTGCCACAGCAAGATACAGTTGCCGCGGCAATCCTGTTCCGCACAGGATAAATGCGCATGACAAATTTTGGCCTAGAGAACAAGCAGATTTCGACTTGGAGGACAAGCATGTATTTGACTTGGAGGACAAACATGTATTTGACTTGGTGGAAAAGCAATCCTACTACAAAGTGGACTTCTACTTTTACCATAATTAAAGTAGTTAGGGTTATTGTATTTAATGTAAAGTCTTCCCATTTGTTCCCTATAAATAGAGATCAAAGGGTGAAGACAAAAGACCAAGTAGAAACCCTACTCTAGTCGAAACCCTCTCATTTCTTCTCTTGTGTAGCCGTCGACCACCATGAGTGGCTAAACCCTTCTTTTCTAGTCAAGTGAAGTTATAAGGATATTATTTTGAGATTTTAGTGAGATTTCTTGTTCCCAAATTATTTTTATCTTTATTCAAGTATTTTCATATCTTTTGTGCTTCATCTTCATGTGTATGTTGGGTTATACGTGTACATGCAAACAAGTCATGGGTTATTGACACAAGTGGTAAGGAAATTCGGGTTAGAGTTTCTAAATGTATGAATTCATGTTCTTAACAAGTTAACGGGTTAGTTCTTAATAAGAATATGTGCTTGGGTCTCTATTGTTCTTAATGTTATTTGATACGTTTTGATTTTTAGTGGTTATCTAAGGAATTTTAACCTTGATAATAATAGTTGGTAATTTTTGGGTTATTAAATTACTTTCTATCAAAGAAGAGATTTAATTTATTTGTGAGTTATCATCTAACTTGAAACTAAGTTATTTGAGATTGATGTTGATTTATCTTTTGCGGGCCAATGATCTAAATCCTTGATTTAACATTCCAAGTTTTACCTTGACTAGAGTTCCATCTTATATTGAATTCTTCCTTAATTAAATTGCTTTCTTCAAACCAAACACAAAACCCCTTTTTACTTTAAATTGCTTGTGAACTTGATTTCTTAACCATTCTCTGTGGGATCGACCATACTTGCCACTACTACAAATCCAAAGAGCAAGTATGTATTATTTTTTGAAGGATTCGACACCCATCAATCAACCAACTAATTTTAGCTTGGTTTTTGGTTGCATAACAAGATGTAACGAACATATGCTCCTCCTCAGATTGGTTTCCATCAACAACTAGAATTTGTGCATTTTGCTGCTGCTGAAATTTATTCTTGCAAACCCTTTCAATGTGACCAAGTTGCTTGCAAGCTCTACATTGTATGTCTGGTCTAAACCAGCAATACTTCTCCAAATGAGTGATTTTTTGACAGTGTGCACAAGGTGGAAATCTTTTCTTTCCTCTTTTAGCACCATCCCCGTCAATCTTTTTCTTATCTCTTCTATCATAAGAAGTCTTCTTCCCATTGTTGTTTGATGTGCCAACATTCTCTTCACCTTTAGCTTGAAGTGCACTCTCAACATATTCTTCTTGTCTACTTGCTCTTCCCTGCTTTTGAGCATAAAGAGCATTAATAAGTTCTGATAATGAAATGCTGCTTAGATCTCTTGAGTCTTCAAGTGAAGAAATTTTAGACTCGTATCTCTCTAGAAGCGTTGTGATAGCCTTCTCAACAATTCTTTTGTAACTAAATTGATCTCCAAGCAACCTAATGCTATTAACAATAACCATAATTCTATTAGAATATTGTTTGACAGTCTCACTTCCCTTTATCTTCAAGTTCTCAAAGTCTCTCCTTAAATTGATGAGTTGTTGCTGCCTAGTTTTTTCTGAACCTTGGAACTCTTCTTTCCTTTCCCAAGCTTCCTTAGGAGTCTCACAAGCCATGATCCTTGTGAAGATCACATCAGAAAACTCCATTTTGAATGCAAGACATAGCTTAATTTGTATTTCTTGGCACACTCTTCACTGTGATGCTTTATCTGAGCTATAGTTGGATTGGCCCTCAATGATGATGGTTCTCTTCCAGTTTTCACCACTTCCCATAGGTCATGAGCTTGTAGGTAGTTCCTCATCTTCACTACCCAAATATGGTAGATTTCCCCCGAAAATACGAAAGCGGGAGGAGAAGAGAAATTACTTGAAGACATTTGTTTCAAGATGAAGAACACGACTGTGACTTTTCAAACACGGTTGATGTGCAACATGTCTCTTGAGAATGAAGCTCTCTGATACCAGTTGTTGGCTTTAGCAAACCAGCTAAAGATTTCTTCACTCAAAGAATTGAGAGAGATGTGAAAAGAAGAAAAAAATGGAGCTGCTAAAGTCAGCTTGCATATAGATTTTTCAATAAACTTAAAGGTTAAAATGCAAGATATAACTATCACCTACTACTGATATTTTTCAACCAATATGGTCTTGAACAAAATTACAAATCAACAACAACTATACTGACATTGTTCAACTAACATCTGAGTTTAACCAAAAGTACAACAAAAAGATATTAATCTCATATAGATCAGCAGCATAGGCAGCCATACTTTCAACAGAAACAGCATGAGATAAAAAGCAAAAATACGAGAAACTTGATTGCTTGTGTTTAATCCATTACAAAGCCTTTACTCCGTTGACATACGTATGTCGGTTTGTTTATTGAGGAAGGAAGGAACTTGTGCAAAAATCGTGTTTGTAACTTGATCTTAAAAGCAAAACGGGAGGTATGTAAATCAACTAACACATTTATTCTTGTTTTGTAACTTGATAACATATGTTGCTAAAAATACATAATATATCCCGCCAAAATCTAGTGAGGAACAAAGATAAACAAAATTATTAAACTTGACTTAAAACTGTGGTGCAGATGTGTGATGAAAGCAAGTGATTATGTTTTGGAAAAAAAATTCTAAGCTGCTTTGCCATTGGGCGCAGAAGATCCTCCAGCAGGTGGGTTGAGCTCATCCCAGGCCTTAATCCAAGTGACCATTGCATCAGCCAGCTTGTCAAAGTATGGATCCACTTTGCTAAGTTTCTCTTTCACCTGCTTAGCCAGTTCAATATAGCACTTTTGAACAGTGGTGCAGTCTTTTGGAAGAACTACTTGTTGGAAGAAGGGGATGATCTCTTCCTGCCAGAAAATGCCCTTGTATTCCTTCCTTAGGTTCACAAAGGGGTTGCTGGCTTTGCTGTGATAGATGTATGGTAGACCCGTTTTCACCCCCAATCCCAAATGGTCACATATCACCTATACATAAACCATCAACACATAAAGCCTGAGCAGAAGAAGGAAAGCAATTCCAATGACTAACACTGATTGTACCTTGATGCACCAGCCAGCCCACATGTCGTCGTAGCGACCGATTGGCTGGCCATCACCCATGAGTCCAAAGTACATGGCAGGGCCGATCAAGTCGCGGTCGAAGGCCAGATTCATACCGCACATGGGGAACAAGGTGCCCTTTGGGATGGTGAGAACCGCGTCCACAAACCTTGTGTTCCTCTCGAGAGGCTTCACGAGTTGGGTGGGTGCATCATAGTCCGGGATGTTTAGCCACAGCCCGTGAGAAACAGCAGTCGGGACACCCTCACGGAGACTGAAAGGGTACCCGCGGACGAAATCCGCACCCTCTCGAAAGGGATCATACAAGGTGTTGAAGAAGAAGGGCGTTGATGGAGAAAGAATGTTCTTAATGTGCTGCTCAAGTGCATTCACTGCTTTGCCTGATGGGTCCTTAGCAACCTAATCACAGAATTTGACTAAAATAACAAAACCCCAGATTCTGAAACATCTCAAAGAACTAAAAAAAGGGGGAAAAACTTACAAAGCAGTCATCATCGATGGTGAAAATGTACTTCTTCTTTGACACCATGTAACCAAAGCAGCGGCAAGCAGAGTCCTTGAAGGAAATGCAAGAAGCCTTAGGGCCAAGAATCTTGTTGATATCATTCCTGTTATAAAGCTCGTAGTCAAAGCCAGGAGGGACCTTGATGGTCTTGGAAGGATCGCCATCTTGAACGATGATGAGATGGTAGGGCTGTAAAAATGGCCTCCACATCTCAAGAAAGTCCAAGTTTCTGATAGTGGGTATAACAATGTCAAGCTCATCTTTCAGCTTAGGCATTGCCGGTGCTGCTGCCTGGCTTGCTGTTGCTGGCTCCACCATTGTTTTCCTTGTGTTTGAGAGAGATGTTATTGGAAGGGAGAGGTTGTATGGGAGTATATATGGAGGGAGAGGTGTGAGAAACGAGTGAGGCGCCATGAGTGAAGGAAGAGAGACGAGAGACGTGTAAGAAATTTGCAGGGAATGGCTGACTTTTTCAATGCCTGTGATTTAGCCTTACGAATCAAAACTTATAAGGCTAAAATTAAGAATCATTTTAATAAATAAATATTGATTCATATTGAATGTTTATTAAGGTCTGAATTAAAGCTTGAGATTTCTTCATATATACTATACATTAGTTAGGAATAAATATGATGTCCTTTAACCTTTCATCTCTAGGTTTTTTCTTTGGTCATGTTTGGCAATTAGCGGATAGCTAATAACGGATTACATTAGTTGATAGCGAATAACTGATAGCATTAGCTGATTTTACTAGAAGATTACATTAAATGATAGCATTAGCTGATTTTACTAGCAGATTACATTAGTTGATTACACGAAAAATGACAAATAAAGACATGATTATATTTGATACTTGTTTAAATAATTTATTAGTTATTAACATTTTTTACCTATTAATATTAATTAGATTACGAAAATTATTTTTCTAATATCATTATTGAGCATATATGAGGATATATGTGGAGCCCGATAATCACAATCGAATTAGCATGCCAAGTGGTGGAGAAGATCGATTTTTGGGTGATTGTGGTGGAAGCAAAAATTGAAAAAATAAGACACGGGATTGAGAGTGGTTCGGCTTTCTAACCAAAGCCTACATCCACTACCTTAGCTTCCCAGTAAGGATTTCCCAAATTCACTCTTGAATTCTTCCCCTTTTCTAGGCTAAGGATGCAACCTTACACACTCAAAGCTTTCTAACCCAAAGCTTGAGTAAACCCTCTTTTACAAAGACAAATAAGAGCAAACCTATAAATCCCTCACAAGGTAGATTGTTTGCACTCTTAATCACTCACCTAATCCTAAAACACTTGAACATATATTAAATGTAAGCTCACAAGTGTTGTTTATACAAAGAATGAGAATTTAAGCTCTAAGACATGTTTTGATCATATGAATGTTGACTTGTGGATCATTAGTCTTGCATAGATGCTTGGAGGTCCCTTTTATACTCTCAATTGAGTTTGTAGCCGTTGGAGACCGTTGGGATTGAATTGGAGTCGTTGGAGACTTTATATTCCACAATAAATGTAGTCTTGGAGCTGTCCGTATCGATACGCAGGTAGCCGTATCAGTACGCCCTTCTTTAAAAAAATTCATTGAGTATGTTGCAACACATCCATATCGATACGCCTTGGTGTGTATCGAAACGCGTATGGGTACACCATTGTACCGTATCAGTACGACCTGCAATTCAGATGACCGTTGAGAAATAGCCGTTGAGGGCTTTGACATGTATGTGTATCGAAACGCAGTCATGCGTATCGAAATGACCCTTTTCCGTATCGATATGGCCAAGGCCTGTATCGGTAAGGGTTTTGGCAGTAACAAAAATTGTAGCTGAAACCCTTAATGTGTATTGATACATGGTATACCGTATCGGTACGGTCGAGTTGAAATCATGAGTTTGGCTACTTTAAAATATTTCAAACTCTACCAAAACCTTTTAAAAACTCCTCAAACATATTTTCAAGTTGTTTAGACTTAAAATCATTTTTGAATTTTTTTTCAATTTAGTCCAAAACTATTTTTTTCAATTATTATATCAAAACAAATATCCTAACAATCTCCCCTTTTGATATAATAAAACCAACTTGAAATATTGTGTTTGGGATTCTTCCCCTTAGTAAAATTAATTTTGAATAAGAGACTATAGATTCAAAAGGGTTAAAATATCCCCCTTATTCATTTGAAAATTCAATTTTTCAAAATATTCTCCCATTTTTGTTATATCAAAAATGGTTCAAACAAAAGTTTGAAAACTTTTAAGTCCATAACATTGGAGAGCTAAAAAGATTTGACAAAAATAAAATTTTTGTTTAAAAATTGGCTCCTCCTTACTCAAAGCATCAAGCAAATGTTAGTCCAACAAATATATGATTATCTAGTTGAAATAAAATAAATTGAATTTAAAAACAAATAAAATCAACTAGAATTTTACCACTTGAACCAAAGGGAGGATGTGAGGCCCCATTCATCAAGTGTCTTTCCTTGTGTGTTTGGAGCTCCCTCCTTAATATGATACTTTGTTGATCAATCTCCATCACACCTATAACAAGACAATCACAAATGTTTTGGTATCCAAATGGCTTTGGATCTATAGGAATTAGTGGCACATAATTTAGTCCCCTTAGGAATTCATTTTACAATTTCATCCTTTTTAGGTGAAGTAATTAGTCCTTTTGGGACCCAAATACTTCTAAAACATTTTCCTTTAATAAATCTAGGGGCACTAGATTGTGTTTGATAAAAATTGATTTTCCAAAATTGATTTTCTTTTCAAGTTCTTTGGAAATCAAATCTTTTGCTATCTTAAGATCATCCACCTCTCTTTGATGATCTTTTTCTAAGTTTTGAAGCAAATTTCTAAATGTGAAACTTTAAGCTCAAAATCTTTGATTTTTGCTTCAAACTCTAAATTGGTTTTTAAAAGTAAATCATTTTCGGTTTTTAATTTTGAAATCAGTTTTTTTTAAATGAAGCTTTAAACTCTAAAACCAATTCGTTAAAGGCTTCTTGCAACTCATCAAATGAATAAGAATTAAAAATGGATGAGTTAGAAGTTACCTCACCCTCTTGGAGGGCCATGAAGCCTAGATGGGTAACTTCATCTTCATCGGTGGAGTCTTCATCACTCCATGTTGCCACATATGCTTTCTTTGAAGATGATCCCCTTTTTTGCTCTTGTGCGAATCCTTCATCTTCTTTTTCGATTCATGCTTGGAGTTCTACATTTCGCTCTTCATGAATCGGGTGAACTCTTTGAAGAGATAAGCCATCTCTTCATCTTCACTATCCTCCTCACTTGAATCTTCTTGGTGACACTTGGAGGATTTAAGAACAACGATGGTTACCTCTATTCCTTGCTCTTTGATCTTCTTCTCCTTCTCGTTTTTCAAAGGAATGGACATCAACTCATGGGTGAGCAAAGAACCAACAAGCTCATCAAGCTTGAGCTCCTTCAAGATCTTTGCTTCTATAATTGTCGTCTTTTTGGACTCTCATGACTTAGGAAGTGAATAAATCAACTTCCGAACGAGCTTTTCTTTCGAAATCTCCTCTCCAAATCTTTCAAGTCCATTGACGAATGTGGAGAACCGATCAAACATGCTATTGATGTCTTCTTTTGGGACCATCTTGAAGTTCTCATACTCAATGTTGAGAAGACCTGTTTTGGTCTCCTTTACTTTGTTTGTTCACTCGTATGTGACTTCAACCTTGTCCCAAACTTCCTTGGCACTCTCACAAGAAGATGTTTTTGCATACACATCCGGGATAAAAGCACAAAAATGGAAGTGAAAACCTTACAATTTAGCTCCATCTTCTTGCGATCATCCGCACTCCATTCCACCTTGCTTTGTTGTGGCATGAACAGACCATCAATCACAATGTCCCAAAGATGGTAGTCTTTGGCTCTCAAGAAGTACATCATCCTATTCTTTCAATAGGAGTAGTTGGTCCCGTCAAAAAATGGTGGCCTATCGATGGATTGCGCGATGAGCACCGGTTGATTGTATGGTTGATCGAGCTTTCCGAGATCGCCTTAATATAATGTTAATCCTCTCGGTTGAGCCTCACTCTGATACCAATTGTGGAGCCCGATAATCACAACCGAATTAGCATGCCAAGTGGTGGAAGCAAAAATTGGAAAAATAAGACACGAGATTTAGAGTGGTTCAACTTTCTAACCAAAGCCTACATCCACTACCTTAGCTTCCCACTAAGGATTTCCCAAATTCACTCTTGAATTCTTCCCATTTTCTAGGCTAAGGAGGTAACCTTTACACACTCAAAGCTTTCTAACCCAAAGCTTGAGTAAACCCTATTTTACAAAGAGAAATAAGAGCAAACTTGTAAATCCCTCACAAGGTAGATTGTTTGCACTCTTAAGCACTCACCCAATCCTAAAACACTTGAGCATATATTACAATGTAAGCCCACAAGTGTTGTCTATACAAAGAATAAGAATATAAGCTCTAAGACAATTTTTGATCATATGAATGTTGACTTGTGGATCATTAGTCGTCCATAGATGCTTGGAGGTCCCTTTTATACTCTCAATTGAGTTTGTAGCCGTTGGAGACCGTTGGGATTGAATTGGAGCTGTTGGGGCCTTTATTTCCCGTAATAAATACAGTTCTGGAGTTGTCCGTATCGATACGCGGGTAGCCATATAGGTACGCCCTTCTTCATAACTAGTTGTTGAGTTTGTTACAGCACATTCGTAACCATACACCTTGGTACGTATAGAAACGCGTATCAGTACACCACTATACCGTATCGGTACGACCTGCAATTCAATTGACCGTTGAGAAATAGCTGTTAGGGTTTTGACACGTAGGTGTATCGAAACGCAGACATGCGTATCAAAACGACCATTCTCTGTATCGATACGGCCAAGGCCTGTTATGTATGGGTTTTGGCAGTAACAAAACTTGTAACTGAAACCCTTAAGGTGTATCGATACGGGGTATACCGTATCGGTACGGTCGAGTTTAAATTATGAGTTTGGCTACTTTAAAACATTTCAAACTCTACCAAAACCTTTTGAAAACTCCTCAAACTTATTTTCAAGTTGTTTGGACTTAAAATCATTTTTGAAATCTTTTCAATTTAGTCCAAAACTATTTTTCAATTATTATATCAAAGCAAATATCCTAACAATATAAATATTAATTTTTAATTTGTGAAATTATCTTGTTAATATAATTTTAATAATTATTAAACTTAGATGTAAATATTAATTTCTTATCCATTAAATTATATATTGAATATAATTTTGTTAATTATTAAATTTATATGTATTTATTAATTTACATATTAATTTCTTATTTATGATTTTTTTTAATTTTATTAGTTAATCAAGTTTATGCTATTTAAAAAAATTTTATAATTATCAAATACAAAATGGTCTATACAAGTCTTTTATTCAAACCTCTAACTCAAAAATCCCCTAAAAGAAGCTTTTTCAAAATAAAAGGTTTCATCTAAATCCGCTATTACAATCCCCTATTTACCAAACATCCATGTAACACCCCCTTCCCGGCCTGGTCGGGAACCGGGTCGGACAGTGTTACCTATGAACAGTACGGAAATCAGTGCAACAAAATTTCAAACAATAAACAACATGTGATCAATGTTATAATAATAAAACATCAACGAATATACATTTTAGTCCAATCCATCCATTATGAAACAATAATTAATCACTTAGGACCAATTCTTGACAATTATAAGTTTTAGGGACTAAACTGTAAATCTGATAAATTAGAGGTCCTTCAGTACAATTGATTATACAAAAATGAAATTCAATACTACATTAGCAAGTCTGTAAATTTTCATACAATTCAGAGTTCATTTACTCATCCGAGTGAATCATTCTAAATTCAGTGACCAATTTGTAAACATTACAAACTGTTAATTAATGCCTTTTAACCAACTTAACTAACCTTGTATCAAAACACCTTAATGTTGTTTCGATACAGGTGTACGATGGTCAACCTGAGTTGACCATTACACAGTACCAATACAGGCAAGCCCTGTATCGGTACGGGTTGACTTTTATTGACTTTGTCTTTGACCCGTTTTGATACAGGTTAGACCCGTATCGAAACCGAGGATTCCAGTAGCAAAATCTTTCGATACAACTCTAAACCGTAACGATACGCGATGTTCCTTAGGTTCAATTATGCTTAACCGTATCGATATGCCATTACCCCGTATCGATACATCACTGACCTGTAATAATAGATTTTTGCTGGTTTTTAATCGAATTAACCTAACAAACGATGTTCAAATGTAATGAAACTTTACACACAACATTTCAATACTATAAAATACGCGCATGCCAAATTTCACAATCATACGAATACATTTACTAGGATTACACCTATGTAAGCCAAATATGCCATTTTTACCCACCTTTAGCCATTCCAAAAGTCGTTTTAGGGCCTTTAACATTATTACTACTTATACACATTACAAGCATACCAAAATGGGCACAAAAGACTAGCTCAACTATTTTGCCACCTTCCTAGGAGTTCATAAGGTCAAAATACATTACTCTTGCTTGTTGTGACTTGTCTTGCCTCGATTTTTTCCGATCTTTAACAACGGTCAATCTTTACCCTGAAATGCATGAGATAAGACACGTTAGGCATACATAGCCTAGTGAAGTAGTCATAAATGATGTAAATGTCAATAAGTGATGCATAAACATGCTCTAATGCTCATCGATATCAATGTCATATTTCAATATACAATGTTTGTAAAACTAAAATTGATTTTGATATAACATAAAAAGTTAAGGACCAATTTGCAAAACAAATAAATTTTTAAGAACTCTTTCAAGTTTCAAAAATTAACAAAATGTTTTTACAAAATAATGTTTGAAGATTGGATCTCAAAACATTAAGTTTCTCAAACCTTTTTCATGTTTTTTTTCAAAGCCAAATTATGCAAAAATGGCCCTGCGTATCGATACACACAGCGTATCGATACACTTGAAACTCACTGTAATTCTGAATGAATATAGCGTATCGATACGCCTTCCATACGTATCGATACAGTGTTCATCTGGGCAACCGTACCGATACGCGTAATAACCGTATCGATACGCCAAGCATAATTATTTGAAAATTTGTTTTGACCGTTACAACGTATCGATACTCTTGGTCACAGTATCGATACACTTTGATGCAACAAATTAATGTTTTTAACAGAGAGTTTGGACCGTATCGATACGACCACTGTATCGATACGCTTTGATGCAACAAAACTTGGCAGAGAGTTTGGACCGTATCGATACGCCTTGTGTATCGATACACCCTGTTTTATGCACAACGGCTAGTTGAATTTAAACTAGCGTATCGATACACCCTTGTCGTGTATCGATACGCGGTGCTGGGGAGCTGCCTTAATAGATGGAAAAATGTTCCCAACGACTCCTTCAACAAGTCAAATGATCCAAACGGCTAGAAACTGATTCAAGGGTATAAATACAAGCTTCATTTCACCAGGAAGAAAAACAATACACATTCAAGCATCATCAAAGCAAAAATCCAAATCCTAGAGCTATTCAAAGCTATATTCTTGTGCCCAACTCTTGTATTTCATTTTGTTATATTATTGAGAGTTTTTGGGTTGCTGTAATTGTAAGTGGGTAGACAATCATCCTTTGAGAGGAAATACTTGAGTTTACCAAAAATCTTCTTTGTATTTGAGTGGATTAAGCTTGGGGTTGAAAAGCTTAATCGAGATTGTAAGGTTTCCTCCTCATCCAAGAAAAGGGGACGAATTCAAGTAGTGAATTGTTTTGGAAAATCCTTAGTGGGAGCTAAGGTAGTGGATGTAGAGTTCAGTTGTTGAACTTGAACCACTATAACCCCTTGTGTCATTTTATTTTCCAATATTCTCTTCACAAAAATTTTAATTGCCAATTCACCCCCCTCTTGGCCATTTGCAATTGTTTGATCAACTCAACAATTGGCATCAGAGCTACACTCATTGGAAGGATTACAACCCTCTTGAGTCGATCCTTGGAAAGTTGAAAGTTTGATTAACAACAAGTCAAGCAATGGCATCCACCTCCAACTATGAATCTCAATCCACCACCAAGCCACCATTCTTCAATGGGGATAACTATCTTTATTGGAAGAATAGGATGAGGCTCTTCATTAAATCTACCGACTTTATGGTGTGGGATGTAGTTGAAGAAGGTCCATACATTCCCATGAGAAGAGATGGAGAAAGGCTTGTTCCAAAAATCAAAGCCGAAATGACCGATGATGAAAGAAGAAGGATGCAAGTGAACGACAAAGCTCTTCATGTAATATTTTGTGCACTTGGTCCGGATATCTACTCTAAGGTGTCTTCAATCGAAAATGCCAAGGAGGTTTGGGACACTCTCGAGACAACATATGAAGGGACTAGCGATGTAAAGGAGACAAAGATTGGACTACTCAATCTAAACTATGAGAACTTCAAGATGGATCCCGATGAAAGTGTTTCCCAAATGTTTGATCGATTCTCGGTCATTGTCAATGGTTTAAAGGGTTTCGGAGAAATCATTCCCGAAGACAAGCTAGTGAGAAAGTTGTTATACTCTCTTCCGGAATCATGGGATAGCAAGAGAACGGCCATAATTGAAGCCAAAGATTTGAAGACTCTTAAATTAGATGCTCTTGTTGGATCTCTACTCACACATGAGATTATGAGAAAGGGAAGAGAACAAGAGAAGAAAATAGTAGAAAAGAAGGAAGCTGAGAAAAAGAAAGTTGGAATCGCTTTAAAGGCTTCACAATTAGAAAACGATTCTAGTGAGGATGAAGAAGAGGAAATGGCTATGTTGGCCAAACGATTTACTCAGTTTATGAAGTCAAATCGTGGAAGAAAATTCATGAGAAGAAGAGACTTCAAGAGTAAAAACAAGGAAGAGGAAATATACCCAATTACTTGCTATGAATGCAACAAACCGGGTCACATTCGTTCCGAATGTCCTCAATTGAAAAAGAAAAGCTTTGGGAGGAAGAACAAGCTCAAAGCACAAATTGCAACTTAGAGTGATGATGAGTCTTCCGAGGAAGAGGAAGAAGTGGCCAACCTATGTCTCATGGCCTTCGATGATGAATCAAAGGTAACCTCTAATTCATACAATTTAGATTTTTCTATTGAAGAACTTCAAGATGCTTATGATGAACTTCAAGAAGTGTATGATGAGTTAGTAGAAAAATACAAGGAGTCCATTTTGAAAAACAAGAAAATAATTTCTGATTTAAAAATTCAAAATGAGACAATTTTAAAAAATAACTCCGAATTAGAAAAGAAAGTTTTATCTTTAGTCAATTTTTCAAATGATCTTAAAACTAAAAATCTAGAACTTGAAAAACGTCTTTCCGATTTTCAAGATTATCACACAAAGGAAGTAGATAATCTTAAAACATCTTTTGATATTGGGAAAAAGAATTTTGAGAAGGAAAATCATTTTAAACCCCAATATACAAAAAGAAAATATTTTATACCTAAACAAAGAAATTTTTATAAGCAAACTAAAAGTCATAAAATTAGAAATGTTTGGGTTCCTAAAGAACTTATCATTTCTAATAACTTAAATGCTATTGCTTCTTGGATTCCCAAGGGAACCAAATTGTTAAAGGCTAACACTCATGGACCCAAGATGATTTGGGTACCAAAAACCAAGGCCTAAATTCTTTGTTTGTAGGGGGAGCATTGCTTCAAGGCTAAAGCTTCAAGCAAAAATTCTTGGTACCTTGATAGTGGATGCTCAAGACATATGACCGGTGACAAAAATAGATTTGTGGAAATAAAGCCTAAGAGTGGTGGAGTTGTAACCTTCGGCGATAACTCAAAAGGACTCATTGAAGGAATAGGCTCTATTGGTAATCACTCTTCTATCTACATTAAAGATGTTTTGTATGTCAACGGTCTTAAACATAATTTGTTGAGCATTAGTCAGTTATGTGATAAAGGTTTTAATGTTTTATTTGATAAAAGTGGTTGTAAAATTGTAAACATTAAAACAAATCAAACAATGCTCATAGGACATAGAATAGGCAATATTTACATGGTGCATTTAGATGACATCCATTCATCCCATGCATGTTTAGTTGCACATGATGAACATGACTCATGGCTATGGCATAGAAAGTTAGGACATGCAAGCATGAGTGTTCTAGAAAAATTAAATTCCCTTAATCTAGTTAGAGGTTTACCCAAACTTAATTTTTCAAATGATAAAATTTGTGATGCATGTTCAAAAGGTAAACAACATAGGAGTTCTTTTAAATCCATAAATGATGTCTCTACTAGTAGATGTTTACAATTGATTCATATGGATCTTTTTGGGCCAATTAGAACAATGAGCTTGGGTGGAAAATCATATGCATTTGTGCTTGTAGATGACTATTCTAGATATACTTGGGTTCTATTCTTAAGTACAAAAGATGAGGCTTTAGAAAAATTCATCACATTTTCTAAAATAACTCAAAATGATCTTGAACTTAAAATTTCTCATATTAGAAGTGATCATGGAAGTGAATTTCAAAATTTGGGTTTTGATGAATTTTTAAATGAAAATGGGATTAGCCATAATTTTTCTGCACCTCGCACTCCTCAACAAAATGGGGTAGTTGAGAGGAAAAATCGAACTTTAGAAGAAATGGCTAGAACCATGCTTTGCGAAAATAATTTACCTAAATATTTTTGGGCAGAAGCTACAAATACCGCTTGCTATATAATAAATCGAGTAATGATTAGGCCAATCTTAAAGAAGACATCTTATGAGATTTTAAAGTCCAAAAAGCCTAACATTAGCTATTTTCATCCTTTTGGATGTAAGTGTTTTGTTTTAAATAATGGTAAAGAAAACTTAGGTAAATTTGATGCTAAAAGTGATGAAGCCATTTTCTTAGGATATTCTTCAAACTCTAAAGCCTACCGTGTATTTAATAAAAGAACTCTAGTTGTTGAAGAGTCAATACATGTTGTTTTCGATGATAACCTCCTTTCGAGAAAGGAATCTTGTGATGATGATGATGTAGGAATCATTGATACTATTGATGGAGGACAAACATCAAAAGAGGATAAGATTCCAACTAAAGAAGAAGACTCACAAGAACCTCCTCTTGAAGGCTTAAAAGACTTAGCTCATGAAGAAAAAGAGGTATCTTACCCAAGGGAGTTAAACTATGTCAAAGATGGTGAAATCTTGGGTGATCCATCCAAGGGGGTAACCACTAGATCCTCTCTCAAATTAATGAATCATGTTGCGTTTCTTTCATGCATTGAGCCTAAAAACATTAAAGAAGCTTTAAAAGATGATTTTTGGATTTTGGCCATGCAAGAGGAATTAAACCAATTTGAGAGAAGTAAAGTTTGGACATTAGTAGAAAGGCCTAATAATCAATCTACTATAGGTACAAAATGGGTTTTTAGGAATAAATTAGATGAAAACGGTAATATAGTGAGAAACAAGGCTAGGCTTGTTGCTCAAGGCTATACTCAAGAAGAGGGAATTGATTTTGATGAGACTTATGCACCCGTAGCAAGAATGGAAGCTATTAGAATGTTACTTGCATTTGCATGTTATCATGATTTCAAGCTTTTTCAAATGGATGTAAAAAGTGCCTTTTTAAATGGTTTTATAAATGAAGAGGTATATGTTGAACAACCACCAGGTTTTGAGGATTCAAAATTTCCAAACCATGTGTTTAAACTTACAAAAGCTCTCTATGGTTTAAAACAAGCTCCAAGAGCTTGGTATGAGAGACTTTCAACTTTCTTAATTGAAAAGGATTTTGAAAAAGGAAAGGTGGATACAACACTCTTCATAAAAAGATATAACAATGACATCTTAGTAGTTCAAATTTATGTTGATGATATTATTTTCGGTTCTACTAATGAGTGTTATTGTAAAGATTTTTCTAAGCTAATGCAAGGTGAGTTCGAGATGAGCATGATGGGGGAGCTCTCATTCTTTTTGGGACTCCAAATCAAACAAATGAGTGATGGCACCTTCATAAATCAAGCTAAATACGTAAGTGATATGCTCAAGAAGTTTGGCTTAGAGAATGCAAAACCTCAAGCCACACCTATGAGTTCTTCCATAAAGCTTGACAAAGATGAAGGAGGTAAATGTGTTGATTCTAAGCTTTATAGATCCATGATAGGTTCTTTGCTTTATCTTACCGCAAGTAGACCGGATATTATGTTTAGTGTTTGCTTGTGTGCTAGGTTTCAAGCTAGTCCTAAAGAATCACACCTAGTTGCCATTAAAAGAATTTTTAGATACCTAATAGACACACCAACCTTAGGTCTTTGGTATCCTAAGGATTCAACTTTTAGTCTTCATGCTTTTTCGGATGCGGATTATGGGGGATGTAAGATAGATAGGAAAAGTACTTCCGGTACATGTCAATTCTTAGGTAGTATGCTCGTATCTTGGTTCTCTAAGAAACAAAATAGCGTAGCCTTATCTACCACCGAAGCGGAGTATATATCTTTAGGGAGTTGTTGTGCTCAAGTCCTTTGGATGAAGCAACAACTCTTAGACTATGGTGTTAAAATGGAAACCATACCCCTTAGGTGTGACAACACTAGTGCCATTTGTCTCACTAAGAATCCCATTCAACACTCTCGAACTAAACACATAGAAATTAGACATCATTTTATTAGAGATCATGTTTCGAAAAATGATGTTGTTATAGAATTTGTTGACACCTTGAACCAATTAGCGGACATATTTACTAAACCTTTAGATAAAGAGCGCTTTTGGACACTTAGAAGAGAGTTAGGTCTATCTTGTCTCTCTTAATTTTTTTTTTTTTTTTGGTCCCAAAATGACAAAAATTTGCTTGAGATTGTTTGTGATTCATGTTTCTGTTAATTTTGTTCTTTTTGCTCCTACACATATTGCTAAGGGAAGTATGTGTCATATTAAGTCATTAAAATTTGTTCATATAACACATACATGCATTTAGGGACGTTTCAAATTGGATTTTTGCACATAAAAATACCAAAATTGCAGAAACAGGCAAGCGTGTATCGATACTGCATATCAGCGTATCGATACGGTATTCAAATCTGGGATTTTTGCAGATGAATGCGTATCGATACAGCATAGTGTATCGATACGGTCAGAGTCAAGGGAAAAAGTCAACACCGGTGCGTATCGATACGTCAACTGTATCGATACACATAAAACGACAAAGATAATATTAGGTTATAGCGTATCGATACGCATGCATAGCGTATCGATACTCGATGGACGGAGAGCCTATTTAGGCTGTTTTAATCAAAATCCCACAATTTTAAAACACCTCTTCTCCTCTTCAAAAACCCTAACCGAAAACCCCTATAAAAACCCTCTAAATTCTTCAAAATTTTACACAAATCTTCAAAATTTCTTGAGGGATTTTACTTCATACATCAAGGCTATCCTTGGGCATCAATCTTGTGCACTAACACACCCTCTTTCATCCACTCTAAGAAATCAAGGTAAATTTTTTCTTTTTCAATTTCTTTAAATTTCGTCAATTTTCAATTATTTTTTTAACTGATTTTTATATACATTATGATTAACTTACTATGGGTTTCATATTGTTCGTAAAATTTTTCAAAAATAAATTTTTTTTTGGTTCGAATATGTTTTATATTCGATAAAAATTTGGTTTCAAAACTAAAATTTTTTTTTAATATTCTTTAAAACAATTTTTTTTTAAACAAATTACCTTGAATTATTAGAATCTATTGGATTAAATTGGATGTTAATTGCATACATATTCGAATCCTTTTTGATGTATTTTCAGGATTATGGCACCGAAAAAAGGGAATAAGAGACATCGCACCGCTTCCGTTTCTAATGAGGATGAGGGTAATCCTACTCCTAACCTTCCTCATATTATCCAAACTAGTTTTCCCACACCCGTAGCTAGAGAAACCTATAAGCTTTGTATGGGAATCAATCTTAGGGAAGAACGAATCGTGTCTATTCCGTTTTTAAACTCTGCAAAATTCAAATTTAAATATCTTCCTTTAATTAGGCAATGGAAATTTTTAACCTTTTTGAATATTCCTCCTATTTTATATAGGAATCTTGTCATTGTCTTCTTTTCAAATGCTTGTTGTGTCAATGATGAAGCCAATGAGCATGTTATTGCCATTGAATCCTCGGTTATGGGAACTCCTATTCTAATTGATCAAAAAGTCTTGTGCACTGTTTTTGGTTTTGAGGATGTTGGGATAGATGATGAACACTCTTTAGGTTCGGGTTACATAGGTCCGGCAAAAGTTTTAGATGCTCATGATCGTATACTTCATCTTATTATCTCTTGGTTTATTCGTCCCTCGGGTGGTAGATATTCTACCATTCGTCAAATTGATGATTTTTGGCTTTCATGCTTTAGGGAGGGTAAACGACCAAATCTTTGTCAAATTATGTTTGCCGATCTTGTGTTTTTGGTTCAAAATCGTCACACCAAACTTGTTCAATCTTTTTACTACACTACGGCATTGAGTTGTCTATTTCATTCCCTTGGTGTTGATTGCACACATGACCTTCCCGAAAACCTTGGTCAACCCATAGATGAGCATTCCCTTTCTCGCTCTGGTTTCTCATTTGTCGGCAATGAATGGGTTCGCAACCCTCAAGCTGATCCTCCCGCTGCCCCGGTCAATGCCTCTCGCGCATCCTCTAGCCGTGCTTCTCATGACTCCTCCTCCTCCTCCATGGCAAATCTCATGACTTTCCTCAATGAAAAGTTCAATGCTATGGACGGTCGCTTCAACGCTATAGATAATCGGTTTACATCGATGGAAGAAAGACTCCAAGGCATGGACAAGAAAATAGATGCCTTGAGTGCTCGCCAAGACTCAATGGATCTTTCTCTTACAGCTTTCCATGGTGCTTGGATCAACCAAAATCGAAGGAACCAACCACCTCAAGAAGATGAAGACGAGAAAGAAGATGATGAGGATGATCATGATGATGATGGTGGAGACGCATAGATGATGCATCTCATATTAGGATATTTTAGGATTTCATTGCATTTTTATTAGAACATGAATTATGCCTATTTTCTATGTTTTAGGATTTTTAAGGTTTGGATTATTATGCTTGCTTGCTTGGTTTATGAATTTGGAGCTTTATGTTTATTCTTATGGTTGATTATCCTATGCTTGATTATTCTAATCCTTGTGTTTCTTTTTGATCTAACAAAAAGGGGGAGAAGGACTCATTGTGTAAAGGTCAAAAATTTTGTTTGGATTCATTGTAAAGGTCAAAATTTTTCAAAATTTCTATATCTTTAAGTAAGGGGGAGAAACAAATTTGTTTTGAAACATTTATCTTAAAGCAAGGGGGAGAAAAGCCCTTTTCAAAGTTTTTCAAAAACTTAAAAATTTATTATGGTTTTGTTATATCAAAAAGGGGGAGATTGTAAAACTAAAATTGATTTTGATATAACATAAAAAGTTAAGGACCAATTTGCAAAACAAATAAATTTTTAAGAACTCTTTCAAGTTTCAAAAATTAACAAAATGTTTTTACAAAATAATGTTTGAAGATTGGATCTCAAAACATTAAGTTTCTCAAACCTTTTTCATGTTTTTTTTCAAAGCCAAATTATGCAAAAATGGCCCTGCGTATCGATACACACAGCGTATCGATACACTTGAAACTCACTGTAATTCTGAATGAATATAGCGTATCGATACGCCTTCCATACGTATCGATACAGTGTTCATCTGGGCAACCGTACCGATACGCGTAATAACCGTATCGATACGCCAAGCATAATTATTTGAAAATTTGTTTTGACCGTTACAACGTATCGATACTCTTGGTCACAGTATCGATACACTTTGATGCAACAAATTAATGTTTTTAACAGAGAGTTTGGACCGTATCGATACGACCACTGTATCGATACGCTTTGATGCAACAAAACTTGGCAGAGAGTTTGGACCGTATCGATACGCCTTGTGTATCGATACACCCTGTTTTATGCACAACGGCTAGTTGAATTTAAACTAGCGTATCGATACACCCTTGTCGTGTATCGATACGCGGTGCTGGGGAGCTGCCTTAATAGATGGAAAAATGTTCCCAACGGCTCCTTCAACAAGTCAAATGATCCAAACGGCTAGAAACTGATTCAAGGGTATAAATACAAGCTTCATTTCACCAGGAAGAAAAACAATACACATTCAAGCATCATCAAAGCAAAAATCCAAATCCTAGAGCTATTCAAAGCTATATTCTTGTGCCCAACTCTTGTATTTCATTTTGTTATATTATTGAGAGTTTTTGGGTTGCTGTAATTGTAAGTGGGTAGACAATCATCCTTTGAGAGGAAATACTTGAGTTTACCAAAAATCTTCTTTGTATTTGAGTGGATTAAGCTTGGGGTTGAAAAGCTTAATCGAGATTGTAAGGTTTCCTCCTCATCCAAGAAAAGGGGACGAATTCAAGTAGTGAATTGTTTTGGAAAATCCTTAGTGGGAGCTAAGGTAGTGGATGTAGAGTTCAGTTGTTGAACTTGAACCACTATAACCCCTTGTGTCATTTTATTTTCCAATATTCTCTTCACAAAAATTTTAATTGCCAATTCACCCCCCTCTTGGCCATTTGCAATTGTTTGATCAACTCAACAATGTTTAGCATATCAAATTCATTATTAACCCTTGAATTGAATCAAGATAGTGGATACGTGAATTCCTATGCCTCGCCAAATAGATAAACAGTCTACTCCCTCTGCCTCGCCAATATGACCAATACTAAACACTTCCCCCCGCCTCGCCAAATCAATATAGGCCGTAACCTTAGGACCGTAGTCCACCCGTACACTGAGCTCATGAATTCCATGGCATGCCAATTGTATCCAATGTCCGACCGAATCTAAGGTTTCAATGACAATAACCATATTCAATATTCAATGATAATTCCAATGACCAATGTCTTTAATGTTACCAATAATAACATGTCTCAATATCAGTATTACATGATTTCAACGTCAATGTCAATATTATTATCCGATGGTTCATTTATAATGTTTCAATAACAATAACTATGTCGATGATAATGCACAATGATGACGCCAATAACTATGTTCGATGTTCATTGATGCAATTTCCTTAAAAGAAATGTTAGCTGTTTAATCGAAATCAACAATAATGAATTCAGGTAGGCTTCTCGCCTATCCCTGAGACTCCGACTACACTCACCTTAAAATTTGATGCTCTTACGGCTCTCGGATGACAACTCCCTTGTTCCTAGCCTTCGGTGAATTTGATGGATACTCCTTTTCGTTATCTTGTGCTAGGAAATCAATAGGGAGATTACTAGGATCGATAATATGACATCAAAATCAATATAACGATATCAAAATCGATATCCGAATTCAATATAAACAACAACAATGAAATATCCATGGATGGTCAAAACCCTAGCTTGAGATTAAGATCGATACATCCATGGAATCCAACGATTGATTGAGGAATATTGCTTACCCGAATGATAGCAACGATTCAATATTAATAAAACGAAGAAAAACTAAACTAAAGCTTGCTCTCCAATGGAGGTGCTAGCTTGGAGGAAGATGATGAAGATGACAAAGAGAGGTGCTTGCTTACTAAAGTCTCGGGTAAGTTCTTTCATTTACTTATTTCTTGTTTGATATATCTTTAAGGCTATTTAGCTTTCCTTCATATGAAGGAAAGCTCCCTGACTATCCCACGTAGGTGGGATTTTACTTAAGGAGGGGCTAATCGCAAGATTAGTCCCTCAACTCCCACTATACTATGGTTTTGCCCTCCTACTTGCAATTTTCCTCAATTTAGACACGGATTAGGTTTTGATGTTATTCGATAAGGTCCAACGACAAAAATTTAACTCAATTAGGGTCCAATATCAATAAGTAACAAGCCAATACAATATTTTTAAACCTTCTTGATGTGAGGTTTCCGATCACCGGAACCCAATTCCGACTAGACCAGATTTTGGGGTGTTACAACTCTCCCCCCTTAAGAAAAATTCATCCTCGAATTTTACCTGAACCGAAGAGATGAGGATATTGCTGTTTCATGATCTCTTCAGGTTCCCAGGTAGCCTCTTCAACAGTGTGGCTTTTTCAGAGCACTTTAACCAATGGTACAGACTTGTTACGAAGCCTTTTTACTTCTCTTGCAAGGATATGAACCGGTTCTTCTTCGTAGGACAAATTTGGCTGAATTTCTACAAATTCAAGTTCCACAATTGTGAAGGATCAGAACGGTATTTTCGGAGCATCAATACATGGAAGACATCGTGAATTTTACTCAATTTAAAAGGTAACAATAATCGATACGCCACGGGGCCAATTCTTTCAATGACTTCAAAGGGTCCAATGAATCGGGGACTCGATTTTCCCTTCTTACCAAACCTCAGAACTTTCTTCCATGGTGTCACTTTAAGAATGGCTTTTTCACCAACTTCATACTCACTGTCTCATCTCTTAAGATCAGCATATGCCTTTTGCCAATCAAAGACAGCTTTTAAGCGATCATGAATGATGGTAACCGGTCTTTAGTTTCCCGAAGTAAGTTAGGGCCCAACATTTTACCTTCACCAAGTTCAGACCAACACAATGGAGTCCGACATCGCCTGCCATACAATGCTTCATACGGGGCCATTTGGATTGATGTCTGATAGCTATTATTGTAGGCAAACTCAACAAGGGGTAGGGATTTCTCCCAAGTTCCACCAAAGTCGATGATACATGCTCGAAGCATATCTTCCAAGATCTGAATTATGCTTTCTAACTGGTCGTCAGATTGAGGGTGAAAGGTTGTACTAAGATTAACTCTGGTGCCCAGAACTCCTTGTAAGGTTCTCCAAAATTGAGATGCAAATCGAGGATCTCGATCGGAGATAATAGAATTGGGTACTCTGTGGAGTCGGATCACTTCCTTGATGTACAAATCAGCTAATTTCAATCAATAAACAACATGTGATCAATGTTATAATAATAAAACATCAACGAATATACATCTTAGTCCAATCCATCCATTATGAAACAATAATTAATCACTTAGGACCAATTCTTGACAATTATAAGTTTTAGGGACTAAACTGTAAATCTGATAAATTAGAGGTCCTTCAGTACAATTGATTATACAAAAATGAAATTCAATACTACATTAGCAAGTCTGTAAATTTTCATACAATTCAGAGTTCATTTACTCATCCGAGTGAATCATTCTAAATTCAGTGACCAATTTGTAAACATTACAAATTGTTAATTAATGCCTTTTAACCAACTTAACTAACCTTGTATCGAAACACCTTAATGTTGTTTCGATACAGGTGTACGATGGTCAACCTGAGTTGACCATTACACAGTACCAATACAGGCAAGCCCTGTATCGGTACGGGTTGACTTTTATTGACTTTGTCTTTGACCCGTTTTGATACAGGTTAGACCCGTAACGAAACCGAGGATTCCAGTAGAAAAATGTTTCGATACAACTCTAAACCGTATCGATACGCGATGTTCCTTAGGTTCAATTATGCTTAACCGTATCGATATGCCATTACCCCGTATCGATACATTACTGACCTGTAATAATAGATTTTTGCTGGTTTTTAATCGAATTAACCTAACAAACGATGTTCAAATGTAATGAAACTTTACACACAACATTTCAATACTATAAAATACGCGCATGCCAAATTTCACGATCATACGAATACGTTTACTAGGATTACACCTATGTAAGCCAAATATGCCATTTTTACCCACCTTTAGCCATTCCAAAAGTCATTTTAGGGCCTTTAACATTATTACTACTTATACACATTACAAGCATACCAAAATGGGCACAAAAGACTAGCTCAACTATTTTGCCACCTTCCTAGGAGTTCATAAGGTCAAAATACATTACTCTTGGCTTGTTGTGACTTGTCTTGCCTCGATTTTTTCCGATCTTTAACAACGGTCGATCTTTACCCTGAAATGCATGAGATAAGACACGTTAGGCATACATAGCCTAGTGAAGTAGTCATAAATGATGTAAATGTCAATAAGTGATGCATAAACATGCTCTAATGCTCATCGATATCAATGTCATATTTCAATATACAATGTTTAGCATATCAAATTCATTATTAACCCTTGAATTGAATCAAGATAGTGGATACGTGAATTCCTATGCCCCGCCAAATAGATAAACGGTCTACTCCCTCTGCCTCGCCAATATGACCAATACTAAACACATCCCCCCGCCTCGCCAAATCAATATAGGCCGTAACCTTAGGATCGTAGTCCACTCGTACACTGAGCTCATGAATTCCATGGCATGCCAATTGTATCCAATGTCCGACCGAATCTAAGGTTTCAATGACAATAACCATATTCAATATTCAATGATAATTCCAATGACCAATGTCTTTAATGTTACCAATAATAACATGTCTCAATATCAGTATTACATGATTTCAACGTCAATGTCAATATTATTATCCGATGGTTCATTTATAATGTTTCAATAACAATAACTATGTCGATGATAATGCACAATGATGACGCCAATAACTATGTTCGATGTTCATTGACGCAATTTCCTTAAAAGAAATGTTAGCTGTTTAATCGAAATCAACAATAATGAATTTAGGTAGGCTTCTCGCCTATCCCTGAGACTCCGACTACACTCACCTTAAAATTTGATGCTCTTACAGCTCTCGGATGACAACTCCCTTGTTCCTAGCCTTCGGTGAATTTGATGGATACTCCTTTTCGTTATCTTGTGCTAGGAAATCATTAGGGAGATTACTAGGATCGATAATATGACATCAAAATCAATATAACGATATCAAAATCGATATCCGAATTCAATATAAACAACAACAATGAAATATCCATGGATGGTCAAAACCCTAGCTTGAGATTAAGCTCGATACATCCATGGAATCCAACGATTGATTGAGGAATATTGCTTACCCGAATGATAGCAACGATTCAATATTAATAAAACGAAGAAAAACTAAACTAAAGCTTGGTCTCCAATGGAGGTGCTAGCTTGGAGGAAGATGATGAAGATGACAAAGAGAGGTGCTTGCTTACTAAAGTCTCGGGTAAGTTCTTTCATTTACTTATTTCTTGTTTGATATATCTTTAAAGCTATTTAGCTTTCTTTCATATGAAGGAAAGCTCCCTGACTATCCCACGTAGGTGGGATTTTACTTAAGGAGGGGCTAATCGCAAGATTAGTCCCTCAACTCCCACTATACTATGGTTTTGCCCTCCTACATGCAATTTTCCTCAATTTAGACACGGATTAGGTTTTGATGTTATTCGATAAGGTCCAACGACAAAAATTTAACTCAATTAGGGTCCAATATCAATAAGTAACAAGCCAATACAATATTTTTAAACCTTATTGATGTGAGGTTTCCGATCACCGGAACCCAATTCCGACTAGACCAGATTTTGGGGTGTTACAACTCTCCCCCCTTAAGAAAAATTCATCCTCGAATATTTACCTGAACCGAAGAGATGAGGATATTGCTGTTTCATGATCTCTTCAGGTTCCCAGGTAGCCTCTTCAACAGTGTGGCTTTTTCAGAGCACTTTAACCAATGGTACAGACTTGTTACGAAGCCTTTTTACTTCTCTTGCAAGGATATGAACCGGTTCTTCTTCGTAGGACAAATTTGGCTGAATTTCTACAAATTCAAGTTCCACAATTGTGAAGGATCAGAACGATATTTCCGGAGCATCGATACATGGAAGACATCGTGAATTTTACTCAATTTAAAAGGTAACAATAATCGATACGCCACAGGGCCAATTCTTTCAATGACTTCAAAGGGTCCAATGAATCGGGGACTCAATTTTCCCTTCTTACCAAACCTCAGAACTTTCTTCCATGGTGTCACTTTAAGAAAGGCTTTTTCACCAACTTCATACTCACTGTCTCATCTCTTAAGATCAGCATATGCCTTTTGCCAATCAAAGGCATCTTTTGAGCGATCATGAATGATGGTAACCGGTCTTTAGTTTCCCGAAGTAAGTTAGGGCCCAACATTTTACCTTCACCAAGTTTAGACCAACACAATGGAGTCCGACATCGCCTGCCATACAATGCTTCATACGGGGCCATTTGGATTGATGTTTGATAGCTATTATTGTAGGCAAACTCAACAAGGGGTAGGGATTTCTCCCAAGTTCCACCAAAGTCGATGATACATGCTCGAAGCATATCTTCCAAGATCTGAATTACGCTTTCTAACTGGTCGTCAGATTGAGGGTGAAAGGTTGTACTAAGATTAACTCTGGTGCCCAGAACTCCTTGTAAGGTTCTCCAAAATTGAGATGCAAATCGAGGATCTCGATCGGAGATAATAGAATTGGGTACTCTGTGGAGTCGGATCACTTCCTTGATGTACAAATCAGCTAATTTAGGGAGACTGTAGTCTATTCTAACCGGTATAAAATGAGCTGACTTGGTGAAACGATCTACATATATCATCATGTTTTGCGGGAGTTAAAGGTAGACCACTAACAAAATCCATAGTGATCTTCTCCCACTTCCGTTTTGGTGGATCAATGGGTCGCAACAGTCTAGTAGGAACACAATGTTCTACTTTAACACGTTGGCATGTGAGACGCTTGGAAATATAGTCAACTATGGTCTGCTTCATGCCCGACCACCAGTAGAGTTACGTAGGTCCTTATACATCTTCACGGACCCGGGATGAACAAAAAAGAACTTGAATGAGCTTCAGAGAGAATATCATTGTGGAGAGATTCATCATTAGGTACACAGACCCGATCATGGAAGCACAAGAGCCCTTCAAAATTAATTTTGATGTCGGGGTTGTCCGATAACTTAGAAACAATAGATTGAAGCTCAAGATCTTGCTCTTGCAAAACCTTGATTCGCGAAACAATGGTAGACTGAACTTGAAGTTCATCTACAAGACAACGATGCTTCCGAAGCCGGAAGTGAGAATTAATTGCTTGAGGGGCTAAAAGATAGCAATATTACAACGAGTTAATGTACCATACAATACATATAACTCTATATTCACTGTCAACACTTACCGGGCAAAGGTTTGCGGCTAAGTGCATCAGCTACAATGTTGGCCTTACCTGGATGATAATCAATGGCAAGATCGTAATCTTTAAGGAGTTTCATCCACCTTCGTTGTCGAAGATTCAACTTCTTTTGGGTCAATAGGTACTTGAGGCTTTTATGATCGGTGAAGAGGTAACATTTCTCTCCGTAGAGGTAATGTCTCCAGATTTTCAATGCAAAGACAACTGCAGCCAACTCAAGGTCATGAGTAGGGTAATTCATTTCGTGCGGCTTAAGTTGTCTCGAAGCATAAGTGATGACTTTTCCTTCTTACATCAATACGCATCCTAACCCGAGATGTGATGCATCACTATAAACTGTATAGTCCTTTCCGGACTCATGTTGGGTTAGGACTGGTGCGTGAGTCAAGACTTGTTTCCATTGATCGAAACTCCGTTGTTGATCTTTGGTCCAAAAAAAAGAGCTTCTTTCCTCAACAACTTGGTTAAAGAAGAGGCTATCATGGACAACCCCTTTACGAATCTCCTATAATAGCCAGCAAGCCCAAGAATGCTTCTAACTTCGCCAATATTCTTTGGTGGATGCCAATCTACGATAGCTTGGATTTTATTCGGGTCCACCTGAATACCCGAAGCCGACACAATATGTCCAAGAAAAGCAACTTCGGTGAGCCAAAATTCACACTTAGAAAATTTTGCGAACAACTGCTTCTCCCGCAAGGTCTGAAGCACGATACGAAGATGATCTCGGTGTTTCACAACATTCTTGGAATATATCAATATGTCATCTATAAACACCACTATGAATTTATCGAGATAGGGTCTAAAGACCCGATTCATTAAATCCATAAAATTTGTCTTTGCATTGGTTAACCCAAAGGGCATCACCAAGAATTCGTAGTGTTCATATCTTGTACTGAAAGTAGTCTTCGGTACATCACATTCTTTAACTCTCATTTGGTAATAACTCGACCTTAAATCGATCTTGGAAAACACAGATGCATCCTTTAATTGATCGAACAAGTCATCTATTCTAGGCAATGGATACTTGTTCTTGATGGTTACCTTGTTCAACTGTCGTTAGTCAATACACAATCGCATAGAACCAGCTTTCTTCTTTACAAAGAGAACTGATGCTCCCCAAGGCGAAGAGCTCGGTTGAATAAAGCCTTTGCTCAAAAATTCTTGAATTTGATCTTTCAACTCCTTTAATTCAACAACTGCCATACGACATGGTGCAATGGAAACTGGAGCAGTCCCTAGTTGCACCTCGATGCCAAACTCCACTTCACGGGTTGAGGGCAATCTCGAAAGTTCATCAGGGAAGACATCAGAAAATTCACGCACAGTGTCAATGTTCCGCAATTGGGATTCGTCTTTGGCTTTCAACGTCAAAGCACACAATGAAGGGTTCTTTGCATTCATCAATACAACGCTTTCCTCACAAAGACCCCGAAGGTACAACTTCCTCTTACAACAATCTACCCATGCTTGATGCTCACTAAGCCAATCTAAACCTAGAATGACATTGAACTCGTGGATCGGTAACGCCAACAGATTGGCAGGGAAAGGAATCCCTTGAATCAATAAGGCTTATTTCTTGCACACTACCCTTACAGTGACACAATCTCCTAAGGGATTGGTTACGAAAATTCTCGATGCTATTGGTTCGAAAGACATGCTATACTTCTTAACTACGAGGATGCTTATAAAAGAGTGAGTAGAACCAGGATCAATCAATGCTAATAAAGGATGTGAATATAACTCAATGGTACCTGCAATGACATCAGGCTCGTCCTCCTCTTCCCTACTCCTCACATGATACATCTGGGAAGGGGCTTTAGAATCTTGCTTATTGAATGGTTTCCCCGAGCCACTCGATCTTCCATAAGTTCCTGTTGATCCTTGCTTTGATCCCTTACTTCGAAAGGATTGAGCAGGAGAGGTAGTAGTAGTCGGGGTGGCAGTAGACTTGGTTGCATTCAATGGGCAATCACGAATAAAGTGACCATGCTCACCACAGTAATAACAAGCTCCAGTCTGCTTACGGAATTGACACGTTGGGTGTCTATTCTGACATTAATTACAAATTGGATGTTGGTTGCCCCGATTCAAACCTCCGGTGATATCAACAGATGCTGCCTTAGCAAAGGACTGTGTCACAGATTGAGGTCTATCAATGTTTCCGGAACGGGAGGGCTACGGATAAACATTCTGCTTAGGGCCT
This sequence comes from Hibiscus trionum, assembly GCA_030270665.1. Classification (NCBI taxonomy): domain Eukaryota; kingdom Viridiplantae; phylum Streptophyta; class Magnoliopsida; order Malvales; family Malvaceae; genus Hibiscus; species Hibiscus trionum. Next base: position 9,630,003 of record BSYR01000013.1, on the reverse strand, counting down.
TGATATCTTCCTTTCTTGTTCCATTTTGGAGGTCGAGAATCATCCATAAACCTCTTCTCAGATTTACTGAACCCGCTGGCTCGCTGAGCTCTCTGTGCAGCTTCAGTGGCTTTAAATCGGTTCACCAAGTCTTGGAAATCAACAATGCTCAGTGCAGTAAACATAAGGCGTAATTCATCATTGAGCCCCGCAATGAACATTCAGCACTTCTCTTCGTCCTTCTGCATATACTCAGCATCGTATCTACAGTACTTATAGAAATTATGGATGTACTGCTCGATCAGTCGTCCGCCTTCTTTGAGGTGGAGAAAGATACTTCGCCCCTCAGCAAGATAAAACTCACTGATGTACTTCTTATAGAATTCTTTAAGAAAGAACTCCCAACTCACAGTGTCCTCGGAGACCGTCAATGTAGTAGTCTCCCACCAGTGGAGTGCCTCCTCCGCCAGCAACGCGAGGGCACACTCGATTTTGTGCTCGTCCGGTCATTGCAATTGCTTATCCAAGATTCGTAGAGTGTTGTCCAACCAATACCCGGCAACTTCAGGGTTGTCATCGTCTTGTCCGGTAAAAGTGTAAGCTCGATACTGGGATAGCTTATCAATAGGGGTTTGAGTATGTTGGACAGTGGGAGCAATGGGTTGCAAAATTTGTTCTGCCCTCATAGCAGTCATAAACTACTTGAACATGTCGACCATATTGATACGCCATGTTCCTTAGGTTCAATTATGATTAGCCGTATCGATACGCCATTACCCTTATCGATACGACCTGACTTATAATGACAGATTTTTTTTGGTTTTTAATCGAATTGACCTACCAAACGATGTTCAAATGCAATGAAACTTTACACACAACACTTCAATACTATAAACTATTGACATGCCAAATTTCACGATCATATGAATACGTTTACTAGGATTTCACCTATGTAAGACAAATATGCCATTTTTACCCAACTTTAGCCATTCCAAAAGTAATTTTAGGGCCTTTAACATTATTACTACTTATACACATTACAAGCAAACCAAAATGGGCACAAAAGACTAGTTCAACTACTTTGCCACCTTCCTAGGAGTTCATAAGGTCAAAATAGCCTAGTGAAATGCATAATTTTTTACGATCTTTAACAACGGTCGATCCTTACCATGAAATGCATGAGATAAGACATGTTATGCATACATAGCCTAGTGAGGTAGTCATAAATGTCAATAAGTGATGCATAAACATGTTCTCATGCTTATCGATATCAATGCCATATTTCAATATACAATGTTTAGCATATCAAATTCATTATTAACCCTTGGATTGAATCAAGATAGTGGATACACGAATTCCTACGCCTCGCCAAATCGATAAATGGTCTAGTCCCTCCGCCTCGCCAATATAACCAATACCAAACACATCCCTCCGCCCTGCCAAATCAATATAGGCCGTAGTCTTAGGACCGTAGTCCACCCATATACTGAGCTCATGAATTCTATGGCATGCCAATTGTATCCAATGTCTGACCAAATCCAAGGTTTCAATGACAATAACCATATTAAATATTCAATGATAATTCCAATGACCAATGTCTTTAATGTTACCAATAATAAACATGTCTCAATATCAATATTACATGATTTCAACGTCAATGTCAATATTATTATCCGATGGTTCATTTACAATGTTTCAATAACAATAACAATGTCGATGACAATGCACGATGATGACGCCAATAACCATGTCCGATGTTCATTACCAAACTTACCATTGCTTACCAATAGTCCGATTATCAATCCGATGCAATTTCCTTAAAAGAAATGTTAGCTATTTAATCGAAATCAACAATAATGAATTCGGGAAGGCTTCTCGCCTAGCCCCGAGACATCGACTACACTCATCTTAAAATCCGATGCTCATACGGCTCTCGGATGACAACTCCCTTGTTCCTAGCCTTCGGTGAATTCGATGGATACTTCTTTTCGTTATCTTGTGCTAGGAAATCGATAGGGAGATTATTAGGATCGATAATACGATATCAAAATCAATATAACGATATCAAAATCGATATCCGAATTCAATATAAACAACAACGATGAAATATCCATGGATGGTCAAAACCCTAGCTTGAGATTAAGCTCGATATATCCATGTAATCCAACGATTAATTGAGGAATATTGCTTACCTGAATGGCTGCAACGATTCAATATTAATAAATCAAAGAAAAACTAAGCTAAAGCTTGCTCTCCACTGGAGGTGCTATCTTGGAGGAAGATGATGAAGACGACAAAGAGAGGTGCTTGGTTACTAAAGTCTCGGGTAAGTTCTTTCATTTGCTTATTTCTTGTTTTATATATCTTTAAGGCTATATGAAGGAAAGCTCTCTAACAATCCTACGTAGGTGGGATTTTACTTAAGGAGGGGCTAATCACAAGATTAGTCCCTCAACTCCCACTATACTATGGTTTTGCCCTCCTACTTGCAATTTTCCTCAATTTAGACACGGATTAGGTTTTGATGCTATTCGATAAGGTCCAACGACAAATATTTAACTCTATTAGGGTCCAATATCAATAAGTAACAAGCCGATACAATATTTTTAAACCTTATCGATGTGAGGTTTCTGATCACCGGAACTCAATTCTGACTAGACCAAATTTTGGGGTGTTACAATCTAAATTAGCGGATTTGACTGGTCAAATCTCTAAAAATGCTTAAAACTTCTAATTTTAGCTCAAAAATCTATTTACCAAACATGACATTTATCTTTCATATCCTTGTACTTTTCCTTTCTAAATGATTCTTGTCCTAAAAATTGCGGCATTGCAATGCTCATATACACAAATAATATAAGGGTAAATTATATTTTTCATCTCTAAGCGTTCTTCTCACTCTTATTTGATCACTCAACTTGACATTGCTCTTGTTTTGGTCTCTCCACCATTAAATAATAAATGGTGTTATGACATGGAAAACGAAACCAATACGGTGTCGTTTTATATCCCTATAAAAATCACTAAAATGACGTCGTTTTAGTCTCTATAAAAGCTAAAAAAATATTTTTCCCTTCATTTTTTTCTCTTCTTATTCATTTTCTTTCTCTCTGTTCCTCTCCCCTGCCTTAATTCATCCAGATTTTGACCACCATTTATAGTGATCGGCCACTACATTAACCACCGTCGGCCGTCGTCGCCGGTGACCAATGAATCCCAATTTTTTCACCAAACTCGTTTCAATCTCTTGAATACAAAAATTCATTGTTCGTTTAAACAAAACACACCTTAATATCCACGAATCTAATGAATCCTTTAAATGAAGGCTTCAATCACGGGAAACCTACGGAAGTTGAAGGTGACACCCCTATTTATTTTTTTCGATTTCTTCTACATTTTCTTTATTGAGCTGCAATTTAAATTAAAACCCTAAAACTTTGATTTTGCAAAAACAAAAAAAACCCCATTCGCGTATTCCATCTGATGCGGGGTTCTCAGGAAGCTATGTTAAAGTTTCAAGCTTGGGTACTAGGCCATCTTCACTTGTCGCAATGATATCAACCAATGTTTGTGCACTTGTTTGCAATAACTTGATGCTGATGTTAATGATGGGTAACAAGTGATTGAAATACAAAACTTTATTACATGTGATTGAACAATGTTTGCTTCTTTTACGATTAAGTTTTGTTAAATAAATCATAAATAATTTTTTGAAGACAAATGAATATACGAAGTAAAAGAAAAGTCCAGTTAAAGGATTTCCATGTCCTTTTCTTTTCTCCCTTCCATTTTCTACTTTAATTCTTCAGTTTTTTTCATTTTATTCGTTTATTCATTTCTGATGGTTACTTTGTTTTCCATAATGTATCTGGTGGAGTGACCAAAACGGAAGCAATGTCAAAGTTGAGTGATTAAATTATTTTTTTAAAAGTCCAGTGACCAAAATAGGAGTAAAAGTAAAATTGAGTGATGAGATTTGTAATTTTTTTTTGGATAAATAGTGTGTTGTATTTATCCGTGTAAGCAGCGAACTGCTACATAAAAAAAATAAGAGTCATCAATAGGGGGATCAATTGACTCCCCAATCTATACAAAGCTTTCTAATTGCGCTATCGTTCCTATCTATTTTGTGTCTATACAATTGTATAACAATGGTAAATTTTAAGCGATCAAAGAGAACGTCGCTGGACCGGCTGGTCCCTCTGAAAACTCTAGCAGTGCGCTCTTCCCAAATGCTGTACATAAATCATGTCCAAGCCAATTTCAAGATTAGATTAAGAAGGGATTTACCCCTCCAGTTAGCAACGGCCCAATGAAGGAAAGCTTCTCATGATCGGTGATGGTAGTGCAATTCGCACGTGACCAATATTTTCCTCCAGAGAGCGATCGAATAGGTACACTCTGAAAACATATGATCTATACTTTCCCATGTTGCCTCGCAAAGAACACACCTATCCTCTACGTCGAGTCCCCATAGGAGGAGTCTATCGCTGGTGGGAACCCTGTTCAGTATAATCATCCAAGAAATAATAGATTGCTTAGGGATGTGTTTAGGGAACCAAATTAGCTTTTGCCAGTATACCTTGTCATGAGAAAAGCGAACCTTGTCCCACATCCATCTAGTATTCATGACACTAGATATTCCTGCTGCGAATAAAGTTTCTGCTAGGGGTCTCAGTTTAAATAGTTTCTTCGGGGTCCAGCTGAAATGGGGTTTACTTTCAGCATGCCAAAAATCAACTCCTTTCAGCACATAAGCATGTATCCAAGCAACCCAAAGAGATTCATGCCCGGCCAGGATGTTTCGCAGAAACTGCAGGCTGCAAGTTTTAGTCTAACATGTGAGTTTTTTGATACCAAGGCCACCTTCAGACTTGGTCCTACAAATTTGATTCCAACTGGCATTTGCCCCTTTAACCTGTGTATTCTCTCCTTTCCAAAAGAAGTGCATGCACAGTTGTTCGATCTGAGTTATCACTGATTTTGGCAGAATGAGTTGTCAGCTCCAAAAATTGAAGACGCTAAACATAACTACTCGGATTAATTGAATTCTACCACCATAACTCAGCTTCTTGTGAGGCCAAGCACTCATTTTAGATGTAATCTTGTCAAGGAGAGGGGTGCAATCTTGCACAGTAAGCTTTCGGGTAACTAAGGGAACCCCAACATATCGTACAAACAGATGCCCGCGTTTGAATCCTGTGACGTAGCAAATGTCATCTACAGTTGCTGTGGGAATGCCACTGACGAATAGCTCAATCTTGGTCGCATTGAGTTTGAGACCAGAGAGGGTGTAAAAGCATTCCAATGTGCTGAGGATACCCAAGATAGAATCAAGAGAGCCATGACTAAAGATAAGGAGGTCATCCGCGAAGCACATGTGTGTGAGAGACAATTTACGGCACTTGGGGTGGTATTGAAACAATTTCTCATTCGCAGCGTGATTGAGGAGCAGCGAGAGGATATTCATCAACATGACGAAGAGGTAGGGTGACAAAGGGTCGCGCTGTCGTACCCATCGTTCTCCCTTGAAATACCTTACAAGACTGATGTTGAAAGAAATAGAAAACCGAGAAGTTGTGATGCAGCTAGCAATCTATCCTCGAAAGATGGGAGGCAATCTAATAGCTTCCAGAACCGTTAATTAGAAATCCCAATCAATCAAGTCAAAGGCCTTCTGGATATCAATTTTAATAGCACAACGAGGGGACATAGTTTCCCGAGAGTACCCTTTAACCAACTCTTGAGCAAGGAGAGCATTGTCTATAATGTTGCGCCCTTTTATAAAAGCTGATTGATTCGGCAAGATAATGTTAGGAAAAAAATATTTGGAGCCGATTCACCAGAATCTTTGTGATTGTTTTATAAATCACCGAGCAACATGATATTGGTGGAACTCTTTTTGCAAGACTAGCATGTGGCACTTTAGGAATTAGAACAATGACAGTGGAGTTGAAGGCTGGCAATAGCGTGGACGTACGAAAGAAGTATTTGATGGAAACTATAAAATTGCGTCTCACGATGTCCCAAGAGCTGTTGAAAAAATAGGCAGTGTATCAGTCTAGCCCGGGACTCTTTTCATTCCCTTGCGCAAAAAGAGCTTCCTGGATTTCTGAGTCAGTGACATCTTGGCAGAGCGAGGCATGGGCATCCATCGGCAAAGTGTAAGGAAAAATAGATTGAATATCCTCCACAATGCATGGTTTGACATTAGGATCCTTCGTTCCAATGAGTTCGGTGAAGAATTGAACCAACTCGGATGCCATGGAATCAAAGGTTTCCAGTTTATTGTCATTTTCATCTAAGAGCATGCGAACTGTGTTTTGCTTCCTCTTAGTCATCACAACATAATGAAAGAATTTGGTGCCCATGTGTTGAGCTTGTAGCACGCTCGAATCGATCTTCTAAAACCGTCAAGAGGGTTGAATTGAACTCCCGAAAGAATTGGCTAAAACCGATAAAAATGATAGACAAATTGCACGATGATTTTAGAGTGGTTCGACTTTCTAACTAAAGTCTACATCCACTACATTAGCACACCACTAAGGATTTTCCAATTCACTACTATGATTTCATCCTTTTGAGGCCAAAGAGATAACCTTACAACCCTATCTTTAGGACTTGGCTAAGATAGAACAAACTCTAGTTTTTTTTCTTAGGCTAAACTAGAACATCTCCCTTTTACAAGGTAGTTTGTGTAAACAATGAAAACCTCACAAGGTGGGTGTTTACAAGAATTAAGCTCACAAGAGTGTAAAGAATAAAACAATAAAAAACACTCTCTATACAATATATACAAGAGAAATGAAGAATAAAGACTTAAATGCTATTTCTCTTGATCATGAAGCTTGGATATTATCTCTAACCATCTTCAAGTGTCCCAAGGTTGATTTTATAGTGTGGAATGATATTCTAGCCGTTTATGGCCGTTGGAGATGTTTTGGAGCCGTTGGGAAGTCATAAAGTCGAGCTTTAAATTCTCACCTGCACAGAGGTTTCGAAACCTTAAGGAGGAATTTGTAAAAACTAGCCGTTACAAGGCCAAGGTTTCGAAACCTTTATGAAGGTTTCGAAACCTTTGCTAAGGTTTCAAAAATAGTGGCATTCTGCCCAGAAAGGTTTCGAAACCTTATAGGGATGGTTTCGAAACTTTCACTTAAAAACCCAATTTTGGCTAATTTTTTAACTTTTAAATGTATATTCGATATAGGTGCAAAGTCAAAACATTTTAAACATATTTTTCAAGTTTTAAGGACTTTTGAATTATTTTTGAAATCTTTAAACAAGTCCAAAACATTTTTCACATAATTGTTATATCAAAATATTTCTCAACTATCTCCCCCTTTTTGATATAACAAAACTTCTTTGAAAAAATGTTTTTTGACAAAAGCTCCCCCATAATTTTTCACTTACTTCTCCCCTTTTTTGCTATATCAAAAATAATTCAAATCTTTATAGTACATAATAACAATAGAGAGTAAGTTAAAAAAGTTTAAGTACAAAACATTTGAAAAATAAAACTCCCCCTTACTAAAGCATTCCATTAAATTTTTAGCACAAAACTTGACACTTAAGAGATTGAATTTCACCATTGAATCAAATCAATTTAAAACACATGAAATTCAATTTATCCAAGACTTTAAAACTTTATGCAAACATATGAATGAAACAATATGATTCATATGCATAAAGCATCATAAAATGTCATGCGGTTATAAATATAAATAAGCAATGATGCATGGACATTTATCATCAAAATAGGTAACCAATTGATTTATAATCTAATGCATTAAGATTAGAGGTTACCCATCTTCTTCACTTGTGTGACTAGAGCATTTTCATATCTTTGCTTTTCTTGCTATTGCTCCAACACACCTTGTTAAGATCATGTTTGCCGAGATGGTGAACAATGTTAAGCTCCGTGAAACCGATGCGCTTAAGTCCTTCACTTATGGAACTGTTTTGAGTTTTATCTTTGAGAAGCTTGAGATTGATTGCACTTATGGCTCTCCGGAACCCCGCAAGTCAAAACTTGGTGAGTCTTCTCTCCGCAAGTCCGGATTTCACTACATCAAGGGCAATGGGAACGTGTTGATAGGGAAGCACCTCCTCCTCAAGTCGAACCTCAACCACAAGCTCTGGTTGCTAACAACGAAGCTCTCACGGCTTTTCTTACCGAGCGGTTCAACACATTGGACACTAACATGTCTAGGGGTTTTGGTGCTATCAATACTCGATTGCAATCCGTGGAGGATCGTCTTCTTGCCAATGAGAATCGACTCACATCCCTTGAGAATCAACATACATCTATGGACATGTCCTTCTCCACCTTTTATGGACAATGGATGGATTTTCGTCGCGCTCAAGCTAAGAATGATGATGATTCTATGGATGATGATAGTGCCGATGAGGCTTAGGATTCTCATGTCATCCCATATTAGCTATGCATATTAGGATTAAGTTTGCATCCCTATTTCCATTATGTCTTATGAACCTATGCTTTGATTTCTTTTATTTGGGATTATGCTTTGAACTTATTATTTAAGATTTATGTTTTGGATATTTGAAGTTTATGAATTAATATTATTTTGCTTAATGCTTATTGATTATTGCTTTTAACCTTATCTCTTCTCTTTGAGCCTTGTTTATTATTTTTTATCTAACAAAAAGGGGGAGAAGTAATCTAAGAGCCAAAATTCGTTTTAAATGTTTTAAGTGTTTTTAAGTTTTAAACCTTGAATTTAAATCTTTAAATCCTTTTTAAAACTTTAAAAATCTATCTTAAATTGAGGGGGGTTAGAATGTATTCAAAATTTTCAAAACTCTTAAAAAATTCTAACTTTGGTTTTGTTATATCAAAAAGGGGGAGATTGTGAAACCGATAATTTGATTTTGATATAACTAAAAACTTAAGGACTAAATTGAAAATGTGAAAACGAATTTTTAAGTCCTCAAACCTCTCTATATGTTTTAAACAAAATGCCTAAGTTAAAAACTTACACTATCAAAAGTTTTCTAAGTGTTCTCAAAGCCAAAGCAGTGATTTTCGAGTCACCGTTTCGAAACGGCCTAAGACGTTTCGAAACACTTTTAAAACTGTGAGTCCATGTTTCGAAACGGGTATCAAAACGGTTTCAACACTGTCAACCCATGTTTCGAAACGAGGTTCGAAACGGCTTAAGAACATCGAGACACTGTATCGAAACGATATCCAATGTTTCGAAACGGCTTTAAAACTTATTTGAAAAATATGACCGTTGAATGTTTTTAACTGATTTTAAACAAGTCATTAAGGCGTATCGAAACGATCTCAAGCCGTTTTGATACGATCCTTGACAGTGGCAAAATGTTTCGAAACGGGTTTCGAAACGGCTCTTAGCGTATCGAAACAAGTCTAACTGTTTCGATATGGGTTCTTTAATGCACCCCAACGGCTCTTTCTATTTTGGTTTGTTTCGAAACAGGGTCGGGCGTTTCGAAACGATTGGTTGCAGACTGCATTTATGGAGGCAAGATAACATCTCCAACGGCTCTATTGATGTATGCAACAACCACAACGGCTAGAATTCAATGAGAAGGTATAAAAGGGACCTCTAAAAGCTTCAGCAACAACTATTGATCCAAAAGCAAACATCCAAACATCAAATTCAAGCATTTGTGCCTAAATCCCATTATTGTCTTGTAACCCCAATTGTATTTTTCATTCCTATCATTTCAATTGGGTTGAGTGCTTGTAATTGGGATATATTGTGTATTGAGAGATACTTGTTTTAGCCAACAACTTCTTTGTTTCTATTGAGTGAGGATTGGGTCAAATTTTGGGTAGAAAATTTGACCGAAAATTGTAAAGGTTACCTTCTTAGCCTAGAAAAGGGGAAGAGCAATTAGTGGAATTGTTGCAAATCCTTAGTGAAGCTAAGGTAGTGGATGTAGAGTTCAATTGGAACTTGAACCACTCTAAAATTCCTTGTCTACCATTTTTATTTGCAAATTCCACCACCAAAAACTTTAAAAATCCAATTCACCCCCCTCTTGGTTTATTTCGATCATTCGATCCACTCAACACCATGTCACATTTCTGAATCCACTGAACCTTATTTGTTTGCCTATAGAAAGATTGTTTAGCATATTCAGGCTCCAAAAGGTCAGCTTGCAACTGTTGTTCCCCAACAATATTTATTTCCCGGGTGTGCGAAAGATTGTAAATTTGCTTGAGTTCCAGCTGACGTTTCTTTGGGATTACCCTAGCAGAGATATCCTCAAAGTGTTGTTTGTTCAACTCTAGTAAGGTATATTTGAGTCTCTTCAATTTCGAGAAGAGAACCTGCATTGCATTCCCTTCTGCTGCCTCTTGCCAGGATCTTGCAACTGCATCCTTAAATGAATGGAGGAGAGTCCAGCAATTAAAGAACTTAAAGAGCTTTGGTCTATCAATAGGATTGTCCTTACGAAACCAAACAAAAGATGGGCAGTGATCGGATACGCCCGGAGCTTGGAACTCAGTATAAGAATCTTGAAATTCATGTAGCCATGACTGATTAATAAGGACCCTGTCAAGTTTCCGAGCAAGAAAACTACCATCTTGTTTATTGGACCACGTGAACAGAGGGCCTACATAGGGATGGCCTAGGAGCTGCAAATCTTGTCTACAGATCTGAAAGTCTTCCATATCAGATGTCTCATATGGCCCATGAAGATCAAAATCTGAGCTCTCATCTACGCGACCAATTATGTTGAAGTCACCACCCAGGATCCATGGTAGTCATCCAACCATAGACTCAATATTTGCAAGTTGTCCCCAAAGTAGTTTCCTTTGTTTTCCACTGTTACTACCATATATAGCTGTAAGGATAAACTGCTTGTCTTGCCATTTACCATGAATAGAAATGGATTGATCATCATGTTGAATTATATAGCAATGTAAATGAGGTTTCCAGAAAATCCAGATTTGGCTGTTAGTTGTATTTTCATGGTTAGAAAAACAAGTCCAATATGTAGTGAACTTGGCCATGATGGCCTCAACATTATTGGATCGAATCCTAGTTTCTAACAAGCAAAGAATATCAACATGTAAGGTATTACAACGATTCATCACCTTATTTTGCTTTAAGGGATTATTAAACCCCCTAGTGTTCCAAAATCCAACTACCATTAAGAAATGGGTGGGGTAGTACCTCGAGATACAACCGCATCACTAGCAGTAGGCTTGAGCTTCACAACAAGATCTTGCTTCTTCTATTTAACATCCTGCAATTGGTTGCTACCCTTTACATTCATGGTAGCTTGTCTGGAGGCAGAACCCATGGCTTTTTTAGTGTCTTTTGGGGGTCGCCCTCTCCATTTTTTCTGCAAAAGGGGGAATTTTGCATTATTTGATACCACCAAATGATCATAGTCAGGAGTAGGGACATGTGTTGAAGGAGGTGTTTGAGTCAAGCCCAGTGAAGTCGAGCAAGGACCCTTATCAACTTCCCGCCGCACATCAAGAGCAACTTCAACAGGTGTAGGACGACTCTCCTACAATGGAGTCAAAATCTTCTCTGTAAACTCAGTTGAATCAAGGGCAGTGGCTTGCCATTAAAGTCATTGGCTAAAGTGGTTTCCTCTTGGCTCAGAGATGCTCCAGGATGCGAGTCACCAATGGGTTCAGTGTCGCTAGAAACCTGCATTTCTTTCTTCTTCCACACTTGTATCATCTTCGGTTCAACCTTGGTACAATTTTCCCCCAATGGCCAAAAACATGACATTTAGAACAGCTTGGGGGAGTCCAAGGCACTACAACTCTTACCAAAACACGGGATTCATCTAGCATTGCAACGGAATGGTCTTTGGAAGTACATCATTAGCTTTGAGCTCGACGCAAACTTTGGCGAATTCCAACGAGTTCGAGATGCATTGATAGTGTCCATATATAGAGGATTACCTAAAGCGCTTGAGATATAACTGAGTCCAGTCTTGTTGAACAACTCGAGGGGAACATTGTGCAATTGAATCCAGACTGACATACGGTCTAAATCGAATTCAAGTTTGGGAAGATTAGGCTCCCATTTGCGCATGATGAGTGGCTTGTGTTGAATGTGCCATGGACCATGCTCTAGCACCCAGTCGCAAGCGGAAACATTGGGAAAAGAAAAGACATAAACACCTGGGAAAGCAAGACTGACCTTGGTCATAATTGATTTTCCCCAAATCGTATCGACGATTTTATGGAGTGCACTGAAACTTGCGGCTCCGCCAATGAATTTCCCAACTTAGGCGTGTTTCCAATCAGAGACCCTATTATCAAATACATATTTCGGAGGTTGGATGAAGAGCGAACCATCCTCTTCAATTGTGAATAAGTAATTTAGAGATTGTTCGTCAGATCCCACGAACAACTTCCTCCAATCAATCTGGGAGAGATTGGATATGAGAAAGGGAAAAGGATCAAGAGATAAGATAGGAATGGAGAAAAGAAGCGATCAGAATGGAAAAGACCAACGCTGGGATGAGAATTCTCAGACTTCATCAGACCAGCTAACGTGCGCCTGGAGAGGATCCATCACCGTCTAATATATATTTTGTAAAATTTATTTCTTTAAAGAAACTAAAATTGAAACCTCTTTGTTCTTCTACTTCCACAATTTATACTTCAATAAGTTATAACATGTTATCAACACGTATGTTCGAATTTATTTGAGATCCCTCTGATTTTCATTAGTTTGGATCAAGGCAGAAGTACTCGAAATAATGTAAAATAAATATCAACATAATAATGAATTTATATGTGTGGCAATTGAAACCTCACACTTTTTTTTGCTAAAATATAAACTTCATTAATAAAGAAGCAAGAAAAGAATTATAATAACGAAAGAATGTTAAGAATATCCTTTATTTGGTCGAATCGTCAAAGATGCTCAATTGTTATTACATAAGTTTAAATCTCGATATTTACATTGAGAATATTTATTATTTCTCTATCGTAAAAGGTCAACTAACACCCAAGCCAATAGACTTACCAATTACACCATGTCTTAATACCCTAAATGTCATTAATACTTGAAACACCAGCATGCAAATCTTGCGTACAATAAGGAAATAAATAGGGACGGGCGCAAAATTTTATGTTAGGGAGGGCGAACCTATAAAATTCTAGGGGGTGAACTTATAAAATTTTAAGGGAGGAAAAAATAGATTTTCAATAGAAAATATATAGAAAATTTTTAAATAACTTCTTAATCATATATGAATTTTAAATTTTTAAGTGGAGAGACCGCCTCCTCCAACTCCCTTAGTCCATCCCTGAAAACAAATCAATAGTTGAAAAATTGACACAATTATTCAAATTGAAGTTACTAGAACTTGTATTACATTATTCTTTTTACAAATTAAAAATATTATTTTTATATTTTTAAATATTTAATTTAGAAATTAATTATAAAATTACTTTTTGAAAAAAAAATCATTGGATAGTATTTTTTAAGGGTAAACTATATAAATGACCATCATACTATTACAAAAGTCGTGATTTGACCACCTTATTTTTTTTCGAAGCAATTAAACTATCATACTATTAAATTGGGTGCAATTTGACCACCAGCCGTTAGAGGTTAACGGCAGGGTGACATGACAGTTAAAAAAATAAGAGTATAATTACGTGCTGTCACAACCTGATTAAATGAAGAAAAGGGAAATAATCACAAAAGCAATTTGGAGAGATTGAAACAACATCTCCTAGCATCAAAGAGTACTAGCTTACCAACACAACTAATGCTACATTGTGATACTATTCTTACCGTATATTATATGTAAATGAACATCAAAAACTGAAAATCTCCATCATCATCGTCATCGGCAACAATTGTAAAAAGTTAATCTTTTCTAACAAATTCATTATGAATTGCGTATCAAGTTTGTTAAGACCACCCTTCAACCATCTCCAATGGAGTAATTGAGTTATTTTTCCTTTTATTTTCTTCTTAGTTTTCGTTTGGTTTTTTAGGGTTTCCTGCTATCAATTTTCTTTTGTTTCTTTAAAGATTTATGCAAGGCAATTAGCTTTTTTGGGTAACCAGAGATACCCAGCTTCTGCAATGGAAAATATTTTGGGTGAAGTTGAATGTTCTTGTTTTTTAATCATTCTGGAGGTTTTTGAAATCTGGGTTTTGCAAAATATCCCGAGATTTACCCTACAATGATTGATTTTTTGAAACCGAAGCTAGTATTAGTGAAGCAAAAGTGATAAAAGTTCAGTCTTTGAAAGGAACTCGGGCACAGATTGGTGGTTAAACCTGACACATTGCCCATCAGCCATCAAGTTGTAAGAGAACTAACAAATATAGTTACATATAATATATTGTAGGGTAAACTACACAGTTGACCACCGAACTATCGGTTTGGTGTTAAAATGACCACTATATTATTTTTGACTCAAAATGACCACACAACTATTTATATGGTGTCACGTTAGCCACACGCCGTTAAAAAACTAACAGCCCAGCTGATGTGGCTGTTAAATGTCTAACGTTTTTGCCACGCAAGATATCTATATTCCCACGTCAGATTTCCAGGTAAAAAAAACACATGCTCATTTGCCTATTTAACTTAACGTGAAACCCTAAATTCATAAACATCTCATTCCTTTTTAAGATTTCAAAGAAAGAAGGTGTTCTTGGAGGCTGAAGTTTGATATGGATGCAGAAATGTATCGAGTTTGCTACTGTGGAGCTCGTTCGATGATGAAAACAGGATGGACCGATGAAAATCCAGGTAGGAGATTTTGGGTTGTGGAAATTATGGAAAAGGGGTAAGGGGATGCAAATTTTTTTACTGGTATGATCCACCAGTGAGCCCTAGGTCGAAAGCTATTATTGTTGGTCTTCGAAGAAGGGCTGCTGTTATGGAGAAACAAAGGAAGAAAGAAAGAATTTGGGGAATTTTAGTTCTTGGTGTGGTGTTTTTCTTTGGGTTTTATTTGGGAACAATGTTCTCCTAATTGTAAGGGTTTAATAGGTGTTATGGGAATTTCATTTTAAAGGAAGATTTACGGTCATGGCAGATTGAGAGGATGTGTATGCGTTCTCTTAGAAAAGTAGATAAATATTAAATATAATTCAGCAGCCCGAGTAAGGATATGCATGAGATACACATGCTATTTACTATTTACCAACAATGTTACACAAACAGAATACAATTGAACAAGAGAAATGCAAGCAGGGAATGCAGTCGTGGAGATGTGTACGTGTATGAAATAAAATCCAACGCTCTCATGCCAAGACAAAACACCATCCTTAGTACTCGGCTGAATCAAAAATGAAGAAGATTGGCACATGATTGCAAAGGTAGCAATAAAAAAGTCATAAGCATGAAAAAATATTTACCATAAAAGATGCCGCAAACATTTCGCCGAAACATATAGTAAAGACTCCGAAATGACTCCTCCCATGCTCCGAGTCGATTTCTTAAGAAATCCATTTCAACTCCGTCTACATTTGCTGTTTAACAGTAATAATATTGAGGTAGGTTGACGAAGCCGAGGCCAATGAGGCCAATGAAGAATAGGAACCTAAGAAGTAGATAAGAAACACCGCGACGCATTCTTTCAATTGGCATCGCAGATACAGGTATTGAAGAATTAATGTGGTCAGCTTGAGAAATCAAGTGATTCAATATTTCGAAACCATTTTTGAAGTCATAAAATAGCTTGGACCATTAATTTTGAAAATTAGGGTTTTTTTTTAATTTGTTCATTTTTTGAAAGATTTGGAGTCACCACCGATCATTTTGATAGGCCGGACACCATAAAAAAACAAGATATTTTCCTTTAAAATTGGGGTTCGGGAGTTGGAAATATTCTTTTTTTTATAGTTTTCAAAAAAAATATTCCTTTTAAAAGGAAATATATTTTTGATTCGAATATATATTGGAAACACCCTTATACGCTCAGGGCACCTCTGTTCATATTCAAAAAAAAAATCTCATATATAAAAGATTTAAAAGATTTTTATGCATGATTAATTATTGTCTTGTTCATTTTAAGTACTAATCTAAAAGACTCTAATTAAATTGGTATATCATTTAATCTAAGCTAAAAGAGTATTTTTGCCCTTGAGTTCGACCTAAAAAATCAATTTCTTCCCTCGCAGAAAAATGCATTCAATGTGGCCCCTTAGTCCACAAAATCAATCAAATTGACCCTTTGACCGACGTTGACCGTTACGGTGCTGACGTGGCAGTTAACGACGATGACGTGGCGGTCCACGATGATGACGTGGTGGTCCATGATGCTGACATGGCGATACATGTGGGATGACGACGTAGCAGTGGGGGCTGAATTGATTATTTTAACTGAATTCGATGGCATAATTGATTTTTTTGTCGGGTTCAGGGGCATAATTGATTTTAATTAAAAGTTTAATAACTTATTTAATATTTAATCTAATAATAAGTATTTATAAAATTATGAAAATTTTAAAAATATTAGAATTGAATAAATAATTTGTTTAAATTTTAAGTTAATTTAATCGAGTTATTTAGCTTTTTAATAAAATTTGATAAATAATTTGGTTTTTCGAGATAAACTTTTACAAATAGAATATATGAAAAATCGATTAACAAATTGGTGTAAATATCCTTTGGGTCCCTGAAAATTTTTAAAATAAGCAAAGTGAGGACTCTAAAAAAATCAAAATATTTTTCAATTTTTTTAATAAAAATCTATAAAGTTAATTAAAATAAATGACATATTCAAAAAATTATTGAAAATAAAAATTATATAAAAATTTAAAATGTATTAGAAATTATAAAAAGATAGAGTTTAAATATAAAAACTTAATAAAAAATGTTTATAAAGTATTAAAAAATTGAACAATTTCATCGAAAAAGTCTTCAAGTTCGCCAGTTTGAGTATTACCATTCGTTAAACAATTTTTAAGTGGAATCACCATTGTATTAAAGTAACAATAAAACTCAAATTTTCTTTCGCTTTTCTACATCAAATTAATGCTCATTAAAATTTGATGTAGAAAAATAAAAGAGAATTTTGGTTTTATTACACTCTAATACAATGATGTTTTAATTGAAAATATGTTCAAGGAACATGTGTACGCTTAGTATAACGAGAAACGGTCGAAGAATTTTTCGATGATTTATAAATATTTTTAAATTTTGATTTTTTATATTTTAATGTTTTTATTTAGTTTTTTAATTCATTATGATGTTTTTATTTTTTTAATATTTTATGAATATTTAAATATTAATATTTTTAGCTTAAAGATTAAGTAAGTTATCGAGTTTTCAATTAAAATCAATTATGCATTTGAATTCGGTAAAAAAAATCAATTATGCCCTCGAATTCGGTTAAAATAATCAATTCAGCTCTCGTTGCCACGTCATCATCCCACATGTACCGCCACGTCAGCATCGTGGACCGCCCCGTAAGCACCGCAATGGTCAACGTCGGTCAAAGGGTCAATTTGATCGATTTTGCGGACTGAGGGGCTACATTGAGTGTGTTTTTTGGCGAGGGGCGAAATTGATTTTTGGGTCGAACTCAGGGGAAAAAGTACCCCTTTAGCCTTTAAGGCTATGAATATTATTTAATTTCAAAGTTTACAAGAGACAACACCCAATTGCTTGAGCACCATCCATATTTAAACCCAAAATTATAGATAATATTCCCTATTGATTTAATTTCTCTAATTATTTAAAGTACTAATCCTAATTAAGGCTCTAATTAATTAATCTAAATTATTTACGAAATTCAAGGGTTTTAATGAATATTGAATATTCTACTTAAAAGTCCGTCTTGAACAACACCCAATTACATTGAAACACCATTTAAATTTGAACCTCAAAGTTTCCCACCCAATACACATTAATTTTCTACAATTGACTATTTAATTGAATTACTAACCCTAAAAAACCTAAAAGACTAAGGATTTTTTGCACTAATTAAGTATTAAAATATCCTAAAATGAATCTAACATGCACTAATTAAATCATATTTGATAATTAAACAAATAATTACAATCAATCTCACAATTAAATAACAATTAAAGTTATAAAGGACTGAATTACAAACATTAAAACTTGTAAATTCTGATTTTATTGAAAAAAGGACCAAATTACAAAATTGAAAATAAAGGGGAAATTTGAAAGAATCTGGATATGCATGCACAGACCTTAAGGCCAGACCTGTAACACCCCAAAAATTATGCCCAAATTGTAAACCCTAGATTTGCAAAATAACTAATTTAAAACCCTACTTTTAAAATCCCTAATTCTTCAAAACCCTAGAAACTGGAAATTTAAATATGAAACTCTAATTGAAAATTTTGGGAATTGTAGAACCAATGTTTTGATATAATAATTGAAAAATATTTTGGACTAATTTGAAAAGAATTTAAAACTTGTTTTTAAGTCCAAACAACTTGAAATTATGTTTGAGGTATTTTAAGAGGTTTTTGACAAAGATTTTTCATGTTTTAATAAGCCAAACTTAACTTTTCACGTCACTAGTATCGATACGGTTGTACCCGTACCGATACCATTTTGCCCTGGTTTGGCCACTGTCAAAACCCGTATCGATACGAGGGTTTAGTGTATCGATACGGAGGGGGTCGTTTCGATACGCCACGTCAGCGTACCGATCCCATTTTAACTACCCCAACGGCTATTTCCCAACGGCCATTTAAATGTCAAAGGGTACCGATACGCCCTCAAGCGTATCGATACGCCTATGCAGGCAAGAGCCCAACGGCTAGTTCCTATGAAGGCCGTATCGATACCGTTCCACGTGTATCGATACCGTTAGCTGCAGAACAGCATTTATGAAGGGAAATTAAGTCCTCAACGGCTCCAATTCATCCCCAACGGCTAGTAACGGCTACAAACTCATTTGGGAGTATAAAAGGGACCTCCAAGCATCAAGAGAAGGCTAATGCTCATATTGTCAAACATCAAATGATCAAGAAATTGTCTTAGCACTTAAATTGTCAATTCTTGTATAGACAAACACTAGTGAGCCAAAATTGTCAAATTTGCTCAAGTGTTTTAGGTTTGGGTGAGTGCTTAATTGTGCAAACAAACTCCTATTAGAGGATTATAAGTTTGCTTTGTTTATCTCTTGTAAAGAGGGTTTCAATCAAGGCTTTGGGTAGAAAGCTTGATTGGTTGTAAGGGTTTCCTCCTAAGCCTAGAAAAGGGGACGAATCAATTAGTGGATTGATTGTGAAATCCTTAGTGGGGAGCTAAGGTAGTGGATGTAGGTGCTTGTTAGAAGACCGAACCACTCTAAAATCATTGTGTCTATTTTCCTTTCTAGCTTCCTAAACCCTTCCACCCAAATATCCACCTCTCCACCACTTGGCGAGCATAATCGGTTGAACGAATCGAGCACCACACAACTCAACAATTGGTATCAGAGCTTGGCTCAATCGAAGAGGATTCACATCCTATTGAGAAGATCCGGCAAGCTCGATCACTTTTTCATCAACCGGCTCAAATGGCGCAATCCATAGACAAACCGCCTTTCTTCGACGGAACATTCTATGCCTATTGGAAGATAAAGATGAAGTTCTTCATCAAGTCTAGAGATTACAAGCTATGGGACATAGTTGAAGATAGTACGTTCGTGCCTCAACGAAGCAAAGCGGAGTGGAGTGCCGACGATCGCAAGAAGATGGAGCTAAATTGCAAGGCCTTGCACATCTTGTTTTGTGCTTTTGGCCCATCTATCTATGAGAAGATGTCTTCTTGTGAGAGTGCCAAGGAGGTATGGGACAAGCTTCAAGTCACATACGAGGGGACCGATGAAGTCAAGGAGACCAAGATTGGGCTCCTAACCTTGGAGTATGAGAACTTCAAAATGGATCCGGAAGAGAACATTGAGAAAATGTTCGATAGATTCTCCACCATCACCAATGGTCTCAAAGGGTATGGAGAACCCATTCCGGAAGAAAAGCTTGTTCGAAAGCTCATCTACTCACTTCCCGAGTCTTGGGACTCAAAGAGGACCGCCATCATCGAAGCCAAAAATTTGAAGACTTTGAAGCTTGATGAACTCATGGGGTCACTCCTTACTCATCAAATCATGAAGAAGAATAAAGAGGATGAGAAGAAAAGGGAAGAAATTAGAGCTATGGGAGAGAAGAAAATCAAAGGGCATGGCATCAATGCTAGTGCCATGGCTCTCAAATCCTCCACTTGCAATCATGTCTACTCAAGTGAAGAGGAGGATGAAGAAGAAGAGATAGTTCATCTCTTCAAGAAGTGTGCCCCGTTCATGAAGAAAGCCTTGAGAGAGCTTGAACGAGAACCTAAGAGAAAGGAGAGGGCAAGCACTTCAAGCCATAAGAAGAAGGCACATTTGGCTACTTGGAGTGATGAAGACTCCACCGACGATGAACAAGCCAACCTTTGCCTTATGGCCATCGAAGAAGATTCAAGGGTAACTTATAATTCATCTACTTCATGTTCTTATTCATTTGATGAATTACAAGATGCCTATGATGATTTGGTTTTAGATTTTAAAAGCCACATTTTGAAAAACAAAAAATTGGTTTCAAAGTTAAAAATTCAAAATGATTTGCTTTCTAAAACCAAACTTGAACTTGAAGCAAAACTTGAAGAGTTTGAATTAAAATGTTTTGATTTACAAAAATTGCTTCAAAATGTTCAAGAAGAAAAAGATTTGATTTCCAAAGAGCTTGAAAAGAAAAACAATTTTGGAAAATCAAATTTTTATCTTAGACAATCTAGTGCCCCTAGATTTAAAAATGGTAAATGTTTTAGAATTGTTTGGGTCCCAAAAGGACTAACCACTTCAATTAAAAAGGATGACATTGAAAAATGGATTCCAAAGGGGTCAAAAATTTGTGCTACTAACGTTCATGGATCCAAAGCAATTTGGATACCAAAAGTTACTTGATTGTCTTTTGCTAGGTGTGATGGAGATGTTCAACAAGTCAAACATTGAGGGGGAGCTCCATGCACACAAAGAAGAACACTTGAAGAAGGAAGGCTTCACATCCTACCTTGAGTTCAAGTGTGGTAAAATTCTAGTTGTTTTTGATTTCTTTTGTTTTATTTTTATTTCATTCAACTAGATGATCATATATGATGGACTAACAATTTCTATGATGCTTTGAGTAAGGGGGAGCCAATTTTAAACCAAAAATTTTTAAGTGTGTCAAAATGTTTTTGCCTCCTATGTTATCTTGAACTTAAATGTCTTTTAAATTCTTTTTTATATAACAAAAAGGGGGAGAAATGGTTTGAAAAATTGGATTTTCAAATGAATAAGGGGGAGCTTTAATTGACTTCATATCTTTTATCTCTTATTCACTTTTTTAAAGTTAAAGGGGGAGAACCCAAACAATTTTTCAAGTTAGTTTTATTATATCAAAAAGGGGGAGATTGTAGAACCAATGTTTTGATATAATAATTGAAAAATGTTTTGGACTAATTTGAAAAGAATTTAAAACTTGTTTTTAAGTCCAAACAACTTGAAATTATGTTTGAGGTATTTTAAGAGGTTTTTTACAAAGATTTTTCATGTTTTAATAAGCCAAACTTAACTTTTCACGTCACTAGTATCGTTACGGTTGTACCCGTACCGATACCATTTTGCCCTGGTTTGGCCACTGTCAAAACCCGTATCGATACGAGGGTTTAGTGTATCGATACGGAGGGGGTCGTTTCGATACCCCACGTCAGCGTACCGATCCCATTTTAACTACCCCAACGGCTATTTCCCAACGGCCATTTAAATGTCAAAGGGTACCGATACGCCCTCAAGCGTATCGATACGCCTATGCAGGCAAGAGCCCAACGGCTAGTTCCTATGAAGGCCGTATCGATACCGTTCCACGTGTATCGATACCGTTAGCTGCAGAACATCATTTATGAAGGGAAATTAAGTCCTCAACGGCTCCAATTCATCCCCAACGGCTAGTAACGGCTACAAACTCATTTGGGAGTATAAAAGGGACCTCCAAGCATCAAGAGAAGGCTAATGCTCATATTGTCAAACATCAAATGATCAAGAAATTGTCTTAGCACTTAAATTGTCAATTCTTGTATAGACAAACACTAGTGAGCCAAAATTGTCAAATTTGCTCAAGTGTTTTAGGTTTGGGTGAGTGCTTAATTGTGCAAACAAACTCCTATTAGAGGATTATAAGTTTGCTTTGTTTATCTCTTGTAAAGAGGGTTTCAATCAAGGCTTTGGGTAGAAAGCTTGATTGGTTGTAAGGGTTTCCTCCTAAGCCTAGAAAAGGAGACGAATCAATTAGTGGATTGATTGTGAAATCCTTAGTGAGGAGCTAAGGTAGTGGATGTAGGTGCTTGTTAGAAGACCGAACCACTCTAAAATCATTGTGTCTATTTTCCTTTCTAGCTTCCTAAACCCTTCCACCCAAATATCCACCTCTCCACCACTTGGCGAGCATAATCGATTGAACGAATCGAGCACCACACAACTCAACAGGAATTAATTGAACTTTTAAACGAACTTAGTGACCTTTTTATAAAGAATTGATATTAGGTACCTATTTTGTGAACCCTAGATAAGTACAAGGTCTTACCTCCTAATTTATCCACAATTTTGGTTATATAACCCACGATTACCCTTTCCCTATGATTTTATTTGCCGTAGCGGTCTTCCCCCTCGATTTATATTCGAAACACATCTTCCTTTTCTTTTTTTTTGTTATTTATTTAATTCGATCAAACCCCAAGTTTAGTCTGGTACGAATACAGTTGGATCTAATACTTTTGATCATGAAAAATCACGATATTCAATAGGCTGAGTTTGCTTTGGCTAAGATGTGTTTTCTTACTGTGCTATATAAATGGTTTTACTGTGTGATGTTTTTTTTTTAATTTATGGGTATTTTACATGAGATGTCTCGTTGCATAAGAATTTTTTATGCATTTATACTTGAGATAGAGACTTATTTAAATAATGGTTTTATGGACTACGAACTCGGATTATAGTACATGATTGAGTAGAGATTTGAGTATTGCGATTTAATATCGTTGTGTGCATGGGTTGGGATTGTACGGTGGGAGATTGTGGTGACGACCACTTACCGATTGGTGGATGTAGTGAGAAGTTCTGGGGAACTTTTCTTGTAGCGATGGTGAGCTGTAGTTGGGTACATTGAATTGTGTTTATAAAATTAAATCGTTTGTGTTGTGAATCATTATTGTTTTGAACTTAAAGATTTTACAGAAATTATTGTCTTTTTGTTTACGATTTTTCTTGCACTTTAGAGACACACTAATCTCTTTAGCTTACTCCCTCATAGTTTTATCTTACATATATCTTTAGACTTTAGGCGACGTGGTACTTGGAGGATCTCACATTTTATTCGGTTATTTTATTATTTAGTACGAAACTATTTTTAATTATTCAGATTATTATTTTATTATATTGGGATATTGATGTAATTTCATACTTGAGAGACTATTTATGTTTTTCAAATTATTTAAGTATTCTTTTACTATAATTTTATTTTAGAGATTTTATGCAAACAATCGAATATTTTTTATGACAATTATGTTTTATTTATTATTATATATTTATTAATTATCGTTACACATATTTATTTTTTAATTAAAGTGTAATTTTAAAATTAGTTTTCTTGAAGGTTAAGTTTTCAATTGTGACTTCCTAAATTCGAATTTCTCTTCTAGGCTGAGTTTAGGGGTTACAAGACCCAACTCGGCCTCGTGGGTCATCCTAACCCGGCACCAAAATGGTGTCGTTTGGGTAAAGATATAAAAACCCTTTTAAGGCAAAATCTTCATTTAGATGACTCTTCTCTCTTTCTCAAAGCCCTCTGACCAGAAACACGAACTAACCCAAAAATTCCCTGAAAATGGATTAAAATTCATCTTTCTAGATCAATGTTTTCCGAAGAACTTGAAGAACACGACAATAAAATGCCATGCACTCCGCCAGTAAATCAAACCAGCCACCCTGGCCTGTTCGCTGATCGTTGCAGGCGACACCGGTAAACCTCAGATCGTCCATGTCTTCCTTCCGGTGGTTGTGAAGCAATTTCCGGCCGTCGTGTTTTATCGTACCTAACCCTAAAAAAACTCCAATTTTGAGCCTTAGACACCTAATTCTACAAGACCTGACAGGATCCCCACCTTCCTCGGCTTAAATCTATCTTCCTAGCGCATTTTCAACTCCGACCAGCATCCTAAGCACTCCGGAGACTGAAAGATAAGCTCTGTCCACCTTTTTCTTTAATTTTTATGTAAGTTTTTCCTTATTTTGTCTTCAATTTAACTTTTTCCTGTTCTTGTGACAGGAAATGAATAATTCAAAAGGGAATATACCTTTCGATGACAGTTCGACGACTCTAGTTGTCTTCTCTGTTGACACATGATCTTCTCTGGTGACTCTTCAGCTCTCAGGTGAGTTTTCTCTCTCCCTCTCTCTTTTTAAATTTGGATTAATTGCCGAAATTATTGTGCAATGATTCTCGGGGGATTGGTTTGAATATTCCCCTTTGGGAATTTAATGGGGAAAATAACCCCCAAACTTTGATATTGGAAAAAATACCCCCCTTTCATGCCATGTAGGAAGAATTCGCGTTCTGGGGAAAGCGAATTCAAGATTCGCGTCCTGCAGGACGCGAATTCCTGCGCCGTTTCAGTGGAAAGGGAATTCGAGTTCTGCAAAACGCGAATTCCACGAATTATTGATGCCCCCCGCACGAGAAATTCAAGATGAAAATGAATTGAAACCAATATAAGATGTTTAGGTAGCAATATTTGTGATCGAATAACGGGTTATCGGGGTATCCGATTAAATTTTTTGAACTATAACATTGTCGTATTGAAACATATCTTTAAGATGGTGTGAAGATAGGAGCGTATATAATATCCTAAGATGTTTGAAAATGGCCTGGAAAGTGGCAAGTAACAATGTTTTAGAATGAAACATTATTGTATAGGCATGTTTAAATGCATTTTACGGTGTGTTTCGAACTTTTTTTGGTTTTTCCTAAGTTTGGAGACAAAGATGTGCAGCTTAATTTTACAGTGGTGCTAAAGTTGCGAGGAAGGCGGTGTCCGAAAATGTGAGAAAATTGTGTTAAAAATGCTATCAAAGTAACATTTTAAAAGCAAAAAATGTGTCTGTATGCATTTTTTTTTGAAATTTAAAGGGCCTCGATAATAGAAGTTCACAAATAAAAAAAGAGTAAATAATAGTTGATCTAGTTAATTCGGGGGCCGGTCCTAAGAGGGCATTTCCTAATATCATGTCCAGTGTTCCCACATTTACTGCACCTCCTAGGTTGTCCGGTCTTTTCTCTCGGAACCATATCTTCGGCACAATGAATCCTCGTTGATTTTGGCCGGCCTTTTTTCTTTCGTCGCAGGGAGGGATCTGGGCATATCTTTGGTTCGTTGCTGATTATACGACGGTCACGTGCATTTCCGATCGGAGGGAACTCGTTTCGATAAACCTTGAAAACGGTTTCGAGCCTGTATACCGGATCAATGAGTGTCGTTGCATCAAAATGAACCGATGCACATGCTGCGAAAGCATGCGAACACGGGAACTTGAACGTCTGGAACTCCTCGCAATCGCACGTTCGCTTTTGCAAATCAACCACGTAGGTGTATTGCATTATTCCTTGTAGCGGTTCAGAAAATTGTGTGACCTCAAAGATGTGTTCCCGACGAGAGAAGCACAACGCACCCATCGAGTTAGCATGCGCAATAGACGCTTGGATTTTGTCGGCGAGATCTGGATTAAATATGCGACCAGCTGCCATCCAGTTCATTGCTTGTTTGCCGAGGGTTGCGAAAAGGGTTGCCAATCGGTAATATGTTGCTTTGACAACGGACGTGATAGGTAAATGGCGCGTTCCCTTAAGAGACGAATTGATCGCCTCAGCCAAGTTTGTTGTCATATGGCCGCATCGACGACCCCCGTCATAACATCGCAACCATTTCTCCTTCGGTATCTCCATAAGATAGTTATACCCGAATGGATTCCTCAATTGCAACTCCTCCAGCAGCTCTTCCACTTGATTAACACGGTGTGTGTTGCCTGTTGAATAAGACATGTAAAACAGTTAATTGGTAATAATATGAAATTGGTGGACGTAGAATAACAAAATGGAATGGTTGCATACCCATACGGAGAACCATTATACGTTCATCCTCGTTCTTGAACCTCTGATAGTAGTTTGCTGCTATATGCCGCAAACAATACCGGTGATGTATGTATGGGGGTTTCCATGAATTTCCCAAACGTTGAATTGCTCCACAAATCCCTGCGCCTCTATCTGAAATAATAGCTAGGCCATCTTCACGTGTACGCAAAACCCGGCGCATGACATACTTGCGGAGGTTGTAAAGGAAAAACTCCCAAGAAGGGATATTTTCCTTTTCAACAATCGCAAAAGCAACTGGGATACATTTTCTGTTGCCATCCTGGGCAACTGCAATTAGCAATATCTGCGTGTATCTGCCATATAAAAATGTACCGTCGATCTGGAGCATAGGTTTGCAGTGACGGAAAGCTTTTATGCATTGGGGGAACGTCCAGAAAAGGCGATGAAATTTGACCTCCCCTGGTACAACACGATCGTTGTAGTACTTCGGAACAGTCTCCAATTCCACAATTGTCCCTGGATTGTATTCCTGCATAACTTGAAGCCATGATCGCAGATCGTTGTATGATAGCTCCCATTGCCCGTACAGTGTTTCGATGGCTCGAGATCTTGCATACCATGCCTTATCGTAATTGACGGTGTACTTGTAAATGGATTTGATGGCAGCTATACACACTGGCACAGATACACGTGGGTTTGCTTTCACAAGTGGAAAGATTGCATCGGAAAGCACGTGTACATCCAAGTTAGGATGGTCTTGGCTGAGGCTCCCAACGGAGCATGTATGAGGCCCTGTATATCTCGTTATTTTCCACAGGTTATGCAGCCTTTTCAATTGCGACACACGAACCCTCCATTTACATCTGGCGGACTTGTGAGGGCACTCTGCAATATATTTCCTGGCCTCGGTCTTCCAAACGGTGGATGTAACTGAGCGCTGAATGTTGTAATGCTTGATGGCAGCCTCCGCGAGCTTTTTTGTCCTGAAGACCATTCCAGCATGTAGCTCAGTCGAACCCACATTCCATTGGTTGAACTGGTCTAATTGTGGATGTTCTGGGAATTCAGTATTGAAGAAGCCATCCATATCCACTGTTGTGAAGTGCGAAGGTGGGTCGTAATATGTTGCGCAACTGGTTGGTCCATGCAGTTGCGTCGAACGAACATCACCGTCCTCATCATCCTCAGAAGAATTTTCTGTGCTCTCCTCTGATTCCACCGGCTCGTCAATGTTAGTTGGTTCAGAAGGAAATAGACCCATCTCGTCACCATCAGGGCCAACCTCTGTACGCGGCTCTTCATCAGTAAGATCATCATCAAACTGGAAAAGTTCTGCGTCATCATAAACCTGTGCGTGAACAGGTTCTGAAGTCATAACCGGATCGACAGTAGCGGCGGTTGAATGTCTCCCCGCTGAGAACGTATCATCCACATTTCGGTGACTTGGGATGTATGTTGAGTGGCGCCCCGTAGAGAAATCATCATAATTTGGAACGTATGGACTGTATGACGACTCTTGGGTTGGTGGCAAGTTAAGGTCAAATTCGAACCTTGGAACGGAAGAACGTCGTTGCCGCGAAGACGAAGACGATGAAGCTTCATCGGTTCTTGTTTGTAGAAGGTTGAAGTCACGTCGTAAACTCGATGTCGGACTAATAGCATTTGGATTGAACTCGAGATTTCCTCGTAACCAATTTGGTACCAGATTTTCAGCAGCAACGTGAACTTCCGCAAATGTTACAAATAGCTCCATGGCCCATCCCATTGAGTACTGGGTATGTGTATCTATCATCATTTCTACAGAACTGTCGTCTTCCACATCAAATATTGTGTAATACAGTGGCTCTATCGACGTTGGACATCGATACTTCAAAGACTGCAACTCCCTCCCCGAGCGATTGGGAACCTTCCTGGATATTAAGGTCCTAAGCGACTGGAACGTTGATCGTCTCGGAATGTTGATCGTAATAGTATTTTCCGATTGAAATATGATCCCAATGTATGAATCGGGGACCATCTGACCATCGTAGTATACTATAGCTTGAATTTGTGGTGCCATTTCTGAAAATCGATGAGCTTTGTGATTTTAAGTTTTTTTTGGGTGTATCTAGAAATTCTACACACTCAATTATAAATAGAAATGTGCCTGCCGCTGAATCGTGTTGTGCTGCACATTGAATTATTTCAGGGAAAATA
The DNA here is from genome assembly GCA_030270665.1 of Hibiscus trionum. Lineage (NCBI taxonomy): Eukaryota > Viridiplantae > Streptophyta > Magnoliopsida > Malvales > Malvaceae > Hibiscus > Hibiscus trionum. Next base: position 9,601,702 of record BSYR01000013.1, on the reverse strand, counting down.
GTATATAATTCGCATATTGGAAAACGCGAATTCAATTATTTATACTGAATTCGCGTTTTGTAGAACGCGAATTCAATAGATTTCTACAGAATTCGCGTTTTGCAAAACGCGAATTCAGTACGAATAATTGCCCCGTGAAATACTTTACCGGGCTTCCCGCTGACAATTTACATTATTATGGTACAGAATTCACGAATAATTGCCCCGTGAAATGCTTTACCGGGCTTCCCGTGAAATGCTACAGAATTCACCAATAATTAGGCTGTATTTCTGCCTTAGAATTCACCAACGTGTTCTCAAAAATTGAGGAACTAAACTTATCTTGTGTACTTGTATTTTGTGCTTTCGATTTAGTGCTTTTGATGTAAGTTATTTATCTTGCGTACTTATAAACAACTAACATAAAAAAACATATAAAAACATAAGGTCTCATACATACTCATGAAAAAAACAACTAAAATAGTTTGCACGAACTAATTTCGAAAAAGATAGAAAAAAAATATAACTACCCCCTATGTCCGCCGGTCCCACAATCTGGTGGATGTCGAACTCGATCCGGATAACTCGTCCACGGTGAACCGGATCCTGTTGAGGACCATGATCGGGCTCGTTGTCGATGTCATCTCCAGCAGTACCACTTGGGTCGACAGGCCCACTAGACAAGAACAACGACTGTGAAGGTGTGTGCTGAACGAACCCGGGGCCCGAACTATCATAAGGCCTAGCATGAAACGGGTATGGGGAAAAAGCAGAGGGAGCAGTGGAACTCGAAGATCCGCCAGTCACGCCAGGAAATAAACCGTACGTAGTCGGCATCGAAGATCCACCCATCATCCCCACAGTAGGAGTGAAAAAGCCTTCCGTCGGACTCGGAGGCCTCGGCTGAATCATCAACTGGGTGGGGCCCTGGGGGCGAATCGGATCGGTAGCTCTGGAGGATGAAGCACCTGCTCCCCTTCGACGTTGCGATCCACCTGCTCCCCTCGTACGCTGAGTCCGGGGGCGGTTGCGCTGAACAGGCTCATACACAGCTGCTTGTTCCTCCGGAGTGAGGAGATACGGTTTCCCATTACCAAAGAACCATGCAAAGTAATCAGCACTCACCATAGGCTCATCAAACATCCGGTACTCATTCAGTGCCTGCCGCTGATGCCTAAACTGCCACTGTGCAATCCACTGCACATGTTTCACCGACCAGTCCACCTACCACAAAACATCAAAAAAATTATTTTTTTATAAATTATAAAGTAAGTATAAATAGATAACTATTAAATCAAATTTAATTATTATACCTCAAGTTTTCCTTGTCGGGTGATCCTATGTAAGTCGTCCAAATCAGGCGGATCTATCGGAATTGTTTGCAGACGACCGAACTGGCGTTGGACGCGATCGACCGGATGCCACTCAACTACAGCGTACCAGATGAGAGGTACCACGGCCGTCCAAGCGGAAACTGTCTCAGGCTCAAAATTAGGCAGACAGTCGTTGATATCCGATTCAGAGTACGGGGTCCACAAAAACTGTAAATTAAATATAGAAATAATTAAAAACAACTAAACTAAACTATATTTATATTAAACTTCAACTTAATATAAAAATTAAAATATTTACCTCATTTGCAGATTTCGTGTCAATATTCTGCCTAATAGAATGCATCATAGTCGGAATCCCAACATGAGTTAGAGCATGGAACCACCTACATAACATCAAAAATATAATTTTAATATTTAAAAAATATATATTAGGAAAATAACTAATTTATTAATAAAATTTTGTTAAGATTATTTTTCTTACCGCAAACATAGTGGATAGGAATAGTCAGCTGGCGCGGACAAGTCAGGGCGTAAAAATGGCATTCTAAACCACGCCCAAGACTGAAGTAGCAAAAGACATCCTCCGATGTCGTGTCGATCAGCACTCGCAGCCTTGCACAACTCCCTATACATAAATGCAAGTACTGCCGAACCCCAACTTAATTTACCAGCCTCTTCAAAATCCCGCAAGTGCCGCAACCACAACATGTGAACTTTGTTGCGAGTTTTGTCGGCCACCAAAATTCCCCCGAGGATCTGTAAGATATACGCCCGAGCATATGCCTAAAATAAAAAGAAAAAAATATTAAAATATAATAATTTTATAATTTCATTACTACTAATAAAAAATTATTTCTTTTACCTTCTTCACATCTTCATTGGCTCCAGCAGGCAAATTAGCGAACTGCGTACGCAACCACTTCAGCGTCACACATCCGCCCTGTAGTTTTTCGGGCTTATCTCCTAACAAGTCCATACACAAGCCCTCTCAATCGTCACTGGCGGCACCAGTGATAGCCTCCCCATCTACAGGCAGGCCAAGAATATACGACACATCTTCTAATGTGATGGTCGCCTCACCACATGGTAAGTGAAATGTATGTGTCTCTGGCCTCCACCTCTCCACAAGCGCGTTGATTAAATCAACGTCTAATTTCGCACCCCCTCCATGAATCTTCGCCACATGCCCAAATCCGGCTTCAGCTATGTAATCGGCTAGATCAGGATCCGGGCCCGCCCTAATCCGAGTGATGTAAACCTCCAACCGACGTTCTTCTCCATTCTACAAATAATTAAAGACACACACATATTAACAATCACATATTATGTCACAATTTTTTATAGTGTACAATAAAATACTAAACATATTCTAATTTTATTAATTTTTATTCTATAAGTCAACACCAAAAATATATTCGAATTTAACTAATTATCTTAGTCTAAAAATAAATAGTATTAACATATTCGAATTTAACTAATTTTCCTATTCTAAAAATCAAATCTAAACACATATTCAATTTAACTAATTTTGTTACTCTAAATCTAAAATCTAAAGAAATATTCGATTTTAACTAACATTCTTAGTCTAAAAATAAATATTATTAACATATTCGAATTTAACTATTTTTCTTATTCTAAAAATCAAATCTAAACACATATTCAATTTAACTAATTTTGTTACTCTAAATCTAAAATCTAAAGAAATATTCGATTTTAACTAACATTCTTAGTCTAAAAATAAATATTATTAACATATTCGAATTTAACTATTTTTCTTAGTCTAAATATAAATTCTAAAGACATATTCGAATTTAACTAACTTTGTTACTCTAAATCTAAAATCTAAAGAAATATTCGATTTTAACTAACATTCTTAGTCTAAAAAAATATTTTTAACATATTCGAAAATAACTAATTTTCTTAGTCTAAATATAAATTCTAAAGATATATTCGAATTTAACTAATTTTCTTAGTCTAAAAATAAATACTATTAACATATTCGAATCATGCCGGCAACAATAAATTAAATTTACATACTCGAATAAAAAAAACTTACATTATTTCGACGATAATTGCTTACGTGGCCATCTTCTAATGTCAGCAAACCCGCCATTATCACACTCGCTTCAAATATAGAAAAAATGCTCTCTAAAAAATCTAAAACCTCTTCAAAATCTTGGGAGAGAATGAATCATTCTCTCCCAACCTCACCCGTTTTATAGAGAAATCGCTGCCTGGAAACAGCGAATTCAAACCGAATTCGCGTCCTGCAGGACGCGAATTCAATACAATAAATTGAATTCGCGTTTTGCAGAACGCGAATTCTATTTCCCAACCGTCCGAATTTACTCCCAATCGCAATAATTTGGGGATAATATCGTGGAATTCGCGTTTTGCAGGACGCGAATTCCCTTTTCCACTGAAACGGCGCAGGATTTCGCGTTTTGCAAAACGCGAATTTTGAATTCGCTTTCCCCAGGACGCGAATTCGTCCTACATGGCCTGTAAGGGGGGTATTTTTCCCAATATCAAAGTTTGGGGGCTATTTTCCCCAATAAATTCCCAAAAGGGAATATTCAAACAAATTTGCCATGATTCTCCCTCTTCCCTATTTATAGGGCTAACTCTTTTGACGTCACTACTAACGTCGCATTAGTGACGTCAGCACCCAGCTATATCCAGATAAGGGAAAGAAAACCATTATTCGTGTGAGACAATTTTGGCCAATCCTGGATGTCACGTGTATTAATTCGGGCAGAAAACTTAAATTTTGTGTTTGTTGGGTTTTTTTTATCCGAAAATGGGCTGTGGATAGCTGTTATGTATGGAATTTGGGCCTTTTGTAATTGGGCTTTTGGATTATGTATTGGACATTTATTGGACCATATTAATATATTTGGGTTTTATTATTTATTTATTTGAAACTGATTTATTTATTTTTTTTATTTGTAAGATAAATTATTATATATATAATCAGGTATTACAACTGCCGCTCTTTGTGATACAAGGGGTGTTGATGGTGAAAACAACATTCCTCGTTCATTCGCGGATCTAGGATAATAGCAAGTATTTCTCTGCAATAGAAACAAACATGGTTTTGTATTTAGATGTCAAAAATAAAGAAAAGAAGAAAAAAATGAAAGAAAAATTAGAAATGGGAAAAGAAGAAGGTTGCCGAAATAATTTAAGGACTAGGTGAAAGGTTGTAGATGATATCTTCAAGCATTCAACAATGACAGCAACGTTCTTGGACTTGACACGATGAACTCGAAAGAACTTGCATAATCTGTTATGCAAACCCGAATCGAATCTGTTCTTCGTAGTCGAAAAAGATGAACAAACTCCAAGGAAGAACTCGAACAATCTGTTGAACGAACCCGAACCTTATCTTGAATTTGTTCGAATACGGACTTGGACCCTTCAATTATCGAACAATTGAGAACCCGAAGTATCAAAGAAAAAGTTCTAAAAAGAACTAAATTTGAGAGAAAATCTCACAAATAATTTTGATTCATTAAAGAGGCTAACCTTCTTACAATTAAGTTCAGCCAAATATATAATACATAAGGTGGTTGTCGAGTATACAAAGATGTGGCTGTCATTTGATCATTTGAAAATTAAAACTCAAATGGGTAAATGTGCGCCACACATTTTGAGCACATGGTAAATGTGCACCATTTGAAATTTAAACATCTTCAATTGGCTCGTGGAATTTCAAATGAAAGGAAAAAAAAATCTCTTGCACTTATCCTTTCTGCTCGCACATTGTGAAATAAAAGCCCTTGCTGCACGTGCCTTTAACTTAAATTCAACACTCCAATTGCGCATAAGGATTCAGAAGCCACACTCCAATTCGGCTGCATGCTTCAATTGTTCCTCAATAAACCCACGTGCCTTTCAAATGACTCAAAGGATACTTCTTGGTTCTATCCGCACAAGGAGAGAAACAAGCATGGTTCGGCTGGTTCAACATGGTCCGGTTGTATGCATTCCTTGGATGGCCGAATGTTGCATGGCCCATGCAAAATAGGGTTGGTCACGCATGACACATGCACACACGTACACTTGGTCCTATCAAACAAATATATAATAATAATAATAAGTCACCATATAATAATCCAAGACTAAACCAATAAAAAAAACATTATAAATCATATCAAACACACCTAATAATAAATATAATATAAATATGTCAAACTAATCCAACACACGTAACATATTATATACATACGTAAACACACATAATAAATAATATAAGTATAAGAAATGTTACACATCAGTATGTAACAAGTGAAAAAGAAAACTTCCCTGAAATGTTGAAGTTGCATCGTTGGGTGGCATAATCGTGCTCACATCATCCCCCCCCCTTCTTTAATGCGATTTGTCCCCAAATCGACCCTCATTACAAAAGGGAACAATTTCGACTTTCGCTTGGCAGGGAACTTCCTCAGTCGTCTTGCTCGGCACATATGCCATCCTCTCGAATCAAGTTCTTTTACAAAGAACCCAAATGGAAATGCCTTCTTTCTTGTACCTTTTCGAATAATGCACACCATAAAGTCAGACAATGCTCGTCGTGCATCCTTAAACCTGAAAATACTGACATACAAAGGCAACTCCAAAGAACAACAAGAATCTCGACGATCATCCAGAATCACAACACAAGGTTGTTCACAATCCAATGTACAACCAAAGAAATTAGCATATGAAAATGAAAAATCAATAGTACAATGGAAAGGAATGTCAAACCGTGGTAAAGAATGTTGCTGAATTTTTGAAAATGACATAGATGCACTAGACATACCAACAGTAGCAACCTTGGGATCTTCACATGGCATCACCTTATTAACCTGCAAGTTAGAAGAAGAAATAGAAGAAAATGTCGAATCAGATAATAACTGTGAATTTGCTTTCTTCTTTTCGCATTCATTCTTCTCTTTGTTGGCCTTCCAAGCTGCAGTACTCGCTTTCAAACGAACTTTGTCTTCATATACTTCACTTGGAGTCATAGGTGCCAAAGTTACTTTTTTGCCCTCATGAGTAAAAGAGTATCGATTGGTGTAACAATCGTGCAAAACTCTCTTATCATACTGCCACGGTCTTCCTAACAACAAATGACAAGTGTCCATAGAACAAACATCACAAGTTACCTCATCCTTGTATTTACCAATGAAAAATGGTATAACAACTTGTTCGGTAACTTTGATTTCAACACCATCATTCAACCATTGTAACTTGTACGGATTGGGATGCGTGGTCGTCTTCAATCCTAACTTGTCAACCATGAGAGTACTAACAACGTTAGCACAACTACCATTATCAATAATCACAATACATACATTGTCGTTCACGTTGCATCTCGTATGGAAGAGGTTGTTTCATTGCGGTTCATCCTGTGATGGTTGATCATTCAGACTTCTCTTGTCAACAAGTGCTTCACCGGTAGCCAATGTCTGCACATTGTTATCATTTATCTCTTCATGGACAGAATGGGAACCACCCCCATCAAGTCTATCCATTCGAGAATGTATAGGCTTCAACGCATTAGCAATCACTCGTTGCATCATGCGCTCTAAGGCTTGCATCTGGGGAATCAGTGGATCCTGGTCAACCGTGTGATCATCGGAACCTGCCATAATTAACAACAAAAATAAACAAACAAACAAACAAACGGGTTAAAGGTTAGAAATAAAAGAAAAAAATAGTCCTCACCAATCACACAGCAAAAATCCTCACTAGTCACTCCAAAGAATTTGCACTCAAGAAAATAAGGAATTAACACTCAACACTCGTGTTTCACTCGGGAGAATACTTGAATGGCTCTTTTTGTCTCCCCTTCTGTTCTCACACGCTCTATTTGCCTTTCCCCTCAATATCTCGTACTTAGTTCTTTAAAGGAACTGATTCCGATGTTCAGATTCTGCAAGTGTTATCAAATTAAAAGAAAACAACGGGTGACAGGTGAATATTGTTAGAACAAAGATAAGGGTTAGGAGAAAAAAAAAGAAAGAAAAAAAATGAAAGTTGAGAATTGGGCTGAAAGAAAGAAGAAAAAAAGATAACAATATGAAATGAAAGAAAAGATGCTAAAAGAACAAGAATTTAGCAACTTACGCAGTAGAAATGCTTACCACCATCCTATCTCCGGAACAAACAAGAAAAGTTGATTTCGGGTGATTACAAAGCATTTCAAGGTAAGATAGACACATCCTTCATCATTTCACGTCCAAACAGCACATATTAACACAAAATACCCCAAATATTCGAAACTGATTTTTTGAATATTTTTTTTTTCAATTTTTTCCGAATATTTTTTGACTTTGACTTTTTGGTCAAACTTTAAATTTTGACTTTTTTTTTTCAGAATTTTTTTTCTCGATTTTTTTTTTAATTTTTGTATATTTTTTTATGTCTGGTAGTGCAGAAAGTGCTAAAATCCGACCAAAGCTCTAATTACCATATGATACAAGGGGTGTTGATGGTGAAAACAACATTCCTCGTTCATTCGCGGATCTAGGATAATAGCAAGTATTTCTCTGCAACAGAAACAAACATGGTTTTGTATTTAGATGTCAAAAATAAAGAAAAGAAGAAAAAATGAAAGAAAAATTAGAAATGGGAAAAGAAGAAGGTTGCCGAAATAATTTAAGGACTAGGTGAAAGGTTGTAGATGATATCTTCAAGCATTCAACAATGGCAGCAACGTTATTAGACTTGACACGATGAACTCGAAAGAACTTGCATAATCTGTTATGCAAACCTGAATCGAATCTGTTCTTCGTAGTCGGAAAAGATGAACAAACTCCAAGGAAGAACTCGAACAATCTGTTGAACGAACCCGAACCTTATCTTGAATTTGTTCGAATATGGACTTGGACCCTTCAATTATCGAACAATTGAAAACCCGAAGTATCAAAGAAAAAGTTCTAAAAAGAACTAAATTTGAGAGAAAATCTCACAAATAATTTTGATTCATTAAAGAGTCTAACCTTCTTACAATTAAGTTCAGCCAAATATATAATACATAAGGTGGTTTTCGAGTATACAAAGATGTGGCTGTCATTTGATCATTTGAAAATTAAAACTCAAATGGGTAAATGTGCGCCACACATTTTGAGCACATGGTAAATGTGCACCCATTTGAAATTTAAACATCTTCAATTGGCTCGTGGAATTTCAAATGAAAGGAAAAAAAAAATCTCTTGCACTTATCCTTTCTGCTCGCACATTGTGAAATAAAAGCCCTTGCTGCACGTGCCTTTAACTTAAATTCAACACTCCAATTGCGCATAAGGATTCAGAAGCCACACTCCAATTCGGCTGCATGCTTCAATTGTTCCTCAATAAACCCACGTGCCTTTCAAATGACTCAAAGGATACTTCTTGGTTCTATCCGCACAAGGAGAGAAACAAGCATGGTTCGGCTGGTTCAACATGGTCCGGTTGTATGCATTCCTTGGATGGCCGAATGTTGCATGGCCCATGCAAAATAGGGTTGGTCACGCATGGCACATGCACACACGTACACTTGGTCCTATCAAACAAATATATAATAATAATAATAAGTCACCATATAATAATCCAAGACTAAACCAATAAAAAAACATTATAAATCATATCAAACACACCTAATAATAAATATAATATAAATATGTCAAACTAATCCAACACACGTAACATATTATATACATACGTAAACACACATAATAAATAATATAAGTATAAGAAATGTTACACATCAGTATGTAACAAGTGAAAAAGAAAACTTCCCTGAAAGGTTGTAGTTGCATCGTTGGGTGGCATAATCGTGCTCACATCACTTTGCTCATTGTTGTGGAACAAGAATCAGGCAAAGACTGAAAAGACATGAATTTTGTTCGAACCATCTAGCTATCGCTCTGAGCTACAAGTTATTCTCATTATGAACTTCCACTCATTCTTTCTCGTTATAAAACTTGAACAAGTTCTTCTCATTAAGAACTCCCCAATCTTCCTGCAAAGGCTACCGCGAAGTATAAACCAGTTCTTCTTATTACGAACCCTTTCATTCCTCTTGGAAATACAGAGCCACCTCTCTACAAAGGTGTCAAAGAAGCGAGCTCTTCTCGTTAAGAACTCTTCATTCTTCTTGAAAATGCTGACCCACCTCTCTATAAAGGCGTCGAATAAGCAAGTTCTTCTCATTAGGAACTTCTCATTCTTCAAAAGGGTGAACTCTTCTCATTATGAGTTCTTTATTCTTTGCTGGGTGAGTTCTTCTCATTATAAACTTTGTACTCTTTGCTAGGCGAACTCTTCTCATTAAGAGCTTTGTATTCTTTTCTTGGCGAGCTCTTCTCATTAGGAGCTATGTATTTTTTCAACAATTTCTGTCAAAACATATTAAAATGCTATGATGAGGGTTATCATGATCCTAGTTTATGAATATCTATGCATGATGCATGAGCTATAGCACATTGGGATCAATCAAACATCTTCTACTTCCTGGAAGACTAATATGGCTTTTCCTTACTATGCTTATTCATTGTTTCTCATTTTGCAATGGTACCCCTTCTCACATTTAGGATCAACCTTCGAAACCATCTTTATGCATTTCCAAATTTTGCTTTAAAGCTCATTTTCAAGTTTTCACTTTAGATTGCTTTTCTCAAAGAGCCCTTTCAGGTTTTCAATTTGGTTTTTTCTTTTTTCTTTTTCTCAAGGTGCTTGTAGACTCTCGGCGTGAATGATTATTCGTTGGCATGATGCCATGAGAAAGGCTCACCAAGGTTTCCTTAATTGCAAGGTCTCTGTCCTGGTCATATCGCTAAAGCTTTCTCTATTGCTCCTCAGTCTTCTCTAATTTGTGGAGAATAATCTCATGGCGTTGATGTATCAGGGCGAACAATGCCATCGAGTCTGTTGGCATTGAATCCTTTAGCATTGAGGCTGTTGGCTTAGCTTTCGGTGTCTTGGCCTTGTGTATTGGTGTGACAGCCTTTCCTTTACCTCGAGGGCAATGTCTTCCTCGGTTGTGGGCACATTGTATCGGCAACAAATATTACAAATTAACAATGGGAAGAACAAACCTCCAGTTGGCTTGAGAGCGCATTTGTATACTTCATTGATGATAATCCGGCCAATATCAATTTTCCTGCCCAATAGGATAGAATGTAGCAATGCCAAGTGGTCCTCCAAAATAGTCTCATTGTGGGTCGTCGGCATCAAACTTGCCTTGAGGAAATGGTTCCAGCCCTTTGCTTGCGGTTTAAGGGCCACTCTCTTAATCGTACGGTGTCCCTTGGAAGACAAAATCCAGTCTGTGCCCAGCTCACATATATCCTTCGACAATGTCTTGCGCTTGGCATCAGTCATGTTAGCAACGAACGCGCCTTTCTCATCCTCTCTGTCCAACTTGAGCATAATGGTGATAGACCCTTCATCAAATCTCACACATTCACCCATGATCATTAAAAATGGATTCAACTTGGTAGTTAAATGCTCATAAAATTCACGAACCAAATTTGGAAAGATATCACTCTTTTGTTGGCAAAACTCTTGACATTTGTGCTTGGTGACGATGTCCGTGAACTCAGGGGGAAAGAATTGATTTTTCTCAGGGTTGAAGGTTAAGTGTCGCTCAAAGCAAAAGGACTTTGAAGCGAAGTGATCTTCATATCTCTTTTGAATATCCTCGTTGAAGAACGTCTTGAAGGGTCTAGACGAAGATGCCATGAGAAATCTTGAAGAATTTGCGCTTGGTTATGGTCAAGAAAAAGAAAAGATTGAAGCTTGATTTTCTCGTTTATGGCGAGAGAGAGTAAATCGACTAGGTGGAGAAGATGAAGTAAAAAGGATAAGAGGTTTTATGGAATTTGAAAGATGGAAAGGTTGAGTGTTGCAAAAAAGGTAATTATGACCGGTTTAAAGAAGGTAATGATGAAAAGATGGCGTGTTTTGGGGAAGAAAAAAAAGGGATGGTGTGATAAGTATGGAAAGGATAAGTGATAAGGATAGGTTTTAAGGTGATAAGATATGGAGTGATAAGGTAATTAAATTGAATTTAAATTACCTTAATTTTTGGGCGCTAGGGTTTATTATTTTTTCTCTCTCTTGGTGTAAATTAAATCAAGCTAGGGTAATTTCTTTTCCCTAGAGATATTCCCAGTCCGTTGGCATAGATCACATGCCTTGGTGTTGTCATGAGAATCCTTATACAATGTAGGTCAATAGAAACCCAACCGCAACACTTTGGCAGCAGTCTTTAGTCCAGCAAAATGTCCACCATATGGTGCAGCATGACATGATTGCAAAATAGCTTGCTGCTCATCTTCTGGCACACAACGAAAGATCACTTGATCGACACATTGCTTAAATAGGAAAGGCTCATCCCAATAATACCGCCGAACATAACGCAAAAAACGCTTCATGTCATTGTAGTCCAAATCTGGTGGCATGCCATTGCTCACCAAATAATTGACGATGTCGGCATACCATGGCACATCATCCACTGCGAGTAAATACTCATCTGAGAACTCATCTCGGATAACTTTAACCTTGTCATCCTCACGATGATGCTCTACTCATGATAGGTGGTCAGCTACTAAGTTTTCACTACCCTTTTTGTCCCGGATCTCGAGATCAAATTCTTGTAGTAGGAGCGTCCATCGGATCAATCTCAGCTTGGCATCCTTTTCTGCCAAAAGGTATTTCAATGCTGAGTGATCTGTAAAAACAACAACTTTATTACCTATCAAATAAGGTCTAAATTTATCAAAAGCAAATACAATTGTAAGAAATTCTTTCCCAGTTGTGGTATAATTAAGTTGTGCTTTATTAAGTGTTCTGCTGGCATAGTATATGTCATGAAAAAACTTTTCCATGTCGCTACCCAAGCACTGCTCCGATGGCATAGTTGCTGGCATCACAAATGAGCTAGAAGGGCTCATTCCAGTCTGGTGCCACGACTATAGGGGCATTAACCAGCTTCTCTTTAAGGATCCGAAATGCTCTTAAAAAAGAATCGTCAAATGCAAAAGAGGCATCTTTTTCTAATAACAAGCATAAAGGTTTAGAAATTTTAGAAAAGTCCCTAATCAATTGTCGATAAAAACCTACATGACCTAGAAAACTTCTTACACCTTTAACACTTGTGTGGGGTGGTAATTGCTTGATTACTTTGACTTTTTATGGATCAGCCTCTAATCTATTCTTGGTCACCCTGTGCCCGAGAAAAATGCCCTTCTTCACCATGAAGTGGCATTATTCCCAGTTCAAGACTAGATTGGTCTCAATGCATCTCCTCAAAACTTGCTCCAAACTCAGAATGCATTCCTCAAATGTGTTACCAAACACTAAGAAATCGTCCATAAACACTTCCATGTTGTGCTCAATCAAATAAAAAAATAAACATCATAGAACGTTGAAACGTTGTCGGTGCATTGCACAACCCGAATGGCATCCTTCTGAAGGCAAAAGTCCCATATGGACAGGTGAATGTCATCTTCTCTTGGTCGTCGGGGGCTATTGCAATATGATTATAAACTGAATAACCATCTAAAAAGCAATAGAAAGCTTTACCCGCCAGTTTGTCTAACATTTGATTGATGAAAGGAAAAGGAAAATGGTCCTTCCTCGTGACTTTATTCAGCCTCCTATAATCCACGAACACTCTCCATCATGTGATTGTTCTGGAGGGAATCAACTCATCTGTGCTATTCTGGACAATAGTCATGCCACCCTTCTTTGGCACACACAACACCGGGCTAATCCAAGAGCTATCGGATATGTGATAGATTATTTCAGAATCAAGCCATTTAATAATCTCTTTTTACAACTTCTTTCATGCTCGGGTTTAGCCTTCTTTGACCTTCAATGGTCTTGCCATGATATTCCTCCAAAATAATCTTGTGCATGCAAATAGTTGGACTTATACCTTGGATATCTACCAAGGTCCAACCCAACGCTTGCTTATAGGTTTTTAATATTGCTAGCAATCTTGCCTCTTGATCATTAGTGAGATCAATGGCAATAATCACTGGCAGAGTTGAGTGCTCACCTAGATAGACATACTTCAAGTGTTCTAGCAGTGGCTTAAGCTCCAACTCTGGTGGTTCCTCGATTGATGGTTTTGATTTCTTTATCTCTCTGCTAGCCAACTGGAGAGGCTCAAAGTAACTCACATCTTCAGCCTCCAAGGCTGGTTCCTCAGGTTCCTCAAATAGTTTAGCTATGCCGTCAAGTATGTTGGCATCAAATTCTGCATCCTGGCACAAATGTGCCACGTCCAAAGTATAATGGCCTCCGTCATCTCCTCAGCTTGACATTCATCTGATTCATCTGCAATTTCAAAGCTTGAAACACATTAAAAGTAACATGTTGGGCATTCATTCGCATGGTTACTTCCATTTTATGAACATCAATAAGCGCTATATCTGTGGCAAGGAATGGCCTACCCAAAATAATTGGCACATCAGTGTCAGCTTTATAATCCAAAATGTTAAAATCAGCTGGAAATATAAATTTTTCTACCTTTACCAACTCATCGTCAATCTTACCCTTGGGATGTGCATAAGATCGGTCTGCCAACTAGAGTGTCATCATGGTAGGTCTTGCTTCCATGCCAAGCTTCTTGAAAATAGATAGTGGCATCAAATTGATGTTGGCTCCTAAATCACACAATGCCTTACCCATGAATTTATTGCCGATTGTACAAGGGATAGTAAAACTCCATGGATGTTTAAGCTTTGGTGGCAATCGATTCAAGATCATGGTGCTACATTCTTGCGTGATGGCAATAATCTCAAACTCTTCCAACTTCCTCTTTTTGGACAAGATGTCCTTCATGAATTTTACATAGTTGGGCATTTGCTCAAGGGCCTTTACCAATGGAATGTTAATTTGCAATTGCTTAAGCACTTCCAAGAAACGCTTAAATTGCTGGTCCTGCTTGTGCTTTTGAAGTCTGGCCAGAAATGCTGGCGGTGGATACACATATAATGGCATTGTCGGCTTTGCCAAGGCAGTGTTGTAATCCATTTTGGCATCAGTATGCTTTCTAGCTTCAGTATTCTTGTCATCTTTGTTAACATCACCGTTGGCACTGGTATTGGCATCCCGTTGAGCACTAGAACTGGCACGAGTGTTGGTATCATTGTGGGCATCACCAGTTGCATCACCTACTTTGGCTTTCTCCTTCCCTGATTTCTTTGGCTCGTCTACTGGCATTGGTTTCCCAACCTGTTAGTCGACCGACTGCTTGGCAGCCGTTTCTACCTCACAATGTTTACCACTTCGAAGGGTTATAGCCTTTCACTGCTCATTACCTTTGTGCCGATCATCTTCAGTGTTACTTGGCAAACCTCCTTGTAGATGATTGTTGAGTGCATTCACAAGTTGTCCCATCTGAATCTCTAAATTCCGTATTGAAGCTGTCAGACTATGAACCGTGATATCATCATGCTTTGTGTATTTTGTAAGATTGCCTCCTTGATTAAGTCTTTGCCCATGCTGCAAATTATTTTGAACTCTCTGCGGCATGATATTTTGACAGAATGTTGGCATGGCATTCTGGTTTTGTCTCCGGGTATTCTGGCGTTGTGCATTGTATTGGTTTCCCCTTGGTTTCTCCAAGCTATGTTAGGGTGTTGCCTCCAACCTGCATTATAAGAGTTGGAGTTATAATTATAATAACGTCCAAAACTACCAATGAAATTTACTGATGCAAGATTGGCAGGGAATTCATCCACATGGTGGTTCTCTCCACAGATAGAGCAAAATGGCTCCAATGCTTTAACTGCTTGGGACTCGTTGCTTTTTTGTAAAGTTCTCACCATACTAGTGAGGTTGGAAATCTCGGCATATATGGACATTAGCTCATCCAACTGTAGTTTCCCACCGGCTTTTGTTCCAGTCCCAAGTCTAGCAACAAGATATTCAAAATCATTTATGGCTATCCTTTCAAGGATGCCAATGGCTTCTGTATAATTTTTGTCAAGCAATGATCCGGTTGTTGAAGCATCAACAACAATCCTTGTCTGTGTGTTCAATCCGTTGTAGAAGGTTTGTATCTGGGTCTAACTTGGGAACCTGTGCATAGGACAACTCCTCAACAAGTCTTTAAATCTTTCCTAGGCATCATATAGGGTCTTATCCTCAGCCTGCTTGAAGGTAATGATCTCACCACGCAGCTTAGAAGTGAGTGTTGACGGCTAGAATCGTGTTAGAAACTTTTGGCATAGATCTGCCCATAAAGTGACTGAGCCAGGTGGCAAGGAATTGAGCCAAGTCTTCGCTTTGTCTCTCAAAGAAAAAGTAAATAGTTTCAGCTTCATAGTATCCTCAAACACTCTTGGTTGCTAAAATAATTGGCATATTTCCATGAATTTCTTTAAATGCTGCCTTGGATCTCCAATCAATGCTCCATCGAATTTTCCTACATTCAAAAGAGTTAAGATCATTACGGGTTTAAGTTTGAAATTTGATGCATTTACCTTATTGCCTATGACTCCTGGCATTAAGCATGTGATGTCATGTGTTGATTACTCTCGAATGGGTCTCTCTTCTTCGGCATTGTGGGCAACATTATTATTGTGTAATGGTATTCCTCCATTGCATGGTTGATTCTCTTGATTGTTTTGAACACCATTTACTCCTCCATTTCCTTAATTTCCGTGATTCATCTATCGAATCTTCTTTCACAATCTACGTAAAGTGCGTTCAATCTCAAGGTCTAATGGTCTAGCTTCCCTCTCAGCACGTTTCCTAATCATACACTGATGAAAACAAAAATAAAATAGTAACAAAAACAAAACAAGTAAAAAACTAAAAACAATCAAATCCATTGCAATCCCCGGCAACGGCGCCAAAAACTTGTAGACTCTCGGCGTGAATGATTATTTGCTGGCAATAGGGCATAAAAGATATTGGAAAAGTGTTAAAACAGTGCCAAGAAAATTTATTGCGTGCAATTATACACGGTCTGCAAGTAATACAACGGTTAAGTTGAGTGTCGATCCCACAGAGATTGCCTGAGGAACTTGATTGCTTTGCAAGGTTATCTTTGAGAAAAAGATTGTTTGTTCGGAAAATGGGTTGAAAATGAAGGGATAATAAAAGTGATGAAAAGTGAAACAAAGAAAACGTTGGCAAATAATGTGGCTTAGCAAATGATGAGTGTTGGCAAGGAGTGCCTGGTTTTCACGCTAATCATGTTATGTCGGCCTTTAATAAATCATTTCTTGGCATTTTTTGCCGAGAAGATTGAAAATGATAGCATTACCTCTCCTAATGGAAATACCCTAAATTAATTGTGCAAAACCCTTATATCACTATATTGAAGTTTTTCACAAGTTAATCCGATTAAGTCCCAACCTTTACTTATGATGGGTAGATTTCACTTCCGAAGTAAGTTCATCTACTTGAACATCTTCTCTCGAAGCATCTTTCCTCAGTATATCTAGCATTTGATCGTTCCCACCCAAGTCAATTATGATATTGAGTTGCACTAGGCAAACTATGCCAGCGATCTCTTGGCATATTACTTAAAAAGGGAGTGTCAGCTCTCGCTTGGTAGTACACTTAAAATGATACTCATGCCAAATAGAAAAACATTGCCGAGACAGTTGTGATTTATTAAAAACTAAACATAAACCATAGCGTTCAACGCAAACACCCCTCACCATCTATGAAATCAGTTCATGGTGAGGGTATCAACCAAAAAACCATAATCATTTTTAACATCCATCATCATTAAAACTAAATGAAAATAAAATAACAACAAAGAAGATGGGCTAGAAGACAGTCTCTCGATGCAGCGCCTCACAGCCAGGCTCTTGGTCGGATGTTGAACCTTATCTCTGATCACTCTGCTTCCTCGTTTCGTCCTCTCATCAAATTTTCTTTGATCGGATTTAAATAGGACTCCATGGATAGCCTAGGATTATCTTGGATTTGAATTTTGAACGTGCAGGGATAAGGAAGGTGATCATCTTATCTGGCGTTTGAATCCTAAGACTAGTCAGATTAAGGCCGACGTCATTGTGCCATTGCTCTTCTGGCATCGCAGCATGGCATGGTACTGCCAACCACGCTCGGCACTGCTTGTCCATGATTTTTTCGTAGATTGATCCAATCCCTATTTTCTCGCAGCCTCATCTGGTCCTATTTTTTCAGGGTCAACATCTTCTTAACCTGGCATCAGATGTTCTTCTTTGCAAAATCGGTGCTTGGCATTAAAGGTCCTTCTGTGCCAACGACTACTCGACATCCTCCTTGGTGTCGTCTCCTTCCTGGGCTAAAGTGCTCTTGCTCTGCCAGCTGTTGTGCCATCAGCTATGCCAACCTGCAAAAAGGTGCCAAAAACAACTGTTCACACTGACATAACACTGAATCCTAACTCTTTATGCAATGCATGACTTTACAACCTAAATGCAGCTAAATGTACTTAAAAGACAAGAAAGAGCATGTGAAATAAGCATAATTAGTACTTTTGGAGAGTCAACAATGGCCTTTCGAGTTTTCACCTCGATTTTTTCCTTTTTTCCTCCTTTTCTTTTTTCTTATGTTCTTTTCCTTTTTTCTTCTTTTTTTTTGTTTTTTGGTGACCTTTCGAGTTTTCACCTTTCTTTCAAGTCACTTTTCTCTTTTCTTTATTTCTTTCCCTTTTCTTTCCAACTTGTTCGGGCGCTTTCTGATTCAAACACCTCACTATTCTTTTATTTCCATGTTTCTGCTGGCCCAATGTACGGCTTCATGTTCTCTTTATACACTCTTCATCAATAATCATGAGTGTTAAAGATCAATTGCATCTTTGAAAAACATAGTAATACCAAGAAACCCTTTGTTTTAAATGAATTTATGCTAATCTACTTGCGTGATGCTTGGGAATAAAAATAAGGCTCGGAAGAGAATTCGAGTATTTTATTAAGGCTTTATAAAAATACAATGGAATTCAAAAAGTCATGGCAAACTGAAACAACAAATCAAGAAACAAAATCAGATGCCCCGGGCATCCATTGTATGAAGGAATTTGTAACCCCAACGACGACTTCAAATGTTGTCAAGATGTTTGCAGATGTAAAATCCCCCCAAAATAACAAGCGTCTGAGAGGTTTTAATTACCAGATGCCTATTCACAACGTATCTGAGCCACCCTTTGCGGGTTTTCAACCTAGATCCTCCTTTGGTTTCAAGACAATCTTTTCGAGTTTTCATCTTGAACCCCCTTTTCTTTTCTTTTTGCTACCTATGACGCCCTTTTGGATTTTCACCATAAATATTTACATTTTGCGAAGTGCCCTTTTTGGGTTATCACTCCACTTTGAACCTTTGAACCTAGATCTTAGGATCTCCAGTCAACTAGATAGGGTTTTCCTTCACACAACACCATTAATTTCCTTGGGCTTTTAGTCTCATTCCTTTAGATGTTTCTCAACTTGAACTCGATTTAACTCTTTGGTTAATGGATCCACAATGTTATCTTTTGATCTTACAAAACCAATAGAGAAAATTGCATTTGAGATCGATTGTTTAATGGTATTGTGTTGACGACGAATATTTCTTGACATGCCATTATACATGAAACTTTGTGCTCTACCAATTTTTTGTTTTCAATATATGAATATTGTAGGCACATTCTTTGGTCATTCATGAATATCCTTGATGTATAAAATATAGATGCACATTTTAGAGCAAGTATACCCGCCACACAATTAATAAAGTGATAAGTAGAGTGTTGAACCCATAGGGATTGGAGTGATAAAATTAAAGTTATTGCACGAAAGTGTTAGTGAAATAATGGTGAAGGTGTGATGATAAACTATAAACTAATGCTATTAGAAGAAAAAGTAAAGTGAAGAAATTGTCAAGAACAAACATATGTTATAGCAAAGATATGCAATGAGAATGGATGATGGGTTTATTGCTAAGTACGATGCAAACTACCATTCAAATGCTATAGTGGTTGGCAATACAAGTCTGCGTAAACCAATTAATATCCTTACCTATTCGACAAGGTTTTCTAATGAACTCATAGACTCTCTCGATACCTAGAAGTTGGTAACATAATGATATGGCAATACATGTCTTTGTAAACCCTGACAACTTATTATCTATTCAAGTTCCCCTTATTAGTCATTGAAATCCTAAACTTATGTCTAAGCCGGATTAGAACCTAAGTTAACAGCTTAAGTTCCACTATTCACATGTGTCTAACTTAACTCTCTCGATATTAAGTCACATATCGATAATTAAAAGGCCTCTCTCGATAGCTCTTACAATAATTATGCATGAAGAACAATGAACAAAATAGATAACGAAAAGATGCTACAACATTGAACAACTAATTAAATCA
Organism: Hibiscus trionum; assembly: GCA_030270665.1. Lineage (NCBI taxonomy): Eukaryota > Viridiplantae > Streptophyta > Magnoliopsida > Malvales > Malvaceae > Hibiscus > Hibiscus trionum. Next base: position 9,582,058 of record BSYR01000013.1, on the reverse strand, counting down.
TAGAATTTGAAAAACAATAAACACAACAAAAAGTATTTCAGTCATGTCTGAGTAAATAACATTCATCAAAATAATAAAATAAAGTCATAGCAATCAATAAAGCAAGAGATAAAGAGAATCAAAGTGTCCTAAGCTTTATTCTTCGTGCCCTCGAACTGATGCTGCAACGCTCCAATCTCCTCAAGCCTCTCTCGATAGCTTTTAGCGCTTGGAGACTCCTCTTGACCTTTGACAATGGTGGTTCTTCGATGTAGAAGACAAAGGGACTATTTCCTCGAATAAAAGTTTCTCTGTATGTTTTTGCGTTAATTACAACCTCCTCTTTCTTGTGATATTCTTTTGCCTTTTATAATAAGTAGAAACCCTAGGGTCTTCTACTTTTGGTTCATTAAATGCCAATAAAAGAATATATTGTCACATGCTTTTAATAAAGTCTCATGTGATTAATTAAAGATGAACTTTAATTTCCACGTCATTAATGGCTCAAAAAAGGAGAAGAGACCAAGCATTAAATCACGTTAAAGGATTCAAGATTTGTCTCCAGCGTCATAGTAATGTTTTGGCATCCAGTCCATCACGAGAGAATGTTGCTCTAATGCTCCGGCACTCCACTAGTCTGTTACTTCCTGCGAAGCACCACTAAAAGCCACTACCTTCCCGATTAATAGCACCAATACAGATAAAATTTAAGCTCAAACACTATAACTCCATAACTATATGCAAACTACTCTTAAATGCAATAATATTCTTTCGAACACATACAATACGCTAAGTAAAAGGGTTTAAAATATAGGTTCTTTATGCACTCATCAATCCTCCAAGAAATTTGAAAACCATTTGGCTTCTTCCCCAGACTTGTCTAGAGTTACGAACTCAGATACCATTGTGGATCTGGTTCTAAGCGTTTTTTTAAGAATTCCATGACATAGCTCCTCTTTTCAATGTGAAACATATTCACTTGTGCTTTTGGTATTTTGAATATCAAATATCCAACTGGCACCAGAGAATCCTTATAAATATTAGGATCTCTGGAATAATGCAGTTCATAGTCCTGAGTATATTTGAGATATATCAATACTCTCACAATCACTTTTTAAAGGTTTGACCTTGGATTGATTGTGAATATGCTTAAATTGCTTACAGTGAAAGCAATATATTGTCTAGTACAATTCAATTAGACTATCTATGACCCTTGCATATTATATTTGGTTAACCTTTTAACCTTTTGGACAAATGTTGGCTAGTATTCCTTGAAGTTTTGTCTATGCTAGAAAAATTCTTGCCCAACATTATCTTGTCCACGTAGTGTGACTGCGTTAATATGAGACCATCATACAGTCGTTACATTTGGATGCCCAAAATCAAATTTGCCAGACTCACATCTTCATGTCTTTAGTACGTTTACCATTTCATTGTTACTTATACCAATGAGTATGTCATCAACATATGATCATATATCCTAATGTCGGCAGATTTGATATGCACACATTTGTCACACTTATTTTCCATCATGACAATATCTTAGTTTCAACATTTTGTTGAATGTTTAGACTATGTTCATTGATAACCCCTAAAGTTTGTTTCGTTGAACTTGGATTAACTTTCCTAGTTATATAAGGAAGTATATTTTCAAAGAATGATGCATTCTTTGATTCCATTTTTATATTCTTGTGAATCTTATGGTTTTTTTATTTGTACAAAAGAAATTGATATACGCTACTATGATCTGCATAGTCAAGGAAAAATACATTCCATCATTTTCAAACTTATTTTCATTTACATCGATAATGGGGACATTACCATTGCAAGACACCCCCCACATTTTTCAGTAGTTGTAACAATGTTTTATTTCCTTCCATAACTCATGTGGTGTTTTGTCTCTTTTACTGTGAGAAATCTTATTTAAAAGGTAATTAGCTGATAAAACATCTTCACCCCACATGTTAGGAACATTTTTGAAGTTTTAGTTCTTTTTCAGAAGTCATCTTCAAAATTTTAGTAACAACTTTACTCATATGGAGCTTCTCCTCATCTTAATTCTTTTATTAAGTTTGAATTTCAACATCATGATTATAGAAAATAATTACTTTATAGCTTCATCTTTGCTTTTAAGCAAATATACATAGCACTATTTTGTGATATCATCAATGAACATAATAAACGTATTCCTTCAAACAATAGTTTGCCATGTCAATTGTTACGCCAATGTTTTATCATAACATTTACCTCATTCAGAAGTCTCTAGTCTAAAGACTTGTTCCTCATCTTATGGAAATTGAAGCATTTCCTTTGAAAATTTTCTTCTCGGGCATACCACCTAGTTTGCGGTTTGAAGTCTCTTTATTCTACTTCCATTATGTTTGCCCTCACAATGCTTTTCAATTTTCATAGCTATATTTGCCTTAGCAACATTTAAAGATGGTAACAACATTTACCATATTCTCTCTAAGAATAGGAGGATCATCATTTTGATCAGGTTCAACGTGATCAAATAGACAACATCCTTTGTTGTCGCGTTTTGAAATTCTCTATAATAAATTTCACTGGTTTTTCATTGTGGCTCAGAGTCACAAACCAGAAACAGAAAATTGTGAACTTTTTAATCATAAAAAATTTAGTTCAAAACTAAAACCATAAACTAACGCAATTTCCAACTTATGCTAGACAATAGAAATTTAGTAAACTAAAAACCCGAAACAAAAGTTCACAACGTCTAATAGAAATAACAAAAATGAACATTGCACTAGGTAGGTAACTTATGAAAATAGAGGTGGTGCACTAGGCACGCTTAAATACCAAGTATTTCAAAGAACCAATCCTAGACATGCACTCATATATTGTCTTTCAATAATCCGTTTATGAGTTTCATTCTCATATGTTTAAGAAAATTCTTGAAGTCATTCCAAACAAGTGTTAGCTTTTCAAATAACTAATGCTTGAACAGATTCACTTGCAAACATTTATTTTGCGAGAATATCGTGAGTGATAAGTTAAAATCATTGTCTTTGATTCACAACAATTTAGAATCAATCATTATAAAATTAAGAATTTGGTAACTAAGAATTTCTTAGCACGAACATCTTTTTGTTTTGTGTTTATGGTCTAACGACCCTCACAATTCTTTATCCATTTTTAAACATTGTACGCTTCGTAACGTGCATCAAATAAGTCTCTAAGAATGTAGTTCCAACATAGAAAAACAATTTTTTGCCATGCTTTGATTCAAGACCTTGGACGGAATCAACTCTTTAGATTCTGTTGAACATAACCAATAACTAATGTTACTTCCAATAACAAATTTTGTTAAAACAGATTTATCCACTTTGTTTGAAAGGAGATCAAGTAAACCCGTTAAAACGGCAAAAACTAAATTCTAGAAAACAAATTTATTTAAAAGATCTCAGTTTGCCAACAAGATTCTCAATAAATAAATTCAACAATTTATTTCTTTTTATTTTTCAAAATAGAATCATACAAGATTCCTAAGAAAACAAATTCAATGATTTTTTTGGTAGAATAGAATCATACAAGATTCCAAGAAAATAAAATTAATGATTTATTTACTTTTAAGAAATAAATTCAACAATTTATTTCCTTACAAAGGTAAATCAACGCAAAATTCTAACAGATAAAAAATTCAGTGATTTATTTCCCCTTTTTCAATGTTATATCTTCTGTTTAAACAACGAGATCAGTAGCACTAAAACCTGAAACATTGATATCAAGGCAAACCAATTTTTTTTAACAAAAAGAAATAAAAAGGAACCATTCCTTTTATTTTATTTTTTTATTCCTGATTAGAAAGAAAGATCAAGTTAATTCGTTAAAACTACATGAATTAAATCCTGAAACGAATTATTTATGAGATTTTAGTTTCCAAAATAGATCAAGATTTTATCTGTATATCTATCCTCTCCATCTCTATAAAATTTCTCAAAGGAATATATTAATACGAGAAAAAAAATCCTGTTTCCAAAAACACAAGCAATAATGATTATTAACATTTAATAATAATTATTAAGGCAAAAAATTATGATACAAGATATTTCATATTAAAGGTCAAACTTTTGAAATAAGTATAATTTACCATATTCATGTCATATTCCATATTAAATGTCATATTTAATATTCCATATTAAGGCCAAAATTATTTAGGAAATAATTAAGATTATTACATGTCATAATACCATAATTCAAGGTATTAATATTACCATAATACATGTCATAATAATATCATAATTCAAGGTATCAAAACAAACCCTTAAAAATTAAAATTAATTATTAAGGAATATTAGAAATTACCTTAATAGTACCGTGATTTAAAGATTACCTTAATAATACATAAGTTTGGAACTTGGTAAATCTTGCTGCCACGATCCATCTCCCATCTGGAGAGCATTTTCCATGTATGAAAATATTATACCAAATATCACAAGAAAACAAGCACACATTAGGAAATAATTAATGTATCAAACATGTTACCATAACAAGTAAAAACATAAAACATCAAGCCACGGATATGCTTTGTGATGAATATACATGGTATTTAAACCATGTTTCCAAATATGATAGCGCAAAACAATATATATATATATATATATATATTAAGTTTAGAAGCTGACGCAATAAATACTATAGAATCGTTTAGGAAACCACGTTTTAAGCTTTACTAATCTCCCAATTGAACTTCACTAACCTTTTATCCCATAGCAAAGTGCCGACATAGCTAGCACATCAATAGATGGTTAGCGATGACCAAATCAAGCCCTCCATCCAGGCGAACCAAATAAGCTTTAACATACCTGTAAGTAGTTCTTATTTGGTGCTTTGATCTGAATCGAAGTCTTGAATTTGGATGAGTAGCTTTGTTGAGGACTCGTCGTGGTATGATTCACTGCCCTAGATACGGTAATCTATTCATCTTTGATCAAACTCAAAAATTTTGTCTTTCTTCAACAAGACGTTAATCCAAAAATAAAATAATAAACAATAAAATCAAATATTGCTATTATTATTAATCGAACATAATACAACATATTTAAAACCAAATCGATTAGAAACGATTGAGGCCTGTAGCTACACAATTTCTTTAAGAAAAAATTTCAGCCACTCCTTGGTGCTTGAGATTTTCAGTCGTCCGTCTCTTAGGATACAACAACTAGAAGATCTTGTACGGTAGCATAACTGCAGAGATCACGAACTATACCCTTTGCCTTCTTCTATCACCAAAAATTACTTTTGAAAATCACAGAGTAAAACAATAAAAAATTCTCTATGTTTTTATTTGTTTAAAACCTAGTAAGTTTACATGATATTTATAGTCCAACACCCCAAACCGAACCGAGGATCCGAAGTGTCGCATTGGATCGTCGGCCCAACCCGCCAAAAATTTCAACCATCAATAAGCCATGGAACTAAAATCTTTTTATTTTAAAACATTCGTACTTAAACAATTAGCAATTAATTTACAAAACATAGAAACTCGTTTCAACAACTTACAATTTAAAAAGATTCTAATATAACAAAATATTTACAGACTCCACTAGGTAAGGTTCTACGAATACACAGCCCACTAAATACAAGTATACTCTTGTAATCAGAGCTTGCTGAAATCTCGTACTTATAGTGCTCCTGATCGATCTACCAACCTATGCACGAAAACAACAGTTTCCAAAGCTAAGCTAACAAACCTCAGTGGTACACCTCTACTCTACTATACTTCATGTTAATCACAAATATAAGCATGCTTACTAGTACGAGCATTAAGGTAAGAATAACAAACACATGGTGCTACCACTAGTCGCCTAAACACGTGCTCAAAATCATAGAAGTTCATCTACGTGGCACACAAGGCCCAACTATATCTGACGTCTCAACATACCATCAAGGAAAACATAGAAGATGCCATTGGCACTAATCAAGCAATACAACCAATATACAAACCTTAAGTGAGGCATGATGACACAAAGCATCAGGAACATACAATTAGAGTGAGGCCCAGGGACACACAGCATCAGGAACGTACATTTGGTGTCTCTTTGGATGAGGTATGGGGACTCATAGCATCCATAACGTACATCTAGTATCTCTAACCATAGTGTTGCAGCACTCTCTCACTAGGCATCCGAATCCCATCAATCATCGACTCAACCAATCAAATGTCTGCTCGACATACAAGCAACGTGATCCCAAGGATCTTTTTATTGTTGCTAATCTTTAACACATAATTAATTTTACATTATGGAGTTGTTAATAAATTTTGGAGGAGTATTTAATCATTATCAATAATTATTATATTTCATATGTGTTACATCATTTAATAACGCATTAATTTAGAGTTCAAGCCACTACCGGCCCCGAACAACTCAATCTAATGTTACAAGGTAGACAATCCAGCGGGTATCGATACTCGACATCGAGGATCAGTACGGTCCCTCTAATATCGGTACTCACACGTGTACCAATATAAAATTACTTACTAGATTCTCAAAATTTCTTAGTAACGGTACGGGTTGACCTGTATCGTTACAACATTGAATAGCGTATCGGTACAATCTAAGCTCATACGAATACTTTACTCATAAGCTCATTTCATTTTAGCGAACTACGATCTTACGAGGCTTTATTCGATTTCCTAAAGCTCCTTACCCTCACTTTTAAAAAATATCATACCTTATCTTCTTATTTCTCTTTCCCCCACTCACCAACCACTTTATTTCATAATAACACTTCCCCAACAAAAAAGTAGGAAAACCAACATAGGGTTATTAACCTATTTAAAACTTTTTGTTGAAAGCTCCTAACTTAATCCCTTATCCATTTTAGTCCTTAATTCATTTAAATCAAGCTTTCAATTTTAATTTTCTTTAATTAATTAACCACTTAAAGATCGCAAAACCTGGATAGAGTCCCGATTTACAAACCTTAAACGTAGGTCGTTACAACTCTCCCCTCTAGAAAATTCCCTTCACGGAATTTGTACCCATAAATAACATGAAGGTGTTGAAACTTTAATAACTCTTATAAGTACTCAAACATTCTCCGTTGCGCTACTCTGATCTATCACAACATTCAACAATCATAACCTTTACCTTCCCAGAGTACAACCACAATCTCAAGTAATTCTTTCTTTGAAAATACATTCTCATTCGATGCATTACTGAAGGCATGAAATAACTCAGCTATACCTCATCGACTTCATAACATAAATATGTTATCGACAAAATCTAACTTATACTCTAAGGCTCAAAATGGTTCATGCACGACTACATATTCCTAAAAAAACCCACATGATTAAAAATATATGGAGCCAAGAAGTCGTTGCATCCAAAGCGAAACGATTTCTCCCAAGTGAACTCTAAATATGGTGGCAACTTCTATCAAAATACTTGCTCGAAAATACAAGACTTTAGCAAGCGAAGACGTCTCGACTTGTTTCTAGCACAGACCTTACTCTTGAGTATGATATTCGAATCTGCAACTATTGCGGCTCCCACTAACTCGGCCCACGCATTGGACTTTCATTCTCAAAACTACATTGTGGCTTGAAATATGTTATCTGATAACACACTAGGATCTATCATTGCGTGAAATCCTTACCAAGGGATAAGGTTCCACCATGAACCTCGAATCTCGTATCAAAATATAGAATGTACATACTGTAGTGTTGTACAACCCAAACCACACTCAATCCAAGTAGACTTTCCACCTGGATTTCGTTCTTTACCGAAAATAAGTGAGCAATAATTACCAAGAAAGATATCATTTCTCATGACGTAGACCAATAAAAATGTGTGCTCATAAAAATCCTTTAACAAAATTCATGGTCGTACTATCTAATTTTCCACTAAGGAAATCTTGAAGCATCAAAATCAACTATGAAAGACTCGATGTTTGACTCCCAACTAATTGCAAGCCACACAATTATCAATGAATTCGAATACACGGTTCTTTATTGTCTCCCAAAAAGCACTGCGAGAGTTTGGTACAAATTTTCGCTCCCATAATATACCATGTATTGCCCATTGTATTATACACAAAGAATGTCTTAACTCGATGTATCATTCTCTAAAGAACCCAAAACAAGATCTCAAGGTCCATTTGAAACCATGGAACCTAATTTCAACCATAACATTGTACCTACTTAATTAAAATCAGATGTTACTTATCGCGGCTTCCAGAGCTAACCAATCCTCAGCTCGGAGCTTAACCAATAAAACACATGGGTACCGGTACTGACCAATCAGTACCAATTTGCGAATAGATCAAGTATGGATATCGTGTAAAACTACTAATGGTACTACTACACACGTCCATCACTTACGATCATTGATCGATTCTCATGAGTAACACAATACTCTAATTCAAATTGAACAATCCATCACTTATCAAGTTCACCTTACTTTGGTGGCAATCAATCGCACGATCACCGGTTCTCAATTACTTCGAATCACGTCGTTGTCCCAAATATGAATTTCCGTAGTGAACAAGTACTCATAATTTCTCGATGTTAGGGGTAAGCACAACCTTCCTTCTTCTCGAACAAAATACATCTTTGTCAATAAAACAAAACATTCACGAAGATCTCGAAACCTTACTCGACTCGAATCAAGTCAACACCACTGCCACAAACAATCCAGTCTCGCAACTCGAAGCTCAAATGTCATTCCTCGGCCCGTTCCAAGGAAAGTGTGATCACTATCAAAAAGCATTTACGAAGTCTCAAACCCTATTTTCTTTAACTAATCACATAACAACTAGTCTCTCTCACACATAAGGGAATTTCAATAATTTCATTGTTTTTGCTTATATTTCCATAACCCTCGTACTTTCACGCATGTCATATACAAAGCATTAAGCTGATATTCGAGAGACAATCTAGTGGCTCCCACCTTAACATTGCTGAAACATCTCGTGAGTCAATGTGGACATCAAACATTACCATGACACGTCATAGGGAGAGAAAACCCTATCCAAAAATCATTTCAAAATTTCTAGTCTTCAACACCTCACCCACAAACACCTCATTCCCAAACCAATATCAGAAAATGCACATGTAATCCACATTCAGATAACAAATCCTCTACCTTTAGAGGCAGATAACAGTCTTCCACTATCACTTAACAAGCTATCGACGGTATAAGCACCATCTCAACGAACCAACTTTTTATTGGCAGATAAGTCTGGTTCACCCCTGGAAAAATATCCGAATAAAAGAAACCTCGCTCGAGTTTCACCCTCACAACTTAGCCTCCGAATTTCTGAATTAGGCTAGTGTCCTTCATTACGAGTGTGTCGCGGCCGTTTTTTAGACCCATTTTGTTTAAAAAGAGCCTCACGATTAGGGTTTTGGAAATTGGGGTTTTTCATTTTAATTAGATTTTGAAATTAGGGGGTTTTTCCCATTTTTAATCAAATTTCCTTTATTTTCTTAAAAAATCATTTTGGAGTCGCCACAGATCACTTTGGTAGACCAAACACCATAAAATGTGAACTAGAGATTCTTTTCGAAAAATTTGGGTCTGGGAGTCGGTTACGTGTAGGGAAGGATTAGCAACCCTACAAACGCCCGTTATCGGTACCTTATTAATTTCACATGGCATTTTGGCATTTTGTACATTAATCTGAATTTAATTAAGTCTTGTAATTGTAAAATGGATTTCATTCCAAATGGGAATATCCTTTTGTAAGAAAATACATTTTGGACGAATATGATTATGAAACGTCCAATTACATTATGACATTTCAATTTATATTCAAAATGTATCTCAACACAAAAGGTTTAATGCATATCCAATTATTTTATTGTTCATTTTAAGTAAACCCTAATTTAGGCTCCATTAATTTAATTGATTTAAGAACTATGAATATTATTAATTTTTAGACGTAAATTGTAACATACAAATAATATGGACACTACTTTTAATGATTCCAAAAAGTAATAATATTCCTAATTTTAAAGTGACACTAATTGTTTATCCTATTTTTTAAATTTTTATTTAAACTAACTATGTGCAATTTCTATTTTCTAGGTTAAAATGAAACATTGAAAATTTAATTTGAATATTCATTGATTAACATCACTCTACAATGTGATACTAATCAATCTTGAATATTCAAACTTTATTTCAAATATTCATTTATTAGCTACAATGTCCTTTCCTATCCAATTATGTGTTCAAGTAGCCTATATTAAGGCTTCTAACTAATTTCTAATTGTATGATTGAATCAATTAACAAACATATTAAATGCAATTTAAAATATACAGTCATACAATTTAATTTAGATAATTGAGTAAAATAATTAAGCAAATAAAAAACTAAAAATAAGACTGAATTGCATTAAACTTAAAATTAAAAGGCTTAATTAAAAAATTACAGTGACTAAAATGTAAAACGGGACAAACTGGGAAGCCCAAACCTAAATCTGCTAAGAGTTCTGACCCAAACCCATTAAATTGGCCCAAATCTCACTAAATCGGATCAAACCGGGCGACACAGCCCAAACGGTCCAGCCCTAAACGGCCTAAACCGTCTCTCCGGTCGTGAGTCGGGTTGCGACCTCGTATCCATGCCCGTCTTGAAAACACGCGGGTCGTTTTGACCCGTTCCCAATATTACGTCGTGCTGAACTAGGTATAAAAAGGGACAAATCGAGTCAGCCCGACCATTTGCAACATTCCCACTCTCTCTCCTTATTCTCCTCTCTCTCTAAATCCTCTGTCCATAAACATTTCCTACCTAGAAAACCAATACCCAACTCGATCAAAACACACAAATTCGGACATGTTCTTCTTTAGTTCTTCCATTTTTCCCTATTTGATCTTCGCAAACCCTAAAACTTCAACCCATTCTTTTTTTCTATGATCAAACAACCTAAAATCCTTAGAACAAGCTAGGAACTTTTCCAAAAAACCTACTTTGATCCTTAATCCTTATCCTAAACCCTTCCGACAAGTTTCCCGGCCATCAGAATGACACCAGTCATTGGTCATCATTTTTGATCATATTCCTTCTTCCGATGACCGGAATCCTTCTGGTCATCTTCTCCGACCATCCTTTGTAATTCCGATTGTCTTCTCCGGCAAAGATAAACACTCCGACCGCCGTCTACAACTTCCGGCCACCGTCTCTGTCGTTGCTGGAACCCTAAATCTACCTGAAACATCAAATTTTTTGTCATAAACCTAGATCTAACTCATATTTCATTAGAAATTGTAACACCTTTAGCCCGGCCTAGACGGTCGACCCGAACTACGAATTTTACACGGGGAAAACCAAAGTCAACCCGAAAGTCAACCTTGATTAACGACCATTTTTTTCTTTTTAATCTTGTCTAGATGCATATTAAACCTAAGCGTACTCTTGAGAAACACATACTTGAAAAGCACAGCGATCGGATTACATTAAGGGCTCAATTGCACAAACTACAACTATTAGGGACCAAAATGTAAATTCTGGAAATTAAGGGGACTTAACCGATTTTTATGTTACCAATACCAAATTAGTCATATTACATGCTTCCCTGTCAAATTTCACTTCAATCAGACATCTCAAACTCAAGCAATTGCAAGAACAACATTCAGGACTAAAACGTAAAACTTGCAAACCACAAAACCATTCAAATCAGTGCCCAACGGTCATCTGTTTCGGAATGGGGGTTGACCGTTCCGAAACGTGGGTTCGTTTTGAGACCTGTATCGAAAAAGAGCTTGGCAGTGGCCAATTCGTTTCGAAACGGCCTATACCTGTTTCGATACGCGAAGGCCATTATAGGCCCCCGTTTTGAAACGTTAGTGCCCGTTCCGATATGGACTGCCCAGAAAGTGCAGAATTTGCTGGTTTAACACTCAATTATCCACTCAAACACAACCTAATGATCTCCTAATCATGCCAACAAGTCATCATACATATTAGGTACATATTTGCAACATAAAACACATTCATGGCTACAATTAAGACAATTCACAAGTTTATATGCATGCTTCCTAATATCCAAAGCAAACAACCATCAAAACATCAAATCAAGCACCAAAAGGCCATTTACATATCCAAAACATTTAAGGAAACATGCCACAACTAGGGAGTCCAAAACATCTCCCAAAAACACAACCTAGGTTCCCATTGCCAAATACCAAAAACTAATAATGTGTGAAAAAGTCACCATACATGAGCTTAGCTTTCCCTTGGATTCTTAGCCTCCTTGCTGCCCTCAAAACACTTCAGTTCTCTGCATTATTGGTTCAAGAAAGAGAGCGTAAGCACATTTGCTTAGTGAGACATGCTCTAAAGAAACAACACAATAATGCACTTTATAAAACACCTTTCAAAAGGCCTTTAAATTCATAAACATCATTTCTCATGCAACAATGCATACACAACAAACATCTCATGCTTCATTAACATCAACATGTCATATTGGCTTCCAAGTGATAAACCATAACCTTTTATAACATAAAACACAATCGGATACGCGGATTACAAGCGTTGTCCCATACGCTTCATACACACTACCGAACACACAAGGTGGAGTTTACCGGTACAATCTCAACCCCTCAACACCCGTGATGGAGTTTACGGTACAATCACAACCCCCTCCACATCACTCATCGGTAGTTGTATAACCACCAATGAGAACACATGACACACAACACAAGATCCACACATGGCCTTTTAACCACCATTATGATCTTAAACATCTCGTTAGTGTACTTGGATGGAGTTTACGGTACGATTACAACCCCTCAACATCCAAGGCGACTTTATTCACGGTGCACCCAATCCTATAGCCGGCTAACTATATCCGATTCAAGTACTTTAAAACCAAAACATCACTTGCCAATATACATCATTTATCACCAACAACCCACTGTTTTAAAGCATTAATCAAAGCCATTAAATCATCATGCATCACTATGCATCAAAACCACATTTATCCATAACAAACCAAGGATCTCTTACCTTGAGCATCCTTCAACACATGGCTTTCAAAACCAGCATTAATCATGCTAAAACATGCTTTCAAAACAGAATTTAAACATGCAAATTAAATACATTACATCCAACCATCTCATGGTTCATCAAGAGAGAGAGTTTTCCAGGAAACTTACTCTTGAGCTTAGTTAAGTTGCTTAGACTTAAACTAAGCTCCCAAACCTTCAAACATTCATTACAAAGCTGGAAATCCCAACTTCACTCACCAATTCTGTTTCGCAAGCTTGCCGAAACGCCGTTCAAGCCTCCGGATCAACACCACAAAGATCCGAAGATGTCTCCCCTGTTTTGAACATATCAAAGCAGAGGATTAATGCATCATCATGCATTAAAATCTTCAGCCATTACACCTAAACTCGCTGCTCTCACCAAATCTAACATTTCGGCTACCAAACACAACCGAAATCACTTCCAAACTCTTCCACAACATTACCCAGCCAAGATCCATCACTTCTAAACATTCTTAAACATCAATTAACATCCAAAAAGAACCTAAACTCGTCCTTATACCTCCAGCTACAACAGAACACCAAGATCACCCCAAAAACCACCATTTTCACAAGTAAAAACTTAGGAAAATCAACCTATTCGGGATTGCATTGATTAAACCTCAATTACACATCATTAAACATCCAAAATACATTTAAAATCCACCTCAAAACAGAGCCTAAACAATCACCACGAATTTCTTCAAGATTTGATCCAAATCTTGAGTTTTAAACCAAAAATCAAGATCACAACATTAAAACCTTTTATAAAACTTAATTCAAGGATTGAGAACTTGGGAATTTCAGTAAAGAACTGAGTATTTAGAGGAGAAGAACATCCTTACCTCTAAATGTAGATTTCTCCTTGATTAGAGCCAAAATCCTTGAAAATTCAATAAGCAAATCTAGAGGTTTTGATGTAGAAAGGATTAGGAATCAATTGATGATTGAAACCTCATCATTTAGTGTGAAAAATAAAAAGAAATGTTGATGTGGAAATGTGTTTGGCTGAGAGAATTTTGAGAGAAAATGAGATGAGAAAGTTTTAGCAAAAGTTAGTTATGAAATCTCAAAATTGGTTTCCCTCTTTTCCTTTAATTAATTAAACATTAAATGAATCATTAAAATTAAGAAAAATCTGGAGAAATCCTTCCTTGGGTAAATTAGCTCCTTAAAGATTCAAAGTTTCAATCCTTACAAAACAGTCACCACTGAACTTTTCAAAAATTACATTTTAGTCACTATTTCGAAATGTCACACTTCCAAACCTTATTTTGTAAAATTGATTTCAGCACTCTCTTATATATATTAAAAGAGGATTTTTAGATATTTTTCCATATTTTTAAAGCATCCCAAACTAGGCTTTCCCTAAAAACCACCTTTTATATTCGAACCAAAAAACAGACCGGTCCGGTTCAGACCCTAAACTTCCAAGCCCAAAATTGGGGTGTTACAACTCTCCCCCCTTAAGAAATTTCGTCCTCGAAATTTACCTGGAGGAAAGAGATACGGAAACTGCTCTTTCATGTCATCCTTCCGTTCCCACGTGGCTTCCTCAACACCACGATGCTTCCACATCACCTTTACCAACTCAATGGTCTTGCCTCGAAGAACTTTACTGTCTGAATCCAAAATTTCCACCGGCTCCTCATCATAGGTCAAGTCTGGATTCAACTCCACTTCCTCCACAGGCATAACATTCGAGGGATCCGACCTATACCTCCGAAGCATAGAGACATGAAACACATCATGAATCTTTTCCAACTCTTGCGGAAACCTCAGCTTGTACGCAACAGGACCCACACGCTCAATCACCTCGTATGGTCCAATGTACCTAGGGCTCAACTTACCCTTTCGGCCAAACCTCATCACCTTTTTCCAAGGTGAAACTTTCAAAAACACACGGTCACCCACCGCATACTCAATCTCCTTACGCTTCAAATCCGCGTAAGACTTTTGTCGATCAGAAGCTGCCTTCAATCGCTCACAAATGAGCTTCACCTTCTCGGTGGTTCCTTTCAACAAAGCTGGCATCGAAACCAACTTCTGACCTGTTTCAGCCCAACAAAGAGGAGTTTTGCATTTCCTCCCGTACAAGGCTTCATAAGGTGCCATTTGAATACTTTCCTGGTAACTATTGTTGTAAGCAAATTCCACCAAAGGCAAATGCTTCTCCCAAGAACCCTGAAACTCAATCACACAGCACCTCAACATATCCTCCAACACTTGGATAACACGCTCAGACTTTCCATCCGACTGTGAATGATAAGAAGTACTGAAATTCAGCCGTGTACCCAAAGCCTGATGTAAACATTCCCAGAAACGCGATGTAAACCTCGGATCTCTATCCGACACGATCGACTTTGGCACACCATGCAGGCGCACAATCTCAGCAATGTACAACTCTGCAAGCTTGTCCAAAGTATACGTAGTATGCACAGGCAAGAAATGCGCACACTTCGTCAGGCGATCCACAATCACCCACACCGAATTCTTCTTCGATGGCGACAAAGGTAAACCAGACACAAAGTCCATGGTAATCCTTTCCCACTTCCACTCAGGAATCCTCAACGGTTGCAACAACCCAGAAGGAAACTGATGCTCAGCCTTAACTCGCTGACAAACCATGCACTTGCTCACATACTCATCAACATCCTTCTTCAAACCCACCCAATAGTACTCATCACGAAGATCACGATACATCTTAGTACTACCAGGGTGCATAGCAAAAGGACTACTATGAGCTCCAGTCAAAATAACACGCCTCAACTCAGCATCATTGGGCACTACTATCCGACTTCCAAAACATAAAACTCCATCATCATTAAAGCAGAAATCCGATGGCCTATCCTCAGCAATATCCTGAACATGAGGCACCAAGGAATCATCCAACAGCTGCTTATCCTTAATCAACTGAACCAAGGATGGTTTCACTTGCAACTCAGCCACAAGACCGCCATCTCGCGAAATGCTCAAACTGGCAAACATAGCCCTCAAATCCACTACTACTTTCCTACTCAAGGCATCCGCTACAACACTAGCTTTTCTCGGATGGTACTCGATCGTCAGATCGTAATCTTTAAGCAACTCCACCCAACGTCGTTGCCTAAGATTCAACTCCTTCTGAGACATTAGATACTTCAAACTCTTGTGATCCGTGTACACCGTACACTTCTCACCATACACGTAATGTCTCCAAATTTTCAAAGTAAAAACCACCGCAGCTAACTCAATGTCATGCGTAGGATAATTGCGCTCATGCACCTTCAACTGGCACGATGCATAAGCCACCACCTTACCCTCTTGCATCAACACACACCCCAAACCAACGTAGGATGCGTCACTATACACCACAAACTCTTTCCCTGATTCAGGCTGAACCAAGATAGGAGCTTATGTCAAAGCTGCCTTCAGCTTCTCAAAAGCCTGATGTCTCGCTTCCGTCCATTCATACTTGACATCCTTCTGCAACAACTTCGTCAAAGGTGCAGCAATCTTTGAAAATCCATCCACGAACCTCCGATAGTATCCTGCCAAACCAAGGAAACTACGGACTTCATGAACAGACTTAGGAGGCTTCCAATTCATCACCGCCTCAATCTTCTGAGGATCAACACGAATCCCCTCAGCAGAAATCACATGACCAAGGAACACAACTTCCCTAAGCCAAAATTCACACTTGCTTAGCTTAGCATAAAGTTGATTCTCCAACAAAGCCTGCAACACAATCCTCAATTGCCCCTCATGCTCCTCCTCAGTACGAGAGTAAACGAGGATATCATCAATGAACACCACAACAAACTTGTCCAAATATACATGGTGTTTAAGTTTTCTGAGATTCTAGTCTCTTTTCTACTCTAAGTGCTAAGTTTTCTATTCTAGTTTGGCTAAAAGAAGTCTAAGCAATATAACAGTCACAATGGTGTTTAAGTTTTCAGAACTATAGAAAGGTTCTAAAACTTCTCCTAAAGACTATCCTAAAGTTGCTGCCACGACAGAGCTGTCACGACAGGCAAGTTCAGTTCATAGTTTTAAGCCAAAATTTTCAATATTTTCATTTTTTTTGCATAAAATAAATGTGACACAATTAAAACTAAATACAATATTATATTAATAATTAGGAGGACTACCTACCCCCAAACTCAAGGGTTGCATTGTCCTCAATGCATGACACAAAAGATGAAAACAGAAAGAAAAAAAATGACAGAAAAGTTAAACATCACAAAAAGATAATATGTATAGCAGGCGACAGAGAAAAAGAAAAAGAAAACTTAAGTTGTGCGTCTGTCGTCGCTGCTACCGGAGCTTTGGATGAGGAGCTGTCGGCGGGCAGTCTCTTTGGACTTTGTCGGAGGAGCTGTGGGTGCTGCCCTGAGAGTATGAGTGCTGCCGCGGCAGGGGTGGAGGCAGAGCTTCCTCGGGTTGCTTGCATCGTCATTGCAAGGGTTTTTCTTTGTTTACCTAATAACAAAAATAAACTAGAAACCAATATCAAATTTCTAATTCCTAAAATAATAAAGATAAAATAAGAAAATTAAAATAAAATAAGTTAAATTAAGAGTGCCTTGAGGGGCATCTCCTAAAGTAACTACTCCCTGTTCTATTGATGCTTGATGGGTCGTTTTCGGTACTTCTTGAAGTCCATCCGTACCCTCCATCTGGTGATTATTCTCATGGTGGAGGCTCCTTTCTTTTTCTTCCCTTTGTAGTCCATGAAGTCCTCCCTTCTTGGTAATGTTTATGAGGGCATGAATATATGATTAGACAAAATCAAATTGACATTCGGCCACAAACTTACCTTGTTTTCGTTGAATGTTGTTGTGGTTGAATGTAGCCCTTGCTGTCGTGTCTGCTGCTGCGGCAGCCAGTTGTTTTGACAGTCCGTTGTCAGGTTACTTTGCAAGTCAATGGGACATTGGTAAGTGCCATCACACTCTATACCAAATTCTGTTGACCACTCGTAGATCTCCATCAGTAGAGACTTTGATGATTCTATGTCCACCGGCTTTGGTTCCTCTAATACCTGCAATGGAATTTGTGAGTTTTCAAAGAATTCAAAAGGTTCGTTTATTACCTGCTCATATTCCATTGGCGAGGCATTGTCATTGGGTAGCTCTTCTAGGTGGTCGTGCGAGTGCCATGACGGGGATGGATGTGTGCAATCTTGGTCAGGCATAATCGAGGTAGTGGGTTGAGAATTTGCCTCTGATGTGGTTGCTGCCTCAGCATCAGTTGCTGCCGAGGCGACAGTTTCTGCCGAGGCGGCAGTTTCTGCCGAGGCGGCAGTTTCTGCCGAGGCGGCAGTTTCTGCTTTGACTGGGGTTTCTGCCTCGGAAGTGGTTGCTGTCGTGACATTCTCTTGAATTTCACTCAGCGTTGTCGCGGTGTTGCTCCATTCCGGCTCCTCGATCATTGCCATGGCAAGTTGTTGCTCAGACTCATCATATGTTGGGTATTCCTTCACATGGGCATCCTCGTCACCTTGCCTCAGGATTTCAGGTTCATCTGTGGCATGAATAAGGGCCGGTCTGCTCAAGAGTGCATCCATTTTGGCGATACTTTTGTCCATAGAAACCGACACTTCTTGAGTGAGTGCCATGAAGGCTTGCAGTGTGTCTTCTAAGGATTTTGACTGCTCTTGAGGATGATGACATTGCCAGGGCAGGTCGGGTTCTGCAGCAAAACTGTTATGGTATAAAAAATTTTGTGGGTTTTGATCGTACCATAAAAAATTTTGCTGCTGCGGCATCGGCAGTTGCTGCCCCTGTTACTGTTGTGGCAGCATATCTTTACGGTAATTGCAAGAACTTTCCCACATCAGCTCTCGAATGGTTTTTCCTGGCATATTGATGTTCCTTAAACCTGTATTTCACCTGAGTTTTTTTGTGTGTGATAAAAATAGAAAAATAAAAATAAAAAAATAAAAAATAAAAATAAAAAGAAAAGAAAAGTGCAGAAGCTAGGGTAAGAGTGTGTTGCCAGTCCCCGGCAACGGCGCCAAAAACTTGTTGCGTGTAAAATAGTCTATCGCAATTGAGTGCA
The DNA here is from genome assembly GCA_030270665.1 of Hibiscus trionum. Lineage (NCBI taxonomy): Eukaryota > Viridiplantae > Streptophyta > Magnoliopsida > Malvales > Malvaceae > Hibiscus > Hibiscus trionum. The sequence continues at coordinate 9,563,036 of BSYR01000013.1, read as the reverse complement.
AGTGTACACGTCGCAAGTAATAAAGTGATACTAGAGTATCGGATATCGTCTCCACAGGGACTGGGCTAACCCTTTCATTCACTATCTGCACAAGGGGAAAAGAATAGATTAAGATATTGTCACGAAAATAATAAAGAATACTTAAATAAAAGAGTGAAGATATCAAGATAGAGAGAATGGGCTGGTATTGAATTGCTCAGTAGTGCAGGTATTGTATTGCTTAGGAACTCCAGTTTTGTCGCGCGCCTGTCGCTGGCAGCACCTGTCGCGGCAGCAGTCCGTTGGTCGTCGCGACAGCAAACACAGCAACTCAGTACTTCAAGTTTGGCAAGAATCCCAGATCTGCCTTGGCCTATCCCTAGGTCCAAGTCTGTCGATGATCACGTCTTGATGATACCTCCCGGCGTGAATCGAAGGATGAACACCGATGTGTATGAATTCTTCTTTAGCCACTTAACCTCGCCCTATCCCTAGGCACGAGATAGTTCAACTATAAACTAGAGAACTTGCTCTTATTTCTTTCGTATACTTAACTCTCCCGATGCTAAGTAAACAGATAACCTCACAATGCTCTCCCGATGCTCTTGCAAGATATTAATAACCAAAATAAGAGAACTTGAAGTTTATTTTATTGAACTTGAAAAATCCTAAAACAAAAGCAACCCTTGCAACTACTTTACAAATCAACCCGTGGCCCTAGGGGGTTTTAGAACATATTGACGGCGGGTAAACGACGGAGGGGTTTTTGGTTGTCGGTTTAAGGGGAAATCGGCTATGGGTTATGGGATATTGGGTATCTCCCCTAGGTTAAAATACATGCCCTTATATAAGCTTTGGGCTCAAGCATTCTAAGTTAACAAGGATTACAACTTTAATTAAAAGTATGATTCTAATAAAGACTTAATCTTCAAGGAATCTACTTTCTAGCCGTCCTCCTTGTTTCTTGGGATTTTCTCTTCTTGAACTTTGGGCTTGACATATCTTTTGATCTGGGGCTCGGAAAAATATGAGGTTTTCACACGACAGACGGGCTGAATTTTCTCTATCTGTCGAGGTCCACTTTGCTTTTTCTCCACAAAAACTGCTGTCGTCCTCTGCTGTTACGGCAGCACCATGGCAGCAACGTCCTCCTTGACTACTCATTCCAGATTTTCTGCATTGCTGCCCAGCGCCTGCCACGATTGATGCCCAGGGTGCTGTCACGGCTGCTGCCCTGGGTACTGTCACGGCTGCTGCCTTGGGTGCTGTCATGGCTGCTGCCCTGGGTGTTGTCACGACTGCTGCCCTGGATGCTGTCACAACTGCTGCCACGACAGATACCTGCAAAAGTAACCAAATTTAGCAGTATCTGCGCAATTTTATCTAAATGTGATGTTTATGCAAAACTTAACCTAAAATGCAGTTAAACATGCTTGAGTGCAGCAAAAATAAGGATAAATGATGGGTAAAATATAGAACTTTTAAGCACTGATCAACTGGAGTTGTATTCTCATACAACTCAATTCCAAACTCCACCTCTCGGTTAGGAGGCAATCCAGGCAACTCCTCCGGAAACACACCAGGAAACTCTCGCACAGTCATGATATCTTGAACTCGCAACTCCTTCGAGCTAGGATTCATCACCAAGGCTAGGTAAGCTTCACATCCTTGCCTCAGCATCCGACTCGCTTCCAAGGAAGACACCACATTGGCAAGAAACTTCACATTCTCACCAACCACCACCACCACCTCATAATCATCCGCAAGCTTCAACGAAACTCGCTTGTTCTCAAAATCCACCACAGCTCGATGCTCAACAAGCCAATCCATACCAAGGATTACATCGAAACCATAGAATGGTAATTCCATGAGATCAACATGAAAAAGATAATCTTGCACAACCAAGGGACACCTTCTATACAACTTCCGTGTCACAACGGTCTCACCAAAGGAACTAGTTACACGCATACCAACATCCAAAGACTCAACAGGCAAACCAAGCAATTGAGCATGTTCACGCAATATGTATGAGTGTGCAGATCCAGAATCAATCAAGGAAAGTAATGACAAGGATTGCAAAATGAAGGTACCTGCGATCACATCCGTGTCACTCCTCCCCTCTCGCTACGCATACACTCGAGCCTGGCCACCACCCTCAGGTTGGACACCACCACATGCGCCACATTCCTTCCGCCGTCATCTCTGCGCTGGAAATTACCACGTCTGCGCCCACGACCTCTCTGTGGTGCAACAACTCCAGGAGCACGTCCCTGACCACCACCGGTCAACAGAGGACACTCCGTCTTCATGTGGTTTGCCGAACTACAATTCCAGCACGAATTACCAGTCACTACAACAGGAGCCTGCACCTCTCTCGCTGCCCGAGGATAATCACGCCTCAAATGACCACGCGATCCACACGCCCAGCATGTGTTCTGATCAGCTCTCGCCCTGTCTCCCTGAACAGGCGCACCATGCCCTCCACTACCACGCCTAGCAGGAGACTGATATCTCCTATCTCATCCTCTCTTGTTCCGTCCACCACCGGAACTATACTCAGCAGCTCTCTTGCCCGAGCCAGAACCAGCACTCCTGGAAGACAAACCCAGGTTCTGCTCAATATCCTTCGCCCTACCAACCAGCACATCAAAATCCGTGTACTCAGCTGTAAGCATAAAGGTCTTTACATCCGACACCAAACCATATTGGAAACGTTCACACCTCCCCCTTTCATCAGGGACAAGCTCAGGTGCGTACTGACTGAGACGAACAAACTGGATCTCGTACTCAGCCACCGTCATACTTCCTTGAACAAGAGACATGAATTCTCTTTTCTTTTCATCCAGGTATCACACACCTAGATACCTCCGCTTGAACGCATTCAGAAAGAACGTCCAAATCACATCAGCTTCCTCCATTCCGGAGAAAGTGGTCGTCCACCAGGTATACGCATCATCATGCAACAGTGATACCACACATCCTAACTTCTGCACATCATTGCAGTTCATTTGTCCCAAAATCCACTTGGTACTTTCCAACCAAGATTCGGAACCCTCAGCAGAGAAACCTCTGAACTCAGTCCCTCCCAGACTGCGCACACGTTCCAAAGGTAGTCTAGCATTAGCATCACCCTGATGCCCAGCTCCATGAGCTCCAGCTACTGCTGCCTGAAAGGCTCCGGCAATAGCCTGTATCAAAACTGTCATGTCAGGAGCAGCTTGCCCATGCCCAGCTTCAGGTCCAGCGACCCCAGCACCAGCACCAACACCAGCTCCATCACCTCCAGCACCACCACCACCGGGCGGTCCACCACCAGGAGAAGGAGGTAAATCCACAACATTATCAACATTCTCCTCATTCTCGTTCTGAGCCATAGCTCGCGTATTAACTCTCGTCTCTCTACGAGGTCCCATTCACTAAAACAATGCACTAACACAAATGCAATAAACATAATTAGGCTCAACAAGGTAAGTAATCCAAGCACTCAAGCTCATTTTTCAAAAACAATTCATTTCATTAGTTTTGATATGGCAATGGGTCCCTCTAACATGCTTCAACATAACATAGCATCACAATTGCAACATACTTTACAATTCATGCATTAAACTTTCACTTAAAAAGCATATCATGCAATCATGCATACATCACCCACACAATCATTCCTGTTTACTCGAGAACTCAGCTCTGTTACCACCAAATGTAACCCCCTTAGCCCGGCCTAGACGGTCGACCCGAACTATGAAGATTACACGGGGAAAACCAAAGTCAACCCGAAAGTCAACCTTGATTAACGACCCTTTTTTTCTTTTTAATCTTGTCTACATGCATATTAAACCTAAGCGTACTCTTGAGAAACACATACTTGAAAAGCACAGCGATCGGATTACATTAAGGGCTCAATTGCACAAATTACAACTATTAGGGACCAAAATGTAAATTCTGGAAATTAAGGGGACTTAACCGATTTTTATGCTACAAATACCAAATTAGTCATATTACATGCTTCCCTGTCAAATTTCACTTCAATCGAACATCTCAAACTCAAGCAATTGCAAGAACAACATTCAAGACTAAAACGTAAAACTTGCAAACCACAAAACCATTCAAATCAGTGCCCAACGGTCATCTGTTTCGGAACGGGGGTTGACCGTTCCGAAACGTGGGTTCATTTCGAGACCTGTATCGAAACAGGGCTTGGCAGTGGCCAATTCGTTTCGAAACAGCCTATACCCGTTTCGATACGCGAAGGCCATTACAGGCCCCCGTTTCGAAACGTTAGTGCCCGTTCCGATACGGACTGCCCAGAAAGTGCAGAATTTGCTGGTTTAACACTCAATTATCCACTCAAACACAACCTAATGACCTCCTAATTATGCCAACAAGTCATTATACATATTAGGTACATATTTGCAACATCAAAACACATTAATGGCTACAATTAAGACAATTCACAAGTCTATATGCATGCTTCCTAATATCCAAAGCAAACAACCATCAAAACATCAAATCAAGCACCAAAACGCCATTTACATATCCAAAACATTTAAGGCAACATGCCACAACTAGGGAGTTCAAAACATCTCCCAAAAACACAACCTAGGTTCCCATTGCCAAATACCAAAAACTAATAATGTGTGAAAAAGTCACCATACATGAGCTTAGCTTTCCCTTGGATTCTTAGCCTCCTTGATGCCCTCAAAACACTTCAGTTCTCTGCATTATTCGTTCAAGAAAGAGAGCGTAAGCACATTTTCTTAGTGAGGCATGCTCTAAAGAAACAACACAATAATGCACTTTATAAAACACCTTTCAAAAGGCCTTTAAATTCATAAACATCATTTCTCATGCAACAATGCATACACAACAAGCATCTCATGCTTCATTAACATCAACATGTCATATTGGCTTCCAAGTGATAAACCATAACCTTTTACAACATAAAACACAATCGGATACACGGGTTACAAGCGTTGTCCCATACGCTTCATACACACTACCGAACACACAAGGTGGAGTTTACCGGTACAATCTCAACCCCTCAACACTCGTGATGGAGTTTACAGTACAATCACAACCCCATCCACATCACTCATCGGTAGTTGTATAACATCACTAACGAGAACACGGGACACACAACACAAGATCCACACATGGCCTTTTAACCACCATTATGATCTTAAACATCTCGTTAGTGTACTTGGATGGAGTTTACGGTACGATTACAACCCCTCAACATCCAAGGCGATTTTATTCACGGTGCACCCAATCCTATAGCCGGCTAACTATATCCGATTCAAGTACTTTAAAACCAAAACATCACTTGCCAATATACATCATTTATCGTCAACAATCCACTGTTTTAAAGCATTAATCAAAGCCATTAAATCATCATGCATCACTATGCATCAAAACCACATTTATCCATAACAAACCAAGGATCTCTAACCTTGAGCATCCTTCAACACATGGCTTTCAAAATCAGCATTAATCATGCTAAAACATGTTTTCAAAACAGAATTTAAACATGCAAATTAAATACATTGCATCCAACCATCTCATGGTTCATCAAGAGAGAGAGTTTTCCCGGAAACTTACTCTTGAGCTTAGTTAAGTTGCTTAGACTTAAACTAAGCTCCCAAACCTTCAAACATTCAGTACAAAGCTGGAAATCCCAACATCACTCACCAATTCCGTTTCGCAAGCTTGCCGAAACGTCGTTCAAGCCTCCGAATCAACACCACAAAGATCCAAAGATGTCTCCCTGTTTTAAACATATCAAAGCAGAGGATTAATGCATCATCATGCATTAAAATCTTCAGCCATTACACCTAAACTCGCTGCTCTCACCAAATCTAACATTTCGACTACCAAACACAACCGAAATCACTTCCAAACTCTTCCACAACATTACCCAGCCAAGATCCATCACTTCTAAACATTCTTAAACATCAATTAACTTCCAAAAAGAACCTAAACTCGTCCTTATACCTCCAGCTATAACAGAACACCAAGATCACCCCAAAAACCACCATTTTCACAAGTAAAAACTTAGGAAAATCAACCTATTCGGGATTGCATTGATTAAACCTCAATTACACATCATTAAACATCCAAAATAAATTTAAAATCCACCTCAAAATAGAGCCTAAACAATCACCACGAATTTCTTCAAGATTTGATCCAAATTTTGAGTTTTAAGCCAAAATCAAGATCACAACATTAAAACCTTTTATAAAACTTAATTTAAGGATTGAGAACTTGGGAATTTCAGTAAAGAACTGAGTATTTAGAGGAGAAGAACATTCTTACCTCCAAATGTAGATTTCTCCTTGATTAGAGCCAAAATCCTTGAAAATTCAATAAGCAAATCAAGAGGTTTTGATGTAGAAAGGATTAGGAATCAATTGATGATTGAAACTTCATCATTTAGTATGAAAAATCAAAAGAAATGTTGCTGTGGAAATGTGTTTGGCTGAGGGAATTTTGAGAGAAAATGAGATGAGAAAGTTTTAGCAAAAGTTAGTTATGAAATCTCAAAATTGGTTTCCCTCTTTTCCTTTAATTAATTAAACATTAAATGAATCATTAAAATTAAGAAAAATCTGGAGAAATCCTTCCTTGGGTAAATTAGCTCCTTAAAGATTCAAAGTTTCAATCCTTATAAAACAGTCACCACTAAACTTTTCAAAAATTACATTTTAGTCACTATTTCGAAATGTCACACTTCCAAACCTTATTTTTTAAAATTGATTTCACCACTCTCTTATATATATTAAAAGTGGATTTTTAGATAATTTTCCATATTTTTAAAGCATCCCGAACTAGGCTTTCCCTAAAAACCACCTTTTATATTCGAACCGAAAAGCTGACCGGTCCGGTTCAGACCCTAAACTTCCAAGCCCAAAATTGGGGTGTTACAGAAACGCCCCTTCTCCCATTCCTAGGCTACCTACTTGAAACCAATGGCCTTATTTCTATCATTTTCGACTCTAACGAGTACCTAAACCATCCGTTCATGGCTCTAACAACACTTGCGGCGACGACAACGACAAGATAAGCTCTCTGTCCACTCAAATCTCTTTTTATTTATTTACTTTTTATTTGTTTTTTTTCGAACCTAAGTCGTAAACTGTAAATTAGGTCTAGGTTTTAGATTTGAAATCAAACTTGAAATTGCTTAGATCTAAGATTTTTGACACTGAAACCTTAGATTTTAGACCTTTTAAACTCGTTTTAGTGTTTTATTTGCAGGAAAAAGAAAGCTTAGAGGTGAATATATACCTCTGTAAGCGATTTTGCAACTCTAGTGAACTTTCCGCGCTCTTCTCCTGCTCCAATCTCCGTCCTCGAGCAACTTTTGGCTTTCAGATAACTCTTCCACTTCTGCCTTTTCGAATTCTTTTTCTCTCTTCTTTTACAATTATTATCTCTACTTCTTCCTTTTTGAATTCTTTTTGTCTCTTCTTTTGCAATCATTAGTGTAATAACTGCGTATTAATTGATTCCTTTTCTCTCTCTTTGTAGGTATTTATATCGGTCGGCTTTGGTGACGTCACCATCCTTGCTGGCGAAGCCAGCTAGTTCCAGACGGGTAATAATCTGTGTGAGAGATTTTGGGCAAATGGGGGTAATGCCACGTGTCTCAGTTTTGGCGGGTTGAGAAAACACATATTGGGCTTTTTGGGTTTTTTGTGTTTGTTTGGGTGAATTTGTCTATAATTTGGGCAGGAATTGAGTTTTTGTAAGCTGTTTAGTTTTTATATTTTGTGGTCTAGTATTCGGGCCTTGTATATATGATGGACATTTGGGAATGTAACATGGACCCTGTTTTTATGTATTTGGACTATGTTATTGGTTTATTTATTTAATTGTTTGTATAATATGTATATATATATATATACTAGAAAATAACCGGGTACCACAGTTGCCCCTCTTTGCTCATTGCTGTGGAACAGGGATATGGCAAAGACTGAAGAGACACGGGTTTTGTCCAAACCGTCCGACCACATGGAATTCGAAGCTTTTCTAATTATGAAATGCTTCAATCTTTCTCTTTGCCCCTCTCTTTAGGAATGCTTTCTTGTTGGACGAATCCTTCTCATTAGGAATCTTTCATTGCCAAGCGAATTCTTCTCATTGGGAACTCGATCTTCATTGAGCTGGCTCTTCTCATTAGGGATCCTTCTTTGTTAGGCGAACTCTTCTCATTGAGAGCTCTATCTTCGCTCAACAGACTCTTCTCATTAGGAATCCTTATTTGCTGGGCGAACTCTTCTCATTAGGAATCCTTCTTTGCTTGGCGAACTCTTCTCATTAGAAGCTCTATCTTCGCTGGGCGGAATCTTCTCATTATGAATCCTTCTTGATCTTCTTCCTGTCAAAACGATTGAAATATGAAGGTTAGCATGTCCCTAATGTTGTATATGATGCATGAACCCTGGTTTACTGAGATCTATCAATCAACCTCTACTCTTTTAGACCCCTTCTTTTTTAACGCTTCCCTTTAATTTTCATCTCACATTCAGATCTCACCTTCGTAATCTCCTTCCCGCATTTCTGGTCCTTTGCTCTAAAGCGCCCTTTCGGGTTTTCACTTTAGATTTGCTTTTCTCAAAGTGCCCTTTCAGGTTTTCACTTTGGTTCTTTTTTTAGAGCGCCCTTTCGGGTTTTCACCATTTTCCTTTCTTTTTTCCTTATTCTTTTCTTTTTTTTATTTGTCTTCTTTCTTTTTTTTCTTTTTTCTTCCTTTTCTTTTTCCTTTTTAAAATAAAGGTGAAGTACATCATCTTGATATGACTAATCACATGTCATCATGTTTGAGCAACATTGTAAACACCCAATTTTAAGATGACGACGTTTTGCCAATTTTAGAGTCTTTAGAAAATGATGGTTCTCAACAGTAGAACATGGAACCGCGGTCATTCTCTTTTAGTCTCAATGCCTTCAAATGCATCAACATTTCCTTGACTAGATGATTCTTCGTGAAACATCTTCAGACTTTATAAACTGTCCCAACTGAGATGTTGTCTAGGCATAAACAACAATAATATTCGTCTGATGTACATAGGACAGAGAATGGACAAGTTCTAATCATGATAATGTGTTGGTCTTATGATTCTGGTAAAGTCATTTTTCTTCGGGTGACAGACTATGTTGACATCTCCATAATCATTCCCGAGTTTACAACATCTTACCTTGCACACTCTTCCTCAACATCCCAGGGTGGTAGGGTTCACCTACACTTTAAAGCGAAGTATTACTAGGAAATTATCTGTTTATATGCATTATATTAAACATTTTATGATGCTTTAGAATAAAGGAATGCTCGGAGGTGATATCATGAATTTTATTAAAGCTTATAAAATCAATGTACAATAGAATTTGAAATAGTCATGGCAAACAACAAAATCAAGAAACAAGTTAGGTCCCTGAGCATCCAGCGCATGAAGGATACGTCTACCCCATCGACCAGATGTAGAGCCGAACTTGTACTAATGTTTGTTGGTCCTCAAATGTTGTCGGGATGCTTATAGATGTCAAATCCCTTCCGAAATACCAGGTGTCTGAGAGGTTCTGATTTCCAGATGCCTAACCTTATTTATCTGAGCTGCCTTTTCAGGTTTTCAACTCAAATCCTCATTTGTTTTCAAGACGCCCTTTGCAGAATTTCATCTTGAACCCCTTTTTATCTCTCTCTCTCTCTCTCTCTCTATCTCTCTCTCTTTGTTTTGGGTATCTGAGGTGCCCTTTTTGAGTTTCCACCTTAGATACTTTCATTTTGCGAAGCGTCCTTTCGGGTTTTCACTCCACCTTTTTGTTTAATTTTTCTTTTTTTTCATTTTCTTTTTGAATTCTTTAGGCATAGCATTTCTTGACTGAATCAAAGTTCACCGGTTTATGTAACTCTTTGCCGTCCATTTTAGTCATTATCAACACTCATCCAGATGTATTTGCAGGACCTTTTTCAACACAAGATCTCCCTCTCAGAATTCTCTTAAGCGCACCTTTTTGTCATATGCCCGCATCATCCTTTTCTGATACATTTGGCTCTGCAGATTGCCTTCAACCTCTTTTCCTCAACAAGATTTAACTGATCAAATGAACTCGTAACCATTATGCATTATCTAACTTTACTTCAGATAGAACACGAAGAGATGGTATCTCAACCTCAATGGGGAGCACTACTTCTGTTTCATAAACCAAAGAATAAGGTGTTGCCCCAGTTGAAGTTCATATGGAAGTTCGGTATGCAAACAATGCAAAGGGTAGCTTCTCATGCTAGTCCTTGTATGTTTCTGTCGTTTTTGATATGATCTTCTTGATGCTCTTATTTGCCGCTTCCACTGCTCCATTCATCTCAAGGAGATAGGTCACAAAATTGTGGTGGACGATTTTGAATTGCTCACACGCTTCTGCTATCACTTTATTGTTGAAATTTGTGGCATTATCAGTGACGATTCTTTTTGGCAAACCATATCGACAAATTATCTCTTTCTTCATGAACTTGCAAACTGTTGTTCTTGTAATGTTGGCATAAGAGGCGGCTTCTACCCATTTGGTAAAATAATCTATTGCCACAAGGATGAAACGATGTCTGTTTGAAGCTTTAGGATAAATTTGCCCAATGACATCCATGCCCTAGGCAGCAAAGGGCCATGGTTAATTCATTGTATGAAGAGGTACCGGTGGAGAGTTTATCTTGCCAGCATATATTTGGCACTTGTGGCACTTTTTAGCATATTCAATGCAATCTCCTTCCATGGTTGTCCAATAGTAACCATATCTCATGATTTTCCTGGCTATTGAAATCCTATTTGCATGTGTACCACATATCCCATCATGTACTTCTGCCTTAATTTTCTTTGCTTCATTGGCATTGACACATCTTAGCAGAATATGATATTTTCCCCTATTGTATAGAATTTCTCCATCGAGTACATATCCTGAAGCCATCCTTCTAATAGTTCTTTTTCATTGTCATTTGCCCCCATAGGGTAAATTTGAAACATTAAATATTGCAGAATGTCATAATACCAAGGATTTTTGTCAACCTCTTCCTCTATACTATAACAGTGAGCATAGGTTTCATAACTTTGCATTCGTATTGGCATCATGTCCTCTAGTTTATTTGCTAGGAACACCAAAGCTAGTGTAGCTAGGGAATCCGCCATTTGATTATCTTTCCTGGGGATGTATGTAAAGGTAACTTCTTCAAACTCTCTTATTAGCTCCAAGATCAATTTCTGATACTCGATCAACTTTGCATCCTTCGTTTCCCATTCTCCGCGAAGCTGGTAGATCACCAATGCTGAATCCTCATATAATTTTAAAACTTCTATCTTTCTTTCAATAGCAGCTCGCAGGCCCATGATACAAGCTTCATATTCTGCCATGTTATTGGTACAAAGAAATTCTAACTTTCTTGTGAACGGGTAATGTACATTATCTGGAGAAATCACTACTGTTCCAATTCCACGTCCAAGGGCATTAATTACTCCATCGAAATATAATTTCCAAGTTTAATTATCTAGGATTCCAGTTCCCTTCGTGGAGACGTTCATCACATCCTCATCTGGGAAATCAAAGTTTAGGGGCTCATAATATTCCACTGCACGGCTGGCTAAGAAATCTGCTATGGCACTTCCTTTTATTTCCTTTTGGCTCACATACACAATATTGAACTCTAATAATATCATTTGCCAACGTGCCAACCTTCTGGTCAACGCCGGCACTTCCATCATAAATTTCAACGGATCAAGGCGAGAGATTAGCCATGTAGTGTGGTACAACATATAATATCTGAGCCTACGGGTTACCCAGACCAAAGCACAACATAAATTTTGGATTGGCGGGTACCGCACTTCACATTCAGTAAACTTTTTGCTCAAATAATAGATGACTCTTTCTTTCTTTCCAGTGTTATCGTGCTGCCCCAGCACACATCCCATTGAGTTTTCATAGACCGTCAAATAAAGGATCAGTGGTCTATCGGGAATTGGCGCTACTAATATAAGAGCATTGGTCAAATATTTTTTGATCTTGTTAAATGCCTCTAGGCACTCTTCATTCCACTCTCTAGGGTTATTCTTTTTCAGTATCTTGAAGATTGGATCACACTTATCAGTTAATTGATAAATGAACCGAGAAATATAATTCAATCAGCCAAGTAATCCATGAACTTCTTTTTGTGATCTGGGTGGTGGCAAGTTCTGAATAACCTTCACTTTATCTGGATCTATCTCAATTCCTCTTCTACTAACAACGAACCCAAGGAGTTTTCCAGATGTTACTCCAAAGGTACATTTGTTAGGGTTGAGTCTCAGTTGGTATTTTCTCAATCTTAAGAACAATTTCCTCAGATTTTGGATATTTTCTTCTTTAGTATGAGACTTGGCGATCATATCATCCACGTACACCTCAACTTGCTTGTGCATCATGTCATGGAACAAAGTAACCATCTCCCGTTGATAAGTTGCCCCGACATTCTTTAGTCCAAAAGGCATTACCTTGTAGCAATACATGCCACATAAAGTTATGAATGTCATTTTGACCATGTCTTCTAGATTCATCTTTATCTGTTTGTACACCGAGAAACAATCTATGAAGGAAAACCATGAATGCCCCGACGTATTGTCGACCATAATATCTATGTGTGGCATAGAGAAATTATCTTTTGGGATGGCTCTATTCAGGTCTCAGTAGTCCACACACATTCGTACCTTCACATCTTTCTTCGGTACAGGAACTATATAGGCCACCCACTCTGGATACTGGGACACTGCAAGAAAACCAACATCAATCTGTTTCTGTACCTCTTCTTTTATCTTTATCATCATTTCCGGTCTCAATTTTCTAAGCTTCTGTTGAACCGGTTTGTATTCTGTTCTAATGGGCAATTTATGTACCACTATGTCAGTATTCAATCCTGACATATCTTGATAGGACCAGTGAAGACGTCTTTGAACTCTCGCGGCAGATCAATCATTTTTTGCTTCTTCTCTTACGAAAATGTCGTCCCTATCTTTACTTCTCTTCTAGCTTCTTCTGTTCCCAGATTGAGAACCTCCAACTCTTCTTTATGAGGCAAGATCTGCTTGTCTTCCTTTTCTACCAACCCTAGTAATTCTTCATGGATTTCACATTTTGTTTCATCCTCAACTTCATTTATTTCCACTAGACATACTGGATGTTCAAGACCTATTTCAGGATTACGTTTAGGATCATTCATGCAACCGATAGTTGAAGACCCGTAAAGAAAATAATAATATATTTTGGAAAGGATGCGAAAAAGTAAAAAAAACATGTTTGCCATTTTTGAATCAGCACATAAAGCATCTTTATTAAAATGATTATTTATAACGGCCCTTTACAGACAATCCCCTTATACCTGCGGGTAAAGGTATAAGGTGGTCCCAGTATTTACTCTATTTTATTATTGGTTACAAGGGAAATGTCTTCGGAAGTCCAAATCTTCAGTGTCTTGCCTGGGGCACAGGGTCAGATCATTCCCAAGTATTCACCAGGTCGAGTACCCTCGAAAATCCCTCCAATAAAGAGCCCATCCAAGTTGCTACAAAAAATTTCCTCTTCGTGCAGCCTTTCAGTTTCCTAATTAACTTCTTCCAATTGCTTCTCAACATTCGTGAATCCTCGCGATTTGAAATTCTTAGACATGTCAAAAGATATCACCAGCCTAGAAGAAGATTCAGTTCCCTACATGCGGGCTTTCCTCTGTTCCTTCCTTTTCCTCAACTCCCTCAGTCGATCTTGCACATTAGGAGTGAACCTTAGCCAAAAATGTTCTTTCTTTATAATGATGGGCCTTGGTCGTAGACATCCCTGCAGGTGTTTTCCAAGTCCTTTTCATTTTGTCGCACCCTTTTCGATTGTCTCTCGCACTGTCATTTTGGTGCAGTTTGACAACCTTGGCCGCGGGAATGGTTTTTCCTCAGCGACAAAGGTCGCATTTACAAACTCCAGTGCCCTAAAAGAACACTCTAGGGCATTCTCGTCTGTTTGAATGTATCGGACATCAGTAGTTATAGATGTAATGATATCCTCCTCTACACTGACACTAATCAACTTCTCTTCTATAACGAATTTGAGCTTATGGTGCAAAGATGATGGGACCGCTCTCGCCGCATGGATCCAGGGTCTTCCCAATAACAATTATATGTCGGCTTATTGTCCATTACCACAAAATATATGTTGTAGACTGCCGACCCTATCAAAAACGGTACTTCTATCCTCACCAACACATCTTGTGTCGTTCCGTCGAAGGCTCTCACAATATTTTGCTATGCCTTCATGTGGGAGTCATCAATAGGCAACCTCTGCAAAGTCATCATTGGCATGACATTCAGGGCATATCAATTATCAATTAAAACTCCATGCAGCACATATCCTTTGCAATGTGTGGTAATATTCAAAGTCTTTACTGACCCTATCCCTCCTTCCGAGATTTCATCATTGGTAAATGTTATGTAGTTGTCGGCAATGATTTGGTTCACAGTTTTGTCCAGTTCATCCACCGATATATCATTAAGCACAAATGTCTGGTTAAGCACCTTCATTAAACCATTAAGGTACCCCTCAAAACTCAACAACAACTCCAAAATAGAAATCCTTACTTTCATCTGTACTTTCTCCTTTTACATTATTGTTACATTGGTTGTGTAATTCCAAGGAACTACATTGGTGCTTTTGAAAGCAAACGATGTAGGGGTTGAGATTACTACCTTCGGGGCCACTACTGGTTTTGAACTTGCAACCTTCTATCTAACAGATACAACCAAAGGCTTATGAACTTCGTACTTTACACTAGAACATTCTAATGTACACACCTCAACTTCCCTCCTTATTACAGCCTTCTCAAAGAACTCAATTTCTTTGTTGTCCATCATCTTTTGAATCAAGTCCCTAAACTCTTGACAGTGTTGGATTCCATGATCACACTCTTGGTGATATTCACAGTACATGTTGGGAGGTACTTCCATTTCAACCTTCATACCAATTTTAATCATCTTGGCATTGTATAATTGCTCAAACACCCATCTCAACAGAGACCGAATTTCTGACACATTTGTCTTCCGCCTCTTTGCCTCATCATATTCCTCTATCACATTTACCCCACGTCTACCATGACTTGGAAGTGGATTGGCTACAATACTGGGCTCATCAAACTTTAGTATCCCATTATTGATCAAATTATGCACCACTTTCTTGAATGACATGCACGTCTCAATGGAGTGCCCCAGTATCCCAGCATGGAATTCACAATGGGCATCAAATTTATACCATGGAGGATAAGGAGGCTGTAGGGGAGTCAAGTAGTATGGTCTTACAAGATCTTCTTCATACAACTGTGGGTACAACTCCGCATATGACATTGGGATGGGTGTAAAATTCATCATGTCATTCCTTGGTCCGCATGAATCCTTCTTGCTCGAATTCTGCTGATTCCCCAGTGCGGTACATGGAAAAGTAATAGTCACATTTTTCGGAGCCTCGAATGCACTCGCATTATTCACATCATTTTCCTTTCTTTTATAATTCTTACGAGAACTTTCTACACTTTTAAATCTACCACTGTTTATCGCAACTTCTATCAGTTCTCCAGTCATCACGATGTCAGCAAAGTTTTGAGTAGCATTGCTGATAAGCCTTTCAAAGAGAGGTCCTCTTAAAGTTTGGACAAACATGTGGGCGATCTCGTTTTCTATCAACGGGGGTTGCACTTGTGCTGCAACATCTCTCCAGCTCTAAGCGTATTGTCGGAGTGTTTTGTCACTTCTCTGCTCCATCCCTTGCAGCATCACCTGACTTGGAATCATTTTTGTAACATGTTTGTAGTGCTCCACGAAGGCCCCTGAAAGATCATTCCAAGAACTGATATTCACTCGGCTTAATTGTGTATACAAACGAGCTATTGAGCCAGTTAAGATGTCCTGAAAGCAATGTATCAGCAACTTTTCATCCTTCAAATGAGCAGCCATCTTCCGGTAGTACATCGTAAGGTGGGCCTTTGGACCAGCAATTCCATCAAACTTCTCAAAATCTGGGGCTTTGAACATGGGGGAGTACTAAATCAGCTACCATGCTCATTTCAGCAGCACCGGGCCCCATCTCATTGGCTTTCTGTAATTCTAGCAAACAATCCTCTAGAGCTTTGCAGCACTCCTCGTACTTCCTTTCAATTTCAGCACGGATCTTTTCTATCTCATTCAAAGTATTTAGATCTGGGACCTCTTCACAACTCCCGAAGTTTTTCCCAACATGCATCAGGTGACTGGGTGTCGCTCCTGCCAAGTTGATGTGGACCTTCTTCATAGGTGGAGGTTTTTCAGACTATATTCTAATTTGAGACGTAATTTCAGCTTGGTCATTCACGTCATTATAAGCACCTTCAGCTTCTTTAGCTTTTCCTGACTCTTTAGGGCCTAACAGAGCAGCTAACTGATTGATGATCTCTGCTTGAGTCTGAGTGAAACAGTCTTTGATAGATTGCTCGATTCTATCAAAGCGATTCTGTGTCTCTACTCGATCATTCTCCAGGATAGGAATCTGATGCTCGACGACCATGCTTCTAGAACGCAGACGGGTTCCGTATGAATGTAGTATGATTGCAGCTTAAAGTAAATTTTGTCATTAAACCTTTCTTCCATTAAATTCTTTATTTTGAAATATATCATAACATTTCTTATGAATGTATGTATGCATGAATGCATGAATGCAATAAAAGACAATAAATTTAGGAACAAGTATTTTTTAGAAACACCCATTTGTTTGAAAGTTCAATTGCATAGAAAAGATAAATTTCCTACAGAAAGCTACTAACCCTAATTCCTAAGTTGACCAGCTCGTGCAGCAAGCGAGTAATGGCCTCTTAGTGTTCCACTTCGACATTGGGTTGCTCCAATAGACTTGAAACTTGTCTTGGCAGAATCTGGACATAAGAGGCAACACCCCTGACCCGTGGCTTAAAACTCACTAATTCATCATTCTGACATTGAATTGTGCGTCGTGCGGCTTCATACTTGTCTTTCCACGCTCCACTTTCCACCATCAGTGCTCCTTCATAACCAGCAAGTTTTCCTTTCAAGTCTTGGACATCATTCTCTAATTACATCACCCTTTCCTGCAGCTTTTCTTTTTCTATTTCTGCTTGAACCTTGTCTTCATTATGATATTTTGTGATTAGTTTTTTCAGTTGTGTTACTTGGCTTGTAAGATCAAAATTCCTAGATTGCTCTTCTTCCAACTTCTTTTTCGCCTTGCTACTCGATTCTTTGCTTGCCCGTGCCTTCTTGTCACACATCCTCTTGTAACCGTCTTTGTCCTTGGCCATCACATTCAGTTTCTCTGATAAGCTCTTTATCACCTTGCTCGTTCCTCCCTTTTTCTTGGCTTTGTAATTATCGTGTAGCTCCTACAACTCTCTCAAGTCACGGCTTATCTTCTTGTTCTATTCCATCAATTCTTTCTCATTTCCCTCGTGAATGCTTACTTGCAGCTTTGCCATAGACAGCTCTTATTTAAGATCACTAATCCTTTTTTCATATCTTTTTAAATCCAACTCTCTATCATGTTTGAGTTTTTCCAAAGCTGAGGGCGCTTCCTTAGCCGCTTGAGTCGAAGTACCATCATCTAATGGCCTTTCTTAGAATGTACTGTCATTAACCCTTTGAGCCCTCCATTCATTATACCTTGCCATTACTTCTAGGTTCTGATAAGGTTGGACCCTTCTCGGTGTCTCCCATGCTTTTGCAGTTTGTAGTACCATCCCTTTGTAGTCGTTTGTTTTATGAGCATACTCAAATTTTGCCGTCCCAGTAGTTTCTGGCACGAACTGTCTTGACCCAAATTGTCTTTACACTAGCAATGGGCAATAAGTTGTTCCTCCCCAAATTCCTGGTAACAGAACCCAGTCTTTGTTCCCACATCTGTATAAGAAGGTTGTTCATCTGTTTAACCACGAGGCTTTCCATACCACATATGTATCCTTCAAGTCCTTCAAATATTCTTCCCAATGCTTCTCACTTTTTCTTTCTAAAATGCAACTAGTTATGTGTTCTCCTATCGGTGAATAAGTGTCAATATACCTGATTCCTCTATAAGGTGTGTCTCATTTGTGTCCTCTGAACCATATTTCCAACAATTGTGCACAACCCCAGAATCTTCCTTCTCCAGTTTTCCTGCAAGTGGTCAACGATATGTAAGTCTCTGTTAAAATAGCAGGTACCGGGTTGACTCCTTTATCCAGTCGTTCAAACAGTCCCACGGTTGATGAATCGATATGCTCTAGTGCTCTTGGAAACAAAACCAGGCCGTAGACACATAAAGCAAAAAGTCCTCTCAATCTAACAAGCTCGTCACTGTTTAGTAGTATCAACTCTTTAAGGTTCCTCCAATTAACGCGTTGTCTATCTTCATTTTGATTGATGCTATCATTACTAGCCATTTTCTTTTTCAACCATTCTTTTGTCTTTCCAGTTAGTGACATTAATTTCTTGATGAAGCTTGCATTTCCAGAGTTGTTAAGGGTGTGTAAATTTTATCACTTTTGATTCTATGACAATTAATTAGTATCTCGTATTCCTCTAGTGTCGGTGTCATGTCCACTTGTCCAAAAGTAAAGCACTTATATGCTGGGTTCAAAATATGTGCCATGGCTCTAAGTAATTCTTGATCGATCTTTATGTCTAACAACAAAGCTATGTCACCAAATTCTTTCTGAAACCGTTCTTTCATTCCACTATCCCACTGATCCCATATTCCTTTTAATTCTGGTAGACATATATTCTAATTGGTGTTTATCTTCACGTATCCCTTCATCTTGGACACTTCACCTCTACTGAGATTGTCCCCCTTCTCGTGTTGAGTTTTCTCTGACCAGGTCCAGACTACAGTATTATCTTCTTCAACCCTAAACTCTCGAGACATACTAAATACTTCTAAACTGACTGACTCCCAATTCGATGCCAAAATAAGTGTAATTTATGACAAAATTTAAAACAAAACACAAACAAACCAAACAAAAAAACTTGTGTAGTATCATGAATTAATATTAAAGGCAAATAAACAAACTATAAAATTAATATCAAAACAAATGAACAAATTAATAACACGATATTTAGCAACAAAATAACAAGAGAAATGTATTTAAATTGGTAGCACTTGTCCTAGGTTCCTGTCTGGCTCTAGCCGGGTGGGCTTCTAAAACAAAATGTGGGCTTGGTTCTAGACTCTCGATTCCCGAACTGTCGTTACCATCTACTGCGACAGTAAGACATCGATTCGATAGTATAGGTCCCTTATAACGGAGGTGTGGGCCCCACGGCGCATAAGGTTAGTATACCGGAAGAAGACAAAAATCCGAACTCGGAGCTGGAGAGCATCACGTCGAATATTTTCTTACTCCTACTTAAGGGTAAAAACTCAGGTTTAGGGTTTATGCTTTAATGACAGATATAACATACACAAAAACTACCCTCATTCTTCTTAAAAATCCATCGAACAATTCTTCAGAAAAAATTAAATTCAGATTAATATTCGAAATGGCAAAATGCCACGTGGAATTAATTATTAGGCCTAACTCTCAATCTCATCCCCAGCGGAGTCGTCAAGCTGTCGCGATCGTTTTTTAGACCCATTTTGTTTAAAAACAGTCTGACGATTAGGGTTTTAGAAATCAGGGTTTTCATTTTAATTAGATCTTGAAATTAGGGGTTTTCCTATTTTTAAAAAAATTCCTTTATTTTCTTAAAATATCATTTTGGAGTCGCCACCGGTCACTTTGGTAGACCGGACACCATAAAAAGCAGACCATAGATTCTTTTCCAAAAATTCAGGTTCGGGAGTTGGTTACGTGTAGGGAAGGATTATCAACCCTACAAACGCCCGTTATCGGTACCTTATTAATTTCACGTGGCATTTTGTACATTAATCTGAATTTAATTAAGTCTTGTAATTGTAAAATAGATTTCATTCCAAATGGAAATATCCTTTTGTAAGAAAATACATTTTGGACAAATATGATTATGAAACGTCCAATTACATTAGGACACTTCAATTTATATTCAAAATGTATCTCAACACAAAAGGTTTAATGCATGTGCAATTATTTTGTTGTTCATTTTAAGTAAACCCTAATTTAGGCTCCATTAATTTAATTGATTTAAGAACTATGAATATTATTAATTTTTGGACGTAAATGGTAACATCCAAATAATATGGACATTACTTTTAATGAGTCCAAAAGTAATAATATTCCTAATTTTAAAGTGACACTAATTGTTTATGCTATTTTTTAATTTTTATTTAAACTAACTATGTGAAATTTCTATTTTCTAAGTTAAAATGAAACATTGAAAATTTAATTTGAATATTCATTGATTAACATCACTCTACAATGTGATACTAATCAATCTTGAATATTCAAACTTTATTTAAAATATCCATTTGTTAGCTACAATGTCCTTTCCTATCCAATTATGTGATCAAGTAGTCTACATTAAGGGTTCTAACTAATTTCTAATTATATGATTGAATCAATATACAAACATACTAAATGCAATTTAAAATATGCAGCCATCCAATTTAATTTAGATAATTGAGTAAAACAATTAAGCAAATAAAAAAATTGAAAAGAGGACTAAATTGCATTAAACTCAAAATTAAAAGGCTTAATTACAAAATTACAGTGACTAAAATGTAAAACGAGACAAACTGATAAGCCCAAACCTAAATCTGCTAAGAGTTTTGACCCAAACCTATTAAATTGGCCTAAATCTCACTTAATCAGCCCAAACCGAGCGACTCAGCCCAAACGGCCTAAACCGTCTCTCGGGTCGCGAGTCGGGTTGCAGACCTGTATCCATGCTTGTCATGAAAACACGCGGGTTGTTTTGACCTGTTCTCAATACGACGCCATGCTAAACTCGGTATAAAAAGGGAAAAACCGAGTCAGCCCGACCATTTGCAACATTCCCACTCTCTCTCCTCATTCTTCTCTCTCTCTAAATCCTCTGTCCATAAAAATTTCCTACCCAGAAAGCCAATACCCAACTCGATCAAAATACACAAATTCGGCCATGTTCTTCTTCAGTTCTTCCATTTTCCCTATTTGATCTTCACAAACCCTAAAACTTCAACCTATTCTTTTTTTTCTAAGATAAAACAACGTAAAATCCTTAGAATAAGCTACAAACTTTCCCAAAAAACCTACTTTGATCCTTAACCCTTCCGACAAGTTTCCCGGCCATCACAATGACACCGGTCATCGATCGTCATTTCTGATCATCTTCCTCCTTCTTCCGATGACCAGAATCCTTCCGATCATCTACTCCGGCCATCCTCTATAATTCCGATCGTCTTCTCCAACCAAGCTAAACCCTCCACCCGTCGTCTGCAACTTTTGGCCATCGTCTTCGCCATCGTCGGAACCCTAAATCTACCCGAAACATCCATTTTCTCATCCTAAACCTAGATCTAACCCATGTTTCGTCAAAAACGGCCCCTTCTCCCATTCCTAGGCTACCTACCCGAAACCAATGGCTCTATTTCTATCATTTTCGACTCTGACGATTACCTAAACCATCCGGACATGGCTCCAACAACACTCGCGGCGACGACAACGGCAAGATAAGCTCTCTATGCACTCAAATCTCTTTTTATTTATTTTTTTCGAACCTAAGTCTTAAACAATAAATTAGGTCTAGGTTTTAGATTTGAAATCAAACTCGAAATTGCTTAGATCTAAGTTTTTCGACACTGAAACTTTGGAATTTAGACCTTTTAAACTCGTTTTGGTGTTTTATTTGCAGGGAAAAGAAAGTTTAGAGGTGAATATATACCTCTATAAGCGATTTTGCAACTCCGGTGAACTTTCGACGCTCTTCTCCTGCTCCGATCTCCATCCTCGAGCAACTTTTGACTTTCAGGTAACTCCCCCACTTCTACCTTTTTCGAATTCTTTTTGTCTCTCTTTTTGCAATTATTAGTGTAATAATTGCGTATTAATTGATTCCTTTTTCTCTCTCTTTGCAGGTATTTATATTAGCCGGCTTTGGTAACGTCACCGTCCATGCTGACGAGGCCAGTTGGTTCCAAATGGGCAGCAATCCGTGTGAGAGCTTTCGGGCAAATGGGGTAATGCCACGTGTCTCGGTTTTGGCGGGCTGAGAAAACACAGATTGGGCTTTTTGGGTTTTTGGGTTTGTTTGGGCGAATTTGTCTATAATTTTGGCGGGAATTGAGTTTTTGTAAGATGTTTGGTTTTTATATTTTAGGGTCTAGTATTCGGGCCTTGTATATAAGATGGACATTTGGGTATGTAACATTGACTATGTTTTTATGTATTTGGACTATGTTATTGGTTTATTTATTTAATTATTTGTATAATATGTATATATATACCGGACAATAACCGAGTACTACAGAGTGATGGGCAGCGATACCAAACTCGGCCATACTTCAACATCTACTTAGGCACTTGAAAAGGGAGAAACTCTCGATGACTCCTCCATAAAGAATAAACGAATACTATGACAGTTCGAAAGCTCTCAAGCGTCAAACTCTTTACATTGGCACCTATCGCACGGGTCAAGCATGTCTCACAACCATGTCGTGCCATATTCAAAACGACCATTGCGGAAATCACGATAGAAGGCAATGGCTCAACATTTTTGTTACCAAAAAGTTTGGTTTTCTCGGGATCTCGAAGCCTCGAGCACATCTCTCGACATCACAAGCTAGCTTCATACTTGATTAACCAAATTAGTGTCCAAGGTATAATCAATTCTTAAGAAGGTAGCTCTATCAAACTCGCAAAAATGTCTCACCTCGGCCCGCAACAAAAGTTCAAGGAAAATCCTTTTTTCAAACTCCGAGTCTTCAACTAGTTTACTCAACTCACAAGTAAGCTCACCACAACATACGAACTAGTGGTTCTCGAGTCCACTCTTCCCTATAAAAGCCCTTGAAAAGGCGATGATACTTCCTAAGTATCAACAAGACTCCTTCAAAATAGACGAATGATCCTTTGACTAACGTGCATCCGTTGATCGATTTCGAGAGCGAGTTATCCATACTCATATCACAAATGTTGCTCACGTATAACGGTGAAGATTCTCCATTAGAAGCTCTCATAAAAAATCCAAAAGTTTCGGATAGCTAATACATTCGACAAAATCACCATTCATATTGCTGAATGAGGACTCATCCTCAACTTTAGTATCTCAGAACCAATTCGTATCTCAATAGTTCGAGACGATCTCGCCCTTGAAATCGCTCCCATGAGCGACTGAGCTCTTAATTAGCCCCCCCCCCCAACCATGGTCGTAACCAACTTAGCGTCGCAATGTTGATCAGACAATTAGGATTCTAGTCTTAAAGGAGTACAAATTTAATTTAAGGCTTGTATTCACTAGACATCTTACTACGACACGTACACACCTATGCACCCCGGGGTTTTCCTAGAACCATCTAAACCTAGACGCTCTAATACCCCTAAATGTAACACCCCGAACCGACCCAAGGATCCAAAATGTCACATTGGGTCACCGACCCGACCCGTCAAAAATTTCAACCATCAATAAGACATGAAATTAAAAACATTTTTTAAAAAACATTCGTACTTAAACAATTATCACTTAATTTACAAAATAAAAAATCCGTTTTAACAACTTATAATTTAAAAAGGTTCGAATATATCAAAATATTTATAGACTCCACTTGGTAAGGTCTTAAGAATACACAGACCATTAAATACAAATACCGTACTATAGTAATCACCACTTGCTGGAATCTCGTATTGATTGCGCTCCTCGAGCTCTAGATTGATCTACCAACCTACGTACGGAAACAACGATTCCGAGCATTAAGCATACAAAGCTCAGTGATACACATCTACTATACCATACTTCATGCTAATCATAAATATAAGCATGTTTGCTAGTATGAGTAATAAGGTAAAAATAATAAACACATGGCGCTACCACTACACGCCTAAACACATGCTCAAAATCATAGAAGTCTATCTACGTGGCACACAAGGCTCAACCATACTTGTCGTCTCAAGAGACCATCAAGGCAAACATACGAGATGCTATTAGCAATCATCAAGCAATACAACCAATATAAATACCTTAAGTGAGGCTCGGGGACACAACATCGGGAACATACACTCAACCATTGGCACTCATCAAGGCAACACTCTCTCACTGGTATCCAGATCACATCAATCATCGACTCAACCAATCAAGTGCCCTCCTAGATTGCAAGCAAAGTGATCCTAATGATCTTCCTATTGTTGCTAATTGTCAACACATCATTAATTTACATTTCCGAGTTATTAATACATTATGGAAGAGTATGTTAAGTGTGTAGAAGTATTATGTTTTCACCCTTATTCTATGACAATTATTGCTAAATCTACACCCATTTGAGTCACATTGTAGCCCTTTATGCATCAATCACACTAACCTCATTCTTGATCCCTATGATTGGTTATTTAATGCAAAAGTACTGTTTTAATGTGTGTTTGGTGTTTGTGCAGATTTTGTTACTCACTACTCGGGCAGTGAAGAAAAGGAAGGACCAGTGCAGAACCAGCATTTGAAGATTCATATCAAGCCAGCTGTGGACATCAGTTTCTACTGAAGGTAGCTGAACCAGGAAATAGAGCCTTGCTGAGCAGAAAAGATAGACAGACCACTGCCGAGGCAATAGCTTAACCTCTACCGAGGTAGTGCACTTACAAGATGGTCAAAGGAGAAAGTATGTAAAGTGGTAGACGACTTGAAGAGCATGAAAAGCTGGGTTTTTCTACATACTTTGCATAATGATCGGAGTACGTGAAGGCCTTGAAAGCATGGAAAGATAGTTAAGGAGGAGAACCGGACAAAGTGGATAAAAACAATAAATTAAAGAGATTCATCTCTTTAATGAAGATATGTCCAACTCCAACTTAACTTCCTCCTCAAGAAAGACATTGCCCTAAACCTACTCCTCTATAAATACAAAGCCAAAACTGACCATTGGAGGCTTATCATCGAGCAATTGAGAGTTGAGAGACTTTGTAGCGAGCTTACTTTGTTATCATGTTCTAATTTCTTCTTAGGGTTAGGATTGCATTGTTTAGTAGTTGTGAGAAAAAGATTGGATTTTGTTTAAGTTTTTGTTAATGCAATTTTAGTTCAAGGTTTGCTTATTCTTGGTATTTATCTTCTTCTTGCAATTGAATGGGAGAGGATATTGTGAGGGCATATATTTGTCTAACATCGGGAGAGTTAGACTCACAAAACGGATAAGATTGGTTTTCATTCCAATCGGTGAAAACTAACTCAGCTTAGGGATAAGTTTAAGTTTCAACGGCTAAAAGAAGCGTAAGATTGGTTTGTGTTCATCCTTGGTTCACGCTGGGAGGTATTATCAAGGCCTGCACATCAACACGGTTTCGACTTAGGGATAAGAAGGAGACAATGAAGGACGCTTCGCCGAACCTTGACGTTGTTCGTTTCTACCCAAGCAAGGGATTGCGGATGCAGTACTTAGCCCATTTTCGCGGCAGTAACTTTGGTCTCTGCCGAGGCAGTTTGGTGTTCATTGCATTCAAAAGCCGAGATAGTTTTAATTGGTTTTCACACTACGATGCAATATAATTCGACCCATTCTCTCATCTTGATTACTCAACTCTTTTATTTATTGGCTTATTTTACTTTTTGTTCTTTAGATTATTCTCAAAACCAAATCAATCACTTGTGTTCTTTACTTTTGTTTCCTTTTCAGCGCGAGACAATAAATATTGAAGTTTTCTCCAATCCATGTGGAGACGATTCTCAATACTCATCACTTTATTACTTGAGACTTGTATACTTGCACAATTGCGGGGCATTATACACACGCAACAAGTTTTTGGCACCGTTTCCAGGGATTGGCAATAGCAACTTTTAATTTTATTTTCTTGCACTTTTTTATTTTTAGTTTTTCAAGGGCTAATCAAATTTGGTTTTGCATTTCTGTTTGACCAGGGCGAATCCAAAAAATCCATTATACGAACTTGATCAAGAGATCAACCGTACTTGCCAAAGACTCAAACAAAGGATAAGAGAAGAAATAACACATAGACCTGGTAATGAGAATGCCAAGGGCAATCAGATTGTCGACGACAATCAAAATGTCGCGGTAGGAGATGAAGTAATTCCGCCACTGCAATATGCTCCAGTACAAAACCCAACCGTCCGAGATTACTTAGAAGAAGATCTAAATGGACTAAACCCAGGAGTTGTCACACCTGAACTAGAAGATGCCCACTTTAAACTAAAGCTCGTAATGTTCAACATGATCAATACCATGGGACAATTTGGCGGCTCAGTAACTGAAGATGCTAGACAACACCTCAAATCCTTCATGCAGATTTGCAATTCATTCAAAATACAAGGACTCCACGAGGATATTTTGAGGCTGAAATTGTTTCCCTATTCACTAAGGGATAGGGTAAAAACTAGGTTAAATAGCATTCCAGCAGGGTCAATAGGATCTTGGAGTGACTTATGTTGTGATTTCCTTGTTCGTTTTAATCCTAAAATTTTAACTGATAAATTGTGTAATGAAATCACTTCTTTTCGGCAGGCTGATGACAAATCCATGTATGAGGCTTGGGAGCGATATAGAGAGCTATTACATAAATGCCCCTTAGACGGATTCCCATTGTGGACACATGTGAAAATGTTCTACAATGTTGTAAACACGGGTGACAAGCAACCGAAGCAAGCAATGGAGATCCTGAATAGGCTAGCCAAGAACGACTATCAATTCCCAACAGTCAGAAGAGGTGGAATCAGACACAAACCCACAGCCAACGAACTAGAGTCCTCAGACTCGATTTCAGCCCAAATAGCCACCTTGACCAAGTTGGTCATGAACATGCAAAAGCAAAATAATCATCAGGAGGTCAAGGTAATGGATCTATTTTGTGAAAACTATAGAGGTAACCATGTTTCTTCTGAATGTCCATAGAATCCAGAGTCGAGCTTTTATGTTGGAAATTACAACCGAAACAACAATGGGATGTCCAACACCTATAACCCGGCCTGGAAAAAAACATCTAAACATCTCATGGAGCAACCCAAATAATGCCCTGAATCAGAACGATCAGAATGCTCCAACACAGGGATTCCAGCAGAACATGTTGCGACAACAAATGCCTCAACAACCGAAGCGACAATAGATGCCGCAATAATAGCAAATGCCAGCCAGTTCCTTGGAACAGTCTTTAACTACTTTCATGTCACAAACTAGTGCATTTATGGCTAGTAATGATAGATTTATACAGAAAACTTAGGCTTTTATGGACAGTACTGAGATGAGAATGCAAAACCATGAAGCAAACCTGAAGTCACTAGAGACCCAAGTGGGGCAATTTGCCGAGATCCTGAACACCAGACCATTGGGGGGATTGCCAAGCGATACTGAAGTTGCCAAGGGAGCATCATATGAGCAATGCAATGCCATAACCACTCACAGTGGTAAACAACTCAAGGAGAACCAAGCTAGCAATACATGGGAGAAAACATCGAAAGAGCCAGTTGCCTCGGCAACATCAAAGAACATTGCCTCGACAAAACCTTATAACATTGCCTCGGCAACACCTGATGAAATAGCCTCGGCAATGCCCATGATAGCACACACGACAGAGCCAGAAGTTGATGCCTCGGTAGTCCCAAAAATCAAATTTCCATGTAAAGAAAGAATAGAGGACATTCGACTACCTCCACCATTCCCCCAAAGACTGAAACAGCAGAAGCAAGAGTACCAATTCAAGAAGTTCTTAGACATCTTGCAGTAGGTACACATCAACATGCCCTTGGTGGAAGCGATCAAACAGATCTCGAATTATGCCAAGTTCCTCAAGGACATTGTCTCAAAACGAAAAAGGATATGGGAATTTGAAACTGTTGTCATGACAGAAGAATGTATGGCAATGCTACACAATCAGACACCACCTAAGCTCAAGGACCCCGTCAATTTTATCATACCATGTGCAATTGGAAATCACTATGTCGGGAGAGCAATGTGTGATCTAGGAGCAAGCATAAACTTGATGCATAAGTCAGTTTTATAGAAATTGGAAATCACTATGTTGGGAGAGCAATGTGTGATCTAGGAGCAAGCATAAACTTGATGCATAAGGCCAGACCTACCACCGTAATGCTACAGCTTGCCGATAGATCCGATGTGCAACCAGAAGGGAAAATGGAGGACATATTGGTAAAAGTTGATAAACTTATTTTCCATGTTGGCTTTCTTATCTTGGATTGTGATGCAGATGAGAACACACCAATCATCCTAGGGAGACTATTCCTAGCTACTGGGAGAACCTTGATTGATGTCAAAAAGGGAGAGCTAACAATAAGAGTAAACTACCAACACGTGAAACTCAATGCATTAAATACAATGAAACACGTTGATGATCCAGAAGAATGTCAATCAATCCAGGGCGTAACTGAGTTAGACATTGATATAGAACCACACTGTCTCAGCAAAGAATCTAAACACTGCCTCGACAGATACTCTGGCCACTGGTTGGGCAACTGTTGCGGCAGTATGATGATAGAATTTGGAGATACAGAGACAAAAAATAGGATGATCAAGAATACAAAAACAATGGGCAGAGACAAATACAATACATTGGAACCCATGTTGAGAGGGATAAGGAGATGCATCCATATGCACTCCTTTAGTATTTTTTTATTATTTTTTATGTTTATTTTATTTTCCACATCTTTAATTTTTGTTTATGAATAAGGTGTTATTTTAATTTGATGTTATTTATTTTATTTTAGGAAGGAGATCAAGAAATAAAGGAAGAGTTGAACCGACATCCTACAACACATTCTCCTGCCCACACGCCAAAAAGACGGCAACAACAAGTGAGAAGAGTCCCATGCCAGCACACAAAAGTTCTACCCAACGGTATACAAGCCGCAACGGCTAGCACAACGGCTATAAGCCGTAACGGCTACGTTACGTGACATCATGTCGCGCGCGCATTGAATGTCGCAACGGCTATATCATGTCGTGACCTATATAAACCCCCCTCTAAACTTTCCTCTATCAAACCCTTCTCTACTCTAATCTTGACTTCCACAGTATTCTTGCATTTTCTTTGCTTTAGTTTACGTTTCTCACGACTAATTTTATGTGGCACTAAAACTGATAAGCTCTCAAATGTGACACTTTTTAATTGCTTTAGTTTTTAATTGCTATTTTCCTGCTTTCAAAACTAAATACTTTAACGGCGATAGACGTAGTTAATTTGTTTAAGAATCAACCTTCGAAGATAGACTTGGGAGGATTTGTTACTCGAGAGAAAAGCAAGTTGCGACGGGTTGCGCCTCGCAGACTGTAACCGACATGATCCCCAGAGTAAAAATCCATTTCAATGATCGAAAGAATTGACAAGGCTAGCTCGAGGCTATTTCATATATTTTAATTTTCTTATTATTTTCTTTAATTCTTACATTTTATTTTATTACTTCACTCAATATCAGATCACCCCCTTTTTATTTCCTTGTTTTTACAGATATTCCTGGGAATTCAAATCCGACAAAATTCAAGTCAAGAATTCCGACTAATCTCCCTGTGGATCGACCCTCTTTCCCTATAAGTACTTAATTTCCTTATTTTATTATTTGTTGAAAGAGGTTAATTTATTTATTTATTTTGACGGGTATAACGACGCTTGTCAAAATTGGCACCGCTGCCGAGGAGATTTACTTTCGGCACTTTTGACTGATTTTGTTTTTTTTATGACCAGGAAAAACCCGGGTACTTTAGCTCCATACAACCCGAAAATCGTAGCAAGCGCTCGTAGAACCCACGTCGAAACACTTCGGCGAAAGAAAAAACAAAACACACAACAATTCGATTAGGAATCCACTTCTGAAACTACACCAGTCGAAGAACCTGTACTAGAACCAGAACTGATGGCAGATCAAACGATTCGACAACTAAACGCCGCCCCTACTGTGCAACAACCTCCTTGCATCACTTTTCCTCAAGGCGATACTCCATTCCAGCTCAAAACGGGATTAATCCACCTACTCCCAACTTTTAATGGCCTCCCTACTGAAAGCCCACACAAGCACTTTGCCAAATTCCATATGGTGTGCAGCAGCATGAAACTGCAAGGGGTCTCGGAGGATCAAATAAAACTAAGGGCTTTTCCTTTTTCCTTAGCCGAAACGGCTAAGGAGTGGTTATTCTATTTACCTCCAAATTCGATTAATACATGGTCTGATCTCTCTCGTGTTTTTCTTGACAGATATTTCCCTACAGCAAAGGCAACAAAACTTAGACGAAGCATTTTGGGAATCCAACAAATGCACGATGAGTCCCTATACGAATATTGGGAGAGATTCAAAAAGTTGTGTGCAAGTTGTCCGCAACATGGCTTATCCGAGCAAACACTCCTTCAATACTTATACGAAGGAATGTTGCCAATGGACAAAAAGATGGTAGACGCAGCAAATGGTGGCACGCTCGTTAACATGACCCCTACTGCAGTGAGAACATTAATCTCCACAATGGCTGCTAATTCGCAGCAATTTGGTTCTGCAAGTGAACCCAGCCGACGGGTTCAAACAGTAAGCACAATTTCATTAGAGAATAAGATAGACAATTTGACTAATATTGTGTATTCTCTTGTTTTAGGGGAGATAGAAGCTGCTAAGGTATGCGGAATATGTACTATGCCAGATCACGCAACCGGCTTATGCCCATTGTTGCGGGATACATCTGGTGACCAAGTTAACGCCATACACAACTTTCCCGGACCTCCCCAAAGACCCTATAACCCTCAAAGCAATACGTTCAATCCCGGTTGGAGAGATCACCCTAACTTGAGCTACGGTAATCAAAACCCGAATTATCAACCTAGGCAACAACTTCCCCACCAAAACCAAGCACCCAAAAAATCCTCGCTTGAGTCTATTGTTGAGAGATTGGCAGTTTCGCAGGAAAAATTCCAAACCCAAACACAATCCCACCTCCAGCAAATGGACAAACAAATAAGCCAACTAGCTCAAGCCGTTAGTCGTCTAGAATCCTAGGGAAAGTTACCATCCCAAACCGAAACCAACCCAAAGGAAAACGTTAGTGCGATAACTTTACGTAGTGGAACAGTGATAACGCCTAAACCGCCCAAGCAAGATGAGCAAAAATCCGACGTACCGAGAAACTCTTCGGAAGACCAGAACGACAAGTCTCCTCCCACCGCAGGTAATGCCAAATCTAAAGTTTCTATTTCTACTTACGAACTTGTTCCTCCTTTTCCAGGTAGATTGGTGAAACGAGATAAAAAGGAGGAAGAGAAGGAAATTTTGGATATATTCAAGAAGGTGGAAATTAATATTCCACTTCTTGATGTTATTCGAAAAGTGCCTAAATACGCAAGGTTTCTGAAGGACTTATGCACAAACCGAAAGCGACTATCCGGAAATGAAAAAGTTAACATTGGTGAAAATATTTCGGCCATCTTTCAAAAGCCGTTGCCGCCAAAATACAAGGACCAAGGTATGTTTGCGATTCCCTGTAAAATTGGGAATGTTGGGATAAAAAGAGCGGTGTGCGATTTAGGCGCATCTATCAACGTCATGCCGTTAAGCGCCTACAACAAAATTTCGACTGAACCATTGAAAGAAACACGAGTGACGGTTAAATTAGCCGATCGATCAGTCATCTACCCCGAGGGAGTACTAGAAAATGTGTTGGTACAGGTAAAAAATCTTATTTTCCCTGCTGATTTTTATATTATTGACATGGAAAATGATCGCAGCAATAACGGATCCGAAATCTTGCTTGGCCGACCTTTCCTATCAACCGCGCATACAAAGATTGATGTCCGCGACGACATCTTAACTATGGAATTTGATGGGGAAGTAGTTAAATTTGATATGTATAAAGCTATGAAGTATCCTGATTCGGTCGCAAGTTTAAACTTCGTTGATATTATAGATCTGTTATTTGATGATTTGATCGAAACTGATTTCTGTTATGACTTTTGTAGGGAATTCGCGGATCTCGACGATGAAAATATAGGCGAAATCATTTCAATCTTTATTCCCTTTCTGATTTTCGATTATTTCCAACTCGATCTAAACATTTTCCCTCAATTTTGCAGGAACCAAAGCCGAAGTTAGAGCAATTTAATTATATATTTTTAGGCGACAACCAAACTTTGTCAATCATCATCTTGAGTAAGTTGTCGCATCGAGAATGAGGTAGAACCTTAGTTGTTGTTTTACGCAAAATAAAAAGATGAAGGAAGGCGTTAAAACGACAAATGATGGACATCACCGTTTATTTGAAGAACTTTCTTTTGAAGAACCAAAAATTTAGCAAAGGTCGTCGAGCTAAACGACGTTAAAAAAAGCGCTAAATGGGAGGCAACACATTCTTTTCATTTTCGTTAATTTTAATTTTCTTTTTTTTTTAATTTGCAGCTTTTATTTTTATTTTTATTCTTTTTTTGGGTGCCCAACAGAAATGCTGAATCGCCCTTCGCTGCACCTTCTCCAGCACTGTTCGTCAGCTTCCGTTCAAGGCTTTCCACCACCGCTGGCCCATGCAACTCCCACCGTGCTCCTCCTCCTCGTTCACTGTCTCCCTCATTCCACTCTATGCCAACGGTGGACTCAATTTCATCACTCACGGGGAGTATCTTTTACCCTTATTTGTTCCTCATTTTCTTTATTTTTATTTTGAATTAGGGCAATTCATTTAAGTGAGGGGGAGGGTAGCAAAACCACTTGTCTTGCTTGTTTTCTATATGTTTGACTTTGATTTGACTTTGAGATGAATTTTTCTTGCCATTACTTAATGTCCAGCATGTTATAATTGTTATAGTGCATAGGAATATTTGAATGTTGACATTTTTTATAATCAAATGGCTTGAGTATAATGCTAGTTTGACATCTCCTTTCAATTTGCCTTGATTGTTATAATTGGATTTCTTACCTAGCTTAATCAACTTAGCCTAATTTTGTGAGAATTTGAGCCTTGAGCATGCATCTTATTCTTTATGCTCGTTTTTCCTTGCTTGAGAGTGTCATCTTGAATTTAGGAATCTAGAACTTGTGGCTTGTATACGATTTGAGACTACACTAGAATGAGGTGCTTTAAGATGATTTAGGCATTAGGATTTAGCCATTTTCTCTCTTTCATAAAAAAACTTACCTTTTTCTCATCGCTTAGTGAACCCTCTTGAAGCCTTATATCCCATTTTTTTGCTTAACCTTCAAACCTTGTTCTTCCTTGATCAAATTTTTTTGATTGATCAAATTCTAGAAACTATATTACTAGACAAATAAGGGGCAGCAATTCGAATAAGGGCAGAATTTTCCCAGAAAAAAATGAGAAAAAAAAACAGAATTAAAGGAAGCAATTGCTTCGAAAGAAAAAGAAGAAGAAAAAAAAACAGTTTCGAAAAACTGAAAAGAAAAAGGAAAAAATTGTTTGCTTGCCCACTTTTAAGATCCTCTTTTGTCTTCATTGTTTATTATATCTTGCATTGATCATCTTCCTTTGTTTATTTTCTTTCCATCTTTCTACCCTTTTCTAAACCCACATTACACCTTGAATAAAAGACCTAATGAACTTTTGCACCTCGATTCTAATAAGTAGTGGAGAATTGAACTTGTTACAAGCCTATGGAAACCTTTGTTCATGCATGACTTAGAGTGTTTTTGCTTCACATCTACCTTTAAACACTTTGAGTGCTCTTGAGTGTACCTTGGTGAGGATTAAGACTAGGTTAGGATTTGATTACTACTTGATAGGCAATTGAAGGATTGAAAGGCTATTCTTTGCTTCTATCCACTTGGTTTGATTTGTGTCTCTTTCATGATATTTCTTTTGCATTAGAATTCTTATAATTATGCTTGATACTTGTGATGGCTTGAAGAATGCATTCTTGGGTTAATCTTTTTCGGACATACTTGAGGACAAGTATGAGACAAGTGAGGGGGAATTTGATAAGCTCTCAAATGTGACACTTTTTAATTGCTATTTTTCAAGTTTTTAGGATTTCTTGCTACCTAATCCATTTCATTCTGCTATATTTTATGCAAGTGACCTAATTCTGGAAAATAGCAGCAAAAGAGGGCATTTCTGAAGTCTTTTTATTATTCTGGTCATGACTGGCATCGTGGGCACGACACTGGGCACGACGCGTCTGACATGGCAGTTGCGTGGCGACTTCTAAAAGCTTCTGGAACATTCTGAGAGATCTTATTAGCTTATCTGTTTAGATTTCCGGCATTTAAATTTCAAAACATTTGAATTGTTTTATCTTTACTTTATTATTTTAAATTTTCTTATCTTTCATCTTTGTAAATCCAAGCCTATAAATACCACTCCTTGGTAAAGGCTTAGGCATCAATCAATTAATCTTCATTGTTTAGTTTGAAACTCTTGTTATTTCTAGTTTTTAATCAAGTTCTCTTTCTTTACTTTTTTCTTTTAATGTTCTTCAATTATTTTTATGAAATCAAGTTAAGTATGATAACTAATATCATGCTTAGCTAAATCTCTTGAGCCAAGAACTAGCCAAGTCAATTCAAATCGTGAGAATTGAACATTGCTTAATTTCCTTTGGGAATACATTTTTATCTTTCTGCTTAGATAGTTTGGCAATCGGCCTTACTAAAAGTTTTTAATCATTTTTCAAATCAAAAAGAGCTCGTTGGTCTGGAATCATTTAAAAACATAGTTGGGAGGAAGGATCGGCATGTGGCAAATTTCGACTTCCTGTGAACACTCTTAGCGGCAGTCCGCTAAGGAAAGATAAAATCAGAAGCGATTCTTTTTTTAAGACAATTTCTGATTCGGGCTTTTCCTGCTTTCAAAACTAAATACTTTAACGGCGATAGAAGTGGTTAATTTGTTTAAGAATCAACCTTCGAAGATAGACTTGGGAGGATTGGTTACTCGAGAGAGAAGCAAGTTGCGACGGGTTGGGCCTCGCAGACTATAACCGACATGATCCCCGGAGTAAAAATTCATTTCAATGATCGAAAGAATTGACAAGGCTAGTTCGAGGCTATTTCATATATCTGAATTTTCTTATCATTTTCTTTAATTCTTGCATTTTATTTTATTACTTCACTCAATATTAGATCACCCCCTTTTTATTTCCTTATTTTTACAGATATTCCTGGGAATTCAAATCTGACAAAATTCAAGTCAAGAATTTCGACTAATCTCCCTGTGGATCGACCCTCTTTCCCTATAACTACTTAATTTCCTTATTTTATTATTTGTTGAAAGAGGTTAATTTATTTATTTATTTTGACGGGTATAACGTCGCTTGTCAAAAACTAAAAATAGAAGAAAGCTCAAAACCAACTGAGGAACCGGCTTACAAGAGATTTGCACCACCGGAAGTTGAACGGTGATTCAACAAGCACTTCATAGGAAGACAAGTGTGGGAGG
The DNA here is from genome assembly GCA_030270665.1 of Hibiscus trionum. Classification (NCBI taxonomy): domain Eukaryota; kingdom Viridiplantae; phylum Streptophyta; class Magnoliopsida; order Malvales; family Malvaceae; genus Hibiscus; species Hibiscus trionum. Next base: position 9,527,564 of record BSYR01000013.1, on the reverse strand, counting down.
AACAAGACTTCTATTATTCCAACTCCAAAACCGATTTCAGCATCGACCACATGCTCTTTGACAAGATTGCTCATCAAAAGTGGCAATTTTTTTGCCATCAACCCGAACCGGCCAACGTGACATGGATGAGGGAATTTTACGCTCATTCTCTAAATCCCAGCAACCTCTTTGTGCATGTTAGGCTAGCACTCATACACTCTATATTGCACAAAAGAATAATTAATGTTGGTAATATCATTTGCAATGAGATGTATCAGTGCAGCCTAAAGGAGAGAGGCCACCTCTACTTTCCGATGCTCATCACTGGCCTATGCCGACGAAAGAAGGTCCCCACCGATTCAACCGACGAGTACATGCCCAAGAGGAAAGGATGGGACAAAGAGGCGTACCACAAGGTCATGCAGATAACCGAAGTCAAGTCGTTTTCTACACATGTACAAGGCACTGCCGCGGTGACATCCTCGGGTGACATCCCAGAAACGTATGCACCCTCTGCCTCGGCAGTAACCCTTCAGCATATTGCCCAGAAACTAGAGGTGATGGACAGAAGGCAGTGACGGCTCATGCAATTCACGAGGGACTTCATCCACTCCATCACACAAATGCTCAAAGAGAAGTTCTCGGAAAGCATTGTGTCGTTTCCACAATTCCCTGTCGACCTCAATACCGAAGCAGCACAAGATCCCCCTATCGCGGCAATGCCGACCTTCTCCGCCACGACAACACATGCATTTTCTGCCTTGTCATTCCCTGATCCTCCAGCTGCCACAGCTACGCATAGATAAGGCAAAGCTCCGGTTGATGAGCCGATCCAAACCGAGTCCTTATCCGAGTGGTCCGACACCATCCACTCAATCCTCAAGAAGTTCGATGAGGTTGCATCACAATCCAACAAACGCAAGGCAACCACCACCGAACAACTTTGCCTTGACACCGATGAAGAGGATGAAGTGACCACCCAAGCGAAGCAAACTCCTTTGTCGTGCGCCCAACCACCAAGAGCCACCAAACGGATCAAAACGACGGCCAAGAGAAAGTTCATAATTTTTTATGATGAGGGGGACTCCTCCGAGTCCCCAAAAATTTAGCTTTCATTCTCTTTTTCCCTTTAATTGTGTGCTTATATTTTTTCTGTTGATGCATTGACGGTAATGCTTGATTTGAGTTTGGGGGTGTAGGTGTCCCTGCCGCGGCAGTTAATTGTCTAATGCAATGCAGTTTATTTTCTATTTATCCCTTGCATAAATTTTTTTATCTGATTTAGAATTGTCTTGACTTGCAATATTCATCTACTGATGAAACTACCTTAGCACTTAATTTTTTAGAACTTCAAATGCGAGGATGACTTTAGGAAACACTCAGAATCTCTCTATGATGTTAAGCCTAATTAAACATTTTTGTGACTTGATAGATTTGAGGAACTCTAGTGAACTAAGGAATAGTTACTTTAAACTTTGGGTAGAAAAATTTTATATGCTAGAGGTGCCCGAAACCAGCTCTAGTATTAGTTTAGAAGGAAAATTTGCTAGAGGTGCCTATCACTGACACTAGTAACATAATTGAGTAAATCACTAGAGGTGCCTATCACCGGATCTAGTTGAAACTTAGAAAAAAAAAAGAGAAAACAAGGCTAGAGGTGCCCGAAATTGGCTATAGTCGAGTTAAGATACCCAAAGGAAGTAATCACCTTTAGTTTTCATAGAATCTGAAAAATCTTCTTGTTCACAAAGCATGCACACACTCATAAGCGGCATAGTTTGATTCTGGGTAACTCCTTTAGTCATCTAAAAAATTAATCATGTATTTTCAAGTGTTAGGCAATGAGGAAGCAGGCGAGTCGAAGCAACTTCTATGAAGATTAAGAATTTCGGCAAGTAATTATGTTTTTACTAGTTGCTTTGCTTGAGGACAAGCAATAGTTCGAGTTTGGGGTGTGTTAAGTGTGTAAAAGTATTATGATTTCACCCTTATTCTATGACAAATATTGCTAAATCTTCACTGATTTCGGTCACATTGTATCCCTCTATGCATCAATCACACTAACCTCATTCTTGATCCCTATGTTTGGTTATTTAATGCAAAAGTATTGTTTTAATGTTTGTTTTGTGTTTGTGCAGATTCTATTACTCACTGCCCGGGCAGTCACTGTAGCGGCAGTGAAGGAAAGGAAGGATCGGTGCATAACCAACTCTCGAAGATTCAGATCAAGCCAGCCGTGGACATCAGTTTCTACTGAAGGAAGCTGAACCAGGAAATAGAGCCTTGGTGAGCAGAAAAGATAGACAGACCACTGCAGAGGCAGTGCACTGACAAGATAGCCGAAGGAGAAAGTATGAAAAGTGGTAGACGACTTGAAGAGTATGAAAAGCAAGATTTTTGTACATACTTTGCATAATGATCGGAGTACGAGAAGGCCTTTAAAGCATGGAAAGAATGTTAAGGAGAAGAACCGGCCAAAGTGGATAAAAAGCAATAAATTAAAGAGATTCGCCTCTTTAATGAAGATAGGTCCAACTCCAACATAACTTCCTCCTCAAGAAAGACTTTTCCCTAAACCTACTCATGTGTAAATACAAAGCCAAAACCGGCAATTGGGGGCTTATCATCGAGCAATTGAGAGTTGAGTGACTTTGTAGCGAGCTTACTTTGTTATCATGTTCTAATTTCTTCTTAGGGTTAGGATTGTATTGTGTAGTAGTTGTGAGAAACGATTGGATTTTGTTTAAGTTTTTGTTAATGCAATTTTAGTTCAAGGTTTACTTATTCTTGGTATTTATTTTCTTCTTGCAATTGAATCGGGAGAGGATATTGTGAGGGCATCTATTTGTCTAATATCAGGAGAGTTAGACTCACGAAACAGATAAGCATGGTTTTCATCCCAATCGGTGAAAACTAACTCAGCTTAGCGATAAGTTCGAGTTTCAACGGCTAAAAGAAATGTAAGATTGGTTGGTGTTCATCCTTGGTTCACGCTGGGAGGTATTGTCAAGGCCTACACATCAGCACGGTTTTGACTTAGGGATAAGGAGGAGCCACTGAAAGAAGCTTTGTCGAACCTTGACGTTGTTCGTTGCCTCCCAGGCAAGGGATTGCCAAGGCAGTACTTAACCCATTGCCACGGCAGTAACTTTGGTCTCTGCCGAGGCAGTTCGGTGTTCATTGCATTCAAAAGCCGAGACAGTTCCAATTGGTTTCCACACTATGACGCAATATAATTCGACACATTCTCTCATCTTGATTACTCAACTCTTTTATTTACTAGCTTATTTTACTTTTTGTTCTTTAGATTATTCTCAAAACCAAATCAATCATCTGTGTTCTTTACTTTTATTTCCTTTTCAGTGCGAGACAATAAATATTGAAGGTTTCACTAATCTTTGTGGAGACGATACTCAATACTCATCACTTTATTACTTGAGACGTGTATACTTGCACAATTGCGGGGCGCTTTACACACGCAATAGAGTATTTAGTCATTCTCAATAACTATTCTATTTAATATGTGTTACGTCATTTAATAAGATATTAATTTAGAGTTCGGTCCACTACCGACCTCGAACAACTCAATCTAACGTTACAAGGCAGAGTGCCCAACAATTATCAGTACTCGACCCCGAGGTTCGGTATGGTCCCTCTAGTATCGATACTCAGACGTGTACCGATATAAAATTACTTACTAGAAATCTCAAAAAAAATTAGTACCGGTACGGTTCCACCCGTACCGATACAACATCAAATAGCGTACAGGTACAGTCTAAGCTCATATTGATACCATACTCACGAGTTCGTATCATTTTAGCAAACTACGATATTACAGGGCTTTATTTGATTCCCTAAAGCTTATGAAAGTCTTTAGGATTTGTATACTAACGCATTAAATCAATTAATATCAATTACCTTGTTGTGGCCATTTGATTGAATAATTACCGGTATTAACCTTTTTATGCTTGATTTCAACCCAACACATAAATTTCATACCATTAACAGCAAGCATCTCAATAAATAAATCAATCAGTCAACAATGTTTATAGAAATATCCCACTGACCCTACATGGTCTCTAAAGCCCCTATGAGTCATTTTATAGTCTAATAACTCATCATGCATCTCATAAATATCAATTCTCGTAATATCAGTCTCTACACATGCTTATTTTTTGTCTACTTATTTTGCAAACACTAACAAGCAAGGCAATTATAATTATGATGCTCATAAAATAATTCGAAGTTTGAGGTGTACTAACCTCAAGAAGTTATCGATGAATCCTCGATGAAACTTCCCAAATGCTTCTCTTGATTCGGTATTCGAGCCCGAATAATCCTCACATAAATACGAATACAAAAAAACATTAATTTCCCGCATTCACTAATAAATTCACAAGGTCAAACGCGTAAAAACAACTTGCCATGTTTGAATATGGTGAAACAGACTGCAAAAACAGACTCGGTACGTCAAAAAACTCTTAGGTAGGGTCCCCTAGAAAATTCAACGTTACTCAATGGCCGGTCAACGCCAGCGGCGATTCTCAAATGGCACTGGTGATCTGGTGCAACACTGGCGCACGGTAGGGTTAGTGTGCCTGCAGGGTTCGATTAGGTGCGGGAGGGTGCAAGGGCACTCGGGTGAGGCAAATTCAGTGCGGCACGGTGCATGGGAACCCTTGTGCACCCAACCTCTTCATTTGTGGCACTCCTGCGCGCAGGCTGTAACGACCCGAATATCGGGTTAGTAAATCAGGTCATGGACCCAGGCATTGGGCCTAGTGGAAAAGAAAAGGGTTAACTATTGAAATAGTCACTTATGTTTTCCCCCAGTACAAAGTTGGTCACCGATTTTGAAAAATGACCAGTAAGGTCACTTACGTTTTTGGGGCATAAACATTTGGTCACTCAGCCGTTTGTTGCCTTTAAACACTGACAGATTGCTGACCAGGCAACGAAAAAATAAGGGTAAATTACTACAATGGCCATTAAAGTTTATCTCATGTACATTTTTGCTCCCAATTTAAAAAATTAAACATTATAGTCACTAATAAAAACATTTCTTTATAATTTCACCCTTAAAATTTTTAAAATTCATTTTTCAACCATAAAACTTTCCAATCAATTAGTACAATAATATTATAAATGCTTAGATGAAAAATATGTGCCCAAAATATACCCTTTTTAAACTTAGGTGCTCAAATTGCTCCTATTTAATAACTAAACTTTCAAACTGCCCAAATATACTCATTTAACAGCCGGGCACCTAAAATTGTAACTATGGTAAATTTGGGCACCTATTTTTACAAAAAAATACTTTAAACACCTAAATTATTTTAAGAAGTAATAGTTTTTACTAATATTTTAAATTTAATAATAATGATGATGATTTTATTTTATTTTTAATTTAAAAATAATAAAAATGACATGTCATGTTACAATAATATTAAAAACAATACAGAGTGAAAAAAATAGGAACAATTTGAAAGTTTGGTTATTAAATAGGAGCAATTTGAGCACCTAAATTTAAAAATGGTATACTTTGGGCACCTATTTTTCATTTAAGCCTTTATAATATTATTGTACTAATAGATTGTAAAGTTTTAGGGTTGGAAAATGAATTTTTAAAAATTCAAGGGTGAAATTATAAAGAAATATTTTCATTGGTGACTATAACGTTTATTTTTTAAAATTTGGGAGCAAAAATGTACGTGAGATAAACTTTAATGGCCATTGCAGTAATTTACCCTTATTTTTTCGTTGCCAGGTCAGCAATCCGTCAGTGTTTAACGACAACAAACGGCTGAGTAGCCAAAAGTTTACGCCCCGAAAACGTAAGTGATCTTACTGGTCATTTTTCAAAATCAGGGACTAACGTTGTACTGGGGAAAAACATAAGTGACTATTCCAGTAGTTAACCCAAAAGAAAAAGAAGAAGATGATGATTTTATTAAATTATTTTATTTAATGTTGGGAGCCCGATTAAGAAATTTGGATATGGGCTTTATCCAAGTTGGAAGAGTGGATGTTGTTGATGGTGTTTGAATTTTAGATATGTGTGGGTGGTTGAAAAGTGGAAAAAATATTATTGAGAAGAGAGAAAAAGAAAAGGTTTGTGAGAATGGTGGAGAGTGTTTTAGAGAGAGAAAGGGTTTTTGCTTCGATTCAAGAGAGTTCCAGCCGTCGTGGAAGCTCACAGCTGACATCATTGTGTTCCCCTCGTCGTCGCCACCGCCACTCGTCGGGGCAGGAGGAAAAAGATTCGACAAAGCTCGTTCATCAAGTTTCATCGGCCGTCGTCGAGAGTTGTCACCACTATTGGAACCGTTAGCCCGGGATCTACCGATCTGTGAAATATGGTTGTCGTCCGTCGAGGGTGGATGCCGTACGCGTCACCTGCCGCGCGTGGGCCTGGATTCGCTTCAGGGAACCGAGTCAGACCAAACCAGATCGAGCCGAGCGGAACCGAGATAAGCCGAGTCGAGCCGTTGACCGAGCCATTGAATTTTTTTGAGGGACCCTACCCGGGGGTTTCTCGGCGTTTTGAGTCCGTTTCGCCAAATTCGAACCCAGTAAGTTGTTTTTACGCGTGTGACCTTATGAATAGAATAGGAGATGCATAAAATTAATGTATTTCCATATTCGTTTTAAATTGAGGATTATTCAAGATCGAATATCCGATCATGTAGAACATTCAGGAAGCTTGGATGAGGATTTTAGCAATATCGGCTTAAGGTTAGTACATCTCGAACTCCTATTGCTTCATGAGCATCATAAATGTGGTTGCTTTGCGTGTTAGTATCTACAAAATAGGTAGACGTTAAATAAGCATGAGTAGAGACCTGTTTTATGAGATTCAATATTTACGAAATGTATGATGATGCCGTGAATATGATGTGACTCGTGGATGCTTTAGAGATCATGTAGGGTCGTTTGAGATGCTTCTATAATTAATCGATGATTGGTTGACTGATTGAAATAATTGTGATAGTTTGTATGCTTGTTGGAATAGATTGATGAGATTTGATGAAAATTATATTAAATGGACTAATAATTGGTAATTTCCGAATAATTAATCCTAGTAAATTCACAAGGTCAAATGCGTAAACACAACTTACCGGGTTTGAATTTGGAAAAATGGACTGCAAAAACAGAGGAAGGGGTTTTGCTTCGATTCAAAAGAGTTCCAGCCATCGTGGAAGCTCATCGCCGACATCATTGTGTTCCCCTTGCCGTCGCCACCGCCACTCATCGGGGTGAGGAGGAAAAAGATTCGACGAAGCTCGTTCAGTAGGTTTCATCGGCCGCCGTTGAGATTTGTCACCGCTATTGGAACCTTTAGCCCAGGATCTGCCGACCTGTGAAATATGGTCGCCGTCCGTCGAGGGTGGATGTCGCACGTGCCGCCTACCACGCGTGGGCCTGGTTTCACTTCAGTGAACCAAGTCGGATCGAGCCGAGTTAAGTCGAGCCGTTGACCTAGCTTAGCGGCGTTGACCGAGCCGTTTACTTTTTTAAGGGACCCTACCCGGGGTTTTCTCGACATTCTGAGTCCATTTCTCCAAATTCGAACCCTGTAAGTTGTTTTACGCGTTTGACCTTATGAATAAAATAGGAGATGCATGAAATTAATGTATTTCCAAATTAGTTTTTATGAGATGATTATTCAAAATCGAATATCTGATCATGTGGAACATTCAGGAAGCTTGGATGAGGATTTTAGTGATATCGGCTTAGGGTTAGTACACCTCGAACTCCTATTGCTTTATGAGGATCAAAAATGTTGTTGCTTTGCATGTTAGTATCTACAAAATAGGTAGACATTAAATAAGCATGAGTAGAGACCAATTTTTTGAGATTCGATATTTATGAAATGCATAATGATGCCATGAATATGATGTGACTCGTAGAGGCTTTAGAGATCAAGTAGGGTCGTTTGAGATGCTCGTATAATTAATCAGTGATTGTTTGACTGATTGAAATAATTATGATGGTTTGTATGCTTGTTCGAATAGATTGATGAGATTTGATGAAAATTATATTAAATGGACTAATAATTGGTAATATCTGAATAATTAATCCTAAGGTCGAGAAATGCTATTAAATGATTATGAAGCCGATAATTAATATTAATTGAATGAATGCGTTAGTAAACAAACCCTAATGACTTTCATAAGCTTTAGGGATCGAAAAAGTGTTGTAATATCATAATCTGAAGAAATGATATGAACTTGTAAATAGGGTACCGACATAAGCATAGGCCGTACCGGGACTTGTGGAAATCTAGGATTTTCAGTAAGCTAAACTAGAATCGGTACGCGTGTGAGTACCGACACCGAGGGTGTTACACAGGCAGCGACGCATTGAGTATGTGTAGCGGCCTCCGGTGACGGTGAAGCTCTGGTTTGGCTAATTTTTTACTTCTAAGCACGGCTATGGTGGGGGTTTTTGATGACCAGTGGCAGAACAACTTCCTTCCAACATTTTGAATCTTCTTCTCCCTCACTCTGACGAGTGGCGGCAGCGGCGGCGACGGGGCGACCATTGGTCGACTCGTCTCGTCGAGCTAAAAATGATAGCGGTGGGAGTGTCGTACACAGCGGCCAGAATTGCAGCGGAACAAGGTCCAAACTCCCTCACCGTCACTTTTCTCCTAGTTTTCTCTCTCTTCAAAAATATCCTACCTTATCTTATTATTTCTCTCCCCCCCACTCACCTTTATTTCAAAATAACAATTCCCCAACAAAAAATGGGTAAATCGACATAGGGTCATTAACCTATTTGAAACTTTTCATTTAAAGCTCCTAACTTAATCATATATCCATTTTTGTCCTTAATTCTTTTAAATCAATCTTACAATTTTACTTCTCCTTAATTAATTCACCATTTAAAGATCCTGACACCCGGATCCAAGTCCCGATTTACTAACCTGAAATTCGTTACATAAAAGGGCTTCACAAGAACTATTAGAAATTTTTGACCTAGTGGAGCATTTAATATTGAGAATTAATGAGCCTTTAAAGAGCAACATCTAAAATTATTGTCCGAATTAAGGAAACTTTTAATATTTATTTTTTTAATTCCAAAACATAATTTTGAAAAGACATGCTCTATTTGAGGAAAATATTTGGGTTAAATATCCGCAAGCTCATAGAAGGCCCGACCGATCTGGACATTTACGTTACCCATGTAGTGCACAGTTGCACATTTACTAACCAACAATTGGTTCCACGTTTTTCCTCAACAATATTTTAATCAATTTCTCAATCAAAGCTCCAAAATATCATTTTTTTTCCAACAATTGTTGCGTGAGTACTGAGATGGATTGTTGGCTTACTGCAAGATTTCAGTGTTTGGCATATTGGAAGCAGTTTGTTAAGATTATAGGATGTCGGTGGTGTTGAGTTTGAGTTAGTGTTTGTTGGGTTTTATGGTGCTCGATTCCTTCAACCGTTCGTGCTCGCCAAGTGGTGGAGAAGTGGAATTTCGTGTGATAGAGGTGTGGAAGCTAAAAAGATAAAGACAAGATGATTTATAGTGGTTCAACCTTCTAACCAAGGTCTACATCCACTACCTTAGCTTCCCACTAAGGATTTCCAATCAATCCACTATTGATTCGTCCCCTTTTCTAGGCTTAGGAGGAAACCCTTACAAAACCGATCAAGCTTTCTACCCAAAGCTTTGATCAAACCCTCTTTACAAAGAGATAAAAATAAGCAAACTCAAATCCCTCTAATAGGTATTTGTTTACACAATTAAGCTCTCACCCAATCCTAAAACACTTGAGCAAGTATAACAATTTTGGCTCACAAGTGTCTGTCTATACAAGGAATTGACAATTAGGTACTAAGACACATTTTGATCATACGTTGCATTACAATTGAAGCATTAACCATTACTTGATGCTTGGAGGTCCCTTTTATAGCACTTAATGAGTTTGTAGCCGTTACTAGCCATTAGAGTTGAATTGGAGCCGTTGGAGACTTTATTTCCCACCATAAATGCAGTTCTGTAACTTCCCGATTCGAAATGCCTGACCATGTTTCAAAACACTCTTGAAATAGAAAGAGTCGTTGCAGTCTGATGCAGCACCCGTTTTGGAACACCCTTGTCTGTATCGAAACGCTTGTTCCCTATCGAAACACCCTGCAATTTAAAAGGTGGTTGGGAAATAGCCGTTGGGGGTTTATGACCGTTGAGGTCATTCCACATAGGCGTATCGAAACGGTAGTGGCCGTATCAAAACGCTAGGCAAAATTCTCACCTAGATCAAACCCCGTTTCGAAACGGACAAGGTTGTATCGAAACGTTTTGCTACTGTGAAATCCCGTATCAAAACACCTAAAGGCGTTTCGAAACGCCTAGATGATTTTGTTAAATTTGGCTTTGAAAACACATAAAATCTTTTTGAAATATCACATAAACATAGTTTCAAGTTGTTTGGACTTAGAAATGGTTTTGAATTCTTTTTAACTTTGTCCAAAACATTTTTCAATTATTATATCAAAACATTATTTCTACAATCTCCCCCTTTTTGACATAATAAAACCAACTTGAAAAATTGTTTGGGATTCTTCCCATTTAAGTTAAAAATGTGAATAAGAGATGAAAAATTGAAAAGTAAGTAAAGCTCCCCCTTATTCATTTAAATATACAATTTTTCAAACCGAACTCTCCCCCTTTTTGTTATATCAAAAAGAATTCAAAAGACATTAAGTTCAAAATAACTTAGAAGGTTTGAAAAGATGACAAAAAATAAGAATTTTGGTTTTAAAATGGCTCCCCCTTACTCAAAGCATCATCAAAAGATGTTAGTCCAACATATGTCATAATCTAGTTGAAATAAAAAAATCAAATTAAACAAATAAAACAACTAGATTTTTTACCACACTTGAACACAAGGGAGGATGTGAAGCCTTCCTTCTTCAAGTGTTCTTCCTTGTGTGCATGGAGCTCTCCCTCAATTTTGGACTTGTTGATCAATCTCCATCACACCTAAACAAGACAATCAAGTAATTTTTGGTATCCAAATTGCTTTGGATCCATAGACATTAGTAGCACAAAATTTAGTCCCCTTAGGAATCCATTTTTCAATTTCATCCTTTTTAGTTGAAGTACTTAGTCCTTTTAGGACCCAAATACTTCTAAAACATTTACCGTTCACAAATCTAGGGGCACTAGATTGTCTTACATAAAAATTTGATTTTCAAACATTATTTTTCTTTTCAAGTTCTTTGGAAATCAAATCATTTTCTTCTTGAACTTTATGAAGAAAATTTTGTAAATCAAAGCATTTTTGTTCAAACTTATTGAGTTTTGCTTCAAGTTCAAATTTGGTTTTAGAAATCAAGTCATTTTGAATTTTTAAATTTGAAATCACTTTTTTGTTTTTCAAAATGTGATTTTTAAATTCTAAAACGAAATCGTCATATGCATCTTGTAATTCATTAAAAGAATATGAACATGAAGTAGATGAATTAGAAGTTACCCTTGAATCTTCTTCGACGGCCATAAGGCAAAGGTTGGCTTGTTCATCGTCGGTGGAGTCTTCATCACTCCAAGTAGCCACATACGCCTTCTTCTTATGGCTTGAAGTGCTTGCCCTCTTCTTCTTTATGGATTCTCGTTCAAGCTCTTTCAAGGCTTTCTTCATGTAAGGGGCACACTTCTTGAAGAGATGAACTATCTCTTGTTCTTCATCATCCTCTTCACTTGAATCTACGTGATGGCATGTGGAGGATTTGAGAGCAATGGCATTTGTGTTGATGCCAAGCCCTTTGAGCTTCTTCTCCCCCGTAGCTCTAATATCTTCCTTCTTCTTCTCCTCTTCTTTGTTTTTCTTCATTATTTGGTAAGTGAGAAGTGACCACATGAGCTCATCAAGCTTTAAAGTCTTGAGATTCTTGGTTTCGATGATGGCGGCCCTTTTTGAGTCCCATGACTCGGGAAGGGAGTAGATGAGCTTTCGGACAAGCTTTTCTTCCGGAATGACTTCTCCATAACCCTTGAGTCCATTGATGATGGTGGAGAATCGATGGAACATCTTCTCAATGTCATCTTTCGGGTCCATCTTGAAGTTTTCATACTCTAGGTTGAGGAGGCCGATCTTGGTCTCCTTTACTTCGTTTGTCCCCTCGTATGTAACTTCGAGCTTGTCCCAAACTTCCTTGGCACTCTCACAAGAAGACATCTTCTCGTAGATGTTGAGGCTAAGTGCACAAAAGATGAAATGCAATGCCTTGCAATTTAGCTCCATCTTCTTACGGTCGTCGGCACTCCACTCCGCCTTGCTTCCTTGTGGTACAAACGGACCATCTACTATGATATCCCAAAGCTTGTAGTCTTTGGATTTGACAAAGAACATCATCCTTGTCTTCCAATAAGCATAATTGGTCCCGTCGAAGAAGGGCGGTTTGTCGATGGATTGCGCCATTGAGCCGGTTGTTAGAAATGTTGATCGAGCTTGCCGGATCTTCTCAATAGGATGTTAGTCACTCTTCAATTGAGCCAAGCTCTGATACCAATTGTTGGGTTTTATGGTGCATGATTCCTTCAACCGTTCTTGCTCGCCAAGTGGTGGAAAAGTGGAATTTTGGGTAATAGAGGTGTGAAAGCTAAAAAGATAAAGACAAGATGATTTATAGTGGTTCAACCTTCTAACCAAGGTCTACATCCACTACCTTAGCTTCCCACTAAGGATTTTCAATCAATCCACTATTGATTCGTCCCCTTTACTAGGCTTAGGAGGAAACCCTTACAAAACCGATCAAGCTTTCTACCCAAAGCTTTGATCAAACCCTCTTTACAAAGAGATAAAAATAAGTAAACTCAAATCCCTCTAATAGGTATTTGTTTGCACAATTAAGCTCTCACCCAATCCTAAAACACTTGAGCAAGTATAACAATTTTGGCTCACAAGTGTTTGTCTATACAAGGAATTGAAAATTAGGCACTAAGACACATTTTGATCATATGTTGTATTACAATTGAAGCATTAACCATTACTTGATGCTTGGAGGTCCCTTTTATACTCCTTAAGGAGTTTGTAGCCGTTACTAGCCGTTAGGTTGAATTGGAGCCGTTGGAGACTTTATTTCCCACCATAAATGCAGTTCTGCAACTTCCCGTTTCGAAATGCCCGACCCTGTTTCGAAACACTCTTGAAATAGAAGGAGTTGTTGCAATCTGATGCAGCACCCGTTTCGGAACACCCTCGGCCGTATCGAAACGGTCGTATCGAAACGCTTGTTCTCGTATCGAAACACCCTACAATTTAAAAGGTGGTTGGGAAATAGCCGTTGGGGGTTTATGAACATTGAGGTCATGCCACATAGGCGTATCGAAACGGTAGTGGCCATATCGAAATGCTAGGCAAAATTCTCACGCATATCAAGCCCCGTTTCGAAATAGACAAGGTTGTATCGAAACGTTTTGCCACTGTGAAGTCCCGTATCGAAACGCCTGGATGGTTTTGTTAAATTTGGCTTTGAAAACACATAAAATCTTTTTGAAATATCTCATAAACATAGTTTCAAGTTGTTTGGACTTAGAAATAGTTTTGAATTCTTTTTAACCTTGTCCAAACTATTTTTCAATTATTATATCAAAACATTAGTTCTACAATGTTATAATAGGGATATGATGGTTTAGTGTTGATTCATTATGGTCACCTAAGTGGTTCGAGTTTACAAGGCGTTAGGATTTCTTTGTTTGTTTCTTGGATTTGGGTAGTCTTTCTTTAATACTTTCATATCGTACTATTTTTCTCCACTTTAGGTCTAGGGAGATTTTTAATGAAGCACATGTTAATATTTTCGTATGATTTTAATTTTTATAAAATCATACCCTTTACGTTTTAAAAAAAGAGAGTACGATTGAGATTACAAGGGATGCCTATAAATAGAAGCAATTTACTAAAATAGTAATCTTTGTAAAGAATGTAATATTGTACAGGGAACTTCATTTTCTTGTAAGCTTTTGATTTTGTATTCATTGCAGCATAACGTTACTTACTCGATATATAAAATTTAACATTTATACAAAAAAAAAACGTCCGTCAACAACATCTAAAACAAGAGATTAAAATTTCTCAATTGACACTTTTCCCTCTCCCTAAGTCATGTGTTCTAGACCCAGTAAAAGAAAATTTCCTTTTCTCCTCCCCTTAGGTAGGAATTGTTAAAAAAACGTCCTAGTAAAACTCTACATAATTAGGCCTTTGAGGATGAAGAAATAACATAATTTGTGGTCCAGTTGCATAAGCAACACTTTCCTTGTACATCTAAATTTGTTTGGTGAAAAGGAAATCAATGTTATAATGTCAGTTTGATAACCCTCCTTTTTGTTGTTTAATATGTGAAGCATTTTGATTTTTTTTTTTTGCCTTGCAGTACAAGTGTAATGTAATTACAATAAGGGAAAACTACACTACTTAATACTAAACAAATTGAGGATACTTATTTAGACCACTGAATTATAAAAATCGTCAATTAGACCACCAAACTTATAAAATTAACCTATTTTGACCACCGCTATTAAAAATCTAACGGTGGAGTGACGGAACTGCCATGTGGCAATTGACGGAAAAATTTAAAAATTACACATTTGGTCCCTATTATTTACACATTCTTTCAATTTAATCCTAATTTTAAATTAATAAAATAATAAATTATTAAATTAAGTGGTGACATGTGTCAACACCTTATTGGAGGACTTTAATTATTTATATTTAGAGGAGAAAAATAAATTTCTCTTCACCTACGCTAAGTAGGATTTAAACCTAAGTTTTTCAAGTGTAAAGACAATGGTTTTGCCACTGCACCAAGCACAACTTTGTGTTATAATTCTCCAGATATAATATATACCTCTTATAAGTTTCTACATTTATAAGCCAAAAGCTCAAACCCTAAACACTAATTTCACATATATAAATCCTAAACCCTAAACTCTAACCCTAAATATTTCAAATTAATTTCACACTAAATATTTCAAATTAAACCTCAAACCCTAAATATTTCAAATTAATTTCACGCTAAATATTTTAAATTAAACCCTAAACTCCAAACCTTAAAATTTTCAAATTAATTTCACTTTAAATATTTCAGATTAAACCCTAAACTCTAAATATGTCAAATAAATTTCATACTATACATTTCAAATTAAACCCCAACCCTAAATCTTAAACCCTAAAAATTTCAAATTAATTTTTTTTTTTGAAAAGCAAGTATGATTTTATTAGACAAGAAATCATACAAGAGACACATTGCATATCGGCCTCATTAAAAACCTCTCTACTCCTAAATAGAGGAAAAGAGTACCGATTTGCATGTGCTAATGGAACAAACACTCTATTTGCTATACAACCATATCCAATCACGACGCACAATACCACTCTTTGCCAAAGTATCCGCCAACCCGTTTGCCTCTCGATATATATGGTTGAAGCACATTTCAAATTAATTTTACGCTAAAAAAAAGGAAATCAATGTTATAATGTCAGTTTGATAACCCTCCTTTTTGATGTTCAATATGTGAAGCATTTTGATTTTTTTTTTTTTTGCCTTGCAGTACAAGTGTAATGTAATTACAATAATTCAAAAAGGAAGAAGAAAAGCCTTGTCCTCCGCTCCCTCCCTCAGATTGCGGACAAAGAAAATTTCCATCCGTCCAAGCAAATCACACGTCGTCAACTATTTGTCTCATAAGTTTCATATTTTCTTTAACATGATATGTTAGATCACTGGGAAGCAAAAAGAAAAAGGTAGGATGTTTACGTCCTACCACTGTAGTTGCATGTTGAACTCAAGGTTGTTTTTCTTATGGGTTTGGTTGAACAACATCATCATCATTATTATGATTATTATTTAATACAAGTTTAATGATTATTTACTTCTAATTTTTAATAATCTTTATAATTCACTTTTATAATTCATGAATGGGTAATGTATTTTTTTGAGTAAATTTATAATTCATAAATGGGTTTTATAATTAAACAGCGTTGATTAATGTTGATAGTCCTATTGTTTTAATAGTTACATCTCATTGATTACTGTTTGGACCCTTCTTCCTTTTCATTTTTTTTTAAAAACGGTGAAAAAAAAAACAATAGATTGGATCTCATTATAGTATTCACTGGAAAAAAAAAAAAAACGTTTGCATAGTTTTTTTTTAAATGGCCAAAGCGATACCGTAATTAGTGGAATAAATGGAGCACTCAAAGTTCTTATACGAATCTCCGACATAATTCAATAATTATAAGACAAACCTCTAATTTTGATTATTTGCATTACCAACTTTTGTTGACTTTTACAACTTTTGTTTAAAAACTTAAAATTTCTTTTTCTAGTAAGGGAGTTTGCTCCCAAACTAAGGTATTTAAGATATCTTCGTATTAACAATAAAAGCTTCGTATTAGAATATATTTAGTAGGAAATATATGCCTCATTAAATATTCATTGTGTTAACATTAATTATCGGTATTTGACTCATTAACAAACTAATTCAAATTAATTTTGCAAAGGTCCAATATAAAAACATTAATTCAATCTTTAACTTATGCACTGGTTATCATTTTAAAAAAACTCCAAACATGATAGAGAGCAAGAAGATTTTTTTTTTACTAAAGCAAGAGGAAGTTGATTAAGTGATTAATCACATTGAAAATAATAATTTTTTATATTATGCATGTCCGTCTTACGGTCCATGTTCGGAGAGCGTTATTGTCCCTCTTAACAATGTCATCTCCAAAGATCAAACTCTCGTCCTTTCATTAGAATTGCAATGTGCCTTACCGAAGCACCCAACACTTGTTGGTAAAATAACAACCTATTTTGACAAATAAAAAACTAAAAACATATATATTATTTTGCTATTAAAAGTCACTATATACAAAAAAATTATTATCTTCTATGATTTTTAAATAGTCGGTCAAATTAATAACCAAAATAAACTATTCAAAATTGAATTAATCGAATATTTAAATTTTTTAACCGTTAATCAAACTGAAATTGTTTCATTTGGCATCAAATACTATTTCGAATGGCTTAAATATACATTTGGTGCCTGAATTAGATACATTCTCCCGAGTTGGTACCTAAAGAAAATTTTCTCCCACATTGGTATCTGAACTATACACTTTCTCCCAACTTGGTACCTAAAGAATTTTTGCTCCCAAGTTGGTACCTGAACTAGACACCTTATCCCAAGTTGGTTTCGGGTACCGAAACCTATACATTCTATCAATTTGGTCCTAATTTGAAACAATTCAATAAATATAACTCTCTATATTTAAAAATTCTGTCAATTTACTATGTGCTATTCACCTAAATTATTTTTTCTTCTCTTAGAAATGTTATATTACTTTTTTGGTGTAATAAAAGTTTAAACATAGCTTGTTGATAGAATTCAGTTATCCAATTGTTGTTTTGATCCGATGGACTCGCTTGATTTGATATTTTCACAAAAATATTAAATTGATGGAATTTTTAAATATGAAATGTTAAATTTATTGAATTATTTCAAATTATGACTAAATTGATTGAATGCATAAGTTTTGGGACTAAAACTATTAATAAAAGTATTAAAATAGTGGATGGAATTAAAGTTTGGGTACCAACTTGGGAGGAAAAGTTCTTTAGGTATAACGTTGGGAGAAAGTGTATAGTTCAAATATCAACTTGGGAGAATAAATTCTTTAGTTACCAACTTGGGAGAAAAGGTACCAACTTGGAAGAATGTGTATAGTTTAAGTACCAAAGCTATATTTAAACTATTTCGAATCTATAAAATGGTTTTAAAAGTATTAATAGAAATCCACATTAAGATTATTCAAAAACTTTAAACTCATAGAAAATGGAAAAATCTTAACAACATAATATTTGAAGTGTTAATTAGACAGTAGATAATTGGATGCGCACACGCGAAAGCGAGGAAAAAGAGGAATGGACCCATTAAGAAAATAAAGAGTCCAGGACCAAATCAACCCTCAAGTTGGTGAATACTGAATAGAAATCTCTACTCCTTTTCGGAGTTTTTATTTATGTCTAACACTAAAAAATATTATAAAATTAAATTTTAAACCATAACTCTAACTTTTAAATCCTACACCCTACACTCTATACTCTAAAAAATACACCCTAAATCTAATTTTGAGTGTGGGGCACAAACAAAGTCACCAAAAAAAAGTAGAGGATTTCCATCCAAGTTGGTAGGAAATATTAATAACAATACTGAAATAATAAGTTACATGACGCGTGAAAGTTTTCCACTATATATTACGGCTAGATGTAAGGTATTATACATTCAGAGCTGCAAACAATGTTCTCTTCAAACACTGCTTCTTCCTTCTTCTTGTCGACCATTTGTCTGACATTATTGATTGTTCAAACAAAATCTCAGTTGAGCTCTACATTCTACGATACCACGTGCCCCAATGCGTCCACCATCCTTCGGGGCATCATTCAGCAGGCTTTGCAATCTGATGTTCGGATTGGTGCCAGCCTCATTCGTCTTCATTTCCATGATTGCTTTGTCAATGTAAAACTTCAACCTCTCTCTCTCTCAAAAAAAGTTTATCATTTTGTTTGATTCCTTGGTTTGGGTTTTATGTTTTTTATGACAGGGATGTGATGGTTCGATCTTGTTAGACAACAGCGCCAACATACAGAGCGAAAAGGATGCTGCTCCCAATACCAACTCTACTCGAGGGTTTAACGTTGTTGATAACATCAAAACTGCTCTCGAAAACTCTTGTCCTGGCGTTGTCTCTTGTGCCGACATTCTAGCCCTTGGTGCTGAAGCTTCTGTCTCTTTGGTAAGTCCCAAAAATAGACAATCTTGGTAAATGTTTTGGCAATCCAAGCTAAATTAAATCCTTGTACTTGAAGCAAGGGGGTCCTTCGTGGAGTGTACAACTAGGGAGAAGGGACAGTTTGACAGCAAACCAAGCGGGAGCAAACTCCTCCATTCCTGGACCATTTGAAAGCTTAACCAACATTACCGCCAAGTTCACAGCGGTCGGGCTAAATACTACTGATCTTGTCGCATTATCTGGTATAGCGTTTTCGCTCAACCAAACACACCTAAATGGGTTTTTGATTTTAATTAAATTGTCTATATCTGCAATTATGTAGGTGCGCACACTTTCGGACGAGCTCAGTGCCGGCTATTCAGCAACAGGCTTTACAATTTCAGCGGAACAGGCAACCCTGACCCGACACTCAATTCATCCTACCTGGCTACACTCCAACAAATCTGTCCCCAATCTGGAAGCGGATTCAACGTCGCGAACCTTGATCCCACCACCCCTGATTCTTTCGACAATAATTATTTTACAAACCTGGTAAACAATCAGGGTCTTCTTCAGTCGGACCAAGAGTTGTTTTCAACAAATGGGGCTCCCACAATCTCCATTGTCAACACCTTCAGCAGTAACCAAACTGCCTTCTTTCAAAGCTTTGCTCAGTCGATGATAAATATGGGGAATATCAGCCCATTGACTGGAAGCAGTGGAGAGATCAGATCAGATTGTAAGAAAGTTAATGGAAGTTAAAAAAAATGATCAGCTACATTTCATTAAGAAAAAGGAAGTATTTGTTATTAGTTATTAAAAAGGTTGTAAAGCTAAGCTTCATTTGAGACAAAGATTGTTAAGATATTAAAAATAATGCTTTTATTGGAGGGGAGGGGAGGGGAGGGGAGGGGAGGGGAGGGATGATATAATTATTGTATGAAGTTGTATGTTCATAAAAATAGTGATTTTATATTTTTTTTCTTTCACATCTAGTTTCGTAAAACTTTAACTTTTAGTTAAACTAGCAAAAACCTATAACATTTAAGTTTTTTTTCCCGGTTTTTTCTTTCATTCTTAGCTAGTCGATGACGGCACTAGTCTACGTGCCGATCGTCGATATTCCTTCCACCTTAATTTTTTATATTTATTTCTTTTTTAATGTTTTAATTTTTTTTTAGTTTTTATCTTCCTTTGTTGCACATTTTCTTGTCTTCTAGTCTGTTTTTCTTCTATTTTGTGGCACGTTTTTACCTGCTTTTGTGGTAGTTTTACGTTTGTGTCACGATGTTCGTGGATGATTTTCAGTTATGGGTGGTCTTTCAGTAGTTTGATCTTCTTTTGTGGTTCGTTTGCTAATGTAGTTAGATCTGTTTTGTAAAATAGCCTGCAAGATTGTTAGTTTCTCTCACCACTTCTACTTCGATCCTTAAGCGTGTAGGTTGATAAAGACAAAGAGTTTTGTTTCTTATTTCCTTTCTCTAGTGGTTCATCTCATTTCTGTCGTTGCAGCTCACGAACGTGTTGTACAGGTTTGATGTTTCGATTTTTGATTTTTGTAGTTTCTCTTTGTTTTGTTAATTTTCTGCTACATTATCATTTTCTTTAGGATGTTTCTTTATTTTGTTTTCAAATAAATTCAGCAAACAAATTATTTAAAAAAAAATTAGTTTTTGAATAGTATAAATGTTGGTAAAATCTTATGAAATTTTATACATTAAAAAGCTTTAGTTTTTAAGGGGAGAACTGAAATCCGATATCTAATGTAAACAACTAAAGTAGTGTTCATTGTTAATGTATCACAAAGTTAATTGACTATAAGATTAAAATGATTTAAAACATAACACCTTGTTTAGATTTTTAAAATGTCATAAGTTATTGGTGAGATTTGAATCATATGATTCTAACTATAGATTTAATGAATTTTCAGATGATTGGAACTAATCCATGTTGTCAAATAAATTAATTAAATACAAGTTGGCATCTCCAAAATAAATTTGATAAGGATAAATTACAACTATGAATATTAATGTCTGTGTAACTTTTTTTCCACTAAAGTTTGAAAAGTTATATTATAGTTAATAATAATTTTATTATAGTGTTCATTGTAAACCCTCGTTATGTCAAACATATCATGTTAACAAAAAATGTTAATGTCTAATCTGACTATTAAACTATAGTTAAAACATCAACGTGATCCTTAACAAATTTTTAACTATAACTAAAAAACCATAAAATATCTTAAAAATAATAAAAAAAAAACTTTAAAACAAAAAGTTATATACAATTTGAGGACTAAATTTATAAAATTTGAAAAAAAAATATGTAGAAAAATAAAGAATAATAAAATCTAAACAAGATGTCCTCGGAAGATATGGAGAACACTACTTTTGTAATACTTTGGGGAGCCTTTTGCTATAAAATGATGCTCTTTGGTCTGAAAAATACATGGGCAACCTATCAAAGAGCCATGGTTACTTTTTTTCACGAATGATGCACATGGAAATAGAAGTATATGTTGACGATATGATTGCCAAATCTAAAATTGAGGAGGAGCATGTGGCGAACCTAGAGAAGCTATTCTAGAGGTTGAGGAAATTCCAGTTAAAACTTAACCCTGCCAAATGCACATTTGGAGTTACATCTGGAAAGTTATTGGGCTTCGTTGTAAGTAGAAGAGGAATCGAGATTGATTCTGATAAGATAAAGGCCATACAAGAGCTTCCATTACCCCAAACACAGAAACAAGTTTGGGGCTTCTTGGGAAGGTTAAATTACATAGCTCGCTTCATTTCCCAGTTAACGGATAAGTGTGATCCAATATTCAGGTTGCTTAGAAAGAATAATCCAGGGACATGGAATGAAGAATTCTAGGCAGCCTTAGAAAAGATCAAAGAGCAGTTAACTAACCCTCCCGTGTTGGTACCACATGTCTCTGGAAAACTATTAATACTCTATTTGACGACGTATGAAAACTCAATGGGTTTCGTTTTGGGGCAGCGTGATGAAACTAGAAGAAAGGAAAAGGTAATATATTACTTGAGCAATTGGTTCAATGACTGTGAAACAAGGTATACCCCGATTGAAAAACTATGTTGCACTCTGATATGGGCTACTAAAAGGCTTAGTCAGTATATGTTGTATCATACCACATGGTTGATTTCAAAGCTGGATTCACTAAAGTTTATGATGGAAGCTCTAGCCCTATCGGGAAGAATAGCACGGCGGCATATGTTGCTCTCAGAATACAATATTCAGTATATGAGTCAAAAAGCGGTGAAAGGAAGTGTCATAGCTGATTTTTGGGCAAGTCGTGCTCAGGACGATTATGAGGCGGTAAATTTCAATTTCCCTGATGAGGGTTTAATGTGTATTTTAGAAAATGATATGCCACCAACAGAATCTTGGGTCATGATCTTTGACGGTGTTGTAAAGGCATTAGGGTGAGGTATTGGAGCAATTTTAGTTTTGCTAGGAGGAGATTATTACCCTTACACTTGCCGTTTGAAATTCTTTTGCACCAACAATATGAAAAAAAATGAGGCATGCACATTGGGCCTAAGAGAGGCCATTAAAATAATGATATGAAATTTGAAGGTTTATGGGGATTCAACGTTGGTCATTTATCAAATATTTGGTGAATGGGAAACAAAAGATGCAAAGCTGATAGAATATTACAAGTTGGTCCTTGAATTAACCAAAGAATTCGATGTGATCACTTTTAAACATCTTTCAAGAGAAGACAACCAGATAGTCGATGCCTTAGCTACTTTAGCTGCCATGTTTAAGGAAAGTGAAGGCTCCGAGATGATGCCTATTAAGTTGCAAATGTTAGATTCCCCAGCTCATTGTTACAATGTAGAGGAAGAGGTAGACGGCTTGTCGTGGTACCACGACATCTTGCAGTACATTAAGTTTCAGCAATACCCAGTACATGTTCCAAAAAATGAAAAGAAGGTGATTAGGAAAATGGCATCAAGATACATTCTTGATGGATAAATCATTTATAAAAGAAGTCGAGATCATGTTTTTTAAGATGTGTGGATTCAAAAGAAGCTCAGTTGATTCTAGAAGAGGTTCATGAGGGAGTTTGTGGAACTCACCCTAGCGGCTTTACTATGGCAAGAAGAATTATGCGGTTCGGATATTCCTGGTCAACTATGGAAAGGGATTGCATTAATTACTCACGCAAATGCCACAAGTGCCAAATATACGCTGATAAGGTCTATATGCCTCCTCAATCTCTTCATTTTATGTCATCTCCCTGGCCTTTCTCTATGTGGGGCATAAATATCATTGGGCAGATTTATCCAAAAGCGATAAATGGTCATCGTTTTATTCTGGTAACTGTTGACTACTGTAACACCCTAAAATCCGGTCTAGTCAGAATTGGGTTCTGGTGATCGGAAATTTTTACATTGATGAAGTCTAAATATTGTATCGGCTAGTTAATTATTGATATCGGACCCTAATTAAGTTAAAATATTGTCATCAGATTCTATTGAATAGTATTGAACTAAATTGAAGAAAATACAAGTTGGGGAGCAAAACCATAGTATGGTGTGAGTTAAGGGACTAATCTTGCGATTAGCCCCTTCTCAATTAGAATTTTCCTGCGTGGATTTGTCTGAGAGCTTTCCTTCAGTTGAAGGAAAGCTAAATAGCCTAAAATTATAATTGATAAAACAAGAGGAAAATGGGGAATAGAAACTTACCGAGAATTCACAAGTAAATACCTTATCTTCATCATCTCCTTCCTTTAAGCACACATCTCCATTGGAGAGAGTTTTGAGCTTCACTTTTTTCTTTGTTTTATTGATATCGAATTGTTGCTGTCGATCGAGTAAGCTATATTCCTCAATTGATTATTGAATTCCATGGATATATCAAGCTTAATCTTGAGCTAGGGTTTTGACTATCCATGGATATTACATCGTTGTTGTTTATATAGAAATCGGATATCGATTTTAATATCGTAATATCGATCCTAATAGTGTCCTATTGATTTTCTAGCTCAAGAAGTGGAGAAAGAGATTTCAGCGTCTCCATCGAAAGCTAGAAGCAAGGGTATTGTTATCCGAGAGCCTTGAAAGCTTCGGATTGTCAAGGTGAGTGTATTAAAAATCTCGGGATTAGGCGAAAAGCCTTCCCGAATCTTTATTTGATGATTTAGATTATATCGCTAATATCGCCATTGAAGAAATTGCATTGGATGCTTAGTCGGACACCTTGGTAAGTGTCGGTAAGTTTGTCATTGAACATCGGTCATAGATATTAGCATCGTCATTGAGCATTGTTATTGTATAGATATTGTTATTGAAACATTGCTAAGAAATCATTGATTATTGTTATTGGCATCAGACCATGAAACATTGATTATAAGACATATTTGCAATCGATAATATTGAAATCATTGGTCATCGGAATACTCATTGATTATTGAAATGGATATGAACATTGGAACCTTGGATTTGAATAGACATTGGATACAATTGGCATGCCATAGAATTCATGAGCTTAGTGTACGAGTGGACTAAGGTCCTAAGGCTACGACCTATATTGATTTGGCGAGGCGAAGGGATGTGTATTGATATTGGTCTTATTGGTGAGGCAGAGGGACTAGACTATTCATTGATTTAGCGAGGCGTAGGAATTCGTGTATCCACTATCTTGATTCAATCCAAGGATTAATGATGAAATAAATATGTTGAACATTGTATAGTGATGCATAGCTATGGAATTAACGAACATGAGATCATGTATATATATGTATTGTTGTTTATATGGTTTATGACTACCTCACTATGCAATGTATGCCTAACGTGTTTCATCTCATGCATTTCAGGTTGAAAGATCGAGTGTCGGAAGATCGGATTGTCAAGGCAAGACAAGTTACTACAAGCCTTAAAGTAATGTATTTTGATCTTAAGAACTCCTAGGAAGGTGGCAAAGTAGTTGAACTAGTCATTTATGTCCATTTTGTTATGTTTGTGATATGCATATGTTGTAATATGGCTAATGGCCCTAAATGGCTTTTTTGGTTTGCTTAAAATGGTTTAAAAGTGCATACTTGGCTCATAAAAGTCAAAACATAGTAAATGTATTCGTATGATCATGAAATTTGGCATGCTAGTAGTTTATACCATTGAAATATTGTGTGTGAAGTTTTGTTGCATTTGGACATCGTTTAGTAGATCAAATTGAATAAAAACCAACCAAAATCTATTATTACAGGTCAGATCGTATCGAAACGGGTGATGGCGTTTCGATATGGGTAAGCATAATTGAGCCTGAGGAATAGGGCATATCAAAATGGTCCATGGTTGTTTCAAAACATTTGCCTTTGAAATCATTTGTTTTGATACGGGTTTATAGCGTATCGAAACAAGTTAAAGTCAAAGTCAAATGAAGTCAACCCGTTTCGATACGAGGCATGCCCACATCGATACGATCTAAAGGGTAAAGTCAACAAGGGTTGACCATCGTTCACCCGTTTCGAAATAGCCCTAGGGTGTTTCAATATGGGGTTAGTTAAGTTGGTTAAAGGCATATTAAACAGATTGCAATATTCACAGTTTAGTCACTAATTACTAAAAGATTAAATTTGAATGAGTTAATGGACTCCAAATTGAGTGAAATTTTATAGGCATACTGCTTTTGTTGTAAATTTCATTTTAGTATGTTCAATTGCATCATAGAGCCTCTAATTTATCAAATTTACAGATTAGTCCCTAACTTGTATTATTTGCAATTTAGACCCGATTGATAAATTATTGCTCCCTGTGGATTAATTGGACTAAAATGTATTGAGGCAATGTGTTATTGTATGATATTTATTTAATAGTTAAGATAAAAAAGAAATTTTATTGCATTGTCTACTGTATTGAACATTTATATCACCTTCCGACCTGGTTCTCGACTAGACCGCGAAGGGGGTGTTACAACTACTTCACAAAATGGGTGGAAGCGGCCTCGTACGCAAATGTCACTAGATCCACTATTTGCAAATTCTTAAAGAAGGAGATCATTTGTCGATATGGTTTACCGGAGAGCATAGTCACCGAAAATGCCTCTAACCTGAATAACATAATGGCCGCTGGGGTCTGTGAGCAATTCAACATAAAACACCATAATTCAGTGGTGTATTGCTCGAAGATGAATGGAGCAGTAGAGGCTGCCAATAAAAACATCAAGAAAATAGTTTCAAAAATGACTGACACTTATAAAGATTGGCATGAGAAGTTACCGTTCGCCTTATACGCTTACCGAGCCGCGGTACGAACATCTACTAAGGTAACTGCATTTTCGTTAGTATACGAAGTAGAAGCTGTGCTACCAATTGAGGTTGAGATATCATCGCTGCTTGTTTTGATGGAGGCCAAGTTAGATGAAGCTGAATGGGTTCTTGCAAGATATGACCAATTGAATTTAATTGAAGAAAAGAGGTTGAAAGCCTTATGCCATGGTCAAAAGTACTAAAGAAGGATGATAAGGGCTCATTAAGAGAAGGTTTGCCCCAGAGAATTCCAAGAGTGTGATATGGCATTAAAGAAGAAGTTGTCAAAGCAATCTCCGAGGAAAATGGGCGCTCAATTGGGAAGGACATTACATTGTGACAAAGGTTTTTTCAGGCAAAGCATTGATCTTGGTTGAAATAGATGGAGATGAGTTTCAAAACCCGATGAACTCGGATTCCATTAAGAGGTATTATGCTTGAAGAAAAAAGAAAAATAAAAAAAGAGAAAAAAGAAAGAAAAAAGAAAAAGAAAAATGAGGGTTCAAAATGAAAACTCGTAAAGGGTGTTTTGAAACCAAAAGGGGGGATCTGAGTTGAAAACCTATAAAAGGCGGCTCAGGTAATTTGCAAGATGGTTTTCGGGGCTTCACGACTTTATGCGTCATGCTCATCCTCAAAGACTCCTCAGTAAAGGTGGCATTCAAGATTTCTTCTGGCGTTTTGATTGGAGAAGTTTGGACTGTTGATATCTGAATACTTGTTTACCTTTCCTTTCTTGAAAACTTTCTTGTGTTTGCCACAACATTAATAAAATTTTGTCTCATGGACCTTTTCTTTTCTTCTCTTGCTTCCTTCCCTATTATTATTGGCATCTTTCTTTGAAATGAGAATTAATAAATTTGACAATCACTTATATATACAAAAGATTTTTGAGCATTACTTTGAGAAAGTTTTGTAAAGTAAAGGGACTATGAGGCATTTCATGACTAAGATTATAACTTAGGGCATGTGGCACCAATATCGAAGACGTTCAGAGTGGGAATAAGTTTTTCCGCAAAGATTCTTAAGTAAATGGTCCCATGTAGGAAATAAAATGTGAATTCTTGAAAAGCCTTACAAGTGTCTCGGTGCCTGTGAGCAACATAGGGGTGTTTCCTGATCACATGTCTTTCTTACATGATAATGAGAACAATTTTACAGACATTAGAAATGACAAAACTTGACTTAAGGATTTCCAATCATGCACTAGAAGAAGTTTGTCCCTGAATACTGATGTACCGACTACAACGATAGTAGACTTGGGAATGTTAGAATACAAGAATCAAATCTTTCTATAAAGCAAAGAAGTACAAAGAATGAGATGAAAGGATAAGGCCAGTCCTTCCAGTCAAGAGTATGAGATAACTGGATTGAGTATGCAAAAGATCAGAATTTTTTTTTCAAATGAAGCAAAAAGGATCAGAAGTGTTTATGGTGCTAAACCCATGCTATGGCCTTGTGACGTTTTGGTGAACTCGAATTTTGCCTAATAAAAGTAGGCAGTGGCGGAGGCTTTCTTCCAAGGAATGGTCGATGGAATTGGTGAAGTCAATTAGAATTGGAAGATGGGATGTAGCTGGCTTTCCTACTTATGCAAAGTTTGATTTGGTGTGAAGAAATGAAAAAGAACTCATATTGGTTGGGCCAGAATCGATGTCCAACATTTTTACCCGAGT
Organism: Hibiscus trionum; assembly: GCA_030270665.1. Classification (NCBI taxonomy): domain Eukaryota; kingdom Viridiplantae; phylum Streptophyta; class Magnoliopsida; order Malvales; family Malvaceae; genus Hibiscus; species Hibiscus trionum. The sequence continues at coordinate 9,499,846 of BSYR01000013.1, read as the reverse complement.
TGAGAAAATGTTTGAGATGATAATAATCCCAAATTTCGCAAGAGTTTCACAGTTCCTTCTATGTTGGCCGTTTGACAAAATATAACCTTGGCAGAAGAATTTTAAAGGAAAAACACGAAGCTTGACATGCATTCATGTTTTACCCCTCTCTAGGGGCATGCACATTATAATTGCATTGTATATTACATTTTTTCAGGCACATGGAAGACCTTTCAGAAAGAGAGCCTGCTTATTCATCCAAGCGTAAGGAGGATGAAACTTCTTAAGAACCCTACTCATCTATTCGGGCATTTGGAGAATAGAATCTGCCTATCTGTTCGGGCGTAAGGAGAATGGAACTCTGCTCATCTATTCGGGCACTTGGAGAATAGAACCTTGCTCATCTATTCGGGCACTCAGAAAATAGAATCATGCTCATCTATTCGAGCACTCGGAGAATAAAACCCTGCTCATCCATTTGGGCATTTGGAGAACAGAATATGCCTATCCGTTCGGGCGTAAAGAGAATGGAATCCTGCTCATCTATTCGGACACATGGAGAATAGAACCTGCCTATCCGTTTGAGCATTAGGAGAATGGAACCAATCAGCAAATCAGTGAAAATTAGTGTTTTTTGGTCTTTGCTCTATCCCTGTTACTCAGAGATGAGCAAAGAGGGGCATCTGTTGACACTAGATTTTCACCTCTTATTATTATTATTATTATTATTATTATTATTATTATTATTATTATTATTATTATTATTATTATTATTATTATTATTATTATTATTATTATTATTATTAGATTTAAAACCCCTAAAGAAACAATAAACCCATCTTATTTTAAAACCCATCTCTAGAAAAATAAAAAAAATAAACTCATTTTGTAAATAATAAAAACCCATTAAAATAAAGTCCACTTCAAAAATTAAATAAATAAGGAGACCTATTTTATTTTTAACCCATTTATTTTGTTTTTGTACAAGTTTGTCCGTGACCGTTGGATCAAGGGTAGAATGAAGGAAGGGCTTGGATCAAATCAAAAAAGAGGGTGGGAGAGACCACCCACGCCGCCATGCGCCAGGCATGTGTGCTACACGCGCGGGGGCTGGTCATCCCCAAACCCCTGTTCGAAAACGCCTCATCCGCCTACCGTCCATGGCCGAACCGTCCGTGGGCCATGGTCGCTGACGTTGTTGGTACCGATCGACGCATCTTCTCGTCGTCTTTCCAACAGTGCCGGTGCCGTTCGCCATCGTCCCCTATCGCCGCCAAAATCTTCAAAAAAACAGCAGAAAAGGGTCAAAACCTACGCTCAAATTAAGGGAGAAATTTGTCTCCAAATCTGAATCAAATCGGATGATTTTTGAGGGGTTTTGCCGAGAATCAAGCACTCTGTCCGATTTTGGCTTCAATTCGGGGATTAAAATTCAAATTTTCATTGATTTGCAAGCTCAAGTGATAGTATAAATAGCCCCCCAAACCCCTTTGTTCATCAACCAATTGAAGAAGAAAAATACTTAGAGATAATATCCGAAAATTCCTTTGAGTTTTCTCTAAAATTTCTGAAAAATTGTTGGAGTAAGTTTGAGTTTTGGGATAGCTTTGATCCAATTTTTGGTGACGATCGGAGTCCGGTCTGGTGGAGATTATTAGCGAATTCTTCGCTTCTGGTAAATTTTCTTTCTTTGCATTGCTTTAATTTTCTTTTTTCTTCTTGGTTGAATTTTTGGTGTGCATTTGTTCATGTTTATTAGGTTGCAATTTGGAATAGGAAGATCGGATTTGGTGTTTGGTAAAATTTTTAGTTTGTGGTTTAATTTTTAACTTTGTCCATGTTCTTTAATTTGTGTCTAATCTTTTTTGTTCTTACAAAATGAAAAAAATATTGTTCTTAAAAATGAAAATTTCAATCCATTTTCATCCTTAAAAACTAAAAAATATGAGTTGTTGAAAATAATTTTTTTTTAAAAAAATTGATCCATTCTTGTTCTAAAAAACTAAAAAAATTGTGTTGTTTAAAAAATAAAATAACGGTAGGTTTTGATCCATCACATTTTGAAAAAAAAGTGTTGTTTATTAAATAAAGTTTCTTTTAAAAATAAAACAAGTTCTTTAAAAAAGGGTGTTTAAAAATCAATAAAGGGCTTTAAAACATAAATAAATGATTTTGATACAAGTTTTAAAATCAAAAATAAAAAGGGCTTTAAAACATAAAGGGTTTATAAATAAAAGATTTTGATAAAAAACTTTAAAATCGAAAAATAAAATTTAAAACATACGTATTTTAGAAATAAAAGGTTTTGAAAGAAAAATTAAGGGTTAAAGTGTTAAAAATAAATAAATAATATAAAAACAATTTAAAGAAAACCAAATAAAAAACATTTCAAATTAAAGAATAAAAGAAAAAAATAAAAACAAAATCATAAAAAGAAAAAGAAGAAAAATAAGGTTTCTTTAGAAAAATTCAAAAAATAAAATTAATCTAAATTTAAGTCTCAAATTTTCTTGATTGTTTTTAGTATAGGTTAAACTTTAGGGTTTAGGATCTTTGAGCTTAGATTAGAGACTTGTTTGTGGAAAAACTCTCTTCACAAAAAAATAAAATACACTTAATAAAATTTAAACCCTAAATTAAGAATGAAAGACTTAGACTCTCTTTAGAATTAATAAACTTCAATTTAGAGTAAATAAAAATGATCAACACATTAAATTTCTTTGTTGCTTGAAAAGTGGAACATAATTAATGCGATGTGTTATCAAACGTGAATGACGGGTTAGCTCCAAAAGTGTTGGCAGTGATTAGAGTTTATTTCCCGGGCGATAAGGCCGTTAAAATCGACTTATATTCATTAAACGGACAAATAAAATCGAACCTTCGTGAACTTGCAACTTCCAATTTTTGAAAACATTTTTGAAATCAATGAGGTACCAATTTTGGGCGTTGATGGGATGTTAACCCTTCCCCACGTGTAACCGACTACCGGACCTATTTTCTGGTTTTCACAAACCAAAAACCGTTGTTTTAATAAAATGAAACATTTTATTAAAATAACCCCGCTTTAAAGTGATCCAATCACACTTTTTCAAAAAGATTGGTGGCGACTCCGTGTTTTTAAAGGTCAAAGAAATTTGTGATACTCTCGCATCGTATGGCAGCCCTATCTCTACAACTGAGCATAGTGTATCTATCTTGAATGGTCTTCCCTCCGAATATAGACCGTTTGTGGCGGTTATCACGACGAGTCGGGAACCATTTACCATTGGTGGGGTCACATCAATACTTATTGATGCTGAAGCTCAACAAGTGATATATGATTAAGGATTACATGTTCCTATGAGTGTCCATAGCGTCCAACTCTCAACCACAGCTGAAAATAACTCTAGTGGCATGATTTGGAGAACTAGTCAATCTCAATCTGGGCATGCGGGGAAGAATGTTGGCCATGGTCATGGTCGAAACCGGTTTTAATGCACACTCTGTGGGAAAATGGGGCATTTGGTATATCGTTGCTATCGTAGGTTCGATCAAAGTTTCCCAGGAGTCACTGCCAATTACTAGAAATCTCGCAACACTGGTGGTTCTTCTAGTGTTATTCATATGTGTATTGTTGATTTGACTAATGCTTCGCCTAGTTGTAATACTGCAGGAATAGCCGATGGCTTCAATGGCTGCACTCAGTGCAATCAAAGTCCTGGATCGAGTTTAGGGCAATATGATTTGTGGTTCATCGATACATGGGTAACTCATCATGTCTCACCCGATTGATGCCACTGCTCATCAATGTTCTAATTACAGTGGACCAGGTAAACTAATAGTTGGTGATGGTAAGGGTATTTCGATTACTAGTATTGGTCACATTTCTTTTAAAGCTAATTACAGAACTTTGATGTTACACAACTTACTTATTGTTCTACATGTAACTAAGATGTTTCTTTCGGTGTCTAAGTTTGCTAGAGACAACCGAGTTTTCTTTCAGTTTCATGCGAGTCATTGTGTGGTGTGTGATGAATATATGAGAGAAGTTTTACTACGAGGGGTTGAAGATGGAGTTTATATGCTTTCAATAAAGATACTGATAGTAATGTCACTGGTGGTTCTAATGTGTAGTCTAGTGTTAATCAGTGTAATACTAATATTGTTAGTTGTACTCAGTTGAATTCTGCTCATATTGGTTGTAATTCCTTTGATCTTTGGCGTTGAAGGTTAGGGCACCCTGTCCTTACCACTTTAACCAAAGTCATCAAATCTTGTAATATTTTTTGCAAAGCAATAAACATTAAGTTTGTTCAGCGTGCCAACAAGGCAAGAGCCACAAGTTACCATTTATTAACTCTACAACTATTTACAGTCATCCATTTCAACTAGTCTTTGCAGAACTATAGGGACTAGCCCATGTGTGATCTTCTGCAGGGTTCTCATATTATGCGTCTTTTGTGGATGCCTATTCTCAACACACATGGCTTTTTTTTGCTAAAGAACAAATCCCAGCGATCGCAGACTTATAAGCATTTTTCAAAGCTTGTGAAAATCTAGTTTGACACTGAAATAAAGGAAGTCCAAAGTGATCAGGGTGGCGAATTCAGGACATTTTCCTCTGTTCTAGTTGAAGATGGTGTTAATGATCTTGTATGATGTTCGCATAAGTCTGAACAAAATTGCATCATTGAACGAAAACACTGCCACATTATTGAGCTTGCACTCACTTTTTTGGCCCAAGCTTCAATGCCTTTGCAGTTTTGGGCATATTTCGTAGTCATTGTTGTTTATCTTATTAACCGTTTACCGACTGGTGTTCTCGATGACCTCTCTCCCTTTGAAAAAAATAGTCAATAAATTGTCGGACTACCGTTTCTTGAAGGTGTTTGGGTATCGTTGTTACCCATATTTGCGACCGTTTTAGAAGCACAAGCTTGAGTTTCGCTTGCAACATTGTACTTTTCTTGGCTACAGCCCACGACACAAAGGCTACCAATGCTTGGCTCTTAAAGGTAAGGTAGTTCAAATATGCAGCATGACCTAGTAGGGTCTTTTAACACCATCGTTGAGTCTCCTTGCACTTCACATGGTGAAGCTAGTCATGTGAATACACACTTTGCGCCCCTTGTCGACCCACATAGTGAGGCCAATTCCCTGGATGCTCGTGCAGATAGTCATGATACTGAGGCCTTGAAGAGGGTACTACTATTGATGATGTCATGTTAGCCCCAATTGGCAATGGTGATACGACACATGTGGATGATGAAAGTATGTTACATGACATTTCTACAAACAACCATCCTTTGATTACTAGAAGCAAATGGGGAATTTTTAAACATAAGATCTACAATGCTATAACCCAGCATGTGGAGGATGTTCCGACCAACATTCAGCAAGCCTTGAACTCGCCATTATGAAAAGCATATGTTCTTGCTGAATACAACGCCTTGGTAAATAATAAAATGTGGACATTGGTTGAAATACCAAAGGGTCGGCGAGCTGTTAGAGGTAAATGGTTATTCTACATCAAATATAAAATGTTGGATGTAAATGGTTATTCCACGTCATATATAATCCCGATGGATCAATATCAAGGTACAAGTCACGTCTTGTCGTGAACGGCTTTTCTGAAATGCTGGGCCAAGACTTCAAATGTAACACCCGAGTTTGGGGGTCGGATGAAATTAAATTATTTAAAATATTATTTTGGGCCTTGCATTTTCAAACAAATAAAATGAATATGTTTGGGCTTGTTTAGAATTAAACCCAATGACCATTGATTTTACACTATTGTAATAATCCATGTTCATTAAGGGTAAAAGTGACTTTTGGCTTTTAAGATAAAACAAAACAAATAAAAGATTTCCTTTCACTCATCTTCTTCCTTCTCCTCTTCAGAACTAACGACACCCTTCTTCTCTCCATGGAAGTTTACTATTCCATTTCCTCCTTGCTTCATCTTTGAAGATTTTTGAAAGGTGATATCGGTTTTAAGTTGTCCTGTAACCCCCTAGACCCGCCTATGCGTTAGTACGGATCCTAAGAAGTCACATTAGAGTCACTAGAGCGACCCACGATAAGATTTCAAATAAACATATCGTTAAACTTTTAAAATCATAAATCAAGTATATGATTTAAAATACAATTTCAGAAATCGTTCAAAACGATAAAACAGTTATAATACAAGTTGCAGAAATAAGTTTCAGACTCATTTGTATAATACAAACACGACACACATGCCTCATAGTTACACAGATGCCATACTCCCTGTCGAGCCGAAGAAACTCTCATACCGACGTTGATAGGTGCAACTTGTCTGATCTTTTATCCTGAGATGGTAAAAACAACATGAGCTTGGGAAAGCTCAGTAATAAAAAACTACCAGAAGATGCTATAAGCTCATGCATATATATGGTAGGCATAACATTTTTATGATGTTTCAAGTAGTAATAGTCATCTATTTCTGTTCTACTATTTCGAGGTTGCATCATACTCAAGAATAATGGTATTTGTTCTTTAATCAGACCTTGAGAATTAGACGGAAATTATATAGGCTGGTAACATACGAGGTAGGAATCCGAGAGTTTGGCGTCTAGAGTGTTCCAATAAGTGCAGATCAACATACATAAGTACTTAACATCATATCATATGAGCACATAACAGATTAAATGCAAATGTTCAATGTTCATACAAAAGTTTACAAGAACTACTCTCCAACCTTACACCAATATGCAGTCCCCCAGAACTGCATCCATAAGGACTTACCCTAGGCCCGATGGGCATAGGTGCCACCTAAGGGGCTGCCTTAGGTCCATAAGGACTTACCCTAGGCCCGATGGGCATAGGTGCCACTCAAGGGGAGACCTTGAGTCCATAAGGACTTACCCTAGGCCCGATGGGCGTAGGTGCCACTCAAGGGGAGACCTTGAGTCCATAAGGATTTACCAGCTTGATCAGGGCTGTACCAACAGAGACTTCATAACATAACCCAACAGTACCCCAGATAGTAATCGGTGTTCAGATTCCAGACATGAGTAACATAGTACATGTAACAGACATATTTTATTCAAAGTATCAGAAACAGAAGTTTATGCTCTTGACAGATAAATGGGCATACTATCGAGTAGAGCAGACATTTTCAGCATTCATCATGCAAACAGATTGTACCATCATAGGCCAAACTAACAGATCATGTTAACAAATTCATCAAACAGTCAGGCAATACCATCACAGATCAAACGATCACATACCAAGTATACAAATTGAGCAGGCATATATCAGGTAGGCAGAGCATCTCATCATATATCAAGTTCATTATTTTATCTCATTTTCTAACATAGTTATGAAATCTCAATAACAATTGAAATGTCCATCAACCATAATATTATTCACGGTTAAATAATTATACAATCCATTCAACAGAATATATCACACATGGAACACACTAGGTGGGACAGATCATTTCTTGGAGATACTTGGCATTTACAGAAAGGGGACATATTAAACTTTTTACGATTTCAACGGATTTCTGAAACGTGGCCCCTATTAAAAGGGGTTCATACTAACAGTTTAACCTAGGTATTCAGGAGGTGATACATTAAGATCTTTGAGAGTTTAGACGCATCATGAGTTATTTAGTCGTTTAAGCCTACAATGACATTATGGTCATTTCGACGTTCATGGACATTCTGGTAATTATACCAACATTGAATAAGCAATGGTTCACAGAACTCGGGTATCTTATTTGCTCATAATTTTTGTAACCGGACATTCAAGAATTTCTAAATTAAAGTCTTTTAAGCTATCGGATATTTTCAGTGATGTTTCGATTATTTAGGCTATCATGGCCTTTTAGTTATTTGACTGTCATGACAAAATTTTATACTATGACACAATCATATCAGAACGAAAATTATAATTCTCAGGGGCTCTAACAATTTATCATACCTCCAGAATTTGTTTAATACGGCGTAACCCAACTTGACAATACTTACCAACGTTCAGATGTGAGGAATTTGCGTGCATCAGAACTTAACACTGACTGTATTGTATGTCAGAACAGTCGCCTTCATACTTTACTATATGGTTTAACTTTGAGTAGTCAAACATACAATCTATGCGAATCTTCCTACCTTACATCGATATGGTGAGCGATAGGCATACACGTGCCGTATTTCTCAACCCTTAAGGGAACCTTAGCTATTTAAGTCTTATTAATAAATCCAGAATTTCGTCAAATACATAGTTACCGAATAACTCAGGAGGGTATTTCGGTTATTTTAAACTAAGATAAATCTACCATTTCTTTCTGAATTACCATTTGGTACCTCCATCATTCACGTACTCAAACGAGATTAAGTCGTCATAACTCTCCGGCCCTTTACAGACGATTCATTCATTATAGAACTTGAGGGTAACGTCATTCAAATTAATCAGACATTTCGGTGCTCGAGGGCATTACCGTCTTTTTGGTCATTACGATCATTCTCATTTAATTCACGCATTACTGTCATAAGGATTGACTTCGGATTACAATAATATTTCCAGAGAATTCTCATTCATGCGTTATACAGAGTTTGAGGGATTATCCAAGTTTGTATCACACGTATTGCATAATGATGTCAAAGTCTTTCCATTAAAACATACATCTTGGATAGTGTAAATTGCATAATCAGGACAAATGCAGATTTTAGGTCATTTCCTTTATCAGAGGGGTAATTTAGTCATACTTATGCTCCAAGGGTTTTTTCGTAATTTTATATCTAACATCTCATACTCCGCATTCTGAACATTGGTTCTTAGACACCATTGATAGAGTTTCAGATTTAACTGTATTATTATTATTAGCACTTTCGACACTCATGATCTATTAATATTCTTATCCGAGTATTTTACTCTTACTGACTCTCATACTTAATTTCCGTATCGAATTCGGCTTAAGCAGAGTTCACAAAACACTCATCATAAGCATGCATGCTTTAACCAGATATCAACATGTACATAAAGCATACAAGAGGTAGTAATGTATTACCTTAACTCCGAGCTACAACAGTCGATTCAAGATAGGACATTCGAATACCCTCGAACTCAGATTCAACATCCCACAACCACGCGGATATGACCTTCAATTAAACAAAATCCACAGTTAATCCTTAATCACACTGCCTTTAAATTGAACAAGAAACGCATAAGCATTTTTTTGGTTCAAGATCAGATTCAGAGGCTTTCGGGTCGGAATTTTGCGAAACGGGCTTCAAAAACGGACTCAGGACGTCGAAAAACATAAAATAAGAGTTTTCGGAAAATTTGACTTTTTGGTCAACGGTCAAAGTTAACACTGACGTCAGCAGGTCAACGGTCAACTGGTCAAAGTCAATTGACGTCAGCAGTCAACAGGGGTCAACTGAGTTGACTCGGGCTGACTCGGACAAGTTGACTCGGCTGACTCGGACGAGTTGACTCGGGTTGACGGATCGGGTCGGGTCGGTCAATGGGTCGGGTCGGACTCGGGTTGACCAGGTCGGGTTCGGGTTAGGGAGACAAGTCGGGTCGGGCACCAAACTGGGCTTGGTTTGGGTTGGGCTCAGACGTATTGGGCCGTCAGGTTTGGGTTAAGGCCATTGGGCCTTATCAGGCCGGCCCACTTACCCAAAACGGTTCTGGTCACCGGATAGTCGCCGGAGTGGTCGTCGGAGTCCCGAAATGCACCATTTCTGCCAAAAACAAGAGCTCATCAACACGGCTATTCAACCCACTCATCGGAAATACGAAACAAACCGGAATCGGGCCGAAATTTACCTTAAACAAAACCAAGGAGGTCGGAATCGACGAAGCTCCGATGAAGCCCTTCCCGGCGTCGGACAAATGATCGGCCGGTTGGGTTTTGTTCATCGTCACGTCAGGAGCCCGGATCTGGCGGCGGCATCGCGAACGGACGGCAGACGGGGCCGGAAAACGCAGAAAACCGAAGGTGGGAAAGGAGTGTTCTCGCCGAACCTTCAACCCATAATTCACGGCGAACGGTGGCGCGGTTGCGCGCGTGACTAGCGGCTTGGGGTTCGGAGTGAGATGATGCACACGCCGGTGATGGCGGTGACGTCCACGACGGGGCGGTGACGGAGGTCGGAGCCGGTGCCGGATGTAAAAACTCTCTCTCTCTCCCTTTCCCTCTTTCGATGGTAAACGTGATGATGGTAGGTGAATGGTCAGTTCAGATATTAATTCACATTTATTATACTGCTTATAATTAACTCAAAGGTATTTCCAAGTAACACTTGACAAAAATGATCTCCCAGCTCAATGGTTCAGCACCCAGATGGATATGGGTGAGGTCGTGGGTTCAAACCCCAACAACCTCACTCAAGATTCACACATTTTCCATTCTTTTCTGCTTCTTCTTTTTTTTTACATCCTTATTTTATAACTTTAATTGAATAAATCAAGGTGTTACATGTCCTCAACTTCCTCTTTCTCTCCATGTCCTTAGTTTTCAATTAAACCCTTTATTTTGCATATTACAGTTTTCAAGTTTTAAGTTAAAAATCCAAACTTTATGGTCCATTGTAAAAGATTTTGATTTCTTATTATTAGATATGTTATTGATTGCCCAAATAGTCCAAAATAGTTGATTTTCACGAAGTTTTGTTAAGAAACTCGGATTTAGGTTTAAGTGGGGTTTTAGAGTGCTTTAAAATAGGTTTTTAGGGCTATTTTGGGTAAGAACTTGAGGGCTGATGGTTAGGTTATGTTTGAAGATTGTTTTGGGAGTGTTGGATGTTGAATTTGATGTTGGAAATGGGGGTTCTTTGCTGGGTTTTGTGGCTGCACGAAAATGTGGGTTTTGAGAGTGTTCTTGGCTTGAATTTGAGCTTGATTGGTGTTCTGAGTTTACAGCAGTGGTTTGTGTTTGTTTTGGTGATTAATAGAGTGTATTTGATTGTTTATAAACAAGGAATTGTGTTGGTGAAGCCTCACATTCGAATCCGGAACCGTTGGGAGCTTGATCGGTTGTTTGCTTGTGTTTGGAAAGTCCGGTGAGTGGTTCTTCGATTTTAAGTTGGTTTTCAAAATGTTTGGTTCGAGCATATAGACCTAGGTCGGGCTTGGTAAACCCACCTAGAGTTGGGATTAGATTGGTAGTCTAATCCCAAGCTTTAGTTTAGAAGACGTTGGTTGAACTTATGAATATTGTGTGATTATGCCTCTTGTTCCATAATCATGTGATTGATGTTGTTATGTATATTGTGATATACATGTGTGTTGAGGCATGATGTTTTATGCATTGTGATATGCATGTGATTGTTGGAATGTGGTTTGTGCATGATGGTGGATCATGGTGAATACGTGCTAAGCATGAAAATGGTAAGAATATTGTATTATGATAATCTTGTGGTGAGTTAGTATTGGCACTAGTATGCTTGGGTACAAATGATCGATCATTAAGATGTTAGTGTGCACACGAGTGTCGAAATGCGCACATGGTCTTGGTGATTGTAGTCATCAAGATGGAGTACGGGAACGCCCGAAAATCTTCATTTATATTTTAGTCGGTGATGAGTGGAATCCCATCGACGGGGCGTGAGAATGAGTGGAATCCCCACCGCGTGAAACGGTGATGAGTGTAATCCCATCGTGAGGTAATGTGATGGTTGAGTTGTTGGATGTGAGTTTCAACGATTGATATCAGCGTATTCAGGTCATAGCTAGGTGCCAATATGTCTTGTTGAATGTGTTTCATATGGTTGTATTTATGGACATGTTAAGCATGGCATGATAATTGATGTAATGTTCATGCATCATATATATATGATTCTTGTGGCTTCGAAGGTAAGAAAACATGCATTCTTCCTTGGTTTTGTTGCTAGTGCTTGGACCCTGCATTGTCGAGATTTGTTTTATGAGCTTACCCTCACTAAGCTTTACGCTTACGCTCTCTTTTGTTCGACAATGCAGATCCTTAGTTCGTGGGTTGCTTGTACAAGGAGAAAGGCCTCCAAGTGTGCTATCTTAACCTTCAAGTATGTACTTTTAAGTAATTGATGTAATAGTTGAGCAATGGGGATTTATCTATGTTGCTTTGTGTTTAGGAGCTTGTTAGGACTCCTTTGGTATGTTGGTGTTTTGGTTGTGGCTTGTTTATGCCATGTACGTTGGCCTTGAGCCCTTATCTTATGCTTTTCTGTATGTTTTGTTCTACAGCATGAAAACCTTGATATGCAATGTATGTCTCTTTATGGTGAATGCTTGATTCCTTTGAATGTATGGCCTTTTCTTGAAGGTTGTGTGTTTGATCATTCTTGCAATAAGGTGTATGCCTCTAGAGTTTATGCATGCATGTTGGAGGTCCTAGTTGGTGTCTTTGAGGCAGCCTTGTGCCTTAACCAGCTAAAACCTGTGTGATCGAAACAGGGGTATCGATACGGTTGAGCTCGTATCGATACAGCCTTCTTGTTTCAGGCCAAGCATTTCAATTCACGGGAAGGCGTACCGATACCATTTTGCTACTGGAAATCTGAGATTTCGACGAGAAATTGAGGGTATCGGAACAAGCTTAGGTGTATCGAAACGGTCTTTGTAGCGTTGACCACGAGAAGTTGACCGTTGAGGGTGTATCGGTACGGTCATCCAGTGTATCGATACGGTCTCCTCGAGTTGACTTTGGTCAGTTGACCTAGTCAAGGCGTATCGATACCCTCTTTGAGTGTATCGATACGGTCTGCAGTATAAGCTAAATTGGGTTGTTTTGAATTGCTGTTTTGGTTGTTCGTCTCGCTTGTTGCTTTCGCTGTCGTTGTTTCACATAGGCTGTATTAAAGCCTTTAGACAATATAATAATTAAAAAGAAAGTTTTCTAGGGTCGTTAACCGAAGTGGAGCCTTAACGGGTTTCACCTCGGTTTTCCCCGTGTGACCCACTCGGACCGGTCAGTCCCCCAGACCGGGACGAGGGGTTACACTTGTTGGTATCGGAGCCTGAGGTTTCCGAGACCTCAGGCAGGTAAGTAAGGTAATTTAAATTCTTGTATCGCAATTGCACGGTATTTGCTTGCCATGTAAGTATGTTTGCTTGCTTATCAAGTATGCCTTGATGCTTGTTTGATTGATCGTTTGGGTATGTTGTTTGAAGCATGTTGAGTAGAGTCCCATTGCTTCTATTACATCGGAAAAAGTGATTTTTAAGTGAGGGAAACATACTTGAGCCACTTGGACCCTTGCCCTTGCTAACCCAATTTTTGTATGTTGTTGTTGTAGTTGTTATCTGTGAGCTGTTATGTCGAGGCCTAGAGGTAGACCCAGGTTGGTTCGCTAGGAACCCCGTGTTATGGCTCATGTTAATGAGCCGGTGGTTGGAGTAAAGGCTCCTGTGGAAGAGCCTGTTGTTGGAGTCGGAGCTCCTCCACCACCACCACCTCCTCATCCTGATATGGAAGGCGAGGCTGGAGCTGAGGGAGCGGGACCTCAGGTTGGCCAAGGTCCTACAGGGATAGACATGGCTTCGCTAGTTCAAGCTATAGCGGGAGCGTTTCAGGCTGCAGCTCAGCCGAGAGGAGATGATGCTAGCTTACCTTTAGAGAGGCTTCGTAGCCTAGGAGCAGATGAGTTCAGGGGTTCTACGCCTGAGAGATCAGAGTTGGGGCTAGAGAAGATAGTTCGTATTTTGGCCCAGATGGGATGTGTTGGGGCTCGCAAGTTGGGCTGTGTAGTTTCATTGCTGCAGGGTGATGCCTACACCTGGTGGGTCACCATTACTTCCGGCGTACCTGAGGCCGAGATCGGTTGAAATTTCTTTGAGACTGCTTTCAGAAAGAGGTATTTGGGCCTGAGATATTTAGATGAGAAGAAGAGGGAGTTCATGGCTCTTGTTCAGGGAGATGCATCAGTGATAGATTATGAGATCCGCTTTGTCCGATTGAGTCAGTATGCTCCGGAGTTGGTTCCTACTGAGAGGGACCGTTGTGATCGGTTCAGGTATGGACTTCATGAGGGGGTCAAGAGGTACATCTTGGCCACTGATTATTCTGATTTTAATGTCTTGCTCGCTAGGGCCAAGGACATTGAGCATAGCTTGGGGCTGACCAAGCGTTCGGGAGGATCCAATTAAGGGAAGAGGCACAACAACTTTGATCGTGGTGATGCCAAGAGGCATCGGGGCAGTGGACAACAGTTTGATCATAGGCGTGGCAGTGGCCACCACGGTAGAGGCCATCAGGGCCAGAGAACTGGAGGGCGTTTGCCTGAGTGTGCCCGATGTGGGAGACAACATTCAAGAGAGTGTTGGGGAAACTATCATGCTTGCTGGAACTATGGATCGAGAGACCACTTCAAAAGAGAGTGTCCACCTCATGCGGCACAGGCACCGAATCAGGCACAGACTGATACGAGAGCGATCGACCATCCGAGAGGCCGTGGGCGCGGTCGTGGTTACTTCCAGCCGAGGGCTGATGCACCTAGAATAGAGGCACCGAGGAATCTTGCTCATGTAGTGGCAGTTCAGCCAGAGGCCGGTGGACCAGCTAGAGTCTATACACAGAGAGAGACAAGGAATGACACAGATGTGATGGCAGGTAATTTCGAGTTACAGTCAATGTCTTTGCTTTCCTTAGTCGATTTGGGTTTCACGCATTCTTATATTTTGAGTGAGCATGCAAAGAAGTTTCCTAGGACTAGCTGGTTACTATAGGAGAATCGTTGATGGTTTCTCTAGAGTAGCTGCTCCGTTGACTAAATTGTTGCAAAAAGAAGTGAAGTTTGAGTGGTCAGATGCGAGATAGAGTGCTTTTGAGAAGTTAAAAGAAGCTTTGACGAATGCTCCAGTGTTGGTACATCCAGCTTCAGGGAGAGAGTTCGTGATCTATAGCGATGCTTCCTGCGTAGGTTTAGGTTGTGTTCTGATGCAAGAAAAGAGAGTTGTTGCTCACGCTTCGAGACAGTTGAAGGTGCACGAGAAGAACTACCCTACGCACGACATTGAGTTAGCAGCAGTTGTGTTTGCGTTGAAGATTTTGCGTCACTACTTGTATGGTGAGAAGTGCACGGTTTACACTGATCATAAAAGCTTGAAGTATTTGATGACTCAGAGAGAGTTGAACTTGAGACAGAGAAGATGGCTTGAACTGTTGAAAGACTATGATTTGACTATTGAGTACCATCCGGGTAAGGCAAATGTACTGGCCAATGCGTTGAGCAGAAAAGTTGCAGTTGAGTTGCGAGCTATGTTTGCTAGGCTGAGTGTATCAGGGGATGGTGGTTTGATTACAGAGTTGCAAGTGAAGCCTTCGTTGATTCAGATGATCATAGAGAAACAATTGCAAGATGTATCATTAGTTTCTCATGTTCAGGAGATTGCAGAAGGTAGACCGACAGAGTACAGTTTTAGTGATGAGAATGTGTTGTGTTTCAGAGACAGAGTGGTTGTACCTGAAGATGTTGAGTTGAGACGTATGATTCTGAGCGAAGCACATTCGAGTCCCTTTTATATGCATCCGGGCAGTACTAAGATGTACCGAGATCTGAAGAGTGATTATTTCTGGGTTGGTTTGAAGAAGGATGTAGCCGAGTATGTGAATCGTTGCTTGGTTTGTCAAAGGGTAAAGGCAGAACATCAGGTTCCTTCAGGTTTGTTACAGCCTTTGAAAATTCCAGAATGGAAGTGGGAAAGAATCACTATGGACTTTGTGTCAGGGTTGCCGTTGTCTCCTTCGAAGAAGAATTCTGTCTGGGTGATAGTTGATAGATTCACTAAGTGTGCTCATTTCTTAGCAGTGAACACCACAAATTCCTTAGACAAGTTGGCAGATTTGTACATCCGCGAGATTGTGAGATTGCATGGAGTTCCAAAGTCTATTGTATCAGACAGAGATCCAAGATTCACATCGAGGTTCTGGAGTTGTTTGCACAGTGCCCTAGGTAGTCGTTTGCATTTCAGTACTTCTTATCATTCGCGGTCAGATGGTCAGTCAGAGCGAGTGATACGGGTATTAGAGGATATGCTCCGTTGTTGTGTGATCGATTTCCAGGGTTCGTGGGAGAAGCATTTACCCTTAGTCGAGTTTTCTTACAACAACAGTTACCAGGCTAGTATCCAGATGGCTCCTTATGAGGCATTGTATGGTAGGCGATGTAGGACTCCGATCTGTTGGGCCGAA
Organism: Hibiscus trionum; assembly: GCA_030270665.1. NCBI lineage: Eukaryota > Viridiplantae > Streptophyta > Magnoliopsida > Malvales > Malvaceae > Hibiscus > Hibiscus trionum. The sequence goes on along the minus strand of BSYR01000013.1, from coordinate 9,483,741 downwards.
ACTGGTCAGAAATTGTTACCTATGCCAGATTTGCTTAAGGGGACTACTGATAAGGTGAAGTTGATTTGTGACCGTTTGAAGGCAGCTTCCGATCGTAAGAAATCTTACGCAGATTTGAAGAGAAAAGAGATTGAGTTCTCAGTGGGTAAGAAAGTGTTTCTGAAAGTGTCTCCGTGGAAGAAGGTAATGCGATTTGGCCAGAATGGCAAGTTCAGTCCGAGGTTTATCGGTCCGTATGAGATAGTTTAGCGGATTGGGCCAGTAGCTTACCATTTGAGATTGCCTTTAGAGTTAGAGAAGATGCACGATGTTATTCATGTGTCGATGCTTAGGAGATATAGATCAGATCCGTCTCACGTTATGCCCATTGAGGAGATAGAACTAAATCCGGATTTGTCTTACAATGAAGAACTGGTTGAGATACTTGCTTTTGATAGCAAGGTGTTGTGTGGTAAGATCATAGAGTTGGTCAAGGTGCTGTGGCGACATAGAGGTGTGGAAGAGGCCACGTGGGAGAGGAAAGCTGATATGCTTGAGTAGTTTCCGTACTTGTTTCCGCCAGGTAATTTCGGGGATGAAATTTCCTTAAGCGGGGGAGAGTTGTAACACCCGGGTTTGAGGGTCGGGTGAAATTAAATTATTTAAAATATTATTTTGGGCCTTATATTTTCAAACAAATAAAATGAATATGTTGGGGCTTGTTTAGAATTAAACCCAATGGCCATGGATTTTACACTATTGTAATAATCCATGTTCATTAAGGGTAAAATTGACTCTTGGCTTTTAAGATAAAACAAAACAAATAAAAGATTTCCTATCACTCATCTTTTTCCCCTCCTCTTCAAAACTAACGACACCCTTCTTCTCTCCATGGAAGTTTACTATTCCATTTCCTCCTTGCTTCATCTTTGAAGATTTATGAAAGGTAATAACGTTTTTGAGTTGTCCTCAACTTCCTCTTTCTCTCCATGTCCTTAGTTTTCAATGAAACCCATTATTTTGCATATTAGAGTTTTCAAGTTTTAAGTTAAAAATCCAAACTTTATGGTCTATTGTTAAAGCTTTTGATTTCTTATTATTAGATATGTTATTGGTAGCCCAAATGGTCCAACATAGTTGATTTTCACGAAGTTTTGTTAAGAAACTCGGATTTGGGTTTAAGTGGGGTTTTAGAGTGCTTTAAAATGGGTTTTTGGGGTTATTTTGGGTAAGAACTTGAGGGCTGATGGTTAGGTTATGTTTAAAGGTTGTTTTGGGAGTGTTGGATGTTGAATTTGATGTTGGAAATGGGAGTTCTTTGCTGGGTTTTGTGGCTGCACGAAAATGTGGGTTTTGAGAGTGTTCTTGGCTTGAATTTGAGCTTGATTGGTGTTCTGAGTTTACACCAGTGGTTTGTGTTTGTTTTGGTGATTAATAGAGTGTATTTGATTGTTTAGAAACAAGGAATTGTGTTGGTGAAGCCTCACATTCGAATCTGGAACCGTTGGGAGCTTGATCGGTTGTTTGCTTGTGTTTTGAAAGTCCGATGAGTGGTTCTTCGATTTTAAGTTGGTTTTCAAAATGTTTGGTTTGAGCATGTAGACCTAGGTCGGGCTTGGTAAACCCACCTAGAGTTGGGATTAGATTGGTAGTCTAATCCCAAGCTTTAGTTTAGAAGATGTTGGTTGAACTTAGGAATATTGTGTGATTATGCCTCTTGTTCCATAATCATGTGATTGATGTTGTTATGTATATTGTGATATACATGTGTGTTGAGGCATGATATTTTATGCATTGTGATATGCATATGATTGTTGGAATGTGGTTTGTGCATGATGGTGGATCATGGTGAGTACTTGCTAAGCACGAAAATGGTAAGAATATTGTATTATGATGATCTTGTGGTGAGTTAATATAGGCACTAGTATGCTTGGGTACAAATGATCGATCATTAGGATGTTAGTGTGCACACGAGTGTCGAAATGCGCGTGTGGTCCTGGTGATGGTAGTCATCAAGATGGAGTACAGGTACGCCCCAAAATCTTCATTTATATTTTAGTCGGTGATAAGTGGAATCCCATCGACGGGGCGTGAGGATGAGTGGAATCCCCTCCACCTGAAACGGTGATGAGTGTAATCCCATCGTAAGGTAATGTGATGGTTGAGTTGTTGGATGTGAGTTCCAATGGTTGATATCTGCGTATTCGGGTCATAGCTAGGTGCCAATACGTTTTGTTGAATGTGTTTCATATGGTTGTATTTATGGACATGTTAAGCATGGCATGATAATTGATGTTATGTTCATGCATCATATATATATGATTCTTGTGGTTTCGAAGGTAAGAAAACATGCATTCTTCCTTGGTTTTGTTGCTCGTGCTTGCACCCTGCATTGTCGAGATTTGTTTTATGAGCTTACCCTCACTAAGCTTTACGCTTACGCTCTCTTTTGTTCGACAATGCAGATCCTTAGTTCGTGGGTTGGTTGTACAAGGAGAAAGGCCTCCAAGTGTGCTATATTAACCTTCAAGTATGGACTTTTAAGTAATTGATGTAATAGTTGAGCAATGGGGATTTACGTATGTTGCTTTGTGTTTAGGAGCTTGTTAGGACACCTTTGGTATGTTGGTGTTTTGGTTGTGGCTTGTTTATGCCATGTACGTTGGCCTTGAGCCCTTATCTTATGCTTTTGTGTATGTTTTGTTCTAAGGCATAAAAACCTTGATATGCAATGTATGTCTCTTTATGGTGAATGCTTGATTCCTTTGAATGTATGGCCTTTTTCATGAAGGTTGTGTGTTTGATCATTCTTGCAATATGGTGTATGCCTCTAGAGTTTATGCATGCATGTTGGAGGTCCTAGTTGGTGTCTTTGAGGTAGCCTTGTGCCTTAACCAGCTAAAACCTGTGTGATCGAAGCAGGGGTATCGATACGGTTGAGCCTGTATCGATACGACCTTCTTGTTTCAGGACAAGCGTTTCGATACACGGGAAGATGTACCGATACCATTTTGCTACTGGAAATCAGAGATTTCGACGAGAAATTGAGGGTATCGGAACGAGCTTAGGTGTATCGAAACGGTCTTTGTAGCGTTGACCACGAGAAGTTGACCGTTGAGGGCGTATCGGTACGGTCATCCAGTGTATCGATACGGTCTCCTCGAGTTGACTTTGATCAGTTTACCTAGTCAAGGCGTATCGATACCCTCTTTGAGTGTATCGATACGGTCTGCAGTATAAGCTAAAATGGGCTGTTTTGAATTATTGTTTGGGTTGTTCGCCTCGCTTGTTTCTTCCGATGTCATTGTTTCACATAGGATATATTAAAGCCTTTAGACAAGGTAATAATTAAAAATAAAGTTTTCTAGGGTCGTTAACCGAAGTGGAGCCTTAACGGGTTTTTTCTCGGTTTTCTCCGTGTGACCCACTCGAACCGGTCAGTTGCCCGGACCGGGACGAGGGGGTTACATCAAAGACACCTTCAGCCTCGTTGTTCGCTTTACTATGTTAGACATAGTCTCGGCCTTATCTGTTACAAACAAGTAGTGCCTTCGACAAATCAAAGTGAATAATACGTTCCTTAACGATTAATTAAGTGAATAAGTTTTTATGGGAAAACCACCCAAATTTGTTCAAGTTTCAAGTGATGGATCAACGTTAGTTTGCTGCCTTCAAAAAGCACTCTATGGGTTACGACAAGCACCACACAATTGGTATAACAAATTGCGTAACTACCTACTGGAAATTGGCTTTTGAGAGTCAAAGGCTGATGCATCCTTGTTTGTTAATCATACGGACGACGTCGTTACATACTTGTTAGTGTATATAGATGACATTTTTGTCACTGGTAGGGACAAAGGGCTATTGAGGCCCAAGGGGCCCCCGGCCCCTACTGCCAAATTGTGTTTCTATTAGGATTAGTAATCCTTGTTAACATGAGCCCCTGCTATAAACTTTTATAACCCTAGGAATAGGATCATAATAAATATTATGAATTAGTGTTATATTTGTGAAATATATTTTTTATACAAACATACAATAACTTGTTATATAAATACAACTTGCTATGCGGAAAATCCAATAATTATTGATCTTTTTAAGAGAAAAAAGTGGTGATATTTCAAAAAATACAACAACATGACCTTCAATTGGTACACATGTTGATGCTTCGCCTAAGGAAGATAGACTTTCAAAGATAGCTAGAAACCATGAACTGAACACTAACTCTAATTACTTGAAGCGAGATCCTGGAAAACGCAAGCAAATATGAGAACATCCTTCTGAACATGAAAGAAATATAATTCGGAGAGCTTATATTGCTAAGGATCCATATCAACCAGCACTCTTAAAATTCAAAAAATCTAGACATGTTTCTCACCCTCGTCGATTTCAAGCTTCTTGGTACAAAAATTTTCCTTCATGGTTAGAATATTCTCCTAAAAAAGATGTTGCCATTTGTTTTACTTGCTTTCCTTTTAACAAGCCATATAGTCATTCATCACTTAAGTCTTTCACTATATATGGGGTTCAAAATTGGAAGAAAGTAAATGGAAAATGATGTTATTTTAAGATGCATATGGGGTTAGAACCTAGCTCACCTCATAAAATAGCTGAGCAAGAATTAGAGGATTTTCTTAACCAGTCTGGACATTTTGAAACAAGTGTTGTCTAAGCAAATACCATTACAAATTGCTAATAATAGGCTCAGACTTCAATCCTCTATAGATGCATTGTGTTGGCTAGCTTTACAAGGACTACCAATGAGAGGTCGTGGTGAGAGTGAATCTTCATCTAACAGAGGAAATTTTCTTGAACTTGTAAAACAATTAGCCTCTTATAACAAAGATGTTGAAAAAGTTGTATTAGAAAATGCTCCAAAAATGCTTCTTACACTTTACCAGAGATACAAAAAAAGATTTTACATATTTTGGCGGAGAAGATAAGGAGTGCAATTCGTGAAGAAATTGGTAAAGAAAAATTTTGTATTATTATTGATGAAGTAGGGGATGTATCGAGAAAGCAACAAATGGCTATAATTTTACAATAAGTTGATAATCTCGGTCTATTGAAGGAACGTTTTTTAGCATTATTCAAGTTCCTAATGCTTCAGCAGTGAATTTGAAAGATGAAATATTTATTGTTCTTTCTCATTATTGCTTTGACATAAAGAACATTCAAGGCCAAGGTTATGACTGTGCAAGCAAAATGTGGGGAAATGGAATGAGTACCAAGCTTTAGTTAGCAATGAGTGCATTTTTCTTATTATGTGCATTGTTTGCACATTGTTTACAGTTGGCACTAGTAGCTGCAGCGAAAGAGGTTATACCTATTTATCAATTTTTCTCCAAATTATCATTTGTTATCAATATTGTTCTGGCTTCATATAAACGTGTCGATGAACTAAAAAATGCTTATTCTGATGAGATAAATCATTTGATTGAAGAATAAGAAGAACTTGAAACTGGAACTGGTTTGAATCAAGCAAGTAACTTACAGAGAGCAGGGGATAAGCGATGGTGTTCTTACTTGATATCAATTTCAAGCTTAGCAAAAATGTGCAATGCCACATGTGTTGTTCTATATAAACTCATTGATGAAGGAAGTACGTCTTCTGAATGCAGAGAAGCGACGACAGCTCTAGAGACTTTAACTTACTTTAAGTTTGTCTTTATTTTACATCTTATGAAGAGAATATTAGAAATCACTGATTCACTTTCTCAATCCTTACAATGAAAACCTCAGGATATTTTGAACTTCTTGCATCTTGTTGAGAGTTCAAAGATACTTTTGCAGAAATTTGAGATGATGGATGGAATATTCTTTTTATGGAGGTTACCTCATTTTGTGAAAGTCGTAACATAGACATCCCAGATATGTGTTCTATTTATAAAGAAAGAGGAGGTCGTGCTCGTCATCAACAAAATCATTTTACAGTTGAACATCATTATCGAGTAGATATTTTTTTATGTTGCAGTTGATGTTCAACTACAAGAGTTAAATAATAGATTTAATGAGAAGTCAGTGGAGTTATTAACTCTTGGTTGTGCTTTGGAGCCAAGAGATGGTGAAAAAAATTTCAAGGTAGAAGACATTTGTAATCTTGTGAATAAGTTTTATCTGGAAGATTTCACTGAAGTTGAAAAGGATGACTTAAGAATAGAATTGTGTCATAATGAAGTGGAGTTATCTCGAAATTCAAGTCTCAAAAAATTGTCGTCAATCTCTAATTTAAGTCAATGGTTGGTGGATACTAAGAAAATGAACGTTTATCCTTATATATTTCGCATGGTAAAACTTCTATTGACTCTCCCAGTTTCTACAACAAGTGCTGAAAGAGCTTTTTCTTACAATGAATGTCATCAAAAAAACTCTACAACAAAATGGATGATGAATTTTTTAAGAGTTGCATGCTTATCAACATCGAAAGAGATATTGCAAAGAGCCTTAGTACAACATCACTCATGGATGCATTTCGAGATTGAAGGAGTGTTGTGCTTTATTAAAATTATGTGATAGGTATGTATTTAGAATTTTTAAAATCACATCTTTTTTAGTATTTACTTTAATTTTATTTTCCATCAATGTTGTTCAAAATTGAACGATGATTATTGTGTTTTTATTTTTTATGATATTTTTATTTAGTGATTTCTATCAAGACTATAGATTTTATTTTTTAAATTTTTTAAGATTTCTTGTTGTAATTGGAGTTGACATTGAGTACTTATTCTTTTACTTATTATTAACGAAAACGTTTTTGATTAAATAAAAATGGGACTAATATGCATATTTGATGTTATTATTTATATTTTTAAAATAGTATAAAACTTGAAGTCGATAAAAATATTCGGCCTCTGTTAGAGTTAAGTTTTGGCTCCGTCCCTGGTCACTGGGCAGTCGTCTCAACGAACTAAAGGCATAATTGTTGCTTTGGGTGCTAAGTTTGCTCTCAAGGATCTTGGTGAATTACCATTCTTCCTTAAAATGGAGGTTGTTCGAGTTGAGGTTGCAATTGTTCTAGAAAAAAATTGTTCTCAAATTACTTCAAAAGACCGAAATGCATCTATCAAAGTCCACCCTACACCTATGCTATCCTCAACCAAACTTATTCAAGATGGTGGCAGCACCTTACAAGATCCTCAAGAATATCATAGTGTAGTTGGTGCATTCTTTACGTATGTCATACACATCCCGATATCATGTTCAATGTTTATAAAGAAGCACAATAGCACTACCCCCATCAAGTCTCATGGTGAAACTACCCTCACCATAGTCTCACTTCGGCCGGAATGACACTACCTCCATTACCCGTTGGTGATAAAACTACCCCTATCACTCGCAACACAATAGCACTACCCCTATTGTGTAACCAAAGAATTTGTCTCACATACGAATTTTTGTATATTATAGTGCACTTCTCATCCTATTGGTCGACCAATTATATCCGACAACAATTAAATCTCATCACTTGCCATTATACATTTTAAAACCATGTTACCTTACTGGTTTTCAATGCATTTAACCAAAACATTTCCAATGCATTAAACCATGCATTCACAAGTATAAATCATACTTACATAGATCGTTTACGAATGCATCCATCATCAATATATGATCGAAAATCTTTATATATCATACTCAAATCATGCATAAACAGTAGGTAAATCCATCCATGTTTTTAATTCAAAACATGTAAATCAAGACTTATATCAAACCGATATTCAAAAGGCGAAAATAGGAAAAACTTACTTCTGAGCTTAGCTAAGCTTGATGGGCTTTAACTAAACTCCCAAAGCCATAATTCAAACCTCTTTATAGTACGAAAACACATTTGCATTCACCAACATGCAATCTTCTTGGTGCCAACGTCTCTACGCCTCGACGACTAACCGAAAAACGTCCAAACGCTTGCTATCTTCTACAAGAAAAAACAAGGGTCGGTATAAATTGCACCACACCAAAGTAACCACTTTATTATAGTATTTTCCCCTTGCACAATACACCACAACTAAACGAACCAATTCCATTTCCCTAACATCCTATTTCCTTGCATAGTCACGTCACGAGTAGACCTGGCAAACTTGACCCGAGACCCGAAACCCGAACCGAATTACCCGAACCGAAACCCGATTTTGACCCGAAATGATGATTCGGAGTTGACCCGAAACCCGAACCGAATCGAACCGATCCGAACCGAACCGAAATTTTTTGTTGAACCGAAATGGACCCGAACCGAAATGGACCCGAACCGAATGGACCCGAACCGAATGGACCCGAACCGAATGCTACCCGAACCGAAAGCTGAACCGAAAGTTGAACCGAATATCGACCCGATTTTAACCCGATTTTGACCCGATTTTGACCCGAATATCTATTTTTAACAATATAATAAATAATAAAATGAAGTATAGAAATTTGAGATCTTGGTGACCAATTTTATAATTTCATCATAAAATATAGCATAAAATTGAAATTGTAGACTAAATTGACAATTTGGAAGTGGAGAAATTTGAGAGTCCAATGACCAATTTTGTAATTATACCATATAAATAAATAGGGGTCAATTTTGGCTAAAAATTAAATCTTTGAAATTAAAATGAACGAAAATATCAATATATTAAATTAATAGACTAAATTACAAAGATTAGTTAATTTCAACTAAAAGTAAATTTTTAGAGACTAAATATCACTACTGGGAGGGGATTTCTATATCCGAAGTCTAAACCGTGGGAATACTTGTGACTAAATTAAATTAAACTAAAACTTAAAGTTGACTAAAATGTAACATTTTAAATGCAACATGACCTAAAAAGTAATTAATCTCTAGCTTAAAAAATTGGTGGCTTATTTCCCTCCAAAATTTTGTCTTTTCTCTCTCTATTTTTTCCAATTGTCTTTTTTTTTTCAATATAGCTTAAAAATTTGATGGCTTATTTCCCTCCAAAATTTTGTTTTTTCCCTCTCTATTTTTACCAATTGTCTTTCTATTTTTATTAATTTAATTGAGTTTCAATTTAGATTAATTTAATTGAAATTTCACATTTAGTTTTAAAATTATTTTAATTATGTCCGTGATTTATGCTTTTAGATTTTAGTTAGTTCAATTAGATCCTAAGTTTAATAAATTAATTTATTTCAGACATTATTATTATTATTATTATTATTATTATTATTATTATTATTATTATTATTATTATTATTATTATTATTATTATTATTATAAACTTTGATTTAATATAATTATACAAAAAAATTATATGGATACATGAAGCTTTGATTTAAATATTTAATCAAATTCAAATGCATAGATTAACAAGTTGAATCAGAATTAATCTCATACACCAATAACTCTAAACTAAACCATAAATACTAAACCTCAAACCTTTAACCCAACTCAAATCGAATTAACCCAAAAATTTAAATGTTGACCCGACCCGAAATTGACCCGAAATTGACCCGATTTTAACCCGAACCGAAAGCGACCCGAACGACCCGATTTTGACCCGAACCGAAAGCGACCGATCCGATATTGACCCGACCCGAAAACAACCGATCCGATATTGACCCGATCCAATACCCGAACCGAATCCGACTCATCACAGACCCGAATTAGACCCGAACCCGAACCGAACCGACCCGAACCGAATCTAAACCGATTCTAGATAGACCCGAAATGACCCGAACTGAAACGACCCGAACCGAACCCGAACCGAATGACCCGATTGCCACCTCTAGTCACGAGCAGGAAATCGTTTCCCAGCTTCTTTCTTCTCTTTTTTTTTTTACTCACGATAATGCTCTGTTCCAATCCCCTTTTCATTTTTTAATAAAAACAAGGGTAAACTACCTGAAATACCACTCAACTTTAATGTGTGACTCTAATATGCCACTGAACTAAAATTCGATACTATAATACCATTGAACTTCACTGTGTGATTCAAAGTTATCACTCCACCGTTACTTCCGTTATAGAATTCTGACGTGGACTCTGACTCCCATTACAGGGATGACGTGGTATAAGACTTAAAGAAAGAATAAAAGAAATACAACTTATACCGGTATAAGACTATAGCATCCCCTTTCACTAAAAACTCCATCACATCAGGACCAAACCTTCCATCCACCTCAGCTTGCATATATTTCCCTGATTTGTTTCAGTCCCATATCATTAAATCTCAAACATCAAAAGGCCTAAACCCCAATTTGCAACATCATATATTTCCCTGATTTGTTATAAGTCACTTTACACGTGTTTGTCTTCATGGTATAAGTCACTTTCATGGCCATGGACCTGTAAGTAATAGCATCCCCTTTCACTAAAAACTCCATCACATCAGGACCAAACCTTCCATCCACCTCAGCTTGCATATATTTCCCTGATTTGTTTCAGTCCCATATCATTAAATCTCAAACATCAAAAGGCCTAAACCCCAATTTGCAACATCATATATATTCGAAACCGTATCCGAAAACGAGAGCAATTCGAGAAATATGAAAACACAGAACAATGCAGCTGGTTTAGTCTTTACATACCATTTGGGGTATCTTCAACAAGCACAATCTTGGGATTCTTCTGAGTTTTGAGAATTGCTTATTGTAGTTCCTGCAATGAAACAAGCTCTCAAAAAAACCAAACCTGAACTGCAAATTGCTCAAAGAACAAATTTGTCAAACCTGAACTGCATTCTCTTTAGAACTCTCAGGAACAATCCATGGGAAAGCAAAAGATGATGACTTTGCATTTGTTGAAATACAACCCGGATTTGTTGATGGGCAAGGCCTAATTTTCCTGTCACAACACTCATCACCATCAAGAAAAACAACTAAACACTAACCATACATACATACATACATACATCCTGCATTCTCTTTAGAACTCTCAGGAACAATCCATGGGAAAGCAAAAGATGATGACTTTGCATTTGTTGAAATACAACCCGGATTTGTTGATGGGCAAGGCCTAATTTTCCTGTCACAACACTCATCACCATCAAGAAAAACAACTAAACACTAACCATACATACATACATACATACATCCATACATACATACATACATACATACATACATACATACATACATACATACATACATACATACATACATCCATACATACATACATACATACATACATACATACATACATACATACATACATACATACATACATACATACATACATACATACATACATACATACATACATACATACATACATACATACATACATACATACATACATACATACATACATACATACATACA